>CM027085.1:18294552-19653534 GCA_015343265.1 Pao palembangensis | reverse complement strand
GTATGTCATTCTGCTCAACTCCCCAGATTTATTTCAGAAGACTTTTGTGTGATGTGTTATTCTGTGTGGCATTTCTTCATGATCTGTTTAGTTTAGGTTCTCAGAACCTGAACCTACACACCTGTAATGACTTTGGCTCAAAGATCCTGGTTAAGAACCAAACTGCTGTGATGAAACATGTATCGGTCACACCCTGGGTTATGGTAGAGGTGCTTCAAGGACAAATCTGATTATTGATATTCTGTGTTAAATATGACTGACCTTTGGACCTGTTTTCCATGACGTGTTTTTTTTTTTCTCTGGAAATTTCAACCAATGGATACAAAGAATAATGGTTGGAGGGTTAAAAATGGCAAGAATCGTGGATCAGAATAGAGACAGAATGAACATTTACCATCCTAATTTACTTGTAGAAAGGAATTGTTAAGGTTACGAATGTGGCTCCAACCCCGTCATTCCTCAGGTTTGGCCCATCCAGCCAAATTAGGACTGACTAATCAAGCGTTCCAAGTGAGACATTGAGGCTTTTCTCCATGCTCAAACAAACGATGTCACCTGGACTTCAGGTAAACGGTGTGTCATTGAAGTAAGAACGACACGAAAAGTTAGAACGTCAGGGAGAACAATCATTGAATGGTTCTGTATTTTGCTCCAAACTGTAGAAATGAAAACTAGCCTTATTGTTTGGATGTGCTGTCCGTGTGGTTATGGGTATATGACTAATGGATGCCAACACTTTAATCATAGCAAAAAGGAAGTGGTTGGAATCTATGAATCATTAACTTTCCTTTTATTGCATTAATATTAAGGTAATATTACCTTTCAACTGTATTTGCCTCTCAGTTCCTACACGTGTTATTCTGGCACCCCAGTGAACTCCCAAAACTATCTTCACATCTCTTCCACCATTCAATGTATTTAAATTTAGGAAAATTCCTTCTGCATTTTCTGGGAGGCAACTTACTAGATTCATAACGAACAGGCCGTGCTAGCCTTACCCTTATCTCATGCAAATAGTTGGGACATTGCAACATTTTCCACTTCCTGGTGACTAGAAGCAAACATCCAGAGACATTTTTAAGTGGAGATTCCTGGATCATCACAAAGTCACTGACGCACAACATCAAAGTTACATATTTGTCAAAATTTGTCAATAAATTCCCAGGATGTGGCCTTGGTCAAATATCTGTGAATTTATTGCTTTATCCCATCGCAATAAAAAGCATCATAGGAATCTGACTATTTTAAAACTCTTTTACTGTAAATATCATTTCCAAAGTCACAGGAGCCACAGATGATGGCGTTGAATTCATTTGCAAAGTGTTCCAGCGTTTTGTCCTAAACCAGTAAGTCGGCCATCGGGGGCGACGAATGAAAGTTGTAGCCTAACGCTGGAGTTTATGCTTACTTTAGTCCAATTTAATAAGATGTTTACCTCAGCGCCCCCAAAATTTGTGGGCCTAGGTGGAACCGATGGCTGTTGCTGGCAGCGTATTTGATTTCACGTCAGTGAACACGTAACCTCTGGCAGCCACTTAAAGGTTAAATCCCCGCCCTTTATTTTACGACTGTTAGCACTGGCGCCCTGTCCTGCACACACCCTCACTAGATAAGAAGCTCGCACGTCACTCTCGCTCTATCAATTCACCTGTGACCTCTGGAAGAAGGTGACAATCACGAGGGCTGAACTCCTTACTTGTGGGAGAAATATGAACGTTACATCTCCATGGTAAGCAAACAAGGCCACATCGTGCCAGAGCTGAGGTCCAACTTTTCTACATTAACGGCCTGAATTCTCCGCGTAGAGCAGAGGTGGGCAAACTGTGGCCCGGGGGCCACATGTGGCCCGATGAACTATTGAATCCGGCCCGCAGAGCCTCCACAATCACTCCTCCACAAGCCAAATGAAGAAGGTTGTCAGCTTGATTGGTTAGAAAAAGCTTCAGACCCCCCCCCCCCTTCACCTAGCATGCTAACATGTCTTCTCAAGAAGGCGGGGCCAAACATCATTTGGATGCACTTACAGGCTCTTCAAGATATTTTCTCAGTCACTAGTCCATGAAGCAGGATTTTTAGCTACCCTCCTGCACCACCTGGCTGGCCCCTTCACCAAGATCTACAACCCAACGTGGCCCTTCAGGCTAAATAAATGCCCACCCCTGGCGTAGAGGCTGATCAAGACCAACCCCTGAAAGATTGGCAACTGAATTTGCGATATTAGTGAACATGATTTATACTACAGCTTTTCTATTTGAAATGATTTCTTTAATAACTTGAATAAACTCGATGTTACATAATGAGGCGGCTGTCACCGTACTGGCGCTGCCAGGTTTGGCATAGGGCAATCATTTTTGTCACTGTGTCACTGGGTCATCAAGGGACAAGGCTCACAGTTGTTGATGACTTTTAATACATCTTCCCTCATCAGTTTTTTATAACATCAGGCAGGTGCAGTCCTCGTGGAAGGTATCACGAGATTCCATAAGACCATAAAAATGGAAGATATCGCTACAAAATTTGGTAATGACAATAAAATAGAGGGGGTGCAGTAAAAGAAATTTTTTACAGGGGACTAAAATTCAGAGTTAGTGTTTTGTACAGTTTTCGTAAACAACAAAAGGCAAAAATGTTTAGACGTGGAAGAACTGAAGAAAGTCAACAATGCTGGCGTTCCAAAGTCCACGTCTGACCGAGTCTCGGAACCCGACGACAGCACCTCGGCTGCAGACGTTGAACCTTTGTCCCTGGTTTACTGTGATGTGAGGTATACGCACGCTGACGCCTCAACCACAGCGCTGCCGTTGGTTGATGATTGCTCAAAAAGAGGCAATTTAAAAAAAAAAAAAAAAGAAAAACGGGGCTTTTTGGTCACCGAAACGGTGACATCAGCTCCAGCACTGGTGGTAAAGTGTGGACACGGAAGACAGCACGAATATTCTTGTCACAAAGAAGAAGTACAGCGTAAATACATTTAAAAATCTGCAAGAAACCACGTCGCACCTCGACTAGACATCATCTCAGGATTAGGCACCCAGTCTGTAAGGGGACAACGAACGCCGGCTACTGCCAGCACGCATGGAAATAATCTAAAGGCTCACTAAATTGGTTGGACAGCCGTGATTTTTTTAGCTCATGGTTGCCTTGGTAACAGCTGAAAAATAGTTGACCACTAACACATCTGTATATCAAATTCAAGAGGAAGGCAAAGCTGCTACGACTCTAAAACTATTAGGGGTCTGAATTACATTTACATTATCCCGATTCAATGGATTAAAAACCCTCCCTCTCCCGAGGCTAACCCTTCCTAACAGTAAGGAAAAAAAGAAGATACAAAAAAATAAATCCACTTTCACACCACAATCACGCACCCCAGATGAACAACGCTGCCCTGACACACAGCGGGAATATGGTCAACCCACGTCTGCATATGCTCGAGTCAGAGCGCGGCAGCTTGTTCCCGACGCCTGCACTCGCAAAAATAAACCCGGCAGAAAGATTCACTCCACGTGAGAAAATGGCTCAAAGTGCTAAACGGAGAAATAAGAAAACTGAGGAAGACAGAGGGAGCTGGAGAGGGATGAAGCTCTTTCTGCCGCTGCCCATCAGCGCCCTCTGCTGGTCAAAGAAGCGCATCCCTTATTGTTCTCCAAACGGGTACGCAGGAGAACGTCAAGAACCCCATTTTTCTTCCTCCACTTCAACTGGCAGTTCCCCAGGATGATTAAATCTGTCACTTTACATTAATATATATTCTTATAAATATATATAAAGACATATTTATATATGGCCCTTATTGAAGAAAACACGAGTTTCACATTGACATGAACGTACCATAATCTCTATATCGCCAAGTAGAAAGTGTTTTCAGTGCTCAAGAGAGCTGGCAGCAGTCTGTTTACGTCACACTCATTCAACACGTAATAACACACAACAACATCTTTGAAAAGAGTGCTCACTGCACCTCGCAGCCTCCTTCCTTTCCTGAGTAATACTTTCAAACTTGTAACAGACAACTTTTTTTGTTTTTGTTCTGTTTTTTTGCCATTTCAGTTCTGGGCACTTCCCTGCCATGGTGGTCACTGTTTTAAAAATGGTAAAATCGATTGCTCAAACACCTCCGATCGCTGGAAATCTGCCCGGTGCTGCTCTACACCTTCAGACCTTCTCTCGGTTTGCTTGATTCAACACCGGATCCGATGAGGCTATGACGATAATAAAATACACTTAACTTAAAAAATACCACTTTTTTAAAACAAAAATGCATTTGCAGCAAGCCTCGCGGGCCTTTCGTGGGGAGAGGAGCGGGCACAGACAAGGTATCATTACAACAAAGATCATTTTTTAAAAAAACAACAATAAAATAGAAGCACTAAGAATTTCAAATAAAAACAAAGTTCAGCGACAGATCTCTGGGGCCCAGGCGCTCACCTGTAGCTTTGGCTTGTCGTAGTTTTGGGTCCTGAACTTACTGGTTCATTGACATCGGATAACAAACTAGTAAACCCTGAGAATTCGGACACAGATGTTGGTAGTCTGTGATCCGCCTCGGCGCCAGAGTCAGTGGCGTAAGACAAGCCGTGGCCGTCTGACTTGAACTGGGAGCCGAAGGCCTGAGCGAAGTTTTCGATCTGGTAGGAGGGCTTGGAGGAGTCCAGAGAGGCCAGGCCTCGTGAGGGCGCCAGAGGGTAGACCGTGGTGCCAGCCTTGCCAGACGAGTGGTCCTTCTGGCTCTCCAGGTCCGATGGGCTGATCTGATAGGAAGGAGGAGTGGAGGAGTGCTGCTTCTCCATCTGCTCCGTGAGCTCCTGAGATGGCGTGAGCTGCTGCTGGTGGGGGGCGGCGTCCAGGCTGCTAAGGTGGAAGCTGTGCTGGGGCGACGAGCCCGGCAGCATCACAAAGTGGGACTTTGGCACGGAGGAAGGCAGTGAAGGCGAGGGCGCCGACTGGCCGTAGCCACACTCCAGCGGGGACGTGCTGTAGATGTTCTTGTCGGCGTACAGAGGGTTTCCGGAGCAGGAGCTGCTGAAAGGTTCTGAGGCGGGGGGCCCCGGGCCCACCGGGAAGCCCGCGCTGTGGCTGGTGCGCTCCAAAGCCTGCAGCAGGAAGCGGGAATACTCGTGCATCATGACAGTCTTGTCTCCAGATGGACTGGGCGTGTCCGAGGTGGGACCCATGTCGGAGCCGCTGGCCGAGGCGGCGCTCAGCCCCACGTGCTGCTCGGCCATATGGAAGTGAACGTCCTGGTGCGAACTGTCCGGTTTCTGCGTGTAGTGGTCCAGGATGCTCTGCAGCACCTCGTCGGGGATCCCTGATTTGTCAAGGCCGAGAGGTGCGTCGCTGTCCATCACGCTGGAGACGCCCTGAGAGGCTGCGTGCTGGGCGGACATGTGACCCAGGCTTATTTCGTACTCGCTGCCGCTTCCTCCCATCACCACCGGCGGCCCGGACGAGCTTGCATTGGTTGCGGGTTGAAGGTAGCGGCGTTTCTTCAGGAACTGCATGGCGTCGTCATAGTTGCTGCTGGTGGGCGCGACTTTAGCAACAGTAGCGTGCACGAGGCCGAGGTGGTCCATGGCGCCTCTCTGCTCCAGCAAGTCTTCTTTGGCGTGCGACAGATGCACTTTGTTCGGGTTCTTGCGGTTTGCCTTCTTGAAGGCCATCTTTGGAGCGTGGCCGTGGTGGTCCTGATGCATGCTGGGTCCTGGCTCGGTGGACGACGACACCTGATCCTCCACAGAATATTCGTGGACGCCGTAGCCTCCTGATACGTTAGCATGACTGTGCGATATTCTCACCGCTCCTCCGTACCCTTTCTTCTTCTTCCGCTCTCCTCCCTCTGCAGCGTTTTTGGACCGCCCCCTCTTCCTTCCAGCGTTTCCCTGAGTGATTCCGTAGCTGCCCTGACCCATGTCAACGCAAGCCAGATCCATCATGCCGGGTTCCAGACCCTTCTTTATGGCTTCTCCACACGTCCGCTTGTGCTTCAGCAGTCGGTCTGTCCTCGAAAAATACTGAAGGGGACGAAAGAAACGGAAGACCAGGTTAATCTAAACTTCTAGGTCAGTGTTTCTCAAACTTTTTCACACCAAGGACCACTGAACCCATAAACAAACACTCACGGACCACCCGACTCTAAACAGCCCCCAAAACAATATGCTAAGTAACGATCGGGTGCTGCTATGACAGATGCATCAGGAAATATACAATAAAGTGAATTCTTTATATCTTAGGAGTTCAAGAAACACTGATTTTACACTGAATTTTAAATACTGAAACTTAAACTTTTAAAATGTGATTCGTTACGTGTCACCTCGCGGACCACTAGGGGTCGCCCGCGGACCACTGAGAAACTGCTCTAGATAGACAAACATAAGAACGTCCTTGACTGACCTGTTGGCAAGTCTCACATCTGTAGGGCTTCTCGCCGCTGTGTGTCCTCTTGTGCCTCTCCATGTGGTACTTCTGAATGAAACGCATGTTGCACTGATCGCAGCTGAATGGCTTCTCTCCTGTCACATGACAAAAGGCCACGACTCAAGGTCAGTGCTCATCACAAGCACCCGAACGAGGCCAGGCGTTGCCAGCACGTCGGACTTGTTGTCACTCACCACTGTGGATCTTCTCGTGTCGCTGAAGGAGGTATTTCTGAATAAAACTCATGTTGCACTGGCTGCATCTGAAGGGCCTTTCACCTGAAACGAGACCCACAGGTCCAACGGTTGCAACGTTGCTTCCAGCCGACAACATTCCCTTTATTTACCAAACCAAGACGGGACTGCTGCTCCCATCACAAGCCTGCGAGGCGTAATGGGAAGATGTAATCCGAGTATTCGGCCGTCTATAAGCAACGGTAGCCGCGTGACGCGTCTTTGACAAGAACGACCGACAACGGCTAAAAGCAGCTCAGCGTTTAGCAGCTAATTCACAGCAGAGAGACAGCAGGAGTTTGTGGACCCGAGGAGACGAAATCATCCACCGCCTCACAGGAAAAGGAAGCGGTAACTCTGTCCTGGTAGTGGCCCATACTGAACGTCACAGCTGACTCAAGGATCGCAATATTTTTAACACACCTATTTTTAATGTCAGGACGCCGGAGCACCAGCTGATATTACACGGTGCCGTGTTGTAACGCTTTGGTGTAAATCTGAGGGAAGTGATAAAAAACAGAAGGGGCAAAGAGGGACGTTAGTTCCCAGACTGTTCTACAAGCTCCATCTCTCAGACATTAGCCAGGATTTTGAGGACTTCCACTACAGCGGCAATGATTTTTGGCCTTTTTAGGGAGAAAACTGTGACGACTGGATGAAAATTCAACGGCCTATCTAAGCCAGGGCAGAACAGACACTCATTCAGAGTGAAATAAAGACAGCGGCGTCAGCAGACTAATGAGGATACCTGTGTGAATGAGGACATGTCTGCGCAGGTGATATGAGCTCCTGAATGATGCTGCGCAGTGCTCACAGATGTGAGGTTTGCTTCCTGGTGACAGACTGCCTCCATCTGCATCCAGCATTACCGATTGCTGCGAAATAAACACAGAAAAACACTCAGACAACTCCTTTAAAAAAAAAAAAAGGATTAATTTAAGGTTAAGACGGAGCTAGAGTGTGACCACAGCTAGGTAATAAATAACAGTGCCTGACAAACCTTTGCTTCGCTTCGCCTCTTCCTGGGTTTTCCCTCCTGTCCATCACCATTTGACCTCCGGCCTTTGCTCCCAGCGGGCTCCTTCACCAAGTGACTCGGCAGCTGCGAGGATGACAAAGGAAGCAGGAGTCAGCCATGAGAGAGCTCCGACAGTGGAAACAGCTCAACCGAAGGCTGAAGCTCTCCGCTCCGCGACTGCGCCCGCAAACCCCGTCCAAGGCCAAGTCTGCTGCCGCTGCCCAGCTTCGAGATTCCACGCAGGGAGAAGATGATCGTTTAGCTTCCGTCTTGAGCGCTTGTGGCCTCTGATGCTGGCCTATTGTCAGGAGAGTGTGGCTGTGTGTGTTTGGATTTGAGCAGCCACAAAGGCTGGTTAAATGAAGCTCAAGCTCAAACAAGACAGCTGGCGTGACGTTTTCATTCACGACCAGGCTGGATGACATCACTCTTCTCCTCTTCTCCAAAGAAAAGGGGGACCGGTGGCGGGGGGGGGGGGTTCTTTTATGATATGCATCTCAATTGGGCGGCAGATTTACGTCTCAGCTGGTCTCACACAAGCTCCGCCCCCTGCACTCCTGCTCCTTTCTTTAAAAAGTTGACCCAAACCCGATCTGTGTGGGTATATATCGTATATGTTGGAGGCGTGAAGTGAGCGTGGACATGCTGACCATGCAGGCCGGTCAAATAAAGACCTGATTTAGTGGAATCCTCAGTCTAAAAGCCTGAAGAGCATCCGGACAGCACAACGCAAGACTGAGACTCTAAAGCTATACTTACCTGGCCCATGTGGAGGTCGTGGACCAGCAGGTTCTGGCTGTTGCTAGCTGGCACCCCCGGAAGTCCCGTGTTCTTCCCCGGCCCCCCAGGGTAAACCAGCAGACAACTGTCTTGCTCAGACATATTCTCTTGCTTGATACCCATCGCGTGGACATAGCTGCCCACAGACGCACAGCCCATGCGTCCACCCTGAGCGTCCATGCTGCAGTCAGGAGAATCTCGCTCCTTTTTCAATATCATGTCTGCCGGCGGCAGGCCTTGCACCACAGAGTGGGCAGCCAGCCGGGTGAAGCTGGTCACCGGAGGAAGATGGCTGAACATTATCATGCCTGGGCCAAAACTGGAGTCCACGCTCCCATTCGAGCGCAGGAATTCATTGCCTAGTTTGTCTTGAATGATGCTCATGGTGGTGCCGGCGGGCAGGACGACTACAGGGTGGCAATAAATATCATCCTGTGGAAGAAGACAGCAGCAGGTTATCCTAAAATATCCCAAAATCAACCCACCATCCTCTGGAATTAATTGCCAACGCAGAGAAAACAATTGCAGGAATCAGCGTCACATCCTCGGGTTTCAACGCTGGGTGCTTAGTCAGATTATCATGGGCTGCGGACGGGCTAATGTCTGAAACGAAGCACAACCAGCAGAGCTTCACCTCACAAAACCCCCTTTGGTTGATTCCATGTGTAATATGAGCCAAAAGGTCACTGTGGCAGCAAAGGTAGACGTAACATAAGATGAGGAATGGGAGGATTAAAATAGTATGTTAATCTGTTTGATGGTGCTGTCTGACCCAGTCATCCTATTTGTATGAGCTTATCTGCCAATGAGAGCTGAACAGCCTGCATTAGAGACTGTGCAATTAGTGGCTGACATAAACATGAGGAGTCCTGGAAAGACTGTTTTACCATGCAAGCTGTAAGGTCTTTGGAGGAAAACTTTTACACCCAATGCGGAGTAAAAACAACAAGAGAGGCACCCAGTGTTTGCTATTCCAATTAAAGTAGCTACAACTGACAAATACTCGCCCAGAAATATAAATTCTGCAGAGGCTGAAACGTGCTCTGCTGCCAAACGTCTTCATCTCTGCTGGTGCGTTAGCTGCTGCCAGCTAACAAGAGGTCAGCCTGAACAAAACACGGAGCGCAAACGTGATCCAGTCCCGCTAACTTCACCTTCCTCCGGGGCGTTTAAGCAGAACTAAAACGGTGCAGGATGAATTCTGTGGTCTGGGCGCATTTATGCAAAGCACAGGCTGGCTGGCTAGCCGTTTAGCTTCCTAGCTAACCACTTGGCTAACCAGTCTTGCGGGGCCCTTTGTGATGCAGGATCGGGCAATAATTAATACGGCCGTGCAATAACAGCAGCAGATCTGCATGGATGAACACAAAAAACAACGTGCAAATGTGGCCGGAAAAGAACAACCGAAGGACATTAAGGATGTCCGGAAGGTTTAGAACTCTTAAAGCTAGGTAGTTTCCTACTTTTTAAAGTAGAATTTCGGATATTCCGTCGCGATTAACGATGGACAATCGACAGGCAAAGCTGACTAAATCAGCGAGGTGCAGAAAATCAATCATGTTGGTCTGCGTCGCGCAGATAGAAACCACAACTTACACCTGTTTTTTTTTTTTTTTTTTTTACCTTTATTCTCCAACCTCTCGGCTTCTTTTCCCGGACAGAGGACAGGCTGGCCGTGAGTGATGCAGCGACAGCACACGCGTAACCGGTAAACAAACGGGCCACACAACTCCGCGGAACAATGATGCTCGTCCGATTAGCCCAGGCGGCTAACTTAGCGGCTAACTAGCAGCGGCGTCGGTGCGCCGCGCTTTGTTGTCCGGACTAAGTTGCCGGAGCTACTTCTACAACACGCTCGGCCCAAAGCAGCGCGACAAAAGTTCTTCTTACCGGCCCAGGACCATGACCCGCTGCTTTGACTCGCAGAGTTGCCCCTCAGCTGTCCGTCTCGGTGTCTAGAGCCCAAACATTGTTCCCCCGCAGCTGCTGGGCTCTTCCATCTTTCTTGGGCGCAGAGGATTCTGGGTCCTGGAAGCGGCCCCGGGCGGTCAAACAAGAGCGGCGGATTTCTGGAATTAATGCTATTATTTAACCTTTAATGACCCATAAACGGAAACAGAAAAAGGAATAATTGTGGTTAAGAACGGCTGAACTATACAGAGAACGTGTTTGTTTATATTTATTTAAAGGCTAACATTTTAAAGGTTCAATTAATGTGCGACAAATTCTGCAACATTAAACATTTTTTAAAGTTAAGATCAACTCGAAGACCTTTATTCTAACCTGGTTGTATTTAAAACAATGCTAATGAACTTTAAACTTTCTTACACATGAGAAAATATAAAAAAGGCATAATATTGAACCATCCAGTATATTATCGAAACACACACAAAACAATATTGAAAATATGAGATAAAAACACAAAAATACAGAGTCACAAAAAAAGGTCTAATTTTATATGAATATGAGTAAAATATAATACACGCGTGATTCGGAACTTTCAAAGATTTAAACGTAAAAAAGCTTGCCCTCTTCTGGAATCTGTGGTGATGAATGGTTCCTATGACAAAGGAGGTTATCAATCCCAACTCCTCATAAATAATTCATCCCGTGCAGCGCCTCTTTGTTGGGATGGGGAGGGTGTGACAGATGGCGATATTGGCCGTCGACACTAATACTCAGTTGTTACCAGGATCACGGTACTGCTTCTTTTGGGGAATTCACACGTTATTGTTAGAAACATGCCAACACTGGACATGACAACACCTGGACATCCTGTTCTGAGGAATGTTATTATCTAACCCTTTGGATTTAACATCATCCAGTGTGAACCAACACGTACGCGTGTGCACGCCTGCAGCTATCAGCGAGTCCCATGTTCAGAACAAGTAGGAAAACACTGTCAGAATTCTCAGTTTTACCATAAAGACAAATCTAAGGTGTGACTAGAACAAATGTCTGTGATTAGCAGCAGAATTACAATTCCGTGACTCCACATTATGTGACTGAAAAAAGCCGCACAAGGAGAAGAGGACAGAAGATACAGTTTTAGGCTTCGGGGGGAGAAGAATCCAGGAAACCATCCACTGACATCGCTATCCAAGGTCCAAATCGATACAAAGCCATCAGCAGAATGAGGAGGAGCTCAGACAGCGAGCTGATGAATTTTGGTGAAAAGCTGTTGACAGAAGATCGATGGACGAAGGTAAACATCTAAAATCAGAATGACTGTTGCATTTTTACCTTAATGATCAATGAGTTATTCGTGTTTTTTGTTTGGCTACATCAACAGAAGCAAGCACAGCAACATATCAGAATTCAGCCAAGAAGATTGTTGCGCACTCGGCGAAACGTGCAACTACAATATTTTCCCAGTAGAGGGCAGACTTTCACAAGGAGCGCAAAGATTCTCCTTCAGCAACTTATTTAAACAGAGGATCAACTGTGAAATGGGGAATTTATTAAAGCATTAATTAATTAATTTAAACCCAAAATACAGTCAGATTATCGACCTCTTTCTCACAATCTCACAATCCACACACAAGTCCTGTGTAACTTCCCATCTTCATCCGACCAAGCCCCTTGCTTTCACCATCTCTTTATCTCTCTTTCACACACGCGCGCGCGTGCGTGCACGGACACACGCAGCCCAGCAGAAGCACTGAATGGTACACAGCCCCCAGTATATCGCTCCGCTGGTGAGCAGCGCGGCAGTCATCGTGGAGTCTAAGCACGCCGGCAGCCAAGTAACTGGACAATTCCCTTTACTTTACAATAAACGGATCGTACAGTGCACCCTCATTGTTTTTTTTTTTGTTTGTTTGTTTGTTTGTTTTTTTTTTTTTTTGTAAATTCGGGATTTAGTGCGCGCGTAAATGTGACCATGGCAAAATTTACGCACTGCAGGAAGGGGGTTTTTCGGAGACTCAAATAAACTAAAACATGGATTAAAAAGCAGGTGATTTACCGGTTACGTAAGGAGAGCTCAAATGGCTGCACTTCGTAGAAAATTTGGCGAAGACTACCAGGTGGTGAACACCAACCGGCCAACCACTTTCTCCGCGCCGGTCAAGAAGAAACGGCAGCGGTTCGTGGACAAGAACGGTCGTTGCAACGTGCAGCACGGGAACCTCGGAGGAGAGACCAGCAGATACCTGTCCGACCTCTTCACCACTCTGGTAGACCTAAAGTGGCGGTGGAATCTGCTCATCTTCATCCTAACTTACACCATCGCCTGGCTGGTGATGGCTTCCATGTGGTGGATCATCGCTTATATCAGGGGAGACCTAAATCACGGCCACGACCAGTCCTACACTCCCTGCGTGGCAAATGTTTACAACTTTCCTTCAGCTTTTCTATTTTTCATCGAGACCGAAGCCACGATCGGCTACGGCCACCGGTACATCACGGAGAAGTGCCCGGAGGGCATCATCCTCTTCCTGTTCCAGTCGCTGCTGGGCTCCATCGTTGACGCTTTCCTCATCGGCTGCATGTTCATAAAAATGTCCCAACCTAAGAAGCGCGCAGAGACGCTCATGTTCAGTCAGGATGCGGTCATTTCTCAGCGAGACGGAAAACTGTGCCTCATGTTCCGGGTGGGCAACCTGCGGAACAGCCACATGGTCTCCGCTCAGATCAGGTGTAAACTCATAAAGGTAAGATCGAGCTTTGGATATGGAGGACAAACGCAGGAAATAAGATGAAAAATGTACAATGGCAGCTGGCTAGGCTGGCAGCTTTGAACAACTCGCAGAAAGGGGAAAAAATGGGAAAAGTTAATGCAAGCGGGTTCAACTACACGTTAATTAAACAAGAGCAAGTTAGCATTAACATAATCCCCCGCAGGCTGCTGAGTGGCAGCCAGGTGCACGTTAAAGCCCTGAGATAACGAGTGTGAGAGGTCTTTATGTTGCAACACCTGAACTGATGCAGGTGTGACAGGAGAACAGGCACACGAGCAGACCCAGGAAAGGAGCACTCCTGGGAGAGATGCTGTTGTCATTCTCAAAGCTCCACCCGGGCCATGTTGTTGAACTCCAAGGGAAATGAAAACACCTAAAAACAAACAAGAACTGTGATAATTACTACAAGCTAGACATGCCATGGTTTTATCCCTCTAATGGAGCTCCTCTCATCCACATCTATGTTCAATGTGCAAAATGGGCCATAAAGGAGACAAACAGCTTCAGAGAGGTGCTTGGAGCTTGTTTATGTGCGTTCCCCCCTGCACGGCCACAACCGAGCACATCCACGGCCAGCTTAATGATGCGTGCAGGCAGGCAGGCAGGCAGAGGGCACGCAGGAGGAAGCGACCAGCCCCCGAATGAATATTCCATTTCCACTGTGTGCTGAAAAAACAAGCAGAACAATCCCCAAAAGTAAGGCAGCGTTTTCCTTCTTGGCCGCAGGAAGTGTGAGATATCTGTGCTGAATTCTGCTTATTTCGAATTCTTCCTCCGGCTCGCTCTGTGTGCTCTGCAGAACCTTTTATTTTAGTTCTGCTTCAGGGCTTTGTGCTCAACCCTATTCTTTCACTTCAAAGGTTCCCTGACTGAGACCCTCGTACCAGCTCTGCTCGTGTCCCAGAAACAATAAATATTTGTATAATGAGTCATTCTTTACAAGGAGAACTGCTGTCGGGCTGCACTTTAAATGTTCTCAGCTCTGGACGAGGCTGCTAAACGCCCCCTGAATGTGCAGTCCCCCTGCAGAGATGTTGGTGGTGCTGTTGAACTGCAGCCCCCTCAAAGTCACAATCAAACATCCTGAGAAGGATCACTTTTGATGGAAATTGTGAGTTGATGTGTGGCTGATCAGCGGCTGAGTTCAGCTGCAGCAAAGGTTCTGCTCTTGATTAAAGATCAGCTTTGACCAACTGTCCAATCAGGTCCTGCAAGAATTCTCACAGAAAAAGTATACATTCTTTCTTTATTAAAACTTTAATCACTTTTAGTTTAATAACTCTAGCTAAATTTGTTTTCTCTCCCCAGAATTGTAATGACAAATCTTATGTGGATGACACCGTTTCCACAAAGTTTTTACACATTTCCACCTTCGGCGCTGCTGAGTCTCAGCCCAGACGCTGGTGTTTTTACCCGGTTAGCAGTCTGGAGCCAGAGTAGCTGCTGCTGACATCAACGGATGACGCATGAGGCAGGATGACGCTGTTGCTTCTGGTGAAACCATGATTGTGGCGTTACAGCGAGGGCGGGCAGAAACTGACAGAGAAGGAATTTATCCTGCAGGGACCCTTATTGTGAGAGGTTAACATTACATGCCACAGATCTCATGATTTCCATTGTACGGGGGGAGACTTGTATTTCCGATATGTACAGTCTGGTCTCAGATCTGCTCTACACGCAAGAATCACGAGAACAAGGATTGATTTCCGTCAGTTTCCTAATAAGAATAAAGATGCAATTGTGTTATCGGGCTGCTGGAGAAGCCCTGAAGTCACAGAGACAGAAACACTCTTAATCTCTGCACAGGGTCCGCTCTGCCGTGGCTTCTGCTTTTGAATAATTCTGCCTGTCAGAAATACAAAACAGAAACCAGGAAAAGCCGCCCGAGGTCTCGTTACAGTTTCTTCCCCTTGCGAGTGCAGAAATTAGAGGCAACGTGGTCACAGCAACGCGCATTTTGGCCGAGAAGCATTGTGGCACCGTCTCTGCCAGCAAGTCTGCTGTCGCGCCGAGGAAACACTTTCCACAGAGGAAGGATGCAGCGGGAACGTCAGGCCCGAGATTCCCAGAATATCCGAAGAGTCAGAAGACTGTTGCTGTCGAACGCAGCAAAGAAGGTCCAGCGTGAGGATTTGGTGGCAGCCAACAGCTAATACAGATGAAAAGACGGGAACCCTGTCCTCGATGGCGGACTCCATCTGACTCTTGATTCAGTCGAGCAAATTCATCCCAGTGAATGAAACCTTAGACTGGTTTAAATCTCCCAGTAGACAGAACGTGAAAGCCCGGCTGAATTGTTGGTTCTGCCGGTCGATCAGGCCGCCTGCAGACCGCTTTCTGGCTGCTGATTGATGAAGGTGCAGCACAGAGTGGGATTGACTGGCGAGACCAGGCCACTCCACTTCTAATCAATTTTAATTATCACCTGTCTTCATCCATGAGCGTCCTTCACACTGAAACCTTCTTTTGTTGGCCTGAAACAAAACCTTGAGGTCTTTCTCATGTTAATGCGCAGCTGACAGGTTCGCTGGCCCGGATCAGAGGTCCTGCCATTTTTATTGTACGCCTGCTTCTTTTTTTTTTCCCCACTGTCCCCGGAAGGGAAATTAATAAACAACTATCAGGAGCAAAAGCTGTGTGATGCCAGGCAAAAACAGCTGAATCTTGGCCTGGATAAATGTGGGAGCGCTCCAGCGTGCCGATTTATCTAAACTGATAAAGACAGAAGAGCAGAATCTCCCGTAACCCGCAAGGAGGAACGAGGCCAAACCACATCCAGCAGCAGGAAAGTGAACAGCTCCAACAGAAATCCACCATCCGTCTCATTGATATTCACAGACGGTAAAAATAGAAGGCGGCGTTTTCTGGCAATGCAAAGCCTGTTTACTCTCATTTCATTCACAGATTGCTTCTCGGATAAACTATAAGGAGAAATCTCTGCGAGGTCAGGATGAAGCTGGCTGGGAATATCAGGGAAGGTTGAGGGCGCCGCAGACAGGGACTCAGAAACAGCTTTTTCCCTGCACCAGGCCCGCTGTCGTACCCAGCGTCAGCTGCGGTTTCGGTTCAAGTTCACTCAAAGCGTCAGCGACCGACTGTTTTCTTTGCCTGCTGATGACTGTCGGAGGAAAGAGTGCCTTCGAGGGAACTGTGTTGATTATTTTAGGATCTACAGAAAGAACAAAAGACCCAGAAATGGGAAAAAAAAGGTTGTAGAAAGGGGGCGGAAGTGTGTGTGGGAGACTGTTACGAAGCTGTGTGTGGCTGAGGACTGTGTGTAGGTGTGTGTGTGTGTGTGTGTGTGAGTATGTGAGTGTGGGTGGGTGAATGGTTGCTGACGCATCCCAATTATTGATGGAGGTTAAAAAAAAAAAAAAGAGGATGAGAAATTAATGTGGTGAGTTTTGCTGCCTTAGAAACAAAGTTCAGATCAAGATGCTGTAACTTTTTTTACGGGGTCAGATTCTGTCTGTTAAGCAAAACAAATGTTTATTAAACATGAAACTGACCTGGGCTATTTGTAATTTTCTCTCTGAGGGCAGGATGATGGAAAAGCTCAAAGACTATTCAGACAGGAGCAGAAAAGGTGAAGGGACTGAATGTAGGTGGTCAATGAAACGCTTCTGCACCAGAAGCCATGCTGGGCAGGTCCAAACACAGCTGTCTTCCAGATGTGTTCAGGCTGTGGAAGCACATCTGGACAATCCTTCCCAAGCAGAAACTGGCTGGTTCATCTCAGTCTTTCCAGCATTCCACTGATGTTTTTGTGAGGATTTGAGGCATAAAAGTCTGATTGTACTGCAGCGCCTCCTGCTGTTTGTTGAAATTGTTTGGTTTTTTTCTTTTCTTTAGTCAACGCTGGTATAATGCTGACCTTCTTCTTAATGACTGTCTTTCAGTCCCGTCAGACACCCGAGGGCGAGTTCCTGCCTCTGGACCAGTGCGAACTGGATGTAGGTTTTGGCACGGGCGCAGATCAGCTCTTCCTGGTATCCCCTCTGACCATCTGCCACGAGATCAATCCCAAGAGCCCCTTCTTTGACCTCTCCAAGCGCTCTCTCATGAACGAGCAGTTCGAGATCGTCGTCATCCTCGAGGGTATCGTGGAAACCACCGGTAAGCTCCAGAATTCCCTTTCATGCTTCTATGCCATTTTCCCCTCAAATCCTATTGGTTGTCAGTGTTCCTCTTAATCTAAATGTAAATTCAGATTAATATTAACCCACACGATGTTTCTAATAGACACTGTGTGACATGTTCGTTCCAAGCCTCACAGCTGTGGACCGGAATAAGAACACAGGTGGAAGACAGCCTGACTAAATTACAAGGGATGTTTTATTACTGCGGCATCAGTTTATGTCCACCCTGTGCATAATAAAAGTCCTCGGTCTTACATGCGTGTGTCATTTTGATAAAAGGGCAGATGTTGCTTTAAAGCACAACCATGCTGAAGCTCTTCCCTGAAGCTCGAAACCAGAAAACGTCAAATTCTTGGGACTGAAGTATTCTCCGAGCGGGAGAGAACGGCGCAGAGGCGTGTGCCTCTTTACGACGGTGAGGCGAGGGACCTCTGAACAACCCCTGCTGCTGACTCCGCTCTTCAGCCGTCAAGTCGTCCAAATTGGTCGAGCTGCCAGCCGAACTGGCAGATCACCGATAGCCGTCAGCTGGCGTTTCAGAGGCAGCATCGATTCAGGAGAAAAGCGGAAAGATTCACGTGTTTTCTGGAAACCTGAAGGGTTTTTCTGGCACGACTTTATTGAATCTTGTGAAACCCAAAGATAGTTGGGATCTATCGCTGATATCTAACCATTTGTCTGGGCTTTACAACAGCTGTTTTCACACACTAGAAAAGTCCAATTTGGTCTGCACAGGCTTAGAAATCGAGACAGAGAACAGAACAGCAGCGACCGTATCAGCATGATTCCTCCAGTAATGAGCAAACCCAAAGAGCGGAAGACGTGCCAGATATTCTGCCTCCGAAAACATCACGAGACGCGTCAACCTGAACACAACACTGATGACTGAAAATTACTCCAATAACCAGCTGAGGAAAGACAGGAACAGAGACGGAGGACAGAAGATGCAACACACAAAAGTGACACCCATCAAGTACGACTTTGACACTTTAACGTGACCTGATGGGACCTAAGGTGATGCCAGTTCTTCAGTCCAGGGATGGAGCCCAAGTCCAGAGTCAGACCCATCCAATCAAACTGCAGATCCATTTATTCTGGGGATAAAAGGGCGACTAATGAGCAGCATTTCTTTACCCGATGGAAGACGTCTCAAGCCGTCTTCACTGTTGTGGTTTCTAATGTCTTAAATATTCCCGGTTTATGTTTTTGCAGTTTGGAGTTCCTTGATATGCAATTCAGGAAATAATCCTTCCTGAAATGGATCACGATAAAATGCAGGAGTGCAATAAATCACTCTGTAAACTGCCGACGAAGGCTACTGCCAAGATTTTTACATCAAATCTCCATCAGGGAAGCATCTCTGTCTGCCAAAGCTCTGCGTAGTCGTGGTGCGAGCTTTTACTTGGATGCGAGCTACACTAAACATTAGCCAGCTGGTTCCACACTCAAACGATGCCTCAATAATGAAACAAATCTGGCTCCTGTCAGTTGCAGAGGATCGCTCTGGTGGCGTCCCTGCTGTCTTACTCAGCAAAAAGGATAATCCTCCCCAGGCGAGGGGTTGCTTACGGGTCACAATGGCCTCCCGTGTGAGAGTAGAATGTCTGAAAGTATTCTGAGGATGGAGAACACTGAGCCGGGAAGAGCGTCCAGCGTCCAGACATAACAGTCCCCTTATGGCCAGACTCCGATTCCGGATCCGGAGGGCCACCGGATCAGAGCCAGTATGGTCTACTGGTCACAGAGAACCCCAACAAGGACATTTTCCAAGTCAAACAGAACAATACAATAGAAGATGCTAGAAAATCACAACACAGGTGATAATAAGGTGCTAATTACGCTCATCAGACTAAAACCGTCATTAGCATTCTCGCTCAGATATCACCGTCTCGTATTATCTGCGCAAAACCTGGTTCATGCATGGAAACAAACCTGAAACAAAGGAGGAGAAAGCACGGAAACCTTCTCTGCTAACAGATATTATCTCACTGCTGTTCCATTCCAGAACAAAGAGTGTGACCCGGTGTGGAGAAAAGAAACATAAATGTTAAAGATAATCTGTGGTAACGGAATTTGGGAAAAGGTCGAGTCTCTTCTTTGGATTTACTATTAAAATAGTATTTAAATCTTCACAAAGGAGTTCCTCCACATGAAATAAAGATCAGTATAACCACAGTCAATGTTTTCTCTTTCTTTGGGGCTGAAGCCTTCCATTCATTATGGGTTCTACGTTGTTAATGTCCTAGGTATGACCTGCCAGGCGCGGACATCGTACACCGAGGACGAGGTTTTATGGGGCCATCGTTTCCTGCCGGTCATGTCCCTGGAGGAAGGCTTCTTCAGGGTGGACTACTCTCAGTTCCACAGCACGTTCGAGGTACCTACGCCGCCGCACAGTGTCAAGGAACACGCAGAGAAGAACTCGCTGCCCTCGCCTCTGTCCACCCCCGCATTAACTGAGTGCCACGGCGCCCGTCGGGACAGGGTGTTTTCTGTGGACTGTATCAGCACAGAGGAGGAAAGGGGCCACCAGGGAGGGAGCGGGGGTCGCCTGCCGAGCAAGCTGCAGAGGATGAGCTCGTCCGGGAAGGAGGACCTGCAGAGGAAGGTGCTCCTGCTCAGCTCGCAGCACTCAGAGAAGGCCTGCAGCACGGGAGACCTGCCGCTGAAGCTCCAGCGCCTCAGCTCTTCGTCGGGGCCCGAGGCCGAGGATCGGCTGCAGCTCAAGTCCCTGAAGGTGGGCTTCGAACCCATGACTCAGTCTACCGGAGACCTGTACCAGCACAGCCTGGCTCCCACGCTGGCCCCTGCTCCAGCCCCCATGCACAGCCCCCTGCTCTCTGGTGCAGGAAGGCTGGAGGACAAGTTACCTGCGAAGCTGCGGAAGATGAACGTCGACCGCTGACCTCTGCTGACCTCCGACCAGGAGAGGAGGCGCTGAGCTGTCCTTAACTGTGGTGGGTCTGGTCAAGAAATCATGATTTATCCACGATTGGTTCGGTTTTCTGGAGACGCGGATGGAACTACCGTGAGTTTGTGTCTCACAGCAGAGACGTTCACGCAGGCTTTGCTCCACCCAAAAAACATCACGCTCGTCACGATCAGTGCAACCACAATCACCCTGAAGAAGATGTGCATGTGTACACTGAAGTCATTGTTTCATGTTTGCCACACTACTCACACTTATCTAAACAGAAATCATACTATGATAACAATAAAGACAGTTTTGATCTTCCATGTGTGTTTTTATTGTCAGGAGACTAAAGCAAAGCGAACGGCCAACTTTTTCCTGATTTCTGTGGTGGGAAAGAAAAGGTCTGATTATCACAAATCTAACCGGAAACAGGAGAAGAAAAGGTTGCTGGAATCTAGTTAGATCTGCAGCCATTGATCCCATCTCTGTCTCATTCACAGCACTGAAACGGATTGAATTGATTGATAAAATCACGCATTTCATCAGCGGCGGTAACAGAGCAGGCCAGATATTTGTCTCGTTACGACAGCCAGGCAACAGGGCAAGAAGCACCAGCGCCGCGGCAACCGTAGCGGCGGATACAGCAGCTCGAGGCAGAACAGCCTGGGAAGCTGAGAAAATCATATCTGTAATGATCCAGTTTAATCTACATCTACACGTCAAGTGGCAGCGGAGGAGAAAAAAACAGTCAGGGCAAGTGTCTGATTGGTCGTCGGGGACTTCCACAATAGTTTCACGACCTCATTCCACTTACATGAGAAGAAATTGGCCTCATATATAAGTTGTCAAGGCTCCTTACTGCAGAATTAACGTCATCATTCTCCACGCAGCCATGCAGTTATGGAGCTGCGGCTGCTGGCGTCTGACAGCAGGAATTATTCCTCGCTGCCCGGGTGCAGACGGGTGTTTCTTGCAGGGGTGGGCTGAGCGGGACAACGCGGGAAGGAGACGGAACAAAAGCAATTTAGAGCTGAAGAAATTTCCCCCTGAGAACCCAATTATGTCTCAGAGGGGGAGGCAGGGCGATGAGGGCCATTTCTGTCCTGCTAATGGAGCCACGGAACATCCGTCTGTAATGATGGGGTTCTTTTTATCCTCTCTGCTTTCACTCACTCACTCCCACTAACACACACATACATACACACACACACACTGGAATAAAAGTCCTTTTAAAGAGTGTGATTAAAAAGTAAAAGCGAGTCTGAAGATGGATTTCAAATAACATATTGGAAAAGTTTCTTTTCTTCGCCGAAGCTTTGAAGTGAAGGAAAAAGAAGTAGAAAATAAGAGGAGTCTTTCCATCGACGGAGGAGTGTGTGCGCTTGACTCAGCCCGATAACATTTCATCTGAACACATGTCCTCGTGTGACAAGTATAATTTCACAGCAGAGGTGGTGTCAGAAAAACGATTTGCCCGGGAAGGAAAAGTGCTTACCGAGCACGATGGCCCCGCGGGAACGCAGCGTTCAGAGCGGAGGAGAACTGACAGTGGAAAGATGGGCAGAGAAAAAAGAGACACTACTCATGTTCAGGTATAAGAGCCTTAAAAATCTTTGAATGATTCCACTCAGAAGAAGGTCTGTCTGATGGACCGACGAGGTGAGAAAGGTCATGAAGCTGGTTAAAGCTGCATTTATGCGGCTGCCACCAACAGAAATCACAGGTATTGATCTGCTGTGTACTAAAACCGACTAAAAATGAGAAACTCCACCTTCTAATCCCTCCTGACACCAACTTCTTGACTGATTATCTGAGGTTGCGAGCATCACAGCGAGTCGCAGGCCAGAGTTTAGTTGCAGCAGCCTGATGACTATTGATCAGTCGGGTGATCTTTAGCTTGGTTACATTAGGCAGAGCAATAAGAGGGACGTCCCTGGAGGATGATGTGGATGTGCTGCTCATCCCAGCAGCTCATCCACATCACACACACACATACGCCCAAACATACTTGCCCCTGGGCAAGTATGACGATAATTTATGGACGGAAGAGAAAAGAAATCAATGCAGCCAGCCACTCATTATACTCCGAATGTCAACAGCAGTCGCCTCGGCCGTAAAACACACACATTGTGATTTAAATGATGCGCAGAGAGACACCGTTGCTGGGATGTGCATCTTTGATTCTCGCGGGATTACTCTAACACGGATAAGGAGGAATAAATCACAGGCCTGCAGCTAACACGCAGTTTTGATCAGTGGTGGAACACACACACACACACACACACACACATGGAACTGAAGAGATATTTGAAGAGGAAGGAAAAAAGAACTCACACACACAAATGAATCCTCACGTTAGGATGAGAGCTGATGAAGAAGTGGTTTGATTTTGATTGACAGCAGTGGAATCTGTGTTTGTGTGTGTGTGTGCGTCAGGATGGGTGTATTCTTGTTTCTGCTGCACACTGAGGACCAAAGCATGTGTCCCTGACTGTATGTGAGTGACTGGGGCGGTTCAAGTTTCACTTTTAGACACCATCGGTGAGTAGCCATTAGGCTAATTAGCCATTCATTCACAGTTGGTGCGCCGCAGTGCAAAGAGAGGGCTCACTGGAGCATTACTGATTGAGCTGTACATCAAATCTATGTTTTTTTTTTCTCCGTCAGAAAATTAAGACTATTCAAGTAGAACTTTTTCACACCCTTTTTTAAAAATCAGTACATGTCAAATTGAACTAGAGGACAGAAGGCAGGAGGACTCCTCTCACCTTGTCTTGTGATTAATTATTAATGGTCCAGGTATTTTTAACCTGTGGCGATGTCAGAGCCAGGGTCATTATTAGCACAGGCGAGGACAGTCAGGAGGTGATTCTGAGCTAGTTGTAGAGGTGACGGAGGGCACGGCGGGCAGTGGCACTGGCCATCAAAGAAACAGAAGGAAAAAAGAACAATATCACAGGCAGGTAATCGTCACCTGTGCTCCATCCAACCACCAGTTTGGTTGCACAGCGTGCTCCTAACTCTGTCCCACTGAGTCGGGTGTGAAGGTGGCTAAACACAGCAACACCAGGCTCACAGAAGCAGAAGGGACACACCGAACATCTGCCTGTCTGCCACCCCCAGTGAGGCTGTTAAAAGAAGCCCAGCCGATTTTTAAACATTTCATACCCGTAAATTAATTAAAACGTCCCAGGGCTCTGGCGCTCAGGAGGACAGATATCATCCTCTTCAACTGAATTTGTCACCTCAATAAACATTTTTTTTTCATGTTTTTGTTGACCAATCATGCTGTTTGCTCAAGATGGAGATAATTTGGAAACAAACATCTTTGTTTGTTTCCCAGTTATCCTGATCACCTACAGATTGAATTCCATCTAATTACCCGCACATGACTTGTGTGAACGTTTCCAGGGGAAGACTTTCTGTGCCGCACGCCTTCCAGCTGCACATGTGTGAGACACAAAGGAACAAAAGACAAGACAGGGTGGACGCGTGCCAGACGCCGCTCTGCAAAGCGCTCTGGACAAAAAGGAACACTGCATGGAATTCCCAGTTTAAAAAAAAAAGCCTCCAATGAGCCCTCCAGTGAGCTGATGTAAACCCAGCTGCTGTTCTGACATCTCTGACACTTCCTGGTCCACAACATGTCGGTCTAAATCTCTGATGGACGCAAATGTTACTTTCAGCATCAGCGTGTCGGTCGGCCATGTCGGCGATGCGTTCAGGAGACGTCGGATTCTTTCTAATTATCCTTCTACTCACTCCCTATCATGTTCATACCTGAGTCAAGGAGAAAACACAGATCCTTTTGTTCTCTCCACATCAGTGCACCTTTTATATTTTACCTCTTAACTCCGCTTTCATCTCGGTTGCCTGGCACTGTTTGTGGGTGGAAAACAATATTCTCTGTACACACAGCGCAGATTCCCTCGGGGGGGTTTGGCCTTCGTACATTTCTCCTTATTATTAGCAGCGTTATGTATGAGATGTGATTATATAAAATGAAACAGGAGGAGAATGATGTGGCGAATACATTTCTGCAGATGCTTTATCAGGACTTTTTTTTGTTTTGTTTTGGGCACAAATCAAAAGAAAATATGATAATGTTTAATTTCGCTGTTTGCTAGCTGTGCTAATGGCCTAGTTATGCATCAGCGTGAAAATCACTTCATTCAGGAAAGTATTTTTCGATGATCCGATGATCTCCAGCGGATGAATATCTGTTTATTTTTACAACATATGCCCAGAATGGCTGCCAAATATTTGCGGCTCAACGTGAGAATGAGAACCAAAAAACAAAACCGTATGAGGCCCCCGAGAGTAAAGAAAAGCAGAGAAACTGGGTTCAGTTCCAAATGTAGCTAGAACAACAACAAAAAAAGAGTTTGGACTTAAAATATCTGCTTTTGGGTTCACAAAGATGACCAGAACATCTCTTTTCTTAAATAAACAGGAGTTGACTGAATACCTTATCCTTGTTAGCTCCTCATACGTGTACATTTAGCTCATTTTCTAAACGCTGAAGGAGAAAGGAAGGTGGAGATGAGGTTTGACCTTGCTCAGTAAAACGGTTCTCTGTATTATTTTTGGATTTTTTAAACAGAGAAGCAAACAGTTGGTGCCTGACAGACGGACAGATGGCTCATCAGAGGATTCGCTCCTCTGCCAGTCATGGCCGACATTCACAGGGACGCAAACACACACACTCCTGATATATAATGAGCCCCGGGAAGACTTAATAAAGTGTGGAACAGGAAGAAAGACTCGTGTTTCATGTTCATGCATCGTCTTTGTTCTATAAAACGAGGATTCCTAAAAAAAAGTGCTTCCGTGCTCTTTCCTCTGCTGCGGTGAGGTCTGATTTTCCTTGCGTATTCACTCTCTGTCGCCTAAAAACAGCGTGTTCCTGTTAAAAGAGTGGAAGTGCCGCGGCGAGGAGAGAGGCCAAAGTGTGACAGAAGTCTGCTGCCCCACTGAGAATCTCTCATTCTTATTTCCGAGAGCAGCACCAACCTGACTCAGTTTTTATTTGATGTCTCGACAAAGTACCAGATGTTTTGGTTTTCTCTGGGGCAGTACGCCTCTGTCACTCCAGTCGTAATTGCAAACACGGAGAAAGTCACATCTGGACTAAAGGCCTTCACCGTGGGAAGCCGGAGAGCCGTCAGAATGGATTAACGTAAATTAGCCTTAATCTGCGCCGCTGATGTGTTGACAGACTCTAATTCCCCATAAGTAGTTAATAATGAACGAATATGACAGCTCGTATTTGCTGAGGTTAATTGTTGCAGTTGGATTTCACTTGGTGACTTTAGTGGCGCAAATGTACAAAGGTAGGCGGGAGCGAAGCGTCGCCATGACAACGATTAATTAGACACTTTGGCTAAGTGGTCAGAAACAGTTAGTTAACATGAACTCAGCTGTCTGCCGACTGTGACATCAACTGTCTTCCTGCTGTGACATCAACTGTCTTCCTCTGACAGACTTTTTCTGTGCAGGTCACATGACCTCGTCCCGTGGAAGAACCTTGTCAGGCGAATCGGGGGTTTGGAGACTGGAGGAAACCCTCAGCTGACACCAGAGGTCTCCGGGTCACTGTTTGGGACGTGTCCAGCGCGGGAGAGAAAATTTCCTTCTTCTGCTACTCTGGTTTTGCACCAGCAACAACCAGCCGTGTTGCTTCCTGACGTTTGTCCACCTGTAATCAGATCTGTCAGGTCTCGTTGAACCAGATCTGCCTCCGTTTGAGTACAAACTACAGCCAAATTAAAGCTAACGCTGCCTGCAGAACGCCCCCTCAGAGAGAAGGAGGAAAACGTTCCCTGATGGTAGTCCTGTCAGGTTTGTGGTGCGAGGGCTTGTGCGGTTTGCCCCGCTGGACCGACAACTTTCTCCAGAAGCAACTCAACCGTGATTTGTTTATCACCTCAGGAGTGGGAGCTGTCCAGGAGCCGCCGCGTAAACACCAATTAGGCTGACATAGGAGCGAGCGATGATATATTTGTACACGTGAGCGATTTTTCTTTTAAAAGCCATCCCAGAATGCTCCGTTCTGCAGTGGTGCAGCGTTTTCCACAGCGGAGAACAAAAGGATCCTCTGCTCTGACATGTAATAATGAAGAATTAATCATGTGACTCCGGCTCTGGACACCGTTCATCACGCGTGTCTAAGCTCTGCAAGTCCTGCGTTCATTAAAGTTTGACAGTCACAAACGAGGAGGCAGGACGCACGGTGGAGTGGGTGTGAGAGGGAGAGAAAGGCTCCTTTTCATAGTTTTTACAGAGACATACTAAATCTTCCTTCTCTTTTCTAAAGGTACAGCTAATACAAGAATAGAGTTAATGAAGGATCAGTGTTTTTAATTCACGTTAGCCCAGAGGCAGAACTGTGACACGTGCTCGGGTTTCATGACTCAACCTGAGAAAGACAAAGGAATTTTCTTTGCTTGGGTTTTATTCCAGAGGTGTGAAACTGGACATTTTAGCCAATAATCCCAGACGACTCAGAATCACAGAGGCTAATAAGGTCCTCCATGTTTGCCATGTGGGGTCTGTGTGACCTTTGAGCAGACCTTGAATGTCAGCGAAGGCCAACCCTGGTATAAATCCATACATGCATTTTTTTTGCTTTTATGGTGTTCTCTCACAGATACACACACCTGTCTGCACCGCTGAGAATTCTAATCTGTTCTCTGAGATGACGGGATTAGGTCCAGGTGTTGATATAAGATGATGCTCCGTCTAATTATGGCACCTGAGCGCGCCTCACACAGGTATAATAAGAAAGGCATCTGAACTGTGGGCTTCAGGGACTCTGGCCTATCCCCTTAATGCAGCCACAGACACGAGCCGAAGACGTGTTACTGATGAATATCCTGCCTCTCTCACTCTCACACACACACACACACACACACACACACACACACACACACACACACGGAGCTAAACCCAGCCTGTCACAGATCCCCTGGACATTATTTAAAACAATGCCTGACTAGCTGAGCACAAAGCAGCAAAATGAGCTGGGATATAAATAAATCCTGCACATCTGTTTCAATCACTCACTTCCTGTCTACCAGGGACAGACACACTGGGGAAAAGCTAACGTAGCCGGTTATCCTTGAAGTGTCTGTGGAGGAGTCAGTCCTGTTTACCGCCTGTTGGGCTCCTCGCATCAACCACTTCAGCCTGCAGATAAGCTGAAACACAGTCCCGTCCGGCCACAGAAGGACACAACGTGACCTGGTAGCCAGTAATAACAGGAGCCCCCACCCAGCGATGACCCTCCTGAGTGTCAGTGGAGGGAGATGTTCCACTTGACTGATGCAGAACTCATCAGGTTGCTCGACCTCTCGGGTCTTAGGAGCGTGAAGCTGCTGTCACCTCTGCGGAGGACCACGTAACGCTGCCCACACGCATCAGGCAGCTCAGCCTTACGGACCATTTGCTGCTGAACTCAGCGGCCATGACAGCTGGATGGACAAACTGTGCCTGTGCTGAGAGGTGGACGGAGTGGGCGCTGAATGCACGCGTTTCTCTAACCACCCGTGGTCGTGATGGATAATCGCGTTTTCAAGCACTTCATGTCCAGACTGGAGATGCGGCACGATTGGTGATCGTGACCCAATCATCCAGGAGAGACGTTCGCGGCAGGTGAAGTCACGCAACATCGTTTTCCTCCAACGCTGCTGGAGGAGGACAGCGGGGATAATCGCATACTCGGAATGTCCATCCAGCCTTAACCTCCCTGACAGATGCAATCGGAGCACGCGGGGCTTCTCTGAGCGCCGCTCTCCCACGAAGGCGTCAGCTGTGTTCACTCCTGTCCGTGACAGCTTCATAATATGCGTGAGGAGTCTTAAAAGCAATCTCTCTCACCGACACCTTTGAGAGGCAACAGATAGTGCCGCCAGTGTCAGAAGAGCAGGATGGTTTCACTATCAGGACACTGAACAGAAGCCTTCAGCTCTGTCCTGCAGCCAGGATGATAAGGCAGCTTAACTAGGTCGCGCAGACGTGCCTGCGCACATTTCCATGAAAACACCTGAAAGCCTTAATTTAAAGTTTCATTTAAAGCTCCATAAATGAACCCTTTCTAAGTTGTGCATCAGGACAGCCCCTACTATTGTTTTCAGATGGTTGATTTCACCAAAATGTAGCTATGCTATCAAGTTAGCGTCACTAGTCCATCTCCAGCCGCAGATGAATGGGCAGCTCACAACTGATTCACAGTTAATCTTCAGCTGTGTACAGTCCCAGTTAGTCCCAGAACACTTTAACAGTGTTGGGGGAAAAAAAGTGTTTTCCGTCTGTTGATTCACCCTGTTAATGAGGCGCACTCAGAGCCAGTCAGACACCCTCATCTCATACTTTGTATATTGTAGCCCTTTCAATCTGCTGCTCTCTGAAATTGTTTCTTTGTTTTCTCCAAAACTTACATAGCCTTCCTCCAGGCTGATCAATTACCGACAGTTTGGTTGCTCATCCGAGAGCTAGCTGAAATAACAGCAGCTAACAACCCAGGTCTGTCCTAACGCACAGTCAAATGCTCTTCATGTCGACATTTAACTAAACTTTTGATTGCAGCAACAAAGAAAGGTGCGTGAATGAGTCATAGCGCCCATTTTCGGTGCCATTTCTCACCTTAACCGACACAGACTTTATTATATTCTCCAAATATTAATAGGATAAACAAATTCACTTCTGCACCCGAGGACCACGCTGGTGTTTGTTCCATTATAGGGCTTAATGTAGAGCAACCGGGGTCATTTTCTTACTTTCCTGATATTGTGTGCAACCAGGTTGATGGTTACAGAACAGTCGGTAAAAGAAAAAAAACACTCCAAAAAAAATCTGCCTCGTGACAAATGGTCCATTTTTCCTATTCGCAGCTTCCACTGATGTGAAGAAAGGTAAATGGAAAGACGAGTGCAACACCTCTTCAGTGATTAAAGTGTAGGTTGCACATCCAGCGTGTGCGTGCGTGCATGCGTGCGTGCGTGTGTGTGTGTGTGTGTGTGTGTGTGTGTGTGTGGTTCGGCTTCACCTCCATATTCAAGGGCGCCCTGGATCTGCGTTGTTGTTGCAGCTCATGTAACACTCAGCATGGTGTCGGGATTCACACGTTTGCGAAGGAGTGCACGGCATGTGGAGGAGGTGGCAGATGAGGCAACGCGAGAGCTCGCGGACATCTACCCTGCTCCGTACATCTGGACACACAAAAATGCACTTTAATGAGAAGCTAAAGGTCAGATTAGCACATTTTTGCCTGTCGGTGACGCCCACGGCGACTGCTGGCCATGATGTTATCAGCGTGCCAAGCTGCCCAGCCACTCGGGCCAGAGTCCCTTACGGACTCAACGGCTCCAAACGGACTTTTTATATCCCAGAAGTGTCGTGACATTCAGGATTGTTCCTGAATTATTGCAGAGCACCACAGGGAAATGATCTGTAGCTCTTTCTTGCCCCATGTTTGCGTCCATGTTTCCATCCTCTGATACGAAAGGGGTGGGGCCACCTTAGAGGTAAAATAATGCAGGGGACCATAGTCCACCTGTGCCATCCCAGCGCAAACCAGGAGCTGCAGGGTAGGATGTGGGGCACAAAATCAATTTCCTGTGTCGCCTCAGCCCAACCGGCTGCTCCCATGAAATATAATCCTGCCATGACTTCTCAGTTAAAGACAAGTCTAAAGTGTATTATCCCCCGTGACTTCCATCCCTCCCTTTCAAAAAGAGATTAGGAGTGAAAATGACTTCACAATGACTGAAAAAGAATTTGTTCGGGGCGTTCAGTGTTCAGACTGGAAGCTGGGAGGTGTCTCAAATGAATTTAGTGTGTGTCGTTACAAACTTGCTGGATTGTTATGGTTGTTTAAGTGCGTCCGCTGCGCTAATATAATTAAATCCCTGCAGGTCCTGTGTTTACTCAAGGAAATATTGGAGAGGGATTGTAAAATAACTTTTTCTGCCTCCTTCTGAGCCAAACAGAACGTTTGGGAGGGAAGGCCAGCGCGCTCCCTCAGGAGCGACAGACGTGATGAAAAGCGAAGCTGAGTGAGGAGAGAAGAGGAGGTGTAAATGAAATCCTGCCAGCCGCATGCAAACCCCCTCTAAATCCTCCCCATGTGATGGATGACCCCTGACCCCTGCTCAGACACACACACACGTGGAGCCGCGCTCCCGAGACGATCTGGGTCACGGCGACGGCGGCTCTGAGGCGTCTCTCCGCCGCACGAGTACCTGAGTGAAAATGAGACGATGAAAAGAAATAAGGTGTGAAGAAGCTTGAAAAGAGGTATAAAGAAAATAGTCTTTCCAGTAACTTTCACTGGTTGGAGGTTCAATCAGAGGACCGTTCATCGCCATGCACGTCGTTGCTCTGCGCCGTTACCGAGACGACATTGGTGCCGACCCGTTTTGGAGCGCACGCAGCTCCGAGGCGCTCAGAGAATGACTAATCCTCTCCCTGACCTTCTACACCTCCCTCTGTTTGAGCAGCCCCACCTCCCAGTTCCCGGCAAATGTTGCTATTAGCATTTTGACATTTCCTGTTTGAGCTTTAGCTCAAATGTGTTGAGACTTTTTATCAGCTTTACTGGCTGCTCAATAAATAAATGTAGAGAGAAAGAAAGAAAGAAAGAAACAAAGAAAGAAAGAAAGAATTCAGTAACGTCAGAGAGGAGCAAGAGGGCGGATATTTCTGCCATCAAGCACATCCACAGCAGATATTCTCAACATGCTGCCTGCCCTTTCCAGGAGGTCAAAAGCTCACTTTTCACTGATCTCATTACAGACATGGCATTTCATTAGCTGGGATCTATCATAAAACACATTATCTCCCCATCTGACGGAGTCTGTTCTTCACAGCCTCACAGGCCGGCTGTAAATGATAGCTAATCTAATCCTGGAACTCCAAATGATGAGAGGAAAGAAAAGGAGAGGTGGAAGGAGGGATATAAGGAGAGCGGTGACCGGGAAACTTTTGATGCAAGGTTTTTCTGTCGTTACAGAGTTTGAAAAGATTCGCAAGAATGTCTGTACAAGAATGAGAGAGAATGAGAGGGGATAATAAGTGTAATTAAAAGGAAAATGACTGCTCATTTGAACAGTTTTGTTCTCAAGTAAACAGTAAAAAAAACCTTCCCCGTTGAAGAGAAGAAACCTTCACAGTCCAATTTCTGGTTTAATTATGGGACTCACTCGTGTGATACAGATTGGTTTATTCTCTCTCAAACACACACACACACACACACACACACACACACACAGAACCTGTTTCATCCTTGATTCAATACATTCCTCTGAAGTGATGCTAAGAGGCTCTCCTGAGAGCTCCATGACAGCGGAGCCGGCGTGTTCGACCTCTTAACCCTCTCCACGTGTAGGTGAGTGAACAGTCGATGTAGCGTCTAATTAACTCAATTAGAGCTCTGCCTCCCAATTACGCTAAAGGCCTCAGTGAACAATGGAAAAAGTGATGCTGCCTTGATAATTTATTGCTCCTGGAATTAATAGTCTTGCATGCAGCATTGATATTGTTTGCTGGTTTGGAAACTCACACAGAACCGTGGAACATCGATTGCCCCCGTGGTTCAGCTTCAGGCCAGGACTCCTGTAAACTAACAACAGCTTTTAAAAAAAAAACCCAAAAAAAACTTCTAAGCTTTTCACCTGAGCGTGGATCACCTGAGCGTGGATCACCTGAGCGTGGATCACCTGAGCGTGATTAAGGCATTTTCTTCTGAAGCACGAGGCGCAATGTGAGCGTAAAAGTAAAAACTGTGACTGGCGATGACGACGATCTCATATTAAACTATGACAAATCCAACAGATCCACCTTTGGATCATCAGATGGAATTTTCAGGGCAGTATCTATAACTATAACAGTGAGAGAAGTAAAGTTAATAACTTCAGGATATGAATCTGACAGCAATATAAATATTAGCTGGATATCAAGAGGAGAATAATGTGATTAACATGTCACCTCATCTTTATTTACGTGGAACTCGCATACTTTGCTACATGCTAGGGAACACCCTAGCTCATATTCACCTGATAATAATGTTTTTGTATAAATATTAGAAGTGAATACAGATTAGATTCAACTCATTTAAATCTGACATATCATAGTGAAGATAATTAGAATGATTTGATAGAAGGAAACTGCTTATTACGTCACTTAATCTACTTAATATTATCTTCTTAATTGCCCAAAATACCTGATAATGGTAATTTGATTGTGTATGTTAGCCGCTACAGCTGCCGACTGTCTCATCTCAGGTTTTAGTTCCGGGCCGTGCCACTAGGTGCAGAGGGTGTTGGCGTCAGAGAACCTCTCCCCTTTGAGGTGATGTGCTGCTTCCACGGCAACACCCACGGCTTTGTAATCTGTAAAAATCTCTTCTTCCTCTCTCCCCCCGTCTGGCTCGGCGGCTCTTATCGCACGAAAGGAAGCAAGGAAACAGAGAAGAGATTAAAATAGTCATTCTGAAGAGCGCTGACTGTGACTGAATTCAACACCCAGGCATGAGAGGAAGGTTTCCTGTGGATTACATCACACGTCGTCTGGGGGGTTATACCAGCCGTAGCTGAAGGTGTTCAAAGGGCTTTAAAGGCTAAAGCCCAGAGAATAAATACACCTTCCTGAGACGTCCTTATTGAAGTCTGGAGTCCATTTGTCTGCTTTGTAGTCCTTTGCTGTCTGATATTTCCAATGCCCTTGGCTCAGCACTACCTCTGATTGGCAATTACAGGTTCACGATCCTTCCAGCAAAAGCAGGAAAAAAAAGAAAAAACTTCAGTCAAGGATGCAGAAGAGGCTGGAGAGCTGAAAAAACAGAGAGCCGTTCCAGCATCTGCAGCATCGCTACTGAAGCTAATGATGGAAACCATCCTCTCTGCCAACACTGATTACTTGAGGGTCTGGGTGGTGCTGAAGTTGCTACTGCGATGAATAAAACAAGAGCCGTCGACCGAGAGGAGAGTGGAGGTGAATCTGCACAAATGGGCAGCAGAAAGAGAGAGAGAGAGACGGATCAATAATTAAATCCCAAACGCCCTGTGAGGATGGTAAACGCTTTATAACAATGAAATCAGATGGTAATCGTGCAAAAACACTGATCTAAGGGTGTGCCTTCGCTTGAAGGCCTTTGAATGGAAGAGTTTGGAGTTAACTTCTTCTGCAGAATATCAGAAGGCAATGATGATTCATGTTTGTCCCCTGCGGGGGCGATAAAATGTCTCATTCAACATTCACAAGGCCTCTCCTGCTCTGGCGCTGCCTGTTCACTGCCACATCGGAGTCCAGAAGCAATAATTCATGTGGAATGATCCACTGTGGGCAGCGCAATTTATCACCAGGTGAGGTGGTGGGCCGAGCACAACGGCCCACTGACAAATGGAAGCACAATGCAGATTAGCAGCTCGAAGGGAGAAAGGAGACTGCCGAGGCTCAGAACGATGACGTTGGGAATATCAATATGTATTGATCACTCTGTTTTCGGCTGCGGTGATTTCTTTAGCTCCAGTTCAAACACATCAACAGCGCGATGTTCCAGATGGTCTGGCTTCATTTTCAAAAACACGACTGACGTGAAGGAAACCTGTGAGAGGCGGGTGTGACTGACGGACACGGACGATGAGAGAGGGTGAGAACAGGACACGTATAGAACGTGATTTTGTGCTACTTGTTGGCTATCAACGTTATTTAATAAGGTTATATAATAAAGATGACATGGAAGGCAGTACCTATGGTGCCGCTAAGAGATATCGATTTTTTCGGGCTGTTTCTCTGTAGCTCAGCCTCGTTTCGCTTCTATTCAAATCAGGCTTCTTTTTTTATTGTGTCGTCTCAATCCCAGCATTAGCACATTCAGAGAGGAAAAGCTTCCCCACACTCACAGGAACGAGGGATGTGGGATCTGGAAGAAGAAGAAGAGCCACTTGGGTTCACCAGGAGGCCAGGACATAAACACACTGCTAAAACTGCTGCCGATGATGGAGGAGGGGACTGGAAACAGGAGCAGAACATTAGCACAAAGTCAATTAGGCTATCATTTCACACAAGGTTGCCGTCTTAAAAATCCTGTTGACCGATGACAGCTTCTCCTCATGTATGTGACACATACTTGTACATAATACATTGTTGTATTATCAGCGAGGCGGCGAGGGGAGGCAAGCGCTCGAACATCACCCAGCTGTTATTTACATTCTGACAGAGTGCGAGGAACACACTCCTGCAGAGACGTCAACGCGATACTGTGGGTGCCTCCGTTTCCTCCACATTCATCCATCTTCTGCTAAAGAAAAGGGTGGAAAAACTCTCTAACATTTACCCCAAAACAGGCTACTTTTTTAATGACACCAACCTGCTGCTCTGCAGGGCGCTGGCCCGTTCTCGCGCGGAGTTCGCTGGCAAACGTGGGAATAAAGCCTGACTAATTGAGCTGCCGTGTTGCGTGCGGTCACAGATCAATCAGGTGAAAACATCGACGTGCAGACAGATGAATTGTGCCTTTCCAGGCCTGAGCCTGAGTGCTAGAAGAACAATTACGGTCCACATCGTGCCGCACCGAACTGTGAAACGTAGCCAATAACGACCAGCCCAGGTTTCGAATTCCAGGTATAGAAAGCTGCCAAATCTGTTTTCCTTTCATTTCTTTGTCTTTTCTTTCCTTTCCTCAGAATTGTTGTGAGGAAAATAAACATTGTTTTTTTCCATATGAGCTACTCAGTCTCGACCCTCAGATGAGGCAGGGACGCCATTACTCTGCCTTTATCGCCAAACTCTCCTCTCTCTCCGGCCTCGGCCTTCTCTGTAATCCATCCATCATATACGGGAGCGTTCACATAAGCCTCTGCGCAGCTTCAGAGACCCAAAATCTCCTCGCCTGCTCGCCGCAGAATCCCTGACAACAACGAACTGCGTCCACCGAGAGGAACGAGACTGTTCAGGCGGCGGGGAGCAGGGAGCGGGGGCCTCGGCCGTGTTTGTTTGCTTTTGTTGCTGAGCGCTTTTGAATGCAAACATCTTCTGCCCTCCTGCATGTGAAACGTGAGCTGTGTTTGCTAAGGAAGTGGTGTCCCTGGCAATGGAGAGCTCCATATGTTCCAGGTTTGTTGACACGGTCATTAAAGGCTCTCCAGCCTGTGTGACACCCACCCGCCACCACCGCCACCGCCACCACCACCTTTCCTCACTGTCAGAGGACCAGCACCTACAGGGAAAAGCTGGTCCACAGGAAATTAGGAGCGTGACGAGATAAGGTGCACCGTTAATCAGATACCGTTACCTGGCAACCAGCCACGGCAACAGATGATGGCAAAAAAAACCCATAATATGTGGAAAAAAGGTACAAGCACGATGAGCATCTCAGTCCCCTGAGAGTAAGTCAGACATACTTATATTCGTGCGGCTCTTACTTTGAAGTAAAACCATCTATTATTTATCCATGGAGCCGCCTGCAGCGGAGCCAGATATTTCACCATCATTCTCTGAAACACCGACAGGAAGATGTGTGACTGCAAGCCTCTCACGTGGAGCTTTATGGGTTTGTTTCATCAGCGCGTGCTGATAAAGTCTTATTGCAGCCACTGTTTGGACAAGCGAGACTAAAACTCATAAAGAAACTTCTGCAGCTGCACAGAGTCTCAGATAAAACAAAGTGTGGTGGCAGGTAGGCGTCAGCAGACCTGTTGAACCTTATTACAAGATCAGGTTAATGAAAATTCAAAATATGCAACAATACGTGAGGCACCTGTGACAGGTGCATACACACACACACACACACCCAGAAGCTGAGCCATCAATCTGCTCTCTGACACTGCTCCAGGATCAGCTGCACTTTCTTCTTTCATTAGCATGGAGGTCAGATCTCGTCTCCGCAGCTTTACTGGCGTCATTACACGTCTAATTCACTGGTTTACAGCCTCTCCTGCAGAGAATCACATGGAGAACCTTTTTAAAAGACTATTTTAGTTTGGAGAGCAGCTTCAGTATCGTACGTAGCCGCATTTGCTAGAGTGTCGGGCGGATGTGCAATTAAAACGTGAAAAGTGAAATGTTCTAAAAAACAGCCTTTAGGACCGGAAGTAAAAAAGGATTTTAAATCAGAATTTTTGCTACCAGATGTCAGGTCATTCTCCTGTTTGGTTCAATTTATTTGAGGTTCCAAACACCGTGAAAATGTTGGCAGGGACGACAGGCAGGGATGTTGTCGCTTCTTGCAACCGACCATGAGATGGCGTCTGCAGGATTTGCTGAGTTAGCTGACAAGCTAGCAGAACCGGATCTGCAGACAGTGTGAAAATCTATGCTAGCTGTCATGTTTAATTACACAACAACAACGGGAGCGATCTGTCTCACAGGCAGCAAAGCTAGCTGTTCTGACGAGCGATCATCCTGCAAAAAAGTCTGTTTCCAGTCGGATGAAGAAAGTGGGACATGAAGGCTTCAAAGCGGCGCGTTCATGCAACAAACATCACGTTAATCATAGAAGACGAGTCAAGCATCCACCTGCTCGCGTTAATGTTTCAGTGAGCGGGAGAAGAGGCCTGGCTTCGCAAACTTTTCCTTCATCTCTGACCTTTCGTCTGAAGACGTGAAAAATGATTCTGACAAATCGCGGCGCAGTCGCGGCTCTCGGCGGAAAAAAGGAAGCAATTTCGGAAAAAGGACAACAGTTACTGAAAATAGACGACCACGCGCCTTCAAAGTGAGACAGACGACTGTGACCTTCAGCGCTCCGCCCAGGCGGAGACTTTATGTTTTCTCTCGATGTTGCGACGGCAGCGGAAGCGTTCACGACAACCGCCGCCAGATTTCACCGTCAATGAGCCGCCTGAATTAAGAGGAGGGTCGTAACATACAGAGACAAAGTAAGAATAAAAGTCTACTTCTTACACATTTCCTGCACAAAGGTAAAAAAAAAACATACAGTGTTTGATGGTGTCGATCTCCATCGCCTCCCTCTGCCAGCCAAGTTTACCAGGCTCCTGGTGCTCAGCAGGGGGTCGGGCTCGCTGCAGCGCCATCACTCTGCATCATGTGTTGACTATCTTCTCCACATGAAGCCTTCTCCTCTGCCCATCCACACTTGCTGTTTCTCTCACCTATTTCTTCTTGCTTGTTTGTTGAGTCATTTTAGCCACTTTGAGCAAGGCATTACACCACATCAGCCCAATGTCCGCTGCAGTCAAGGAGTCAAAATGTCCTTGAACACCCAAATTAAGCAGTCACGCGTTGCTTGTTTTCACATGACCTCTGACCTCAACTTTGGCGTGTGAAAGTCAGTACATTTAGCAGCATGTCCACAGGCGCTCGGGCAGACAGGCTGTCAGCTCCCATCAGCTGCTTTTCAGCTGTGATTCAGCAGCTGGATGTGGGTCCGGGGGGTAAGAAGCCGGTACAAGCAGGGGACGCTCCTCTGTCACTCACCCAGAGCTCTTCACAGGCTTCCCACCAGGCCCACCAGGCTCTGCTGGTGCACGGAGCGCCAGGGTGGCGGTGACAGGGCGACATGGAGACGCAACATGGCAGGTTAGCGGGAGCTCCTGATTTAGACGGGTCACCTCCCCGTTGGACCCTGCTGACTTTCCAAAACCTCATCACCTCCTCCTCATTACGTCTGGGTGGTGCGTACACACACACACACACACACACACACACACACACACAAAACTGCTGCTAGCTCTACGGTGAAAACAGTAAAAACTATGGACTTCTTGCTGCGCTTCAGTGTTTCTTTAGCTAAAGGACAAAATAAATTATCGCTGAGTGATAAATAAATGGCCCCGATCATCATGAAGTCAGATTGAATCATAAACTAATTGGCAATTCAGTCCAATTATCAGACATCTCACTTTAGTGGGACGCACGGAGTAGAAGCACCTGACCTTTATATTATTAATCCATTCCTCATTCCTTCAAAATGTCAAGAAAAACAAACTGATGAAGCTGTTTAACAACAGACTGGGACGTGCAGTTCCTTCTGATGCAACCGGGTGTCCCACACACACACACACACACACACACACACACACACACACACACACACGATGCCTAAGGATCGTCACTGATCTGATAATCTGGGGGACATCACACCGTTATGACACGCTTACAGAAACGCTGGAGGACAGCTCAGTGAGTTCGGTTCCAGAAGGTCGCATTTACATTTTGTTTCTGCTGAGGCTGCATCTTTTTCCAGCGCTCTGTAACCCCTCAAACAAAAAGGAGGGAAAGATCTTTTCTCTCCAAGCTTTGGGTGACACACACTCATCGTGGGAATTTGAATGAGAAGAACGGAAAACCACTTTACACACTTGACACATCTTGACTCTTTTGTTTCCCATTAAACAAGCTGTGAGGACACATTAATTAATATTCTCACATTAGCAAAGGATGCAATTACCCCTTCTGATGCTTCTGAAGGAGGTTGAGGCCAGAGGCAGCTGTTTTCAGATGAAACCATCAACTCCGCATCAAACCTCCGATAGATTAGCAACACCGCTCACGTAGCACAGCAGAAAATAACAATCGCTTCCACGAGTGTCACATCCTGAAGCCATCGCTATTTCTACCATACCAAGTGTATTTATTCAAAATCGCCCACAGACGCAGCGAAAACACGAGGGTTTAAAGGTGACACATCATTTTTAGGTCCGTCTTACATAACTTGGCTCCGCGAGCCTCCGTAAAAGAGGCCATTAGAGCCGTTAATGTCTGTGGTCAGCCAGTCTGAGTGCAAATGCCTCTGTTTCCACAAACAGTAGGTAACATTAACACCCATCAGAGTGGACACGGAGGCTGATTTTAATTCTCTCCACCGCTAGTTTAATTATAGAGACCCAGCAGATTATTTGAGTGAAAAAGAAACTTTAGTGTCAGCAGGGAGCCTGACGGAGATGGAGACTTCTAGAAGTCTTAGCAAGAAGAAGGAAAAAACTTTTGTGATTATTTTGCACCTTGTGACTCACAAACTGGATGCAAACTTAAGCATCAGACTGCAGAGCTTAGACGGTTCCTCTGCTGTCATCACAGAGAGCATTAACAAGGATTCACACGTGTGACGTCCTCAGCGGAGGAAAAACACCCGCGTGTCACACCCATTAATTCACATTCATCACACGCTGCCAGGCTGCATGAGAGAGATTTGAATATTTGCTTTCAGACAGATCTTCAACCCCGCTTCTGCAAAATGACAAGGTGCTTCATCTGCATGTGTGAGGAGAGGGCTCTCAGCTCCTGGAAAAACGGATCTCTGAAAAGATGATGGTTCTATAATGTCTCTTAAATACACCAGAAAATGTTCCACAGTCTCCTGGAATCAATAAATGAGTCCAACGTTTCCCCAAACTGATCACTGATAAACATCCGGCTCTTCTGGATGTTGGTAAAATCAGTGATAGATGCACCCTCACAATCAAATCCAGGAAGAGTTCACGGAGGAAGCGTCCAGGGAACAGCCGCGTCACACAGATCTGTGGACCTTTGGCTGGCTCCTCTGACCCGCGCACACTGTCAAGAACCTGCGCGGAGATTATCCAGCACAGCGTGATGGGACTGGAAAAGGTCAACAGCCCTGATTAGTTTCTCACACTTCTTTGCAGAATCACCTTCCACTGAGTGGACAGCTCCTCTGCACACAGGTCAGCTGCTCCTAAACTACCCCCAACAGGCAGTGAAGGGGGCGAGTAACAAAGAGCACAACCCTCGGGGTCCAGCTCAACCTGCAACAGGACAGGAGGGCACAAGCTGACAGCGCAGGTCCAGCCTCCCGTGGAGTGGGGGGGCGTAACGGGGGGTCCAGCCCATCCAACAGCCGAGGGTCGTATGTGTTTGAGTCCCACAGGGATCTGGATGTGTGAAACCCATGTGAGACAGCGCAGCAATAACGCCGTCGCCGTGGAGACGCCATCTTCCAGCACGTAGCCAGAACACTTTGTCTAGATTAAACGAGGCCTCCATCTTCACGCTAATGAGAAAAACCTGAATACGTCAATGTGACTTAGATGTGATTTCCTGTGGTGATTGAACGGTGATCCATCAGGCTCAACCCCCACCACTCAAAAAAGGGTGGAGAAACTGACAAAACGTGAGCTCGATCTATATTTCTGTCGCGTAAATCAGACCCGGAGCAACGGAGATGAGACGGTAAAGGTGCAACAATCCAGGTAAAACTGATCATATCCGGATCTCCTGGTGAATCAAAGTGAAAGTCCAGCATGAAGCTGTCTTTGTTCTGACACACTGATGTGAATTAAATGCTTTAAAATCATCTCAACAGTGAGAAACATAAATGTGTTTGTGATGGACATTAGCGCCTGCGCTAAGCCAGGACAGAAAATGAGGTAATTGCTCTTAAATCAGCACAGGGCTGTTTCACTCCACGCTCCCTCTCTGACCTCAGCCGAGCTTTTCCCTGACACATTTGCAGAATCATCATCTTCGTTAGCAGCAGCAGCAGCGACCCACAGAGCTTCATTTGAGCCACAGCTGGATGGGGGGATGCCTCCCCCCTCCCGGGTGAGGTGGTCTGTCTGAACGGCTTCAAATAAAGGACAGAATCTGTAGTTCAGCCAGGCAAACAGGTCCAATGCGTGCTGCTGAGAGGTGACTGAGGTGAAACTGAGCAACCAGAGAATCTGAGCTTCTAAAGGAATTTGTGCTCTGGTGCTGATCCTGGTGCAGCTGCTCCACAACAGAGCGAACAAAAGAGAAATCTGTGCGATGAACCGCTGCTGAGCTCGAGTTAAAAGTAGAACTATCATGATTTGAATATGAACAAATCAAAAGGCTGCTTCAAAGCGCTCCATCAGCAGCGCTGCGGCTGTGGCTGTGGCTGGCTGCAGATGTTCCTGATTCTGGTTCGGCTTTTTTGCAGACACTGTCCACTGGGATCCTTCATCCATGACTCTGTCCTCGGTTAACTTCATTTAAAAAACAATTCTCTCCATTTCCCATGAGTCTTTGGGCTCAGCTTGCTTGTGTGCACTCTATTTAGGAGCAGCAATCCTCCGAGAGGGCTCCTGCTCACAGGGATGGCTCGCTTCTCACTGAAACACAAACACGTTTCTTTCCAGGTCAAAAGATTCTTAAATATCTCACGCAGCAGGAGACGGCTCTCCACTCTGCTAGGGCCTCTCTGGAACTCTGCACTGCACCACTAAGGGCACATCTAGGCAAAATAAACCCAAGGAAGACCATAAAACAAGGTTCTCTCTGCCGAGGAACGAGCTGAGAACTCCGATCTGCTGACTGTATGCTGAAACAGCTCACTGATGCTCAGGTTCTGACTGCACACACTGCAGCGCTGATGTTTCCAGGCCTCACACAGCTCTGACCTGCAGTAAATGCTGTTTCTTTCAAAAGCACCCCACCCCAAGGGCAGTGTTGCCTGACCGCTGAGCACCTGAGTCACCTATGAAGGCTCCGATGAAGGTGGGATGGAGAGACGGATCTTGCAGGGGAAAAGGGCTGCATCTTTTATCAACACGCAAACCCAACAGAATGGAATTCTGAACTCTGGGGGCACAGTTTCAGTCTCCGGCGTTTCTCTGATAAGCGGAGAGCATGAGTCACCAGGAACAGCTCGAATCATTTCTGAGGTAAAAAACATCATGGAGAGAAGAAGGCCTCCGATGAATATTGATTTCTTTTTCTTTTTAGCTCTGAATCATAATCACAATGAATAAAATAGACGCCAATCTCATCTCCATATCAAAACACAGCTGTTAGTGACGGCGAAAATGATTCCGTTATCACAGGAGTAAAAGGTTGGCAGCAAATGGAAGTAAACATTTAGCACAAAAATGAAAAAGAACAGAGGTTGGCATCCAAAAGTTGGCTCCAAAATTGTTCATTCAGAGGGAATTTAGTTATGTTGAGTGTAAAAAAAAATTAAAAATCTGAAAAAAGAGATTTAAATGACCTAAATTGAATCGACTAATGAGCAAAACACATCTGCATCTCTACAGGAGGAAATAATATAAACCGCATCCATTCCATACAAATCTGGCACTAAGGTTTAATGTTTTTTATTTTTTTGCTCTTCTGTTCTGTACCGCAGCTGTCACAGCTCTGATAACTGACAAGTTAAAGTGTGCAGATGCAAACGACAGAGATGAATGTCCGCATTAGCGCCGTCGCTCAGAGGAAATGTTCCTGTCTGACATTTTCCCTCCCCCGTCTGGGCCTCACTCACGGTTACCGTCACTGAATCCAACTGATTCAGGACCTCAGACGGCGTCTCTTCAGTCCCGCTGATGTCAGTCATTTCAGCAGGTTTTATTTCCTCAGTGATGCTATCATTTTCCAGGCAAACGAGGCGCGGGCGCAATTCCATCAGAGGAAATAGATTTACTGAACAGATACCATATGGCTACAATAACCAGGGTAATTCAGTGAGCAAGGTTTCTGTATGCTAAATAACATTTATGATGCACCGCTGCACAAGGTCAGACTGTTTCTGGATGGCCCGCTGTGTTTCCAGGAAGGACAAATAATGAATATTTTTATTCTCAGCCCTGACTTGATCACAAACAAAAACATCTTTCATTGAAATATTCCTTAATTACAGACTATCACTATTTTAACTAGGGATTTAAGAACAACAAATAATCGAATCTAATGAGAGTTTAGCGCGTCCAGGTAACATCTCGTGCTTTATTAAAAGGCAATCTGGGATTAAACAGCAGCAAGCTCCGCTGGATTAATAGTGTTCAGCTCGTGTCCGACTCAGGAAACAGCGGAAACACTGGGAGGGCTTCTTTTTAATTATCCAGCTGAGCGCGCACGCAGCGCAACAGACAGCGCTGCACCATCACCACAACACAAAGCACTCCGTCTTCAGCTTAGCATCTCTGCTGCCTGCAGGACAATAAACGTTGGGTTTTTGGTTTTTTTTTTGGTCACACAGCGTGTTACTGCTGAAGCTTCACACCGTCGTGGCAAAAAGGATCCGTCATCCTGGTGCCGCATGTTTGCCGTGTGTTACACCCTTTCGTACAGCACAGCGGCTGTATGTTAACAGGAAACCCACCTCAATTTGACAAACGAAGAACAGAAGTATGCATATAGACAGCAACGTAAACAACATAAACCCCATCATGAATACAGAAAAGCTGCGATTTACACAGAAGCAGCAAACAGAAATGTTTGTTTTTCTGCACAAATAAATGAAGCTGACTGACAAAGTAAATGCAGACGTAATAAACAATGCTTTCAGATGATTACATTTGATAGACTGAATTCATTAATTATTTTCTTTTTTACCCTCTACTGAACTGATGGCACATTTTTCCTCTAACTGAAAGCAAACAAGCTTAATTTCAGCGTTTTTAAACAAATGGCTGATGCATTAATGCACAGCAGAAGTCACCTGTTAGCACAAAGGGTTCTGTCTCTTTACTGGCACGCTGATTAGAGATTCAACGCACGCCAGCGCCATTAGAGAGTTCAGGCACATTTACTCTCGTGGGTTTGCAGAAGCCTGGGGCTCAGTGCCCCCTTCTGCAATCTCCCTCCACTTCCTTTATCTTGCAAAAAGATGATTATTTTTTTAATTGTCTTTTATGGTGACAAGTGTTTGCTTCACAATTAATGTGACACCACAGGCGGGTAATTCTGGTAATTGAGGCGTTCTGGCCCAGGGAGCCCTGCAGTATGATAATTAAGTCATGGATTTAAGAACAGCAACCACAACCAGAGGAGGAAGGACCCCCAGATCCCTGGAAGCCTCCCCTGGGCCGCTGCTGCAGATAGCAGGTGGCGTTTAAGGTGTCAGATTGAACTAGAAAGTGTTTCTGTTGCAAATGAATTTATAATGCTGATTCTATACCAAAAAGGCGTGAAAACCGCCTTGTAGAAATGACTTTCCGAAAACAACACGGAGGTGCTAGTCAGCAGGGTTATATAAGCCTCTCTGATGCTCCATCTGCTCACCTTCTCCGTGTAACGTGCAGGATTCACTCAGGCGTGCGACTCAAAGGCAGCTACAGTCGCAGCCTCGCAGCCAAACAACACAGAAGAGGGGGAGCGGCCTCCATTTTCTGCCTCTCCTCTCAGTCCTTTCATCAGGTCTTTTCCTTTCCCGCACCTCGCCGCCACACTCGGGTTCACCCGTCCACAACAGATTTGATTTATGGGGCTCATCTGTTCAACAGCCCACCACCTCTGCCCCCCCACAGAGAAGCCTCTGACTGAAGCAGCAAAAGGAGCTTGGTGGTCATTCACAACAGCCACAGACTCAGATTCTAAAGATTAATAGTGAATGAATTAGAACGGGGCCAAAGTTCAGAGCTGGGTGAGCTGATCTGGCCTCTGAAGGATAAAAACTGCTTAGAGCTACACATATGGCCTGACACAGAGGGAAAAGAGCAGGTGCTGCCAGTGTTTTTGTCCTTTTTTCCCAGTCTGGTGTGTGACAGAGGATTTAAAGATGAGGCCAATAGTAACCTTCAGATCAGGAAAGCATTTGAGACAATTTAAAATAACAATGTGATTAAGAAGACGGTTCACCAGAGAGCAGCGAGGTTTTCTAATGAATGGGTTTGACTCAGAAGCAGCCGCGCAGAGCAGCGCACATTCGGCATGTTTTACATCATTTCATAATCCCAACACACGTCTTTAGATTAACAAACTGCAAAGTTGTACTTCTAAATGTGCTGCTTCTGCAAAGTTAAGTAAAATAAATTGAGGAAAACCTGATTTCTAGCATTAAAGCGCTGACACAGACAAAAGCACTTCTAAAATCTCAGAGTGTACAGAAAGGGGTATTTCATGAGTGAAGAACCATTAAAAGCCCAAGCTTTGTTGTTAAAAAAAACAATATCTGTGTGGAAGCACCAGTGTCTGGAGGTTTAAATCCAGGAGGGCATACAGAAAAACACTGCACTTTACCTCTCATCATATTTAAAAAAACAATCTTTTAACAAACTATTAACACAATTATTAACACAAATCCTTCCGATAATAAAAGTGAGTAAAACCAGTAGAGGCCAGTATCATCCGTCTATGTTTAAGCTCTGGTTCCAGGAGAGATGAGCCAGCATGCAGCAGATGGCCCATCTGCACCAGGAACAATCATCGGTGCTCAAGTGCCCAACAAAACCTTCTGGATGAGCCAGAAGCTGGTGAACAACGACGGCGTTCAGCACCACCTCCGACTGATCATCGGTCACAATCACAGTAAGCCAGGACTACAGCAGACTAAATACAGTCATCAGTTAACGACACACGGCAGCAGACAGGAAGGAGGGACAGGAAGGAGGATACGGTCGCACCAGCGCTGCAGATCACCAGTAAAACCCCCCAGCCTTCATCCTGGACCAACCCCCACGGACCCCTGAGCAAACACTTCCACACCGGGCTGGTTCATTCCCACTGCAGACACGTGCGTGACTCTAAACACATGACGATCTGCAGAAAAAGATCTGAGTGGGAAGTTATGGCTGCTTCGTTTGCCTCCGGAGTGACACACACGAAGCCAGAGGTGATCTTTGATTCAACTGACTCACAGCAACGATGCTAGCCTGAGGCCGCTTCTCGAGTGTAACACGTGCACACGCAGACGTAATGCACCAGTTTCCCCAGCACAATGGCTGCCAGTATGTCAGCAGAGAAACACACAGATATAGCCGCTCTATCCGAGCGGATAAATGAGAACAAAGCGTGGGTTTAAGTCTGTGCTGACAGAGGCTGAGTGGACGTCTGAACTCTCCCCCTCTCCATCGGCAGAGTGGGTGAGGAGCACAGGTGATACGAGCGCAGGCAGAGGCGCGTTCTCATTTCCAGGCTTCAAAAAGCCACCGGTGCTGCAACACTTGAAGTCCTGGCAGCCGAGGCTTTCCCGCTGCTCTCCTGGCGAACGCAGGCTGACCCAGAATCCAGTGCGGGGGAGCGCAGACTGTGGGGATCGCCTTCCGTTCAGTCTCTGCTTCCGTGTGGAAGTCAGAGCAGCGTGGGCGTGTGTCTGTAGCGCTGGCTGAGTGGGCGCAGTGTGTAAATACGACATCAACCTTAAGTAAAGCTAAAAGCAGCAGCGTCATTAGTCAGACAAAAGCCACCCCCTTTGTCTCTGCCAGTGCTGGTGCATGTTCACAGACAGCGCACGTGGGCTGATCCACTCTGCTCAGCTCGCTTGCCATCACACAAGCTCCGACCTTATCAGGCTGACCTACTGTTCACCCTAAGGCAGCAGCCGGACCTGCCTGGAAACATCGCTAATTGAAGAACACGACTATAATTAACACACGCCCTAATTGGCCCGTCCTAATGGCCGTCCATATTAAGTCAGGCTGTTTTCCGCAGCAGGCAACGTTCTTCACATGATTAACCCTTCATCTGCCGTTTCACCGCTACTGTCACTCCCCCGCACACTTGAGGATACATTGATTTATGAAAATCTTCCCTCCCCCCTCGAACCTCTGGTCACATTTATGAGCAGCACATTCAGAGAGGATCAATACTCGCGTGCTGATGGTGACGTACAGGACTCATTATTCTGCTTTGGAGTTTCAGTTTTATTTAGGCAGTGATGTAAACATATTGATGGCGTCTGTGCCTGATGTGTTTTGAACAGGTTTACTCAGGTCAGATTCAGTTGTTGAAATAAATATATAATCCAGTGAAGCAAAATCAATGTGATCGCCCCCTGGTGGTTGACTAGGCGATAGTTCACAGGTTTGAGTCCTCCACTTCCATTTGATGGAAAAAAACAAAAATCAAAAACAAAACATATTTGGAAGTTAGTTCTTTAGCTGCTGCAAAGCTGTAAAAACAGTTAAAGTTTCATGAGCTTCGGCACTTTCTGTAGGTTAGATCCCTCTAAAATCCCTCCACTTTCAGCCTGTTTGTCACATCCTAAACTCATTAGAAACATCCTCAAACTCATTAGAAAAGTCTCACTGCAACAAAGTTGAGAATGAATATATTTATTTATTAACCATCTTTGATCTCACCTTAAATACCCAGAGAGCACAACAGGAGAGGTCTTTAAACACAACTATAATGTTTATGAAGGCGATTTATGATTCAGGACTAATTAAATCACAGCAGCCTTTGAGGATTTTACATCTGTCATTAGTTCCTGCACAGAGAATCTGCAGTAAGCTCATAAAAAGAGGAAACAGACAATAACAAGAGACAGACGGGTGCAGAAGAGCCCGCAGAGTGTGCGTATTTGAGCGGCGGGCGGCCCCGGCAGGCCTCTCTCCGTGCTGCCGAATAAATGCTTGTGGTTGTGTAAACATAGACAAATGTGCCCTACAGGAGGGCCCGCTGCCCTGCAGCTCCCCCATGCCTCAAACTAATGAATTTTTAAAGACGGCATCAATCAAACCACAGGCCGGATCAATAGACCACAGTGTGGTTTTCATCAGCGCCGCCGCATGAGGGTCCGGGTACATTTTTTTTTTTTTTTTTACTTGTGCCAAGTTTCACGCTAAAGCCGGTGGGAGTCAGGCAAGGTGAGTCCGTCCGGATTAAAGATGATGTCTGGCACGACGGCGCACATCCTCCACCAGCAGGGCCTCATTGATCTGAATCGTTTCATAAAACACGGAGGCCGTTGTGGACATAGATCCTCATCAAAACAGCTGACTGGGGCATCCCCCACGTCCAGTACACCACCACCCAACCAGATAAAACACCCTGTACTCAAAACTGCATGTATGAATATTTATTCCAAGAAATCTCTTATGATGAGGGAAGAGAAAGAAGACTGTAGAGGGACCCAAAAAAAAAATAAAGTCATTAGTAATAAGCAGCTGTTTGAGCTGGACTTCTTAAATCCTTGATGGAAGGCTGACTTTACTGGAAAAACACCATCAGTCGCCGTGACAGTGGGCGGAGCCTCACTAAGGCAGCTCAGGAGTCAAACTCTGGGGTTGTGTGTGTAGAACGAGGGCTTTATTCTCAAATCCCTGTTTCAATACTGTCAGCAGTGTGTGTGCATGTGTGTGCGTGAGAGAGAGAGGGAGGGAGGGAGAGAGAGAGAGAGAGAGAGAGAGAGGGAGAGGGAGAGGGAGGTGTCACATAATGGTTAATTCCACGAATAGTTCCCTTGGGTAAATGTACAGTGGACTACTTCTCCCTTAGTTTACTCAGGAGGAAGAATGTTCTGGTCATTTTTGTGAGGAGACACCCTCGCCACCTGACCCGCCACCTGTATAATTTCAGAGCCAAGGGGGATCTATCCATGAGCCTGCCACAAAAATTAAAATTGGACGCACTTCTCACTCTTCCCTCTGTTTTCGTGGAGCAAGAAATTGCTTAAAGATCAAGCAGACAATCTAAGGAAAAAGCAATTTCTCAGCTCTACAGTCTCTGATAGGAAACAGGGCTGGGCATTAATCCTTAAATCAAATTTGATTCACTTACATTAACTTAGAAGTGTTGGTGGAAATGTGTAAAAGAGTGGAAACTAGTGGAAACTAAAAAGTTATATGCACACTTTTTTTAGAAAGCTTTATCTTGATTTACATTTTTGTAGCAATGTTTGGCATGCATACAAGCATGGAGGCTAGCAGTGTACTAGCCTTCGCTGTTCTACAGACAGTAGTGAAAGCAGCAGGAGAAATACATTTTTAGCGCTTCCGTTATCCTGCCAAGAAAAGGATTTTGCTAAAGAGACCGGGAACAAATAAAGCGACGCGACTTCTGGCCGAAAGCCCGCTTGATTCTTTGAATTTCAAGGACGTTTCTTTGTGCTATCCACCACCCGGTCCCACAACCTTTATCTGAGCCCTGGCAGCCGCACTTAAAGAAAGCTTTTCACATTTCAACATTCTCAGCTGTTTATATAAGAGAGGTCCTGTAAGCCTGCAGAGCTGCGGGGAACATCCACGGGGTAAAGCCGACGGCGTTCTGAGCCTCGTTCCTACAGTAAAGACATTTCTGTATCACAGTTCAGAGGAAATTAGCCGTTTTATGAGAGAAAGTTCAGGAAACATTGAGAACAAAACCAGTCTCTCGTTAAAATGGATCTGCATAGTAGGCGTGAAGGGTTTTTATCATGATGAAACAAACTGGTGATTGTCCCACTGTGGCAGATTTCAGTTGTTGTTGTTGAAACCTTCAGGAAAATCTGTCACACGTCATCGGGTGTATTCATCTTTATACAGAAGAGCAAAGCCGTCACCTTCTGCATCGTGGAGATGTTTGCTCAAGGTAACGGGGCAAAGACTTGGATTGTTTTCAGCAGTTTCTCTCTGCATGTTGTACGCCCTCGATGGTGTTGTAAAACAAGGACAAGGGCTGAACGACCTTCGCAACTTGAGGAAGACGCTTTGCCATAATCGGATGGTTGCCACATCTTTGTCATATTACAGGTGTTATTATGCAGACAAATCAAAGTTTTACACTCCATAAGAACGGCATTCCCATCCTCAAGCTCTCTGATCTGATTGTTCGGTTCAGGATTTGTGAGAAAATGCATTTTTCTACCTATGGTGTTAAAACCTAAACACAAGGGGATTAAATCATGTGTCTGATCTATTGAAGAGTTTGAATCTACTTTTTCTGATATTAAAGAAGGAGGCAGGACAGGTAGCTGGAGCTAACACGCCTGCAGCTCCAGCCAACTGTTTCTGATTACAGCAGCGGCCGCGTGAGAGTAGAGCAACTTAAATTTCAGCTCAACAGCATTCTGATACAGTCGTGATTGTCTGCCTCCAGCTTCAGACTGCCGACAACACAGAGACGAAAGAAAACATTATGTATCTGGGAGGTTTTTCCACCCCCACAAAGCACATGAGGGGGGGGAAAATGGGCTTCAAGACTGGCGAGTAATATTTTCCAATTTGTTGTTGAAGGAGATGACGACAATTTCTCCATCATTACCTCTAAAGCAAACATATCTCTCTTGCAGCTCTGGCAGAGTGAAGCCTGGAGTCAGAATGTGTGAGGGAGTCAGAAGCAAAAGCCTGATTCCATCTGAAACCTTCACTTTAGCTTGTAGCTGTCTCATCATTAACCAGGCCGTCAGGATGATGTGAAATAATGCAAGCAGAAATTGACAGTTGATTGATTTTTTTTTCGCTGAAATGGCCGCACTCAGCAGGGAAGCTGTGGGAAAGATGTTTGAAGTCTGCCGATTGTCTGTCAACAAAGACGGCCATCAAACTTGACAGCGAGGACTCTTTCCCAACTGTTTCTGATTAAGGGAGTGAAAGCTATACATAAATCATCAAAGTGCTGCTCCAGACGCACAGATTCTCAGAGACCACCCTCAGCCATCTATTAAAGGAAGACAACCCCTTCACTCACTCACACACACACGTGTATGTCACGGGAAGCCACAGGGAACGTAAACAATCCCACTGCACTGCATTGATCATTTTAAAAGTTTTTACATGTACCAGTAAAAACCTGGAGTTAAAAACCACTTCAGTGTGGGTGTTCGGACACTGAACCAGAGTCCTTCAGTGCCACAACCCCAAGCATCACGTCAGCCATGATGACAAATGAAGTTCCTTCAGGACTCAGCTGGGAAATCAGCTTGTTCGTCATGATGCAATCAATTAGATGTGATTAATGGAAGGCGGGGCCAATAGCTGATCACATGTGACACATCAGCAGGACAGGACAACCTCTGGCTCATTTATTCTTCATTTACAGATGAGCAGCGTGCCTTGAGTAACAGTGACACCTAGTGGAAGGATGGAGAATTGACTGACACATGTATGTATTTTAGATGATAGATAGATAGATAGATAGATAGATAGATAGATAGATAGATAGATACTTTATTAATCTCCACGAGAAATTCACAATTTATAAAGAAAATATTCTTGACAATCAGAAATCAAGAGGTCAACCTGTTTTTTTAAATGTACGCTTGTATTGTTACATATCTTTCTTGCACTTTGGCAGTCAATTATTCTTTTAGAAATTAATCTACAATATACCTTGTGCTAGGGAATGGAATCAAAATCATTATGTGGTTGATGTATTAGGCTGACGTCTTCTGTGAAGTGGGAGACATTCCTCTGCAGTTTCTGGACTAAGGACACTTAGTTCAATTACAGCCTGACATATTTGCTCTCAGGAGGATTCAGCAATTACCAGCTGATTATCTGCTCCTCAGCAGAGCCGATGGAAAACACTTCTGCTTTTGGATGAGAGGGATAAGGAAAAGACGAGTATTTTACATTCACCTCTCTCATTCCTGAGATGATTGAAAGCACACTCTTTCAGACCTGAAAACACCTAATGATGCATCACTGTGACTGGCAAGACGGCTTAGATGTAAACACCAACCATCAGCTGCTTTTTTTACCATAATGGATTCAGCTGAACAATAGATAATTGTCTGCTGTTTTTATGGATCTGCTCCAGCAAAGCAGAACACATTATTGTAAAGTTGGATGTTGGTTGGAAAGTGATGGATGATGCAAAAATAAAAGGTAAAACAAGAGCTCTGAAGCAGAGTTAATGGTATAGTGAAAATGAGGATCTTACCTCTTTTATTGTGTAAATGATCTGCCACGCGTGCTGGGAGGCATCTTCAGGATTTCATCAGTCTCAGCACTGAAAAGCCAACATGATATTAACTACACATTTATCTTAAACCACCATTTAATTAAAAAGCCATCAGACTTGAACTAGTTTTGATGGGTGTAGCAAACTAGGCTCATGGTAATATTAGCTCTCCAAATGATACAGTATATATTAGTATATTGTACATGGTGATTAAAAACTATTATTAAATCTAAAATGGTTAACATACAATTCTTCCATTGAACAAAATGATGTTAGATCTCAATATTCATGACGGTCGTTTAAAAGGTTATTAGATTTATGCCTAAAGTAAGCCTCATTTACAGGTCCTTTACCACAACTATAGACCCAGGACTAGGCTGATTGTGTTAGCAGGCTAATTGTTAGCTGCAAGGCTAACGGGAACAAACGTTTGACTTGTCAACATATCTGCCATTTAACAAAATTAAAAAAACACAATTACTTTATCAGTGCTTCTTACATTTGTTGAAACAGTGCATTTGGAAAAATCTGATGATAAACATTAAACTAGCATCGGCGTCTATCATGGGCATCATTAGCTTTAGCTGGCTAATTTAGCCTAATACTTTGACCAGGCCAAGAGTAGCAGCGGCAGCGAGCGCCATGAACGTGCGCGCCGGGAAGCATCAGAGGCGCGTTCCCGATGCATTTTTGGAGATGTCGGCGCTGTCTCCGCGCTCCCGACAGATCGAGAAGTTTTTTTGTTTTTTTTTTTTTTCTTTTTTTTTCTTTTTGTCTGTTCAGAGCAGCTCCGGGACTATGTTGAGGTGAGAAACTGCGAATTAAATTCATGCATGCTTCGGTACTTTATGATCGTTCATATTTACGCGCATTAGAAGGCCTTTGTGTTGATATCATGAGGGACAATAATAAAAAACGCACTTAAAATAATTTATTTAGGTCAGGCACGGTTGTGCGTGTAGTAATACTAGTGTACGACAAAAAGTTAATCAGTATTATTAGATGATGACTATAAATTCCTTCATCTCAGCGTTTACTTTTTTTTGTACATTTTTTCTTATATTTTTCATACTGAGTCAGAAAAGCTTTGGGGCAGGATAGAAATAGAAGAAAAGCCGCGTGTGACACAGCTAGTGTAACTCAGATTAATCAGATTAAAGAATTTCAGCATTCCACAGCAGAATCTCACATAATCGCAGAGGCAAAAACGCAGGTTCTCTGTGTTGTAATGCTGATAAGTTCAGCTGCCCTGAGCTAAATTTCACTTCTACTGTTGTCCTAAGTTATTGGAAGGAATGACAGTTTACAACCACCAGGTAAGGAAAGATTCTGTTTAATGAGTGACTGTACCTGGATTAAAGGGAGGGGGTTGAGTAAACAGCTTTTATAGATGTTGTTCTTGTCGTTCCTCCTCAAAATTCAGCTTTGTGTGTTTGTTTTGGAAGTGGCCGCCATGGCGCCTGACAGCCTTCCTGTCCTCACTGGCTCAGTCGTGATTTACCTGAAGCAGAAGTCAGACATATTCAAGCCAGTGAGCGTTTCTCTCTCACTCTCTGCCTTCACAGGTGAGCGGCCGCTCGTAGATGAGCTCAGACAATCAGACGACCCCGACTGGACTCTTAGTTCGAGCTGCAGCCTCCAGCCGCTGTGGGAGCCGGAGTCACCATGGAGACGGTGGTGATTGTGGCCATCGGGGTGTTGGCCACCATTTTCCTGGCTTCCTTCGTTGCCCTGGTCGTGGTGTGCAGACACCGCTACTGCCACCCCCACGACCTGCTGCACCACTTTGACTCCAAGTCAGTGACTTTGTCTACAGCAAAACCCAAAGCATCAGACGTCAGTGTAGGCATGTTGTGAATTCCGGCTCCTCTGCTGTGTTTTCAGACCCACGGTGGATCTGATCGGAGCCATGGAGACCCAGAGTGAGCCGTCAGAGCTGGAGCTGGACGATGTGGTCATCACCAACCCCCACATTGAGGCCATCTTGGAGAATGAGGACTGGATCGAGGACGCCTCGTAGGCCTTTTAGATCTTTCTTTCCACTTTTGCGATGTCATTTGGTGTGAAAATGCAAAGCTAATGTGTGGTTTTCTTCCCTCTAGTGGGCTGGTGTCTCACTGCATCTCTATCCTCAAGGTATCTCAGCCGGTTACATCCTAATCGTTAGCTTCATCAGTGGCAAAATGCAGAGAGATGTTTATCTTTATAGCATTAATTAAAGTGAAATATTTGATTACCCTTCAGCTAATGTTAGCATTGCATCAGTGTTGTAACGATAATGAGATGAAGGGCATCAGTGTATACAGGTATAACAGCTGAAGAATAGTAATACTAGCTACTAATTACTTCTGGAATATGTTGTTTAAACTTGAAATTCTCAGGATTCCTTTTAATTTGTTTGGTCCTGGTTAATCAAAACATGAAAACTGTCAAATGATATGAAACAACCAGACTTGAGACTTTGGTCTGACCAATTTCCGGTCTAATTTGATTTCCGCGCACAGATTTGCCACACTCTGACTGAAAAACTGGTTGCCATGACAATGGGCTCAGGTGCAAAGGTCAAAGCTCCAGCCAGCCTGAGCGACATCATCACAGTGGCCAAACGCATCAGCCCCAGGTAAGAAAAAGCAGCTTGTTGGAGGCTCGGCGTGAGCTGAACGACTAACGTTCCCGCTCGCTGTGCCGTCTCACAGGGTGGATGATGTGGTCAGATCCATGTACCCTCCTCTGGATCCCATCCTCCTGGACGCCAGGTAATCACATTTGTTGTTTCATCATTTTAAAGGAGCTTTTGGATGTGTTGGGAAGCTCCAGGCTAACGGTCACTGACGTGATGGATTAGCCTGAGAGGGGCCGACCGCTTCACTTGGTTTTATCTAATAATGTAATAACAGCCGGAGATGGAGACGATGAGACAAATGCTTGAGTGCCACGACAGATTGATGCCACCAGAGGAGAAAAAAAAACAGTGCGTCCCTTTATTTCTCAGGGCTACTGCGCTCCTGCTGTCAGTCAGCCACCTAGTGCTGGTCACCCGCAATGCCTGTCACATGTCCGGCAGTCTGGACTGGATCGACCAGTCACTCCACGCAGCCGAAGATCACATGGTGGTGCTGCGCGAGGCAGCTCTGGCCTCTGAACCGGAACGAAGCATACTTGGAGCTGATGCACAGAGAGAACAGGCAATCTAGAGCCAAAAAAGGACCTTCTCCTCATCCTCAAGATACGTTTTCTGACAGCTCCGGACTCGGATGGATGCAGGCTTCACTCTTCACACTTATTTTAGCATCTTAAATAATGCAGAGGCAGCCATTGGTCTGTTTAAAACATTCCCAAAGTGAAAGAACTTTGCCAATATCCTCCCAAGTGCAGAGGGACTAAATCCAATCTCAGCAGGCACTGCACTGTCACATGAAGGCTTAGTTAGCTAATCCATTCAGAAGAAAATAGAACACAGTTAACCAGTGAACCCAAAGTGGCTCCGACGCAGCAGACCAATGGAAAGCCCTCTTACCCATTTACAATGTTTCTGAGAGAGACATTTTGTCAGCTGTTTTTAGCTTCGGCCACCAACTTGGGATGAATATTCAGCCCCAGTAGCGTGGAGTTACTTTAAATTCCACATTAATGTTAATCAGTGCCAGCAAATTTATACTATATCTACAGTCTCCAAGCTAATGACAATCCAATTAGCCTGTACATTGTGATTAATGGTAGTTAGAATGTTTTTGCATGCTGTTGCACCAAACAAAGGTTGTTAAACATAACACAGTTAGCATTCTGTTAGCAGCAAACGTGTTCTCCAATTGTCTGTTTATTAGTACCACAATGTTAGCTCAAAATGCTGTCTTTTTAGCCTCATATCCCTAGTAGCACGGTGGAAAGATGACAAAATTTTAAAACTAAGTGCATCTATAGCAAGTTCTTCAACATCTTTCCAAATGGAATAACATATTAGCTGTTTATCAGTGTTACTTCTCTTCAAAATATTGTACCTGCAAGATGCAGTATTAGCATGCTATATGTAGAAACACCGTGTTGATTGGTGCAGAGCTGATTAAGTGTTGTGTTTTGATGCTTACGGTAACTCACGGTGACTACGATGAGCTCGTGCTAGCATTCATACAACACTCCAAACGCTGAAAAGCTACCGAGTCCAAAACTCCAAGATTTTGGTGACAATCTGGAGGAAAGAAATTAAAAACTACTCTGATCTAACATTTAGAAAGTAGATTTATTGTTTTTTTTTCCCCTGAATATTAGCATGTATCCTTTTTTTATAAGCACTCTTTTTACTTCCATCATCTCACCGTACTGTTATCGCTCACTTTTTGTCCATATAGTGATTTGTACAGACATGAAAGGAAAACTTTTTTTTCTTTTTCTGCTCTAAACAGTAGCTACAGAGAAACCTGGTGTCTGATAAACATTCCACACACTCATACTAGTTTGACATAAATAAAGGTGGATTTCTTTGCTCTTTCCGTGACGTTTTGAGCCTTCCTTGGTGCATCGATCCTCCGTGGAGGAGTTTGGCTTCTCTGTTTAGAACAGCAGCCATTTGCTTTTCTTCAGATCAATTTGCTTCTAGCTCGGGAGGGCGGCACATTCATCTCTCTTCATTTCCAAAATAGTCTGAAATATAATTGTAGCCATTCATTTATGGAGGAAAACAATGTAAGATGAAACAATAAACCTAATACAATTTTTAAAATTGAATCTCCTGCTCTGAATTTATTACTTGGAAGTCTTGATCAGACGGGTAGACCTCCAGGTGCTGGGGGTCCACTCCTTGAGGTAGGGGGCTCGGCAGCAGCTCCTCCAGAGGATACTGAGTCTTCATGAGCTGAGCCAGGGCGTCCTGCACCAAGGTCAGCTTCAGTCGCCCCGAATCTTCCTGGAAACATCAAACACTATACATAAGATGATCTGTAACAGAGAACTTTTGTGTCATAATTAAAATCAGTGCAAAATCACATTTTCATCACTACAACCTGCTGAAATTACAAACATCTCTATCACCCCCTGGTGGTGTATATCAGGAAGTGAAGCAGTGTCTCCTTTTTCCAGAAGCACAGATGTTGACAGATGATTTCACACTGGCACACGCTCAGATGTTGATTCTTCTGATCATCTGAGTTTTAATTAATTAACTAAATTCAGGCGGAAAATGTTGATTGACAGATGAACTCTGGTTATGATTGGACTGCTGTGAATTACCCGTGTCTGGGCTCCAGGCTTCCGCTCCCAACGGGGGAACACGTTGGTGAAGGTTAGAGGCTCTGAGCCCTCATAAATGAGGTAGGCCCGAGGGGGGCGCCGCGGGTTCATCTCTGGAAGACACAGAAATCATTGCAGTACATCAAACACGACAGCCCGCTTCGCTTCCTCCTGTCGGTCAGCGTCGCCTTACCTGTGCAGTACTGCAGTGCTGTCTGCATGGCGCACTTCCTCTCATCCTGCCAGGCAGGGGTGGAGCTCTCTGCCTCGCCCCTCAGCCACAGGTAGACTTCCAGACGGTTGTCGAGCAGGAACAACGCTGTTCACGAGACAGTAACCATCAAAGTAACTGGTAATGATTAGGAAAAAAAGGAATAACTGACCTGAATTTTACATTTCAGTCAAATACTAGACCTCTCAAACAATCCTTAATTGCATAACTTTCTCTCACCTGGCTGTGGGACAGAGTATAAAGTCTCCTGGACAAAAGGCATCGGCATCACCACTCCCGGGAGCCTGGTCGGGCTCTGCAGCTCTTCAGCTCGGAAAGCCCCAGAGGAGGCACTCAGGTGGAAAAGGCGCGGTGTGAAGTTATACTTCCCAGGATCTGAGAGGAGATGGACGGGTTGCAAAATCTGGAGGGATGAGAGAATCATTCCGGATGCAGACGAGTGTTTCCTACCGTGCAGCATGCAGTCGTAGGCCTTCCTGTCAACAGGTCCTAGTGCACTCCAGAACTCTGCAGGTTCTGAGCCCTCCTCCACCACCTGAACCTTCACCGAGCTGCTCTGGTTCAGACCCAGCTCCGAGGGCCGGCTCTGTGTCAGACGCTCCACCACCCTCCTCCCAACCTCCCTGGAGCTTGAAGCAGCTTTACAGCCAGTCCACAAAAACAGCACCCCCTGCAGGCGGCTGAGCAGTACCACAGAGCCTCTGGACCTCAAAGATCCACAGCAGCAGTCGACCTCCAGCAGAGACCCCTCCTCCGGGAGCTCCCCTCGCACACAGAACAGACTCCATTCTGCTGGGACAAAGCCTCTTTTAATCACATCACAGAAACAAGAAGATGCTGGAAGATTTCTAAACGCTACCTGCTTGAAGGACCTCCTCTCGTCTGCCTTTGTGGACGACCAGGCCGCCCCGGAAAATCTGCAGGAAACAGGGGGGTTCTTGTCCCTGCAGGAGCACCACCTTCAGAAACAGAACAGCAGTCAAGCCAGCTAATTCTCCTCTCTCTGGCACAGAGCACAGCTCATTTTATCACAACAATTTTGCAGGTTAATGTAACCACATTCGCCCAGAAAATTAAAGATCAGCTCTGCAGTAAAAACACAGTCTAAATATAAATTACACAAGCGGTTGGGTTGAAACAGACTAATATTCCAGTAAATGACTTTTCCACCAAGGGGTCCACATTAAAAACAGCAGCAGACGACACCACAAGACTAAAATAAAAAAAAAAAAACAATACAATTTTAGGATAATTTGTTTAAATGTTTGGGTTTTAGTTAAGTTTTGTGCGAATGTTGGACCTGTGAGTCCTCGTGGCTGCTGGACTGGAGAGCGGCGCCGTCCCGTCCACTGACGCAGGAGCGGCGGCCTCGCCACAGGAACACAGCGGAGCTTTTGTCTGGTCCACTGCTGTCGTCTTTGGGACTCTTTGCCGTCTCTGCAGCGCACAGAAACATCAGACCGTATCAAAGTTTCTGCTTTGCTGTACTGAAGAATAAGAGATTTAAAAGTCACTGAGGCCCACCCTGACCTTGGAGGGTGTACGTCCATCGGATGATGTAAGAATCTCCTTCGTGAAGCTGCCCGCTGCTCTCAGCGGGAAGTTCATGCTCCTCAAACTCCAGGACGTGCCACGTCTCCACGGAAACGGTCCTCAGCTCCATCTGACGCCCGTCCTCCAGCATCACCGCTCCGTGACCTCTCCGGATGTCAGCGCCCCCCAGTACACGCACCAAAGCCTCACCGCCGGGAGCCTGACCCGACAGCAGAGCTTTGGCATCGCCGGCGGTCAGGAGGCGTGATGGGGATGAAGGTTCGGACTGGGAGGACTGAACTGGGACAGACTGAACGGATCAAAGAGGAAGTGTGAAAAAGGTCTACGCCGCGCGGTGAAAACATTCCGCCCGGGTACAAACCTGAGCGTCCTCGTTCTGTGGAGCGGCCTCGTCTCTGCCTGCAGCCCCGCGGGTCCAGTCCAGGAACTTCTCCCGGAACAGAACCGTCTCCTCATTCTCCGAAACACAGCCGAGCAAGGCCCAGCCTGGACGACCCTCCCCCCTCCTGAAGACACGGCCAAATCAGATCTTATAAAATTAGAAGTGTGTTTAAAATTCAGACTTTAGAATAAAACCACCCATCAATAAAATAAGTACACGTTTGCACTGCTATCATTCGGGCTTGTTAAAGCTGATCAACGTGAGTTTTGAGGATTAGGCTTCACAAAGGTGCTGCAGGTGGTTGCTGCATGCAGAGTGGAATTACATCTCTGCACGCTCTGCGCTGCAGCGAGCAGTAAATACAGCCACACGCTGCTGCCGCTGTAACCGATACTGCCCGGGGAGTGAACTCACAGCGGCACGCTGGGATTGCACTGCGTGGGATCCAGGGGATTGACCCGGCAGTTGCTGTAGTCGTAAGCGCCGGTCCAGACTTGGTGAGTCAGCTGGAGCGCCACGCTCCTCCTGCTGGGGGGAACGTCCCTTCCCTGCCACAGGTAGACCTCGCTGCCGAAGTCAAACAGCAGGACCTGGACACACAGACGCACGCACGCACGCGTGAAAACCAAAGTAAAGCACGCTGATCCAGCCACAGGCGAGAGGATCCACGAGAGACCTCGGAGGATCCCAGCAGGGAGACGCTGGGAACGGAGGCCCAGGCCTGCTCCTCAGGCACCAGCCGGTTCTCCTGCAGCCGGTAGATGCAGTTGGACTCCGCCACTCCTCGCTCGTACACCTCATCCTCCGCTTCTGCGCTGGCTCCTGCGATGCGGCACAAACAGAACGCCCGATTTTCACGCCTGTGATCGCCACCAGTCCCATCAGACTTCACCTGAAGTTGACCTCTCACCCCTGTAGTGGCTCCTTCCTCCCAGAAGTCTCCAGAAGTCTTCGGCCGGGCTGCCGCCGCAGTTTAGCCCCTCCTCCAAACGGACGACCTCTGACGCTCGACAGCCGAGATCCCTCCGCCTCAGGATGGTCGACGCTACCTCCCCTGCCTGACGGGCGACGACATTACTGACAGACTGAGCTCAGAAGTTGGGATTAAAACAATCTTTTAAATCAAAACTCAGAACTGCTCCAGTCACCTTGGCTCTCTCCTGTTCACTGGCAAACTCTCCTGTCCACAGGAAGCAGAGCTCTGGAGTGACCAGCAGGAAGCAGTCGCCGCTGTTCAGCGAGCGCGCCGACGGCTCCACCAGCCGCGCCTCAACGCGCTGCCGGCCTGTCGCCACACACGCCAGCGGTTAACACGGAAGCCTGAGCTCCAATCAGTGCAGATAAAAGACGGTTTTACCACCTTTGATGTGAATGAGCATCAGGCTGCTGAACGGAGGGAAAGAGGAGGATGAAGAGCCGGGATGTGAGTTTTTAGACTCTGAAAACAGGCAGGACGTTGACCTGTGATGAACTACAACCATCAAAACTACAGTTTACTGGGATGGAAGGTGTGACCTCACTCTTCTGAGCCTGGACTCTCTCCTCGGAGGTGGCGCCCATGTAGTCCTGAGTGATGTCATCTCTGGCAGCCAGAGCCCTCAGAGGGTTTCTGGAGCCCTGGGTCCGACGAGACGGACGCACCGAGCGCCTGTGCTCTGCCACTGCTGAGGTCAGCCTGAGGAGGGGAAGCACACACGCGCGTGAATGACGTGAGGGCGGGGCTTAAGACGCAGGGAAATGCGGGCTCACATGGGTGTGTTGGTTTGGCAGAGGACACCCAGGTCCTGCTGACCGGTCACGTCTCCGCAGGGCGGAGGCTGAGCACAGGCAGGCGGCGGTGACTGATCGCCATAGAAACCTCTGTCATCCTCAGACGTCTCTGAGGGCGGAGCTACAGGAGGACGGTTCACAGCTTAGATTTATTCTGTACATTTTATTTTCTACAACTTCAAACTGTTAAAGAATAGAATACTTGATGGAAAAAAGGAAATATTATCATACGAACTTTTGTACGTGCACGTGGGAGGTTCTGTGGAGCTCTGAGAGGCGTCACTTCTGTCCAACTCTGCAGGTCTGAGATCTGACGGAGACACAGAGGGGAGGAAGAGGAGGCGTGAGAGCGGCAGAAAAGTGCAGAAATCGTGTGTGTGTGTGTATGTCAGCCATAAACTCACCATTCTCGTCTGCTGCCTCGACTTCATCGCTCTGAAACACACAGAGGAAAGCTTTTGTCTACAAAAAAATATAGTTATACAAAAAATATTCACCATCTAAGATCCAGTAAAATTGTGTCCTTGGTCACCTTCTGTCTGTGCTGAGGCTGAGTCTGACTGTGGCTCCTGGTGTGAGACGAGACCTGTTGTGCCTCAAACGTCTGATTTGTCTGCAGAGGAAACAGATTCATGTCTTATTAGTGACGATCAGTAAAGGCTGATCAATCCATAACGCTTAAAAAGAAAAAACAACAACTAAAACCATAAATGAAAGCAAAAAATCTTTAATACAAATCACATGAAATCAGATGAAATTAGGACCGCGATTACACATCAGTTAAGTTCTTTGTTTTGTGTATAAAACAAGAAAAAGACCTATAAAAATGAACTATATGAACATAACATGAAAGAATCACTGACACACACACACACACACACACACACACAGCGCTGACGTGTTGAGTGAAACATCACCGCGACAACAGAAATCACAGCAAACCAGAGGAGTTACCTGATTGAAACACATGACATACTGGGGCGTACTGTTAGAATAGACGGAGGCAAAGACGGGCCCCTGGCGGAGAAGAAGCATTAGGGGACAGAAGAAAGCTAAAGCTGATTAAAAGAAGGAGAAAATGTTCATTTCAGAGGTGAGGACTCACCCAGCGCTGAGGGTGGGCCTTCTCCACAGGAAGCTGCTCCTACAGGAGAGAGCCAGATGGGGGAGGGGGGCAGGAAACAAATTAAATCGAAATGAGCAGAGCTGTACTGTACACACACTCCTACACACAGTGCAGCTGAGGTCACAGGGTCACACAGGGGTCAGCATTTAAACACATGAAGCCCTAAAACACCAGGGTCCTGCGAGCTGGTAACCGGCCCCAGCTGCCGCTGCGACCCGTCTTCTTACCTGGCTCCTGCTGGTGTGGTTCTCCTGAGGATGAACGCTGTCGTCCACTAGCGTGACCTGCACGTGTCCGTGCACCGTTTCCTCCTCGTTCTGCTGATTTCTGGACAGAAATTAGGAAGGACGCCTAGTCAAATCTCTGATGAAGAAGAGCTGGAGACATGTCAGAGTGTCACCATCATCTCCAGACTGATTAGAGCCTTCCCTACGGAGGGAACCTGACAAAATCCCGGCTTGAAGCCAGTCTTGATGCGTATTACATCCTAAAACCTTGTCTGATACTCACTGAGCAGCTCTTTTGTGCTCCACAGGTGGAACCAGCTGTTCCAGGGGTTTGTCCTGAGGACTATCCTGCTCCTCCGAGGTTCTCACGGGTGGGCAGGCGATGGTTTCCCTCCTGGCCCGAGCCCTCTGCCTCCACGGAGCAGCCGACAGCGAGCCTCCCTCTCCTCCCGGGGCCGGACGTCTCTGTCTGCGTGGTGGAACAGGAAGAACCTGCCGCTCCGTCCTCTCCTCCGCTGATGTTTGTCCACAGCCTCCGCCATTCTGTTCCTGAGAGGATGCTGCGTCTCTCTGACCAGCGTCCCTCCCGCTCCCCTCCCAGGCTCCAGAGCAGCTCTTCTTCAGGATTCCTCTCAAGGCCGGTTCAGAGTGGCGGTGCAGGGTCAGCTCACCGGGCTCGCCGGGTGGGTCAGATCTCTGCTGAGAGAGACGCACCTCGCTGGGTTTCAGGTTCACGGACGAGTCCTGCTGTCTGTCCGCCAGCTGAGCCGACAGACCGAAGGCAGGAAGCTGCACGGGACCTTTCTGGAGCTGCACAGATCGAGAGGTTCATGAAGCAGGGCCATAAATCCAACCCTCAACCTTCCTGCACGTCACATGACACGTGTCACCTCACCTGGCTGACCTCCTCCACGGTGATGGGCTGCGTGTGGTACCGAGCCCCCTTCTGCCTTCTCCTCTCTGGAGGGCCGCAGGCAGGGCCTCCGCTCTGCTTCTCTGGCAGCGACAGCTTGTTGAAGAGCGCCAGCTTCTCGCTCATGCTCAGCTTGCAGCTCTCGTCGTGGTCCTCCGCTGGCTCGGCCTGAGCGCACTGGGCCTCCACTGGTGGCGCTGGTTTGGGTGAGCTTTGGAGAAACACGGCCACAGCATTAGAACCACGGAGCGTGTTGGAAGGCTGGATGTACTCTCTCTCTTGGATTCCCCACCTGATTGCCACCATTTCCTCACAGGTGATCGGCTGGGTCAGGAAGCGACTGTCGTTGCCGCGGCGCTCCCTGCGCTCCTGACAGAGGCTGCCTGAGCGAGGCTTCAGGTGGGCCGGGGCCTCTGGGGCGGCAGACTTCTCCAGCTCCTGCAGGAGGAGGGAGCGGACCGCCAATGGTGAGACACAAAGATCTGAGCCGTAAGAGCAGGACAGGGGCTGGGGAATAAAGCAGCTAGCAGACTTAAAATGGAGAAATTTGCCTGCATGGGTAGGATGCCAGTCCAGCAGGTCACAGTGTAACCAGAGCTGTGCAGCTTCAGTTACCACCTCGCCAGCCTCCACGGAGAAAGCGGCTAATTATAACGCCTCTGCTGTGGTTGTTAATGGTTACAGGGTGGCTGTCTTATTTTCACCTGGGGCTTCACAGCTAAACCTGAGCTGGAGTTAAATACAGAAGCAGAGGAAACTGGAAGGTCTGCACTTAAATGTTTCACCATCACGCTAAAAAACGCAGACTTTGAGTGCATGCAGCATCGTGCAGCGGCCTGGACCTGAAGCAGCACTTGTCTGGTTCAGCATGAGCGGCTCATGTTCTGCAGGCTCAGCACCGACTCATGATGATCACGAGGTCCGTCACAGGGGGCGATATCCCATGAACTGATCAATACATGTGGAATCACCCTCAAATCATCCATATTTGATTAGAATTCCACTGTCTCTTCAGCAGCAAAAACCAGCTAAGTCTACTGAGAACACTTTGATCTGAGACGACCAAAACAGGTTATACATTTTAGCAACATTCCTAATATAAGTGATCTTTGTTTCTAAGTGTCGTCTTAAACACTGACACACGAACACGGAACGGAAAATAAACAGCAGCTCGCGAGCAGCAATAAAAAGAGCGATCCTGTTTCAGAGGGGAGACAAACATAGACTCACTTTAAACAAAGACATCTTTGCTGCCACACTCATTTTGGCTCTGGCGTCTGTTTTTACATCAGCTGTTTTGGGGGGAGAGGAAAATCGGTCACCTTCAGGCAAAAATCAGCAGTTAATATTCTTTAATAATGAATAAACAGGCTTTAAATCCCACTGACGGGCAAAAGCAACTCCACATTAATCAATTATCACCAGTCTTCAGGAGTTTCTGGCGGATTTACCGTTGCAGTTTTCTTCTTCTCCAGCTTCCATCTGTCTGGAAAAGAGAGAAGAAGCAATAGCTGATCAATCTCATCTCATCTCATCTCTTCATCTCTTCCGCTCTCCTCTTACCCGCTGCTTTCCTCCACCTCCTCAGCTGTGATTGGCTGCGTCCTGAAGCGCTCGCCGCTCTTCCGACCCCCGCCGGGGCCGGAGGGGAGGTACCGCCTGGTGCGTCGGCGGATGCCCTCGCACCCCGGCTTCACGGCCAGATCCAGAGAGGACGTGGCTCGGCCTGCATCAGAACAGCTGGCAGGAAATAAGGGTGAGATCAAAGGTCATCGCACAGGTAAACAGGCTGACGGGGGCCACGCACGTGCAGGTGACCGTACACTTTCTCCGCCTGCGTGGCGCTCGCCGTCTGCTGCAGGAGGGCACTTCTCAGATGGCCCACTGACACTCGGGTGTGGAGCTGCGGAGCGTCGAGTCCAGCGGGGACGGCAGCGGAGCCCTCCCCGCTCAGCATGCTGGCAGAGTCCTGGAAACCCTGCCTGGAGGGGGGGAGGGGGGGATGCAGGAGAAGAAATATACGACCTGAATCGGAATCCAATCCTCCCTGCTGGGAAAACTAATTTTACACAACTTTTCTACTGATTTTGACTTTTCCAAGACACTGGGAGTGTTTTGAGAAGCTTCAGCCTGTTTTCACCATTCTGAGCGATTTGAGCAAAAAAGTCATTTACGCAGAATGCAACACACCTTAATGTGCCAACACAAGTTAAACGTGCACGAACGGACAACATGCAACAATAGGAAATCCAGTTTCTCCACAGAAGAAAGAGACATGCAAAAAAAAAAAAAGCTGACAGATCATCGCTGAAGTTTATGGTCAGAATTTGGAGACAGAAAAACAAACTCAATAAACACTGCCATCCATACTTATTTTAGGAGTGTGTATGTGTGTGTGTTGTCAAAGCAGAAACAGCTGATAGTGTCCCCAGGGGCAGCCATGTTTCTTTACTGGTGTTTGCCCGGTCTGAACCACCTGCTGCACGTCTGACACCAGTTCTGGGTGTTTTTGTTTGGTTGCGTGTCTCCACCAGGCCTGACACTCACCTCCCTGAGCACTGCGCTTGTGTGGGAGCTTCCACCTGTCCATTGGTAACTCCTCCTTTCCTGCCGTTCACTCTTTCCCCGTCTGAGCTGACCGTCCCTCCCTGGGCTCGGCTCTCAGGGTCCTGCACCTCGTTCTCCTCCCTCTTCACCCACTTGTTTGGCAGCTCCTCCGCGTTGCCGTAGCGTTCGGGCAGTTCTCGCCTCCTCTCGGCTTTATAGCGAGTGATCCGAGCCGCTCTGGGCTCCAGGACAGGGTTCTCCATGGCTTCCATATCCGTCAGAAGGGTTCAGGCGGTTCTATGGTGACGCTTCAGACCAAACACGAAGGCTAAAAGAATCCATTGACTGGACTTTGGGGGGTCACAGGACTATGCTGTCAAGTCAGATACCTGAAAGACAAAACCAGGTCAGAACATGGATGTTACAGGTGTCCTTCCTAGAAAGGTCCATTTCCCCCGAAGCCTCTCCTGTCGCTCGGGTCCCTGTAAAATGAGCTGCCAGCCTGCAGAGCGGCGCAGGAATCTCCCGTTGCACTGAAACTCAACACCTCAGCAGCTCCGCTCCGGGTTCAGGCCTCCACGGGTCCGCTGGGCATAACTGAACAAGCGCTGTCACTCAAATGATACGGAACAGCTGCAGAGCCAGTTTGACTGCTCAGTCCAGAACGCGAGGCCTCGGGCTGGATCAGGCCGGGATCAAACCGGCCCAGATCGCAGGGAGAGACCCGACGTGGTGGCCTGGAGGGTAAACAATCCTACCAAAAGCCCGTCACTGTGGTCCACGTGAATGGAAACCACGGCAGCTACCCATGCGCTGGACTCGCCAACGCACGGAGACGCGCGCTCACCAATATGTGCACACAAATGTGTGTTGGTGCATCCGTGTAGTCGAGGGGAAAAAAAGCGAAACCGCAGCTGTCAGCATTCCGGATGAGGGAAGTACAATAGAGGCGCAACAAAGAGGCGCAGATCTGCAGCACGGCTGAATGCTTCTGCTGGCACCAGAGCAGAAAAGTATCGACGGTTAAACTCGTCTTCAAACGACAAAGTGTAAAAGAGGTGGATTTAAATAGACACTGCCTGTTTGCGACCCCAGACTGGGTGGTCCTGCTGCAGGATGGACTCAGGTCGCCATCACGTGTGGACCCTCTCTCTCAGGCCTGGTTCAGGAGCTCCAGAGCTCCAGGAATCCAGGGTTCCAGGGAGGAAACCCACACACTTCTACAGGGAATTAACTCTGAACCCCAGACCACTGTACCAGCTCTGCAAACGTCTTATCGTGACCCGGTTAATTCAAATCCACATGCAGGTGACCGTTTCCTGTCTGTGTCTGGACAGAAGGAAGTGCTCATCAGGAGGCAGCAGTCAACTCTGACAACAACAGAAAAGATGACCAAAACTTGTATCTGGTTCAAGTACACTGGTGAAAATCACCATGACAACCAAGACTATCACTCTGTCCAAATCTCAGAGAGCAGCAGCAGCATCCCAGAGGTCACATGTCATTTATAGAGTTCCTGGATGGACGCAAGAGTTGTTTAAAGAGCAAAAGTCATGTGACCTTTGGCAGGATGTCATCCAGGGTCAAAGAGGCCTCTCTAATCCAGGAAAAACACCGGCTGTGGAACAAAGCCGAACAGGATCCATTCTCATCTAACAAGCATTACCCAGGCAGGTATCCTTCATAATTAAAGTCTTTAACAAAACTGTATTTGACTTCACACACGTGCTCATAGTAAACAGGTTAAAGGTCTGGTCAATAATAACTCAACAGCCTTGACCTGCAGCCTTCACCGAGAACCATAATTCATGTCAAACTGTAAACTTTTTTAAATAAATCCAGTGAATCTACAGTAGAAAATTAGCAGCAAATAGAACACTGTTGCCCTGTTATCGTCTCAGATTGTTCAAAAAATGCAAACACGCACGTTGACAGACACAGGTGGAGCTGATTTGGGTCGGTTCAGCTGACTCACAGGTTATTAAAGGCGATCATCAAATGCTCGTTTGCGTCAATGCTGCGTAAAACATTTTGCACCGAAAACCATCACGGCAGTGATGTCGGCTTCATGTTACGCGCAACAGTAGTGACGCGCGAAATTCAATAATCAGCGCTCGAATCTCGGGTGATCAGGAGGAAGAATCAGCTTCAGTCATCTGAGCAAATATTAAACTTCCTCACCTGCAGAACCGAGCGTGTACTTACATGCTCCGTGCCGAGTGGTACCACCGCCCTTCCTCCCCCGCAGTCCCCGCACCGTCACTCTAAATGTGGACACACGCACGCAGCTGTGCAACGCTGTCCGTATTAAGAGGCAGAGTATAAATAGATGGCTGCACAAATTTCTGAGCAGGAAACAGCTCCATAGACGCTGCTGCACGATGCACATAAGAAAAACATAACCAACGTGCTTTATGCATGTTCAATATGATCTATAACACAGCTTAACGTATTCTTCGTCTGTTTATGCTTTAATAAACCCTTATTTTACTAATATGTTTACTGTTGCTTTAAACGTAAAGTTTTCGGAGCCCTAATAAACGTAGGCGCATCGCTACCGACACCTGCTGGCCATAACGTGCAACTGCGATTAAAAGATCAGACGTTCTTGTCTTCAGTCAAAACAAATAGAGAAAAATGCAGTGCAGTCATTTATAAATGCTTTCTGAACAGTTAAACCCCAGTACAGAAAGAGAGTAAAAAAAGACTGTAAAAAATACAAACATAAATACAGGTGTGGTCTGTTCCAGCACCATAATTTCCTTCAGTAACAAAAATAAGTCATTATTCCCATTTAAAGAAAATCAATACAAGCTAAAATAACATCAGAGTACTCATGGTGGCGTCAATTTCAAACAGTAACTCCAAACAACGCAGTGGTGCTTTGTTTTGTGCAAAAAACGCATGAATTTGAGAACAAGGTTGTTTGGTTTTTTTCATAATGCTGCTCAAACTTAACAGTGGAGACTAATCCTTCAGAAAGCTTTCAGATTTTATAGAGGATCCAAACTTTAACATTTCAACCACACAAAAAGCTTTTTTGTGTTCTTGACTATTGAAATGATGTTATTTTGCAGTCATCTTCATCAGCTCAGTCACAAATCTTCACTGTTTCATGAAGAAAGGATGAGTCAGCGCTTTGGCGGCAGAGATGCGGCTGCTCGGCCTGAACACCAAACATTCCTGCAGTTGAAGAGGAGTCACACCTGAGATGCTGTGATGTCTTTGCTTTAATATTAGTTTTACTGTTGTCATCAATCACATTATTATTAAACGGTGCAAATTCAATACCACAGCTGTGACAGCAGGGGGCAGTACAAGCAAGTCAACACACCACAGGTACTGTGTATAAATAAAAAGAGCAGGATCACTTTACAGTTATTTCAAATTTCAGATTTTGACATTAGAAAAGTAGCTTTCAAACCTAGCTGCAACAATACAAAATGCAGCTGATAGCTAATGAAAGCGAATCAAACTTTATTTAAATATTTTTCTCGCCACGCCACCTGAGACCCATCGGAAATCATTACTGAAGTCGTGCTCAAGTGGTTTGATATTTAATACTTTTAACTTCTAATTATGAATAGACTATTTTTTTTTTTATCACATTTGTCCCTGATGGTGGATTACGGTTGCCGTAATGTTTCCTCCTTCAAAACCAATAAAAGGGAAATCAGCTTACAGACAGGAGGTCGTATTCTTGTGGTCCCAGACTTGGCAGCAGTTTGGTGCAGGAACCTTCTGGCCTCAAGCTGCCAGGGTACGAGATGGGGCTGTCTTTAGGCCAGTCTTCCTCCGTCGGTAAACCAATCACCCTGGCCAAAACAATCACGTGAGTCTGACGTGTTACTCCGTCGACTGTGTTAAAAAAGACCCTTACTCGAAGATTTTCTGCAGCTGCTGCACCTCTGTGTAGCCCTGGAACAGCGGCCTACGAGAGAACAAAGGCAGGAAAGTAACTCCAGAGAAAGTTTCACCTCGACTGCATCAAGCTCACCTCAACAGGAAGAGCTCAGCGAAGATGCAGCCGACGCTCCACATGTCCACCGAGAACATGTAGACAGAGTTGAGCAGCACCTCCGGAGCTCTGTACCACAGCGTCACCACCTGAACACAGCAGGAGTAATCAGATTACTGCGACAAAGCCGGGCTGATGCGTCCCGAGGCCTCGCTTACGCCTGGAGTCAGGGCGATGTTGAAGCTGTAGATGCGCGCCAGGCCGAAGTCTGCGATCTTCACCTCCCCGCGGCTGCTCACTAAGATGTTCTCCGGCTTCAGGTCGCGGTGCACCACCAGGTTTGTGTGCAGAAATTCCAGCCCGCTCAGCAGCTGTTGCATTATATCCTGAAACAAGAGTCTCAGCAGCTGTCTGAACACCAGAACCTGGATTTTTATTTACTAAAAAACAACACAAATGCACGTCTGAAAAGTTAAAGAGGAGGTTTTAGAACCCTTCCTTTTTCCAGATTGTTTCTTGCATGTCTATGCACTTTAAAGGTACAAGAAAATCACCTTAATGCCATTATAGCTCAGTCCAGAAGCAGGAACCTTGGACAGGTAGGTGGACAAGTCCTGGTCAACATACTCCAGAACCAGAGAGAGATCGAGGCTCCTCCCTGCTGGGACCACGGAAATGTCCAACAAGCTGGACAAAGAAAGGATCAGAAAGCGGCTCCTGTGTTAGCGTCAAAGCAAATCTAATGTTCTTGAGTTCCTTTGAGTACTTTAAAACTCACTTGACGATGTTGGGATGGTTGAAATACTTCATTTTACGCATCAGCGCCGCCTCGCGGACCATGACAGCAGGTATCCCCATCTGTGACGTATCCCCGCGGAAGTGGAACTTCTTCACCGCCAGGAGGCGCTGGTTCCCCCCTTCTTCTCGGGCTTTATACACTTTCCCATAAGTACCTTCTCCGACCTCGGCCAGCAGCTCGTAGCAGAGCGGAGATGAGCTCACTTCCATCGTTGATAAAATTGATTATAACCTAAATTAACCTGAAAGTTGCAGACAAACACATGAAGACAAATATTTGCGGCCCTGAATCAGACCGAGCTGCAGATTAACTAGCTAACAATGTTCATTACACTGGTACCGGTAATTGCAGGTAAGCTAACAGATATTACCACCTGTTCTACATAATTCGAAACAGAACTGATTTTTTTTCTTATAAGAATTTGCAGTTTTTACCTCAGAATATTGGGCGTACTCGCCTCTTCATGCCTCCACCTGCTGCAAAACGAGAAAGAACAGGAGGCAGCAGGAGAAAAATATATAGAATCTGTAAATCACACCCCTTTTGTTGGCCCACTAATCAGAACTCTCACAGTTTACATTTTCATGAGCACAATTGGGCGTAACATGTCGCGTCCATGCAGCCGAATCGTCTGAATATACACAAAAATACTACAAACAAAAAGTATATAAATTGTTTGGCATCCACAAACAAAGTCAACAGTTGATGTTTGAAAATAAAGAAGCCAATTAGCCACATTTCCAGTTTGAAACATGTAATTTACAGAAAAGTGGGTGAAAGTTGGAGGTTTCCCACTGAAATGTTTCAAACAACCATGGGGGAATACAAAGAAAAATGATTAAATGAACCATCTTAATTTCTTAACATTGTGGAATAAACACAACAACTGGAACGAGTTTACATCCTTTAATATCCAATTAAAAACTGTAAAGACATGCAGGCACCATAGCTGTTCGGTTACAAAAGCTGATGTGATTCAAAACGCAAAGGATTCAACATTGATGTTAAATTTTGAAATAAAAAGTGCTTGTTAGTGCCGCTGGAGCATTCTGATTTTGTGTCACACCTAATCCCCCTTCCTCTTATTGTTAATCAGTTTGCTTCTCTTGGCCAGGCTGATGGCGTCCAGGTGAAGGTTGCGGTTGAGGATGGCCGAGCCACAGGTGAGAGCTCCGGCCAGAGCGCCGGCGAAGCCGCACAGAAACACATCCTGACCTGCAGGACAACAGAACACAACATGTCTCCACGCGGACGCACACAAGCGGTGATGTGGTGCTGCGCAGACGACCCACCTGTCAGGTAGAGGTTCTTCAGAGGTGTCTGAGGTCTCACCGTGGCGTTCAGCTCAGGGCTGAATCGGGCGGTGCCGTGATCTGCGCCGTAAATCTCCCCTTTGGGCCCGCCGATGTAGTGTGCGTTTGTGATGGGAGTTCCTGCGTCGATGTATTCGATCTACAGAGCCGAAACAGGAAGGAGTGCATTGAATCTGGTTAGCTGCGGTCTTCCATACTGCAGAGGGACAGACGTTACCTTCTCTCTGGTGATCTTGGGGAAAACGTCCATGACCACCTCTACAATGGAGTCGATGAAGGCCTGTTTCAGCTTGTTGTACTCGGCTCCTCTGTTGGACACTTTGCCGTCCTTCCACTCCTCAAACCACTTGTAGTTGGCGAAGCTGACCAGACTCAGGGTGGACTTTCCTGAGGAAGACGACAGTAAAGATGTGCGGTAACAGACATGGAGGTTTACGTCTGGTCTGATCACCTGGTGATCTTTCCTCCCAGGTCGGATCTTTGGCTGACGGAGAGGCGACGAAGAGGAGGGGCACGTTTCTGGCAGAGTCCTCCCTCTCTCCGCTCAGGTACTTCACAACCCTGAAGAGGTTGAGTGTCATCTTAAATCCTACCATGACCCTGATTTATTTTATCTTAAACGGGGGAAGAAAACGCACAGCTCATCGAAATTGTTCTCCAGGAAGATCCAGTAGTTGTCGGCTTTCAGGCCCAGCTCCTCTTTGGTTCCTGTCAGTCCCAGAAAAAGGCTCAGGCCTCCTTCGCCGTTCTTCATCAAACTCAGCTGCTTCTGGATTTCTGTCACACAGGAATATCAGCCACTGGTGGCCAGTCTAACAACGGACCGGCTGCAGGGCTCGGTTCTGACCTGGCATAGCCTGGAGCTCTGTGGGCAGCAGCGTCTGGAAGGTGTTGAAGATTCCAGCATCGGAAATGACCACGGGGGCGCGGATGTGGACTTCCTCCTGTTCTTTCATGACGCTCACGCCTGGAAACAGCCACGGTGAAACATTTTGTTCTGTCCCTCATGAAAAATAAAGAAATTCCCACCCACCACAAGCTTCTCTGGCATCATTGAACAGGATGCGGTTAACTGGAGCTCGGACCAGAACCGCCCCTCCTGCCTTCTCAATGATGGGGATCATGTGATAGGCGATTTCACTGGCTCCGCCTTTCGGGTACCAGGCGCCGTCGAGGTAGTGAGTGACCAGCAGACTGTGCATGGAGAAGCTGGCATCTTTTGGCATGTTGCCTGTAGATCAGAGAAAAACCCGACGTCATTGTGAGGAGCTGGACCACAGACACAGACGGAGGAGCGCTTTCATCCCACCATAGGTGCCAAAGATGTAGCTGAAGACGGCCCTCAGGTCCTTGTTGTCCGTCAGCTCGTTAACCACCTCCTTTAGGCTGCGAGACGCCATTTTGAAGAAGAAGGACAGATGTTTGGCCAGGCCGGTGGCGACCAGGAACTTGGCCAGGGGGGCGGGGCAGATCTTCAGCAAAGCCAGGAGCCAAATGCCCTGGCGGGCTTTCTGAAGAAGAAACACAATGATGGCGCCACAGAGATTGTTTTCATATTTAAAACAAAACAAAACAAAACAAAAAACAACCCTTATTTCTTCTTCATTTTTATTTTGTTTTCCTCCAAAAGGCTCCAAAACAAACGTTGCAGACGTCAGTTTTGTGTGTTTACTTCCCAAAAACGTATTTTTCGGTGATCAGTTGTGTTCCTTCTCAAATTGGGTGAATTCACATGCAGATTATTGACACAGCTGTGCATGAATGCAAAACACTGGCAAATGATGTAAGAAAGCAATTACATAGTATTATGCGGGTATTCTCTCCGACCTGTGCATGGGCGCAACCTTTGATCCCTGAACAGTATCTGTGACAGCGCTGAGAGAAATCTGCATGATAAAGCCCGTCTGTGTCAAAGTACGCTTTCAATCAGTTCAATGGCGGAATTATTTTTAGACATACTGAAAAAAAAATATTTTTCACAGCAGCTTTTCATAAAGAAACTCCCACCTTGGCCAGTTTTAAATACTCATCGATGGCCGCCTCCTCTCCGGGGAAGCACTTCTTCAGCTCTTCGGGGAAACGCTTCCTGCCACTGTAGATGGGGTAGCGCCGGCGGTTTTCTGGGGGTCCAATCACCACGTGGTCAAAAGGATTCTCCAGAGGCTCCCACTGCAGCTGGCCGTCTGTCATCTGGTCCAGCATGCAGCGGAAAGGCTTGTGATCCAACAGATCCCCAATGTAGTGGATCCCTGATGGTCAAGCCAAACAGAGCGTCTGGAAGATTTATCTGACCTGAGGTTTAACCAAGAGTCACAAAAAAAAGAGTCCAACAACCTCACCTACGTCAAACTCATAGCCCTTTTCACAAAATGTATGGCAGCATCCTCCAGCACGGTTATGCTGCTCCAGAACCAGCACTTTCTTCCCCACCTTGGCGAGCAGAACTGCAAGTCCGAGCCCGCCGATGCCACTGCCGATGATGACGGCATCCAGATTCTCAGGTACTTTACTGACCAGGAAACCTGAAGAAACAAAGACACAAGAAGCAATCTAAATCTGACAATTCACAATTTAAATATTTATATAGAAATAGTGTTCTCTGCAGATTCTATAAACAGAGTATTGTGCATCAAATTGATTTTTTTTAAATTTTGCATTTCCATTTAAACCATTTCGGTTGGTTAACTGATAGTTCTCGAAGGTGAACACAAACCATGTTTTCAATTGTATTGTAATACATATTTATTTTGTCACACGCCTTTTGCATACACACTGTTTTAACTAATCAAAATGATTACGTATTCGTACGTTTTTTAGGATAAAACTAAGAAACAACAGCGCTGCTTTTCAACTCACTTTGTTTCAGAACTTTATTTTTCTCTTTCCGGTTGTAAACTCTCGGCTTCAAAGGCACACGAGTATCCTTCTCAAACGGGTTGGGTCCAGAACTTCCGAACACATATTTGATTATTAAAACAACCAACGCAACAGAAATAATTCCAATGCTTATCAGCATAGTGACGGAGAGTTCAACAAGTGGACGTCAACTACCACACCGTCCCCTGCAGCCACTTCCGCGTTCAGCCTCGCAAATCCCGCCTCCGTTTACATAAACGGCGGAACGTGTGACGGCTTTTGGCCAATTGGCGACAAGTTTGGTGTCGGCACAACCAATGAGCGTGTGGGGCGCTGAGACGCTTCCTATACTGGGGTTCCTGAAAAAATCCGGAAAACATGGAAACGCCACATAAATCTGTAATCGTTGAAAGATTTGGTACATATGTAATAAATCAACACAATGGCGCTGGTATGAGTATGCAATAGTATTATCATTTGCCTTTAAAAAAAATCCATCATATTAAGTATTTCACCTATAGATTAAGCAAAATATATACGAGTATTTATAGAATTGTTATATTTTAGGTTAAGCCTTTGATTCCCGAGTTTAAAAAACGATTTAGATTTCTACTTTCCCTGCCTTTGACAAAAGCAAAGAAACATCACAGCAACTCCGCTTTATTTGCTCCAAAAAAACAAGTTACCTGCACTTAGTCTATTCCTGCTGCATCATTAACACCATGTGACCAGTCTTTTTATTAAACACCAGTTCCAACATGCACCCCAAATCCTCAGACTTTAAATTATTCTGCTGACTTACTGTTATGAGCTTCTCAATTATAATTTTACTATAATTAATGTTTGTTGGGGTTTAATCCAGGCTGGTAAAAAGCATAATTGAAGAGATATCTCACCTGTGCAGCAAAGATTTAATCAACGTCTGAGCTCTATTACTTAGTTTCTGATGTTTGACTGTTTAAGATGTTTTTCCTAGAACACTGCCAGGTGGATGTTGAAACCAGGCACAGTTGAAATCAAGAATTTGATCTGTGCCATGGCCTGGGGTCAGTCTATCCTCTTCCACAATTCTGATGCTTTTTCCCAGCAAAACAGTCATGATCCATTGTTCTTATTTTAGGACAGTTAGTGCAGTAAGCAGGAGGAAGGTTGGGAGTTAAAACAGATGAGAACCCCAGCGGAAAAAAAAGAAAAACAACTGGCACTGAGAAAAAGCAGCTGAAACACCATGACTGACCAAAGAGAAGGCATGAGAAGGAGAGAATTTTAAAAAAGTCAGGGAAAAGTAAATCTTAACAGAAGCCCTTATCTGGTGTCCTCTTTTGGCATTTATTAGCCACACCTTTCAAAACCTTTTTTTGTCATTAAAATATTTTTTTATGTCTAAAACTGGATGATGTCTAATTTCAAAAGCACATTAATGGATAAAATAAAACAGCAGATTTTAGTCTGAGTGTGGTAGGGTGTAACCCGCAGTCATGACTGATTATTTACACTTTTCCATTAGTCAGCTGTGAGCTTTTGGTTTACAGTGATCTGTGCAAACTGGTCAGGTGTGTCTGTGGTTGGTACAATCAGAACAGCGCTCAGATGAAATACAGATGGAACTACGATGGCTTAAGGTCCATGTGATGGGGGGGGGGAGAGCGGAGGACTCTCCCTGTCCCCTCACCCGGCAGCGGTAGTGCAGGTCAAAGTTTGAAGAGTCAAAAAAGTAAAAATGGGCGGTGGGTTTTTCCTGTCCCTAAACAGGAAGTCAACGGTTTGTCTCTCTGGAGGCCGGCGTGACGGTGCGGCCTCTCCCGGCTTGTCGGTGACATTTTGGCGTGGGGGGACGTCACTGCAGCACCAAGCCGACCTGAAATAGACAGAGTACAGGTTTAGATTAGTTCCCCACAAAAAAAGACATGCATTATCGTGCTGTTATATAAAACATGTAACAGAAGACTCACCTTATCTGCTCCCATGATGGGACACTTCCAATTGTACAGATAATACTGGAGATTCCCGTCACCGATTCCAAACTTAAGCTTCTCCAAAAACGTCTTGTTTTCCATTAGATCCAGCGCATTGAAGACATCAAACCCTTTCTGAGTAGAGACACGAGAAGATGAAGGAGTCATTAGTTTGGTGGCAGAGATCACCCACCAGGCCTGAGGAGGAAGACACACACCCATTTTGCCAGGATGAGAGCATCTTGCATCAGGTCGAGCAATGGTGTGACCGTGTGCACGTTGTAGAAGGAATATGCTGCTTTTAGGCTCTGGTGCACAGGGTGGTTCATAATGGTGGAGGGCAGAGTGTAGAAACTCAGAAAATCGGTCACCTTGCCATCGTTCTGGAAGACGCCAACATACAGATTTCACCAGGATGCATCTAGAACTGAACTGTATATTTGGTGGATTACTTATTTTTATTTGTACATTTACCTCCACCAGGTAAGTGTCAATAATATTCTCCCGAGGCAGCAGCCAGTGTTCCACCTCTTCCTGGTTCATGGCGGGCACAAGGTTGAACTGGCTCAGGTAATCCCGGAGGAGCCGATGCACCACCGGCACATCTTTCTTGGTCATCGGCCGCAGACCTGAAGTCTTTGGAGCCTGAAAGAAAAAAGATGAGAAACAAACCTCGACTGGGTGAGTCATGTTGTACGTTCTCCAGTAATCGAGCACGTGCTCTCGCTGACCTCTGGGAGACGGTACAATTTCATGGTGCGCTGCATAGTCATGTTCCTGCTCAAGTGGGAGAACTTGACCTCAATTAGTTTGCGTGGGTTCAATGAGCGATGCCAGTACCTGTGCAGGGAAGGTCCATCAGTAAAACTGGGCCAAACATTCGTGGATATTTCTATTGCGCCTTACCCACCGGCATGTGCCCACAGGTTTGGGCAGGACCACCCCAGCAGTATAGACCGCCTGGAAGATTCCCTGCAGGTTTACCCGTCTTGTGATTTCTCTTATCAGAACCGGAGCAACTCGTTTAGAGCGAAGCTTCTTGTGGACGCAGAGGAAATTGATCTCAACCATTTTCTTTTCTCTGAACATCAAAACAAAGCAAACTACTTTTAAGACTGTGAAATACCATCATCTAATTACAGTTTCTAAGGTTTATTATCTGAAAGAGTAATAGTCTAATATCAGCACTCGTCTGTTGTGTTAACTTACATGTCATAGATGCAGATGGTGGCAGGAATGGCGCTGATGAAACCCACCAGCTTCTGGTTGGAGTTGACCCTCACTCCACAATGCCACTGAGGCAACCAACCAGGAGGGCGCAGGGCCCTAAAAAGGAGATCACTAGGTCAAAATGTGATGAGATCATCTAATTTACGATACAGATGCTCTAAATTTTAGTTTTCTTTTAATCTAGGACGATGATTAAAATTACCAGAGCAGGAATTCAGGGGAGTAGTCAAATCGGAACATGTTGTCATCGTCTTCAACGTAGTTCTCATTTAGAAGCGTGTAAAGCTCCTTCAGCTAGTTTGAAAATGACAAACTTGATCAAACATTTTAATGCATTTGTACAGCACTACTATAATGAGGTTAATTCTTCATGCTGTTGTTGCTGCAGGTGTGTGTATACACACACTTACCACAGCGGGGTTCCCCAAGTCCAGAGTGTCCCAGCTGAAGCCCTGCGGGAGGCTGTAAGGCTCCTCACGTATGCTGTCTTTGTCTGGTTCAATGCAGCCATGCGATGTCACCATCTCCCCTGAATGAAAACGAAACCTCATTCATGAAACACAAACACCGCTGGGATCTGTTTGTATTTTGTTACCGTCTGAAGCAGAAGTGAAAGAACAGCGAACATCACACCTAGTTTGGGCACAGGCTGGGTGTCCCAGAACTGGTAACTCCTCCGTGTTGCCTCCTCCATGGTTTTGGCCGGGCCTTGGCCTACAGAGAACAGTTCGATGGCCTTTTGGATCTCTTGTAGTTTATCAGCTGGCAGTGAATTCACCTGTGCGGACAGATTAGTCTTAAATCTGTGAATTAATATTTTTCTGCTGGCTGTGTTAAATGGTCAAAGGTCATACTCTTCTGTAACAATAAAATACAAACACTACATTTTTAAATATACCTGTTAACTAACCCTAACCCTTCTATGTAATTTGAAGGACACTAGTATCAAATCATCAGAAAGAACTTGAATATCAGGTGATTTAATTTGTACCTTCGCAAGGGGGTCCTTGGCTGCTTCTGTGGCACCTGATTTCTTCTTCTTTTTCTGCTTCCTTTTCTTCTTCTTGGCACCAGTATCATCCCCCCTGTCACTGGAAGAAGATGAAGATGGCTAATTGTTAACTTACAGTTCTTTCACCAGTGAGGGCTACTGATTTAATTATAGATGACAAATGGTCATACAGAAAAAATAAACAGCCAAATAAAAAAAAAATGTAATTTCCACTGGCCTCCACATTGTTAGTGTAATAAATTGAAGACTCAAATATGGTAATACAAGTACTGAGTAATACCGTTTTCTGGCCTGAGAGAGGCAGCATACTTACAGAGGATAATCTCATTAGTGTCCAAGAGGAGACAGAGGTCAAGCACTGGCTCGTACTTGTAACAACAGCACAGATGGTGGATCACATGACCTCTCAAAGAAGAGTGCATGGTTTCTACGCATGTGTACATGTGTATGTGCAAGAGGTCATTGCCTGACTGGGACAATGGACAACAAAACATTCAAAAGTGTGTTCCACTGGCTTCCATTTAAAGCAGAGTAGAGAAGCAACATCTATTCTTTGTTTTTCTGTGTGTGTGTGTGTGTGTGTGTGTGTGTGTGTGTGTGTGTGTGTGTGTGTGATTGTTGGAGATAGGAATTACATGGCACGCTCAAAAGCTCATCAATTCAATTAACTAACATGGTCATCACTTTCCACTTACGGCAGTGGTTGGTAATGTAGGAAATACACATTTACTACCTACAAATGCACGTATTTCAAGTTGATTTTCTGTGAGTTTTATAGGTTAAAATTCCTGCAACCAGATTAAGATTTATGATTTTTTTTTTTTAAAAAACTAGGGTCTTCAACAATGCTGATGGGGTTCAGTAAGAAAAGTTCTTTAAAACCTGGTGGAATAAGCTTCACAGCTTTTAAGCATGATTTTATTTTCTCACACTTTCCTCTCGCCTTCCCACTGTTGCTAAACATTAACAAAAAAAATAGCTAAACCAGGTTAAATGTTAAACACTTTTTTGAATCCCAGCACACACACACCAGCTCGAACACATTATACTGGTACTAGTATATGTATACTGGTATACATATACCATACAGGTTCAGCTAGTTTCACTTTTGATGTGGCTTCTTTCTGCACTGAGACGACAAACAAAAGGAGTTTGACAGGTACGTAAGCAAGCAAGCTAGCTAGCTGAATTTTAACTGGGGTTAACATAAATTGCGCAAGTGACAGGCGGCAAGAGAAGCCGTGCAAAATATATATGAAAAAACATCTTTTATCAAGAATAAAACTTTTTCTTGCTGTTACAAAACACGACAGCAAATGCAGCGTTACTTATTATTCGGTTTTAAGAACAGTTAGTATTTCTACCTCCAAATACTACGCCTTGCTAACAGAGCTGATGAAGAGCAACGGTATAAAGCCCGCCCACAAAGGGAGTACAGACCACTGTCCACCAATCACAATAAAAGGCAGACAAGCACACAGTATGCCAGGCCAATAAGGCAAAGCAAAAGGGGCGGGACAAATTCTCCCGATGGCCGTCTGTCCCAGACTGCTCACGGAGGCTTTAGCCTGAACTCGCGATGCTCATATGTACAGCACCATGACATATTTTATACCGCTGTGAGGATTCCGTTCTTACCCATCGTCAAGGTGGTGCTCTTCATTTTCGCAGTCACTGCAGTGTCCGTGGTCCTCTACATCTTCTTTCTCCGGCATCAGTGCTGTCTCATTCTCATCCGCCATCTTCAACCAGGAAGTGGGGGGCCACCGCGTGCCATCGATCGCTTTAAAGCAGTCTCGTTGTGATTGGTCCATAGTTCCACAGTTCCTCTTAGCTGATGCATTCAATGACCAAGATTTGGTGGGATATTTCCCAATCTAACAGTTATACGTTAGACGTCGAAGGAAAATTTGCGTAAAAGCGATACGATGCATCGATCGGTGGGCGACCAGGTATAATTTATGCCCATTGAGTACATTGTTATTTGACACTGTTGGATTATAGTTTTTTTTTTTAATTTTATTTTATGAAAAACATTTGGTCATGTTTTTATTGAGTTTTTTTTTATTGGCTGCAACATTTCCACGCGGGGAAAAGTCAACGCTCGTGGCAGCAACCGCATTAAATCGGGTTGCAGCGATCTGTTAAATGATGCAGCGATTATTGGAGTTCTATCTTTATCCATCTATATATCTATCCATTTATCTGGCCATTTATCCCAGATTTTATGAGTCGCTTTTATATATGAATCAAACACTGGTCAAACCGAAACGAAACCTGACAAAAGCTGAAATTACTTTTGATGATTAGACGTAAAAGCATGATTATTTATCAATTCATAAAACCATTATGGTCTTGGATTTTGTGCAGAATGGTACCTGAAATGTAGACATGAGATGCAACCCCAAACTCCTTTTTTGTGACAACATATGGAAAAAAGACAAAACACTCACAGTGACTGTTATTAATGCCTCTTTTCACCACGATTGCAAAAATGCAACGTCATACTTCACCTATTATTTGTTATATACTGAAGCCTGACCAGATTACACTTAATTGCAGTAACTTATTTACAGGAGCTTTTATTAGTGTACAATTTTAATTATCTGTAGCTTTAGCCTACAATAACTGGTGTAGGAATTGTAGTACTTGACCCTTTTCTAAATCTAAAATGCAACAGCTTCAACTGTCACACACATTGAAAACAATGAGACAAATACACCTCAGTTAACATTTATCTGCATGTTAATACTCTTTATAGGCTACTTCAAGTCTTTTAAGAAGTGGAAACATATAAAATCCTCCTAAGAGAAATTAAAAGTGCCTCAATGAATCAACTAAAACGGATTAAAGTGTTAATTTTGTCAAACTCGATAAAGCTGGTGACAATCAATGACAATACATCAATATTACATCATTATTAGTGCAAAACCAATCACTTCTAAATTAAAATTGATCTGTTTTAACATGCTTGTTTTTCTTCTTACGCAAAGAGTGATTAGTGTTTAGTGATTTATACTGGTTTTTGTGTTTATTTATTATTTAATGTTTCTTTTAAAATTGTTGTTGAGCTACTGTTACAGTTACATTTCCCCACTGTGGGATCAATAAAGATCTTATCTTTTCTTAGTGACCATGTTCCGTCATCTTGGATAATCATGATTTTTTTTGCAGTGCTAGGGCCGAGGATCGGACTAAACTGGAAGGGGAGCAGCAGCTTGTCTGCTTCTTTCCAAAACCATTTTGTTTTTAAAAAAGGCCGCCATTACCAAGGCTGTCAAGGCTTGGCTTTGGCGAAGGCCACGCGCTCAGACACCGTCTTGAGGGGGATTCCTTTGCGAGTCACTTTGACGTGGATGAAGAGGGTGGCAGGTGACAGACTAGAACCGTCTGCCTTCAGCAAATGAACGTGTCGGTACCCTGAGAAATGGAACACATATGTTGGAAATGGCGGCGTGAATTTGGCAGTGGCATGACGCAGAGAGTGAGCTTCTGTGTGAGCACCTGTCCGCAAGCTTGTGAAAGGGAGCGTGAACTGGCCCACAAAGTCATTTTTGGAGGTGTGGTCGTGGTCCTCCACCACGAACCTGACCAGGGCCAGCTCAGGGACCTGAAGCTGGAAGCCCAGGGTACAGTCCCACCGCGGGTTAAAACCTGTAGGGGGCGCACAAGCGCTAAATACACGCTGCACATTTACATCTAATCATGAACAGAAGAAAAATTACACTCAACGCTGCCATCTGTTGTCTCCTGGATTTAAATAATTAGTCATTCGTTAATTAAAAACAGCTCTTTTCTTGTTAGAAATAAACAGCCCTCTACTGAAACTGCAGTTAACAAACCAGAATTAATAATGGTGATGATATCTTTGATTTACCGTTGTTGTCAATGCGGTGGGTTTTGCCTTTTGTATTATCAATGGCCACTCCGTGAATTTCCACCCACACTTGGGGATCAACAATGGAGCGAACCTTGTCTGTGTTGATTTTTGGCAGCTGCTGTGCCGAGATTATCTGAAACGACAAAAAATATAATTGTTTTTACACACAGATTTGTTATAAATATAGCTATAAAACATTTATCCTGTTATGTTAATAACCATATTACATGCTGATTACAGAGCATATGTTGATATAAAACTAAAGAAGGGTAACAATGTCTTATTGCACATCTTTATTTTTTAGTTTGTCCTGACGTCTGAAATATTGTTTTCTAGATTATGTGTTTCTGCCGTCGGCCACTAGGGGGCGTAACTAGTTTGGGAAGCTGGGACGTCGTCCATGATGAGAATCGAAAAAAGACGACAGCTTTTATTGAAATAAACAACACACAATCATCCGGCAGTAATCAGATATGTAATCAGATTGCTTTGACACTCACTCGTATGGTAAACTGGGTGGGGATGTGTCCGGGTCCTCCTCCTGTGTTCTCAGGATTGAAGTTGGACGTGGGGCTGCACAAGAAACTGGGTTTCAGGACGTAGCCACAGCGGCCGTTGGGGAGGAAGCGGCCCTGGTTCAGGTCCATCTGTTCGCCGGGTGTCTGGAAGTTCAGAGCCACTGCAGAAACAATGGAGACAATAACACTGCAGGCCTGGATGCGTGCAGCACTCCACAAAGCATTTGAGTCAGCGAAGCAGTAAGCAAAGGAATAAACATGTTCTGGTGTAATGGCATTTTTCAGCACAATAGTCTGAGTTTGCCTCTCAGCTCCGGTTTGGAGTACTCACCCATCTGGCAGCCTCCGTTCCACATTTCCTGCGGATCATAGTTGGATGATTGGAGGCGCTGGCCAGAGGGGTAGATCCGGCTCAGCTGTCTGCTGTTGTGTCTCACAAAAAGCTTCCCTGCAAATGAAAAGATAAGGAAGCCCACGCTGTGATCCACTGGAGGCTGATGGTACTCACTGTGGAATGAGCCGCTCTTCCGCAGCCCCATAAAATCTTTTTGACTTTCCCTCTGTTGTGAGAACATGCAATTATTCCCACATTTGTACCAGCATCTTTGATGAGCCTGAGGGCTTCGCTCTCAGAGAAGGAGGACATTTCATTGGGAGGGTTTTCAGACATATTTTCAAAGCCACGGAAGGGAGCGCTTCTGCAGTACACCACCAGCTCCGACAGCTCTGGGCTCAGTTTCGAGCTGACCTGTGAAGGACGGGAAAATTGGTCTCTTATCTCCAAACCGCACCAGACGTTGCTGGCTCCTCCACCACTGACCTTCGCAGGATCCTTCTTTGGTGTGTTCTTGACGCCGTTTGCCACTTCATCATCAGAGCTGGAGGAGAAACTGGCACAGCTGCCATTCTTTCCCAGCTGAGCCAGGTGAGGAATGTGCTTCTTCCCTTTTATCAGGATGCGACCCCTCAGTGCCTGAAACCAAGGTTGTTTGGAAAATCAGAATCAAAGCGGGCCGGGGAGGGGCTCGGAGAGAGAAGGTCCGGCTCTGTGCACGGTACCTCAGGAGAGGGCAGATCCTTCAGTGGCTCAGAGGGCAGGGGCCTCGTGAGAAGTTTACTTCCGAGGATGCTGCGCAGGTTTTTGGCCATGACGGCCTGCTGCTCCACAGAGCAGTGATTTTCCAGGGACAGGATTAGAGGGTAAGGAGATGCCTACGCAGAGACACAGGAACATCCATTATAATGCAAGTAAGAACATAAATACAACACAGGACCCTAAGTCTTTCATCCTCTGTGATCTGAAAATTGGCGGTTAGTTGGATGCTGAGAAAGGAAAATGTCCTGGAATGTTGAGGCTCATCATTACAGCATTTACTGAATCAGCGTCTCCTTACCTTGAAGGCGTACTGGGCGATGGTTTCAATCACCTCCTTGAAGGGCACTTTAGAGGTGAGAGTGTGTCCGTGGTAGATGACCGGTTCACCTCGGTCTCCATCCCAGCAGTCCAGCTCCACACAGCGGCAGCCCTGATTCAGCGCCCTGTCAGCGAGAGCCGCGTAATGAATCCTTCACGGCACGAGGCTGGCGGCGTTCCGGGTCATTACCTGATGTATGGCTCGGTGCTGCTGGCGCTGGTGACCTGGTCCTTGGTAAGGTAAGTGTTGTGTGACGAGGAGATGAAGTAATGGGCCAGGGGGCGGCTCATGTCCTGGTGGACCCTGGCGTGGTCGGGGTTAAAGACGTCGTTCTCCTGGGACAGCATGTACATGGTGAAACCGTTCTGGGTCATGAGCTGGTTCTTCTGAGCTGCAGGGAATAGCAACAAAAGTCAAACCAGAGGTTTAGGTCCGGTAAAAGTTCGTACATTTCTAGTTCCTTCTGTGGAGAGGCTGATGGCGGCCTGCAGAACCTACCCCACTCGTTGAGCTCGTATGTGAGGATGAGGCTCTGGGCGTGCTTCAGCGAGGCGTCCTCTCCTTGGTCTCCCAGGAAGTCGCGCAGCTCTGAGGTGGCGAGCACGCAGCCGTTGCTTGAATAGTGCCTGAACACGGCGTCGAGTTCGGGCCGCCGCAGCAGCTCCCTGCAGAACTCCTCGATCTCTATGTGGTCCAGGCGACCGTCTCCGGATCGGTCGCACCTCTGGGTGGAAACAAAACAAATCAAACAAAACGTGTTTTATCTAAAAAAAAAAAACCTCATATAAATCACATCCAGCTGTGTAATGCACCGAGCCTGACCTTGAACAAAGAGCGGGCGTACTGCTCGCTCAGGTCGATGTTGATCATCTGGAGTAACCGCTTCACCTCCTCGTAGCTCATCTTCCCGTCCTGGTTCTGGTCCGCTCTCCGCAGGTAGCCTCGGATCCAAGTTTACAGAGTTAAAGGAAAACAGCGGACAGCATGAAAACACACAGTCTTCAGCGCTTGGCTCCGTTCCTCAAGCAGTCAGCAGCCATTGTTTCCCGGGGGGAGTGGTCCTGTTTTCACTGAACCACCCCAGGAGTCTTCCTTTTGTTCTTTCCTTCCCTGACCTCCTGAGCTTGTCTTCCTGTCCTGTTGTCAAAACAGTGTGAAGGTGTAAAAAGTTTCAATCTCCCAGCCTGATAGTCTACACTTTATTGGAGACTCGTGTTTAACAGAGGAAGATAAAGATGGCGGCGGCTAACAGGCTCGCAGGCAAACGTCTGAAGCAATGTAACTTGATGAAAGTGTTGATGGCAACGAGAAACTTAATTTCATCAGCTGCCTGTTGCTCAGAATTCCCACACAGATACACCATTAAATAAAATGTAGACTTAATAAAAACATGAATCTCAGTAATCCTCTGACTTCCTGTAAATGTGTTTAAAGCGACATCAGAGTGGATTTTTAGCTTTTTCGGGAACCATTACTGCCCCCAGCAGCTATGCTTTGGGTGTAAGATGGTACATCTGACAGCAGCGTCACTGATACTGGGAACGCTGCCTCAGCTGAGCTATATTTACTGGATTTTAAATTGGGCTGGATATTGGTCGAGCTTTTCTTTTTGAGTCATGTTGGCCACGTATTCCTTCAGCGTGCGGAGCCCTCGCACCCAGCACTGGGCTTCAGCCTCACTGGGGCACACCAGGTCCAGGCTCTTCCTGGCTCCTCTGAAGACCACGGTGAAGCACTGCTTGTCCTGCACGGACCCCGACAGGCGCCGCAGCGCCTCAGACTGGCAGCCTTCACGGATGCACTCAACCTCGGTGACAGCGACTGCGAGAGGAAAGAGAAGGGTTGTAAAATAAAGAAGACGAAGGAGGCCGAATAAAAGGCCTTTGGGTCATCATGTCACTGCGTCATTCAGACAATAAAACCATCCAGATTACACAACAGGATCGTTAAAACCTGCCACTTCATGCTGCGTTTGTAAAAGTAGCAACCTATATACATTTAATGGCATTAACAATGGTAACGTGATCGGTAAGGCTGGTAACTGAACCTGTAATAACAAGCAGAGAAAAAGTGATTCTGGTTTTTGAGCCAGATGCTAACATGCTAACATGTGGGCAGGAAACTAATTCACAAAATATCTGACTAAGCATTTCAACAGCTTAGTCTGCTGAGTAAACGCTCGTATCTGAGCAGAAACGAGCCAGAAAAGGCTTTTTTTGAGATCAGTTTCGCTCATATTTGCAGAGCTGTGGTGAGTTCAGGCAACAGTTTCTGCACAGAAAGTGGCTGCCGGCTGCACAGCACCTTGATTCAGCTCAGGAGTTGTTGCAGAGCGCTGATTACTCGGTTGGGTAATAATGGCTGCCCCAACAAAAGCCTCATTCTCCTGCTGGAGGCTGTGAAGCCGCTGCTGTCCTTCTCTGCAATAATACTCCACATTCCTCCTTCATGGCTGTCCCAGAGATGGCAAATGCGCCATGCATGTGTGTGTGCATGTGACTCGGAGGTGTTATATTTCCTTCCAAGAAGACCGAGTACCGAGCTGCAGTCGTCAGATCGCACCCGACCTGGAGGGGCGCCTGGAGCCTGGAAAAAAGGAGCCGGTCCAAACCCTCATCCTGGATTCTCACAAACAGCCACTTATAACAGACAAATATGGTCTTCAGCTCTGCAGCACACCAGCGAGGCGTTATCTCTTCCAGCTCTCAGCCTCACTGGGCCAGTCAGGATCTTTTTCTTTTTTTTTTTACTCGCTTTTTTTTACCCGCTATTGTTTACAGCTGCAGTTTGAATGATTTTAATCTGGTTTTGGTATGTTGTTGCCACCTTTCCTGGACTTCTGAGTGACATGATTTTTGGCTGAAGCACAATTAAGTCTGCCTTTGCCACCCCACTGCTGCAGACAACATGGGAACAACAAAGCACTGGACCTTCCTGTTGTTAGAAGACCTTCCTGCATGAAATACAGAAAACAATCATCACAATCACTCTCTCACTCTTTCCCTGCACTCTAACCTATTTTCCCCTCAAATACCTTTTCTGAGACTGCATGGAAAATAAAGCTGCTGAGGTTTGAGCCTGATTATAATTGCACATGACTGAAAGTCCCCGTTTGCTCGTTTCATTGACGTTGGACGTCAGTAGTGTTGCTGTAATTTAGCACCCCGACTGTTTTTTTGCTGCCGATCAGGCTAAGACTGATCATCTGTAACGCTGTCGACAGACTAATGCTGTGAATTTGCTGTTAAAAGCTGATCAAAGTGTGTGAAAAGATGGATTTGTCATCATTTCTGGGGCCACATCTATCATCATGCTTACAAATGGACCAAAACAGGCACAAACATGAAGCTAAGACTCTCGCTAGGTGTCTCTGGATGCAGTATTACAACATGATGCAGATGTTTCTGTAAATCAGCGCCTCCTGGATTTCTGCTGCCGTTACGCAAACACACACATCCCCACAATTAAAGCTAATCATAAATATCTGCGCGCTGACATGGGCCTCGCTCGGTGATCTGGACATCTGAGCAAACCAGAAACAATCCAAGCATCTGCGTCTCCCGAGCCTCAGCCCCTTAATTATTTGATCACGTCTCTAGTCACCAAACAAACAACCTCTGTAATGAGGCGAAGCTAAGAACAATAATCCTGACCAGTCCCAGTCTGAACTGGGAAGGCCTGCTGGTCGGTTTCACTTCCAAGCTTTTCCTCTCTTTTCATCCAGTCAGAGCTCCTCCTAGCTTCTCAGAGCTCCACAGTTCACTTGGTCCTTTGCCTATTTTCCACTTTAAATCCTGATGGCTGTGCACAGCAGCCAACACACACACACACACACACACACACACACACACACACACACACACACACACTTACATGTCTGCTGTGCTTTGGCTCTGCGGGAGCTCTTGGTGGACTCGCACCAGACGGTGAGTCCGTCCTCCAGGAGCCGCACGTTCCGGCTCTTCTGCCACCCGGAGGAGCGAACCTTCACCATGCTGGAGCCCTGCATCATCACACGGATGTCTTCGTTGTCCAGCCCTGGAGGACAAACGTGGAGAAGACAAAACCAAACTGTTATTTCGTTCATCAATGCAACGTTTGAGGTTTTTGTGTGCGCATGTTCATCTTTTGTAGCTACATTTGGCTGAATATTTCTGGCCGACCTCACAAGCGTGGACAGCATGTTCTGCTTACACCGTCAACCCACGTCTGTGTTTCACAGACAAAGACCAGGCGGGTCAGACGGAAGGTTTCAGTTCCATGAAAGTGCTGTTCATTCTTTTTAAAAATCTGACTAGTAGTGACTCAACGGCAGAAAAGGGAGGTGAGATTTTTCGTGGCCTGTGAAGATAAAGAGTGGATCATTTGCCATCAGCTCTGAAAGCATCTGGGAATGTAATTGGAATAAAAGCAGAAAGGAGGCGGCCTGAGGGACGCATCAGGATAAACACATATTAAAGGTTCTTTTCATTTTTGGGTGGACTATCCCTTTTACTTTTCCAGCTTTAGCAATCCAAACAGCCTCTGACCTCCAGTAGAACTTGGATTGTGTCAACAGGCTTCCTGCTGGTACCAACTCAGAGATACTGCAGCAGTAAAAACAGATCAGACACACCTGGCAGCAGCCGCTTTCACAGGACGGAGGGCTTTAGCTTAATGCTAACAGACACAAAGGTTCCAGAATAATCTAGAATCCTGTGGTTTCAGTTTGTTCGGACGAATATAAGGCAACATTGCTGATATTTACGTGTATTATCAGCTAAAATGGGTTTATCATTAGCCTGTGTTGGTGTTTTAAACCTGTGACATGCTAACACTGGAATCATTCGTGGGTCACACAGGCAGTGAAAGAAAAGCACTGTGTGTCTCTTTTTTAAATCACTCTTCCACTCACGTCCTCACACCCTGGGCATACTTTCTTCTTTTTAAATCACACTCTTCTATTCTCATTCTGGTGCTAATTGGCTGAAGTTCCTCAAAGGGCCCCCTGGTCGACCACAACAGAAAGTCCCTCCCCCTCCTCCCCTCCAGAAACAAACTGGTGCCGCAGATTCTTCCCCATCAGGGTGGAACACAAAGACCCCCCCCCCCAGCCTGTCCATAACAAGCTGTTTTTCCAGACTGTTGCCACATGTAAGGCATTCCCACAAGCGGAGCACAAGGGCCTGATTAACTGCAGGTCATTGACGAGGCTAAGCTGCTCAAACAGCCTTAAACCCCTCTGTGTCAACCCTCGGCTGCACGTTCCTACCTGCGAGTGCGACGCCCTGATATCTGACCGCAGCAGGACAAACTCTGCAGTGGGAATATTCTTCTGATTTGCCCCTGAAAGCCTGTTCACAGGGCTGTAAATAGAGGGACGGCTGAGAGGCTTCAGGCGAGAGAGAGAGAGAAAGCTTTTCTTCCTCCCTCTCAAACTTTCTCGCTGCAAATCTAGTTGACGGCCACTTCATCAGGTGGTTAAAAAAAAAAAAAGACTTGCGTGGCGACTGGGTAGCAACCATGATGTTTTCCTAAGCCAAGCATTTCAACTCAGCGCGGAGGCTAAATTAGCAGGCACGCTAGCACCCTCATGTTTATTACGACCACCATAGTGACACAAAGCAAACTAGCTCCCCGCCAAACTGCAGCTCTGCCTGCTTAACGTCAAAAAGGTTTGTTATATGCGGCAGAAATTCTGATTTTTCAGAATCTCATCACGCTACACCCTCCGTGATGCAGACACAGATTGCGCATTTAAAAACGGTGACACAAGATATTTATGGCCTGTAACACACTTTACACCTCTGTGGCAGGTAAACATGAAACGGTAACACCCTGTTGCATTTCCTGAAGGGAAAATAAACAGGTTTTGTCCAAAGGAAAAAGGGATTTTTTTTCCCCCTCAATCAAGACTGAAGCTGTTTGCTGGGATTCTTTTAGAGGAATCTTCAGCTCTGCTTTTAATTAGAAGGCTTGGATCGTGTTTGGGTTTAGTGTAAAATTGTTTTCCTGCGTTAGACTGCATAATTGTGGCTTCTGTTGAGATCAAACCCCGTTTGTTCATTAAAAACTGCACACTGGAGTGCAGAATGACTGTAATTATCATTAGCTCACTCTGCTGCTGGACGCTAATGACCTATACCGCAGCCCACCACCAGGGGAGAAATGTGTGAAAACAGCACGTCCTTGCAGCCTCTTAAAACTGCCAAATAAGACGTTTACTGGATGAACCGTGTGAAAGAAAAACAATAAAAATTGACTCCACCCCATCGAAGGCCTGCACTCCCCACGGCTACGTCAATGTCAACAAGGAGGATCAGAAAGAAAATGAGCCGCTCAGTCATACATGAGGATTGTTGTCATACCAGCTCCTCCTTGGAGACGGGTCACATTTCTCTCAACATGACAACTGCCGGCGAAAATCAAGTCTGGACTTGCAGATTACACGAAACGGCCACAGAGTTGCGCCACAAACAGCACTTTTATTTAAGCGTTGAAACACTCTTGTGTTTTACTGGACTTCATGGAATCAAAGCCACCTCTCAGTCTTCAAAGGAAAATGAAAAATCAAAGCAATCTTCTTTATCTTAGAGCGAAAAGCGAAACTCACCTAGGACTGAGGTGAGAAAACTGGAAATAAACGCCCTTGGAGCTGCGTGTCTGTGCTAGCTGCAGTTAGCGCATGGAGGAAACGTTTTCATGACATAATGATTTTTCCTGTTGGACGTCACCGTTTGATTCCGTCCTTACTGGACCGTTTAATGAGGTCAAACTGAACTTAAGACATCGGACGTGGGGTCCTGCTGGCCCGCTGCCTCCAAGGCTGCGCCAATTCGTGTGCGTGCTGGGTTCTGATTAATTACGGACACGTGAGAATCATTATATGTAATAACCACATTTCTGACACATCACATCAGTCCCGGCCACAAGGCTGCGCTAATCCACACGTGCCTGAGTCAAACTCTAGAGGAGCTCACAGGCCTCTTTACCTGCAGCCAAATGAGGCGTCCCGTGACATCACATGACTCCAAAACTGCTGTTTTTGTCTCTGATATCAGGTCAGATTTGCTCCCGGGCTGAAGTCCATCTGACCGCCTGATTTATGTCCACACATGAGTCAGCGTGGTGGTGGTCGTGGAGGGGGGGTTTGTCCCATTACGGCAGCATCAAACATGGGTAATGCTTCAACAAGTGTCTGCAGAGTGTCAGGAGACTCAGCTTTGGCTGGGAGGGCCAGAAAAACCCAAGAACAAGAAAAGCGCTGAAACTGTATTTTATAACGGGGTTTGAAGCTGCTCTGACTGGCCAGTTAATAGAGAGGAATGTAGCCAAGATCTTTCTCTTTTCTGATCATTTTTCCAGCACAAATGTCAAAAATGTGCTGCTCGCAGCTGTTTTAAATGTCAGGATCTGCTGCATCTCTTCAGCTGTGGGGCCGCCAAGCTCCCCAGAGCCGCTCCAGGTCTGTGGTCGGGTGGTGGTCCAAATTTCCAGACTCTTTTCACAGCTTCTGACAGGTGCTTCATCTCAGCTCTGTCTATTTTGGTGGCGAGGTGCGAGGAGCGTTGGCCAGGGTGGGAGTGGGTGGAGAGCTGCGGAGTAACCGGTCAACTCCTCATAAACACATGATCTCCTCACCACAGCACCTACAAACACCCACACATCCCTGCACTTCTATCTTTGTGAGGACGTTTGTAGACATAATGAATTACCCTGAGCCTAACCATCCCAACCATCCCCTGGCCCTAACCCGAACCCAGGTCTAAGACTTCACCCAGCCTTGGAAGCTGTCAGGACCAGCCAAAATATCCTCACTTCTCAAAAATGTCCTCACTATGCTAGTAAAATGAATAATTTGGTGCTATAGCAAGTACAAGAACATACGCGCATATTTTCACACACTCTCAGCCTGGATTACTGTGTCATTATCTGCTGATTACCAGTCATCTCCGCCATCGTAACACTGAGGAGTAAACAGCTGTCTGATCCTGTTTAGTCTCATAAAATGATTTTCTAAACTTTGGCAGCTGGTTCACAAAATCTCCCGCTACTCGTGAACTCTCGTTACACCTCCAGATAAGACGCCAGTTCAGAATTTCAATATTTAAGATGCAAGCGATGTTTCAGGCCCGTGAAATCTATCCGGAATGTTTACGAAACGTGAATTTGCTCAGATTGCTGCGTAATTATCGCGCGTTTGGTGTCGGTGCCACTGAGAATCAACAGAGACACGATCTTTAAAGTCTTCTTACCGAGCCTCCTGCCGGGTTCTGCTGTCCTCCTCTCCTCCCTGGGGTTGCTGCCCGGAGTCTTCCCGCTTCCCAACATTGTTGCGGCTCCTTCAGAAACCTCAGCCCGGCCGCCACCTTCGCACTCGAGCCTCGTTCTGACTGGAAGCTCGGGGGAACAGAGCCGGAGGGGGGGCAAGTTTCCTCCACTCCAGTGGAGATTTGAGGCCCTGAGAAGGGACAGGGGCGGTTATTCCTTCTCCACATGTAAAGAGAACTCCCTCCCCAGCGCGGCGCTTCATGCCTGCGCGTAATATGACTCCGGCCCAGGCGCACGCCTGGCGCACCTGCACCTCTTCCTGCTGCTGCTGCCCGCACCCACAGCTCCCTCAAACTGCCTCCAAAGTCCTCTGAACACATACTGGCGAGGCTCTGGAGGACGGCGAGGCCATAATTCATCACATTAATGATTTTAAACGATAAGGTTAAAGGAGAAACAGGCGAAGGCCCGCCCCAAAGCTGGACTGGTGGTTTGGGCAGGTTCCAAACTAAGTACCGCCAATTATTCTGATTACATTAAAAATCACACCTACATATCACGCGGGTAAATTCCAAAATGCATTTATTTATTTATTACATTTAAAGTTTAATTTGGAAACTTGCACCTGTTACACACTGTAGGAACATGGAAAAGAAAAAAAAACTTAAATCAACATTTTGTAAACATCTCAAATATTCTCCCACACCAAACCAACTAGAACACGTTCAATAAAAATGTCCTCTAGATTGTACTTAATAACTTAAAATGTAAATTTTTTAACATCAATACAATAAAGTGGTTGAATAAATATCAAACATGTATATGTAACATTTAACAATAGGTGTATTTTAATGTTTGTTAAAACTCTGAGAGTGAAGAGGAATCTTTTGTGAAATTAAAGGATTAAAAAAAAAAATTCTCAGATTAAAGTACAATAGTTGAGAGCGAAGCGCCCCCTGTTGGAAACACACTGCAATTGTCTGAACCACAAAATCAAATAAATGAAATTAATCATGCATGCACAGATGTATGCATATGAAAGATCTATATTTCCAAATGTGAGTAGGTGGAAGGAAAACCAAGTAATGCACAGAAGCCTGAGAGCATAATTAAGTCATAATATTGACGTTTAACAATGGAACCTTGTGCTGCAACCAGGAGTTTAATATGTAATGATCCAGAAAATATCTGCTGTGTCAGGGAGAGTTTTAGTTGGTTTTGAACCACTTATTAGTCTTCTCTGCAGTTCTTTAGTTCAAGATTATTAAACACACACTAAGCCTGGACCTGATGAAAGTATACAACCCAAAGCCTTTTTTATCTTTCATATTCATACAAGCACAGCAATGACAATGTCAGACAGAAGGAAAGATTAAGTTATTCCCACTAATCCTCACAAGCTGTGATCTATGCAGAAAGCTTTGGATCCGTGGCTGGAATGGCTCCTCGATTTGAGAACTCGGAACCCCACCATGTGACTGCAACGCTGATGGAGGCCAACACCTACCCTTTGCAGGATTTCCCCAGGTCGGCTTGTTGCAACGAGCAGAAACCCGGCTTGTTTCTAATAGTAAAAACAGGAGGCCAGTGTTGTTTGTAGCTGCTGAACTTCCAGGTCTTTACAAGCAGCAGAGAGGATCACCCTCTTCAGCAGGTCACAGACTGAGCAACACGTTCCTACTATTAATACATGAAAAATGCTTTCTTGGAGAACTGCGGATACACATGGAGTTTACAATGAACCCTTTGTTTTATCAAACCAGGAAAGCTGGGAAATTAAGTGTTAACTCCCTAATGTATTTGAAAATTATGCGTATAAAGAGGAATAGAAACAAACATTATATATTCTCAATTGCCATACTGTAAGATCTAACACTAATTCCGTTGAATTAATGCATAAAATGGCCCCAGTGCCAGAATGTTGAGTTACTCTGATGTAAAAATTCAAGAAGAGCTGGCTAAGCAGGAAAATAAAAGGCTTCATTGCTGCTTGCAAGCTCGGGGTCTGTCTAATTCCTGAAAGTAAATTTGTTCTTCGAGGGTTCAACACCGCGGATATACCCGAAAACAGGCAGATTAAATCTGCAGATTAACCTTGCCTGTTTTTCAAGGCGGTCGTCTATAATGTTTAGACTTTGTATGTAAATGTAAAAGTTATAATTCTTTGTAAATATTCAACGGAAAGAACCTCAAGGGAATCATCATCCAGTAATTAGGCCGAGCCATTAATGTCACACTGGCCTAGTTAGCAGCAAGCTAGCACTGTATTTTATGTGCCAAAGAATTGCATGTTTATTTACAATTGAAGCTAGTGTAACCAATATTTCATAGAAAAGTCAATGTTCGAAAAAAAATTGCATGTTTATATACAATCGTATGCTCATTACATAGTCGCTCAATGCGTAAGCGTTAGCATATGCTAAGATGGCTTCGCTTGCAGGACGGCGGCTCCGTTAATAGTGAACCTGGCAACCAACTTTCTCTTAAATGTGTTTATTGGGGTGATAATGCATATGAGTTTCACTCGTAATCAATTGTTGTAATGCTTAGTTTCAAAAAACACGAATGATTTGCTAACTAACGTTAACATTCGGCTAACGTTAGCTAGGTACCTTATCCTTAGCTATTAATACGGCACAACGGTGTACAAGTAACGCTTCATATCTTAACGTGAGTGGAATATAAATACACAGATCGGATCTACAGCACTCCGTTTGCCGGTAACATGGGTGTTAAGCAAATGTGATATCGCCTAACCCACCCTTACACAACCATTGGTTCAGAGATGCGCTAGCTGCAGCAGCTTAACAATAAATGGCGTTTGTTTACGCTAATTCCCGAGTTCGCCTACAGCCGCTGTCTCATAATGTATCACTCCGCATAAAACACAGCGTAGTCTTCCTGACACAGTAAACGACAAATACGGCAACAGAACGCAGATTTAAACATGGCTCATGGACGTGTATAACTGTATTTTAAATAAAAGATTTTCACATTTTTGGACAATTTTCTTGAACGAGGATTCAAATTGGACTACTTTCCACACGAGGATATTTTCATTTCAGTTAAAGTACAGGAGTGCTTCTGAAGTGTTCATAAATCTATGTTGGACACAAAAGTCGGTAAATAATAACAAACAACATAATTTCTTTGATGAAGTCTTCTTATTTTGGCATACTTGTAATTAAGTGAAATTTAATTTGCCCACCTTTATTTGCATTTACAAACTTTTAACCACGACCCCTTGTTTCAAGATAGTACATTCCTTAAATAGGACCCGGACTACTTTCTTGGAGTGGGCGACGCACTCTTGATTGACTACTAGTCTGACCAATAATAAAATACTTAAAGCTTAGCAACAGCCAAATTATGATCTTGTCCAATCAGATGTGAGAGGTGTGGGCTTTACAGCGCTCAACATTCTGCCAGTTGATTGGTTAAACCGCTCGTCAGTTACGGTAGAATTGTGGCCAATGTAGTCTGGAGTCGAGGTCCTTGTTCGCGCTTTGTTGAAATGTAAACGACATTACCCACAATCCCACAGGTATTACAAGCACCAGCATGCGCACAGCTTGAGGCGGAGCTGGTATATAAACAAGAGCTCCCTCATCTCAAGCAGCATACTGGACACTGTTGTGACGGCAGGACGTTATCTGCTGGTGAACGGTAGTTGTGACAGTATCGAAACAGTTAATGGTAGTCAGCGACAGTTGCTCTGACAAACCCTTGGAGGAGTAACAAGTGTTTACTATTCGCAAGCGTTCCTGCTTCACGAGATTTTATTTCTAAACTGAAAAACTCTTTTAAGTGATATTGGACCATTTTGGATTTTTTTTTTTTTTTTTTTTTTTTTTTTTTACAAAATTAAGTTTAACGTGGTTTGGCGAACTTTGAAGCTCAGTTTCAGGAGCGTGAATATGATCTGAAACAGAAGCGAAAATCTTGCAACGGATCACCGGGATGACAGAGCCAGCGGAACAGACCCATCACCTGAAAACTTCGGACAGCCCATCAGGTGGGATCGGCAGAGACGCTATGGAGCATCTCCCAGCCAGTAACAGTGGAGGACCAGAGAACGGCGGCAGGGGGCGCCAGAGAGAGCAGAAGAAGCATCGGCGGGCGGAGAACTGTGAGGATATCAGCACAGACAAGTTATGGCAAATGAAAGGCGGACAGAGGGGGGTGTGCCCTGCGTTAGCAGCCGGAAACGAGCTCCTAAAATGCCCGATTGCAGCGCGGCCTCATGCAAAATCCGATGCTGACGGTAATCACGAATCGAACGGGAAAAACGGCGAAGACAGACAACTGGATGGGACTTTGAATCAGGTGCGAGAGGAGAGCGCGCTCATCGACTCTGACACCGGCCTGGATGCGCGCCTGGGCAGGAGGAAACACAGGCGCAGGCCCTCGAAGAAGAAGCGCAACTGGAAGCCTTATTTCAAACTTTCTTGGGAGGAACGGAGAGCCCTGGAGGAGAAGGAGACCGCCAGGGCCTCCCGGCTGAGAGAACAGATGTTCGCCAAAGGGCTCCCGGTGGCCCCCTACAACACCACCCAGTTCCTGATGGACGAGCACGACCGAGAGGAGCCGGACCTCAACACCGAGACCGGGATCAGGCGACCCTGCGGGATAGGTGGCCGCATAGAGGACACAGTTAGCGAGGAGGACTTTTTTGACCCAAACCCGAACGAGGATGAGGACGACGATGACGGCAGCGGCGGGGGCAGCGACGGCATCGGCAGGCCCGGGAACGCTGGTGGTGAGTTCCTCCAGAGAGACTTTTCCGAGACCTACGAGATGTACCACGTCGAAAGCCTGCAGAATATGACCAAGCAGGAGCTGGTGCAGGAGTACCTGGAGCTGGAGAAGTGCATGTCGCGTCTGGAGGAGGAGAACAACCGGCTGAGGCGCGCCGTGGAGCCCGGAGGTCTGACCCTGGAGAGCTCCCTGGTGCGGCTGGGTGAGCTGGAGAGGGAGCTGGAGAGACTGAGGGCTCAAAACTCCGAGCTGCTGCTGCAGAACAAGGACAGGGAGCAGGTCGCCACCAATTAAGAGACACACGCCGAGTGGAAGGTAAAACATTGGGACTGCTGCATTTTTTTTTAATTTGTTATCAATTTTCTGTAATCAGTTTGTGTTCAGGACAGTTAAGTAATTGCACTGCAACGCTATAATTGCCGATGTTTCTTTTCTCTGTGGGATATAAGGGCGTCATCTGTGTTTCCCAACCAAAATAAATATATTTCAAGAATAACATTTTTTTTTTTTACGAAGAGAATGTATCTGACAGCAGATTTGTTTTGATCCCCGGTTTAATTTTTTAGGCATTGATAAAAGACCTGTTCCAATTTTGAATAAAGTTAAGTTAGTAGTATTTCTCAGAAGTAAAGGATGGTTAATCACAGCTGATCGGGGCGGGTTGCAGGATTAAATTCCAGAGCTGAACATTTTAACAGTTGTGTGTTAACATACGTTGAATAAAACTTTGAATTCTGTCAAGTCTTGTGAGCCGTTTATGTCAGCACACATCCAGATTATGTCACTTTTGCAGGATGGTTGAGTTTACATATGATGGAGATGCTGTTTAAGTTAAATCAGCAATGAAATAGTTGTTTTGCAATAAGGATTTGCACAATGGTTAATTTTCGGTCTTAAGTGACCTTGAAGGCTCATATTTCATAAGAATGAGCTGAAGTGACGGTAACAGTAACTCTATAGAGAGGATCAGTTTTAATAGCTTTAGTTATAGCTGGTTTATTACAGAATATTTCACTCTGGTCATTTCAACTCGTAGCCACCGGGTGGCGACATCCCGTACATGTTAAGTAAGAATAATAAGTGTTTATTTATCCCACAGTGGGGAAATTGTAGTGTTCCAGCAGCAGCATCCGTTAAGAAAAATACTAGAAAGACTTTAGAAAAGAATAAAAAAAATATGGCGAACCCTATATGCACAAATATAATGTATATATACAAGTACCGTGCTGTACATGAAGCAGGCAGAAAAAGAAAACCCCTCACGTTGCACGTTTTTTTAAACATAATTCTGTTTATTTACATCATATAATCTTGCTTTAAAGCACACATCCACGGGGGGAAATTGCTTCAGGGTGACAACCTTTACCTTTAAAAGTCCAGTCATCTTAGTTATAATTAAAAGCAATTCCAAATGTACACATACAGTATGTTACATGTCAGGAGCGTATGTACAAAAAGAAACAACATAAATGAGGAGAGACCAACAGCTGAAGTCATGACGGGTCTTTGTGGGTGTACCATACTGACTCTGAGGCAGAACGAGCAGATGAAAGAACAGCGTTTCCTCTCTGCGCCATCAGTAACGGCTGTTTCTGCCTGTGCAAGTGCACCACCGCATCCTTGGCGTGGAGCGTGCTCTCCTTCCTTACACCTCGGTGAGAGCGTGCGTGTCTGATGCACGCGTCTTTGGGTCAGCTCCTTTGTTTGACCATCAAGCACAGGAGGAGAAAAAGAAGAAGAAGAAGAATGGCACCACAGAACAAAAGCACATTCCTGAAATCAGGCACTTGTAGGAACTAAAACACACTGCGGTAAAACAGGACTATAAGAGTTTGTTACAACTGGAACAGAATCTGGATTATTTGGAAAGATGAAAACACAACTTTGGGCTTTATAGCTCCTGTCTGTGCTACTCTGCAATGGTAAAATACTCCAGAATCCGACCGTATCAGGTTCTCCTCTGGTCCTTTCTGATGGAGCACTTCTCCACCCGCAGGGATTAACCAGCGAGGTGCTGAGCTGCCTGTTAACGAGCCGACTGTAGTGTCAAAATGAAGCGGTTTCAGTTCCTCTTCTGCTACATGAGTGATAGTTGTGAGACATATGGTCACCGTGGAAACAGTACTGAGAAAAGGCCATCGGCAAGAAAATTAAGAGCAGGTTTAGTCTTTGAACAGGTACACCGGACAGGTGAAATCATAATAAAAGTACTTTTTTAAAATTTTAATACAAAATATATAATATATATATTGAATATAAAAGAAAAATATATTAAAAGGGAACATTTCAAGTAACATCTTGAAAGAAATGACTGCGTGCTGTACGCACCTTTGTAAACAATAAAAAAACTAAAAAGTAAAAACAAATAATATTAATATTTACAAGGTTAACTTAACAAGGCTTTGTACAAATGTTACACACACAAACACACCTGCACACTCAGACAAGATCACTAATATTCATGTTAACACGCGGACAGAGACGTGTCGGAAGTGTCTGAGAACCTGTGGAGAAGTTGGGAAGACTGGAAATGATCTGAGATCCGTTTTTCTTCTGAGCCAAATCGACTGATAAAAGCACCACTTTTCAACGACCCTCTGCGACAGCGCCCCCCCCCGGTCACGTGAAGGGACGCAAGCCTTCAAACGCGTCCAGGCGGGTGAAGAGAGGGCGTGTGATGGTGATGAGGTCCGACTGGTCTCTGTCTGGTTTCTGGATTACTTTATAAAAAACATCAGAAAAGCTTTGGCAACACGAACGGGCCTCGCTGCCACGCACAGCTTATTAAAAAGAAGAAAGAAGGGGGGAGTGGGGGCTCTGCACAGACCTGGACACTGGTGCGGTGTGTTGCCCCTGGCAACGAACCTTTTTAAAGGCTGGTCTGCTGGAAACCGGATCTGCAGGCTTCCTGCAGGAAGTGCTGGGGAGACAAGCTCACAGGTACTGGTGGAACCTGGAGGTGGGGGCGTGGCGGCCAGCTGCTCCAGGGTCGACTCCCTCCGGGTCCTGAGGCGGCCCCGCTGGTTTGAACTGGTGCTGGCCCAGGGCAGACAGGGGGAACTCGCTGACGCGCAGCGGCGCTCTCTTGTCGGACACCTCCGTCGGGGAGGCCACGACGGTGTGACGGCGCCACGCCCGTCTCTTTCTGCGGGTCTCAGGTGACAGAGGCTTTCGCAGTCCCACGCTGCGCAGGTCATCAGCCGAGCCCAGCAGGCGAGCGCGCACCTGGTCGGCCAGCGACCTGCCCGGGTCGGCGGCCTCGCTGGGCTTGGGCCGCGCCAGGCGGGGGTTCTCCTGGCTGCTGCCTGAGGCTGCGTTGGTTCTGGGGGAATCCCTCCTCACCGTCGCGCTGCTGTCTGCTCCAGAACTGGTCCCGTCGCCAGAAGCCCCGCCCCCCGACAGCTCCATCAGGTCCAGCGAGCGCGCCTTGGCCTTCTCCGACTTCAGTTTCTTCCTGGCCAGCGTGTCGCACTGGATCAGCTTGTGGGAGTTGAAGGAAGGCCGCGAGTGCAGTTTGTGGGTGGTGGAGGAGGAGGAGAAGGAGGAGGACGAGGGCGTGGTGGAGCGAGCCCCACCTTCGTGCCTGTCCACGGAGTCTGCTGTGTGAACGAGGGCAGGGGGCGGGGCCAGGAGGTGTGTGGCTGACGGGACGGGAGGTTTGATGTGTGTGTAGAGGAAGCTGCGGGGGGGCTCTGTGTTGGCGCTGGGCGGGCTTCTCGGCTGCTTGTCAGGTCTCTCCTGGGTGAGGGAACGCGAGGCGAAGCCGCTCTCGTTATCGGTCTCGCTCACCAGCTCGCTGTGCTCATCGTCTGCCTCGTCTCCCCGGCCCTCTGAACCCAGGCTCCGCCCTAGCGTCGACAGGGTTGAGTAACCAGAGACAATGGAGCGCGCGTCCTCCGGAGCCCTCCACAGCGGGCCCTTGGCCTCTCTCCGCGACTCCTGTAACAACATGGCGGGCGCTCTTCCTCCTACTTCCACCTCCTCGTTACACTGCGGCCGGCTGGAAACAACTTGCGCCACCTCCTCTTCTGTCTCCTCCTTCAGTCCACCTTCTACCACTTCCTCATCCTCTTCCTCCTCATCGTCCTCCTCTCCCTCTGCCCGAGGGGCGGTGTCTCCCTCAGGCGTCTCCACCTCCTCTTCCTCCTCCGCCCCCAGATGTCCAGTTTTGATTGGCTCATGCTCCGAGTCATCGTCTGTGCTGCTGCCCACACGGCGAGCGTTGTGGCGCTTCCGGCGTTTGCGGCCTGTGACGGCCGTCATGATGGACAGAGTCAAGAAGTCTTTGGGGGACAGGTCTTTCTTTGACCCCCATGACCCCTGAAAACGTAACAAAGACAGTCTGGTGAATATTTTAAGAGCTGAAGATGTCAGGAATCGGTTTTGACTTTAAAGTTATTCACCAAAGGCTAGCGTGAGCATTTGATTGACGTTAAACGAGAAAGGTACCTTTGATTTAGCTGAATCACTGTTGGTTGAGTCTGTGGAGGAACGGGAGAAACACCACACAAACGCGTCAGAATCATCCAAGGTCACGAAAATGCAACAGTCTCGGTGGAGAACACAGAGGAAGTTGAAGTTCTACTGAACTTTGCAACGTCAGCGCTGGTGGAAATCACCTGCTGGGACGTTTTTTAAAGTGTATCATTCCTGAGGAACTCCATCTGTGACCTCCGACCTCTGACCAGCACGTGAAGCAGAGGTGTGAAGGACCAGAGGTGTGAAGGAAAATCTGCGTCAGGAAACCACGGCACACGCTGATGTCATCGCTGATGACATCATTCAGGGACAGAAGCGCTGGGATGGGGGGGAAGCGTGCGATGGAAAACAGCCACACTGACACGGGTTCTGGTTTCTCAGTTCATATGTGGATCAGATTATTCATCCATCTTTAACCTGTGTTTTAAATTCTAGGTTTTAACAGGTTAGACACAAATAAAGTTAACTGTTTCAGTTACTCAGTCAGGAAATCAGGTTAAAACTAGGTTGGTTATGTGTTCTAGGGATAATTTCACAGCACCAGTTAGACATGGAGCCAAACCATCCACAGATCCCAGATTTGTGTTAATCCCGGTAGGTAATGTGTTGAATCCTGCCCGCGCTTCACTTGTCTCCCAGATCTTTCGCTCTTAAACAGGCCGTCTTGCTGTTATCAGCACGTTTATGACCATCCTTTGTCCTTCCTGGTTTAAATATGTGGCTGCCAACGATGATGGCCTGTGTGCTAAACCTGGATTATCAACTGAACTTCTCATGCCACGTCGGTGTATAAAACATAGCTCAGATTGTCTGGAGATGAGGACATCAAGCCTGGCTGGCTTCAGGGACATTGAGCTGTATCTGCTACTGACTCGCACTCCTCAGACTTTTGGTCCTGTCTCTGTTACCGGGACAGGTAAGTCTTCCCTCAATTTGTTTGAATCTGCTGAAATCAAATGGCTTTGATTTCTCCTTAAATGTATGACTTTGATCTGAAGGTGTGGAAGGTCTATAGATGGACATTACAGAAACCAGAAAAGAAAGATGCAAAGATCTCTGATGTCACAGGAATGTGAGAGGACCATAGTTCACACAACAGCCTGTCACCAGTTCATTCATTCGTTAGACTGGGACAACACTGAGAGACAGAGAACTCCAGCGGACATTCAGGAGGCACATGGAAACGTCACCACCGCTCTGGCACCAACACACACACACTCCCACACACTCACACGCAGAGGGACAGGGGAGTTCCCATCCTACCGCAGTGGCTGCTCCACAGGCTCAGCTAAGAGAAGGAAACGCACAGAAGGGACAGAGAAAGTGAAAGATGTGCAACGTGGAGCCCAACAGTAATCAGCAGAGAAGAGAGAAGTGCTTTCAAACACAAAAACACTCCAAGTGCTAACTGACGTCATGCTGCCTTCAAGTTCGCTTCTGAAAGTAGTACACGCACTTTTTACACTTTAAAAAAGCTCCCTATTCACCAATGTGGTTTTTTTAACCATGAAAAATGACTGAATGTGTTTTACCACCTTGAGGAAACGTCTGACGGTTTCCAGAGAAAAGTAATAACTGGCAATGACGCAACAGTGAAGCGCTAAGAGGGACTTTCCTACTTCCACCTTCAAACTGAAAGCAGCATTTAGTGTGAGGGCGAACAGGAGCGTGCGCTCACCTGAGGCCTCCCCGGGCAGACCGGTCCTGCCGATGTTGGACAGCAAGTGGTCGATGTTGGGGGCGGGCTGCACGTCCTCCGTGTCCACCGGAGTCTGCGTGGATCAGGCACGAGAGCGTTTTTATTCAGCTTTTCCCGACAGCAGGCAGAAAAACCGAGGTGCTGATGGTCTAAATGGCGCAATTTCCCATCAGTCTGCAGGTTTTTATCTGATCTCACAAAGATCAAAGTCGCTTTGTTCCGCCTCGCTCACAAACACTCGCCTCATTCGCTGGTTTTATTGAACAGCAGAATTGTTTGGAGCTGCTTCTACTTTTAACTGGAGACAGTCCCCCACCTCAGCTTGAGGGTCAAACATTTACAAAACAGCTGGTTTTGGGTAAAAATCAAGGAAATAACTTTGCTGCAGTAAAATGAAAACTTGATAAAAATGTAAAGCTTCTAAAGATTAAAAAAAACACCACAAATATCACAGCTGGACCAGTTTGGGTCACACACGGAACTCTGAAGGCTTTTAGTAGATTCATATTAAATAATATTCTTCTCCAGAACATTTCTCTTTGGACAAAAGCCTTAGAAAATGCATCATTACCTACCTTTTCATCCTTATCTAACTCATCAGTGAAAAACCAAATGCCCTGTAAAAAAAGACAGATTTAGAATCATAATTATTTCTAGTTCGTGTGTGTGTGTGTGTGTGTGTGTGTCTTACATGCTGGATGAGCGTCTCCACTATCTTGTAGCGGTCTGGCATGTGAGTAACCATATCTTTCATGTTGTCCTCGGACGTCCGGACCAGAGTTGGCCCGAACACCAGAGCCAGGTTACGAGGTTCCATCTGTACACGGGACACAGAGGCGTTCAGACCAATCACACCGCAGCAACGCATTATTACCACCTGTCCCTCTCTCACACACACACACACACACACACACCTTGTTTTTATCGGAGTTGTCGGCTACAGTCTTTAGGTGGCCCATCAGGAACTTGAGAGTGTGGTAATAGTGATCTGGGAGGTCTCGGATCTACAAAAACAATCATAATACTGAGAAATCTGTCAAACACACACACACACACACACACACACAATCTACAAACGCACCAGTTTCTTCAAGGTTTTCAGTCTCTCTGACGCGTTTTCCATCCTGTTAGCGTCGATGAAGTCGTTGTACTTGTCTGTGAAGGTTTCAAAAATAGCTTTTTAAGAAAACAAAAGGATAGCTTCATAAGAACTGCAGGGTGTGAGGAGTGTGTGGCGGCTTGTTAGGACTCGCGTGCACTCACCATTGGTAAAGAGAGGCTCTGGAAGTTTCCGGAAGAAGGATTTTAATAAACTGCTGACAACGTTCAGGTCCTGCCACTTCTGTTAGCGACACCACACGCAAAGATCCACATCAGCTGTGGTCTTTAAAGAACTGTAGAATTTTATGTTTTAACTTTTCCTCACTTCCTCTGCGGGGTTGATGTCAACACCCTTGTTGAGCTGATCCTGAAGCAGTGACACCATGGCGTTGTTCCCAGGGACTCTGTAAATCCCAGTGTACTCCAGACCCATCTCCTCCACGAGGCCGCAGCAGATCTCCACAATGAGCGGGATGAACTGAGGTAGCCAGAGACAGACCAGGTTGGCTCTCCAAAGAAACACTCAGGAGAAATTCAGTGATCAGCTCCAACCTTGTTGTTCACGCCCGGCTGACAGTCCTCCAACCTCACACCAAAAGCTTTGGGAACCACCTTCTTGGTCTTCTTCATGATGTTAATTCCCCATGGAGACTTCAGAGGGCCACTCTCATCTAAACACAAATAAAAGCCTGAGCTCAGCGTCTGGACAAGCATGTGTCTCACCTTACCTTGGTGGAGGGTAAATGTTAAGTATTGACCTTTCAGATGTAGAAAACACTTCTGTATGCATGTGTATTAAGGCATGTAGGCATCTGACCAGCAGAAAAAGGAACATTTAAAATCAATTCTAAGAATAAATGCATAAAAATGTAGTACAATATCAAAGCCAATGATGTATTCTGATGTCCTTGTAATTCACCGGTGGCATTTTGTGGAATTTATTTTCTTCTTTTTTAACGTGCCATGCGTCACACTGACCTTTGCCCTCTGGTTTGGGAGAACGAGGTGCTCCGGTGCTGTTTTCTGTCTTGGCGAGCAGGAAGGGGGGCTTAATGCGCGACAACCTGGGAGAGGAGTCGGGTTTATTCCCAGTTGGGCTGCAGGGGGAGCCAGAGAGACATATTTCATCAGACCATGAGCACGTTCCAAAGACCTTCCGTGATGGCAGGTGACGTACCTGTGCTTCCTGTAATCGTTCAGCTTCTTACTGATGAGGGCCTGTCCTGAAAAACCAAGCTCCTGCAACGAACGACGGTGGCTGTTAAGACTGGTAAAAAAACAAAACAACATCTGGATGAAGAAGGTGCGTCCTCTGACCTCACTGTCTGTCTTGCTGTTCTCCCTGATGACCTTTATCCAGTCCAACATGTCCTCCCGATCTTCCGCCTGTAGCAGATACTCGCAGAAGTCCTGGGTGGTCAGCCGCAGAGCGTGCTTTCGTTTGGTCTCGCTGTAGGCGATGTCCACCAGGCAGCCCCGGATGCTGATTGGCTGCTCGTCTTCAGTGCCGCCACCAATGGTGGCCCCCCGGAGAACGGCCTCCCTCTTGTCCTTGTAGAGGAAGAGCGAATGGGAGCGGAGCACCGAAAACACTCTCTTCCACGGACGCATACCGCTGCCAACTTTCTGCAATGGACAGATGGGAAATGAAACACCTGGCGCTCCTAAAGCAGAAAACACTTCCTAAGCAATTCCGACTTCCTCACCTTGCCCTTCTCCGTGAGAATTTGTTTGAAGTGCAGCCATCCTTCTCGCCGCACGTCGCTGTAGGTGATGTTTCCCAGCTCTGAGGTGGAGTGGCGTTTGGATCGAACCTCCTCGGCTGACCTCAGGTTGTCCAGCGACTGGAAGACAAACAGCACGAGTGCGAATAACCAGCAGATTAGTAATCCACTAACATATGTCAGGTATATTGACATCCCATTATTTGACTAATGCTGTGTATGAAAGGTGGGGAACTCACCCCGTCTGTGAAGAAGCTCTTCACTCTCTTTGGCAGCCTCCTGTCAATCAAAACACGAGTATCAGTTTGTCCGCCTGCACGTCTCTTATCACACGTTAGCTGGCCAGTACTCACAAGAAGACCCGCCCTTCCTCCCTGAACGTGTTCAGTCCTTCATCACATGACTTGGAGCGCTCAGCGGTGATGGCTAGAAGATAGGAGGAACGGCGACTGGATTTAATACTGCCTGCTCAACGAACGAAATGAGAGAGAGAGAAAGATAGAAAGAGAAAGAGAGAGAGAGAGAGAGAGAGAGTTGATGTAATGCCAATCAACCGTGTGTGGACGGCGTTGGATTAGCAGATGTGAGGCAGCAGCAGGTGGAAGAAGAGGACGATGAACTGGATAAAGAGGTGGTGATGTGGTGAAGATGAACGGCAGGGTGGGGGACTGTGAGCTACAGAGGTGGGTTAGACTCTGTTCTCACCACTGGCATGCAGGTTTCACCTATTTTCACTATTCTTTAAAACCACCTTTCATGCAACTAACAATCGACCTGATTTTATGTGAAACTGAAATTTAGACGCTTCATGCAGAAGATGGAAGCTTCCATCTAAGCTCTCTTTCTTCTACACATCCAGTTATTACAGTCTGGAAATCACAGCTAAACACCACAACTTTACAAGATTGTTTGTCGTATATTGAGCCACAAATCGACCATACTGACCAGTATAGAGGCCAGAAACAGCTGACATACAGTCGCTACTGCTGTTAGCATAATGATGAAAGGAAGGTGAAATAATCTGAATTACATGTGCTCAATATCAGACAAAGAGACTCAAGGTTGTGTACTGCATGCAGCAGGGAGGAGAGAAAGCAGGGAGAAGCGGGGAGGGGGGGCACTCACTGCAGTCGTGTGAAAAGAGCCTAGTAGAGGGGAAGTGGAAGGTAGGGGAGGAGGGACTGGTGACCATGGCAGGCGCTGAACTCATGCCGCTGGACACCACGGAGGACGCCGGCACGTGACGGGCACGCAGGTCTGCGCTGGGACTGGTGGGCTCATCTGTGGGTGGAGGGGGAGGCCAAAAGAGGGTAGAGGGTTAGGTGTTAGAATACAAGGTCGGAGAAGGAAAGTGAAATAGGTCAGATGAGCAGAGAGTGGAGAGGAATGGAGAGGGACATCAGCAGACAACAAGACTATATTTCACTTTGTCTTCAAATAACTGAAGTAAATCATCCACCAAATTGAGGTGGACAAAAACGAAAGACGGCAAACTGAAACCAGAGAAACTAAAGCCTGTAAACCTCTGTGACTGCCTAGTGTAACAGCAGACAGAATTAATCGTTAAAACAGGCAAATACGTGCATACCTGAGCCTCCGGCTGCCACAGGAAGAGCTACTGTGCTGTGGACAGGGAGGCTCGGTCTCACAGAGATTTACAGGCTCCAGGTTTCACTTCTCTGTTTTCTCTAAAGTACAATCAAGCCTTATGATACGTGCGGGGACAAGATGAATGTCACAGGTACATAAACAGTAACCGAATGAAGGTGAAAAGTGACAAATATGCTGAAAGTCTCAGGAAATCCACACACATTTCCTGACACAGATATTTGCATACAGGTGGAGGAGATGGATCTGCTGATGACCTTTAAAACTGCCAGTGCTGAAGGGCTTCACGGATTCCAGGTGCGTTCTCTGGGTGAACACCAGGGGGCAGCACATCCCCACAAACACGTTTAGGACCCACCACATGCACACTTCATATAACTCGATTCCCCCACCTCTAATTTCAGCCAATTTTGTTCTCATCAGTGGATTTTCTTTCAAACTCCACTCATCATCATCACTTTTAGTTCATGACTACTCTTTTATCTTCTCTTCTACATTCCTGAGATTATGGGAGCCCAACATGAGGCGGAAAACATTTCCAATCTGGGATGAGGAATCTGCCTGTTTACAGCTGCCCAGAAATAGCCGGGCTGCGGGTTTAACAAAGGCCATCATTAACGGGCAGCTCAGATCAGAGGGACCCACACACTACAGCGGCATCTGTATGGAACTCTGAATTCAGACATTACATAAATCCACATGGAAGGAAAAAGGGGAAAAAAAGTATTAATATAGAGATAAAAAGTGAGATATCTAGGATGACATATAAGTTGTTGCTATGGAAAGGCATTTTGATAGATTAAACACAGCAAGCTAGCATGAGGTGTAAACTCTCATCTGCACCATAAATCACATTATTTATACAAATATTTTCTGATGTACATACAGTAAAATGTCAAAGTTCTCTGTATCCACTTAGTTATTTTAATTTTGCCATTTTTGTTGAAAGATTTAAGAGAACTTCTGATATGCTATGTTCACATATTTTCCTCACCAAATCAAAGCATGCTGTTGTAAACAGAGAAGGAAAAAGGTGAGGAAAAATGGCAAGATAAAAGGAAAAAGTGGAGACAGCCAGTCTTGGTCTGTTGTGTTCAGGGTCCAGCCAGTAAAGACAGCCGTGGCCTGAACGCCAAAGCATCTGAAGATGCCTTCATCTTCCAGAGCACAATAGCAGCATTGAGGGCATGCAGGAGCTGAATGTATGAGCCCCCACTGTTCCCCACAAGGACCACAAAAACTCCCTGATCATTGTAAATTCCCAGAAGAGTGGCATCTGAAGTCAGAAGCCCACCACCAGTCCAGTTTATGCTGTATGAGAGTCAGAAGCAGCTAAAAACTTCAAACAGGAGATTCATATCTGTCCGTGTGACGTCACAGAAGAAAAATGTGCTGACAGGCAGCGCACGCCTTCCTGCTCTCCACCTCTGAGATGTGCATGTGAAAGCATGATAATAGCCAACAAAGTGCAGGAACAAAAACAGGCCCAGGTTATATCAGCATCTCTACCAGAGATAAGGAGGACAGCTGAAGAGAAAATCCAGCTCTTGTCTATGGGGAGAAACCAGCCTAGTTTCAGCTCAACGTGTCCCGGCCTGCAGTTCCCTCAGTCTGGTTTCGGAAGGCACAAGGCAAGAATGTTCTCTATCTCACATGTATGCCTCACTGCTGATCCAGCGGGTTTTATTTCTTTGAATTGCCTTCTCCGGTTGAGCGCAACTTGGCTCAAATAGCTGCAGACAATCTCTGCTGGGGCAAAACCACGTCATCTAATTTGAATCTCTTCTGCATGATAGTAGCCAGTGGCTTCTCCTGCCGGGCAGCAAAGCACTGCTCAGCTGCCTATCCAAGATGATTTGAGTATGATTTGACTTATTGGCTGCTGTACCAATGGAGTGGTGAAGTGATAAGCAGAGCCTCTGCAAACAGGGACAAGCCAAAACATGATCCCAGTATGTACAGCACAGTGTCTGCAGGTCGTAGCTACGGTTACATTCAACACAACGGTGCCAGTTATTGTTTTAGAGACATAATCCTAACACATTAGTGCGTTGCAGATAAGTTTACGGTGCTCACTCCATTCATTTAAAATATTAGCATACTGTTATTTGCTAAAGTAAATGGAAATGGACAGTGTCTGATCTGCAACGCTTCTCACCAAGCGTCATACGGAAAAAAACACAACAATTTCCTTAAAACTAAAACAAGAGTTTAGTCTTCGATAGGAAGTAAATACTGCATGATAGCACCGCCCTGACACAAAAAACACAAATTCACACTTGGAGCAGTGAGCTGACCTCAGGAGGCAGGATTAATGAGCTGTGATGTGAATCAATGAAACAACTAATTCTGCCTGTAAGACTGTGGGAGGTGCCTGCATTGCCCAATACACACACACACACACACACACACACGCACACACACACAAACAATGGTCTGAAGCCTAACTAGAAAGACAAGAAGGAAACAAACACACACACACACACATACACACACACACATCCCAAAACCATAGTTTTTTCACTCCTTTACCAAACAGTGACAATTTCACTAAAGTTTATCAAACAATTAACCTGAAACCCATTTTTGAGAGAAAATAAAGAGATCTGAAGGTCGTCTGGAGTTTGGGCAGAAAATGAATGTTACCTATGAATGGGATGGAGGCCAGGGAGTCATCCTCGATGGGGATTGGGGCGAGATTACCATTTGGTTTGCGTGGGGCTCCATCTTCTTTGGAGCCGGGTGCAGGAGCTGAGTCTTCAGGAGAAAATAAAGACGGTTCCAGACCATCCACGGGCAGCGCATAATGAGGATGCCGCATACCGAAGGCATTTCTCCTCCCGGTGGGAGGTTTTTGCCTCAGGACCACTTCCTGGGTCTGAGTCGCTGCCTCCTCCTGCCCCTCTTCCTTTGACCCTTGGTCCCTTTCATGGTTTGTGGGCCTGTACTCTCTGTTCTGTGTTTCAGGACTAGAAGAGGTAAGCGGGGAGGCAACGGTGGCAGTCATGTCACCCTCTGGGGGGCTTTTTGGGTTTGGGTTCCAGTTCAAGTGGGGGCCAGAGTATGAAGGGTCCCTGAAAGAGTGGGCTTGCTGCATGATGCGTCCTGTTTTGCGGTAAAAAGAGGGGCTGTAGCTGCGGTAACCCACCGGCTGGTCGTCCATGCTCTGGCCAGCGGGCAGTCGTCTGCTCTGAGAAGCTGCCTGTTGGGGCTGAGCTTGGGAGTGGCTCTGGGAGTGGTGTGAAGTATGTCGCGATACTGGAGCAGCTTGTGCCGCGCCATAATGGCTCCCCTGCCGAGGGTAGGCATCAGTCCTGTGAGGCTGTTGCGGAATCTGTTGGACCCACGAGGGCCTCTCAAACCGAGGCGACGGCATTGCGGCTGCTCGGTCCAGCGTCTCCAACGAACGCCCGTAGCAATCGTACTGAGCCAGCAGGTTTTCGGACCGTGTTCGTGTGTAGTTAGGAGCTGGCGGGCCTCTCCCTGAGGCGCCATCCCAGTCTGCGTAAGACCAGTAGGGCTCTCCGTGCGGTCCTGGTCCGGACTGCTGCTGCTGCAGGAACAGCAGCGTGTCTTGGGAGGCACTGTGCGGCCAATCAGCTGCTCGCTGCTGCTGCCGCCGCATGTCGCTGAGCCGGTCCTGAGAGTAGCTCCGATGTCGGATCTGATTGCTGCGTCCTGAGCGCTCAGGTATCTGGCTGTAGTACCAGTCTGACAGCGCCTGCTGACAGCGCTCATTGCGACTGTGGCTGAGCTGAGGCAGGGGCGGGCTAGTCCAAGCAGAGTTGGGTTTGCGTGGGGGCGCCTGAGAGGTACTGGCAGCGTGGTGGTTGGGGTAATGAACCTGCAGCGGGCTGGACAAAAGGCCTCCAGATGAAGACGACGAGGAGTAAGAACGCCCCCTGGTCTGGCCCTGGGGATGCTTGCCGGTCATACCGTACTGGATCTCCTCTGTTCGATGAGCCGGGCTACTCGGACCTACACCTCCTGGCTCTCCGGGTCGCCCTTCCTGCCAGCTGGCGGGGCTGCCCACAGTGGAGCGGTTGTCAAGTGGGGAAGAGGGACTGGAAGAGTTTGGCCAGCGACTCCAGTTATCCAGCTGGTTCTGGCCCATTGGAGCAGACACGGGGGCTCCGCTTGGGGGTGTGGTTTTGGAGCGTGGATAACAGAGAGGAGGTGGTGGAGGGAGGTTCTCAGCTCCCCCTGAGTAAGGCTCGTTGCCTGTCAGGTAAGCATCCTGGGAGTACGCCTGGGAAAAGAGATGATACACAAGTGAGATAAGAGAGACGCGACATGAAGGATTTTGGCGTGTGTGAGGCAACACTCAACATATACTTCATATAAACAACTTTAATAAAACTTTATCTCTTTAAAACATTTCATGCCACTTAACATTACATAACAAGCCTAAAAGTGGAACATTGTCTTGGCTTTGCTGCAGGGCCTCTTCTCTCCATATACAGCCGACAAACTGCACTGAGAGCCTGAAGCTAAAGCCACAAGATTCAGTGAACAGCCAGCAGCTGGAAACACACACGTCCCCACCGATGCCTTTATATACACGCCATTTATAGTCACACTGTGCCACTGTAGGAATACCCAGTGAAACCCGTACATTACATATAAGGTTTATATCATCAGCGCTAACTCCTGAGCTGATAAAAACACTTGTTTACAATCCTTTCAGTACGTCTCATGAGTACGTCGAGCTTTATCGCAGTCAGACAAAGTTTTCATGATACACAGAGACCATCGAAATAAATTCGGAATGTTTTCTGGGCCTTCATGCTAAGCTTGTATTTACCACCGTCACACAGGAAGGAAAACATGACAGAGAAGTTATCCTCACCGACACCGACTGCTGCTTAATCCCCACGTTCTTCAGATTCCCAAAACCGTTCACCTCCTAGCCTTTATTCGATTACTTCTTATCCTGTGTTTTCTATCTGTTGATCTCCCTACAGTCTACTCTCAGATCTTTCCAACTTCCCTCTCTCCTCCCTCTCAGTTGCTGCCTCACTCCACCCTGTGGGAGTGTGGAAGGAGGCGCAGTGTTAGTGATGTCACGCGAGGAATGCAGCAGATGCAGACGTACATAGCAGAAAGGGGAGGAGCGTGGCTTCATAACACGAAAAAGTGTCAGGAAACTTAAATTAGGTTGACTTGGAGTTTCTGTGAGAGCGTGATTGGTGCAGACCAGAAGAATATAAACACTAGCTGCTGCTGTGTGTTGACGCGTTGCTCCACGCTGACTGGAGGGCAGAGGATGATGCATGTCTGATCATGTGAGTAAGCGTGGAGCAACCTGCGGGGTGAAAAAATGTTTTGCACAGTGCATGGGAGTGCAAGCAAGCATGGAACTGTTTTCTAAACGTGAAATTCAGGACTTTTAATGAATGTATGTTGTAATCTAAACACAGAGCAGAGAGCCGCTGAGTCACCTGGCAGCCATTCTTAGATAATCTGCACATTCCTCAACAATGACTGTGTCAAAGAACTGCAGGGATATTCAATTTCCTACACTGTTGAGGTAACATGTAATAAATGTGTGGGCTGGCTGTGCACTCACCAACTGAAGCACGTCTTCGTCTTTTGGCATAATGGAGAGCTCCAACACACACTCGCTGCGATACACACAAACACACAGGAGGAAGAGTGTGAGGAGATAAGATGTGATAAACAGCCTTGGTCAGGAGAAAGTTGGTACATTCCTCTAAAAGTTCAAGAATTCATAACCAATATTCTGACCTGGTGCTTGACGCTGGCTACAAGGTGCAGAGGCAGAATAAATATTTATTGAAAAGAAATATTTCAGGTTCAGGTGTCATTGCATGGATTGAGCACCTGTTGCTGCCCCCACCTCACCGCCTGCATGTAGTCAGTATATGGATAATAAAACAAACCTGAGCGACAGGAAATATCCTTCGATGGAAGGATATTTCCTTATTATGCGCTAGAAATAAATGTTACCGGTCCAGAGTACATCACTTTCTGTTAGCCTAACCTGCTTCAGGATCTTCAGTGAAGGAAGACGACTGATGCTGACATTTGCAAAGCAAACGCAAACAGATGGCTCAGTGAATCAACAGAGCAAACAGCGCTGACATGTGGGATGTTCCTGCTCACCTGTTCTGAATGAGTGCTATCACCTGCGAGTACGTCTTCCCCAGAACACTCTCTCCATTGACCTTCACCAGCCGATCCCCTGAAGAACAAGCATCACATTAAAGCAATTTAATACGACTGAGCAAATACATTTCCAAGGTAGGGAGAAGTGAAGAGTCCCCTTTACATATTTTCTGTATTTACATTGTGCTGATAGAAGTGTGTTTAATATCAACAAGAGTCAAGCCACACAGGCTGAACTTCCAGTTTATTACTTCATAATACTGCTAGACCAGGAGGACAGAAAGGTGGAGTGTGCAAAGCTGTCGGCAAATTTTATCTTAAATTATAAGAATGAGAAAAAAATGTTCATTATTTATGTATGCAGAGATGTCAGATGTGGAAACACCTCGATAACTCTTGATTTTAGAGGACATCTTCTGGAAAAAAAGGTCAACTATTTATTTTATTTTAATCTCTCGCCAACAGATTTACAAATGCAAATCAGTGCGTTTCTAGTGGGATGGGTCTCTTTACCTGTACACAAGCCCGCCTGGTGGGCCGGGCCCTTTTCTCTCACGCTCTTCACAAATATGGTGTCCATAGGCTCCATTCGACTCTTCTGATAGCCTGGATGATGACAGGCAAAGAGGAAAAAAATGCAAAAATAATGGATTTCATCTATAAATGTGATATTCTTTCTCAGTATTGGCAGCATACTGCCCTTTAACATTTACTGTTTATTTTTCTTCTTATTCGATTGTGACTAAGTGCGCGGCTCTTTAAGTTGCAATGAGGCAGAATGTGCTGCAGGGGGCGCAGAAACCTCACAGGGCTGCCAGAAGCCAAAGCAGCTCTGACATCATCGGTTCTCCCAACGGGCAAGTTTTTAATTAGCGTGATGTGAAGCAGAGAGACACTTACCCTTTTCGTTGCCGTTCTCCTCATCCTGCCAACACCAGAAACAGACAGAATTATTTCTCAAATCCAACGTTATGGTTTCTACAGTCAAATTACTGCACACAGAAAACATCAACAATTTTGCTGTCAAACTAGGAAAAGTGAAAAGCAATTATGTGGAGATTACAACCAGCAATGGCCGCACTGCTTTTAAATGTTCACACAGACTGAGCCCAGATTCGTGATGAGAGAAACTGTCTCAATTTTATCAATTTTATCAGTGACTGTTTAAGCTTTAGGAGCTAAAAGTCTTGAGCCAGTCACACGTTTTATTTTAATGTTAGAGTGCAGCAAAAGCAGACTTTCAGGTTAGACCATCTGACAGATACTTGTGACGTCATGAAGCAAACACGTTAAGGACTGCAGCGATGGTGGCACACACACACACACACACACATCCACACACACACACACACACACACACACACACACACACACGCTCTAAGCTGAGTGGACAGTTTGGGGTTAGGGGCATGGTGGTCTGACTGCTGCCTGGCTTTACGCTACGCTGAGTGGGCTCATTCCTGGCTCTGGAGACAATGGTGGTGGGTTTAGAGAGAGAGAAAGGAGCCATGCCGACCCCAGAATAGAGCACCAGGCCAGGGACACTCAACAACTCACCATGGCCTGTCTGAACACATCCAGGACTGGGCTAAGATCTGCCCCAGATCTTTACAATCACAATTTTACAGTTGAGTAAATAAAAGTGCATTTAATTACAGGGCAGGGGTTTTTTCAATGCCCAAAGAGATCGATGAGATGAGAGCTGCATAAGGGTGCAGGTTAATGCATGAGAGGAAAAAGAGATGCTTACAGGCACCATGAAATGTGTGTTCACTCGGGTCACGCACCTGGTAGGCCTCCAATAATTACAGACACTATGTGGCTTATTTGGGAGCCTAACACAGAGGGTCTTTGGTGAAGAAGGGAACTCTCTGTGGGTCTGATTGTCCCAAAAACAACATGTGACACTAGAGGCAGAGGAGACATGGACAGAACCGAGACCAAAGGCCAGCAGTGGGCCTATTGTCTTGAGCGGGCCTGGTACAACCCCACTGCCACAGAATGGTACCAGGCTAAGACAACAGCTCTCATTCAGTTTCACTCTGTGTTCCTGTGTGCAGCTGCTGGACGGCGGGGTGGCAGAACAATAATGGAGGCCTTGTTTCTCCACAGTCACCCCACCCCAACCTCCATATCCCTCAATTTCACATCTGGAGACGTTTGCCCCCACACCTCAGAGAGCTAAATAACTTCTCACTCACATAGAGGCTCACTCAGAAAGAAGAGAACAATCCCAAATTCACCGAGGACCTAAAACAAGGAGTGATGAGGTGAAAAACAAATTTCTATCCAGTCTGGCAGTGTTTTATTATGCTTTATGAGGTTATTCTGCCTCCAAATCTTGTAAGTCCCTCCAGTAATAACCCTTTTACAGCATTAGTTTGGTTCAGCGTGCTGTCTCCCATCAGCGCCTCATTTGTCTGAGTTTTGCTCAGCTCAAACTCGCTGACCTCAAACTGCCGCGTGATCAGCCTTATCTCTGACCTATACATGCCATTCCGCATTTCAGCAAGTTTAAAACCGCACAGCGAACATGATTTATCGTCTCCCACTTTCATGTAGTCTCACCTTGAGGTTGGCGTGCAAGGTGGACTCTGGGGGGTAAACAATGAAGTGGCGCAGTGTGAAGCCAAAACCCTGCGAGTTTTTGTGGAGGACCAGCGTCCTGGGACCCCTCCAGCCCACGCTGATCCCCTCCCTTCCTGGCCGCGTCGCCATCGGTGGTCGGGGGTTGTCGGGGGCTGAGGAGACACCATCCCTCCGCCCCTTAGCCTATGGACAGACAGACATTATAAAAAGGTGAGCTTTGTCAGGATTACTACAGCTACACCATTAAATGATACAAATAAGTGTTTAAAATTCCAGTTAAAAAAAAAAAAATCCTTTCCACTTTGTTTCCTTGGAAACGCCCACACAAGCACGATACTCAAATCGATGACGTCACACCTTGATGTAAGGTGTGACGTCATCGGGGCCCCTGTGCGTCCTGTCGTTTATAGGCTGGTCAGTTCTAAATGCCTCCTCAAGGTAACACTCCAACACACCCAGGGCGTCTAAACATGTGCAGGGAGAGAATGCAGGGAGGGGCAATTATCCAGGCTGGACCTGGACTGAGGGCAGAAAAACAGGCTGATTTTCACCCGTTCTGTAAACATCTCACCCAGTACCGAATGAATGAGCCCAGCTAGCTCAGCTGACTCACACACACGAGAAAACTCTCACCTTGGTGCTGCCCTGGCGACACACATCTGTCAGTCACACGTGATCACCTGACCAAACGGGCGGGGGAGACAGTTCTAAACTGTACCCTCCAGAAAATAAAGTTAAACTCATTACGATGAAGCTTCCCTCCTGCTAAAAACATGATCATTTTAGCTTGTCATCATCAACAGGTGGTGTTTAGAGAATGTGTATTGTTAGTTTATGACCTTTCCTTTGGTCACACAGGAACTGGAAGTGGCCCGCTGGAGGCAGGAAGCGTTGTGGCACCGCAGGTTGGAACAACCAGACTGACCTATTCATAAAACCCTCACTCTCTCCATCATGGAGGGGCTTCCTACTTCACTCCTCTTCCTTAATCCTTCCAGTTCTTTCCTCCCTTCCTCCTCTCACTGCAGGTTTGTATGTGATTACAGTCCAGCCATCGCTGCACATTTTCTCCATTTCATTTCAGTTTTCTTCTGAGGTTGTATATTTAGATTTCCTTTGGAAAAAATCTCAGTTTGCAGATCCTCTTACACACAACTCGCAACCTTTTCTGAAGTGTTTGTCAAACATTTATTTTCCAGACTGAGATCCAGAGACAGTATGGTCTTTAACAATACACAGAAAACTAGAAGGGGAAAAGGAAATGAAAGAAGGAAGAAACAAAAGCAAATTCCTCCAAAGGAGCGGTTTGGTGGGGACATGTTGTAACTGATGGAGGTGAGAGCACAGGGAGGAGGAAGACGAAGGAGGTGGAGTATCGGGCCACAGCAGAGAGGGAGGCAGGTTCCAGCATGTTGGTTTTAACCGCATGGCCCCTCCCGGTGCTGGGAACACCAAACCCTGTGATTACCCAAAACACACAGGGCCTGACTGGGTCTCTGAGCCAGCACCATTTCCCGGTCTCCAGCTCTGGACTGTGTGGGATGCACGTCCATGCTGCCATTCTGCCCAGTCTACAGTCAGCCTCTTCCCTCCCCAAAGCCCAAAATAGATAGCCTCTCATCACCTTCACGTGGCCAGTTCTCATCTTTGTTTCACTTTTCAGCCCTGAAAGAAAAGAACTACCTCCCCAGGCAGTTGGACACGGAACAACAAGCAGCTTGGAAAAAACCTGTGTGGTTTTGAGTTTAAACATGACTTCCTCAGCAGACTCAGGGCACATTCAAGGGAAGCCTCGCTGCTGTTAACTCCAAAAAGAAACTAAATTGGGAAATTCCTACTCTTGCCGACTGGGAGGTGATCATCTTAAAACAGTTTTAACACGAAATCCTGGTATGGTCTTGATTATAATATATCAAATAAACCCAAAGGGCTTGAGGGGATCTCTTCACCACCTGAAGACGATGTCAGTTAAACACACAAACAACTGATCTTGTTTTTAAACAGCTTCAGGTTTGGAGACACACATTGCTTCTGATTAGGACGGCATAAAATACATGAACAAAGTTCAGCGCCTAATCATCTGATTGCGAGGGGCCTTTCTAGGACACAACGAGCCATAATCAGCATCAGTCTACGTGCTGGTTTACACACGTACGCAGACATCACCCCCCCAGAGGTAAAGTAGCAGGGGGGAATGCGTGGGCTGAGGGCGTGAGCCCCCACTAACAGCCCTGCAGGGCAGAACAATGGTGTTCTTCTAAACAGCTGAGAGCTGCAACCTGTTTGAAAAGTGGAGCTTTACAGACGTTACAAATGCTGACCAGCCTGTAATCCCGGAGCGGCTCGGCCAGCCAGTCCGTCTGTCTGAACTCACCGTGCACACGGGCGGCTCAGCTATGTGCATCTTATGTGTCTCTAAGCAGGCGCGTGATGTGCACACGAACATCCCACCATGCGCTTTCGTCCCCAAGGCACGACCTGTCGGACAGGCCAGGATTCAAACTAGATCAGCACAAACGGCACGAGGTCAAACTGGGTTCCACATGCGCATTTGCATACACGTACGTGCTCAGAAACCAGTTCCACCCCAGTTTAAACAGGTGAACAGGTAATGATGGTTCCACAGGGTTTTCTGCTTGAGCAGCAAAACATTTTGTACTTTTTGTCCAACTGACCGCCTGCAATGATTTTCTAAATATGGACGAGACCGACAGACTGAATCAGGGCCAGAAAAACCTTTACACAATGACTAAGGAGCTCAGTGGGCACACACAGATGAAGTGCTCAAGTTGTGGTCTGGGACTTTTTTTATTGTACCCTCGGTGATTTAAAAAGGGAAAGTACCGCGGAAAGATGTCACTGAATTAGACTCTAAACGCAACTTGGAACATTAGTAAATTCTAGATTCTCCAGCAGGACGGATAGAGCGAGGTTTGTTATACACTTTATTAAAAGACGATACCCTGATGTGAAAAATCTACACATGATGTCCAACTGTCTCCTTCTAATTGAACAACTGTGTACAGTGTGTGTTTGTCTCAGCTGTGTACGTACAAACACACACACACACACACACACACACACACACACACACACACACACACACACACACACACACAACACACACACACACACACACACACACACACACACACACACACACACACACACACACATTCCTGATTCTTTTTTCTAACTGTCTCAACGGGTTTTTGGCTGCAGGTGCTGATGACAACCTGGAAAAAATGGACATGCGTATAAATTCCCATGCTAAAATGGGACCAGGTGTGTGTGTGTGTGTGTGTGTGTGTGTGTGTTTGTGGGGGGGGGTGAGCCTTGAAGTGTGAGGGCGTTTCGGGGGGACTGATTAGAATGTTGGTTCTCATAAAGTAATTATCTTAGCTTTAGCTAGTTTTAGCTACCTGCTCGGAGACACTGGAATCTAACCAATTAACAACTTCCAACAGTGGCCTGGCAGTCAGAGCTGAACGCCAGTGCCGACACGCATGCACGCAACAATCCTACCAAGCAGCAGTTTCAGCTCATAACACAGCTCCTCGGCTTATTTTGATAGAGCCGCGTAAATAAATAACACGTGCTGGTTGACAGAAATCAGGTTCAGTAGGAAAAGTACCACAATAATTACCCCAAATTGAAAACCCAGGACTTGCACAAGCTATTTTACAATTAACAAAGCATTCCTAAAGCTTTCTGTCCTTTGATTATTTCTGGGGGTTAAATAAGTCGCTAAAAATACTTGAACCAAACTTTTATGTCCGACAGCTGACCGCCTGCTGGTGAAGGATGGCGTTCTCTCCTTACCCTCTGCTGATGAGAGGTCTGGCTTTGCCTGATGGACCTGCTGGGTGCCATGGAAGGCGACACGGAGCCCACGGCACCGCGAAGCACCGCCAGCCAGATGCAACGGGGTTCAGGGGAGCTGCAGTCCACTCCCACCGGGTTCTGGAAGCTCCAGTCAGACCCGGCCGGTGCAGGACATGGAAGCATAGCAGCGGGCATCGGGGCGTGGAGTTTTCTCAGATCCACATCCCTGACGGCCCACATGGGCTGCTCACACACTCACACACGCTTGTGGTCCAGATGCAGAAATGCTGTATTTACTTAAGCCAAGGGAAGATGGGTGGTTCTGGAGCCAAAGCCTGCGAATCTTCCAGTCATTCAACAAGCAGAAATTCCAGTCGCTTACTTCCAATCCATTGTTGCCGATGCCGACCTTTTAGAGAATTTAATCCCACACGGTCCACATCACAGCTCCCAGAAGCCCTCACACGCATCTATCCACACACTCTCTGAGCGCAGAAGGAGCAGAAGGCAGCAGATGGAGGAGTGTGTGCAGCGCAGGGATCAGAGGTAGGTCTGGTTTCACTACACACACATGCACACACACACACACACACACAGAGTACAACTCGCAGCGTCCCTCCTGTTGGTGTCCGGTGAGGTTCTGCATACAGAGTCACTCTGTCCACCCTCAAAACACACACTGCTGTCCCAGAGGGCTGGATCCTCTGTCTCTCCTCCCTCCCACTGCCCTCTCTTTCCCTTGTCTTCCTTCTTTATCTCCAGCAGCAAACAAATCCCTTCATCTGTCCCCATCCCACAGCATCACTTTTTTATCTGTCCTCTCTCGTTCTCTTTGTTCGTCAGCCATTCCTTCCCCACAAACCAGTCTGACAGTCAAGCAACAGCAGCTTTAACTGAGCAGGAAACTGGAAGCACAGTTGTAGGCAAACGAGGGGTCCGACTTGGTGATGAACAGTCCAGATGGGGCTCGTCCTGGCTGCTGCTAACAGGCCATCTTCAACCATCTTTCCTGCATGTGTCCTAGATGTGCGTAGCACAAACACAATAACAAAGCTGAAATCCTGCTTCTAAGCACCACAAAAGCTGGTCCTGCCTCTGCCGCTTCACCTCCTCCCACAATGGAGAAAAAAGACAAGGGGTTCTTTTTCCAGTGTAAAAAGAACCAAACACATTTTATTTGGCAGCTGTGCTCACCGCTTTTTAAACAGAGGATGGATGCAAAAAATAGCAAAGCTGAAGGATAAAGAGGAGACTGACTCTCAAAATAAAGCTCCTCTGTGTCAAAATGACCTCTTATCAAACCTGGACTTCCTCACAGAATCCACCTACACACGACAGTGACACCCAAACGCCACAACAATGAATCAGCCAGAGTGCTAACTCTTACCGAGCAGCCGGGTGTCCAGTAGCGGAGCCAGAGCTGCAGACAGGTGGCCGTGTGATGGGAGACTGATGACGCTCCCATCCAACGCTCACCTCCATTAAAATCTGTTACCAATGAGGTTAGACAGGTTCCACTTGCCACGCCGCTGGGCAAGTATCAACTTGATTGGCTGTCAGCGTTTGTGAGGTGTGAATTCACTCTCATCTGCCTGTGAAGTGGACATAAAATCAGGAAAACACCCAACCTCTGAATCCTGTACTTCCACCTTCAGGGAACTTGATCTTCCTCTCTGTGTACACCAGAACATACATACTTGCATAAGTGGGACATACATCAACATAACAGTCTGTTTTGAACTTTGACCCTTTTGCATATACTACGGTCTGAACATAAGCCACAAACGGTAAACATCCTGTTATCTGCTAACAGTCACCAAACTGTCGGTGATGAAACCCGTTCAGAGGATTGTGGGTACAAGCAGACAGAAGCACATCCTGGATGACACATCCAGCTATTTTTTTTTTCATGTTTCATTCAGATCAGGGTGGTATAAGAACGACACACACAGCAAACAGATCACTGTAATACATTTAAAGAAATTACTGCTCACCTTAAATAGTTTACGCACCCAAAACTCACTTTCACTTCAGAAACTCATCACAAAGGCCGTCCTCCTCGTGCACAGACGTACACAAAAACCACATTTCTCAGTGAGTCACAGTTAAGTATAAATACATCAGTATGTAGCATGCAATTAGGGATCCTCATAAAGTCTGGAAGTTGTGTCTGTGTGTGCATGTGCACATGTGTCTAATAGAAATGGCGAGGGAACTTTGCAGAAAACGTTCTGCTTCGGTTATCTTGTAAAGCCGATTGCAGAGCTGAGGATAACGCCCTGGCTGACTTGGCTGGGCTGAAGTTAGAATTCGTAAAAACAAGACCCAGAGAAGCTAAAGCTAGTATGTTAGCTAATATCAACGATATCAACAATAGTAAGGCTCTACCCATCAGCTTAGTCACGCCTCCTGCAAACTCTAAAACTGAGCTTCTCTCTCAGGAAAGCTGAGAACTTGAAGATAGTTGATATTATTCAGAAAAGTCCATCTTTGAGGGGAATACCAATACTTCTACGGAAGGAACAGGTAGACAGCCAGCCATGCATGTGATATCACAGAGGTGAGGGCTTACCATCACTGACCACCTACAGCTGGATCACTGAGGAGTTCACGTCACACTTCCACAATAACCCTTAACTTTGGCCGGGAGAGAGCGCGGCCTAATTTGGACACGAGAAGTCTCTGTCCACCCTTCTCTCTCCCTTTCTTTATCCTTCTCTTGAACCATGGAAAAAAAGAGGACAAACAAGAAGAGCGGCAGGGAAATGGGTTAAATGTTAGAGATGAACAAAAAGGCGTTGAACCACAGTTTACACGGAGGTCACCTGTGATGAGCTGTAACAGTAGCAACTCTCGTACCGGTGAGCCAGGGCGAGAGTTTGAGTGAAGCACGGCCAGGCATACGTCACCTGCATGTGGGTACAGTTTACACTTTTCCTTATCACATCTGTAATAACCGGGCGGCTTCTGAATAAAGAAAAATACACCCAAAGCAGACATGCGCTGCTAATCTCTAGGGAGTGATGCCTCGATGGCTCCTGTCCCGGGCCCCCCTGCCCTCTGATAACAACCACAGCTGCAGAAAAGCGGCGGGCAGGCGGGAGGCAGAGCAGGGTAGAGCGGAGCATGGCTGCCAGTGTAACGGACAGATTAGTTTAGTGATAGCTTTTAATCCCCTTAACACTCATAACACGACCACGGGCCAAAAGATTCAAACACAGAAACCTGCCCACCCCCCTTTTTTCCACTGTGGTTGACTACAAAGTCAAAACACACTCTGTCTCCTCTCTGCTGCACCTGGAGATTAAAAGACAAATTCATGTGGAAGAGAAGGAAGATGAAGTCTGACTGGAAACATGCAGGAAAGGCACAATTTTCCATGGCGTGCCACAAACAAGCCAGGCTAGAGATGTAATGTGGTGTTTTTGGTACGCACAGGCTGACGCAACTGAACAAAAAACAACAAACGTGACGCACAATACGCAACACCGTGTGAAAATGTTTAAGGACAGACAGTGTGGATTTGGTTCTCTACTGCAGAAACTCTTGCTCAACCATAATTCAGAGTTCTTCAAATTAGACTATACAAAGCGCACCAAACTTGTTATAATCTTTATAAAGTACTGCTGCTTTGGTAATGGAGCTGCTGTGTCTAGACATATATTACCAGTAATCTGCCAAAGTGGATTCTGGAGGAAAAAAAGAGTGAAAAAAAATGCCCAGTTGGTTTAAGCAGGTTAATTTTAACTTTAATCTCCAGTAAATCCCCCAACGAGTCTACTGACTGGACACAGCATGAATTACCAATCATCCGCCACTAGAGGGCGGCTAAAATCAACAGAGTGAGCAGGAGGGATTACAATGCCTTCGTCACTCACTGGTGCTCTTGTTGCACTGGCTGGTGGACGGTTGTGTTTGCATGGTGATTAAGTGCATTAAGCTGACCGGTCATCAGTTATCTGTGCTCCCATGGCAGCACCTAATTAATAACTGCAGAGCTGTGGGGTCGGAGGTCAGGAAGGTCGCACCTGTTGTACACTATCAGGTGAAAACAGTCCTGGGAAGCACGAGGATGAGAGCAGGTGGACAAAATGTGTGAAGGTCAGCTAAATCCACAGCTGAGGGGGACCTGGGTGGTCGTCCCCAACAATGAAATGACCAGACTAACACGAGAACAACAATGCACAGATTACGCCATCAGACTACAGGATTAGAGCGGCCAACCTGACCCCGAGCCCTCAGAAAGCCATAATATTATAAATGCATTCTTTCTGTGTGTGTGTGTGTGTGTGTGTGTGTGTGGGTCAGTCCACGTGACTGTTCAAAACACTGGAACAAGTGTCTCTAAATCCGCTGTTCGCTTTCACTGTTGAAAGGAAAGAATCAATTAACCACTTTTTATTAACCACTTAACAGAAGTTCAGCTTCATTACTGCATTTATACAATCAACACTGAAAAAAATCCAGAGCATTTCACCTCATTAGCAAAACCTGACGGGCTGTCTTTACTTTCAACAGTAAAGTCACAAAAATGTCCTTTTGGGATTTAGAGCGTGAATATCTGATAGGCTGGCAGAAGAATGTGTGTAACGTGAGTCAGTAAAAGTGCCGTGGGGGGTGAAGAGATGTTGAGTGGGACAGAAAGAATAAAAATTGAGGTCAGAGAATGATGCAAAGCAGTCGTTGGACTGGGAAGAGAGGAGCTGAGCCGAAAAGACCCATGCATATTTATGCACAAACACACGGCTTCCTCTGTCCTTCATTGCTCCCTTGTGTCGGGTTCGGCTCAGCAGAAAATCACTAATGAAATATTAACACTTAAGATGAAGCTGTATTTGACCTTGTTTTATAACATTTGCTGATATGAACAGCGCTGCACAGTCACAAGAGACCGCGACTGAAACTGCAAGTGTGTGTGGTGCTGGGCGGGGGGGGAGAACCACACACACACACACACACACCCACACACACACCCATAATGTCTCAGTAAGTGGAGAGATGATGCTCCACTTTAAGCTAATTATCAGGGAGTGTCTCCTCCGGCAGAGAGCCTTCAGCTCACATGGAGACTTAAAAGTAAAAGAAACGATCTACAAGCTCAGGTTTCATCCTTCAAGTGCTCAAGTTGACAACATACGTATGAAAATGACATTCTAAACAGAAAAAACAGAAACTGATGCTTGCTTCTTAGGTTCAACACTAAAAAGTCTCGTGTTTGAAGCAAGGTGGAAGAGCAGCAAAAATCACAGCATTAAACACTCCCAGCTATGTCCTGAAAACATTTAATATCCAAAACTATTAAGTTATTATGAGACATATTCCATCCTGCTCATGAGAACCAACGACATGAAAACAAGCCTGTGGTGGAAGCTGGACAGCAGAGATATTCACGCCCTTCACTCGCTCCCAAAAGGTTTTCACAGCAGCCTTGATTAGAACGCTCATTCCACACACTTTCATTGATGCCTAATGTAGGAAAAGTGAATGAAAATGGACAGAAACTACTGGGATTCAAATGTCTTTCTAGGTGTGAAAATAAGGGCACAGCTGAAATTTGGTGGGGCAAAAATGTGTTGTGCTTCCTCTTGACTAGACACATCTGCAGCCTGATGTGTGTGTGCATCTTATATACCAGATCTTATATAACAACATCAGGGCCAGCGATGACATCTGGCAAAGAGTTAACGCCGCTCTACTTGCGCTGTGCTCGTGCTCCTCTCCTGGGCACTGACCACAACCACTGGGAGCAATCAGAGCGTCACATCGGAGCTCCGCTGCAACAAGAGCCTGCCCCCTTCCTTCCATTTCCCCCTGCTTCTTTTCAGGAGCAGGCCTTTGCCGCAGAAAACCACAGCGCTCCAGCAGGCCCCTGCACCCTCTGCTGTCCTCCTTCCTCCGCTACAAACCCAGATGTGTATATATTTAGCTCAAATCTGCCCATGTGTAATTAACAGAAGAAAATGATAACTCTGGAAGCAGACAACACTGTTCTCAAGAGGGAACTGGACCAGAGTGTATAGGCCTGAAACCAGGCAGCCGTCCAGCATTTGGGGCGTGATGGAAGAGATGCTGAGCCAGGATGGCGAGGGTGGGGGAAGAGAAAAAACGAGCATGAAGGCAGAATGGTCGGAGTGTTTATTAGAGCAAGCAAGATGGCCTCCAACGGGCCTGGAGTTTCCATTTGAGGTCATCTGGTTTTTAGATTCCTGCCAGGCCGCACCATTTCCACCATGCTGAGGATGTAGTGCGCCGAAGTGCATGACGGGCTCGCACGTCCAGGGTGCAGAATTACCAATAATGTAGAGTTAAGATACTTAAATGCAGTCAGAAAAGTCACCTGGGAGGTGTTTTTCAGATTATTGTGCATAGACACAGATGTTAGGATGAAGGAGTGAGATACAGCGAGTCTTTCCGTCAGAGGAAGTGGTGTCATGGGACTTAAATGAACCACACATCATCGATTACAAGGCTGATGAATCAAATCTCCCTCCCTTAACAATCACCATTTTTTTGTTTCTGGAAAAAAAAAAACAAATCTGAAGGCATGAAGACACCTAATACAATCAGGTGACCTCTTCCCTTCTTAAATATCCATCAGCACACAGAATTCAGGATCAAACCAATCGATTTTTTTCATCTCACCTCCTTCCTGTTGACACAGTTTAGACCGAAAAATCAAATCCCTACAGGCGCAGATGCTGCTGAAGTCCTAGCTGGCGTCCCGTCCTCCGCCTTTAGCCACCGTCTGTATTAGCAGCCTTTTAGCTGACCCTGCAGACACACACTGTCCTCTGTGGTTGGCATGAATGAAGTCGGACCTCCAGCCTCTGTGGGATCACTTGTCTCCATGTTACGGCTGCACAATTAGGAAGATGGTCAAGCGTTGTGACACACATGTCATCGTTCAGCTGAAAGCCAAGAGCAAGGCTAACAGAAACATACTGTCCCTGCGGTCTCTGAACTGTCCACGCTGAGAGAATGTAGGATGGTTTAAACACCAATCCAAACTGTGATGGTTGATATTGCTGGATCTTTTTCGGATGCTGTAAAATGCCATCTGTCTGCTCATTCAGAGAGTTTGACAACAACAACAACAGATCCTAAAAAATATCCTGAAAGGACATGACCAAAGAAGGTAACAGAGAGCCCACAGCCAGTGTTCAAAGGAGGCTGGAATTTGGGAAAGTTGTGGTTTTCAAAGGAGGAGACTGTAAATCAAAATGCCGTGTGATGAGTGCACAAGCGTGTGTGTGGTGTTTCGTGTTTGTTCCAAATGTAGTATCCTGACAAATACATTTATATTAGTATAAAAAAGGAATTTAGATCTTTGGGCTACAGGAAAACAACTTTTCTCAAGCTTTAAGACCTTTAACAGAGGTGGTTTCCTGCTGAAAGAGCAGGAAAACTAAACTGCACCGTCTCCACTGCCCCTCATTAGCTTCCTGATAATCTCTGTCCCGTGATTTTGTCCAACTATCAAAACAAGCTCACACTCCCCTCCGCAAGTGCTTACGAATGGATAGAAGATGAGCCGTGCAAGAGTTTATTTAGGAAGAAAAGATGTGAAGAGTGAAACAAAGGTAACTGTGTTCCACCGAGCCTCAATGAAAGGACAAGAATTAGCTGCCAAAGACACAATCACCCTTGCATTCAAAAACACCACAGATGCAGAATTCTGCTACTTTTGCTCTTTTGTTTATTAATCTGGCAGCAATTTCAGACGGCCAATCTCCGGGAGTAATCACTCCAATCAATTGTGTTTATACAGTAAGTTAAAATGCTTAAGAGACATTTAGAATCTAGCACAGATATAAATATGGGGATGGAATGACGCCTTATATCCACGTTCCACATGCATTTTATCCATATTTCTGCAGCTTTTCCATTGAATACAAAACTTGTCAGTACCACTGTAAATCACTGGGAGCAGTGTTGGATACTTTGGTCAACACTTCAGCGAAAACAGCAAAACATGAGGAAAATTTGCAGCCTGACTTAGTATGAAATTCCAGACAAGCCGACAAGTTGCTGAACTTGTTAACAGCATACCTGAGTGGATATGTAGCATGTATCCTTTTTGTTCTGTTTTCCTATCCTTTCCTCCAACTGCATTTTCACCAAGAACAAATGTTAAACCTGACGTTTATGAACGCGGTGTGAAGTCTGGTTACACACCAACACCTGTGCAACGTTCAGTCTCCGGTCTCCATCGCTTCATTGTGTGTTGCTGTCACATCACCATCATTCCCCCCCCCCACCCCCCGTGACTCACTGGGATTCTATCTTCTGTCCTGTCTCTTTCCTTGCCCCCTCATTCTCTCCCTCTCTCTCATTCCAGCACAATCCGAGCTGTTTGTGAAAACTCCTCCGCAGGACGGGTGGATGGACACACAGAGGGGCATTCAGCTTTCTGCAAACACAATCGTTCTTATCACCGGCGTTAAAAATGCAAACAGATGAGAAGCCCATGCAAAAATGTTCTCGTGTCAGATGTGAGGGAGACAAAACAAGATGTGGGATCTGATCATCTGAACGGAGATCAGCCACGGTGGTTCCTGCTTAACCCCGTGGCCTCTGTGGCGTGCAGTGACAGAGGGTCCCTCCTGCATCTTTAAGCTCTATATGGGAGGCCAAGTGTTTGACAAGGGGGAGCCTTAACCTCTGAACCCTGACCCTGATTCAAACCTGGCCTGGTTGCCATCGATTGGCAGACAGACACAAAGTGAAGGCTGCTTTTCAGAACAAGACCCGACCTGTTCTTCATTCCTTGTGTCAACATGAAGCCCCGTATGTATTTGGCTGTGTGACACTCAGATGCATATTTTCCTGCAGAGGAACAACATCCACACAAAGAGGCACAAAGAGGCCAGAACATCAAATCTAATTAGCTCTCATCTGTTTCTTAGAGAGCCTTTGTTTCACACCAAAACACACAAAATGTGCACATCTGACGGTGCAGGAATCATGTCCAACATGCTAGAAAGGTAAAGCAGGAAGCTCCTACACTGAAACGAGCAAATTCCTCATGCGGCAAAGGTGGTAAACTAAAACTAATCTGGAGCTCCGCCTTCTCTCATCATCTGGTGTTTGACAAAAAAAATTTTTTGTGAACTAATCAAAAAAGAATGGTGCATATTGGATACAGATGGCCTGCACTATGACCTGATCTCCAGTAACCTTATCAAAACAATTTTATGTCTACATCACACTGTGCAAAGTGCTGGAACACTGCAGATATACACAAGTATACAAATCAGTACATATTACAAATTAATTTGGACGCTTAATTGTCTCAAAGCAGATCAATAATTGTGCATTAGCAGAAACGCGTTAGCGGTGCAGCGGCACTGGTGCAGCTGCTCCCCTTCCAGCACGGTAAACAAGGTCAGCGATGACTGATGTCCTTCATCCACCTAAAGACTGGCTGCTCCATATTTATTTAGCATCAAGGACTTCCCCATGCAAGCAAAAGCTTCTCACTAGCCTCAGCTATTCTAAATACATGCACGTGAATAAGAAAGAGAGAAAGATACCATTTTTTATACACGTGTACAAGCTGTGCAGAGCTGGAGGCCTGTATTGTTGCACACCTGCGCTCAGCTGTGTGTGATGTGAATGTGCGTCATGCGTTCACACACACTCTGAAGGTGAACGATCATGCATGAAGTGTGAGCGACGCAGCTGTTGTCGCCAGGCCCGGTGCTGAGGAATGCAGCAGGGGTGACGGCGTGGAGGTGGGAGGGCAGAGGTGTTAAGTCGTGAGAGGCATTTTAATGTCTGTGTATCACACTCTTTACAGTGCTGTTCTCTGTAACGCCACCCACTGGAATGACACAGTGGAGCCGTCACGTTTCAGGCATGAAGCAGTTAGCCAGGACAATGGCCGTGCTATAGTGTTAGACACAACTATGCAAAAAAAAAAAAAAAAGTAGGAAAATTGCCATGTAAATGCTAGAATTTTATTGCAGGTTATATATTTCTGATACACAGTACGAAGCTAAGATGAAAAGGAGAGACAGCTTGTGAAAAACGCCATAAATTTTCGCCATTGTCTGTGTTATGTACCAACTTCTTGGTGCAACCATCTGCTAGTAATCACAGAAATGCTTTGCTCTGCAGCGTAATGCAGCTGTTTGCTGTTAATGCCTCCATGGCCAGGATCTGGACCTGCTGACTGTTTGGACCTCTTGTGGTGTGAGGATTGCAACCTTTCTGAGGTGTTTAGCTTGTGATCAGCTGCATCGGTGGGTGTCCGCCGACGAATAAAAGGCAGTTTGCAGATCAGCCTGAAGCAGGCGTCTGAAGTCTGTATCCCAGAAATTATTGCGAGGGGGCTGTTAGCAATTGTAAGGGGCAGGACAATATAAAGACTTTTCTGATATCAGCACAAAAAGTGACTGAAAAAGTCAAAGATCAGCAAAAAAAAAAAAAACACGTGTGATCACTCGCAATGCTACAGTATACAGATGTGAGCTAGCGCATGTCAGACAGAGGCTTTAAATACCAGTTCAGCTCAAGGTTTTTATGCTTCCCATCATCAATACAGCAGCATGTGGAACCGTGCAGTATTCCACCATGAGATCCAGTGATGCTGCCCTCTGCTCCACCCTGCCTGTATTGATCCACAAACGCTGCACTGCTGCATTAGAGCAGCCCCTCTAACGTCATTAGACCAGTCCCACTGGCCATCATCACAACTGCTCTCAACCTGACACATTCATCCCTTCCTGAAGCAAACGAGCCTCATTTACTTTGCTTCTCATTTTCACATATTAAACACTTAATTGGGTTAACCTCAGATGCTGCATCTCGTTCTTTATCAGCTACATCTAAAGGGATTACAGTTCCAGACATGCACACAGTGATTAAAAAGCCATCAAGAAAATGAATTCCTCTCAAAACCCCCAAGTCAGATACTTTGCAGAGAGGGAGGCTTGGCTAAATAAGAGGTGGGTGTTGGCTGAGACATGCAGTGTCAAAGGTCAAGCATGAAACAGGTCAGAGTTCAAGACAGCAAAGAGGCACATGCAAAAAGTGACAGTTCTATGAGTCACATTGGAGGTGTTTTTAGGAAGTTATATGTTTACTAAAGGGGGTTTTACAAAAACACAGGAGTTACCGATTAAAAGGATGAAGAGGAATTCAAATAGAAACACTTACAATTATATTGCAGTGAAACATATTAGAGAATTTTTTTTACCGTGTACCCACAGATCTTTGTTAGAGATCATAAAGAAAATTGGGCAAAATGCAGAGAAAATACACCGGATTCATGTAGCACTGCACAAATAATACAGCCGCTCTGTCACAACCACATCACACAGACCCAGAGACTCTCTGAGGTTAAATTAAAGCAGATACACACACACACACACACACACACACACACACAGTCCCTGGATCGATCTGCCTCCGCCCATATATTACCTCATGATGTTACTACATATCAATGCTTCTGTAAACACACAAATGTAGCACTGCCTAGTTAACGACGATTTGGGCGTGAATGTGAAATTTAAATTCTGCTTTGTTGCGTAAAAAACAGCTATGAATGGGAGCAAACTTTCTTTCCTGCCCAGCAATCCACATTTTCAGGTTTCATCCCACCTTATTTAACTTTTAACACTATGATTAAAGAATGATTTGGATTAAAGATTACTTATGCATTCAGTGCTTATTTATTTTCCGCCTAATACCAGTAAATCAGTGAGTGATAAAGACTCCCTTCCTGCTCGGGACGTCCCGTCTCCACTGACAGCCAATGCAGCGAGAGAGGCGGACAAAAGACCGCAGCAAGCCGGGCGGTAAATGCGACTCTGGATCAGATCTGTGAAGCAGCGGCTAAATTCATAGGCTTTGCACCATTAGTCCAACACAATAGCGAACAAAAGCAACAGAAAAAACACCCATCAAGTGCTAGATTTCTGTACGGTACGTCGGTGCGTGTGTGTGTGTGTGTGTGTACACGGCGACTGTGTAAACTGGCGCTAATCCTCTTAGGAAATCACGCTCTCTGGACAGTCCCGCTACTCAAAACAAAACAGTGTCCAGGTTATCAATACAATAATCAATAAGTAGCTCTCGCACTTACGTGGTTCTCAGAGTAGGGTGGTATTCCAACAAGGCAGAAAGCAACTCCATTCATTGGACAGAAGAAAGTGTTCGGCAGCAGCGCGGAGCGGCAGAGTTGGTGCTGCAGGCGCGGCAGCGGAGGCAGACGGCGAGGTTGGAGAGAACCCGAAACTCCGACAAACTTATACGTTTAACGCTTGTTTCCTTCCTTCCTTCCTTCCTTCCTTCCTCCCGCAAAGAAAAATCCCACTTTAGTTTGTTCCCGTTCTTTCAGGGCCGTTCGACGCACTCCCCCTCCTCCCTTTCTTCTTCTCCTTCTTCCGCCAGAACGCATCAGTTGTACATTACTAAATCCCTCTGTGCTCGAGACTGCCTGGAAACTGCAGCGGCATGAAATCACCGGAAGTCCAGTGGCTGTCCCTCAAAAGTAAAAGTCATAAACCGGAAACGATTTAAAGTTTAAAAGAGTCGTTTTTGGCGATTGCTTACCGTCAAAGAAAGACGTTTCCTCGAATGCGTTAATCAGAAGGAGAGTATCTCATATAAATTAGAGTTTAAATGCAGCTGATTTACTGTTTATGTATTTGTGTCCAAACAGTTTAAAATAGTTCAATTAAAAGATTGTAGAATAAAAAATGTCTTCTGTTTAGTTAGCAAACAGAAAGTGTTTTAACCTGATGATGAAACTTCAGAGAACCTTCAGGATTCCATTCACACAGACAGAATACATCACTTTTCATTCATTCTGGGAAATGTTGAGAGGTATTTTTAACCACTTTGGCTGCAGATGAATACATAGCCATACAGTAAAGTCAGAGGAAGCTTATTCATCAATAGAACAGGAATCACAGACTACTGCCAAGAAGTTACCCCCCCTGCAAGTGCTCACTGGTTGCTATGAAATGATATACACAAGGTGTAAACAGGCTAGATAATGAAGGAAAGGAGTGATAAATGTAAAAGTAGGAAAAACCAGTGACACGGGTCTGGCTCAGAGCTGGGGGAGCATGTGGCTACTATTACTGTGAGGGGTGCGAGTGTCAGAGAGCCACTTCAAAAGGCCTGGCTGCCTATAGAGAAGCAGACATGGGGGAAAAGGCATCTTAAGGGAGGTTTCCCACGCCAAGAGCAGCAGCTGCCAACTCAGCCTTCAGCTCCACGTCTCCTCTGTCAGCCCCCTCGCCAACCACTGCCTCTGGATCTCAGCAAGACACACAATCCTGCAGCCAGAGGCTTACAGAGGACACTATCCTCCAGTCGCAGCCGTGACCTTCACTCATCTCCCATTTGAGATGGTTAATTCCCATATGGGACCAAAATCCTCCTTTAGGTTATTCATCCCGTGTGGCTGAAGTGGTTTCCTAGCAGAGGGCGGGCTGATGATCCACCATGGAAAGTCAAAGATTGCGTGGACTTATAAGGGGTATGCTGGGCTTAAAGTGTGAGAGCGGGGCAGATGGCCTCTGACAAAAGGGAGGGTGACAGAGTCTAATCTATTCTGGTATTTATATTGATATTTTAATGTTCAAAGCTCTTTCTCTTACAACCTTTTCAGTAAGGAGTTTGTGGCTTCGCGCTGGACCCTCAAGGGTCTTCCCACAGTCCACAGACGTGCCTGATAGGTCAACTGGTTACCCTAAACTGCCACTGCAATATGTTGACGCAGACAGGAGAGATAACGCTGGAACGCTGTATCAGCTGGCCCACAAACCTACCTGAAGCTGCTTCTACTGACCTACAATCAGATATGTCCCTGCAGCCGCAGCCTCTTCCTTCAGTTTCAGTCCGTGTGTTTCTGATTTTGACAGTCTGGATCGGCCTGCGGCTGACGCTCCTCTGTGTTCCAGCGCTGGCCTTCGTCCATATCTTTTTCCAGATTGTGCGCAGATACATGCTCATGCTGGACATCAATCTGCTTGTCATGTGAGCAAGAGGATCTTCTAGATGGGTGTTGCAGAGAGAATGAAGATGTGTTTTCAGACGTGAGCAGGTGTCTGGAACACAGAAAATAACTGCAACTACAGGATTTATTTTTTTAATCTCAAATGCTGCAATGGATGCTGCAGGATGTGGCTTCAGCTCAGCGTGTCCCTGACACACAACCTCCAGCGTTTAACTAGCCCTAACCGTTCTGACGGCTACACGAGTAGACACTCCAACCTCCGTCCCTCCAGGGAGGACGGGGACAAACAGAGAGCACCTCGAGACTGAGAAAGCCCCCCTTTCAGGAATTACATAATCAAAATCACACACACACACACACACACACACACACACACACACAATGACAAACCCATTAGCAGCCATCATCCTACTTCCCCGTCTGACTGCTGCCGTCCTCCATCGGCCTGGGCTGGTTCCCACTCCGGTGCAGGGGGCTGGAGGATCCCCTGCCCCTTCATACCATTCTAGGCCACTTCACAGCGTGTGTGCTCTGGTATGTCCAATTAACCAGTCCATTTACTCCAAGGCTTCTGTCCCCTCATTCTTTCATATCTCCTCTCTTACAGTCCGTCACTTGGGTAGATCTCCATCAGCGTCTGCACTCGAACTTTCAGACCAAAGAGAACAATTCCTTCCTGCCCTCGGCTAATGTTAAATAAAGAGCATCTTATTTACGTCTCAATTGTAATAAGAAGCAGAATAAAGCTGTCAGCCTGATAAAGTCAAATGTGCAGGCTGTCTGTGGATGCCAGAGATCAGGGAGACAATGTTTGACATGTACTTGTGAAAGTTTGAGGACTAGAGCAGTTGTGTTTGATGCCTCTAATTCTGCAGCGTTGCCGGCTGTCTGATCACACAGAGGCTCTCCTTTGAAGGGGTTTGTGCAGAGGAATGAAGGCAGGAGGTTGTGGTGACCCCGGCCTGCATGGAGCCACAAATTCCCCCCTCTCTCTGTGACAGGAGGAGTCCACTTCGTCTGGCTGGACAACTGGCACGAGAGCAGGAAACAGCTGAGCGTGAGCTCATCGCAGCCAGGCTTTGTAGCCGTACTCCACAGCACGATGAACACGCTGAAAACACACAGGTCGATGCATGGTCTAATTGCTAAATATTCCCGTCTGTAAATGAGACATATATTTTTTTGCTTGTCTGTTTTCATATGCTGTTGAGATTATTCACAGATCTGATGATGGCTGTGGAAATGGCTGTCTTCTCTCCAGTATAACAGACAGAAAGTACATCAGAGAACTCAACGATTCCCCCTACAAAATCTAATTACTCAAGAGAAAACACAGACGGCTGCAGCCATAGTGTGCACTGTGTTTCATCAGTAGTGATGAGGTCCACAGTCTAAGGTCTAATTCATAATCTCTGCAAATTATCTGGTCATTAGAAATTAACTAGCAATCAGAACATCTGCTGCACCGAATAAAGTATGTTCTGCCAGCACAAGTGTCATCTTCAGTAGGTCAGATATAAGAGAGTAAAGATTTCTATAACCTGAACAAACACATCAGATGTGTGTTTTTGTTGTTTTAATAGTAATATATTTCAGGCTAATCCCTCTCCTCTGCAGCAGCTGGCATGCTCATTATCCCACAGGACCTCAGACATAATACAGCTATAAAACCACAAAGATGTTTGGTGGGATTCAAGAGATAATAAATAAGTGAAAACAGGATGCCAGAACTTTTATTTCAACCTGTTTCCACTGTTAATACCAGTAAGTCCTCTATGCTAATGTCTTACATGGATATACTGCTAATGCTCTTATTGTAAAAGCTACTCCGGAGCAGTTTCATCCCTTTCTTTCCGTACATGCTGATACAATATCTCCTTACTGCCGAGCTTCTACTTCATGAAGTTTCCTTTTTTCACTTGAACATGGTGAGAGCAGATTACAGCAGCCACGTGGGATAAAGCAAACAGCCAGAGCCCCAAAAGGAGTGTGGATTTCAGGTGTCACAGCTCCTGAACTGGCCGCCGGGTCAACTCACAGATTTCTCAGTCTGTCTCCAGTCATCCGTTCCTAAAAGCTCCAGACAAACAGCCACTGAATCACTTCCATGGGATTCCGCACTTATAATTATATAATTGTTACTATAAATGAGAAAGAGTTCCCCTCCATATTTTCTTGCTCTGAAAGCACTTCTGATAGGAAGAAAAAAACAGACTAGTTCCAGTAGCAGCCCAGTGGATTTCCTTCCTGCACTTCATAGAGAATGTGTTCGCAGCTCTTTTACCTTTCACAGCTCCACTTCCTGCCCCTGGCATCACTTCCTGGGGTGCAATGGGAAGACAATGGAGACTGGCTCCAGGGGTAAAGCGTGTCTTCAAGTCATATTCAGGAAATAATTATATGTCATCAACACAACACGCTGCATCAGAGCTGTCTGCTGGTCAGTGATGAGTCACGTATGAAAATATAGCCCATAAATCTGCAGATTACAAGAGAAGCTCTCATGTTCCCCGAAGAGGCTGAATACACAAAGGAAAACTGATGGTGTATCCTTGTTGTCATGCTGGAAAACACACACCCACACATAGTCGCAGTAAGTTGACTATTCACATTGAAGATTTAATTTAATTTAATTTAAGGATTAATTTAATTATTTACTTAACAAAAACACAATCTGAGTTGGAAGGCCAATAACAGATCCCCAGAGCATTTGAACAAAAGCTTTAAGAAACAGGGGCTACGGTGTATACAGTAAAGTGAATAATCCTGAATGTGCGATCGGATCATATCCTAATCCCACCGCTTCCCTGCCCTTAAAACTCTGAGATAAGTTTGTCTAGACATGGCCTTAAAGCAGGGTGTTCTCTTCTCAGAGGACAAGAGGCCACACGAGAGGAATGCTTTTATAGAGTTTTAAAGCTCACCAAGCCAATGGCCAGTGCACAAACGCACGTGAAAAAAAGCTGTCAAGAAGCTTAAAGTAAAGTATATATAAATCAATTCTGAGTAGGGAACCACTAATTATTTCTCTGATCACTCAGGCTAAAACCTATCAATCAAAGCCAAATAGTCTACATGTTGAATTAAAGCAAATGTTCAGCATCATGGAAATAAATTATCTTCTTATTCTGAGCTATATTGTGTAAAATAAAGGCCATCTGTTCCGTCGCACAGATTTCACAATCCTCAGTCCACTAAGAGTAAAAAAACTGTGCCCCAATTGCATGTGGCGGCCAGCAGAGGGCAGAGTTTTTCATTTCCCCTCTACCTGCAGGATTTTCAGGAATAATGGAAGCGACACAGATGCAACATGCGGCCTGATGCATTAAAGCAGTCAGTGAGATGACTGACAACGATGAAGAGGAACGGTTCAAAACGATCATTTCAAATGTAGTTTCAACACACAACACTGTCTCACATAATAGTTTTTCCAGTAGTCTGAAAAACAGGCTGAGAGGTCAGCGGCTCGTTCAGAACACGGTTCATTATTGATATAGAGCTGTGGCGCCTGCAGTTGGTCAGCTCGGCTCTCTGGCCTCTTTACTGATCAAAGTGTGCTGTTCCAAGGACAGCTGTTCATTCCAGACCGCCTTCCGCACCTAAATGACGGACACCAACGTCGCGGCTCCAGGACAAGAAGATAGTTTGACCTGAGGAGCAGGCAAACAAGCACACTGCTCATCATCCATTTTGTTCCATTAACCCCTGCTCGGCTGCTCTCTTCCTGTGTCATCATCGGGCAGATCCCCGCCATGTGCTGGTGCTGGCCTCATGCAAAGTGCTGTTGACAGGAAGGGCTTTAACCACACACGCTAACCCTTGAACCCCTGTGGAGAACACACGCAACACCACCGGCCCACCCCACCGCTGCCCTGCCATCTGCACCCATCCATCCATTCATTCATTCATTGCTCGCCACTCAAGTGCACTGAGGTCTGGGCCCCAAGTAGTTGCTGAACAGGAGTTGTTTACTTCTTGGAGATGCATGTCCTAGTTTTCTTGTGTGCCTGCAGGCATCTACCAGGAGGTTATCACCCGTCTGACAAATTCAGCCCTGCACGAACATCCTTCACATGCAAACCTATTTCAAGTCAATGATATCTGCTTCGGGCGAAAACTGCTGTTAATTAACAGCTGTGTTTTCGACCTGCACGATTCAAAACTCTTTTAATACCTCCCTTTAGTTCTTTGTTAGTCATGTGGCTCGTTCGTAAAAACTGGATGTGTTTCTATGAAGCGTGGATAGAACGAGAGCCAAAGAGGAAGCCATGAAATTCAGGTTCAGATCTGGGAAATGAGCCAGATTCTTTTTCTTTCTAATGTTTACAGCATAAAATACTCTGACAACCACGTTCTTCATTTAATAAAGGGTATCATTATTACAACTGCAGGCGTCTGCGACTGCTATCTATGTAACACATAACTGTATATGTAGCATGCTTCATCTTCTGGAGACAATCATGACCCTCCTCCTACAGCGCGCTTCATTTCCATTGTCAAGTTTCTTTTTCGCCACTTTGCAAAACTAACAAAAAAAAGTCATAGTGGCTGCAGCCGCACTCAGCATGGGGGAGGAAATCAATATGTGCTTGCATGTGTGAGTTTAATTTCAATTTAAATGCAAATACTCGTACAAAGTTCATTCTTTCAGAGGATCTCGGTTTCGTCTGCCCAGGACAGTAGAAGAAGAAATTCCTTTAAAGTCCAAACACTGCAGCTGTGGGCAGGGGAGGCATCTGAGTGCCACAAATGGGGCATCAGATTAAACCACCTGTTTCACCATGAAGCAGTTTCATCCTTGCTTTTATCCTCCCCTGTTCAAGTTTTCTGTCACTTACACCACCTCATGTGAAACTTACTCCCTTCTCCTCAACACAAACTTTCACTCTCGTAAAACATCTCCCGTCACCGCCACTTTCCTCCAGGCTAATTCTGTCTACATTCCATTTTGGTCACATCTATGGGAAACAGACAAAACTATTTGCCAGATAACGCTGGCTGAGCGCCACAGCAGCGCACGTCTGACATATGTGGGCCTAATCGAGCCTCCGGGATTTGTGTTCAGACGACAGGGCTAAAGCGGCACCGCCACCTCTCTGCACATCAACGAGGCTCAGCCGCAGTGTCGGGAATCCCTTCAAAGCAGGACTCGCCACAGGAGTTTGCAGAGGTTAATAAAACTTCACAAGTTAAGCTTTCCTGCTTGTATCAGTAGTGCAGGAGTCGGTGAAGCAAAGACATCCACTCCTGTGTGTCATTACGATGCTCCAGCTTCAAACCAGAGCTGCAACTGCACCAGGATTTTAAATTAATCTGCCATTCCAATCATCCTCAGGTACATTTTTTGTTTTAGACTAGGCAAGAATAATGCACATGAGGAGGGAACTGTGCAAAAAGTGAGGGCATTTGTTGGGTCCAGAAACATGCAATGCCCATGCAACCAACATGTGTGAGGCGTAACAACGAATACAAGGGGAAACACAAACGCTGCCTGGTCGTGTCCTCTAAACTTTACAGGATTTCCACAAGTATAGTAAACACGGCGTGCACGTGTTTAGACTCGTGGAGCAATGTTAGCGCATGTTTACTTTGTTAAATGACAGCAGTTCCTCAGACGCTTTACTGGATATCCAGAAATCATCCTGGGGCAGCTGGACGCTGAAGGCCACTTTGAGCTGAAAGCAGGAAATATGAGCAGAGATAAGGCCTCACATCCACATAACTTTGGGACAATGATACGCTGTCACGAGACAAGCAGGAAGTGCTGGAATCATATTGTTCACTGCATCACGATGCAGTGCATCTTTTTAAATATGAAAAATATCCAATTAAGGAACGCACCAAAGCAACGCCGTGTCAGGATTTTGTAGCACTGCAGTCTTGTAGTACAGTATTTTGTTTCCTGTGTATGACAGTGAACCATGAGCTACACCCTTTTTTGGTGCAGTGTGTGAACTGATACTGAAAACGTGTGTGCATACCACCGAGGACATGACCCACAGTTACATGTGGCCTTCCCTTGTTCGCCAACAACATTGACTGCTCTGTTCTGTTGCCTTAGGTTTCACATTTGGGGAAAAACAAGGCTCTCAGATAAACAAAAATACAAAAACAAGTAAAGCAGTAGCATGAACCTATGCCTCACTCTCACTCACACACACACACACACACACACACACACACACACACACACACACACACACACACACACAGACACACCCCCTCTAACCAGCAGCAGTGATGACATCATCTGTGCTAAAACTGGGGGCTAACATCACCCTGACCTGAGCAGGCAGACAAAGACAACAGTCATCCCCTTTATATGTATTATTTAGCCTCGCCCATACTCTCCCCCCACTCATAAACCTTACTTTGTGTCAGGAGCCCTAGAGGACAGAAAAGGAGGGACGCACGAGGTAATCAATGGCTGGATGATAGTAATATTTGGAAGGTGTGTAAGCTCTCTCATCCTCTAAAACATCCATCACACGTCAAACTGATGGCAGACGGCTGACTCCACGCTGAATAAAACACTTCCTAACATCGCCTTACACACCAAATATTTCAAAACCAGCTGCTGTCAGAGTAAATAAAAGGTGAGATGAGTACACCAGTGTTACTGGTGCACACTCATCTGACCACCTTCCAGGGTGTGTGACCCTGTTGCATCCCCTCTCCATCACCCATGCCTCTCCTACCTCCCTGCCCCATGTGTTGGCCCCCTAACCCTGTGTCAGAGGCGTGCAGGTTAAGTTTTTCCTCGGTGTCATCTCTTTGTAGGCTCGAATCCCCCCTCTGCCAGGCTCCACCCTTCTCCAGAGAGATGCCCACCTCTCGGGGATGGGAGCAGAAAACACATCAGAAGATAACGTGCTGTTTCAGCGTGAATGTTGCGATGATGGTGAAGGCTGGTGTGAATGTTACGTGTCTTTTTATGCCAGTCAGGTGTGGAGCTTTTAATGTAAAGTGGTGGCGGTCCCCATCCCTCCTCTCCAAACTGACCTGGTCCATAATTTCAGCTCGCCTCCTCCCTCCTCCTGTCCCCGGTCATGGCACTACCTCTCCTGGTTCCTTTTCTTGTTCGGGATCTCCAGGCAGCGATTCAGTCCTGAGTCTTCCCACACAGGCGAGGCAGCTCGGTAGCTAACCGCTGCCGCTCCGGCATGATTCTGGCTCCGTCTGAAAATATGACAGCGTGACACATCCAGTCAAGAGCCCCTCTCCCGTCCTCCCCTCGCTCCTCTTCCTCTCCTGCTACTGACGAAGGCCAGAGGACGAACAAAAAGGGCGTGTACGTGCGCTCCTCAGCCCGAGACTCCCGCTCTACGTTGTCGTTCTCGAGCTCGTCCACTCGCTCCCTCTGTGAACAGCACCCCGCCACCCACCTTTCTCCCACCCTTCTCCCGCTTCCTACCTACCCTCCCCCTCTTGAGAGCAACCGCACAGGATCCAGCGAATGAGCGCGCAGGAGTGAGGCAGAGAGGAGGGTGGAATGCTGTGATTGGCTGAGTGGTGGAACACGTGACACCCGGCAGCGCGATGACGGACTTCTACTACAGATGAGCAGCGAGAACGAGCCATCTTTATGAACCAGCTCCGTTAAATGTAAAATATAATTGCTGCCGCTAGGGGGCTCGATCGTACCAATGGCAAAAGACTGATAATTTGATGTAATTTATTTCTTCTCCTTTAATCATCCCACAAAATAGGAGTGGATAAATTGTCATGTAGTGATAATCTTTTTAAAAAATTCCTTACTTTTATTTGAAAATTATGAAAAGCTTAAAATGTGAATACTAAAGTAAAGATGTGTGATATTGTAAAGTCAAAAATATCCCTTTTCTTAGTTATTTTTGTCTCCTTCGTCACACTATTTGAACATCAAAGGTTGTCATAGGAGCAAACGAACTAAAGATGGATGGCATGTTGTAGCCAAATAGCTGGCATGCTGTTGTTATGTGATATTATGTGATATCACTCCCAGACACAGTAGATCTGCAGCTGTCAGTCATGTTCTTTCACCCTGGTTTTATGACATTATATCTGAATTTCCAACACAGACTTGCCCATGTGATTAAACAAAAAATTAAAATTAAAAAATCTGAAAAACAATTTAAAGTTTTTACGTCTGAAATAATGACACCGATGGTATTCCTTTACTGAAACTATATATATATATATATATATATATATATATATATATATTTAAATATATATATATATTTTTTTTTTTTTACAAAAGATATTGCTAAGTCAAATGACTTTGCTCACTAAACAGATCCAAACTCCTACCCCCATCCACCAGCTGTCCAGTTCATGCCTCCCTGAAAACCTCTGTTGCCATTGACAACAGCTGCTGTGCAACACACCGACCACAGATCCCCAGACACAAAACTATTGGTTGTCGGGATTTATGGCCCCCTCCTCCTATTGTTGCGGGGGAGCATGTTGGGACGTGTAGTCCGATCAGGGGTGTTTGGTGCAGACGCCCCTGGACCCCTGGGAGGAATGTTAACCCCTGTTCTCGCCTCTCTGCTGAGATGTTTACATATCAGTGAGAACAGGGGAGTGTATCACAGCCAGGCCAGCAGGCCCGGGCATTCTTGGCAAGCCCGGAAAAGATATCCTCTGTCGCTTTCCTCCTGGCCTGCACGGAGGGAAACTCCCATCCCTCAACAACAGGAACTCCACAGCTGAAGGCCATGGTTAAGCTCACTTGCAACGCCCCCGTTCCTCCATCCCTCCCTCTTTTCTTCAGCCCCTTCGAGTCCTTGCTGCCCCCCTTCCAAAATTCTGAGTGGGATTCCAGAGCAGAAAGGTCACATGGAGTTATTATTATGAAGTAGAAGCATGTGTCATCACTGACATCAATTTAGAGGAAAAATCCACACTGGGACATTCTTACATTGTTGGACATCATCAGTCTGTGAGGTATCGTGCATTCCAGGAGTTATCCTGGGATAAAATGTAATTTATGATTTTTGGGGGGCCCGTTTTTGCACCCCCAGTGTCAGCATCTGTTCCAGTGATGGATGAGCTATTCCTCTGGAAGATTCCCCTCATGACTTTTGTCCAGTAGTTGCAAAGATTAATGGCTGCAGATGCAAAGAGGAAGAAGAGAGAAAACACAAGTCTTTCAATTGAAACAAGACTAAATCTATGCTGTTTCCATTTTAAATATCTAAGAGATTACAGAGTAGGGCTTCTTCTAGCAGTGATCTATAGACATTCTTTTCCTTTTTAAGGACAATAAAATGCTCCGTATTCATGCGTCCATACAAAACTACTGTTCCTGGGGGACCCCGTGGCCCCTGCAGCTGGAAAACAATAGAGCACCTGTTCTGGCTTATTTTGATTCAATGGACGCGTAACGTGGCTGTGAAATGATCTGATACGAAGGCCGAGGAGCAGAGTGACAGCGTTAAGCGACGTGGAGGCAGTCCTGGGGGGGGGGGGGTTGTGTGGAATGTGGGCCTTAGTTACAGCAATGTCACAAGGAGGTCACGCAACTCCACAAACTCGGCTCTATTTTCCTTACTGTCCGGCTCATCCGCCTTTTTATGCTCTTTAACGGTACGGGACAGTGTTATTTAACCGTTTGAAGTGAGATGAGTGCGTGTGCGTGTGCACAGATAGAACAGTGGCTGTACTGTCCTGCGGCCTGAGTGCTAGATTATACTATCACCAGAGGAATTCCCATTATTTCCCACAGTGGGTCCATCAGCTAGTGTAGTAGAAACCACATCTGAACAATCAGACGAGAGCCAATATTTTAACATTTTTAGTCCCCCATATCTCTCTCTCAGATATTTCATTCAGCTTGAATGAGAAGGAAACATGGGTGTCTTGGTTTTAACTTGAGCATGAGTGAATTCAGACCAAATAATTCTGCTATGCAGTGCGTGTGATTAGATTGTAGCTGTAGTCCCACAGCTGACCCATTAAAAAGATGAGAACATCAGATGTTTTTCATCAGCTGTGACCAACCGTTCCATCCTGTGACAGCCTGGTCGTCGGTCTCCAGTGACGTCAAGCCCAACATTGGGTAAACAGCGCCACCTGTCGGAGAACACTTTCCATCTTCTCCAGCTTTATCCCTTTAGCTTCATTAATTTAAAACAAAATACGGACTAAAAATCCAGCACTTCCTAGGGTTTAGATTTGATTAAGATGTCTATTTTTACTAAAAGAGGTTAAGTTCATTTTTAGTTGTCAATCTTTTAGTACTGACCCTTACCTGAGAGGTCAGAGGTCACAGGGTAATATGATAATTAACTGTGCACATAAGGTATTTAAAACATCTTTATTTCGAGATGCAATAAGACGCATAGAATATTGCCAGGAATAGGAACCTTAGAGGAGCTGACAGGTCGAGAAGGATGTAGATGCAGAAACAGCGATATTATTATTAAACTGAACAGCTGGCATGTCTCCACCATTAAATAATAAATGCGTGAATATACTGTGGTGAGTAGCTTTTGTGCACTTGATACAAATTTTCAGCTACTTGGAATGTTTGTTTGTGAGTGTCTGCCAGCAGGATATCTGAATATGGGAAGGCAAACATGCTGATTCCAAACCAGAAAAAAAAAGAAATTAAAATCAAACTGTTCCCTGTTTTCAAATGACAGTGAAACGCGTATAAATTTGAAAATGACCCTAGAAAAGTCTTGAATTTCATACTGTGTAGCAGACACAACTTACAGTGCTTTTACCAATAGAAAGCCTTCACCTGCAGGACACTTAAGCCTAAAAAACACATACACTGGATTTGTGTGAAAGTAACATCCATCCTCATTACAGACACACATGCACAGTCTGAACAGCATAGAAAATCCACTCAGTTTAAACAGTCGAGGTCTTCATCCACAAACATTTCCAATCTACCGCTTCAAGGGAAAGGTGGGATGGAGAGTGACGGCATAGTGCAAGCTGGGAGACTAGGGGAGGGCTTTGGCTTGTCCCCCCACCTCTCCAGTTGCTTCTCCTGGGTTGCTCTTTGCATGTAGAGTGAAAGCTCCACTGGGAAACCATCACGACCACATCCCGACTCGCCAAAAAGGCCACAGCTGGTCTGAAACAGAAATGATCATAGATCGTACCGTAGAATATTAATGTGTCCAAGTCGTGACCACGGGATCCGTTTAAATGGACATACTGGAAGTGAATCAAAATTGACGACACAAATTAACGTCTCCGGAATAGATTAAATCATATTTGAGTTTAAAGCGTTACCACATGTGTCTAGAAACGGTCCCCTACCATTGTCCATGACGAAAACCAGTGATGCTGGAAAGAAGATCATGCATCGTCCGGAGTGGACACCGGCCGCCTCCGCGGCTGGCAGCATAATCACAGCATGTAAATGATGTAGGAGAGGAAGACGAGGCCCATGATGGCGAAAAACATCAGCATCAAAATGTCCACCATGGTGAAAACACGGTCAGAGATGGACGATGGAGATGCGAGGATACAGAGAGAGAAAAAACAGACACGGCGGCCGGTGTAGAAGATCGGCAGAGATCGGAACCATTCGGAAGTCGACGCCGCTCAGTTCCGCCCTCCCCCCCCCCCGCCTGGTCCAAACCAGGAAGTGATGGATTGGGACGTTTTCTAACCATTTCACCCAACGAATGTCACAAATTTAGATCATAAATAAAACCTGTATGTTTTATGAGGTTAACAAGACGAGAGTATAACCCAACTAAAATTGTTTTAAATGGCGCCGCTTACGTTCGCAATAACGCTATCAATATCATAGTAAAATACCGGCCCGATATTTTTTTTTTAACATTATAACTCTACCAAAATACTGAATTCGCGACACATAAATAGATATAGGGGGTGCTAAATTTAACGTTGTGATTTTTGCAATACAGCACGCGTTACTTTATTAGTAACGTATCATTCGTAACGTCCTGTTACAATCCTACCATGGTTGTCCTGCAGTTCAACTTAACACCAAGCACAAACATCAGTCTGAGAAAAAAAAAAAATGACATTTTATTGAATCTGCAGAATCATAAGTACAATTTGAAGTGCTGTAACAGAGCAACAGATATCAGGTCCTTAATTCTGAGTATGCATCCAGAATGAGTTGTAAATACATGTATGCCAATATGCATAATGGTATCTTTATTTATTTTTTTCATTTAAAAAATAATTTTATCAAAAATGCACAAAACTGATCTGAATGCTGAACCCAAAGGTGGAATACATGTTTTCACTCTGCAAAGTCTACAGTATATAATCAGTATCATAGAAGCAGGGAATGATTGATCAGAAGCACAGGAGCCTACAATGAAAAATGGAGGAAAGAGGGATGTCAGAAGATTGGTGGGGAGGACACTACAATAGAAACAGAATCAGGGCTGATATGATTTCACACTTCAGTAGATAAGTGATGCCAGAGCAGAAGGGTGGCATTCGCTGCAAAGAATCCTGACAAATATCAAGGCCAGACCAACAACTTGCCCCTCTGAAGATCCTGGGAGACCCAGAGCATCACTGACCTCTGCTTCACACATTCCAATCATCACAGGCACAAATTTGGCTTTTTCCTCAGCAAATTCATCCTGAGCCACACTTAAGAAAACACCGACTGTCGTTGTCAACACTTCCCTTTAGTCAAAAACAGCAGGTCAAAAAAAAAAAAAAAAAAAAAGCTCAGATCGGCTGTAATCCAGAAAAAAAAATTATCCAGGAACACACTCACTACACTTCAAACAAAACCGTCGATGTTTCTGATCACCCGGGAGAAAGAAAGCCGCGAGCGCCAAGTCTGTCCAATCCCAACACCCGCTCCCTCACTGAGGCATTATAGCACGATAACAGGCAGATTTGCAACCCGTAAACCAGTTAACCTTCCTCACGTTGGCTCTGTAACCACCTTTCAGATGACAAAGTTGAAAATGTTATCACCAACTTGCGCCACATCACTTCCACATTCTCCACCTGCCTCCACAAAACAATACGAACCACTTTAATCTGCAGCAAGACATCCCAGAGCACCATGACCTGTCATATTTGTCATACATACAGAAACCTACAGTCAGCTAGCTACATGTTCGGAGCACTGTTTTAGTAAAGCGATATTTTCCCCCCACCTTGACTGTTTGTGATGGATGATAGCGAGTAAAGAGGAGGATGAGAGCCTGATGAGAATATTTACACCCAAAACGAGCTTGAATCTCAGGTTCAAGCTGAAATAACTCTGACCAAAGGAACGGTGTGCAGGGATCATAACCAGCACCTGAAATGCTTGATTTTTGCTCATCAACCAGTCTTCTTTACATCTTTGTGACCCACCACCCCAGCAAAAAGAAAAAAAAAAAAAAAAAAGGAAAATAAGGTTTTTGGGTTTTACCCACTTGGGCTCGGAAACGCTGATGATCCACCTTTGCGGACAGCTGCAGCGCACGATGAACGTTACATACGATGCTCAGTTTTAATACTGTGGCTGTACCAGTCACAATAAACTCTTCTGACCTTGTTCAGATGTTGATTTGCTGTTTTTTTTTTTAAATGTTACTTTAAAGATGAGAAAGACAAAGGAATGATAGATAACGTGGGTAAAACAAAAGCTAAGGAATCAACATCTCGCATCATGGAAAACAATGGAAAACAAATGGAATGTTCATTCACAACAGCCAAATAGATTCAAAATGGAGAAAAAAAAACCAAAATGTTGTGCTTGATTTCCCCTTTATATCTGTTGTGATTCTACTTTCATCATTCCAACAGTTTAACAATGAAGACAAGCTGCAAAACATGATTAAGGGTCTACTTAATGTCTGAGCTGATGTCTCGCTGTTGCCGTGAGCGACGGACAGACATCCCGCTAACTCGTCCCTCGATCCCTCCGGAACGGGAGGGCATCTCTGCCTCTGAAAGGCAGCGACAGGAGGTGCATCTTGGTTCGGCCGAGACTCCAATTTCACAATACCCACAATGCATTGCTGAGGGTGCCAACTGGAGCACATGATGTCATTTCAACCCTCCCAGTTGAGTCTGATGACAGGCTAAATGGTGCATCAGCGAAAGGTTAGAGGTAAAAGGAATGTATACGAAGGGGTAAAATTCAAGCTTAGCTCTGATAAGACTGAGATTCTACACTGTTTTCCAGTCTGGTTATGATCACACTGAAAATCTGAGAACAAAAACATATCAAAATGCCACACCCACTCACACTCGAGTACATTTTTAAACATTTTTTTTTGTCTTTTTGGTTTTTTGCAATGTTACATCACCATGGTTGGCGAGGATGGAGCGGTGTGACGTTATGGGAGTCCAGACATGCTGACCTGAATTTTGATTTCCAATTCTATTAAAACCGAGCCGGGACAAGCATCAGCACAGACAGACGGCAGGAAGGGAGGGAGGCAGACAGACAGACGAGTGAGGCTGTTTGAGGTGGAGCTTCACAGCAATCGCAAAGTGAGGCGGCGGTGGTGGGGATGAGGATATCACAGGACAAATTAGAGAACACGAGTAAAATTGATAAAGCGGCATTAAGATGAGATGGCACTGGGCTTTTCTTTCTTTCCCTCCTCTTCCACCACCCCCTCTCTCTCTCTCGCTCGTTCAGATGGCATCCACGTAGTTGGCAGGCAGCATGCCCTGCTGGCCAGTACGCTCCACGCGGCCATACATCCAGCCCTCGTCAATCTGGTGCACGTCTACGATCACGTCCCCGTCCATGAAGGACACCTCGTCATCGTCGGCGGCGGTGTAGTCGTAAATGGCCCTGTACCGTTTCTGAGGATGAGAGCTTCAGTGAGACGTCTGATCGAACATTTGCTGCCTTTATTGACCTCTTGACATGTTTCTGCTGTTGTATAGGAGGTTAAAGAGGTTTTACCCCACTACTGGGAGGAGAGGCAGCAGCAGCCTGGCGCACTGGTTCAGGAGCAGGATCACAGTGGTAGTTCTGGGAACTGGCAGGTGGCTGATAACCAGCTGGAAAAAGAGCGAATGGCCATCAGAATTTTCTATTCCTCTGAGATTAGCATGGGGGAAAAAAAAATCATCTAATCATTGTTACCGTATATAAATCTTGTTATTTTAAAACATTCAGGTAAATTGTTATATATTGTCAATTCATAAACCCAAAACTGTTTTGGTAATGTCAGATTAAGACATTTTTCTAAAAAATCTTGGGAATTTCAATGATATTTTTCTATCTTTTTGATGTTTTGCACGTTTTTTAGATCCACTAATAGAGATAACTTGATTAACAGCTGCTGAAAATGGGGTCTGTTGAGAGAGATACCTTGGTTGTGGTTGCCTGGCTGATGAAGAGGAGCATCTTCCATCTTCCTCTTGCTCTGCTCCTCATGGTACCTAATCTATGAGCAACAATTAAAAGCAGTTCAGAGAGAAACGCCTGTAAACAGTTCATATCTTCCCGTTCACGCTTCAAACAAAAATAAGCCAGTGTGTAGTTCGGTTTCTGTCCACCAGAGGTCCCCCTCTCTTCTTTAGGACCCACATGTTTCAGAGTAATAGGTGGGGCATGCTATGTGCAGCACAAACTCTCAGGAGGTGACTTGACTTTGACAGGAAATGACATGTAGGCAGCGGAAAGCAATACAACTGCATAGCAACAATTGCTAGCATCAGAAAGTACAGGTAAAGAAATACAGGAAGAACTGGTTAAAATGGGTTGAAATACAGGATAGAAGAAGCTTTCAAACCATGGCCACAGTTTCCCTTCAAATAATTCAAGTTAAACTTTAAGCAGGTTCATCCTCAAATCAGCCTCTCACCAAAGCAACAAAGTTAACATTCAGCGTTGCGCCATTAAAGAGGACCATACTGATGAAACAGGAAGTGACTGCACCGACTACGCTGTCCTCATTAACAGGCTGATAACACAGTGACTCAGTGTGTCGGTCAAGATTTACAACCCCGTTGTGTCGACGCTTACACTAGCGCTCAAAGAGCCCAGTGTTGGCAGCACTGGTGGGGCGTAAATTAACAAAGTGTAGAGGATGATGGGCGCTTTGAGAGGGAAGTTGCTGGGAGAACACGCCGAGTGTTCTCAAGTGCAATATGCTCAGTGAGAGTGCCTATGAGATTATTTTTGTTGTGTTTTTAAGGCGCACAGCAAGCAGATGGTGGTGGGGAGGAGTGGGTGTGTTGGGGTGGGGCTGCTGTGGAATTAAATCTCTTTACCACATTAAAACTATGAGCTGTATCTTGACAAGAGGAATGCTGTGGTGAAGAAAAGAGTGAAAAATTGCTGACCAAGAAACACTAAAACATGAAAGGGTACATGAAAGGCTTCACAGGGGCAATAATCTGAGGGGGTTAACCTGTGGTCATCATTCACAAACAGTGACCCCCCCGTTTCCACCGGATGTGGTGCGTCCGTCCCTCCGTTGTGATTAGATTCCATTCAAGTCAATGCGTCAATTTCCACTGGCTGCGGCTCCGTCCACGGCAGGGCCGGGGGGCCTCCGTCCACGGCAGGGCCGGGGGGCCTCCGTGCACGGCAGGGCCGGGGGGCCTCCGTGCACGGCAGGGCCGGGGGGCCTCCGTGCACGGCAGGGCCGGGGGCTCCGTCGCCCTCCAGTAAACTACGCATCGCTTCTGTTTTGGACGAGCTCCGTCCGCCGCAACAATCTAGCACAAGGCATCGCGTGCGGCATAGGAAGCTTGGTGCGAAGAAAAAAATAAAACATCCGGGAATTTGTCAAAATAAAAGGTCCCGAATTTAGAGCGATCGTTTTTTTTACGTTATTATATGTATGAATCCTCTTTTTCTTGGGCCGTTTTATCTCTTGTATGCGGGTCTGTGAAACAACAACTTATTGTTTGCAGCATATCTTCGATTAAATAAATAACGTAAATAACCAGAATTTACGAGAAATAATCAATCTATTACACATTTTAGAAAAAATTAATAGAATTACCCATGGTAGAGTCACCAAAATCCAAAGAAAGGGAAATTTTACTCCTCTAGGAACAAAGAACGTCTTCTTCTGTGGCTCGTTTCAAAAACTATACAGTGGTAATATCGCGCGGTTGTACGTGATTTTGTTTTCAGCGCCCTGTTGAAAAAGATCGCTCTAAATACGGGACCTTTTATTTTGACAATTTCCCAGATTTTCTCTTCGCACCCGACTTCCTGTCCAACATGCGTTGGATGGTGCTAGACTGTTTTCGGTCCATCCAGACACATCTGGTGGAAACACCCGGACGGCAGAAATCAGGACCGAGAGACGAACGGGGATGCAGTGCATCCGGTGGAAACCAGGGGTAACCCAGATTACAAGTGTTGTTTATTAATCTGGAACTAATGAACTCAAATCCATCCTGCTATAATCCACCTGTCACCTTGCTGTGATTTATGTCAGTGTTTAAATGCATCCACATGGGGGTCCAATTTCTATTTCTGTGACCACATAAAACAACTGAATACGCATCACTGAGCCTAGTTATGTACAATAACGTATGTTTTTCTTGTTTTAAAATAATCTGGGGACTCACATTGCTGATTTGCTCCTGCGACTTCTTCAATCTCAGGAACTCCGGTGTGTCCGTAACCTGGCTGTAAGCTTTCCCTTTATTCTTCTCAAATTCCTCCTTGTAGTGCACCTACAATTAAAAACATAAATATTGAAAGCACAACAGGCAAATGAGTTTTAGTTAGAAGCACAAACCAGGAGAACACACAAACACATATTAACAGATGCTTTGACCAGCATTCATTCTATTGTTACTGAGGAAGTAAAACACACAATGGAAACATTGTCCTGCTATTTTTAATAGGCAGTGTATGTTCACTGATGCTATTTTTGTTAAAATAAAGTTTTATGATTTAACTGAGCAGCTTTGGTGGGGGCTCCTGTCATGAGCTAGAGTTAGATGTGAATCTTTCGCAGTGATGTACACTTCCTGTCAGTTGAGGAGGGAGGGACTGAACGTACAGGTTGTGGTTGCAACCATACATGGTCATAATGAGAGGTGGTAGAAAATAGAGTATGCGCGTTCTTCTCGTCTTCCCACCCTCTCCTAACCCTCAGGGCTGAGAAGGAAGCGTCCAGCCCATCCTTTGTCAGATTGGGATCAGAAATTACAATACTCGGTGCCTTCTCCTCCAACCACGCTGCAGCTTCAACCCCGGAAAACAGGAAGCGATGCACAATTTTTCACTTTAAAATGAAAATGGAAAATCACATCCCTGCTGGGAAACACATTTTACCCCCATAAATTGAGCTCGACCTTTATTTTGGCCTCTTTCTGACATTCACACTACATCTGACACCGCTGAGCACACAGCTGATCGCGCAGTTATGACTCGCACATAACGCGTACGTGTGAAGCAGCGTAAAACGGCCGAATCTGCCGTCACCCCTGAAAGCTGGCTGGAGGTCGAACCTCATCAGGAAGTCACACATGGCTGTGAACAGACACGAGCAGGATTAATGTGGCCCTGACCCATCTTTGTCGTCTATCCCCAGCTCTGTAAATATCTTCTTACACCCGTTTTGATTTTTGCAGCCTTTTGTCTCCAAGGCTTTTTCGAACAGCTTAGTCTCCACCAATCAGGCCTCTGCTTTCAGACCACACCCACTCTTCTTTCCCTTTATTCATTCATATTTGACTGCCTCAACATCAACACATAGAACCCGAGCATTCCCTCATTATGGTCTCTGCTTCAATTTGCATTCCTCTAGCCTTCCTTCCCTCAAGGGATTTTAGTTTTATCTCTTCCTCTTTTCCTCCTCCCTCTCTCTTCATATTGGCCCTTTTCTCTCTGCTTTTTTCAATGCTAGTCTTGTTGCTCTCCATATTTTCCACCTCTTTATATTCCTCATTCTCTTGCTTTCTGCAAAGTCTTGTAATGAGGTGTGACAAGCCCTGCTACCATAGCCATGGGTTCCCGTAGCAACGCACCAGCAATGGTGGTGTGTAGCTGAATGACCCAAGTTCTCTGTAAACACCTGCAACATCCAACAGGTTCACATCCCCTAAACGCCTGCAATTTACCTTAAATCACCTCAGGCATATATAAAAATTACCTTTTATTTTAGTCTGGCTCATTTGCAGTTTTGTTAGTACATCAGAGCCATTTTTTGTGTGTGTGTGAACCCCTTAATTGCTCGCAGACACACAAACAGCCTTTGTGTAATGCTCATATTCTATAGACATAATAACTTGATAAGTATAAAGATTATTTTAGTATATGAGAGTGTGTTGGTATATTACTGAAGGGGGGGTTAGCTGGAGGAAAACACCATCTGTCCCTCAATCTCTTAATATCCCCCTTTCTATCCCCTCCCCATCGTTCCATAAAACCCTCCACACTCACACACAGCAGTTATTTATACTCTCTGACATGTATGTTTTTAAAAAAATAAACAAGCCCAGCCTCATGACCGAGCCACACACGGCTACATCTACTTGTGGAGGAATGAAAACCTGCATGGCTAGGTCCAAGGTCGGCTCCCACGCATTGGCTGCTGCAAACAATAACATTTTCATTGCTGTTTTAACTGTGACTTATCAGTTTTAAAGTCCAAAGACAGCCAATGTAGGGAGAAAAGAAACCCACAATTCTGACTATCAGAGACATTTCTATTAAAACATGACCCAGTTCAGACAGATATTTTGGTCCCATCAGTTTTTTTAGTAATTAGAATAGATTTGGGGCTTTCCCGTTTTAGTTCATGAAGGGAGGGATGTCTATAGCACTGAGTCACAATAATCAGCAGGACATTTATTGAGCCATATCAGTTTGTAAACCTCATAACAAGGAGAAGAACAAGGGCTGTTCCACTTGATAAAAGTGTTACTGTCTGTGTTACATCACATCTACGCACTTCTGCGTTGAATGCTGTCATTACGCACATCTGAGACTCACAGAACGGTGAAATAATTACCCGCGATTATTACTGGATTATGTTTGTTTTCGATAAAGCAGGAGCAATAGGACTTGAAAATGCTTCTTACAAACCTAACCCTGCTAAGCACATTTTTAATAGGACTCATCATCTATCTGGAAAATGTATTAACGTCAATGCATTCAAACTTTTTATTTTACCACCATAAGCCTGCATTCCTGAAGCTGCTGCGTGACCACAGACCCCCCAGCTCTTTCTTTTTGTCTCAATTTAACAGTTCACATCTCAGAAGCAGAAACGTTTAAAGAATGTTTAAATTAGGGATTATGTTACAGTATTAGATCGCTGAAGAGAGGCGAACGCTTGGGTTATTTCTTTGCAAAAAAGGGCTGGCGCCTCATTACAAGCTGCCTGTCTAAAACAATCTGCATGTTTGTTAATCTCAAAATGAAATAGTTACTTGGCTCTGCATCATGCTCTGCTTTTTGAGTCGAAGGTTCTCTGGAGTGTCAGCCACAGTAGTGAACTGTGTCTTGGGGTAGTGTCTGTAAAATAAACACACACAACAGCAGAAACAATGTCAGCACACAGTAAACACAAGTACACAGTGTCTAACTTTTAGTCTAGCTCAAGGCGTAATCCAAGCAGTGTGCCGTCTGTGGCCCCACAGTGGAGGTATTTGTTATTCAAGGTGGTCTCGAGGGTGAGTTAAGAGCCTCTGAAAACAAAAAGCACGTCAGTGTCGCACACAATGCTCAGTCAGTGGGAGCCGAGGTGTTCTGAAAAGAGGATGTGCAGGCAATGGCTGTGCTGGAGGATTAAAGCCTCAATGTTGCAAAGTTTGGGAGGAGCAGGTGCAAAAAAAAAAGAAAATACTTCCAGTTTTACAACACACACACATATGCATATTCACACACAGCGCACAACAGGGTCAAACAGACAGCGGGTGAGTGTAAATGGTGTAATAGGCAGCAGCCTCCAGCGGAGTAAAAACCGAGCCTTTTCTCTGAATGGGATCGTCTCGACGGTCGTGGTTCCACACCCAGCCGCCCTTGAGCTGACCAGGAGAGAAAGTTATGCCTGGAACACAATAAAAAAGATAAATGTACAGAGGCAGGGATGACGCGAGGAAGACGGGGCTTTCACACACAGGTAGCATCATTCCAAAGCCATTCATCTTATGGTTATTGGCTGCCAAAACCACATGCACGATCCGTCGGAGGTTTGTGCATGCGCCGCACCCTGTTTTTAAATCTTATTTCATGCTGGGGGGTTCTGTCCTTTCCGTTCAAAATGGACTTGAAGGCAGCAAAAGTGTACGGCTGGAATCTAACAGGAAAGAACGGGCTCTCAGCTTATATAACCCTTCATATGGACTGCAGTCCCCAGCCTGCCTCAGGGCGCTGGGTGACCTCAAAAATCTGCAATCGCTATCTCTGCCTCTGGGTACCCTATTTAGGCAATATGCTAACCACTTCCGTAACAACATGGTAAACAAACTGAACCAGCAGCCGCCCTGATGTGTTTATATAAATGTATATAAAACCACGCTGTGGTCGGCGCATTTTAGATCAAGTGTGGTTGGAGTTTTTCCACGTGAACGGTTTCAAACAGCAAAGACTCATTATAGCTGCCATTTCAGGCTCTGGGACACTAAACTTGCAGCCAGTCCTGGTTTGCATATCAACACACGCAGGTCAGAGCTTGTTCACGGCAGGTCTTAAACTCTGCAGCAACTTGTTCTCACTGAGCAGAAATATTCACAGGCTGCAGTTTGCTTGATTAGCATTAGAGATGAGATCAAACAAGCTGAAGAGCCTCACAAATGTCTCAGAGAAATGACGTATACTCCACCCCCCAGCAAGTGGAAGTCCAAGCTGACAGCAGATCTGCAGAAGCAGAACTGAACAACCACTATAGTCTGACATTTAAAACCAGGCTGGGTTAGATTTCAATACGCTTGATTGGATTAAAGAGAGACCCAAATGTCTCTCGATTGAAAGCTGAAAAAGCAGGACATGCGTGCAACCTTCCTTGGGGTTGGGTGTGTCTGCTTCATGGTGGAACAGACTTCCAATGTAGCGGCTCATCTCTGGTGAAGGCATTCGCACCACACGCCCACACAAATGCATCTGTGTTAGCAGCGCTCCACTCCATCTGCAGAGACCTTTAAAAACTGTCCTTGCACTTCAGGTTCAAGAAACTGCTACACAAACACACACCAGGGCTGCAGACGTGGTAGAAACGAACTCACTGGGTCTTTGTAACGCTCGTCTGGGTGTGCAACCATCACATATTTAGTCTATTTGAAGCTGCGAGTGAGTCACAAGAACACTCATTTATCCGTCAGGGTGGATAACAGAGTCTTTATAACAAAACATCAAGACAGCGCGGGTACGGCATGCAGAAACCCCGTCGACCCTGTGGATGCAAAGGGGGAGGGACGTAAATGGGGGTGAGGTACTACTAATGCCACACGTGTAGTCACACATGATCACACACACACACACACACACACACGGCCTACTGTTGAAGCAGGAGAGGCCTGGTTTCAAACAGCAACCAGTAGATGATGTGACCAGCTTGACCTGGGGAGACCTGGAAAGTTTGTAAGGTATCATTGAGCAGGGGAATTCAGCGTACACAGTCCATGTCAGCCTGCTTGCTTGTTGGCTGAGGAGCAGTCGGAACAGCTGGAGAGGCAAGCACACATCTAAAATAATAGCCGTTCACTTCTCAGCATGTGACCTTAAACCTTGTTTTAAAATAACAGGATTTATATGTGATAACACTTTTATAACAAGTTCTAATTAAAACAAGCTGATACTCAAGCTAATTTCAGACTGGGAGGTATTGAGACAATAATGACCTGCTGACCCAGGGATGACTACAGCAGGCTCCCAGGAAAATTACTATTTTTTTCTTTCCAATTTTCTGCCTTCTTAAACCTCCCACAATCATCTCTGATTGGAGCATCTTTCTCAAGGAGGATGTGGGTGGGAATAAAGTGAAAACAAACAAGGCCTACAGTATATGTCAATCACTCAGGTCAAATATAGAGGAGGACAAGTAAAGTAGTTATCCCACAGAATAATAACAGAGAACATGGCTAGCATGGCTTTTAAAGGGGGAGGCTCTCCTGCTTTCCAACGTCTAATGATGTTTATTTGAAACAGGATAGCTTAAAACACACAGAAAGGGGGATAATAAACAGAATCTGAAGGGCCTCGGCTGCTGTTGGTGTAGAGAATGATGGAAAAATAGGTTTGAAAAGGAAACAAGATGGTCAGTGCTGCGACGCAAGTGTGAAAGTCGGGGATTTTATTGAAAATGCTGAATTTGGAATTCTCGCTGATTCCAGCAGTGACTCATTTGACTTATTATGAGATTTCTGGGGTTTTGTATCAAATGTCATCATTGCGGATCTTAAGATGAAGACAGAATAGAGACGGTTTCATAAGCCAGAGGCTTTAATGTTAATACCAATTAATACTTCAGCCTATTGATATTTCAGCCTGCGCAGACTTCTGCTCAAGTCTGGAGTTGTTCAGCGTCTGAGACAGACAAAAACACCAACAAAGCAGAAAGAGCATTTTTATCACGTTAGAAGCAGAAAACCTACAAGTGTGAAAACAAAATGAATTACTCCTGATTTTCTGAACAACGGCGCTGCTACAAAGTATCAAGGTGACACCATGGATGTCTGTGAGGAGCAGAGCAATGGAATTGAAAGGAAAACCATTTGTTTCATACAAAATCCTGCTTGCACCTGGGGGAATGTGAACTCACCCTTTCACAAAATATGTTGTGCCATTTTAGGATTTGGTTTAAAAAAAAAAAAAAAGAAAAGAAAAGACTTGTTCAAATAATAAAGCAATTAAAGAAAAAGAGTCAAATTTCACAGAAGAGCCAAGAATACATCTGTGTATTTTCCACATTTCTCTGACATTTTGACTCATTTTTCTGGAAGCCAACTGAGCAAAAAAAAAAAAAAAACTACAAGAAAAAGCTTGTAAGAACATGAAGTAATCCCTTTTCTCCAAATTCCATTTCAGGGGCTCCAAGTCACAAAGGAGGAGGAAATCATTATTGTAATAGTAGAGGGAGGATTCCAGGGATTCCTGATGATCGTTTGGTGTGCAAGTATGTGCTGAACCATGAGGGGACATGCTAGTTTTCAGACTGTCCACCTGTGTCACTGTAGAGGAACTTTAGGAATTTCCTTTGTTGCTACCCCCATTCCCCGATGGGAAGGAGGGAGGGAGACACGCACTTTCCCACACCACACACAGGCCTTTTCTCTGGGGGGTGAGGGGCCCGACTGCTGATAATCAACAGTGGAAGGGGAGAGAGGGGCCTTAGATGGGTTCCAACATAAGTGGAACATAAGAGAGTCTAATGTCTGCCTTTCTGACAGATTAAACCCCACTGGGATCCAGGAGAAACCCCACAGTGGACACGAAACGAGAACTTACGCATTGCAGTATGGTTTCTTGTCAAAGCCTTTGTAATTCTTCATGCTTAGAGTCATCTTGCAGACCTCGCAGCTGAAGCATCCTTTATGCCAGTACTGTAAGAACCAAAGACAGACAAAAGGACAGAAACAATGAAGAGGGTGACATTTTGAACATCAGTACTTATAAGAAAAAAAATCACGAAGATGTGAAAACTAGTTTTTACTGCTCGCGGTGTGAACTGAGAGAATCTCCAACTGGACTTGTGGAGAGTGAGGCAATATGAAAACTGTGCTGGCAACGGTTAAAAACACATCAACATCCTCTTTTGAAAGCAAACTCAGGCAAATGAGTAGGAAGTGTAGCAGCATTTGCTCCTGTACTCAGTTTTCTAGTGAAATGTGATGATTTGAAGAGTTTGGTTGTTTCAGATCAGATCAGAAATTTTGTTTTTCACACCTTGGCTACGGGTACGAGCAGAGGTGCAGATAGAGAGAAACTCTGTCTAAATAAGCTGCCCTGCTACTGTCTACTTTCCTGTCTGTCAGCTCATCTCTGCAGTTCCTTCAGCCATCTTCATTGAGAGGAAGATGTGCCTCCATCTCCCACAACACCCACCCTCCTCCTCCTCCTCTCTGCTGGCACTGTGGACTGACCTGTGGCCTGAGGGTTCACAGAGCAAACTGGAAAGGAGGAGGGAACAGAGGAAAAGGAAAGAGGAAGTGAAGAAGCGGGAGGGTGGGAGTGAAGCGATGATCAGGGAGGGAGAGAGCGAGACATCAAGAATGGGAGGGATAGAGAAAGGGAGTCCTTAGCAACGCCGCCTCAGGGCGTCTCATTCTTTCTCCCACTCTTTATCATGTTTCATGCCAATTGCCCACACAAGACACAAAACTTCCAAACAAACAGAACTGATGGATGAAAGTGTGGCTACAAGTCCAAGTTCAGCAGGATTCCCTTCCAATCTACCTCTGCACGACGCAGGGATAATACCATTTCTGTCCACGTGCGCGGTCCAAACATACAGACAACAGGGATGAAATGACAGTAATAAATCAACAGAACATTTGAGTTTGGGCCTCAGATGGACAGAAGACAGAATCCCGTTTGTTATCAAACCACCGTGCCGACAGTCACGTCTGTCCTAAGAGACCACCCAGGCTTGTAAGCGTTGACAGCAGGAAAGTGTGGGTGTCTGTAGCTGTGGGTCAAAATTATATTAAAGAATAGCCGCAACAATGGTGAGCGGAGCTGTGATCTGTGACCAAACAGGCTGCCAACACCCACAGCAGCAAACCTGGGGGTGGGGGGCTTGAGTTGGGGCAATAAGTTACTCTTTAAACTGGCCCCCCCCATTGTTCAGCTAAGTTATATCCTTCACCGACATCGGCGCAGGGCAGACCATCTCCTTCCTCTGATTTGCAGCTGTTAACCTTCATTTTCATTTCCATTCAGTGTTGGTGTATTATTAAGCTTTTGTCCTCCTAACTGAGGGACAAACTAACAGCATGTGATCCAAATACAGAGATCCCAACACAAACGCTGCAGGATGAACGGTCCAACTGTGCTGAACTTGGACTTTGACACGCCGAGTCAATATTGACCGTAAATCTACACTTAAGTCTCTCCAAACCAAGCCATATTTAAAAAGGGTCCATCCTCGTCACCTTTCACCATCATCCTTGGAGTGTTTGGTAAAGATCTTCAGTGGACCGTCAACAAACAGGCGTGGTTATATCAGGAAGACAAGGAGACGTGAACAGCTACGTAATGATACGGGAAGTTAGAGCGGTCTCACTGATGCAGAGAAATTAAATATCCATTAAAGCAAAAACACCAGTGGGTCACTGCATGAGTGCAGCTCAGGGGCCTGCTGGGTATGGCTGTGTGTCCTACTGTATGTAGGTTAGATGTGTCAGTGCATGAGTGTGTCAGAGGGGATCTAAAGCAGAAACAGTCACACTCAGAATTGAAAATAAAACCCCGGAGTGACCCGGGAAGCCATCAGACCTTTGGAAAACATGCACAGGCATCTTCAATTCAGGCGTAGGATCGAATAATTCACTCAAATCTGATCAAATCTGAGCATTCACATGAAATCTGAACAGTCACAATAGCTCCGAGGGGTCACAGCAAACCATAAATTAACGACACATTTATGATTCGGTCATCACAACAGAGAGATTTCAGTGTAGAAACAAGAGCAAACTCCAAAGTAGAAACTGAGAATGGCACCTGCAGCTACAAACACAGGAAGTGATGGCTCGCCACAGCAAACACTGACTTCAGATGACCTTTGCCTGAAATATAAACCCGCTCATACGTAATGTCATCTCATTTTTGGTAGCAGCAAAAAAGTTAACGGGCCGTTGTCACCTTATCACATTTTTACGAGGCTGTAAATGTCTTTTAGGTCAAATATTTATTAAAAGAAGGAGCTTCATCAAATCTGACCCCGGAGAAGCCATCAGAGCAACACATCTACGCATTAAAGAATAGTTCAGATGTGTCAGGACACGGTGTCCTAAAACTGGCTTTAGCTCAGACAGGAAACTACCTCATTAAACATGCTGGTTTATTATTAGCCTACCTGATGCTACTCATTAACTAGAGCTGAGAGCTTTTGGGAGGAACTGTGCTAGACTCTGCTATGTCCAGCAGTTAGTCTAATACTAAAGGTAGAAGAAGAGCATCCATTTTACCAATAAAAGGATAAAATTGCTTGCTGTTCACGGCTGAGTCAACAGCTCAGATGATTGTGACTGTGATGTGTTTGTGACGGTGAGTCATCAAACGGGAGGTGAATAATGTCGGCTGGACAGATTCCTCACCTTTTGCATTTGGGCAACTTGAATCAGCTCAGAATGACGCGGCTAAATACAGGCAAAGTGGCAGACGAGTTCCTCTTACACCTCTTACGCAGAGAGCAAGAGCCTTAAAATCCAAAATCTACACTCGCCTAATACACACACTGTTGCACTGTTTCTTTGCTGAACACATGTAGCATGAAAACTGGATACATTTCCAGTAAGGACAGGGACGTTCCAACTGCGTTTCAGAAAGAGTCCTGTGCTTTAAACACTCCCTACTGATCTCTTCATTAATCTGGACAACACACAGTTCCTGTCTGCTGAAACCCCAGATTATTATTGCACAACTCTAAGTTAAAATAAAATATAATTCTGCATCTGAACTGGGCCCACTTTAGCATAAAAAACATTATAATCTACAAAGTGGAGCTCCACCCACCTTTCCTATTCAAGAACATGTTTGATTTTGTTTTTTTTTTTAGTTAACATTGGATTTTAGAAATATACCAGGAAAACAAAACTTACAAGAAGCCCCTTTAAGAAAAAGAACACAGGTCTAAACAAGCATTTTAAGTAACAAGAGAGCTCAAACAACAAGTCAAAACCGTCAACACTGAATAAATTCACTTCCTGTCTTTCCTAGACTGCCTGTTCCGTTCCCTCTGCTGGGCCCAGCCCTGCTGAACCCAACAGAAAAACAAGTCTTTGTGTTCCACTTTGGCCACAGAGGGGCCATTCCAGCAGCAGTCAGTCAGGTAAAGGTGTGCTGGACACGGCAGCGGCTGGATCCGTGTGGATAAAGGGACAACCCTACCACAGATGTCCCCTCAGCTGATTAACACAGGCTGAGAAGGTGGTGCGCGTGCAGCATGCAGAAAGGCAAAGTGGTTTTGCTGTGTCTGAAGGCTTGAGTGCTGATGTAGAATGGCACCGAAGGCAGACGGCAAACTGCTTTCCAGTGCTTATTTCAGAGCGGGGGGGGGGGGCTCTGACAGAGCTTGTTTTATCAGAGTGTCTGCTGGAATGCATACAGCTTCAGACCAGATTACAGCTCAGAATGCACTTGTGGCAATTTGGTTATCATCAGTACCAACCTATACCAACCTTCTGGCATGATTTATTTCATTATTTGGACCCCACCACCAAGTCAGAAGCACTCTGGGCAAGCCACGTTATCAGGAAATGATGCAACTACATACTAATAACCTGCTTTGTCTCTTCATTTTCACCATCAGTCTTAACAGATAATGAGCAGGCCTCCACAGGGATTGATTTTCTATACCTTTCATGGATCCAATAGTAAAATTATCTCAATGCCAGAGCTGCCTTTGTAGCAACCAGTAAACACTGCTATCCATATGGCAAACACGGACCCCACCCACCGGGTTGGTTAGTGATAAACGTGTGTTTGATCCCATGAAAACTGGGAGAATGCTGTTGTTAATGGTGGAATTTAAGGCGTCAAGTCCATCCAAACCTGCGCTGTTTGCCCCAACTGTTGCTCTCAAGAGAATCAGATGGATCTCTGGGGTCAAAATTGATGGGATTATCATCCTCGCTCAGATTAGATGAGTTATTTTGATTGACAACCAAATGGAGATGGCTTCACTAATTATTCCTGACTCGGATTAGCCAGAGAATTGGACACGGACGTGTCCACGCTGTCCTCAACGGCGTCGGCCACGAAAATTCTTAAATGTGGCTCCGGGGTACGCTGAATTCTACTACTGTATTTTAATACTACATTAATAAAAGTTTAATCTTCAACCAGAGGAGGAAAAAAAGATATCGCAGGCTAATTTTACATTTCAGCCCATTTTCTCCAGAGCTGTGGTGCCAGGGAGGCCCGAGCCTGTCAAAGGCTTTGTGAGGCGCTGGTGTGAGGTGCTTTCTGGCTTAAGGTTTCATCTACACCAAAAAAATACTTTAGCTTCTGTTTCTGTGTGAGTTTTAAAGACACAACAGCCACACGGTAAAGTGTAGTTTCGCTTCCTGCCCGCGTTGCTGAGCCATCGCCTTCAAGACATTAAGCTAGCTGTTAGCCTGCCTTTGCTAGCGAAATACCTGTCCTGTCGGGCTGTTCGATTCATTCAGGGCAAAAAAAACGGGAAAGGTGCGTTTTTAGAAGAGAAAACAGCACAATTCACACTAGAAATGAGCAGGCGGTATTAAACTAACACACTATGAGATAAAATAGCGGTATAATTATCTTACAGCGTCCTTACCTTGTCCAGACAATTCACTTTTTCCGTGGGGTAAACGATTCGATTACATCTGCTACACGTCGGATTCATGTTGGAGGAATGCTCTTCGGGCTAGTTTGCAGGGAAACCGCTGAATGTTCTGGTCGTAGCCGAATAACCACTTCGGAAAAAACACTAGCTACGGTCAACGACTGTGCCCAGTGGCATGTAAGAAGCAAATCCAGGAGACTGTTGTTGTCGTTGTAGCCGCCGCACAGCTGGCTGTCAGTCCGCTACCCAGACACGGAAAGCGCGCCGCCGCCTCCCCCGCTCGCGCCCCCGATCCCCCACTGCGCGCTCCCGCGCAGAGAAGGAAGCGTCGGGCAGGGTGGTTTTCATAACTACTTTTGTAACATCTGCACCACCGCTATATTTAATTAGGCCTCGATTACTTGAGAATCGCTCCAAAACGGAACAACAACCTCTGTGAGCATCTGCGAAGGAACCGAGATCCACCTCTGTGCATCTGCAACTTATCTGTCCTCGTCCCGGCAGAGGGATACTCTGCTACACACTCGTATGATCACATTTCCCCCAAATCTTAAAGGGGATTTTTATCGATCCAGTCAGCTCAGATAACATTTGTACACGTCTGCCACGTCCTACGTGGCGCCTGCATCATATATTTGATTAGGGTGACACCTGCTGTCAGCTGCTCGACTTGTTTTTTTGTTTTTTTTTAAATCTGATTAGATTTTCAAGTTAGTTTTTTAAAGTTAATTTTTACGTTCCCAGTCAGGGTTGTAAAGAGTAAATAAAAGGTAGAAAAACTCGTGATTTGCACGTAAAATTATATTAAAAATCACGTAAATATACAAGAAAACACAATAGGGGGCAACGATCAAACATTTTCACTTATTTAGTTTTAGAATATTATAATTTGTAATAAAGAAAACAAAAACAGATTACAGGTGTATCGAGCATCTGGCTTTCTGCATTTGTAAGTCTGAATTAATAATCCAGATAATATATATATCAAAATGTTCAGGTATTAAGTGTGAAACTTGAAATTCAAATTTCACCATCAAAATAAGTAGTTTTTCTTTTCTTTTTTTTAAGGTGCAAACTAACATCTTTTTACTTTTTAACATTTAACAACACTGGACATTGAATACAGTTAGTTAAAAGTATTTAACCACCACTTCTCCTGCAGAAGTGAAATCTGAGTGAAATCATTCCTCTGCAACGTGATTTGGAACATCTTATTTTAAAAAATCAATCTACCATTTTCAGGGAACTAGCAACCATGTTTTCGGAAATGCAAAAACTTGTAGAAATCTTCTAAATAAAAAAATGATGATCTAAATTTCCATCCTTGTCTTCAGCGTGTCCCAGTTTCAACAATACTGTCTTTTTCTTGGCCTTCCTCCACTTCTGAGTAACCAGGCCGGTGCTTCTGAAACTTCCAGGACGGCCAATGGTTCTTGCGTCGCTAAATGAAACCAAGGACGGTGGAAAAAAAATGCTTGGTGTTAAAATAAAAACATAATTTGCTGGTATCTGGTAGATGTAGACAGTCTGGTGCTCACCTGAATCAGATAAAATGGGGACACAGATGTAGAATGATAGTTGATGTAAAGAGCTACAACAATCAGAGCTAGGAGCAAAACCACTGTGGCTGCTACACCTGCGATCACTCCTGTGCTGCCAAACGTGTCACTGGGTGAAGAATCTGTCCACACCTCTGCATTGAAGACAAATGTCAAATTTTATCATATCAAACACACACTCTCGTGTAGTTGTACCACAAATTCTTACCCACCGTTACTGGTCTTAAATATTTGATTTTTGGAGTCATCTGAAATGCCAAAAGGATTTTTTAAATTAATATTAACATTTTAATGATATTTAATAATGTGTGTAAAAATATGACTCAGCCTACCCTCATTATCATGGCTGTTTAACTGAGGAGTCGTACCCTCCATCCCCTGCGTTACCGGGTAGACGGTGGAGTTGTCGTCGCTGGTGTACTCGTCGCAGGTTGCATTTTTGCTCTGCCCGTGTGTAATGGAGAAGAATCGTGAGCGTTGCAGTGGCGGTGCAAACTTAGCCAGATGTTTACCCTGGATGTCCAGTCACACCTGGTTTGAACAGTCAAAGTCCAGCCAATCTTGTCTGTGTCGATCCATGCCGTCTGAACATCTAGAAGACCCAGGATGTACATTTGTAAGTTACAGGTGTTCTGCATCGGTGTTTGGATGACCCTAATGGCCCACGCACCTCTGGAGAACATGGCACCAGCTGCAGCCAGAGGTTTGGTTGGAGGAGAGGCAGAGGTCACAGTTATGGTGCTGAAGACAGGCTGAGCAGACAGACAGGGAGGAGCGTGAGCGACAATGACATCATCAACCACAGAGAAGTTGAAACTGATGTTTTCCCATTAAAGCTTACTGGGCAGTGCGCTGAACTCAACAGCAGAGTAGTTGGTGATCTTCGTAGTGTCCAGTTCAACCCTGTGGTACTCATAAATAGTTCTTTGCTGGGTCTCTGACACAAATTCCACAATGATAAATTTAGTTTTCACTCTACAAAGACTAAGCTTTTAATTACTGACATGCGGACTAACCTGGGATTTCAGAAGATGTCGTGATCATGAAGGCGTCGGACAAACCAACCTTCACGGAATGCTCGGCAGAACTAATCACATTCAGCGATAAAGGCATCTGATAAATGGGCAAAAAGAGGAATCACACATTTTTCCAGCAATGAGGAGGAAGCAAATGGAGGAAAGAATCTGACCTCTCTGTAGCCGAAAGTGATGGTCCCTGTTTTGTAAAGGGCGGCCTGGAACGTAAAGGCACCATCAGACTCTTTCCCGGAGAGTCTGACCCGCTCCCACTGGACCACAAACACCTCCCCTGAGCGCAGACAACATTCACTTAGACTGTTCAGACATCTGGAGGATGGAGGACGTGTGCAGACGTCATACCATCATCTAAGTACTGCACAGTAGAATCTTTGGAGTAGCTGGGGTCAAAATTGGCCATTAGTGGAGCGATGTACTGTGTTGTCGTCAGCATGTGGTGAGTGATGTCACCTGTGAAAATGAACCCTGGCAGGAGTAGAGACCAGATGGAAAAACATGTAACTGTTTTATAAAATAGCTCAAGACTTATGCTGGTAAAGTTAGTTCAGCATTCGTTAGAAGATCAAACTCATACCTCCCGTTGCTATGGTAACCTGCCTCAGGTAATGTCCATAAAAAGGAAAGTCAAAAGACAGGGCGACCCTCTGCAACAGCAGCACAGAGGGACAGAATTAGACATATTGAAACACAACTTCAAATTTGAAACATCTCCAGCAGGAACGAGAGGCCCAGATTCAAACTCAGGACCTCTTGATTCCTTGACTTACTGCAGCCTTCTTGTATGAATTTGACAGAATTCCGTGGACTCGGACATGAGCACGCCGTAAATCAGTCATGTCCACCCATAGCTCCTGTGTGTGTGGGTCTTCTGGGCCAAAGCTACGCCATGTGTAATACTTGCCAGAGTCCTCCTTCCAAGATATAAACGTGGAAAATCAGAGGTTATAATGTCTCATCTGCTGACATCAGGAGAGCAAAATGACAGGTTGTAAATCCAGCTAAAACAAACAGAGATCAAAAGTGCCATGAGAAAAATCGTGATGTGGTACTTACCACTATGCGTGTCAGGTTGTCAAGCAGGGTGTTGATAGTTAATCCTCTACCCGGAGCTGCCCTGCTTACCCTGACATGGCCTGAAGACGTCCCCTGTGATCTGACGGAATGACTGTCACCTCCACTTTGCTTCTCCAGCTGCTGCGAGATCACACTGTACCAGTCGCCTGGCCAATACAATCAATCAGGTTAGTATTGACTGGGTTTTCTTCCATTTCACAAGTGAAGCAAACCAGCTAATATTTCAGATTGTATATTGTGCATCAGTGTTGTTTTCATCTTGTTGAGTGAAACTACTGCTGACAAAAAAGTCCTGAAAAAAAATAATTAATTAATAATTTATTTGAATCTAGAGTAACACCACCTCTAGGCTGCTATAATTTCATTGTACTCTTGTACAATGACAATAAAGGCTTCTGATTCTGATTCAGTTATACTAATGAAGAAGGGTCAGCCTCTACAAAATATACACACACCACTATTGTAAAACAAACTGCTGTAGGTACAGTATGCTAGTTTAGGTGTTTTTATGGTTTGTCCTTCTTGAAAACCAGAGTCCTTGTTGACAATAAAGGTTTATTGTATTTTGCTGCATAGTGTTGAGATTAAATGTTTATTGTAAAAATTGAATTTTTGGTACTTTTTAAATGGGCAGGAAAACATGGCTCGACTGGGTTCAATCTTTGGCCCATAACCATCTTTGGCACAAAACAAAATAAAAAATAAATATTAGAGAAAAAAAATCTAGAACATTACGGTATTGTTTGGGCCATGCGAACTTTTTAGGACCATTACGGTAACAATAATGACGTCACTAACCGTACATATAAGTACCCCCGGCGCTAGCCCTTCCCTCCCGCGGAGTGTCTCATCTAACCCTAAATCAAATTGGCTCCCTGTACTCGGCGTTTGCTGTTTTTGTCTGGCTTTCAGGAAACTACAGGGAGTCTTGGAAGTCTCGGTTCACTGACCAAAAAAGCCAAGATAATCACTCCGTCGTGTTCAGTTTACCCCCTCAGAAACACCGAGAGCCCCGTTGTGGTCAGTCTGGCTGCCGCAAAGAGTTAGTCTCTGCCGCTCCGGTGTTTTCCTGTCGGGATCACCGAGGACTGAACAGAGCAAAACTGAGCGTGGTGACTCTACCGGTTCTCCCAGTGTTCCGGTTAGAATGACCAAACTCAAACACACGTTTATCGGCTTTTACCGTCCAGTTAATTTGCCAGGTAGCCAAGTCAGGCTAACGCTCGCTAACCCACGTTACCAGCAATAGCCCCGCCCCTTTCAGCGTTGCAGCGTCGACTGCGACGCTTAATGTTTTTATTTAATTGTACCAAGGCAAACTTTCTGATTTTCTTGCCTAAGATGGTTAAAACGGTTATTTTGTCAGTGTGGAAAGGCCCGATGTTGCTCTGTGATGGTAAAGTTATTAAAGTTGCCATTTCTTAAGGTAACAAAGACGAGTTAACCTGGCTAGGACACACCTTTAAAGTCGTTGCTGGTCGAAATTGCTGCAGTAGAGGTGCTGTTGGTCATTAAAACACCCGGTTTTCCCTTTACACCTGGCATTTTTTTGTTTGTTTTTGTGTAAACCTTAATGCTGGGCCTTTAGCATGGTCTGTCATCTGTTCTGGAGAAACTAAAGGGGGGATTCTTGTGTGCATGTTTAAGAAAGAAGAGTTCACATGTTTTTACCAGGGGATTGGGTGTAGCTCACTTGGGAATAAATCTGCTCTACCAGAACCACATTACATTACAATACTCCTCCCTGATCCTAAAATGGACACATGCAGAGACAAAACATCCATATGTCTCAGTCTGACAGAACCAACCTCCTGAAACATATTTTTATAAACAAATTCAAACATTTAGTATATTTTGCACACGAGGGAAAGCTTCCTATGTTCCCCTTTATGCCTATATCCCTCTGTTTAAAAAAAAGTTTAAGTGAGGATTTCTGTCTTAAGGCCGTCAGTTGTGTCATCCACCACCCATGCAGCTCCTGAGTGTGGGAGGACACTGGACTGGTGGAACTTCTGTGATTGCTGATCGCAGAGATCCGCCCTGCTATGGTATCTGAGTGGTGGGAGAAAGAATGAACAGAATCAGGAGCTCCTGGAGAAACTGACAAAATGATCATTAACATATGAAATATCTTGGCTCCTAAGCTCTGCTTGTGTTTAATAAAACCATTTATGTCAAATATTGTCATAATGAAAAACAACTGAGTAAAAACAGCTAGAATAGAATGGTAAAAAAGTTATTGGACCATTATGAAATGTAATGCAAACTAAATGTTATTTAGAAAAAAATAGTTAACATTTATTTTGAAATTAGATTTAGTTTTAATAAAAATATTACTGTAAATGATGACATTCAGCTATACATGATTCAAGGCAGTTTTTATGCCCAGGGAATGAAAAGACAGATGTTCTGGACAGCAAAGTGACCTCTGCCCCAGCTACCAAACCACAATATTTTGCTGCCTTTTTCTGTGAGCGGTCTGCACGAAAACACGCCCTTCCTGCTGGACGCTGGAGGCGCTGGCACAATCTGCCCAACATCACCCGCAATATACATGAATAGTTCATTTTGAGGTGCGTCACGGAGCTCTGGGGTCACGGCACGATAATCCGTCTTCTAATGAAGCCACTCAGGGCTGATAATGATTTTCTTCAGAACAGGAACGCATATTTAACCGACCAGCTCATCGTTGTGAAATACTTGGAAAGCTGAAATGATGGTAAATCTCTTCATATTTTGGCTCGTAATTAGCCTGCTGACATACAGTTTCCAAATGGATATACAGTACTGTTATCCATGTTTTGAGAGGAGCTCATTATACAGGCATAACTGTTAATAAAATATGGCTAATTTAATTTATAGAAATCCCAAAGCGAGGTCCAGCAAAGTCTAATCCTGCAAGGAAACCATCAAAATGTCCCAGTATGAATTGGTGGAGAATTCACCACTCCATAATGCTACATAAATTAAAAGAAGACACCCTCCTATTCGTTTTCCTGACATTTTGTCTTCCTAACATGGGGTTACTATCTCACGTAATGTTTCACATCCCCCCTGTGAATTAAAGGCCATCTGGGGATCCACTGACAATAACATCCAATAACTGACTTACAAAACAAGATTTTTGGCGTTGACTCCTCATGTTTGCTAATCTCTAGTGTCAGGAAGCAGTTTTGTGGTGTTTATGAAGCGTATCAGCAGTATAAGAACTGAGAGGCCAGGAAGTTGATATCGCTGGCTGGTCCGGGCTTCTTCTTCTTCTGTGTTCTGTTCAGATGGTTGGAGACTGAAGCTTTTGTTCGCAAGGACATCTGTAAATCCTGCAGCAACACATCTCCTAAACTCAAAAGGGGGATTTCACATTTTCCTGACGTGTGTGGAATTAATTGTAAACAGCTGATTTGGATGATAGATTACTGATGGGATGAGTGTGAAGGCACTCATCCCATCAGAAGAGAGGAGTTTCAGGGGCGATGCACGTGATAAATCTGTTCCCCTCAGATTCTGGAGAGAAAGCCAATTTGTGGACAACACTGTAGGACACTGGATAAAAAAAATCTTTTTATTTTCAAAGCTGTGCGAGTTTAGTCGGTTTGAAATTGTTTGGCTCCTCTTCCAACACGTGAATTTGTCTAGACTAAATTTAATCCAGAATAACGTCTAAGAGATTGCACCATGTCTGAAAATGCGTGCTGTCGTTTTCTGACCTGCCAAATGGACCAAACAACCCGAAGCAGATAAAGTGCAGCGTTACAAAAACATGTAAAATAAGGAAAGTCACTGTTGCACTTGGAGGCAAGAGCACAAACAAAGCCAGCATTTAATTTTAAATGTGAGACGGGCAGCTTGTGGTTGTTTCAAAAGCATGCTTGTGGAACGGGGTATGTATTTTTTGATTGTAAAGTGGGTCACTCACTTTCGCATAAAACAAAAAAGGGCACAGCATGGCTGCTTGCTACTCTCACCAAAGTTTTGTGGTTTGCAGCAGGTTAAAATAAAACAGCACACACTTGGCAACAGGAGGAATGACAGGAGCAGTTTCCTTAGGTTAAAAGAACAGACACTTATAGAAGGCTTAAGACACAAAACTGAGCAGAAGATTAAAAACTGCACATGGCCGGAGAGATATATGATCACAGGGAGAACAAACACGGCTCACCTGTTTGCTGATCAGTCCAAAGTCCTGTCAGTGCCGCGTGTGCAAGAAAAATTAGCACTAAACTGAAACACATGGTGGCCCCTGAAAGACACGCACCCAGCACAACAGTTTGGTTTCTGCTCCTCTTTAGCAAGTGAAGCTGCTCTCTGTGAATCCCGCTTCCAGGCTGTCTGCGCACACACACCTCCCAACCTCTAACTACACCCTCTCCTCTCTCCTCCTTGTTGCTGATCGTGCGTTGCCATGACAATCACAACGATACAAGGATCTGCTGATGAGGCTGTGGGACAGGAGGGGAGACTGTTTGCACCCTTTTAAAGGGGGTAAATCTTTTTTCTTTCCCAAAAATGACAGTGAATTCTTATGTTTGGAAGTCAGGGCAATCCCTCTTACGTCATTCTGAGTGTGTACGGCCTAAAAAAATGTTTTTAGGAGGCCTCAAATTATTCTTTTTTTTGCAACAACTGGAAACTGTCTTAATCACAGTTTGATTTCCAGTGGTTATGTTTACGAAATCATGTAAAACAGACAAAGGGAAGCTTTACAAACAGTGTGGATAAGTAAGCACAGATAAATGTTTACTGGACCACAGTAAACTGGACCAATTAACATTTCCTTAGATCCAGAAGCAGTAGGTCCTTGTTTACTTTAGGTCTCTTATTTTATAAAAATCAAGATGATTCACCTATTGAGTTCACTCTGAGGAATGTAGACTGCAAAATATAACAGTAAAATTACGAAAGAGTATAAAGTTTGGTTTGGAGCTGATTTTGTCATGCACTTCACATGATCCTAAAACGCTGTATTTATTTTTACACTGAACAATGGCACTTTCACTGCAGTCCTTGTGCAATTTTCGGAGATAAAGAGCATGCACCTCAGCTCAAGGAATGTGACACTGCATGCATCTTTCAAGGGCGAAGGGCGAGAAAGACCAGAACATCATGTGACCGTATAAACATGCGGACAGGTCATCAACACAGCTGGAACATTTTAACTTCACTGACTTAAGAGTCAGAAGAATCATCCATCACATCATACCACTTTACCAAGAAGCTTGCTCATAAATTCACAGATTCTATAAACACACTTGTCAGTCATTTAATCAAAGATAGAAATGTAAAATTCCCAGTTTGAACTGTAGAATATTACAGTCAAGGCTTTGTGACTTAACTTTCAGCATTTACAAAGTTTTTGGCAGAGCAATAATATAAATTAATTTAATGCCATATAGCGAAAAATATAAATTTAAACCCTTTTTGTTGACTCAGTTTACTGTAATAGGCTATGTTACATGCACGTGAAATAAGTCTCAGACACACTAAGAACTCAACCTAGTTGCTCATATCTTGCCTCTATCCTTTTCTCAACGCTTGACATTCAAAAGGTAATACGTTTAGTCGAAGTCTGACTTTTATATAAACGGAAATATGCGTGAAATTATTGCGAATGTAAAATATAAATAATGAAATCAACTTAAACGCTCTGCCAGTAGGGGGCGATATTTTGCTGTTAATTTACTAGCGGTCGTCACTGGTCTCAAGATTACGCTATTGGGAGTAACACATTGAGGCTAATTCTTATTGTTGTCATATTTCTATTTTGAAATAGTGGATATGGCATGATATAAAGAATATTTTAGATTAAATTATTATATATATATCAAGTTATTGCCAGTTTACTAAGAGTGTCCTGGTCATGTGTTACGCGGGGGTATAGCTCAGTGGTAGAGCATTTGACTGCAGATCAAGAGGTCTCCGGTTCAAATCCGGATGCCCCCTGAAATATATTTTCTTTAAAAACACCACTTAAAAAATCGCATACTTGTCGATTTTGTCTGTAATTCACCAGTGTAGGTTAAAGCAGAAACAACTGTACCTGTTTCAATAGGACGAGCAACAGTTCACAGTGGAAATAAGAATATTTATTCAAAAAATAAACAATACATTATTTACATTAAATACTATTTGCATTATTTAGAGGCTAACTCCTTTCATACTGTGGTAAATAATTTACAAGCTCTTTGTTTTAGAAAAATAGAAATTACAGTAATAGACCAAATGCACCCTGTGTTTAACAGCAGTCACAGGTGCTGTAATCTTAACATGTAAATATTGTCAATGACAACGACATTTAACAGACAGCTAATAAACTGAGTTTGTGATTGTGTTCTATTTAGTGCAAATGCTGAAGCAGTTAATCAGCAAAGATCAAAATGCGATCCTGACTTAAATTAAAGCAAGAACAAAACGACCTTCTGTGATTTAGTGTAATGTGATCTGATTGCTGATCGACCGGTAGACAAAAGTATTTTTCTATTTCATGAATGATAGGCAGTTCACTAGGTGCCATTAAAGCCAAGTAAAATAAAGCCAAGTACACTTGTTCAAGCGTCAAAAAATTGGAATGCTACATGACTCGTTAAGTAGCATATGTCAGTGCAACAGAATATGAAAGAATAACGCTTTTACGGATCCTTAGAATAGTAATACTTTTGTGTGTCCGAACTTTGAGATTATCAAAATTTCCCATGAGGTTCAGCAACTCAGTTGCACAGCCAGTTAAGTCTATGGTGAGAGGGACGGTTTCGGAGGATTGGGCCCCAAACACTGTCAATATCCCAACAGTACCAAGTGAGGTCGGTTCAGTTCTGAGGAAAGTTGGTGTTGCTGCAGCTAAGCTCTAGTTTGCAACAACCTGGGCCTTCATCCAGTCCAGACTGGCAGGTAAACTGAAAGTAGAGAGAAGAAAGGGCGGGTGGAAACTACGTCAGCGGTGATGTCAGACAGAGGAGAGTGTGTGAGGTGTGTGTTCAACTCACCCTTCCCCTGTCAGTGCGCAACAGGCTTGCACATGCCATGAGTGTGTTGTGATGGTGTCGAGTGTGAGACAATGGGAGATCTCTGCCGCCGTCATGGAACCTTTCACATCCTGCTTGTTGGCCAAAACGAGAATGGCCGCCTTCTGAAGGTCCTAAATTCAACCCAGAGAACACACCCATGACGCTTTCTGTGCAACTGATGCAAAAAGGAAACACGGAAAAATCCCCAAAACCCCGTCTACGACACAGAAGTGCACTCTCAGTGGAATATTTAAACACGTGTCGACGTGCTGAAGTGAAACTTCCTTGTTCTGTCACGGGTGTACATCATATGAGCAGCATGCCTATCAGTGTTATTGTATACAAATACCCCCAAATATATGTGTAAACTTACACATAAAATACAAATAAAGTTACATGATATAGGAAATTGTCACCTCCATGATCCAGAATGGAACCAGTGAACTATAATATTTGCATAAATACTGATTAAACACTATAGGTTTAACCTGCACTGCATAGTTTTCTGTTGCATGGTTACGTCTCGATGTGCAGCTGCATGTTCACTTTGCACAACAGTCTTTGTATTCTTAAAATCTGCTCGGTTTAATCAAACTGACCCATTTGTCGTCTTGTGTGAGATAAGGATGTGGTTGGCAATGAAAGCACAAAGTCTGAATCATAAACTCAAACTAACAGATGAAGAATTTGTACCTCATGCGAGAGCATTCGATGGAGCTCCTCTTTGGTCAGACTGAGGCGTTCGCGGTCGGTGCTGTCCACCACCAGGATGACAATCTGAAAGATTGAGACCTGTCAGCACTGCTGTGACAAGTTTTTGACTAACTTTGAACTTTATCTACATCAAGTGGGTTCATTTGTGGACGCAGAGTACGCGTGGTATTAAAGTGTATATTTGTACCTCTGTGTTGCAGTAGTAAGAGTACCAACTGGCTCGAAGGCTCTCTTGCCCTCCAATATCCCAAACCAAAAAGTGCGTTTTGCGCACGGTGATCTGCTCAACATTGCTTCCGATGGTGGGCGACGTGTGGACAGCTTCTTTTGTCAGACTGTCAACGCGGGAACAAAACATTATAACATAAAGCAGCAATAATCAAGATTTTCACAACTCCAGAAGTCCACTTACAACTGGTACAGGATGGTTGTCTTTCCAGCATTGTCCAAACCCACAATGACAACTTTGTGTTCTGAAGAAAAAGGCAAAAAAAAGAAGAAAAAAGCAACCTGGAGTTAGATTACAGGACAAAAGGACAGAGAGATTAGACTGATAGAGGGTTACGTCACAGCATATATGAGCCATGTAATGTTAGGTTTAATATAAGTCAGTAAAAGTTCATGGAATTACATGTTAAACTCCTGTTATTGGTTAGATACAGATTAAAATTTTTATTTACCTAGGTTTATTCTCATTCCAATCTGTGTTCTAATTCTCATTGTATTTTTTTAACATGGGAATTTTACATACTCAAAACTCACATAAAGTAACATGGGTAATTAAAAGCTGTGAAATGTTGTCTTACCTCTGTCTCCAAACACAGCCAACATCTTGGTAAGAAGAAATCCCATTTTTTTAAGCGAGTGTGTGAAGGAGTGTGTGTGTATTTACGAATCCCCTGCTGGAGGGAAACTTCAGTATCTGTCAGTTCAACTCTTTCTGCAGCTGATATCATTTTCTGCCTCTGTTTTGCGTCACTGGGCGGGCCTTCTAGGTTTGACACGGACAAAAAGTACAGTTATTGTGTGTTCAAAGCTGCAACGGAACAGTGTTGCTTCCGTCACAGCAATGGCATTTCTTGAAAAGGCCATATACGGAAAAAGGAAGTGAACTGAGCGTTCGTTCTCTGTCACGTGATCTTCAGGCAAGTCAACAGAAAGCAAATGTGTCAAGAATTCCCCTGATATTCCCATCAACAACACAACTTACAGTTATTTCAAATTCTTACCTTACGTTACCTGTTATATTGGTTTGATTTGAGGTCACAAATAGGCCAACATTTATTTTCATTACAATTAATTTAATGTTGCAAGAATGATAATTAAAATCTTGCATACGTAAACTTGCAAAAAAAATTGTTTTTGGGATTTGCTGGAGGTTTTGTATTTTTGTAATCATTCTCCAGAGTTTGTTGTTGAGCTCAGTGGCTCTTGGAATGATCCAAACCTCCTGTGCCGGTTTGATATTGACCGTTCTCGCCATCTTAAAAAAACCATAAAATTCAGAAAGAAAATCTGAGCATGACAAATCAAAACCACTTCCTGATTTCACCGCACAAAGAACAGTTTGCTGGTGCAAAAAGCAGGGCCAAAAGTTTCTTGTAAACACAGAGGAGGACGAAAGTTTTTCATGAAATAAATAATTGCAGTATCTGCTTTAACAGTATTCTGATGTGACATCACATTGGAGAAATATGGATCTTACGCCCACCTCACACGACTCATAACTCGAATTGTTAATTTTTTTCATTTAACCTTAATTATTCGCTAAATAAACTGACGTCACAACATCAAAAGATAATATTTTCATCTTTTTGCTGCACCCGATGAAAAAGGGAAAAAACACATTTTGAAAGCTTCGACACAAGTAAACAACTGCATTTTAGAGATTTTTAATTAAAATACGAATTTATCCACAGATTAAAAATGAAAGGCAGAAAAAGCAAAATGTAGCTACAATCAGGCACCAATGATACATGTTATTTTGTATTCTTAACAATTGCGATAACGCAACAATAACATCATTTACTGATCATTATTCAATATTTATTTATCCAACTGAAGACAGGCAGGCCAAAGCAGCCTACAGAAGACATTCATGAATTCTCTAGTTTAAATAAGTGAGCAAAGACCGAAGCTGATCCTACCGAACCCCCCCTCCCACAATCCCTTTAGGGACCATTCTTACTACCTCGCTAAAATTTTAATTAAAAAAATTCAAATGTTGGTAGGAGAAGTAAAAGCAACACTAATTCAGTCATAAATCAAGAGTTAAAGAGAGTGGGTTTAATACCAGATAAGATAGCTGTGAGGGTGGAGGGGAGATTCGTCACGCACAAATAAATTTACAGAACCCTGAAGAACGGATGACGAAGCTCGTGCAAAGAGGAGAAGATGAGCCGCATGCCTGAGCGACAGTGAGGAAGAGCCACCGACACATGAAGAGATGAAGGTGGTGTTGGACTTAAGACATCCCACCAGGGAAGCAGCGGGCATGGCTTGGCAAGACATTCCGGCACTTGTGATTGGAGTTTTGTCGAAGTAAGGGCATTTTGAGGTGGCTAAGGCAGGACGCATCATCGGATCCAAAGAGGAGGAAATAATGAATGAAAACCACAGGCGCCCGCAGCACCCACCAGGAAATGGGAATCCCTGGATCACATGTGGCTGAACCAGGGCGGGAAAAAAAACTCTTTGGAGTGTTTATCGAGCTGACGTGACAGTAGCAACATTGATCAAAGTATGGCGACTTCTCCACCAGTGTTTTTAAGGTCTGGGTGAAAGGAGATCGGAGGTGAGACCCTGACACTGTACACGGGGACTCCGGTGACAATTGACCCTGTTTAAGACTCCCGAGGACACACGACAGAAAACGCTTCTAGCCGTCACACTCTACATCTGAAGGAGGCTGAGTCGCACAGATCACGATCACGATCACAATTATTGTCCTCATGAAGTTAATCCCATGATTTTCATGCAGTATTAACGTAGGAAACAAAAAAAAAAAGACAAATATTACTTTTTTTCTAAACAGAAGTAAATTCAGTTGGAAGTTGATGAAAAGGGCGTCTGGCAGTTGATGTGTTACTTTACATTGTACTCTGATGTAAACAAATTTGTTAGCCTGACTGTCACACGCACCTCTCCCCTCCCTGCCTCCCTCCCTTTTCCTCCGGCTGTCCAATCGCTTCTTTGCCTTTGGGGTGTGACAGGGGTTCAGCGGATGTAGACGTCCCTCCCCCAGTCATCCTGGTTCTTGTTGCGGCTCATGTTGGCCCCCATATCCACGGGGTCCTGGCAGTAACGCTCTCTCAGCTTGGCGCGTCCGTGCGGCTGGGGCTGGCTCGGCATTGGGGGGTGGTTCAGATTTTCTTGGTCTGGCTCTGCGCCTTCGTCTTCCCAGGAAGCCTGTCTGCCATGATGCTGCGCCAGGTGCAGACGGCTGCTGCCGCCCCCTCGGTAGGGCTCGGGCTCTTCGTAGGGGTCAGTCTCAATGTCCATGCAAGAGTCACCTGCCTCAGTGTAGGCAGAGTCCCTGCTGCCCTGGGTCTCTGAGTCAAAGGTGTCTTGCCGTGAAAGCCCCCGCCCACTCCCACCTCGTAGCTGGCTGCGAGAGGAGCGCATGTACGTCTGCTGCTGCTGAGGTTTTGCTCCCAGGTCTGTCTGATAATCATGCAGGGTGCCACTCCCACCGCATTCTGTCAAAGACCCTTCCCGTTTCTGCTCGCCGTGCACCAGGTACGGCCCCTGCAGCCACATCCATGCCGCGCAGCAACCATGCAGAGACACAAAGAGCAGAGCACAACCACGAGTTTAGTGAGTCGGCAGGGTTAGCACGAGACAACGCAAAATAAACAGCAGATTATTACAGGCGGACACGTGGTAGCTGAGTTACCTGTGATTTGAAATGCATCTGTGACAAACATGCACACACAAAAACCCAGAAACGCCCGGTCAGTACGTGAGTTAAAGCAGACTGAATACTGCCTCCCTCTGGCAGGTCAGTCTCATTACAGCAGATGCAGAATTATCATTGCCTAATTAAATGAAGTCAGCAGCCCCTGATGGTTCCCCTGACTCGATAAATTAAGAAACTGCAACAAGTTGCTCCTGGATTAGTTATGTTGCATTTGGAATGACACCAGCAAATATAAAGCATGCTTGCTGCCACTTGGTGCAATCATGTCAGGGTGTCAACACCTCTGGCAGCCCGTAACCGGCCATAATTGATGTGTGAGGCGCAGGTGATTAGTACCTCTCCACAGAAATGATTATTTAACTGGACAAAGCATTAGTAACAGCCTTCAGCAAACTATACGTTTCAGTTTGAGGAGGCGGACATGACTTGCTGTTTTCTGGGGTGGTACCATGGCAACACGGAGGAGGAGGAGGAGGAGGACGGCAGACTGGATTCAGCCTCCCTGAGAAGAAAATGCGGCGGAGAACAGAGGCCGAGTCGCTGCAGAGGGAAGGTTGGGGGCAGCAGATATCACTTCACTCTTGATTACAGTAAAATGATAAAGGGCGGGAGAGTCTTCCGGGGTAATCCTTGCCTCTGGTGCGGCTGGAGTTCACAAAGTGCAGAAAGGTAAACACTGAACTCCTACATTTTATTTGTGGGCGTTGATTTATGTCTGAATTTCTGTATGGGCATGTCTGAACACTGCACTTTTCATCAGCGTACAGACAGCACACTGCTGGCTGGAGTTGCCAGCGCCCCCTCTCCCCTCCCCTCCCCACCCTCCGCCCTGTCTGCAGGGCTTCAGAGGGCATGTTCTTCCTCTTTCCCTTCATTGGCTACAGCGCCGTCCATGTCAGGCCACAGATCCAGGTTTCTGCGCAGGGAGGTGAGGACCTGTACCTGCAGGTTGGAGACGGGCTCAGGGGAGGCAGCCAGGGCCGCTGTGGCCATGGTGCGGTTCAGCAGGGGGTTGGGAGGGTTGCTGCTCGGGGGGTGCGTCGCCTTCCAGTACGCTTCCAGGTAGTCGGCCAGATGCTCGCAGGCGTCCTCCAGCTGGTTCTCATCCAAGATGATGTCAAATAACTCCTGCAGGCAAGTCAGACGACCGCTTGGTGTTTTTCCAGAGGCAAACACGGTAGATTTTATTGATATTCGTGTGTTTTTATAAATACTCACAGGTGGACACTGAGCCAACTTGTCTGCCGCCACCATCTGCACGTTTAAGTGTTTAGCCTGGGACTTCCCTCTCGACTTGATGAGCCTTTGAAGAACCTGCAGAGACAAAAAAAAAAAAATCAAATACATCAATCTCCGACTTTAAAACACATGCACAGCTCAATTTGTGTCATAAAGGCCTTGAATTAAATCAGCGTTGGAATTTATGACTTTATTAATTATGCTTTCACCTTGGGCGAAGCTATTTTGATATAGACGATGATGGGAGCCAGGGAGGTCTTGGCCAGCTGAGACGGGTGGTTGATGGTGTCTGCGTCCAGAGCGACCAGCTGGAGGGTGCGGGCCAACTCAAAGATGCGTTCAATCTCGCTCTGCACCTCCGCTAACAACAGGGAAGTAAAACGGGTTAGCATCAGTAGCATCGAAAAGATCCGAAAGCCTAGCTTTTGTCTTTGTGAACACGTAGCTGTTAGCTCATAGCTCATCATGCATGTAATTAGTTTTTAAATAAAGCAACTCAAGCATATGATAAGACTGGCTTCCATTTATGCGCAGCTAAATGGAGCAGTGCAGCATCCTCATTCTAGTGCAAGCCTCCCATCATGTGGAAAACCCAGATGTGCTGATGACCTTTGGTTTATCGGGTTAAAAAAAAATGGAGGCTCTTGAGAATGAGATGCACGTGGCTCGAATAATAAGAATAAAAGCACGCATTTTTACCATTTAAATACCTTCTAAAAAAACAGCAAAACAATTAGTCTCTGTTAATCCACCAGGTGAACCACTGAGCTCTGTGGAATGCTTGAGTGTTTTGTTCTCTTTGTTCCTCAACAGCAGCTGTAAAACCGACCCGCTCTGAGAACAGCTTTCAGAAGTTTAAACGTGGACGTTTAAACCAGACGTTCTTAATCCGTCTGTTTAGAGTCGCGGCACCTCTGAGGTGCCTGAGCTGCAGGGAAGAGAGACAACTGGAAACAACGGTGATCTGCAGAGACCGCCTTCGGCTGAGGAGAAAAAAAGGCTGAATTTGACCTTAAATGTGGACAAAGACAGTTTGTTTTCCCTGGCGATAACCTTGTGTGAATTTGGATCGGATGTCACTGATAGTTTAGGAGCTGTGGGAGGAGCGAGAGCAGGATGGGAGTAACTGACTACTGTTCCTGGGATTCTGCTGATACCCCCCACCCACCCCAAAAGATCTCTTTCTGCTCCACTTAAGTGTGATTGTGTTTGAGTCTGCGGGCTGTTTCGCAGAAGTATGAGGAACAGAGAATCTGACAGGCAAGCAGACGGGCAGACAGATGATGGATGAGCAGATGATGAAAACGGTGAGAAAGAAAGTTAAGGGACGGAGCAGAGAGCATACGTACCCAGTACGTCTGAATCAAAGAGAGAGGTGAAGGCGGGAGCAAGGGAGAGCGGGGCGAGGGGGAGGATGGGTGGGCAGAAAAGACAAGATGAAGAAAGAGAGGGGAAGCCAGATCAGACTCCAGCGGTCAGAGCAGAAATTAAAGTAGGGAAATCTTTCAGAGTCCTGAAGTGCAATCAAAACTGACGTTAGGCTTCCACCTTCGTTAGAGACCTGCAGCGTCTCGGGGAAAACTGGTGTAACCTCTGCACACCCTACACACACCGCTTGGAAAACATCACGTCTGTTGAACTTCAAATACATCAACCTGTCCGGGTTCTCGAGTCCAGATGCGCTCTCTCTGCAGCCTGTTAGACGGAATAAAACGCCAGAAGCTGAACTGAATTATTGATGTTAACTACTTCCTGTTTTGGAGGACCCTTCACCTCCGAGAGACCTGGGTCAAAAAGCAAACATGCGATGGAAACTATTTGAGCCAATAAAAAGGTTGAGCTCTGCTATATGAGACGAGTGGCTTCCCAGTCAACAGTAATATATTTTCAATTAAAGAAAAAATTAAAAACACACTTGAGTTTCATTTTTATTCCACAGAGTGGGGGAATAATCCATAAACTGATCAACGAACGTGCGTCAGTCTGCAGCCGAAAACAGTCCAAAATAAAATAAATGAAGTAAGCTTCTGCTCTGGTCTGTCAGCTCTTTCTATCTAAATACGTAAGAGGCCTTCAGAGCTGTGGGGCAGAACATGGATGGTCAGAAACATGAGGCGATGAAGCAAGAGGTCATCTGTGCATCCGCGGCGCTCCCAGCGTGCTTTGCGGCTGTCTTACCCAGGCTGGAGCGGGTGCTGGAGCGCTCGATGATGGTGTGTTTGCTGGGGTTGTTGAGGACTGAACGTTTGGCCAAGGAAATGTCCGCTGTCACCCGCGTGATGGATATCCTGAAGCAGAGGCGCGACACCAGTCGTTAGCAGTGTCAGAAAGCTCTTAGATGGCGAGAGCGCGCATGATGGATGCGGCGGGTCGACGCCCCGGTTCTTACCTGCCCTCAAACTTGTGCTTTAGAAAGTCAAACAGCGCTTTCTGCATCATGTCTGTCACCTAAAGAGAAGAACAGCAGACGTGAGGAGACACATCGAGGTGCAATCTGACGATTCTCTTCTCTCCTTACTTCATATCCTTTGAGCGACGGCCCCACGAGGATGATGGGCCTCATGGAGGGGACCACGTCGTAGGGTGGCACGTGCTCCATCTGTGCCAGGGAAAGTTCCAATCAGCCCCGTAAAGCTCACGCGGATGTACAGTCCCGCATAAATCAGTCCGGCAGAAATCACCCTCTCCACCGGGTCTCAGACGCTGGCTGGACTCCATTTGTTTTATCGACTGTCCACCGATGTTTCCCAGGCAGAAATCAATTTCTCACCCAAAGCGTTTGCTTCTATTTCTTAGTCTGCTGTCTCACATAATTAAAGCGTCCATAATTAAAGCAGGCGGCGCGGCGCCGGAGATCGCTCTCGCGCCTTCCCACCTTCCTCTTTTCTCAGCGTCAGCACCTGTTAATGCGTATTTAAAGTGAAGAGAGCAGAAACTTTCAGGCTGGTATTTGCTTGATTTAAAATAAAATGGGCGCAGACGCTTCCTGCACAGGCTGCAGTCTGTCCTTAATCCATGTATGCTCCAGATCTATAACGAACACAAGATGGAACGTCCACGCACGTGCACCATTTATAATGCAGCATGAACTTTAGGTGTGTTTCTGCCTTCTGCATCGTGACTGATTTCTCATCAGGACGCCATAAGCTTTTAGAAATCAGCCCACTTCCCCGCTGAGAACGTAGAGGAAACAGTCACATTTCCTCTCTTCTCCAACAACAGGGAAATTGGATTTTTTTTTTTTTTTTTTTATTCCTGCTCTTTAGGAATCAGGATTCCGAGCACGCCTCCACCTCCGTGAGCCGGGCAGCTCTTCAGGCAGGAGGCAGCGCTGGAGTGGTCCGATCCACTACATTATGTTACATAAAGCAGAGCCGCAGAAGCTCGTTTCACTTCATTTGTATTCGCAAAGGCTAAAAATACATATTTTAAGAGTTTAAAAAAAAAGGTTCTAGACTTTGAAAGGGCAGCGATAGAGCAGCGAACATGACAGCTGCTCAGATTCTGAGGAGACAGTTTCATTGTTCACCACCAACATCGCTCTAAAAACAAGGGAAGTAAAGCAAATTCTCCAGTCATTTTGTTCCCATTAAAGAAAGGAAATGAATTATATAACGTTTGCCTTGAGCTGTTAAAGCTCAGTATTGCACTCGGCAGATTTTTTTGGGCAAAATATACACATTTTTTTAAATCCTGAAGAACGCAAGATACGGTATATTAAATATCAAAACCACAGATATGGATGGAAATATGAAAATACATAAAAAATAAAAACTCAAAAGTGAAAAAAAGTGAAAAAAATGCCATAATTTCAAAACTATGACAGAATTTTGAACGAGCTTCTTCCATAAATACCCAGATAATTCCATAAATACTCTTGTCACATTTCCATTTATGATCAAAACAGGCTGATTCTGACTGACTGATGTTCGCCTGTCCTGTTAAAGGAATAAGCGTCAGGATGAATCTGCACCTGAATCTGCACTCTGATTCACAGCCGTAAATGGCTCCGAGGCCTCATGTGTTACCACAACAAGAGAAAAGCAAGATGGGGAGTGAAAAGTGAGAGATGTTAGAGGTTAGTCTGGTAAAAGCAACACTCACCGACTTCTGTTTCTGCTTAGCAGGAACACCTACAGAGTCATTCCACAAAAAAAGCAGGAAGAGACAAAAAAAAAAGCACAAAACACAAAAGCACATTTGGTTATTGACAGGTTAGACGAACGGGGGCTGGGAGAGGAGCTGCTCCAGCAACCTCTCCCAGCTGAGGAGCACAGAGTCGAACATCGACACCTTCCTCCAGGTGACCGTGGTGACCGCCGGTGCCTGGGGCGGCCCACACAGGGTTAGAATCAGCATCGGGGACGGGTCGGTTAGCGAGAGTCTCAGAGGGGGGAGGGGGGAGCGGGCGGATGGCGAGGGAGGAGACCGGTGGACCTCATGTTACCTTCTTAAAGAAGGGCAGTCGGTGGATGTTGGCCTGAGGGGACGTTACGCTGCCTGACATGGCCTTGGAGGAGCGAGGGTCACCCTGGAACTCAGGGGGCTCCTCAGCATCCAGGTCGTGGGGGTCAGCGTCAAAGGTCACAGTGGACATGTCCACGTGAGCTGATGAGGAAGGGCGGGCAGAGCAGAGGAAGGAGGACAGGAGGAAAGGGAGGAGGGTAAAGAGAAGAAAAGGTGAGAATGGAGGAAAACTGCAAAGATGACAAGATTAAAAAGGTGAGGTTTGAAATAAACAACAGCGACAAGAGAAGAAGAGCGTCAACTCATCATGGCGGACAGATGTGTGGTGGAGAGAGGAGATATGAAAGAAGACAGGAAGCAGAGAGGGAGCTGGGGCCTGGAGTTACTGCGGAGGAGTTTGATCTGAACCACTGATACCGGCCAACTGTTCGACTGGCTGCTGGTCGGCTGGAAATCTCAGACGAGGTCCAGGCGCCTCCCGTCAAACAGCAGCGGCGTCGCCTTCAGGCGGCTCCAGAGAGACAAAATGAACACACCCGCTGCCTGATAGGAGCTTAGATTCAACTCAACTCCAAGTCTAATCGTACTAAAATAACTTCCAATAAACACACACACACACACACACACACACACACCTCATGTTTAATGAGTGCGGCCGATCTGTGGCTCTATTTCAGTTTGGCCCAGTGTGTAAATAACAGACCTTTCTCACTTGGCGCCATAACCCAGGGAGACACGCGGGGACTCATCATCATCATCATCATCATCATCATCATACCAGCCTAGCCAGCCAATTCAAATTTGTCTAAATCTACGTTTTATGGCTCTCCCGCTGAACACCGTCATTTGACAGTGAGACGCCCGTCACCTCACCTGTGCCAGGCGGGGTGGGCCTGCGTGTTCCCGTGGCAACGTCCAGGCTGGAGCTTCCTCCAGATTTACTGTGATGGGAAGCAGAAAAGATTGTTCAGAAACAGGCGTCCCGTTAATTGTGAGATATGAACTGAAAAACCATCTCAGAGGAATAAAAAGATGTATTTCTCTTCACAGGGATGAGGCAGACTGCCTGTATACACTACACCACACACACACACACACACACACACACACACACACACACACACACACACACACACACACAGACTATAGCTGCACCGGTGGATACAGTGAGTCACATGTCTATTTTTATAAAGGTGCTTTACGTTGCCTGGTGGGCTGGTGTGTGATTCATGTCTGACCCGTATCTCCCTTGATGGCAGGTGTGTGTAGTTACCTGGAGCTGAGTCGGTTCTGTCTCATCCTCTGCTCCTGCAGCTGACGGGTGTTCTCCAGTTTAACAGGACTGGGGATGAAGCCCACCTCGCAGCCCTCCTTCACCAGACGCCCGATCCACCAGTCGTTGTTGTACTTCTGCAGAGCGGAAGTCAAGCCGAGTCAGACGCGCACAGCTCAGGACCTTTTCTCCGGTTTTTGACCTTTTCGTACCTCTTTGATGTGCAGGAAGTCTTTGGCTTCGAAAGAAATGGCCATGCCCTGCACAGGCACGTCGTCGCTGGGGCCAGGGTTGTAACCGACATTTGTCCGCACGGCGAACGCCACTGGTTTGGTCTGGAGCAGCGACAACCACAGTCAGAAAAAAACCCCAGCTAAAGCCGTGGAGGGGAGGCAGCTGATCTCTGACCTTTGCCTTCTCGAGTGTGGCGAGGGCCTGCCTGTCAGCCTCCTTCCTCAGAGCCTCTGGGTCCTCCTCCAAAGACACGTCTGAGTCCGACGGCCGGCTGGTGTAGGAGTCTGCGGAGCCCTGAAGCACAGAAGAGTGATGAAGATGAGTAACTGGGACATAAATACATCACTGGGGATTGAGAGTCCAAGCCATGGCAGTACCTACAACCCTGCGGTCCCTCAGTGAAGAGTTCTGAGAATTGATGATACACATCTCATTAATTATTAGTTTAAAACCTCTGCATTCGTCACACAAAGCGGGAAATAAAGTGATAGCAGCTAAAACAGTGAGAAACTCCCAAAACTCTTATTTTGACCAAATATTCAGTGCTAGTAGCTGTCAATTACCGATCCTCGTCTCCAGCCTTGACACTTTCCACGCTGCAGGAAACTGGACTCTGCGTAATTTGAGGCAGATGGATGCAGGAAAACAGGCTGCAGCAGCAGCGAGGCCGAGCCGTTTCATCATTTCAGACGGGTACGGCACACTCGGACAGGAAAAAAAATGGCCCGAGGACGCCTTATATGATTACAGAAATTTCTCACAAAGCAGCCGCGCTGTCCAGCACATTTGCCACTCATGGGCTGTAACTGACCCTCATCCAGGAACCCACACCGCAGTGAAAACCTGAGCCTCAGCGCAGCGCTGCTGTGAGGGAGGCGGCCTGAACTTCTGTTCCCGCTTCCAACTTATATAACAATCCCACTTGTTCTTTCTCCCTGCCTTTTCACTTTCATTTTCTTTTTTTTTTTGAGCTGACAGGCTGCCTGGCGCTTTGTAGGAGTTGCTGATAAGAATGCGGACAGCTGAATGTGTCAGGCAGAAGAAGTGAGTCATTAAGTGTAGGCTATCTAAATAGAGGTGAGAACGCGCAAAGCTGACGTGTGCCATATGTAAAGATGAAGAAAAAAAGCATACACATGTGAAGTCAGACAGCTCAAAGGGTGAGCTGAGTGGGTAAACTGCATAAACAGACAAACAGCGCGAGACCCTGCAGCTAAATGCTTAATCATCCCTCCTCCAACGGAGATGTAGCATATGTTGCTAATGCTGCTAGCATAGACATCTAAATCACAACGTAAATGATGTCTGACTGCAGCTTTTACTACACACAGAACACCAAACTGGAACACTTTGCAAGGACAATAACAGAGAGGAGATCTGAAAACTATCTATCCAGAGAGTTGACGAGCGGTGCATCTGTGCCGCCTGTTGGCGTGTTTGCGCAGGCATTTATGTGTGATTAATGCACCTTTGATTAACATTCATGCCTCTCTTTATGGTTCCAAATAAAAAGACAAACACAAATGTTGATTCTAGCTCAGCCAGCTGTCGTATCGAGGCGTTCTGTGACTTGGCAACAGATGATCAAAGGTGCACTCCCTGTTGCCACGGAGACGGCTATAGATGCTCAAGTCCTCAAACCATGCCCACTTCCTGTTTCCTTTAATCGAACTCTCACGGTGACATGCCCGGTGGCGTGCAGGATTGAAAGCAGAGAAGGTTAACGAACTCTGACGGGGAAACGGCGGGACCTTCTCAGTGATGTGTGTCAGAATCCAAAAGGCTGCTGGTGATGCAGCAAAAGTGTGGAGGGAGTGTGTGGGAGGGGCCTGGCCATCATTCCTGTGTGTGTGTGTGTTTGTAGTAATACTTCTATCTGAGTCACATGCAGAAATGAGCAAAAAAGGGCTAAAGGAAGAAAACTCACTCATTTAGGAGAAAAATATTTGTGATCTAAGGGGAAAAAAACGATAAATCACCTTCTTAATAAAGTTTCTCTTTAAGGCGACACAGCCGGACGGTTTAAATAAGCTATGATGACGGTTGCACAATTATCAAGTCAAGACTGTTTCGCTCCATCATTCTGCTTTTACAGCTCCGCCGTTTAAAATGAGATGAATCTAATTGAAGCTTAGTTCAGGCTTTAAGCTGTCAATCCCAAATGAAGGTATAAAATCTTAATGGAAGGTCAGTGAAAAGATTAATGAAGAGTTAAGGTTAATCCCTTTGGTGTGGTCCAGCGTCACCAGACTAGACAAACGTAGAGAGCTTGAGTCAATTTAATCTTTATTTCATAAACGACAGCTGTTTTTGCACTGATAAATGTTCTCCACTCTCAGAAACCTTTCAGAATGCGAGTAGAGCGAGCGCCTGTCCCCCCCTTTCTTGTCCGCACTGGTGTCAATGAGTCTCTAATTTAGCTGCTTGCTTCACTTCACATGCAGCTCCTGTTCAAAATAGCTCCAGGCCACCTGATGCTGGAGCGGCTCCTCCATTGGCGGTGTCAGACTACAAACCCCGGCAGTGTCATAGTAACCGTCTGTGCAGCTCTTTACAGGTGAGAGCTGCATGGGAGCAGAGACGGAGGGGAGATGTAGTAACCAGTAGTGGGTTAAAATACCTCAGCGCTGCAGAAATGGCGTAACAGCATTTTACTAAGTGATCGATGAAGTATTTGTTCACACTGAGGCCAGTCTGGTCAACAGGCTGCAGGAAAATCTTACAGACTTCATGTTTCTACAACCCTGAGAGCAAGGTGCACGAGGTGAGGCGGGAAATGAACCGTGCTTCTCTGCACGGCTGCTGCCATCGTGATAAATTCACCTCTCTTTAGCACCAGTATTGAACAAACAGAGGCGATAGTAACCGAGCAGAGGGAGGTAATGGAATAAGGAGCGCGGGTGGAGGGGAAGAGACAAGGGCGTTGAAAAGAGTCGCCCAGCAGCCAGGAGATGGGTCCATGTTTGATGCAAAGAGGAGACCTGGTTCTGTTTTAGTGATGGATGTAATCAAATGATCCCCATCACGTTTTCAAGGTCCTTCAACAGGGAAGTGGTGCAGCTTCCTGCTCTGGAGGCAGACAGGAGCACAGAGGTCAAAGGTCTTCAGCCAGGAACAACAGCAGAGTCTGAGCAGGTACCAGGTCAGATTTCACGACGGAAGACACAATTACCTTCTGCAACCTGACGCAGGCACCCTCCGGATTATTGAACAGAATATACCAGATCTTTGCTCTTCTCTGATGGAAAACGGAGGATACGGAAGGCATCATTTTCCGGAGATCAGCGTCAAACGGCGGCGTGAAGACAGGAGAACGCAGGAGGAGAGCAGCAGAACAGACAGATCTTCCATTTATTGAATCAGAGCGGTCTGTTTTCCTGTCTGAAGCTCATGGCCAGTCGCTGACCCAGCCACATCATGTGATTACTAACGTGAGTCATGTCCTGAAGCGCCTGAAATCCCCATTTCCACAAAGAAGCCAATAACAAAAACCGCAGCTCCGATGCTGAACTCAATATTAGATGTTTCATGTTGTTATTAGCGTTTTAAATTCCAACAGTCGTATTGGTACATAAACAGAATGTCTTCTCATTTTCATGTACTTTAGAACATAATAAGAGATTATACCCTTTTCAGTAATGTTCAGGCCTGGTTCAGCGATAGCTCACTGTCAACAACCAACCTGAGGCTCTCACCCTAAAACACAGCTAACAGGCTGAACTGCTCTTCAGGACAAAGACAAACCCAAATCGAGGCTCCGTCCGGGTCTGGCTCAGACAGCAGCGATCAAAGCCCACCGACACGGCGGCCGTGCTGGGACGGTTAAACAGGCAGAGCGCTCGGCAGCACCCGGCGAGGCTGGATGTCTAATTAAAAACACAGAGTCCCTCCAGCAGCTGTGGTCCGGCCCAAAATGGCATCACAGAGCGGAGAGGGGAGCGAAGAAAGCCACCGACTGGGACACGTTACCAGTGTCTCACGGCAAACCTGTCCAACAAAGTTTAAAACTTCATCCAGCTCAACACACACACACACACACACACACACAGGCGCCAACCTCGGCAGGTCTGCTAACTCAGGCTCTTACCATGACGGGCCTTTGGATCCTCTCGAGCCGCTCCATACCTCGTCAGCCACACTTGCCACACCAAGGAGTCAGCGCTGGAGTCGGGCAGTTCTGTGTGTGTGTGAGCTAATGTGAGTGTGTGTCCAGTTTGACGAGTGTAGAGGCGGTAGTGTGTGTTGTGAAAATGTGTGTGTGACAGAGGAGAAAGCCAGAAAAGAGCGCTGTATGCCTGAAACCAGGAGAGCGGCTCTCTTAACCTCCAACCCCTTCACACACACACACTCACACACACCAACCCCCCCTCAGACCTCAACTACTCAGAGGAACGTGAACCTGGTGAAGAGGAAGAGAGCTTGAGCTGGCCGGGGGGCTCGGGTTGCAGGACTTGTGCTACATTTGCAAAGTGGGGAAATATATTTAGCCCCAGCCAGCCAGAAACAGGGACATGAACGCACCGAGACCCAGAAGGAGGCTTGGTATGCAGCCGTCAGCCATATAATGCCCCAGCTGACGTGAGAGAGGGCTGGGGCAGGGCCCAGGGAAACCCCCTCCCGCCACTCTCTCTGAATCCTTCCTCTCAGCCTCTTTTCTGATCTCATTCTTTCTTCTTTTTGTCTCCCAGGATCAAACAGCAGATGACTGATATGACGGCAGGAAGAGGAAACGGTTCAATTATCTGTTTCAGACAGTATGTAAAACCAACACCTACTGATATTTCATTTCAAATGTCCTGTTCAAATATGAGGAATCAGCATGAAATAGAAGATAAAGGTGTGGTTAGGCAGGTAGTGTGGAGTGGGGCTTTTTTCCCCGTGTGTCCACCAGGGGGCCACCTCGAACCCACTAAAAATCCACCTCTCTGTGGCTACAGATCAGTCCGTGGGCAGCTAAGGAAGGGCAGAGAGATGAAAAACAGGGCCACCAGTTGGCTCTTCGTGCCATTACACACAGCGGCAACTGGGACTCTGCTGGGATTCATATGTCAGGAGGAGCCACTCGTCTCTCCACAGCGTCCAAACCACACATGGCAACCGAGCAAGGCGGTGGGGGGATTAGACCACAGGAGTCAGTCAGATTTGATGAACAGCGCCTTGGCCTCCTGTCGGCAGCCGAGCTTGACAGGTTGTTTGCCTAAGGCAGGTATTTAAGCTAACATTAAAAACGCAGCAAAAAAATGGAGACGGAAACATGAAACGAGTGACTAACACGGCAGGAAACATGCTATGGGTACCATGGAGCTGCCACAGTCCTGCAGACCCATGTCTGAGTGGAAATAATCCTGAGTGGAAATCATCCCCTGCAGATCGCAGCTCAAAAGGTGCAAATTTGGTGACGAGCACGAGGGAGGTTGCAGATGGTTGACGCTCGGCAAAAATAACAGCTTTCAACGGAGCAAATGTTTGCTCACATCCAATTATAGAGACTCTATTCTCAGCCATCCAAAAGCCTCCTCAAACAGCGAGAGAATCCCTGAAATAATTCCGATTTTACTCTATATTTTAATGTTTTTTTGGTGGATCATTTTAAAAAACAGCAATCACAGAATGAGTTTCCATCACTTGACAGAGGCTCCTTTTCTCACCAGTTTCTGCAGAAACTACTCTTTCTCTACGCACCTGAACGCCACACACCGACACATAGGCTGCACCAACACAAACATACACAAACCCTCTCCTAGGCCCCTCCATCCAACTACGCCTCACACGCAGGGAGATTCAGTGGCCTGGTTGCCACGGAAACCGGGCTGAGTGTACCAACCGGCTCCACCGTTGGCTGGCTGCGTCTCTCAGGTACGAGCGAGTGTGTGCGAGCGTGCGTCTGCGTGGGTGTGTTCGAGACAGTAAAGCCTATAAGGGGCTCTGCCTTGAGTCGCTCACGGGAAGACTAAAATAATCTATATCTTCAAAAACCTTTAATGTGCCTCCACTCTGAAAAAATGAACAAAAAAAGAGCGGAATCATCTTCTTCAGAAACTGATGGGAGCTGAAATCCCGTTTTGGACAGCGTGCAGCTTCCCTGCTGCTTCCACCGCCTGTTGATGAGCGCTGTGTAATAACACGAGACAGCGAGGACGTTTAAATCAGGACGCGTTATAAATCATCCCCCTCGCCGTGGCTAATGAGTTTGTGATGCAGTTGGAGGATGGTACCCAACCTGGGCCTTTTTTGTCCTGCAGGAGCGGCGAACAGGTGAATATCATTCGGCACGGGGCGAATCATTTCCACTCGCGAATGAAGAGGTCAGGCGGAAAAACAGGGAGCGCCCAGCGCAGCTTTAGCAAATGTCACGCAACTGCTGAGCATTAACCCCGCCCCCAAGCGATGCGTTCCTGCTCCAGTTCAAAAGCACGCCCTTACCTCATCATGGTTAGACAAGGGGCGGAGTCAGGCTCAGGTGGGCGGGGTCTAACACCTGGAGACTGATAATCTGAGGAGTAATCTCGGCTAACGTGAGGGCAACACAGCCAAAGGACCTAGAAACACTTGCCCCTTTAGCCAAATTTAACAATCTTTTAAATTCAGCTAAATTATGAAACTGAGACAACACAAACTGCTCAAATATGTTTGCTTCATTAAAAAATTGTATTAAAGTGGAAATTAAAGAGAACAGAAGCAGGAAGCTCAGCAGAACTGCCGAACTCCCAGCTGCAGTGGCTTCAACTCCATCAAACTATAATTAAGTTCCTCATTAAATAAAAGCAAAGGAAAGTTGAGTCGGCGTCTGGCACTCGCATTAGTGAATGAAAGTGTGAAGGAAGGATTAGCGTGAAAAGTTACCTGCCGGACAAAACTGTTGGAGGTGGTGTCGGAGGAGGTGCTTCCATCTGAGCGCTTAAATCGACTCTTCCTTTTGGCGTACTTTCCCTGGGCAAGGAAGAAAGAACAGGAGACGGTTAAAGTCTGATTGTGTTACCCCATGACAGTTTGTTCTGGCATGAAACCCCCGTTTGCAGGGCGCACCGCCGCCGCTAATGTGTGTAAAGCTCTGAAAGGCAGATAAAAACGGAGATAAAAGTGGGGTCAGCGAGTTCATGAACAAGCCTCATTTTTTATCTTCTGGCACAAACAGCGGACGTTAATCTCATTGGCAAACCGCTGGAAAACAGCCTGTTTGGGGCTGGGCAGAGGACACACATCTCATTATTAGTCCGCCCTGCCTGCATTGCCATGGTTACACAATGCTGACTAATCAAATTTATTGGTAATCTGGAGGCCCTTGCTGCTGTTGGTACATGTGGGGGTATAGCTCAGTGGTAGAGCATTTGACTGCAGATCAAGAGGTCTCCGGTTCAAATCCGGATGCCCCCTGGATGTCTGTTTTTTTTGTGTTAGAAAACAATTTAAGATCGATTTGAAAACCTGTATTTGCTTCAGGCTGGCCTGAACATCTTAACTGGTATCCAGTGACCTGCCAACCCTCCTCCGCTCACTGTTTCTTTATCACATTGTGTGCGACGGGACCCATCGAGGCCCTCGGATGACTGGCGCCGTCCCACCAGCCTTCAAAAGCAAACACGACTTGTTACACCAGCACCAACTGGTGCGAACAGAAAAACACACAATGGTGGCGGTGGGGAGCGTTCCAGTGGTAACAGAAAAAAAAAAAGGGAGCACGCATCTGTCCCTGGGTCTCTGAAAGCAACCAGAGCTCCACAAATCATCTAGAGTTCCACCCCTGACAGACTGACAAGGACGTCAGCGCCATTTTTTAATTTTTTTTTTCCATTTAAAACATGAGAATGACATCACCGGCATGACTGATGGGTCACACGGCAACAAAAATGAGCGTAGAAATTCAACAGGGCTAAAAATACGACGTGTTTATCTGTTATATCATCCGTTCCTCCGACTCATCGCCATGGTTATGTGTGAAAGGAGCCGCATGTGTAAAAATAGGGACCAAAGAATCTAAAAGATTATTATGGTGATTATGGTGCGTAAAAAACATCAAATATGAATGAAAATGCCACATGTCCATACAGCTTCTGCTAAGCACCACTGGAAAACCTTCACACACACTTTCAAACAAAAACACACACTCAGGTCAGTTTAGATTCTGTCTGCGAGTGTGCGTGTGTGTGTGTGTGTGTGTGATTTAGAGGGCGTTATTGATGGATGCCATGATTTTGTGAGTTCCTGGCAGGAAGAGAGCTGCAACAGGAATTTGGGTGGACTTCCTGTTGGTAAACAGGACGACTTCCTGTTGGTAAACAGGAAGCAGTCGTGTAGTTGAAAGGGCAGAACATTTAAATAGAGGACCAGATCAAGGGGAACGCTGGGCTCGCTTACCCCACCCACAACGCCACAGACACCCACGATGTTTAATCAAAGATGCCCTCCGGCGCCCGATCTTGATCAGGTCTCACTTCTTCTCATTTCTTCTTCTGTGGTAGATTTGCTGTTAAACCCGTCTGCTTCAGGAAATTAGTGTGGCTCTCTGTGCGCTTCTTATTTATAAATACATGCAACAGCATGACCTGCTGCAGGTCTACATGAACCTCATATCTAATTTATCTGCCTCACACACACACACACAATTCTGGGGCCAATTTTTTCCCACCACAGCTTTGCGCCGTTAAAGATCTGACTCCTAAAAACAGACGGAATGAGGTGAGATGACAAGAATGCGAGAACTGGTGACTGGATATAGAGGAAGAGGTGAGGAAGATGAGGGAGGAGGGATGTGAGGGAGCTGGGAGGAGTGGGAGTACAGAGGGAGGCTTGGTTAGAAGCATCCTTGTTTTTTTTCCCCGTCTTCTCCAAAGAGACAATGACCAAACTCTGCGTGGGCGTGTTTGTTCTAGATATTCTCATCTATGTTTTTTTTTTTTTATTTATTTATCCTGTTATGACTAAACGTGCCCACGATACCTTGTCACTTCCTAAAAGCGTCACACGCCGGGAAATGGGGGCTAGATTGTTGATTAAAAGAGGGAGATGAAACCAAAGCACGAAGATGAAGATTTGTGATGGGAGGATGAGGAGGGGCAGAGTTAGACTGTTTTTCTCATCTCCAGGGCCTCGAATGAATTCAGGCACTGTTGATATGAGGTCAGGGTTGAGGTTAGACGGAACCTCTCTGCTGTTAATCCAGCTCCAGCTGGGTTGATTAGTGTTTACTGCTGGACTCACTAGGGCAATTACTGACTAATTAAACAATGGCTGTTTTTTATTTTTTTTCCCCTTTTTTTCTCAGGAGCCAATCAGGAGACAGAACAAAAACAAGGGTTACGTCACATCCTCATTTATGGTTACACATGACAGACTGATTAAGACTAACACAATTATCAGCTGATCACAAAAACTGAAATATGGCGGAAAATGCCATTTAAAATGCCATTTAAAATCCCGAATGTTATACAACATTTTTTTTCTGTTTTTGGAACATTAATTCAATCAGAGCTGTAACGTTTAAACCTCCGAGCACAGATCGACTTAATTGCAGAACAACCTGTTAATCTTTAGAGCAGCAGCCATTGAAAAAACGCCCGTTTAGCCTGAAATTTTTCACAGTGTTGCAGTTTTCCCACATTTTTATCACGTCGTACTTAAATCCTTGTCTCTTACCTGTGTGTGCAGATGGTGGTCGAACATGTCCATCTGGATCTCCTGGGTTGAGGTCGAAGGCGTCCTGGACATACTACTTTTCTGTACCATTGATTTAACTTTTGGAAATCTATTTTCACTGTCCTCGGCTTTAAGATGGTGTCGACAGGCTCATCTTCTTTTTTTTTTCTCAGGAAGGTAAAGCCGGTGCTGTGTGGGAGCTGGATGGTAGTACAATGGCAACTGCTGCCTCCTTCCAGCCTATAGCGTTACAAACTGGCGCACCAGGCTTTTACGCTACAGTCAAGCCAGCGGTATGATCTATCTACACATCCGGTTGGTAGTTTCAACGTAAAAATAATATTGCGCGTTTATTTTAATTATAGACATTAAATTTAGTTGATTTTCCCTTCACTGTAAACAGAAAGTTTTACTCTTACTCTAAAATATAGATTCGTTTAATTCCAGAGGAAAATCGACGTGTTACATGTATTTACTTTATGTCAGTGCAGGCATATACAATTGAAACTAATATTTATTTAACAAACACTAATTCCTTCAGTAACGTTCATGGAAATACAGTAGTTGATTGTGTCTAAACTGAAGGTAGCGCTACAGACTTTTATTTTGAATTTAAATTTCCGGCCCACAGCTATCTCCTTCTCTTCGTCTTGACGTATTCTCCTTCCAGTGTGCGCTCAGTAGACTCCAGCTGGGAGCCGAGGTCCACGCCCGGCTGAGCAGACCCCACCTTTGCTTATCGATTGATGGGGGAGAAACAGAGGCAGGGCCGCGATGATCGAAGTTGTCAGCGCGGCCTCTAGGTCCTCATACTGGGGCTGGAAACGAGGACGGCGCGCACCTAGGCGAGAAGAGTTCAATTTCAGTTAGGTTGTTGCAGCAGGGAGTTAAGAGGAGAGTTGAGGAAGAGGAGGGTTAGACTGGTGTGGCCTTCATCACAAACGCCATTAGTCCCGTCATTACCGGGTTACAGAGTAGACTCCAGGGATGGAGGTTCTGCTGGGTGGAATTAGCAGCTGTGGCTCCTAAAAAATATCCCAGCAATTTCCATCTAAGCCTGCATGCCATGTGTTATAAATGGCCGCGGTTAAACTCCAGAGAAACGCAATAACTATGAGTCTGATTGTTTATTTGTATCAAGCTCTTTCTGGTAAAAATAATAAAATTGTTAAATAAAATACTAATGAGTGTTCATAGTCATTAGTATTTTGGTATTTGTAATTTATATTTGCTCCAAAGTGCCAAATAGACTTAATGCTTAAATATAATTAGCTGTCGGATAGATATGAAGTATAAAATGTTGCCATTATTCATGACTCCACAGTTTCCTTTTTCCATTATCCTTTTAGAGATGCTCTTCTGTTTTGGCCTTCGGCCTGGTTGGGTCAGTGTCTGTTGATGCCGTGGTGGGCGGTGATCCATTGTTTTGGGTACACTTGATCCAGAGATGATGATTCCAATTGGTATTCTGGGTTACTTGAGGTGAAGAAGTCACGCAAGTGGCCCTCCTGCACCCACACACCGAGTGTAAAGAGTTGCCATAGTGACAGGCTGCTGCTGAAGGATGCAACAGTAGTCAGTATCAGCGTCTCAACAAGCTTCTCACTTATTAATAAAAACCTCTTAAAGCACATATCAAACATTGCCCTGTCGATACAAGTGTTTTGGATTTGGTTTCAAATTCTGTTTATGTGCTTAATAGTTATGCACTTGTGTATATTGGCAATTATATACACATACATATTATTTATATAGAAGGCAACCTTAAAAACGTTTTGATATAAATATAATTCTGAACTATGCCAGACTATTTTAATTAATAATTATTAATTATTAATTAAAATCATCTTAATGATGATAAACTATCACTTTGAACAGTAGGTGAGGATTAACTGAACGTTTCTGAAGGCATCGCCGTAATTATTTAATACAGAGCTGCATGAACGGTATTAACTTATTATTTTATAACCGATCGAATTTTATATTTCGTAAAAATAAAGATTACAAAACAATGCCGATGTTTTTAGAGTTTGCTACCAGGCAGGTTTTTGGTCTCAACACTACCCTCTTGTGTCCTTACTGAAGAATACATTATTTTACCCATAATGCACTGCGCAACCATGTAGCCTGTACCATTATTTAACTAGAGGTATAAACCTTTATACGTTTTAAAATAATTAGGCATTTTAATAACTTGTATGTTTTCTTGTACCTTTTTATTCTTGAAAAACTGTATTATTTGGGTAATTTATGAAGAACTTCCTGTGTTATCCCGGTCAACAGCGAATACTCTCTTTCGTGTCCATAATGGACTTTCCTCTATAATGGTAGCTTCCCGTCCGTCTCTGAAGCCTTCCTTTTCCTATTGAAGTAGCAGCCATGAGGTAGGATTGCTGTCGTTGGCAGAACAAAAGTCCCCCGTTTGCTAGTTTAAATGCACATTTGTGAAATTAATGCGACTTGATTGAGAACACTTACAATGTTTTTCAGCAATATATGCAAAAATAATGTCCATCATGAACAGATAACCATGTATTTTTACATGGGTCCGTAAAGCACGATGTGACCCGGAGAGAGGCCATGTTGTTACCCGGCTGTTAGCCTGGGAGCTATCAACCACGTAGCTTCTCAGACAGACCAAACCTAATGTTGACTCTAAACTCTCCCTATTATGTTGCATTTGAGTGCGGCACTAAAGAGAAGCGTGTGCTGTTGGCATGTTTTTACGGCTCTAACTTGGCTAAATGTACTGTGTAGCATGCTCAGGCTCCAGAAGAGGCTGGCCTCCAGCGTTCTGCGCTGTGGCAAGAAGAAGGTCTGGTTGGATCCCAACGAGACTAATGAGATCGCCAATGCCAACTCTCGTAAGTAAAGCAACAACTGAACTGCTAGGGATGCTGATTATACTCGGTAGCTTTGATTTGTTGTGTTTGTAGTATCAGCCTCTACCCAATAATTAAAAGGCTGTGATGAGAGACATCAAATGTGTAGTTTCTGTTATGTACCCGCTTTGGCACCAATTGGATAATTTTGCTCAGCACTAATGCAAAATAATTTATCTGACAGTTATTTATGAAGTCTACAGGCGGTTTTGTCTGAAGTATGAATAAATCAGCATTTTCTCAAACACTTGGAGGAAAACCTCAACATTTTCATATTTTTTTAAGCATGCAAATTGGCGTACTTTTAATGTGTTTTTGTTTGTTTCAGGTCAGCAGATCCGTAAACTGGTGAAGGATGGTCTCATCATCCGCAAACCTGTTACTGTCCACTCTCGGGCACGTTGCCGCAAGAACACACTGGCACGCCGCAAGGGAAGACACATGGGAATCGGTAAGTTGAAACCCTGGGAGGAGATTTTGCAAATGAATTGATAAACTGTATTTGAGGGAACATGGGTGACCGTCCTAATTGTTCTCCACAGGTAAGAGAAAGGGTACAGCCAATGCTCGTATGCCTGAGAAGCTTTGCTGGATGCGCCGCATGCGGATCCTGCGTCGTCTGCTACGCCGCTACAGGGAGTCCAAGAAGATTGACAGGCACATGTAAGTTGATGACTCTGTTACTGAGGGCCAGATCATTTGTGCTGGGTTGTTTTAGCTCTTCAGTCTTGTATAAAACTTTTCTCCCCAGTTTAAATTTGAACTTAATTTCATTCCTGTCAACACTTAAGGTGTTAAATTGTATATTAATGTATTTTCCAGCTGTTGCAGACCTTTTACATTTCTTTAAATTGATTTTTTTTCTTCCGTTGTCCCTGCCCAGGTACCACAGCCTCTACCTGAAGGCCAAGGGTAATGTGTTTAAGAACAAGCGCATCCTTATGGAGCACATTCACAAGCTGAAGGCAGACAAAGCCCGCAAGAAGCTCCTGGCGTAAGTTCATATGCATGAATTTTCAAAAGTGTTAATTTAACAATTTTATCAGAATCATTGAGATTCTGATGCTTGTTTAAACTCCCGATGCTCTGTCTCACAGCGATCAGGCCGAAGCTCGTCGTTCAAAGACGAAAGAGGCACGCAAGCGCAGAGAGGAGCGTCTCCAGGCCAAGAAGGAGGAGATCATCAAGAACTTGTCCAAGGAGGAGGAGACAACCAAGAAGTAACGTGGATCTGTCGTCCTCTGCCGGCTGTCAAGTGCTGACAATAAAAATGTACATAAAAACATTGATGACTTCCAGTTCTTCCTTTAATAGGACAGTTTCACAGCTGGTGTTTAGGTCTGTGGATGTAAAACGTTAATAGTCTCATACAGCAGAAACACAGTGGTCACACTAAGAATTGTAATTCTTACTTTGCCAGTTCCCGTTATGCAATAAAAATAATTAAACTCTTCTAAGAGATGAGCACAAATGTGATGATAAAATTAACATTGCAACAGCAAATCGATAATGGATGGAGGAAAATGAGGGTTGATATTACGGACTGTCATGAGTCACATTGAAGACTTTAAAAACATTATTCTAAATATGCTGGTAGCTTAGACGGTGCTAGATGGGTCTAACTGGAGAAAACTGAAGAAAATCAATTTATAGCCAATAAATTAAAGACATTTAAAATTCTAATTAAACTATAATTTGCGATAATAATACAATGGTAAAATCGCCAGTGTTGCTTTGTCCCCATCTAGTGGCTAACGTTGGTATGAACGCTTCAAAAGGCGATTTTTATATATCTGTTGATTCAGGTTCTTCATGTCATAATTTTATTTCACATTCAAGCATACAAAAAATACTTTTTTAACTTAATTTATTTTTTCTCATTATCACAAATGTCTATTGCACATCAGAAAAATATCACTTAATGAGTGAAAGGGCCCATTAAAGTGTTTCGATTACACACATTCATCAATAATCCACTGAGGATCTCCCAAGTCCATTACAGCCATGACAGGATGTGTAAATTATGCATGTGGTCGCATGTGACTGTAGACCTACAAGCCCATTAGCGTTGTAACGTTTGTTTCGGTTGCGTGACATATGCGGGTCAGTGACAGGTCAAACAGGCACCGGGAACAGCTGTGAGCTTTCACCACCCACACACGGGAGTGCATCTTCATCATGCCGCTCGAAAAGACGTGTTTTGTTTTTTAAATATTGTTGAAATGTTTGCAGTGTTTAATAAAATGCGACTCGCTGGAAAATCTAGTTTGTCAGGGTGTCGCCAAACACTGGTGTGCTTTAACCATCAGAGCCACTGTCACCAAAACACTTCATAGCCTCAGCTCATCGTTTGAGCTCACACAACCTGTTTTTAGGTTTTATTTATAGTCAACAAGTCTGAGTCAGAGGGCAAAATTATGGGGTGCTAAATGTAAACGTTCAGCCACTGTTTTTTAGCCAACATATTTTGAACATTTAGCTCACTTTCCTCACATTTAGCTCACTTTCGTCTCATTTAGAATGTTTTATATAATTGTTAAAAATGTTTACATGTGTAAAATAAATCTAAACGTTAAATCTAAATGTTAAATCTAAACCAAAACATTAAATCTAATTCTAAACGTTAAATCTAAACCTAAATGTTAAATCTAAATTTAAATGTTAAATCTAAACCTAAATGTTAAATCTAAATTTAAATGTTAAATCTAAACCTAAATGTTAAATCTAAATTTAAATGTGTGAGCTATATGTTTCAAAATATGCAAATAGGGCTGTTTCAGCGCCCTACTCTGTATGGTCAGCGTCCACGTCCCCTCAGAACAGGCCCACACCACCGACTGCTGCTCAGTGGATGAGGAGAGGAGAGGATGGAGAGGCATGATATAGATTTAGATTTAATGTTTAGTTTCAAATTTAACATTTAGACTTAGGTTTAGGTTTAGATTTAAAATTTAGATTTAGATTTATTTTACACGTACACATTTTTAACAATTATAAAAAATATTCTAAATGTAAGGAAAGTGAGCTAAATGTGAAAAATATGTTGGCTAATAAACAGTGGCTGAACATTTACATTTGGCACCCCATAGAAAATGCTTTTTACAGACTACTGCTGATGACAGGAAGTGCCACTTCGGGTTTCGTCTTGGTTTTGTGCAGCAGATCTTTTCTCAGATCCTGTCATCCGATCACGGAACCTCTGACAGGAAGAAGGTGTTTGCTGCTGTTGGCGTCTGTTCACAGCTGTGTTATTATGACTGTGGGACTGGAAACCATTTTTCTACACATTCCCGCCTGGATCTCATGATGCATAAGAGGTCGTGGATGCATTTGCCCTCATCTGACTCTCAGGCTCGCGTTTCCTGCATCTTCTTGGTATGAAAGCTCGGATTTGGTGGTTGGACATGTGTCCTACCTGGCTGTTGCATTAATGGTTTCGAGGTAAAAATCAGACTGCCCGTCACCTTGGTGACCCCTTGTCTCTGTTCCTCTGACAGCGTAGCCTCGACTGTTTCTCTGTCTCGCTGCAACAGTCGAGTAGGAAACTTCCCTAGATCACGTTTGTTTTCAAGTTCAGTACATGGGGTGGTTAGGTTGCCATGGCAGCCCGAGCTTACTCAGCATGTACTTTTTTTTTTTTTTTTTTTACAAGGCAAAACAGGTTTCAGCTCCCTCAGCATGAAGCTGGTGGGGAAACTGATGTTAGTACAAGTAGGAGATACACTATATTGCCAAAAGTATTCGCTCACCCATCCAAATAATCAGAATCAGGTGTTCCACAGGTGTATAAAATCAAGCACCTAGGCATGCAGACTGTTTTTACAAACATTTGTGAAAGAATGGGTCGCTCTCAGGAGCTCAGTGAATTCCAGCGTGGAGCTGTGATAGGATGCCACCTGTGCAACAAATCCAGTCGTGAAATTTCCTCGCTCCTAAATATTCCACAGTCAGCTGTCAGCTGTATTATAAGAACGTGGAAGTGTTTGGGAACGACAGCAAGTCAGCCATGAAGCGGTAGGCCACGCAAACTGACGGAGCGGGGTCAGCGGATGCTGAGGCGTATAGTGCGACGAGGTCGCCAACTTTCTGCAGAGTCAATCGCAGACCTCCAAACTTCACGTGGCCTTCAGATTAGCTGAGGAACAGTGTGCAGAGAGCTTCATGGAATGGGTTTCCATGGCCGAGCAGCCGCATCCAAGCCATACTGTACATCACCAAGTGCAATGCAAAGTGTCGGATGCAGTGGTGTAAAGCACGCCGCCACTGGACTCTAGAGCAGTGGAGACGCTTCTCTAGAGTGACGAATCGCGCTTCTCCATCTGGCCATCTGATGGACGAGTCTGGGTTTGGCGGTTGCCAGGAGAACGATACTTGTCGGACTGCACTGTGCCAAGTGTAAGTTTGGTGGAGGGGGGGATTATGGTGTGGGGTTGTTTTTCAGGAGCTGGGCTTGGCCCCTTAGTTCCAGTGAAAGGAGCTCTGAAGACATTTTGGACAATTCCATGCTCCCAACGACAGTTTGGAGCTGGCCCCTTCCTCTTCCAACATGGCTGTGCACCAGTGCACAAAGCAAGGTCCATAAAGACGTGGATGACAGAGTCTGAAGCTGTTTGTCAAGTTGTGTGGGTTTTTTGCGACCACAGCCGTGCCCAAACTTGAAAAACTGCTTGATCAACGTTGAAGGATGCAAGGGACAACTCGTTTCCTCTCGTCCACCAATTTAATTGAGTAATAGTTTAGGAATAGGAAGGAAAAGGTTGATAACCTTGGAGATAAACAGAACATACATTTTGCACATTCGTATCTGATTTGCATGTATAACACTTGTTAACACTCTATAATACTTGATTACTTAACCAATAGATGATAGCGAATGTTAAACAGTGAATGACATGGGATGTTGAACAATAGTTAACAGCAAATACTGCACATTAGATAATAGCAAATGCTGAACAATAGATAGCAAATGTTGAACAGTAAATGTGACCATCAGTTTATACAGTAGGTCAGAAATGAACTACTCTATCGAACATTACTATTAGAACATTTTACCATGACTTCAATTTAGTATGACTGTTTGACAAATAGTACTTAAGTTTAATCTTAATCTTTGGTTAGCTCAATTATACACAATCATACAAAGTTACTTCATACCAGTTGCGTCTTCTGGTTGATCAGGGGCTGTGGTCGTGTTTGAAAGGTTAGTCCAATCTTGTTGCACGTTTTTGTGCACCGCAGCGAGTGAAGTTGCTTTATATTGACTTTTGTCCTTTGATCATTTTGTCATTTGATCCTTTTGATCTGCCCGATTAATTTGCATCTTTTGATCTTCAAGTCCTGAATTCTTAGTTTTGACGCAACACTGTTATAGCTGCAAGGGTGGACCGACGTCATATTGAACCCTATGGATTAGAAACAGGATGTCACTGAAGTTCATATGCGAGTCAAGGCAGGTGAGCGAATACTTTTGGCAATATAGTGTAACTTTTAGCCTCACTGTAAAGTCCATTTGTCCCATTTAGCATCTCTGTCTGTTACGTCAAAACCCCAAAATAACCCTAACCCTTAACACTAACACAGCAGTTTGTTCAAGTTTGGGCAGAGCTGTGGTCACAAAAACTCACATAACTTGACACTGTCTCTTCCTGATCTCCCCAGCTTCTCTAATCTCTGTATGGGTCATTTGTTCTGGAAATTATCCCTAGAATAAAAGAAGCATGTGCATTTGTGTAAGAAAGATGTGGGGGTTCCTTTGATGGGTGGGAAACATCTGTCCTCTTCACATGCACTGCCCCAACTGGTTATCTGAGTGAACACACTCGCACCAGCCAGGAAACACCCTGTGGGCTAATTCAGGAGTGTGCACTCATGTTACTGCCCCTTTACTGTTGCAAAGGGGGAGAGAGGCTTGAGGGGGTGTGGGCGGAGGATAGCTAGGGGAGGGAGGGGAAAGCAGAAGAGGAAGGACTTAGGGTGGAAGCAGAGAGAAGAAGAAGCCGAAGCTTGGGCGACTTTAATGTGAGGGGGGAAGAATGAAAAGGGGGGAGCGTTGTGGGTGAGCTAAAGAGACATGACAAGGATTAAAGTAAGATGTGGAGCTGCGAAAGAGTCACTCAGCTGACCTGGACCAGGAAAAGACCAAGTGGAAGTGCAGAGAGGACATGTCTGAAAAAGAAGAGTGACTGTAACTTGCAGAGGCATGCTCACTCCTCCAGAAAGAGAAAGGAACGCTAAATCAAACCAGAGAGACAGGAAGAGAGTGAAGAGAAGAAGGAGAAGAAGGTGGAAAACACAAGAAAGCAGAGAGAGAGAAAGAGAGAGAGGAGCAGAGGGAGGACCCAAGGCTGACAAGTTAGTGTGAGCGGCTAACGAGAGAGAGATCAAAGGTGAGGCAGCGCTAGCAGACGTTAGCCAGCGGGGGAGGCATGAGGGGACAGTTCTTCAAATCCCTCTTCTCTCTGGGGATTGTTGTCGTCTGTCTGGGAGGCCTGCTGACCACCCTCAGTTGGTACTTATCTGATGACAAGTAAGTGTCTCACACACACACTCACACACACACACACACACACACACACTGACTGTCTTCCCCAGCCCCTTACCCTGACCCTAACCCTAACCAACACCCCTGACACCAACCCTTAGACTAATCTGAACTCTCCTAAACCTCATTAAGATTCTAATGATTGTAACAGTTTTGTGCTTGAGTGAATTCCGACACCCTTGAGCACATTTTTTCCAAATAACTGACTAGAACATCAAGCTCGTGTAAGAATATCTTGGTGTCAGTTCTCATGTGTGTTTCTGCGGCGTTAAATGTAGCAGCGGTTTTGTAGGTGAAATATGAGAGGCTGTTTGAGCTCAGCAGGCGCAAACCTCTCCAACACCCACCTGAAATGAAAGGTTTAGGCTCTGACTGTTTAGAACACTCTTTATTTAAAGTGCTGGAGACGCAATCACGCATGGCAGCTTTATTTTTTTGGAAACTTGAAAACAGGAAGACATCTCACCGCGTGCAGCATTTTGCAACACAGGCACCAGGGAGGCACGAGTGTGTTGCTGAAATGTGGAAAAACCTTTAAGTGTAGGGTTTTTACGCTGGCGCCTTAATTTACGCCTATGATTTCATGTTTGTTCAGTTCAGCTAGCGCGACACTTACCTGTTGTGTTCACAGCAAGAAGCACATAGCTCCTGTTAGCAAGAAAGACCCCCAGCCGGCGTCCGGCCTGTGCTCGGGCTGCAGGTGAGACACAGAAATCTTTCTGTCGGTGTTCCTTCAGTTGAAGTCACGTCTTCCTTTGTGTGACAGGGAGATCATTGAGAAGGCCAGAAGGTCATACTCTCAAACCTGGGAGAAGAAGGAGGACAAGTACCAAAAGTTCAGGTAAAACACAAAAAAAGTCAGAATTTTCAGTCAATTCTGTGCTTTTGGAAATATGTTGAATACACTACTTCCCAAATTCTGCACTGTTTCTAATAACACATTTAGCGCTTTACAGATCTGATGCAGAATGCTGATGCAACCATTGTTGACCCGTTTCAACATTATTCTAATAAATAATTGATTCGATCAATAAAACGATCCACCAACAGGATTTATGGTTCTAAGAAGGAACATGTGTTCCCTCAGATCTGAGCTGAGCAGCAAGTGTCAGGGCTTTGAGAAGGCCGTCATCACCCAGGCCAACACCGCAGTGGGATCGAGAATTGTGTTTGACGGGGAGAGGAAGCGGTCCCTCCAGGTGTCCCCGGAGGTGTTCAGCACCTTTGCGAAGGTAAGAGGTTTGTGCTCCACGTTAGTGTTTGCGTAACTGCTGACTCATTGTGACGAAGATGAACTCAGACTGTGAAAACAGGTAAAAGTTAACACGCAGGGGGCATCCGGATTTGAACCGGAGACCTCTTGAGCTGCAGTCAAATGCTCTACCACTGAGCTATACCCCCATGCGGCTGGGTGTGCTAGCATTAGCATCCACTCTGATCAGTTGTATAACGTGTATAAATGTGTTTTTCCCACTCAGGAGCATCCCTTCCCTAATAAAACGTGGGACACGTGCGCGGTTGTCGGGAACGGGGGGATCCTGAGCGACAGCGGCTGTGGAAAGATGATCGACTCGGCTCAGTTTGTCATCAGGTGACATGATGAGTTCAGGTTCACGTCGGCAGAATCCAGCTTTTCTGTTTCGATGGCTCATTTTCCGCAATGACGTGTTCAGGTGTAACCTGCCTCCGCTGAACGGCTACGAGCAACACGTGGGCGTCAAAACCGACCTGGTGACGGCGAACCCCAGCATCCTGTTTGAGAAGTGAGCTCAAACCATCAGCTGTGCCACTGCAAAATTCGTATTTTTTACTAATGCTGGCTGTTTATGTTCAGGTACGGTGCTCTCATGGGGAGACGGCGCCCATTCATAGAGAGTCTGCGTAGCTATGGCAACTCCCTGCTGCTGATTCCTGCCTTCTCCTATGGCCACAACACTCCTGTGTCCCTGCGGGCCTTTTACGCCATTGAAGACTTTAGAAGCCCCACCCGACCCATATTTTTTAACCCCCAGTACCTCCAGAAACTCGCCGTCTTCTGGCGCTCCAAAGGTTTACGAGCGGTCCGGCTCAGCAGCGGCCTAATCATGGCCAGCCTGGCGCTGGAACTCTGCGGCAACGTGCACTTGTACGGCTTCTGGCCCTTCAGCAACCACCCGCACGGACTCCGCACGCTGAAGAATCACTACTACGATGACATACAGACTAAAAAGAAGTTCCACGCCATGCCGGTGGAGTTCGAGCTCCTGCTGCAGCTGCACACAGAGGGCGTGCTCAGGCTGCACCTGGGCGACTGTCCGGCGGGCGAAGTGAAGCCGGCGGACAGCACCGACACCGAAGGAGGGGTGCCTCCGCAGTAGCCACTCAGTGAATGATGGACCCATGAATTTTCTGTGACACTGATTAATTGATTGGGGTTTAACTGACCACTAGTTTAAGTCTGAGATATTTGCACTGAAATCAAAATGCAACGACTGTAAACACAAATCAGCAGAGGCTTTCCAGCTGGAATCTGGACCAGGGTGTTTTGACAAAAATGCTCCACGAAGCCTTGTGTGCACCACAGTGCCTTACTTTAACTGTGATTACATTATAGCTTATATGAATGTAATTTCTACACAGTCAGACATCTCTGCCACAGACTGTCTAGTCGACAACACCCTTAATGTGCTGGCTGTGGTTGATTGTTTCCACTTCCCCATGAGGAAGTGACAGATGAGACACAGACGTGAAATGGCTCTTAGTCTTTGTTGGCTGTGCCCTTCAGAGGAAACAAGAACATAATGATAAGACCACTAAAAACAGGAGTTGTTTTGTTATTGGTCGCTACGTTAAAGCTGTGATCGCCGTCTCCAGCGACCAAAAACTGTTGTAGTGTACGCGTGTTAGCCTGGAGACAAATAGGTTTTTTTATGACTTTGATAATTAGAGCAGAGACACACTCAATCAAGTGATAATGTTTTGAGCACTTTGATCTAACATTTCCATCCATCCATGATTTAGTCCCATCTTTCCAGGTTTGTTTAGAGTTGAGCAGATTTGATAATAATTTAAATGTTTGATTTTGACAGGGGAAAAAAAAGAATAAATGTAGCAAAAACAGTTGCCTCTAATAAAAGAGAATAAATATGAATGTGTGTCCATCCATGCGGTGGGGTTATTATGGGGTGGATTCTAATCCCGAGGGGCCATAAATTCCTCTACGTCCTGTTTGCTGTAGGACGCTTTAAGAGTAGCACTACAGGGATTGTGTTTACAGGCCTAAGATTGTGCTTTTTATACGTTTACCATTTCATTATTTTAGTAAAAGAAGCCGAAATAAGAAAGCTCTTTATCGTTTCAGTGCTTAAATGAAAGCGTAGAACAACCGGAACAAACGCTCGACATACGGAATGAAAAGTTCCGTCTGTCGCCTTGGCAACCGCTGCAGCGACGCCATCCGAGAATCATGGAGGGTCGTGCCTAAAACGTGCCTCCACAGATTCTTCTGTTGGGCATGAGCCGCTTAAAGTTGCGGAGCTCATTAGCCAGATGAACAGAACCAGATGTTCGGCCCGAAACGAACCATCGCCGCCTTCCTCACCGACTAGGCCGGAAATCCGGTGTCTATGTGAAATTCTTCCGTGTTTTCAGGAGTGGTTCCCTTTTAACGGTAATAACTTTATTAATGAGAAATAATTATCAGAAAGAGAAAATATCCTAACTATTGGACATGATATAGGATAGGCCTTAGAAGATTAGAAGATTTTGATTTTGAGCTTTGGTGTGGCACAGACTATTTCCAAAGCAGCTTTTGTGGTATTGTTTGTCTTTTTAACAGCGTGGGCTGTTTGTTTTGTTCACCTTCTCTCGAGTCATTAAATTTTATTTTCGTTTTTACTGTATTCTGTGCATCTGGTATACTTTCACTGGTCCAGCAGATGAAAGAGATCCAAACATCTGTATTGCAGCAATCTTCTGCTACCTTTTACTCCCAAATTCATAATGGAATCATGCGCTCAGTGCCCCTAAAACCAGATCTGTGTAGTGTTTGTGGTTTATCCAGACAATTAGGCCATTAATGAGCTGAAATGTTTGTTCCTTTTTCGAGAAATTACCCCGTTGCCACAAGTTGCCTGCCCAGGGATTGCTCATGGGATTCATTCATATCAGCAGTGACCTCATTGTTCTCACAGCTGCAGCCCTCTGCTCATTCCCACCGCCAAACCTCTCCAGGGACAGGTTTTTTTTAATTTATTTATTTCAAATTTATGAAAATAAAACATTCTTCTCCCTCACTGTTTTATGTTTGTTCTGCAGGCAACAAGTGGAAATGTGATTAAGGACATTTCAGCCACTCTGCAAACACTCATGTTTGCCTCCTGCTTGCGTCTGGGCTGACTGGGGGAGCGTTTAGGGCAGCGCACCGTTTTTTTTTTTTTCTTTTGTTTTTTTTAAACAAACAATCTGATGAGGCATTATGTAATTTAAGGTCCGACAGACTGGGATGTTCCTGCTGTCACAAGCTGAAGTTCAGCCGTCATCGAGAGAGCTGCCAAAGTGACAAACAGAATGACACGGCTGATGTGAGCCAAACTGACATATCTCCTCAGCCTTCTGCGTTGTTCCTGTCAGTGACTCAGCACCAACCCGGGTGACTCGAATTCTCCTGATGGGACTTTGCACCAGACCTCCACTCCACCTCCACCCCTTGATCTCCAACAATCCAAACTGCACAGATCTTATTCTGACAACAGGCAAAGATTTAAAACCAAGACTTTCATGATGCTGTGAAGCAACAGAAAGCAACTCTCTTTAATCCAGTGTGCATCAGTCTGATTTATTATGGTTTTATAGGAAAATATGTCTTTTCACATGCAAATCAAATATTTTCATCTAAGAATATGAAAAAAAGGGGTCTGCAAGGATACCAGAATGGCAAAGAAATGTACATTTTACAAAAGGCATAAAAAAAGTCACATGAACGCATGAATGAGTCAGTACCGATAACACAGCTAGTGTTATTGTCACATCCGACAGTGGTGAATGTGACAGACATGGAGGGGCAACATGAGCTTCTCTCGTGAATGCAGTCGTCGTTGAGCATAGACACGCGCTGCTGGACCCGTGTGACGGTGAAACAAGCCGACGCGACTCTTAATCGTGCAGAGAGTTCAACCTGTGCTTCTCCTGCAGGGGTGAAGCTGCCTGCCAGAAGGGAAATTCATCCTGGATTTGTTTATTCCTCATAGAAATATGTGCACCGGCACTGTGTCCCTTTTGACTGAAAAGCGACAATTTGGACTGAAACCCTGATATGTGAGTCTTAAAGAGAGCTGCGGGTAAAAATGTCAACAAAAGAACCAACAAAAATAATGCTCATCTGATAAATCTGAGGATGAATCTGCTGTAGGAAAATCGTCCTAGTTTTTAACATTTTTTTGTAAAACACAAACAGACACATTTTGCAAGCTCAATATGTCTTTTCTTTCCTTTTACAGTTGTCAGCCGAATACGTAGTATGAATGAACCCTTAAGATCGGGCATTATTTTCATCTTTATTCTTTCTTTTCAGAGCATCTGCGGAGACAAGCAGGGTACGCACAACAGTGCCATGGGGGGGGGGATCATGAATAGATAGCTGCCAAAATTCATGTTCTCATGCACAGCCTGAGAAGATGGGGTCTTTAAGTCCCCTTCCTGACCTCCAGAAGCCTCTCCTGACACCGCGGGGCTCAGGGTCATCCATCCAGAGTGCATTATTTGCTCCATGAATTGACAAGCGGAGGCTTGTGCAGAATGAACCGGTCAGATTGTTGTAGCTGAACTGGAGCACACTGCCGTATTGTTGCTGCAGTCAGTGATCATGTGGAGGAAGTCACGTCTACAGCATCACCACTTCACAGGGGTAACGGTACGTTCCCTACTCTCTGGAAAAGACCGACCTGTCAGAGGAAATGAATTCAATCCTGCAATGTGCACGCTTTTCAGATTTCATCCCTCCAGAATGAGTAAATACTTATTTGGAAACTACTCCGAGGGGAGGCTCTCAGTCGTGTTTTTTAATTAATCTGGCACTCATCTGACTCCAGCAGCCAGTTTTTCTCCACACAGAGCTGGAGATGGAAAATGGATTATTTATTTTAGAAAAAACATCCCAGAGGGTTGCTTTGAACATACAATATTAATACTGAAACACACAAGGGCAGATTTGGCTTTTTTTTCTTCATTAAGTCACTTTTGCCAACTTATAAAAATATATCATGGAATATTTCACTTGTCTTTTACAACTAAAAGGCAATTTACACATAATCATAAATATCAATACAACCGGGTCATTTTAAAAATGCTTGTTTTCTTTTTTAAAAATCATTACACAAAAGAACAAGTCACTTTTACAAAACAGTTGGTCTCGTAGGCTTTTTTTCTTTTCTTTTCTGCTGTCATGGCACAGTATTCCAAAGCTACAAACAACCAGGCCTGGATGGCAGATTGGCATAAAACCTTGGCACTGACACTTGCGTCACACAAACAGTGTTTGGTCTCGCTTTACAGTAATGGCTTTAAAAAGGTTTCCATTACAGCGGGCTGATAATGCAGCCTTCTGCATCTGACACTGGGAAGACTTGACACAAGGCTTGGTCATAGAAAAGGAACACTAGTAAAGTGTTGCTGGATGCAGGTTACATTGATAACTTGTAGCTGCAAAATACTCTCCAATACTGGACGCTTAGTAGACGTGACCACCAGGGGGCAGTCGTCTACAAGGCAGAATGAGACCTGGCTGGGAATCATGAAAAGCTGGAGAAAGAGAAGCTGAGAGGTGGAGAAAGATTTAAAAAAGAGAGTTTCATTTTTTTTAAAGTCTGCAATACTGTGGTGTGGCACAGAGAGACGGAGGAATCGCACACAAACACAGTCAAATGCAAAGTCACAACGACATAACTCTGTAAGTGACACCGGAGAGAAAGTAGACAGAACTGGACTGACAGGACACAGCCTACAGGAAGGTGATGCATCTTGCCGTCACTGCATTATAAAAACATGCTGTCGGCGCCGCTGCGGAAATATGTTTCATTTTATTGCTTTTCCGTTGTTATGATGTACTGTACCTCGATAACGTCATCACAGTACGACACTTTAGCTCGCCAGAGCATATTGATGACTTGTCAAGACTCCTATTGTGAGGAATTTTATCAACGTCGACTTCCTGGGAATTAGCGGTTGTACGAGGAGAGAGAGTCTTTGCTGAGGCGCAGCCTGAAAATGAGCTAAGCCAAATCTGCTATCAATCGGATTCATTACAAAACTAATTATCATTTGTTCCAAAGTTCTAATCCCTACACAAAGGTGAACGGGAAGACGTTAGAGGTCAATATCAAGATGCACCATACATGTAAACGGTGTGATGTTTCAAGTTAGACATTGATAGCCCCGAAACAAGCCAAATTTGTACACATTTTAGTAGACAACAACACATCTCCTCTCCAGCTTGCAGGATTCTTTAAGGCACAGTAGTGTGAATATGGAAGGACGATTGCAGCAGCTCGTCATCCATTCTCTAATTATGTACAGTAAATGGTCCCCACGCAGTTCGTCGTTTCTGGCTTTAAATCCACACGGAGGGCTTCCCCTCTCCCGATTTGCTGCTGCTGCTGTTGCTGCTGCTGCCTCCTGCGCTGCTGCCTCCTTTCCCGTGCTTGAATCGATGTTTGCGCTCTTTCTGAGGGTGAGGTTGCAGTGGCGGTTGAGCCTGAATGATGTTACTTTGGGGTTTGTCATCCTGGTTGTCCCCGAGCTGCACCTCAGCCTGGTGCTGCTGGCTGTAGGCCTGGATGGCCGCCTCCAGCTGCTCGTGAGCCTGCTGGATCATGTCTTTGTTCAAAGCCACGCGGGCTTCTCCTCCAGTGGGAAAGTTATCTTCGTTACTACCAAATTGCTGTTGCTCTTCTTGGGCAATGTTTGCCCGGTTTTGCTTGCATGCCATCTTGGCGTTGCTGAGGTCCGTGTAGGGCATCTGCTCGGGCTTTACCACAATGTTGTAGCCAGGCGGAGCCGATGGCGTGTTCCACGAGAAAGGGTAACCAACATAATCGGCAGCCCCATCGCCACCCACCCCTCCTTCGGAGCCCGCCTCCGGGGCTGTACCCCCGACTGACCCCTCTACAGCTCCATTGGTACCCAACAAGCCCAGCTGGTACTCATCGTCTTGGGGTGGGCTGCGCCGCCGGCGGAGGATGTCATATATGGAGCCGATCCCTAAATGAAGCATCTCCCAAATGTTGAGAATGAGGCAAAGGACCGTGACCCCGTACATGATGCGCAGGAAAATGGTCTTTTCTGTAGGTCGTGACACGAAGCAGTCAACGCTGTGGGGGCACGGTTTTCCCGAGCACACGAACACGGGCATCACACGGAAACCGTAGAGTAAATACTGGCCGGCGAGGAAGCCCGCTTCCAGCACTGTACGGGTCACCAGCTGCAGAACGTAAACCCGCATCAGGCCCTCGTCTCTGATACGCCTGCGCCCGTCGTGCCGGACTTTGGGTCTGGGCGTGGGCTGCAGAGGATCTCTCGGCCTCTTGGGGGGCTCCACCTCCGGTACCTCGTAGATCATGGGATCGTCCTCCTGGTCCTCCTCAGTCTCCTCAATGCCTCGGTGCTGCCGCGCTCCAAAACAGATTTTCCTGGGCTTCCTGTGCGTGTAGCCTCCGCCTCCTGTTCTAATAGCCGTGGAAGCTCCACCTCCTTTGGCTTCCTCCAGTCTGGCGATCTTGTTGATGGCATAGCCCATGTACATGAGAGAGGGCATCGCCACCAAGATAATCTGGAAAACCCAGAAACGGACGTGAGACAGAGGGGCAAAGGCGTCGTAGCAGACGTTCTCGCAGCCCGGCTGTCCCGAGTTGCACACAAACTTGCTCTGTTCATCATAGTAGATGGACTCCCCTCCAACGGCAGTCAGAACGATGCGGAAGACGATGAGCACGGTGAGCCACAGCTTCCCCACGAAGGTGGAGTGGTTGTGGATCTCCTCCAGCAGCCGCGTGAGGAAGCTCCAGCTCATGGTGTCGCTGGACAGTGGGGCAGACAGTGTCCCTCTCTCACCTGCTCACAGACTCTGGAGAAAGAACAGGAGGAGGACACAGAGAAGAGAGGAGAGGGAAAGAAAAACACAATTTCACCTTTAATGCACTTATTAAAAAGGCGATCAAAGAAAGCGCTGGGGTGTCTGCTTTCATCCTGGCGTTACTTCCGCAGTTCACAGGCAACAGCTGAGCAGGGGTGACACAATAATTGCTTTAATTCAAAGTAGTGCTCCTCTCTGAGCAAAGGCAATCAATGCCTCCTTAATTTCAGCTGTTACTTCTTGCACCACAAAAACGTACGCAGTGAGTTTTGAGCTCAGGCCACAGTGAGGTGTCCCTCAAGTCTGCGGCGTCTTAGGGAATTAGAAAGGAAACCGGGAAGAAAGAGGATATCTCTATTAAAAATACCATCAAGCAGCTCTGAGAAGGAGTCAAAATAATCCAAATAGGGAACGTGCTATCATCACATACACACACTTTATTTAACGGCCTATCTTTTTGAAGAAGTAAATCCTCTTAGCGAAGCTTCTTCTGTGAGAGGTGCAGTTTTCAGGATATTGTATTAGCTTGACTGGTTGGTTCTAGCTGAGAAGTTAAGTTTTACGTGTGAGTGTGTGTGTGTGTGTGTGTGAGTGTGTGTGTGTGTGTGTGTGTGTGTGTGTGTGTGTGTGTGTTCACATGCACACTTTAGGAAGAAGGACATGCTGTATATATAGGTTAGATCTGGGCTCCAGGCAGTGTTACCAAGCCCGCAGAATCAGCAGGTGGTCGGGCACAAACTGTTGGAGCGGGGACCCAGAGAGCAGACCCACATTAGCTCAGGCAGTGGAGCTGAACCCAAACACTGCTGTCCCTCAGGGCAGCTTTTGGGGGATGAGAGGACACCTCCACACAACCTCCTGCCTTATGTGGCTGCAACAGAGCATGGCTTATTGTGAGAGGAAAATCCCGCCATGAATACTGGCTTAGTTCGGGGTTTTAAGGGCTTCCGGGGACGAGCTCCTCGCCGAGCAGGTTGAGAGCTTATCGGGTTTGAGCTCTGCTGTGGCGAGGGGGGGGAAAGATTCCTGCGGAGGAGACAAACGGGAGTAGCCGTCCTCTCTGCTTTGTGTCTCCAGAGCAGAGAGGGAGGGAATGTTTTGGGGGTGGAAAAAAAAAAGCTCGCAGTGAAACATGTGTCATATTGATCACTGTGACCATATAAGGACACGTCGTGGACGCAGGAGGCGGATGTCAGGAATCCTTCGTTAGCACACACAGTTTCCTGCAGTCAGCGCCGCGGCCAAACCAAGCAGCGAGGTCCACGTGAAAGCGCTGCGTCTAATGAGTCGCAGCAGAGCCGGAGGTTTGCTACGAGCAGACCGAGTCACAGCCGCGTCCGTCTGCGGTCGAGCTGTGTCTGACTTTTTACAGATTACATCACTGCGTTTCTTTATGTAATTCTCACTTGATGTGCTGTCGCCCTTTAGACAATCATTCCCAGATTGTCTGACAGGAAGAAAAGGATGATTTGTAGTATTTATTTTGGAGGGTACAATAGTTCGATTTGATTTCAACTGCAGATTTATTGTGCTAATCTTTTTGGTTATTGAGCGAAAAGTTCAACCTCAAATTAGGGTGTATAATCTCTGAATTACGTTGCTCAAATTTGCACAAGGCCTTTTAAATTTCAGAACGCTGCAACCATGCACATCTGCCACCGGTCATCCTCAGTCTCAGTATCAGCTCTCTAGTTTATGGGCTTATATAACTAGAAATTTACAAGACACACTGGAACATCGCTGTGTCCGGTGATTAAAAGCATTTATTTTGAAGAGTTCCTTGGTCTTTTTTTCCAGGAGGAACTGTCCCGTTCCCAGCTGACCAGCGGCTTCTGCCCACAGTTGCCTCGACTTAATACTCCTCCGCTACCTCAACCGCATCTAACCTGGCATCCTGCCTTCTCATCCGATCTGTGTCTGCGGCAGCTAGTGGGGCAGTTAGGGGTAAGAAGATGACTCTGTGCATTAAGGTAGGGGGGTGAGTCAGTCTGTGGAACAGCAGCGCAGAGACAGACTTCCACTCTGTCTGTCTGACGTGAACAGTCAACACCAAATTGGTGGAAATCATGTCGCACACGCAAAATTGGAAGAAAAGCTAGAATAAAAAGAAGCCTAATCCAGCACAACAGCGCAGCATTGACGATGTTATGGGTCGTAGGTCAGACTGTCTAGAAAACCACAAGGTCAAAGGTCATTGTTCAGACCTGTGAAGAAAGTGAAATCCCTGGTTCCTGGCTGAACGGTTCCGTCGTGAACCGAGAGGATGCGTCCCAGACTGGTGCACGGGAGCGCAGCGGGCGGATGAGGAGGTTGTGCAAGATTTAAACATGAAATTCAGAGGGCAGAAACAGCTAATGAGGACAAAAACATTACCTTAAAATCAGGAGAAAGATTATTAATATAGTTAACGTTTAAAGTATGCGTTTGTGGACACTGTGCTGAGTGAGCTGAGGAATGTTTCACTCTAATAAAAGCAAACGCTACATTAGAGAAATGACTCCGTTGAGAGCGCAGGGAAATGCAAATGACTGACATCGGTCAGTGGGCAGGAAAGGAGCGCTAAAGTCTGCTGTCTGTCAATAAAGCCAAACCCTTCCCCACTACCGCAGCCGAGTTTGAAAGGTCGAGCCCCTCTCTGCCTCTAAACAGTTTAGCATATTACACATTCCCACTTTGCTTTCATATATGCAGATCAGTGCGGAAACGTGCACACATGCATGCACAATCCCTTGCACCGATGAATACAGGCGACCGCGAAAATGAAGCAACCTAAATGTCGGTTAAACAGCTCTAATGAGTGTCTGTGAGTCAGTTTAATTATCCTCTGGATGAACTCGAGGATCCACCCTCACATCTACACAGACTCATTCAATGTGTTAACATTGAACAGAAGGTGAAATAGCTTTGTATTGTTATGTTTCTGCTAACCCCACACAGGACTGGCTCACATCTGTACAGATGTGGCAGCCTTCCATTATCAGCTCACAGCCCAGATGTGGATTTTCCCCTGCAGACTATGACTGTCTGGACCTGCTGCGGGTAAACCCCATCTGCTCCACCACTCTATTATCTTTATAAAACTAATCAAAACTGTTTAAAAAAGAGCCTGATCTGAAGGATATGTGAAGACGCCGTTAAATGTGATCAAATTTGAAATTAAAAACCGTAAATCTCCTTTTATTCTGCTATAAACTTGCTGTAACTCAGTGTTAAAATCTTATCACCCAGAAGGAAGCAGAAAGAGGTCTGTATTTACTGAGATAAAATAATTGTATTTCTCATTCATGAGAAATGTGGCTGACCAGTAAAGTAAATGTCCCAGTGAAGTAAAGTAAAGTAAAGTAAATGTCCCATCTATGAATGCCGATACGTTAGCGTCGGTGTTCCTCCGACCGTCCGGATGCTCCTCTGAACCTCCAGCCTGTCACAGTCTCCCCTCACAGACCTCCACATGAAGCAGCCTGCTCATCTGCCCTTTGGCTTGCTCCGTGTGGCTCAGGTCCTGCTGCTCTGATGCTGAGACTCACATAAACCCCCCAAAAATCTGTCGTAAAAAGGTCACGATAGGAGCAAAGATAGGCGCTAGAGCAGCCCTGCAGAAGACCGAAAACACAGGGGGCTCCATTATTCCGCTTCCTTCTTTTCCTCCTCTGAATGCAGCAGATTAACTCTTTTGTCAGCCATTCAGGAATATTCAAATCACCAGAAATACTCAGAAGTGCCTAGAACGGATTTCCTATCAACAGACTTTCCGGCTGTCTGCTTTAAGTCACAACTTTGTCCCAAAGACTCCTTGATGTGATTAAAAATGCCAAGAGTGACGACGCTGGACTGACAGAACGCGCTTATCAGAGGCGCTAATCGCATCAATTTCATAGCCTAATCTCTGGCAGACTGTACAGCAGACGCCTTTGCACAGACACACACAGAAAACTTACTTACGGAGCGATCGATTAAAGGCAAAGAAAGTGTCAAATTCATCCCATCGAGAGGATCCCACGGCCCAGACTCACAGAACAAAAATGATTTAAAACCGGGAACACAAACATGAGCGTCAGCCTGTAAGAAGAGCTCGAGATGATGAAGTCTTTGCTCAGGCCAGAGAATGCTCTTTTTTTTTTTTTGTTTGTTTTTTTTACTGAAAGGAAGTGCATCCTGGCAGAGTGACCCTGCTTCTGCGTTCGTGGGAAACTAAGAACCTCCTCATTAGCGCTGTCCGAAGGGGAAGAAACACAACTGTGGACCGCGTCCATATGTTACGGGACGAGTCTCTGAGGCAGGAGCAGTCTCTCTGGGCATAACTGTGACTTTGATTCAGAAAAAAAACCCAAAAAAGACGCATGTGTGAGTGCTGAAAATGTTTTCTCCAAGTTGAGGATGCGTTTGGCGAGGTGATCTGGCGTCCTGGTGGGCTGGACTGGTAAAGGATAAAGGATTACCCTCTTCCTCATCACTGTTGCGTTGAAAAGAGGCGCATAAAGAATAAACAAGCAGCAAAGTGAAGTGATGCAGCCGCTTACTCACCCTACACCTCCTGTCCCAGGTGCTGGGCAGCGCGTCCTCTGTGTCTCAGCTTCAGGCCCCTCATCTCTGGCCCCTCGTCTCACTTGTCCCTGACCCTTTACATAGCTCCTAACCTGGGCTGACATCAAACGACCCTGACCTGAAATCATCAACGGCCGACAACAAAGAGCTGAAAACAAAGCCCCCGGTCCGCACGCCACTCTCAGTGTGTGTGCTTAACCAAGTGTGAGCTCCTCCTGAAAGCGAGAGGAGCCAGGGAGGAAGAGCATCTTGCCTCTCTCCCTGTGGTACTCACAATGGTCGTCACTTCATCCCCTCCAAACTGGGTCACGGTTGGGGGTGGGGGTGTTTGTATGTGATGATGATGAGGGGGACTGAGCGGGGGGGGGGGGGGTTGCTTAATGCCCCTGGGACGACAGTGGGGAGGGGATGTCTGACAGAAGGTGATACGGGCGGGAGAGGAAAGTACGCGGTTTTTCAACTTTCCTGAGATCTCTGGCCACGGCTGGGAAGCGGTGGGGTGGGGGTCAGGTGGTGGGGGCTTCTAGAAGGAGAGCAATTAGAAGTCTGGCTTTTGTGTTCCAAGAACACCGTTAGAGGGCACATTAGAGGGTGGACCTGCACAAACACTCAACTTTTTAAAATGAATGAATCTGTGTCAGATTTTTTTTGCATGGTAAAAAAAAAAAAAAAAAAAAAAGTGAATAAAAAATAATAAAGTGACCCAGAAACAGAACTGAAAGAGAACTGAAAAGTCCCACTAACGTCCATGCTGTGTTCGGGTGCTGCAGCGTAGGGAGGAAGAGAGCTTTTTCTTGGTTCCCCAACAAACCTTTGAGGATCAGAAGTGTTTCTGTGGGTTTTCCCATGAAATATAACAACACAATCTGTTTCATTTTTTTAAATTCATGACCTAATCAATGAATTTCTTTGTGAAATATTTGGAACTAGTCTCATAGTCTACTAATAAAAGTAATAAATATTAGCATGTCGACACATTTAATTGTTAAAAAAAAAAAAAAAAAATCAGAAAAATCAGACGTTATTGTGGCTTCTCCTGGATTTCTACACCAACGTTTTGTCTACAAGAATTCAGGATCATTTGGGGAGTGTTCCAAGTGTCAAAATATTACAAATAATTGATGCCCAACATGCTGCATGTTGACAGTGCCAGCGGATTCAACTCCGTAGAATCAGGGCAACGAGTTAGCAGTTGAGGGGACAACTCTTCCTCCTCCGGAATGTTATGAGGGAAGTCAGGAGAGGGTCGCAGCGATCTCTGCAGGACCCAAAAAATAAGATCTGGCCCCGACCACGCTTCTGCAAAGCACTTCTGTCCTCACGTATACGACAGACGCTCGCAGGAATCTCCACGTGACGATAATCCTCCACCACTTTCAGCCCCTTTTCGCCCTTCTCACTCAGCCGACACCCTCGCATCTGGGCATTATCACGCCGCGCCGCCGCTGATAAAAGATGTTCCTTTGATATTGTCCAAATCCAGCCACCAGCTCAAATTAGTCCTGCGTCACATCCCGGCCTCTTTTCTTATCGTTCTTATGAGCAATTTCTATCTCCAAATTTCACAGCTCGTGAGCAATCAGACCCCCTTCCAACCTTCCTTCCAACCCCCCTTTGGAAATCAGGCTCCTGTAAATATGTTTATATTATATAAATATTTCTTTGCAGCGTTTAGCCGGCTGAATAAAAAGCAGTGACGCGTCTTTCTTTAGAGAGGCGTCAGCGTGGCGATGGCCTTGAATCAGTTTCGTGTTCATGTGAGCAGTTTGTAAAGACAAATCTTCAGGGACGGACAGGCAGCAACGCGGGGGTATAGCTCAGCGGCAGAGCATTTGACTGCAGATCAAGAGGTCCCCAGTTCAACTCTGGGTGCCCCCTTCATGAGTCAACGCTGAGCGTTTCTGTGCGACAGAATCGTTTGGGCTCATCAGCAGATTGTTTTTTCACTCGGCTCTCAGCAGCGGAAGGTGCCGAGAGAGTAAAAATCAATACAAAACCGCTTCTTTTGTGGCTCTGCAGCGTCTCCTTGGATACTTTAATCCCTCTGCATGATGATAAAGGAGCCTCTATCTTCAGTGAAGACAGTTAAGGCAGTTTAAATACTGTAAACCAGTCAGTTCTTATTATTACGCATCCACCTCTTCTACTGACGGATGCTTAGTCCTAATCAGGGTGGTGGCAGCGCTGGAGTCTATCCCAGCTCTTGACAACAATTACAACACACGGTGGACAGGTCTCACACACACCATGCCCTCAGAGCCAGAGGCAGTTTGGAGTCTCCAGTCGGCCTAATGAGCATGTTTGACTGTGGGAGGAAACCAGAACGCCTGGAGAAAGGCCACACGGGCACCAGGAGAACAGGCAAACTGGAACAGAACTCGGAACGCTCTTGCTGTGACGGAGTTGATCTAACGTGGTTGTTGTATCTGACACCATCAAAACGTGTGTATGAATGCAGCTGTCAAAAAAACAGACGCGACATGGAGCGATGAAAGACTCGAGCTTCCTTAACTCTCATAATCCTTCAGCCTGTCAGCAGAAAGCCAGCTAATCCCACTGTGTGTGTAATCTGTGCAGAACATCAGGATGCTTCGAAAGGAGAGGCTGGGGTGATGGGTTCCTTCACAACGTGGCTACAATCAGGCTTTTTGATAACATTTCCCTGAGTTCTGCACATTTTCACGCTGTTAATGTGCCCCAAACCACCGGGTCATCTTCCAGCGGGGTTTGATAAGTGGAAGAGGTTCATCTTTTTAGAATGACAACACATCATCTACTTGTTCTCCTGTAGCTTCTCAAAAACAGATTCTTTAAATCTACTGAATTTGATAAAATAACCTGAAAGGGCAAAAACGTACACCTCTAGTAAAAGCAGTGGAAGTTTATTGGCTGTGAGAGTGTTTGAACAGTAACCAAACCTCTTCACCCTGTCTGCGTATTTCAGACGGTCTCTGGGGCAGCTGTCTTACAGACGGTGACAAGATAAAGCGCGAGGACACGTTAGCACCAGAAGCATTAAACAACTCTCTAAATCATTTATGTAGAACTCAAAGAGCTGTTTTGATTCACCATAAAACTTCAGGATTACGTCTTCTTAGTGCAAACCCAAAAAAGACTTTGAAACAGCAGTTTCCCGTCGTCTGATGGACAACTAAACTGTGCTAAAATTAACATTACTGGAACCATCACCTGCAACGCTGCGCCTGGTGTGTGTCTGCAACGGAAACCTGTGGAGCATCAGAAGCCAGCGGGTCACGGTTTGACGCCTGAAATCTTATGTAACCTCTGCTATGTGCCCGTCGCTGAGATCCCTCCAAGTTCCATGTAAACCAATGCACTGAGGCTGGGGGCTCCCAGATTTAAACTGGGGGCCTGGTCAAATTCAGTCGGATGGATGGGCTCTGGAAGGGATGGATCTAGGGTCTAAAATACCTCCTGCTGGGATTTATTAAACATTCCACAGGAAAACAGCAGACCTGATTTAAGGCTAGGGCCTCTGCATCGTGGGGCTGCTGATCAACAGGTTCCCAGCCTGAGTCTGGGTGCCCCCTCTCTCTCTGCAGCTTATATAAACCGGTTTATGGAAATTCACCGTGTTGTAGATAACAAAACAGATGCTTTATCTGTGTAACAAAGCGTAGCCGAGATGTTGACTCTGGGTCACTACAAGCTTGTTTAATCTCTTTTCAAAATGTCTCCACATAATTAGGATTACAGGAGTCCTGCATCCCATCTCTGTGCAGCAAACACCTTCATGTCGGCGCTTCTGGAGCACGTGGCTGCAGATCAAGAGATTTAAACTCACACTGTGCCTCTATATGTGCATGCAGCTAACGTATGTTAGCGTACGTAATCCTGCTTCGTCTTTTTCACGTGACTGCACAGATTACGTGTGATTTACAGCAGGAAAACTTTACGTTTCGCTGAGAGATGCTGGAGAAACGAGTCCTGATGTTTCCACACACCAGATTTAAGTATTAACAGCAGATAATCATGCCCTAGAGGGACGGGGAAGAATGGAGCATACCCCTTCTGCCCCCAACAAAGGTGGATGTTAATTCCTTTGTTTACCACAGCACGCAATTATTTGCTGGAGAAATAACTGCATCTGTTCTTTTGCGCTCGTCAAGCATGCAGCCTGACTGAAACACACTTCTCTTCATCCTTCAGTTGTCAGCTTCTCCTCTCCAATTAGCAGGGTGCAAATGAATTAACCTGGGGTGAAAAGATGCTCAAGAACTTCTCTGTGCACGTGAGCATTTTCGCAAATAATCATGCAAAGCCGAGACGTTCGTGCACGTGGAGGCACGGGCTTTGCACATCCTTCAGGCTCACCTGCAAAGACTCATCAGAGGAAAGATGAGTAAGAGGAGCAGAGGGAAGAAGGGAGGGTCTGGACCAGGGGGAGGAGGACAAGAGCTTGTGCATAAATGGAGCTGGACGCTGGTGCGCATAATGGATTTATATAGAGTGTCAAATATATGATGAATTAAATGAACGTGTCCCAGGAACCAAGTTAAAGGCCACTGAGGGAAGCTAGAGTTCCTGGAGGAAAGGCTGCACCCTCCCTCCCTCCCTCCATGTACACACATATATGTCTGTGTGTGTGTCTGTGTGTGTTTGTGTGTGTGTGTGTGTCTTTTCAAGGCTCAGAGTGAGTCAGAATCACAGACTGTAGATGTTTCTTGTGTCTTGAGGCAAAGCTGGAACATTTTTGGCGTGTGCGTGTACATGCTACATACTCAAAATACGCACTTTATGAGCAAAGTGAGGACATTTAGGGGAAGTGACGAGTCCCTACAGTACAAGAATGTGTGTGTGCATGTGTGGATTTCTGGTTAACTCTGTCATTGTGCTCTCCAACTGTACATGTGTTATTCTTATCCACAATTCTCACTCTCTCCAGGGATGTGCGTGTGCATGAATGAGTGTGTGTGTGTGTGTGTGTGTTTCTCTGTGACAGATCTGTTCCTCAGGTGACTGCTGCTAAATATCACACACCTGGATGCACAGCGTACACCATTTGTGCTCATTCCCTGTCTTGTAAGACCTTATTACCATGCTAATACCGTACCATCAATCAGGCAGCACTTTTAGCCTGATGAGTTTCATTAGAGGGGGCACATTGCACATATGGGATTAGGTATGACTTCATTTAGCCGAGCATATCTCTAGGACAGCAGGAGCTGAAAAACTGGCAGGGCTGGAAGTAAGGAAGCCAATTGGAATCCAGTATTTACTGGATGTAGCCCTTTCATGGAAGGAGGAATGCTTCTTGTCGCAGCTCCAGCTGCAGTGTCGGGTCTAAACAGCTACAGTAGGAACTGCCAGGAAGTGAACAAGGTTTTCGGGGATGGAGTAAATAAAATCAATCTGGTGCTCCGTTTAACACTGTCAAGTTATGTGTGTTTTGTGTGACCACAGCTCTGCCCAAACTTGAAAAACTGCTTGATCAAACGGTGAAGGATGAAAGGGACAACTCGATTCCTCTCGTTCACCAGTTGAATTGAGTTATAGATTAGGAATAGGTTGAATAGGTTGATCCCCTTGAAGATAAAGAGAACATACACTTTGTATCCAGTCTGCATACATGACGCTTGCTAGTACAAACATTAGTTATACCATCCATCCATCCATCCATCCATCCATTTTCTTCCACTTATCCGGGGTCGGGTCGCAGGGGCAATAGAACTAAGCAGGGAAGCCCAGACTTTCCTCTCCACAGCTACTTCGTCCAGGATCCCGAGGCGTTCCCAGGCCAGCCGAGAGACATGGTCCCTCCAGCGTGTCCTGGATCCCTTAATTATACCAATACCAACTAATCTTAAATGAATCTTAAACATTTAAAGTTGCTTCCGACCAGTTGCATCTTCTCGTTGATCAGGAGTTGTGGTTGTGTTTTGAAGGACAGGTCTAACTTAGCTACATAACTATATCACTATATTACGGCAAACCCTTTGATTGATTTGCCCTTTGATTGCACCTTTGATCTAATTTTTGATCCGTCTGATTGATCTGCGCCTTTGATTTTTCTGCATTTCGGATTTTGACGCAACAACCACAATGCATCAGAAACTGTGTGCAAAATGTGCACCAGAGAACCTTTGTGGTTTGACTGTTTCAGTGAGACAGTTGCATAAATGCTGTTGCGGCGGCTGTTGCGGCCTGCTGCCTTCGCTGTCCTCACCCATGTGTCAGTAAAGGACTCTGGTAACCCACTTATTCAGCTGGATTTGCATCGAGTGTATTGAAGCGAAGGATTTAAATGGCATCAGTCTTGCTATTAAAGCATCAGACAAACAGGGAGGCCACACACTCTCTGCGCGTGTGTGTGTGTGTGCAGGGGGAGCTGGGGGAGTGCTGTCCCCTGCCTTGTGTTCAGCGTGTGCAGCTGCTGCGGTTTCCAGCCTCAGTCTACACTGTAGGGGCCTTTCTGCTGTCTGAAAGACAGATACAGACAAAGAGCAAAGCGGGGAAGCGAGCTGGCTCGGAGGGTAGCGCTGACGATGCCTTTCAGACTAATGCAATCGCTCCCTTTTTGCACGTCGCAGCTCAACATGTGTAAGAAATAAAAACAAAGAGGCCACACTCACGGGTCATGAATTAGAAATGGGCTCTACATTTAGGTTTGCACCCAGGAGGGGATGAATTTGGAGAGCAGCTCATCCTCCCTCCACCCCAATCAGAGGCTGTTCCATCAGACTGACAATAGGATAACCTGATAATAAAGAAGAACAGCACAGATGCAGATGTGCAACCAGCATAATTGCAGAGCCAAATCCAGCCAGCGGAGCAATCGATTCTCACACTATAGGAGTAAACAGGCATGCATGTATGCATAAAGGCAGCTAGATACGCTCGGCGCCCACAGCCTGATGAGAGGAAATCAGTGAGAGTGCATGAATGGAGCGCCCTGTTTCACGCCATATCGCCGAGCGCTGAGTGGAGACAAATCCCCTCCTGCAACAGCCCCATTCATGGGTCTGAGCTGAGGGGAGAGCAGCCCGCTCACCTCCTCACAGGCTGGAGGTGTTATGACATCTGAAAGGGGGGACTCGGCTCACGGTAGCATCCCCTCGGTCCACGCCATCCCCCACCATCCCTGCCCGTAGGCCCTCGCCAACCGCCCCTGAGAATCCCAACACGCTGTCACCCCTCTGCTCACCTCCCTCGTCCTACGCTCGCTGCACCATCCCTCCCCCAACCCGAAACCTCCTCTTCCTCCTGCTCAGAGCACAGTCGCTCTCTTTACACATCACACACTCTGCATGCTGCTGGATGTGAATTATGGTTCTTTCCATGAGGCGCTAGAGGTCACAGATGTATGGAGAACGGCGCCTGCCGGCCAGCGATAGCTTCGGCTGCTCTGGTCCTTTTTTTTACCGTGAGCGGTTTGGTTTGAAAGACATCTTCCACACTGAATACAAATATTCACACGTTCTACGTGTGATGATGCAGAAAGAAAAAGGACTGGCTTATTTAGGAGAAATAAACCCGTATTCATCTGGAATGCGTTCTGTTGCCGGTGGGGGTGTAGCAGAGGTCCCTGGTTCCACCCTGGGAGCCCGCTGCTACTGTAAATATAACACCGCATGTGTGAATTCAGCCACTCGCTTATTCAACTGTGTACATTCCCCTCAACAGTACGCGTAAAAGTCAAGTGGGCAAGCATTGCGCTGGGTACTGTTTACGCAAACGGTCGTATTTTTGGTGTCCATGGCAACAAACAGAGAGGTCAAAGCGAGGAAAACCCTCTAAAATTCTATAAATTGCTCTGTGAAATCTGATTTTTTTTTGTGTGTGTCTATTAAACAGCTCCCGAAGGAGAAGAAAAGTGGTTCTTATTACGCCTGATTGCCACACTTATTTTTATGGCTAACTCTGGATTTTATGGACGTCTGCCACTTACACGACGTCAATAATATCCCAAGGAAAGGAAAGGCCAAATAATGCTGTAAAAATACTCTAAAAACCATTCTTTTGTTTGCGTGCGTGAAGTGCACACACATCTCCTCTGGTGCTGCATTTGCTGCCTTCAGGGAGATGCAGCGGTGATGTGAAACGCACCGCTAACAAGCCCTGGAGGGCAGCAACGACCCTCAGCGGAGCCAGGGAGCGATTTACAGACCTCAAGACTAGGATCAATTACTGCAGGCGTGCACACACACAAAGACGCACAAGCCCTTCCCTTATTGATGAGATTGATTTCTGGTGCTCGGGGACACATCCCTGCCAGCTGGCGTGTACAGGAGCTGATTAGAGCAGAGATTTATGACTGGTGATGACTAATGGCTGCCTGAGCTCAGCCCGGTTGACCTGGAGAGGAGAAGCTGAGGGGGGCGCAAGACAAATGGTTTAGGCGAGGAAAAGCGGGGCGGAGGGAACACGATGAAGGCGGGGGCGCGGGTTTTCTCATGGTTCTTTCAATCCGTTTTCTACATGTTTTAAAAATTGACAGCATTAATATGGAGTTAATCGGGAACACCCCGAGGATGTGACTCGGAAACGACCCCGATGAGCGACCGACAAACAGGCCTTTCTTAGCACCTGACATTTCCCTTCAAACATCACAAGTGCTCAACGTCCAACCCTCCAGCGAGCATGAAATTGCTACTTAGAGCGTCGCAGTTCACGGACATCTATTTAGGGTGTGACAATGAGTCAATCAGTTACAACGCGCGCACGAGTGTCTTCTAAAATTAATTAACATTGCGTAATGAAAAGAGGGAGTTCACCCTGCAGCTCCAGGCTGCTTCAATCAGACATCTTAGAAGAACAGACGCTTGACTTCAGGAAGCAAATTTTACGCTGCTGGTGACAGCAACCCCCTCACACACACACACACACACACACACACACACACACACACACACCCTGTGAGAGGCCAAACGCCACTGCCAGCTGCAGCTGAATCCATTTACTCCAGATGAAGAGAGACAACTTTGCCATCACCGTGATTGATTGAGAGGATCATTTTGGCTGAACTTGTGTGGAGGAAGATCTTTGGAGGGAGGTGTCTGTGCACCCCTGGCTCATTTGTACACGTGGATCAGCACACGTACACGCATCACACGATTAAAGTTTTATAGGAGCTAAGACGGTGACGCGGAGCCTCTGCTGCTCCCCGCTGATATGCATGGTATACGTCACATACCATCTGCTGAAAGCCCTGGAGAGGATCTACATTTCATCACTGCTGCTCGCAATTTTCCTTTTCCTGCAGCCTCTTTTTTTGCATCAACTGAGTCCAAACCAGCCAAGATTTCGACACAGTTCTCCAGAAAAACAACACAGATCTCCATGAGGGACAGATAAATCCTAAATTCACTGAATTTAAATGTTGGCACGGCTGCATTTTTCCTACAACAGCCTTGAGGGCCGTTAATTAAATGGAGGGTGGGGGTGATGCATCCGTGCACATCTCCTGGGTGTCCCAGAGTGGGGGAAGAAACCCAGTGTGAGTGGAGACCCTGAGTGTGATCTCGTCTGATAAATCCACCTTTTATCGCCCATGCTGGGTGCCGGGCTGTGACAGGGCCATGAATGAAGAAGGACACGGATCTCCCGGCCTATTATAGTTTCATATCTGGGTCGTAACTCAGAGAGGGTGCAGGACATTCACCAACCATCAGCCACCGTCATGTGACGGCCGTGGTGACAGGCTGAGGACCCCCAGCAGCAGGAGGGGCCAAGGTTGATCACGGAGGCGGAGTTGATGCCGAGTTCATCCGTCAGTGTTTCACACCACACACTAAAGAATGACAGGTGAGGGTAAAAGGACAAACGCACGTGTGACAGTAAGGAAGCTAGCGGCTTTAGTGGAGCTGGATGGGTTCAGGTTGGGTAGATGCTTGATGAGCAGCCGCCTGACAGCTGTTGCTACCCTAAAAACAATCAGTATCCTGTAATGGAAACAGGCAGTTGTAAAACTAATTTGCTCTTCTTACAGAGTGGACAATTTCATCCGCTGGCCTCAGTATAAATCAGACTATTCCTCTATTCATCTATACTATTCCTGTTATCCAGCCATGACTGCTGCCGTTCTTTACTGGGAGGCTTGGATCAGACTGGTCCGCCGTTGTGAGATCCAAGAAAAGACCAAGAAATAAATATGAAAATGAACGAGATGACGTGAAATCTGAAATCAGCAGAGTCAGCGCAAAGGCGTCAACATTAAGAATTGATTCAGAGTCAGTGCCAGTTTCAGCAGATGGGGAGCGAAGGCAAACGCACCCGTGCAGGCTGATTTCCTACAAAACACTTAAAGGATTCCGAGGAGGAGAAGATGTCAGAGAGGAAAAATGCATAACCAAACGCTGGAGGAGGCGAGACAGAAGAGCGCCGAATTAGCGGAGAGGAAGAGGCACGCTTCTGCAGCAAATATATTTTGCCTCACGGTTACAGTCGTCCAGCGGAACTTTAATCGTGAATCATGTTTGCCATGTCAGCTGACATGCTGGGACATCAGATCTGAGAGGAGGCTAACCAGACTCACGTTGTCACCGACACCGCTGCATCTCTGACCAGAATCAGAGAAAAGAAGGCACGACGATGCAACTTAGAAATCCACATTGTTGTCATCAATTAAAAAAACTGAATCGCGAAATCAAACACAATAAAGAATTGTTTGGATGAAATTTGTGTCCAAGTGTCACCTGCCTGAAGTTCGTAGGAAAACTAGGGAAAGCAGGAAAATTGCTCGGTCTTCCACACAGCTGAGGCACCCATGTGCGCACAAAAACCTGATTAAATTTCCTCCATCCCATTAAAGACCACACAGAGTGCATGTTTACACTGGCCAATGCAGCCCGGCCTCTGCTAGAGTCAATAAAAATATGCACTATAGAACAGAAACCAGGCTGCAGCTGCTTTCTTTTAGCTTTCTTCTCACCACACACAAAATGGTTTATTTTCACTACATACCGTACCTGTGAGCCTCAGACAAGGTTAGTCTTTCATAACTCATTTTAAACCCAGGCTGCAGGCTACAGAAATGACACAGATTTACTCTCACATCTCACACAATGTCCAAATAACCTGACATCCCCTGAACACAAGATTTACTGAAACTTTCTTAGTATGGAAACGTCATTTCCATGTAAACAGATAGCCCAAACATGACAAAAGTTCAACGCTTCCCCCAAAAACATTCTTGTGTAAATGGGGCCTCAGGCCTTAACATATTCTTCAGAGCACCACCAGGGGGCAGTGGTTAGTTCTTCTGCTCTGATGTCATATTAGTATGAATAAAATAAGATATAGTTTTTTGTTAGCAAAGCAAAAAAATAGTGAATGATGGGAAAGGATGACAAAGCTGCAAGAACAACTGTTAAAGGAATAATGAGCATGCAAGAGAGGTTTGCAGGCCTGAGGGGGGACGCGTGTTCTGCTTTGAGGGTTGGTGGAGGCTGGAGCGGTGGTCCAAGAGGAACCGCTGCTCTGGTGCCAAACCAGAGTCACAGTGGTGAGACCCAGACAACAGCGAGGAAGCTGCTGCTGCTGCACACACTCACAAAGTCATTTTAATTTTCAGAACAAACATGTTTTTTATATAATCTTTATGTAAAGAGTCCGCCTTAAGGCTTCGTTAGCAGTGATGTTGACTTCCCTCAACTCAGCCACGGCCCAAACCAAAAATAAACAGAAATAAAAAAACAGAATGAGAACAGAGCTATTTAAAGTTAGGCCTCCAGCATTTCTGTCAAGTGAATCTTTCCCCCATTTTTTTCGCTTTAGATGTAGAGTCTCACAGTGTTAGCCTGCGAGGCTAACATCGAGGCTACACTCGTAGCACGAGAGCATCTGCGCGCGCCTGTGGGCTTTTCCTACGCATCACACCGTGGAAACCCATTCATGTATGAATGTTACTCCCTGTTTAAACATGACTGCGGGAGGAGACACAGCGAGGAACGATCAGGATAGGCCCGTCCAGGGAGACACGTCACGTGTTGGTGATGTAACAGGAAGGACAAACAAGCTAATGGAGTCACAGCTTCAATAGCAAGCTCCCTTCTGAACAACGTGCTGATTGTTTCCTCGCCTCATTAATCTATATTGTCATTGTTTCCTGTTCTTAAGCTATTAATCCAGCAGCTGCACACGGAACCCAACTCTTCTGCCTTGCCACATTTTTGGCAAACTTAAACCATTAAGAGAAACACTCTTTCCTGCACTCTGCTGCAAAGATCTACCCAAAGGTCAACAGATGGACCATCAGAGCAACACATGCTCCTGGACTTTAAGGATGTGTCCTGCGTACAGATTTCATCAACCTTCAGTCCAGATTCCTGCAACATAACCTCCAGGCTTCCGCGGGCTTTCCAGAGGAGATGGTGGATAAACACTCAGCGTGACGCTGAAGCATCTCAGTGTCTAAAGGGCCATGTTGTTTATGGAACAGCAGCTAAAAATAACCCGGTCTTTGTCTTGCTTTTTATTAGTGTCACCACTATTTGTTCAATTGAGTGAAATTATTCTTAAAGGGGCAGACCTCTGAGGTTTCACATCACCACGGTTATGAGAAAAAACACTGAGGTAAAAGAAAGATGCTGGATATTTTAATGTTTCATCATTCTCTGGTACGTCAGACGGTGTGATGAAATGGCAGTAATATCAGGAAGAAATGTTTTCAGACTGTTTCCTCAGCTGACCATGCTCTGAGGTGTGTGTGTGTGTGTCTTTATTCAGTGTGTGTGCTAGGCACGGCGGTGACAGGGTGTCGGCCGCGGACCGTGAACCTGGCCACTCTGCTCAGCTATAGCGCTGACTGACAGCGAGGGGGACATGGCCTGACCACAGCCGCCCCAGCTGGGCCAATCAGGCGTGAGCGCTCTTGGACAGAAGAGCTCACGCCTTCAGCCGTGTGCAGCACTGTGGCACAGACCGCCTTATGGATTCTAATATGTTCTCCACTGTGCGTCTGGCGTGTGTTTGCTCCAATAATAAAGGCGGCCGCACGTGTTTAAGGAATTCCTAGTGTCCTCCTCCATGTTTGTGCGCTCAGAACGCCACATGTGGAAACTTTGATCTCCTCAAACTTTGACAGATTTCTGCCATGAATCTGTCTGGTCGGTTTGTGGCGATTCACATCCTGTTTATTCAAAGCGTTTGTCTCTCGTGAGCACGTGAAGGAAGGTTGTGTCGTCAGGGGTTGATGGCTGAATGAGAGGCCTTACTCTGCCTCTTTCCCCGTCACGTGGTGACTCCGCCCCTCCGGTGACCCGGGGGGGCAGCGGCATAAGACCTGTCACCCTGCATCACGGCCTGGGCAGCGACAGCCGGGCTCGTATGTAAATGTGTCAGCAGGCGCTGCCTCTGACATATCAGCTTGAATATGCATGTTCAACACTGACTGGACCGCAAACATCCCTGCGTGCCGGGCTGCCGTGCGCGTGTGTTTCCAGGCCCGTGGTGTGTCCGTCTGAGCCCATCCTGGTATGTTACAGTGACATTCCCGGTGGGAAGGAGCTTCACGACTGTTTTCATTTGCCAGACTGCCCATGTCTCTTCATGAATCCAGGCTGGATGGAGGTGACATCTGGATTCATGCACACTCGACGGGGATCTCTCTGTCTGGCTGCATCTTCCTCTCCTCTCATCCCTGCCGCTAACGTCTCGTTCTCCCCAAGTGAGAATCTCAGTTGCATATCATATCAGCTTTTCACGTTGTTTGACAATTGGTCCTCATTGTGTGAGTGTGTGTGTCGCTGCAGATCACACAGATTCGGAGCGCCGACGTCGTCAAATCACACGTTAGCGATACGAAGCTTCACATTTACAGGTGATGAAACGTATTAATTGCCGAGGTCTGTGCTGTTTAATGTCTAAAAACAGCAAAATGAATCTGACATCTTTCTGTTCTGCAGCAGCAACAGAAGCACAAGTGATGGACGTCAGCAGGTTTTCCCTCTCATCCCTACAGAGGACATTTCCCCAGATTTCAGCAGTCGGAGATCAGCTGTGGCATTGCGGCGGCACACGTGCATCTACAGAACAGGAAGCTGTTTGTGAGGGGGTCAGGCCCGACCGCCGGGCTTGTTTTCCTGTGAAGTCATCCTGAGTCACGGAGAGCGTGACATGACCCCTGCCGCTGCGCACGGCAGAATGTTTGGAGTCTCCCACTAACATAGGAGCCATTTTTGGAAGCAGCTCTGTTTTATCTGCCAGGATCGCTCGGCGCTACACCAGGATTCCTCCGTCTAATAACGCTTTAATTACAGTCAGGTTTTAATCATGCTAATGGCTCGTTCCATCAGTTACAGCACAAATGTCAGTTCAGTCAGTCTTCACCATCAATCAAACTCAGGAAATAAGCAGAACTACTTTAATCACATCACCTGGATCCAGAGATCAGGTCAATATTCTCCAGTCGAGTTTAGAGCTCATTAAAGAAGGCCTGTTACTCAAAAAACACTTGATTATGGCTCCATATTTCTGAAGAGGTGGAAGAAACACAGCCACTTGTTCCTTTGACTCTAAAAGCTTGTAACTGGAGCAGATATTCATGCTTTACTAAGCCTGAACCATCTCCCCAACCATCAAGGGCAGCACATGGAGGAAAGGCCCCAAATCCGCAAAACCCCGCAGAGGCACCGCTGGATCTGAACGGCCCCCCAACAGGACAACAACCCGATGTCAAGCAGAGTGAGTCCAGCACGGCTGGCAGGCACAAAAACACAGTTTTCCCGCCGCGTTCTGCACCCGGAGGATTAGCGCTGGCAGCGCGCTCATATCTGCTAAACAAGATACAGACATAATACCTGGATATCTGCACCAAAGCCAGCTTGGCTGCACCAAAGGACACACACACATCCAAACTCCATCCGCAGCATATTTATTTGCTGCACAACACACCTGTTCCTGACAAACCTTCCTGATTTAGTAGTGGCTGAAGCATTAAAACTGGCTCGCCGCAGCGCTCTGTGGGGAAAACAGGAAGTGGTTTACGCCGCTTATTCAAAATAGATGCCAACAAATTGACTTAGCCACGTGCCACGGAAGACTCTACGGATAATTATGATGATTGTAAATATCTGTTTAAAAAACCCTGAGAGTAACATAAAAGCACATTTCATTTACAGATCAAAGGATTTCACTGGGGGAATGGGGCTGGAGCGCCTTCAAGGGCTGATGCTGGGAAAGCCACCGTGCACGTGCACGTGCAAATACTGTGTTTGTGTTGCTCCAGTGTAAGATTAAACCATGATGTTGTTCAACTGGGCTTTTAATTCAATAGGCCGTTATTGATTCCAGCCTCCAGCAGAATTATAGAATTATCGGAGCTTTTAAATGTTAACTGAAACAGGAAGAGACTCATAAATTCTGCAATAAATGGGATTATTGATTTCCGGGGGATCATAAGTCACTAACAGTGAGCACTAAAAGTCCAAATGTCATAAAGCTCTTCACTGGTGTGCACCAGGCCTTTATAAATAAAAACGATTACAAATGAAATATTGAAATTTTGAGATTTCTTTTCGTTGCCTCCACACACAAGAGTGTGTCAAAGCGTCAGAAAAAGAGAGGAGCATCTGTTTTAATGCATGTGGTGACTAATTGTGCACTTTACTGGTAAACTTTGCTGTCTGCTGCTGGTTTACAGCCAGTCAGCCCTGGGCTGGTTGGAGGCTTTTCAGCTTCTTTTTCAACACATCCTGTTCTGTTCTGTTCTGACTTTTTTTCCGCTTGGACACGATTCAAGATGTAGGCACAAACATATATGAGTCTGATCTGGAAAACACAGGTCGACAGTCCAAAAACACACGCACAAACACACACCTGGATGTGTGTGTTTTTAGACAGACCCGAAGCGGAGTCGAACCCAGAACCTTGGCGCTAGCTGGTGACCATGCGGACTGCTGCAGTGGTTTATGTGTGTATAAATAAATATGCAGTGATGCGTCTGACACCAGTGACCTATAACCTTTGTTAGAGGTTATAAATAAACATACAGGTTAACTAAGAGGGAGTGTGTCTGCAAATGAGGAGGCAGCTTCGAGGCGTATCGCTAACGTGAGGATGAAAGTTGTGGTTAAACGTAAAGAGGAGCGAATAACACAGGCTGATTCTGCTGCTGCCACAAAGAATCTGCTCCTCATCTGTCTCTGCAGCGGGGAGCCCGGGGCCCAAGTCCCCTCACCACGAACGCAACACAAGGCGCATGGATCCCCCCTCTGCTCACACGCCAGAGGGAAACAGCAAACCTGCACTTAAGATAAACAGTAATGTAGGTGGCGCCATAGATCCAGAACACATGCATCTCTCTGAATGCAAGCAACGTCCAACAGCGTCGAGCGGGTTCATCTGGCACCACCCCAGTGCCACAATGACTCCACAATGCAACAGAACTGTAGCACGCCAGACAGGAACTCATTAGATTTGAGCTGCAGCGGCGGCGGCGTTGACAAATGCTGCGTGCATTTTTCAAAAGCATCTGCCACAAAAGGACGGCTCAATAATGTCGGGTTAACGGCTGGAAGGGGCAGGAGGGCTTCCCTTGATTTATTGGACAACAGAGGCGATCAGATTATCGTCAGGGACGATCTGGATGGGCTGTCAGAGGAATAGTGAGCACGTTGGATTGGAGAAGAGGAGCATCATGGGTAAAGACAGCAAAAAATAAAACCCTTGTGTGGGTTCGTATGATGCACAGCAAACACATATTTATGTTTTTATGACAAATACAATATTAGAGATTTTTTTGTTAGCACCTATAATAAAGTATTCTATAAAATTATTAATTTATAATAAAATGTTTGTGTCACAGAAGTGTTGAGCCTATAACTGATTAGTAATTAATGCCAGTGGTGTAAAGTTGGCGCAAACTCTGAGAGAGCCCAGGGCTGAACCTGGTGGAGCACCTGCACCTCCCATTCACGCCACAGTCCTCCTTAAATGGATCGACTTTGAGCCCCCTGGCCCCGTCACCGAATGGATTTGCTCTAGCTTCATAATTTCGTGTTTCTAAGGTCTGAGGCGTTTCTCCAAAGACGCGCTTGTTCCTCTCTTACTGCTCACAGCTTTAGACAGACATAAAGAACAAAGACAGAACGGACTCCCGTGCGTTAAGGTGCCAATGGTGCGTCCCTGAGCGTCAACATTCACTTCCAGTGCGAGTCCAGATCAGTCAGACATAAAGAACAAGGCTGGAGATAAAGGTGGGAATGAATATGAACAAACTCTTACCGCTGGGCGAGTCTGTGAAGAAGCTTTAGGGTGTAAGACGGTCCTTTGTTGGGAGGGAACAGCTGCTCTTGGACTCGGCGAGGTCCAAACTTGAACCACACGGTTGATGAACCTTCTGAAGAGGAACCAGCAGGCTGCTTCTCTGTTCTCCTTTTTTTTTTTCTTCTTATCTCATAGCATCACGACGAGATGGTCGCCACTCTTTGTCCATGCCCGCCACGCTAGTCTGGCTTCGGTTGAGGGATGTCGATGGATCTATGTGGTCTGCTGCGTAAAACCGGTGCCAAAATTCCTGCGGGCCCATTCCGTTACGGCGACACGAGACAATAGTCTGGTCATGTTGGCGCGGACTGAAGCTGCAGCCCACTCGCAAGAATCCACGCATCGGCTGATTAAAACCAAAGCCGGGGAGCTAATTGGCTCATATCTGAGGGACTCGCTGGGAATCGCGGCGACAGCCGAAACACGGCTCACATGTGCCGGCTGACTCCGGTTTGGTTTCCCCGCTGCTTCATCCTCTTCGCCTTCGCAGGAGGAGTGAGCAGATCTGTTGATCACTGAGGGTCCACCTACATCCAGCGGCGCGTCTTCGTCTGCTATTTATCCGGACGGGACTGCGGACAGTCTGACACCGGCGGAACGCGGCTCTGCTTGAGTGACAGCTGAAATCTCGGCGACCTCTCCTGCAGGGAAGCTGTACGGCAGGATGCTGCGCGTACCCGACACTGACAGTGCGCGCACCCGATAGGTCACCCATCTCGGGTCCACAAACATCTGCCTGAAAAAAAGGCAATTTCGCCTGTTTTAGAGCCTTTTTCCCCAACAAAAACGGCTACATTATCAGAGCAGCTGCGTGTTACTGCTACAATGAAAAGAACATGTATATGTTAATCTAGGAGACATTTTCACTGCGTACTCAACTTTAACAACGGCACATAAACCCATGTAAATATGACACAGAAGTCAGACATTTACTGCGTACATACACGTCATGTATAAAAGAACTAATTGTGAATTATAGTGTGCTTGTGTTCAGATACATGAGATATTTTTTGTATTTGTTAAATGCGATTTGGAGTTTTTCTTTTTAATCTTCCTTCACTTGTATTTTTTTCAGTTCAGTTACCTGATTTGATTTGATTTCTCGCCCTGCGATGAGCTGGAGGTGGTCCTGGGTGAATGCCACCCTTCACCTGGAGACAGCTGGGACAGGCTTCCGCCGTTGGACCCTCTGATGGGTCTGTGCTGCCGGGTCTTGTGATCTCTGAGATTACAGAATGATTCAGTATCATCGGACCCCTGGGCTGCAGGAGTCACACAGTCATGTGGTTTTTTCCCCCCCCCCCGTTTTGACCTTGCCAGACCTCAGATTGTCAGCACCCCCTGGACACTTGATGGCGCCCTCCTGCAGTTCTGGAGGACTGTTGACATGAGTGTTGAAGAGGCAGATGTCAGAACAAATATGCTGCTCTCTGGAGAAAACGGATTCAGGCTCGGGTCCACAAACTTTAGAATCAGACAGTCATAAGAATGCCAGATAATAATCAGAAGAAATATGCAAGAGAATCTGAAAAAAATGAAAACAGTGATTCAGTTTTTAAACTTTGACATAAAGATCAGAACATTGCTATAACCAGTATTTACCTACTGTGTAAATACGGTGAAGTACTGTCTATGGAGAAACAACTCATTTTATTTTGAGGTCATAAAACAAATTAGCCTCAAAGTACAGGTACTGAATAGCAGTGTGAAGATCTCCTACTTAACTCTGACTCCTCTACCTCATTGCGTGCCTCACCTGCTGCTCAAATCTCTCACAACCAGCTCCACACTCCATGTTCTGCGTGGTTGGGGGGGTGGGGTGTTTCTCATGATACTAGCAGGAAGTGACAAGAGTGGTTCGGACACCTGACAGGAAAGTGTGCAGGGGTCGACAAAGGGGACGCGGTGACAGAGGGGAGGGCAGGGCTGGTCCAGGGAAGGAGGAGAGAAAAGGAACTGGTTCAACTTCCAGGACAGGGACGCGACGCCCCCCCCCGAGCCTCCTCCGACGCTGACAGGAAGTACAGATTGTCTAGAGGGCTGCAGGGGCTTGTGTTCAGACCATCCGTCTGGGAACCCCGAGCCAGGGCACGACTGCCTCTCACGCCAGTGCGAAGGAGACGAGCTGCACGTTGACTCAAGACATGCAGAGTTGATCACATTATGCAAAGGTGAGAACAGAGCAGCTGCGGGTGGATGCTGCGGTGAGCAGCGGCGGTGCTGGCCTCAGATCTGCCTCTCCTTCCCTTCAGCGTCTGAAAAGGCCACAGTTCCCCTCATCATCATCATCTTCCTCTGTCTCTGCTAAGGACTGACATTCAGTCCAAATGTCAGAGCAGCTTGTTTTCACTTTCCGCCTCCTCGCCACCGGAGGCAGCATTCAGGGGATTGTCACTGGTGACTGATGAAGGTCTGAGCCGTTCAGACACTCCAGCCTTTAAAACGTGCGACAACGCTCGCACGTCAAACCACCCTGAAGTTAAACACTCGCCACTTTGGAGTGATGGTCTGGAACACGAGTACATCTTAAGTATCACAAGCTGAACGCTGGATGCCTTCATCACTCAGAGCGGCTGTGGTCGGCTTTTACGCTGCCTGGTCGATAATCTGACTTCCAGATCTATCAGATAGATTTAAACACTTCATTAAACAGAAATACAGCGATTAAGTTCTTTAATAATTAACTTGATTCTGTTTAATAGACGTTGCCATTTTTGCTTTAAAGTGTGGCTCTATTTGAAAAGTATTATCCCAATGTCTAAACCATTTTGAGGCTAATTTCCTGTTTTAGTAAATGCTAAGCATGATATCAAACAGCAACCATATCAAAACCATCTTTCAAACTAACCTCATCTGGGCAACAACTGCGCACAGATCAGCCGTCGCCAAGAGGAGTTTTCTTCTTCTGTGGTCAGACTCTTTTTATTTCAATTTGATCAAACCAATCAACCAACCAGTCTTTTTCTACAAAAAAAAAACAATTTGTACACAAAAAAAACGAGTTGTGGTGAAAAATATGGTCTCACACATTCAGGATGTATCCATTTAGCACCAGTTTGCCCTCAATTCAACAAAAGCCAGCGCTGAACCTGGATCATTTGTGGTCACTTTACACCCTAAAAATGACAAACTGGGTTTGGTCTCAGTTACAGTTTCACATGGGGTAGTTCAGCACGACGTCCTGTTTGGCCAGCTCCAACAACATAGGATCGTCAAAGAACTTGCTGATACTGACGTCCTCGCTCAGACCCTGCAGAGTAAAGAACGGAGCCATCACACGTGCTCAAACACAAGAGTGCATGACACAACGGAGGGGGAAAAAAAGCTGACCTTGCGCCTTCGGGTCTTGATCATGAACTCTCGCGCCAGGTGGGGGGCCGGTTGTGGCTCCAGAGGTCTGATCACGATGCTTTTATCCAGAGGGTCACCGGGAACGATCTGAAAGAAGATACTTATTCATGTACGATGCAGGAAACAGGTGAATGTTTTCTTGTTCAGGACAATCTGGATCCATGTTATGATCCATGTGCATTTGATAAAAGAATTACAGTTTAAATTTTGTTTCTACAAGTACAGATTTAAATCAAATTTAAATAGAATACTCAGAGAAGCTTGTTAAATTCCAGGAATGGTAAATGCGCCCGCCCCACGCTTCACTCTGCCATCGACGCTGACGCGGCGTGAGCACGTTGGAGGTGTTTCCATTTCCTTAAGGAGCTTACGTTTGACCTTGGCCGTGTCATTGCTGTGCATTTGATGCTCTCATCACAGATGCAAAGAATAAAACAATCTGAAAACATGCCGAGTAAGTAAAACCTTGAGAGCCTCGGGAGAAGATTAAAATGAGATGAGAGGAAGAAACAATCTACAGATGGATGAAGGATGCTGACAGGGACAACACTGTGCTGTTAGCATGACGACACAGGGCGGAGAAAAACGGCCTCAAACTTAATGCAAAGGGAATCCAGAGCAGAGGTTCAGCTTATAAGGAACCTTACTCGTGTTCTCCCTTTTCAAACTATGTGCTGATGTCGTCTGCCAGGAATGTCTGAAGAGAGAGATGTATTTTCTCTGTTCTCATTCCAGCCTGCTTTAAGTAAATACAGACCCTGTGATTAAATAGAAATAAAGACATCAATAAATCTTCACACAGGAGCAAATATCATCATACGCTGATCAAAACAATGTCCACCTCAGGGGAAATCTGATTTAGTGACTGCTGGCAATTTAGTTCACAAACTTGACAAATTCAGAACATTTCCCAAAGGATCACACACAGACACACACACGCTGGTTTCTCTGTGTTTGGACAAGAACGTTAATAATTCATGGCCAAGACTGTCGCACTACTACTACTGTAAGTTGCAGAAATGTTTCCAGCCCCACACACACACACCTTTTAAACTTTCCGGATGACTGACTGTGCCGTTAAGTTAAAGTGAACCTGCTCTGACACAGCTCTCCAGAGGGACACGGACACGCATCTAACACGACAGGCAGAGATGGACACGTTTTTAGATGGACACGTTAAAGCCCGATTTTAATGAGTCAACGCTCCACATCAGAGGCTGTTTAGACGCAGAGGGAGACAAGAGCACGAGGGTGGTCACTCCAACTGCAACATTTCTGCTTACATTAGTGTGAAAATGCTTTTATATTTACAGACACAATTACCTGCCCGAGAGAGTTAGCCATTTCCTTTTTACCTGAACAGAAAAGCTGATAGTAGAGGAAAGGCCTGCTTACCTGCCAGTGGTGGAACACAGACAGAGCAAAGGCCTGCCCCTGAGTGTGTGTGCGGAGGTCAGTCTCAAAGCCAAACGAGTCGATGGCGGGGATGAAGGCCTTGATGGTGTAGAGAGGAGAGCCTGGAATGGGCGCATCCTGGGTGACGTGGCCCCTGGAAGATGAAGATAGAACTTTAGTAATCAAATCTCTGGATTTCAAAGACAAAAGACAAAGACGGTTTATACCGACCTTCTCCGAGCCAGCACTGTGTACACGGCAGAAACACAGTCAGCTGGAGCCTGAACTTCCACAAAGTAATAAGGCTCCATCAACCTTGGAGTGGCCTGTGACATTAGTGTGAGGACAAAGAGCCACTAACATTAATGCAGAGCTGGTCCATGAATTTATGGCGAGAGATGAGAGAGATGAGAAAAGAGGCCAGAACTGTGAAAGAGGGGGATGTAGCCCACCACAATAAAAAATATGCATGTCAGCAAATTCCCAAAGAGTAATCCTGGTAATGGAAGAGTGAGGATGAAGGTCTGGAGGAAGTGATGAGCAGATGACCAGACGCACCATGAGGAAGGCGGAGTACACCACTCTTCTGGCTGTAGGTATGACCTGACCTCCCCCCCTGTGGAGAGGCTCCTGAGCAATGACAGCATCCAGGATCTTAAACTTGACATTCCTGATGGCTGCAGAGAAACGACAGTAATGACGATGATTCTGACAGGAAACGCACAAACTGGGACATTAAAAATCACTGATTTTAACGCTTACGCTCATCACACAGAGGCCCCTCCCTGGTGCCCCACTGGAAGCCCTGAACGATGCTGTCTTTGACCGAGCCCAGCAGCGCCTTGTCCACCTGCAGAGGTGAAACGATATAAAGTTTCAGTCTAAAGATTATCTTTAAACTATCGATTTTCTGCCTGTCTGGACAGATTCTTTCACCTGTAATAAACAGACTCACCTCAGATGGCAGCGTGTCATCCACGAGGATGTTTGGACCTGTCGTATCTGGTCCAAACGCCCAGATAGACCTCGCAGCCAGCAGATCCCAGTCATACTTTGTCTGGAAAAACTCTCCCAGCTTCTTCCTTTCGTGAGGAAGCAGAACGGCGCAGGTTAAAAGCAGATCTGCACATCATCCTTCCAGGAACATCAAGGAGATTGTTTGATTACTAGGCCAGAGGGGTTAATGGAAGAGGAGTAGAACGACACTTTAGTCTAACGGCGCATGAAGTATGTCACTTTTCTGGCACTTGTACAGCGTGCCGGCCCTGCCGGGCCCAGATGGATGAACAGACGAGTGGAGGACTGACAGGAAGTCACTGTGGAGCAGAGTGCGTGCAGCGGAGGGAAAATTCATTTGTCCTTTTAGCACATGATTTAATTAGTCTAAGTGTGCTGATCAATATCCTAAGAGCATTCTTATGACCTACGAGAGGTCATCCTTTACATTAAAGATCTACGCTGACCTATTTACATATATACTATGGATCTATAACAAATGTAAGTTTATGTCTTATAGTTATGTGACACACCTTTACAGCAGACGATTATCCACAAATCCTGTGGACACCTGTTTTAGATTGCTTTTCCAGCCATGGGCTTTTCTATACTTTTTTCAAAGGGAGCATTTAATTAAAGAGTCAAGCATCTTTCCTGCACGCCTGCTCATTCATCTCTGCGCACGGAGAGAATAATGAGGATAAACGATCGGTCAGATTGGCTCTGAAATCAGGAGGATTAATACGGAAGTGATGACATCGGACAGAAAGATGGAGAATCTGCAGCTAAACCCACCATTAAAGGCACGTGATACCAGTTCCACTAATCCAGAGATCAAACCTCGAGTGTGAGGATCTATTACATCATACCTGTTCCATGTGATCTGCACAACTTCGTTCTCAATGTCCTCAGCAAGCCCCTTCTCCAGCGGCTCTGCAATCATGGTGATCTTATTCCTGTCAATCACATCACACTGTCAGTGATCACAGCTGTCAGTCACTCGTTCTCAGAGGGGAGAGAAGGCACTCAGCCCGGGGGAGGAAACAACTTTGACAGTGACTCTGAACACTGTAGCAATAAAAGAAAACCTCCAACAGTCTTAATTAGGTCTGTGTGTGTAGCACCAACTTTTTGTTGGGTGTTTCGGCGAAGCACTTGAGTGATGACGTTTCCACAACCGTCTCACAAAAGGTCACAACAGGGTCGGCAACCTGCAGAAGAAGATGAGAAAAATTTCTCTCTATTTCAATGGACCATAATAGCGTCGAGCATTATTCATATACTGACAACTACTATCTTAAAAATTACTTACTTTAATGTCAATTTCAGAGTACATCTTGCGCAGGTCGTGCATGACACAGTCCAGGTAAAGCTCTCCTGTTCCCAAGATAACGTGTTCTCCTGACTCTTCCACCTGGAGCAGATGCCGTAATTACATTTTAAGGAATCCAGTAAATCCCAGTGAGGATACTGGGATTTATTAGAGACTGTGCCATGACATACCTTTGTGGTGAGTGATGGATAGCTTTTGTTGACCTTCCTCAGACCATCCAACATCTTTGGGAGTTCTGATGGGTTGACAGGCTCCACGGCAATTTTTATAACTGACGCCGTGTTGAACTTTAATGGTCTGAAAATCTGAGCCTGTCAGAGAAAACAGCAGATGTAAGCTCTTCCAGATTTAACATGCCCGTGTGTTTCTCTTTCATGTCTCACCTCTTCGTTCCCTCTGGGCTCAGTGATTGTAGCGGTCTTGACAATTGGCTGGTCACAACCTTCGATGAGGACCCAGTTTCCAGCAGGAACTCTGTTTACCTCAATTTGGTATCTAAAAAACAATACCACTTGATGAAATCTATTGCCACTTGTGATCAATTTACCAGCTCTTAAAATATGGGAGACGCCAAACCCATGCAGCACACCTTGCAACTGAAATCCAGAGACGCCCAACAGTGCAGACCTGCGAGTCCTCCTCGTCTTCCAGAGTGTAGTTCTCTCCTAAAACCTTGACAGGCTGCCCCGCCTGGATGGTTCCACTGAGTACCCTGCCAAATGCGTGGAACTGAACCCCGTCCTCTGTGCTGTACATCTTAGTGGTGTGGCACATCAAAGGACCCTCAAGTGAGCAAGAGAGAAGGATAAGTGCCCAAAAATGGGGCAAAGAAAATTTTAACTCTGGAATAACCACTCCTTCCACAAGGTGCCGGCTCATCAAAAAAGCCAGTAATGGAATTGTGATCAATGACCCACATTATCCTAAACTGGTTATAAAATGTTAAAACATCCTGTTTGGTTAATTTGTTACATTTATTTGAATTATTGGTTTGAACCCGGTTGACATTATTTGCAGCATATCCTGCCTTATTTCCATTAAACTTACTTCAGGGTCACACTCCGTCATCGCCTCTGCCAGGTCCGAGTCGAGCCCTCCTGTGTAGGTATGCTCTATCTTGGTTCTAGCACCCCCCTGTGGCGAGGGGATGTGTTGCACACACATGTCCACAAAGCCTGCAAGGAAGGAGGTTTTTTTTTTATTAATTCATTAAAACCAATCAATGGAATTCCTGACTTGTCTTCATGTCTGGATACATCAAATTAAAAAGGGAAATGTACACAAGGTACAATAAGTAAAAAACACAATCATATAATTCAATAATGGATGGATGGATGGATGGATGGAAAATAAATCGTACCGGTGAAATCTCCAAAGAAGCGGTTACACACCAGCCTCAGCAAAGGTCTGATATTCAGCTTGAGTTCCTCTTTCGAGAGGTGAATCCCCAGCTCATCCAGAACCCGTGGAAGAGATGTGTCCACATCCCCCACAACCTTGTCAGGAACAGAGAATTAAAACATGAGGTCCACACCAAAATCCACCCATCCGTAAAAGACTTAGAAATGACCAACCTGTGAGAGAATCTTATACAGAGGTTCCAGTACAAATTCCACAAAGCTGCGCTGAGAATTACTGGTGGGAGCTTTCTTTGTAAACTTGCGGCTTTTAAGGAAACCCAAAGAAAAGACATTAAAATGGGCATTGAAAAAAATACACACAATTAGCATTCTGGATGAAAAAAACAAACATTATCAGCCACACAGCCAACAATATTAGAGACTCACGTCTTGGGGTTGAAATAAATGTCACCCCAGAGCCTCTTTGAAAACTCGTTATAGTTGATGTCTCCTGCAAACACAAAATGTTAGTTGATGATGAGTTAGTGATTAACAAATTATAATAAAGTTTAAAAAGAAAACACATAAGATATTAATAATTAGTAAGCATAAGGACTTTGATATTTGGAAAAGCTTGCTTTTTAAGATAAAAATGTACATGTACAAGAGCAAATGCTCTTTTTTCTTCTGATAAATGGTAGATGTGCAGAAGTAATAGAAGCCATCTTACCATAAGTGTCTGCGTAGATTTTTGAAAAAGAGCCCAGGGTGAAGCAGATACTGTACTGAGGGCTAGCGAAACACACATTTCCAAGAAGAGGAGAGACCACCATGGTCTCATCTGTGGAGTATGTGCTGAAAAGGAAATTTAATAATGCTATAAGAATTGCTTTTAAGAAACAATGATGAAAAAGGTTCTTCTGAAGGTGGATGAGTTGTTTCCTTACTTCAGCAAACCGTTGACCTCATCGACAATGTGGCGAAGTTTATAATAAGCATCTGTGGGGGGTAATTTGAGCTCCAGAATGAGCCTGTCCACCTTGTTGATGCAGATGGTGATAGCCATTCGCTCCTGAACAGCATGTTTAATCAGGCGCTCTGTGTTCAACATCACCTGGACAGAGATGCAAAAAACTCTTAATCGGTTAAAAGACAGAAAATGTTGACATGTACAAGCTGAGATATTTCAAACTGAGAGCAAAAGTATGACACCAAATACATTAATGAGAACAACTAATTGGTTAAAATATGAAATCTGAGCAAAGCAAACCAGTGTAGAAAGAATGAGAAGCGACTCACCCCTTCTGCTGCATCTATGAAGAGGACAATTCCATCTGAGATCCGAATACTGGATGTGACTTCATCAGAGAAATTTATGTGGCCTTAAAAAGACAAGATTTTGCATTAGTATCTGCCAGAAGACAGCCCAGCATAGACGGTCTGAAAGTCAGAGTACCTGGGGTATCCATAATGTTGAACAGATAAGATTTGCCCCTGGAGTCGGGCAACACCATTGTGACTGGGGTACTCTTGATGCCAACACCCCTCTGCAGAAACACAGTCCAACACCAGGACTACTAAGTGCTACTGGAAATACTCTTAGTAATCCATCTTTCTAAGGATGTTATTATCAGGTGTAAAGTTCTGTATTGTCCCTCTATCAGGAGCTTGAATTAAGATGCAACAACATACTAAAATCTTCATGTTCAACCTCTTACCTCTTGTTCTGTGAACAGCGTGTCTGTGTATCGGAGCTAAAAAAAAAAAAAAAGTGTACAAGAGAAAGATACATGGTTTTCCAGTGGCTGTATGCAGAAGAACAATGAATGATAATGCAATATATTGTTACAACTTACATCAACATCATATCTCTTCCTGATTTCTGGATGTGTTTGTTCAATCAGACAGTCCACAAAGCACGTCTAAACAGAATAAATTATCACATTAGATACAGTAGTCAGACATGCTCAAAGTGTGTTAATTGTCCAAAATCTTCCTCTCCTCAAATTTTCCTCTTTCTGGGCAGGTCTTCTTTAGATACATGTCTAATTCATCATTGACTAGAACATGCAGCTAGAGACACCTTGCAATGAGCAGCCGTGAAACACAGACTCTAACCTTGCCATGATGGAGGTGTCCACACAGAGTGACATTACGGATTAGCTCGGAACTGTCCATCAGATCTGCAAGGAATCTGCAAAAAAAACCAAAACAGCAGAATATAATATCTAAGCACAACATACACAAAAATAGGAAACTTACAAAATAGGACAGTTTTAGAAAAGCATCTCCAGAATTACAAAGGTAACAAAAACATATAATAATAATATTATCTAGTGTAATTAGATGACTTACTCCATATCATACACGGTGGCAGGTAACTCCTGCTCCATCAGGGTGAACTGCCTGTGCCTTACTGGCTTAATAATGGGCTCTAAAGTTGAGAAAATATATTCAGTGTATAAGTAATAGAAAAATGGGTAATCCTGAGAATAAATTATTTTAACACTATAGAAAATAATGTATTTGCATCTAACCTGTGAGAGGTTGTGTGTCTTCCTCTTGGACAATAGTTTCCACTTCTGGTCCATACACCTCCTCTGCTGTAGGATAGTATTTCTTGTCCTCATGTAATACAACCTCCATACCTGGGACCTCATCATCAGCATCGGCAGGTTCATCTTCATCATCCTCATCACCCTGTATAATTGTAAGAGTTACATGGATGATCTACATAAATTCACCAGATACAATAGTAAAAAATACCTCATCAACATCTCTGTCCTCTGCATCCAGTTCATCTTCATCATCGTCAGAATCCAGTTCTGGGCCGATGTAGTTACCAAACTCATCATACAGATCAGCTTCCATCTTGGAGGGAACTAGAAGACTGTAAAATGCACATAAAAGTGGGTGCCATAAACCATTTCAAAAGACATGCAAGCGTGTATAAAGCCAAGACGTCACATAAACGTCAAAGATAAGCTTCTGCACATATTTATACAAAAGCCGTTACAGTGTAAAAAGGCGTATGCCTATATGTATCAGATATTTTGATGCTAGTCTTATTTTTTTCGTTTAATTAAAATAATTTCGCTACTAACAATTTCAGAGGCAAAAACTATTAACGTCGACATAAACGCTACATGATATTGCGTTGCTAACGCGTCTTGAGAATGTACACCTAGGTTTTGCAATGCTAACTTAGCATTATAGCATCAGATACAGTATTATTTCAATCATGTGTCGCTTGGGCCAAGTATTTTCATTTAGACATATGTGACTAAAAAGTATCTTACCCGAACAGTTTTGTAATTGCTCGTGTTACTCATATAATAGTGGAGTAATATCTGAGCATGCTAACCAGCTAACAACTGGAGCGATGAATGAGTTCAGGGGACGTTTGCGTTACGTTGTTTATGATTTATCCGGTTATATTTTAGAAGACAGATACACAACTTAAAATAGTTACGATGAACTTACCTGCAATGTTTTCTAATGTAGTTGACAAATGATATTTTAAAAATGGAATAAAAGATGAGTATTATTAGAAGATAAATAAATGCTCAAATAGCGCCATGCGTATAAAATGCTTCTTTCCGGTTTTCTACTTCTATGGCTTAGATTGACTATGCTTCGCGCTCTATCGCCGCCTAGAGGTAACTGAATAGTATCGCCTTATAGAACTCAACAAGCCTCTTAAGATGAAACGTCTTCAAAAAACTAAAATAGGTCCAGTTGACTTTTTTTTAAGCCCAATATTTTTCTTCAAACTGGATGCCTTGAGAGTCTTCACCGACAATACGGCCGTAACAAATCGGTCTCCTTGCTTTAACATGCTGCACTTATGCAACAGTTAAGCAGAAGAATATCACCGAGAATACGCCTGGAATCTCAGGTGAAATTTAAACAGCTCGGCGCCTCTGACAAAAAGACCACAAGAGGGCACTATATACTCAGAAACACTAGTTTTTGAGGCTATAACTTGTTTTGGCTGAAATATGTTATACTTAGGGTTGCGTTTCGTTAATGATAAAGAATTAATGGACCGTGTAATTATAGCAAGTATCACAGTGTATTATGTACTTGTCAGTCCTTAATCTCATATAAAAGTATAAAAGAAGCAGCTTTGATTGTTGAGGTGTACATTTTCCTATATTGTGATGATGAGAATTGGGTTATTTCAAAGCCTATCCTATTCAAATAGAGGGAAACTTCTGTTGACATTGAGTTTGACCTTTACACTGGTGGAACGAAAAGAATTTATATTCTGTTTTGGCTCCTTCATCCCTGTTGAGTTGCGTGTTCGTTTGGATCGAGAAAAGAGATGTTTCAAAAGGAAAACTGTCAAAAGTGTGGTGTATTCATCCGACAGAATAATACCTGACAGAGCTCTGGGTCCGAGACCAGTCACTGATGAAATCAGATCGGGTCCTGTCGCCTCACACGGTCGGTGAGGAAGGCCCTCTGGCTGACAGGACTGTCATTCTTTATGCTGTGTGGTGGTTACGCAGCAACTCATATCGGATGTTATGGTACACTCCATTCAGCACTGTTCCGAACACAGAATCATGCGTCATGCTATTATCCACTTTTGACTCCATGTCATGTTTTTGTTCATATTTTGACTACTGCATGTCATCTTGCCCTGTACTTTTCATTTTGTAATTTCATTATAATCATAGCTATAAAACATACAAAAATGTTATATTTCTTAATTTATACATAATTTAAACAAAACGTAGCATCTGGTGGTTAAAGCTAGGATATACAAAAGTTAAGTTTGTGCTTCGTATGTAGTTTGTCTTTACTCACTGTTGCTTTCAAAGACTATTTCAGCAAAGTTAATGTTATATGGTTGTGTGCTTATTCAATATTTGCCTATGTATATTTTCTGGGAAGGGAAGCATATGCTTCAGTGAATAGAATGCAGACATTGTTCAGTTGATGGCTTTATTCCTGCTGGTGTGGAGATTTTCTTCAGAAGGCCTCGGCCACAAGACAACACAGAAAAACATACACACCTAAACATGTTTACATGTTACTTACATAGATTCTCAGAGGGGTGTCAACAATGACTGTAAGACTGTAAATTCAGCTTCTCTGATTTTATTTAACCTGATTATATTTTCTTTTTCATTACTTACATGACCCCCACTGTCAATACTGCGCATATGACAAATAAACCTCTGAATAATTGAATCTTATATTTTTAGTATTTACAAAAGTGCAGTGTAGCTGAAATTAAACCTGTTTGGCTGAACCGTCATCGTTTTTCCACTAGAATACTTAAACTCTTCTTCTACCAGTGTCCCGTTGATAGTGGTAGTTCAAGTTATTTTCTTACCACAGACATTTAAATAAAACAGATGCAAGGAACAGATATAATAAATAATCTGCTGATGATTAACTGGGTCTGATAAAGACGCGAATGTAAGGAGCTGGAGTAAAGTCACACACAATGTAAATAACAGTACACGAAAGTTATTTATTTGAATATGATCTGGTCTGATGGTACCTGAGTATGCGACTAAACCTGCATTCCCTCATCTATCCCCTCCCTCTCTACTCCACCACCAGCCTCCTGAGCCGCTGAGCCACCTCCTCTGCACTGACCCACGGGGCCGTGACCGCCTTGAACTCTCCGGGCATGGCTTCGTGGGTCTCCGTGATCAGCCGGTGCATGGGGAAATCCCTTCGCGGAAAGGCGATGTCTCGGGGTCCGAGGGCGAGTGCCGGACAGAAGTCATTGGCGCCGTCCCCCACATAGAAGACCCTCTGGTACGGACGCCCTCTCTCCTGCGTCCGGCGACTCACGTAGTCCCTGACGATGGCCTGCTTGCACATGTTGTCGGGGCACCGCATGCAGTCGTGGGAGTGGTAGGGCCGCATCACCAGCCGGCCGTCCTTGTTGAAGGTCGCTGGGTTGGTGAAAATCCGGTGAAAATTTTGACGGACGCCGTTGCGCCGCAGCCAAGACTCGATGAAGAAGGTGTTGGCGTCGGACACCAGCACCACCTCAAAGTCCTGCCGGGTGCGCAGGAACTGAAAGAGGGTGAGCATGCCGGGGGTGGCCGGCAGCTTCTCCATGATGTTGCGTATGTCGCTCTCGGTGACGCCGTGCTCCGCCAGGTAGGCCAGGACGCGCTGCATGTACTGGTTGTAGCGACCGGGCTGGTAGGTGTCTTTCAGCCAGCTGGGGAGGAGCTGACCCGGGGCGGCCTGCACCACCATGTCGTCGCTGGTTTCATCCACGATGGTCTCGTCAAAGTCAAAGAAGATGAGGAAGCGCTTGTTGTTGCTGATGTGCGCCGACTGGGAGGCCATGATCTCTGTGCGGCTGGACCTCTGGGGCTCCCCCTCGCCTGAGGGATGAGGTGGAACATAACAACAATTGAAGAACAAATCCCCCATTATTGATTACGACACACCCCTTGGTGCCCTCAAATGTCCGCGGCTGTTCTCCAACTCTCCAACATCCCATGCCAAAGCGGCGGGCGGCTTTCTGGGGAACAAATCAAGGAATGTCGGTATGAAACAGGGTCAAGACGTAGAAAAATAATGTGAAAATCAGCCAAGCCAGCAGCTCCTACAAGCATGATTCACCAGCCCTGCTGTAAAAGGTAAATATTAGTATGGGAACATGACAAGATTATCTCCATGGAAACGCAAAGCCTCTAGCCGGGACCTTATGCACATCTTGCAAGCAAAAAAAAAAAAAAAAGTTGCCTGCCAAAATATATGCGTTAGAAGAGCAGCAAGCGCCAGAGTACATACCTTAAAACGGTGATGTCAGTCCGGACCCGCAAATTCAAAGTCTGTGCGCATAAAAACAGACTTAATGATCGTTCAGTCAGAACAGAAACACATTAAAGACAAACTACTAAATGTATAATAATGAAAACTACAAGCTAAATATGAACTTCAGTCTGTATTTTGCACATTTTGCCTTCCAGAATTAGTAAAAATGTTAATTTTACATGAATAAACTTGCGTGAGCGGCGCCGGTTCTTGTCCCCGTCTCAGCCAGGTCCGGTCCAGTTTCAGGAGGTGCAGCGACAGAGATCGGCCGGTTTGAACGCGCACTTTTATGCGCCGACGAAGCCGCTGAGCGTGGCCGCGCCTGCAAGACCGCCCATGTAATAACCGCCGGCAGTGCGCGTTCACGACGGAGCAAACGGGAACGGGAAAGCCAGTTTGTAACAACTGGTTTCTTGCAAAGGCAGTTTGTGAGCGAATGTCTGTTCCGGAAATACTCGAACACGTTACCAAGCTTAGCTTCCGGGCAGATCATCAGGCAGACGCTGTTTTTCTTTCAAGCGACGCGTTTGCAAAGCTTGAAAGACTGGAGAGACCACAAGATTCTGGTTTGTACTGGCCTGAAATAATAAAATAAAAAAAAAAAAAAAAAAAGGTACAAGGTGCGATCCTGCCTGAGGACAAAAACAAGGCAGACACGGGAGCGAGCGTCTGCATGGTCCCCCTAGCTGCTCCTCTAAACAAGCTTTGTTTACTGACAAGTTTATTGTTCTGACAAATGAAAGCAACGTGAAATCAAAGTTGACGCCAATGTTTTGCAGTAACAGTCATTTCAACCGTGTTATACGGACCACACTGAGCACGGTCTAATTTGGATAAATGGTCTGAACCATGACAAGAAAAAAAAGCCTAATTGTGTCACTTCCCTTTAACACTCAAAAACACAGCGAGCTTCTGATAGAAGCCTGGCAAATAGAGATTAATGGAAACTTTCAGAGCAGCAACTTCTTGATAAACACCATATTCCGTCTCCTTATCTGCATGCCAACAGACACCCCCTCCCCCCACATCAGGCGTAATGACTAACAACTGGGGGGGACTATTTTCGAACCCAAATGGGAATGGAGATGTAGCGGCGGTGTGTTATTATCTCCTCTGGAGCGAGCTTTGCTACCTGACCACCCACTCACCATCACTGACGCACTCTTCTCTACCCATAAGCCCTCGCTGCCTCCTTACAGCACCGTGAGTCACTGGTGCCCCACTTGAAACCATCCATGGAGATGGAGGGCACATTTCAGCCAGTGTTCTAGCAACAGTGTGTGTCTTGATGTTCTGTTAGAGGAACAAAGAGACTGGAGGTAACAAAGAAGCATTTCCATTCAATTCCCCTCCAGATACAGTCCTGTTTTAATGAACTTCTGTCGTTTATCTACTCATTTGCAAGCAGTCAGCGTTGGAGTCCAAGCCACTGTTGAAAAAAAGTTTAAATAAATTAGAAAAATTGCCTCCCAGTGCTGCACTAGCTCACATTCACAATGCAAACATTTACAGTGGGTACGGAAAGTATTCAGACTTAAAATTTTCAGTTATATTGCAGCCATTTGCTAAAATCATTTAAGTTCATTTTTCCCCTCAATGTACACACAGCACCCCATATTGACAGAAAAAAAAAAAAAAAAAAAAAAGACATTTTTGCAGATTAGAAAAGAAAAACTGAAATATCACATGGTCATAAGTATTCAGACCCTTTGCTCAGTATTTAGTAAAAGCACCTTTTGAGCTAATACAGCCATGAGTCTTTTTGGGAATGAGTTTTTCACACCTGGATTTGGGGATCCTCTGCCATTCCTCCTTGCAGATCCTCTCCAGTTCTGTCAGGTTGGATGGTAAACATTGTTGACAGCCATTTTCAGGTCTCTCCAGAGATGCCCAATTGGGTTTAAGTCAGGGCTCTGCTGGGCCATTCAAGGGCAGTCACGGGGTTGTTGTGAAGCCACTCCATTATTTTAGCTGTGCTTGGGCTCATTGTCTTGTTGGAAGGTGAACCTTCGGCCCAGTCTGAGGTCCTGAGCACTCTGGAGAAGGTTTTCGTCCAGGATATCCCTGTACTTGGCCACATTCACCTTTCCCTCGATTGCAACGATTCCTGTCCCTGCAGCTGAAAAACAGCCCCACAGCAGGTGAGTGGCTTTCCTAATCAAGTCCAATCAGTATAATCAAACACAGCTGGACTGAAATGAAGGTCCATCTCACCATCTCAAGGATAATCAGAAGAAATGGACAGCACCTGAGTTAAATATGAGTGTCACAGCAAAGGGTCTGAATACTTATGACCATGTGATATTTCAGTTTCTTTTTTTTAATAAAAATTGTCAACAATTTGTTGTTGACAATTGTCTGACAAAAATGTCAACAATTTTGTGTTTTTCTGTCAATATGGGGTGCTGTGTACATTTATGAGGCAAAAAAAAATCAACTTAAATGATTTTAGAAAATGGCTGCAATATAACAAAGAGTGAAAAATGTAAGGGGGTCTGAATACTTTCCGTCCCCACTGTATGTATATACGTAAAGGGAATGCAGCAACAGATGTTGAAAAAACAAACTCTGGCTTCCCTCACTTGCTCTGAAAACTGTACCTCCTCTGTCATATGCCTTGCTTGGTTTAAGGCTGGTTTAAGAACCCAGTGAACTTGAACTAGCGCACAAGCTAGAGGAGTCTGCGCAGCAAGAGGAAGTTGAGGCTTTACGTTTTCCTCTGAAGCTTCAAGTGAAAATAAATCTGACCTGCAGCCCGCCGGCCTCATTGCTCTACATTTCATGCATAATCAGCAGTCGAAGATAAAGACCCACACGTGACAGTCATGGCTACTTATTTTTACTTCTTAAAGTTAGCAGTCAGTTAAATGTACATTATCAAAAAAAGGCCCAACTTTTTACTTCTCCCCAACTTTCAGATATCATACAAAAAAAGGACAAACCGGGACATTATAAAGCTGCACATTTTGTACCGGATACATTAATAAAATATGAATTGCTACATTAAGTGGTTAAAAATACAAAGGGAGAAAAGTATATTGATTTTTTGAAAATATCTTAGAACACACAACGTTATCTTTTCTTAACTATCCAAGAATTTTAGTAGAAAGTGCATTCTAAATAACAAAGAAAGGAGGAGGAGCTTCATTCAGTAAACTGGGGAAAAAAAAGTAGGGCAAGACGGATGAAAACAGCGTGAACAAACATCACAGAAAAACGTGTTTCGGACCAGGAAGGGGTTAGTGGAAAGTTGCCAAAAGCAGGGAGAAAACGCTTTTATTCCAGCAGGTCCGAAGAGGAGCAAAACTGCATTTGATGGAAACAAAAAAAACAAAAAAAAAAAACAAAAAACAGAATCCAATTTATGGAAATACAAAAAATGTCCTTTGTTTGTCGGTTGCTTCTGCACTACCCACTTCCACCCAGGTTTCTCCTCCTTTCCTTGCCTAAAAACATCCACTCAGAGTCACCTCCACCTTTCCTCAGGCAGCCTCAGGGCACTGCCAGTCCCCCCTCTCCCTTTGCTTCACCCACGCAGCAGTAAAGTGCAGAGAATACACACATGAAAGGCTTAAAAAAAAAAAAAAAAACTAAGACAACGATCTGAACTGCAAAAGGTCGAAGCACACCGGCAAACCAGAGGGGACTGGAGAAGTGAATAAAGATATGAAGACCCCGTGGAAATGGCAGGATAATCACTGGTCTAAAAAAAAAAAAAAAAAAAACAGGGTCTCTGAATAACCCCAACCAATTCTGCTTGAGCACTGAGCCCCTGCTGCCCCAATACAAACTGGGATACACAAGCAGCTTTTGGTAGGAAAGCACTGGGAGAACCCAGACACACACACAGACACAAACACACACATGCGCGCGCTTTAATGCTGCTCCCAGACACTCATGTGCTTGCTGTCAGAATGGGTAAAGGTTTGACAAACAACACCGTTTACATCCAACATTCACGCTACCAGCCGTGACATTATTAAATGTACTTTGAGTTGATCATATATACTTATATCTATATAGCAATTAAAGTTCTGTGAGCACAGCTTTTCATCCTGACAGTTCCTGTCACGTGCTAACGGTTTATCTACACTGCAGAAGCATCCATAGCTTAAGAAATAAGGATTGAGGATCGGCGCAAAGAAGAACCCTCCAATGTCCCATTTAGGCAACATTCAACATGTTTTGACACGTCGCTGCTCATATGAACAATAAGTCTGTGTGATAAAAATGTTCTTTATGTCGTTATGCCCCAAACCAAACTGTGAAATAAAGAGGAAAATGTAAAGCTGCAAGCTCAGAACTGCAAAAAAAAAAAAAAAAAAAAAAAAAAGTCCCAGGTGTGTATGTGGCGTATCACCTGACCTTCGGCACAGTAACCCGTATTATTGAAAGAGCAGCAGAGGAAGGAGGGGGTGATCCTGATGGGGCCATGTGAACGGCCCCTCACAGTGGCAGTATCTGACAGTCATCTGAAAGCATCTGTTGCCCAGCAGTTCCAAAAAAATCTGAGGCCGCACTGATCCCAGTAAAGGAACCAGTGCCCATGTGGTCTTTTGTGCACGTGTGTGCTTGAGCAAGTGTGACGGTCTGTGTAACTGCGGTGCGACCACCCCTAACTTAAGGGCACTAAATATGCAGCCACACCCTTAATCCACGGTAGAAATGAAGTCTCCTGGCACTCCGAAAGACCACACTTCAGAAAATATGAATGTATGAATGACAGTTAAGAACTATTTGATGTACTGGAATGAAAAGCACCAATTAATGAATCTGGAGAAGACCACGTCTAGGTTCATCAGACCGTTTCTCCACCTTCCTTGACAAAAATCTGGCTTGTCTGCCGATTGTTTGGCCTTCCAACAGGACGCCTGACCCTCGGAGAAAGGCTCAGATATAGTTACAACATTCATTTCACGTTTCTACGGGGCAGGCTCGAGGACGACATGTTGAGTATTGCTGCGGAGGAACCTGCAGATTATCCTGACCGATGTGCTCAATCCGACAGAAGATTGGCCGACACTGACTGGTGAAGATAATACGTGTTTGGTAACACCGACCTCCAGGTGTCGGACTTGCAGGGAACCGTTTCCTAAGAAAAGCATTTTAAAAATCTAGAGGTTATAAGATATTTCATCTGACCAGCTAAATATCACGTGCACTAAGGGTGCATTAGTCCCCATCCCATACAGGCGTGTGCATGTTCAGCTGGACTGCAGACAGCACCCTTACGCCGCTCTGAGGAGGAGCAACAAGGCGCAGTTTGGCATGAGCCTCCACAGCCGGAGCAAAGGTTCAATGGTGGTGCTGTGGCGCTCCCGGGCCCTTATCAGGGGGAGGCATGTGGTGCAGGTAGCTGCTGTCTTCGTGTCCACAATGGTTTAAGGGCTCACTTTTAAAAAGGGCAGGAGGTGGGGGCAGGTGAGAGACTGAGGGCACAGCCAGGTGGTGGTGGGGCTGGGCTGAGGGGTGTTGGGGTGTGTTGCTGATGTGTTGCGGTGCTGTCGTGGGGTGGGGGTGGAGGTGGGAGGGGGTAGACGGGAGCTGCACATGGGTGAAGGTGTGTCCAACGGGGCCTCGCTGAGGCATGTGTCCTCCCGCGGGGCTGAGGCCCAGAGCTGCTGAAGAGGCGGGGGGGTTGGTAGTCGACGGCCCGGGACCAGAGGGAGAAGAGGAGGAGGAGGAGAAGGTGTTGCCAAAGATGCGGACAGGCACCGCTGGGCCGCTGGTCTGCAGAACCACTGGGCTGGTGACCCGGAAACACTTCTCTTTGTGTGCTTTGAGCATGTTGGAGAAGCGGAAGCGCTGGCCGCACACCTCGCAGGGATACGGCTTCTCCCCCGTGTGGGTGCGGCGGTGGCGCTTCATGTTGGGCCGGCTGGTGAAGCTCTTCCCACAAATCTCGCAAATGAAAGGCTTCTCTCCTGCACAGATTCAGAGCAGCGGGTTTATAGAAGGAGCAGGAACTGTTGAAGTCACACAAAGGCTTTAATTACACAGAATGCAGCAGCTCCCTCATTGTCAGTTTTGATGGCTGTGATTTTTAAAACAATTGGCTAAAGCTCTGCCGATGACAAGCTCAACTTTGCCCGGAGCCACGGTCGTATTTGAAAATGCTAATGAGATGCCATGCTGAATTGAGGGTCTTCGCAGTTCTCCCACCCACTCTGCAGGAAGTTATTAGAATTCACACTCTGAGGGGAGAGATGTGAAAGTGAAGAACAGCGGCTCTGCTGGGATATCACTCTCATTAACCTCCCTCCACGGAGCTCTCGAGTTTGCTGCTACTACCCACACAAGCAGCATTTAAAAGGATGCTGAAGGGCTCAACAAATTCTTCATTCACGCATTGTATTAGAAACGAACTTCCTCTAATCCGCCATAACGTAAATACAGATAGACCATAGACAGAAAGGCAGACAAACCAAATGAATGTCTGTTTAAAATGTGCTGCCTATTATAGAGCAGGAACTGGGTGTGTCCCCTTGAGCAGGAGACTAAACTGAATGCTAGTTAAGGCTAGAACAGGGCAGCATAATTACACATCACAAATAGATCCTGTGGGCCAATGGGGAGCAGCGAGTCCACCCATATCCAGCAGGGTCGAGAAAAAAAACAAAAAAGCGAAGGAGACACAAGCTGCAATTCTCAGGCTGATCGTGGAAATAGAAATACAGGCGGGACAGAAAATCAGAGGGCTGGAATACAGCATGTGTGAGGGTAGTCATTATAAACCACAATATATGTAAGTGGAGTCTTTCATGTAGAACAACCTCTCATTAGAAACTCTGGGCGATGTCGCCTTGCTCACTGGATGATGTTATTCTTGGAAAGGTTGTTTAGGGAGAGTTTCATCCCAAAACCTTAGAGAGGGCACAATAAAAAACCATGACCTTTCTGATAAAAAAAAACAACAAAAAAAATGTTTCTTCAGGCTGTGAAGTAGTGAAGTTTTGTATTAATATTCACATATCGTTGTTGCAATGCCCGAACACTACCATCTACCATCCAGCAATATTCATGGGATGAATCATCAAAAAAGGGAGAGAACAAAACAACCCCAGGAGTTAAATTTAAACCTAGTTGTTAGTTCTTCTGCTGCTAAAACGGTTTGACTGTGACAGACTGAACCCTAGCGTTTATACGGTGGGTATGTTTAGCTACTGCATTAAAAAAAAAAGCTTAACAGCAAAAACTATGGAAGCCCAAACGGACATGTTTTTTTTTAAATCCCGTTTTCTCGTGATTACGAGTTAATTTTGCGAGAAAACGGGGTTTATTTTCTCCTGATTACGAGTTAATTTTGCGCTGGGCTAGAAACATTGGGCTGATTACTGTAGGTGGTGTGTGGGTGTCCGCCTTCTGCGGCAGGACGAGGTGCTCGTGTACGATGCACATCTTTGCTAACGTGTTCAGCTCATTGAAATGTAGCGAGATGATTCCCACGCCATGCCATGCTCCCTCGGATCATCCGTGGGGACGCCAAGGGGGGTCCTTGGTGGGTTTTGATGATGGTCACAGCTGCTTAGTACAGCTACTTCAGAAACAGAGAAACAATCACACGGGTTGAATTCTATTTAATTGGCTCAAGTACAATAGGCAGAGCTGCGCGGCGTTTTCTCACATGCCACAGTTTGTCTGCACGTACCACGAAGCACCGGAGCAACAGCCTAACAGTTATGACTAATTTTGAAGTGATCTGTTCCTGTAAAGTTCAGAGAATCAGCATCTCCGTGCGCCTTGTCAGAAGGCAGACACCCACACAGTAATCAGCCCAATGTTTCTAGTCCAGCGCAAAATTAACTCGCAATCTCGAGAAAACGGGGGTTTGAAAAAAAAAACAAAAAACTGTAGGGCTTCCGTACAGAACAGCTCATTGGACGATATCTGACTTTCATGTTAATCAGACACATATCCAGTGCTTCATCATGTGACCTCAGTTAAAACAGTCATGACACATTAGTTACTAACGTTACTAAGCATGTTAGTTAAATAAACTTTACTGAACAAGGTTCTGGCCAATTATTAACTATTGTTTTGGAGCCTTCTCTTACCTGTGTGTGTTTTCATGTGCTCATCAAAATACTGCTTCATGTTGAAGTCTTTGCCGCACCATTGGCACATGAACTGCTTGTGTCCGATGTGTATGCTCATGTGGGAGCGTAGCTGGTACTTGTACTGGAAGCGCTCATCACAGTTCTAAAGCAGAGAGATTCAGAATACAGAGCATGAACATTCTCAGGTACGAGCAAAATTAATTATTTTCGACTGGTTGTAAATAATATCTTTGAAAATGCTCCGGAACCGGTGACCGATTTACTCAGAGTACTTCATAAACTTCTGTTTTTCAATAGACCACGAACAACTTTAAAAAAATGAACCAGTGCAGGGACTGTATGCAGTTGGTCAGTTATTTTCCAACCTGAGATATTTACATCCTGAACAGAACCACCTGGCTAAATAAGCATGTGTGCGTTAAAATGTGGCAGATTTCAAATTTTCTAAAGACCACCGAGGCAGACTTACACATGCCAACAACCGCAATACATGTGCAGTCACAGATTGTATAGTAGCATGACTTCAAGCATTTCATTAAAGCAGCTCCGCCCAGAAACACGTGTCCCTGCGTGCCATCGATTCAAGCAGCTGGACATGAAAGGGGCTCAAAAGGGAGTAAAACACCCAATCTGTCAAACTCCTGGGAATTAGACAAGGACACGATAATCAAAGGAATCCCTGCTGAACCGAAACAAGCCAGGAAATGCTTACACACGCTGTGACACATGAGAGATCAGAGGAGATGCCTACCGAAATACCACATCTAGTTACACACGTAGTGCAGATAAGATCACAACACTTGGCCACAGGAGGACGGCACCAACACATCAGCTGAACAACACTGGCTTTGCTGGTTACTCACATGAGGAAAACCTTCAAATTCCTTTTTTGAGCCACAAATCCAAATATTTTGCCAAATTCTGACCTGAGTCACCGCTCAAAAAACAGACGACCGAGCTCAAACTGTAGCACCACAACTTGAGACGTCTCATTTAACTGTGACATTCGATCCACTGTCAGGAAGAGCCGTAACAATAAGCAGAAGTGCCTCGTTTGATGGTTAAGACTGTTTTGGTTCATAGCCTGGTGTTAGATGTACACCTGCAACACATGCAGAAATGCAGTGAGATGAGATGGACGATGACCAGTGTCTGGGAGTGAAAATCTCACCTCACAACGAAAGGGCTTTTCTCCAGAATGCTGCAGTGAGTGAACTTTCAAAGACATACTGCGTTTGAACGACTTCCCACATGTCTCACAGGTGAACGGCATATCCTTTGTGTGAGCTGACAGAGAGAGAGAGAGCAATATGTTACATCAATGCCAATATCTTGGTACATTGATGTAATGTCAATGCCAGTTAAACATGGATGTAGGCAGAACAAGATGGGAACTAAGGAAGGGACTAAGGAAAGGAACTAAACAATGTGGTTGGTAAACAAAAGCTGTTGATCTTGTGTAAAAAAAACAAACAAATTATATATATATATATATATATATATATATATATATATATATATATATAAAACCATCAGAAGTAAAATGTGAATACTTACCAACCATATGTTTACGGACATGTGCCATGGTGTAGAACTTCTTCTCACAGATTTCACATGAGAATTTCTTTTCCGCATAGCCATGCACAATCTTAATGTGCTCATGCAGCGACCACAGCTTCTTGAAAGACTTGTTGCAGGAGACACACTGATGGGCAAAAATCATTGTGATTAATTGTTTTTGCAGAAAAACACCTGAAGAACCCCTGATGACCAAGAGATGGACGATACAATTATTTCGTTATACTCCGGCGCCATCTGCTGGTGAAGAACGGTATATATTTTCACATCCTCGATGACAGCTGAATCGGCTTTAGTGCAGTACTGAATCATTTCTCAAAACATCAGACTCACCACAAGAGTTCAAAAGGGGATAATATTAAGTTGATTTAGCACTTAAGCGTCAAACTGGCAGCTTTTTCTTTTTGGAAAACTGCACAAGTTGGTTCCACTTTAGATTGAACTGACCACAAGAAGCTACTTGCATATTTAAATGTTGCATGCACACTATATTGCCCAGAGCGCAAAAAGCCTTTTGTTGTATTCCACTTTCCCTCTGGCAAAGACACAAACTGTCGTGTGCGCTTTTTTGGATTTCAGTAATCTTTTTTTAACCAGTGTAAAACTATAGAAACACTGTTAAAGCTGCGTGCGAACGCGGTCTGCCATGTCAGCCATGAAACGTGACCCTGGAAATGTCACACAAGTGCTTTAATCACACAGGCTGAATGAATTATTGCCAACCCAAAAATTATAAGCCTGGCTAATGCGATGTGTTAATTCTAGTATGCAGTTGCAACTTTAAAGCTAAAAGAATAACACTGTTTAAATGTGATGCAAGAATAATGGTCACGATGTGATTGCTGTACCTGGATGTTCTTCTCACATTCAGTCTGCTGATGTAAGGCCAGTTCACTCTCCAGAACAAACTTTTTCCCACATTTGTCACAAATCTGCATTCGTCTGTGTGTGACGTTCATGTGCTTTTCCAGGTACCAGCGTGTGTTAAACACTCGTGGGCACTTTTCACAGGCCAGCATCTCCTTCTCTTCCATTTCCGGTTTCCCTCCAGCATTTGATGCGCTAGCAGACGATGCGGATGACCTGGCAGACCTGCGCTTGCTCTTTGGGCGCTCCATGCGCTTCTGTCGCCCCCTGGTGGCCATCCCAGCAGTGGCAGTGTTCAGAGCTGTCCTAAGGCTTTTTCTCCGTGGCTGGCTGTTAGCTGCTGTGCTAGTAGCACTCCGACGGGCCCTCTTTGACCTTGACCTTTGACTCACAATCTCATCTTCCTCATCATCTTCCTCCTCTTCCTCATCTGGGCTGTCGTCTTCTTCTTCATCTTCCTCCTCCTCATCGTTGTCGTCATCGTCTTCATCGCTGCCCGCTCTCTCAGACTCCTCAGCTGCGGTTCCAGTTTTGTTGTCCCCCTTTGACACATGAAGTGTCTGGTTATTCAGGTTAACCTCAACGATGATCTGCTCACGCTTAAAGCCCTCCTCCTCCTCCCCGTCTTCTTCCTCGCCGTCCTCTTCGTCGTCCGTTTCATCGGATGTGGCGTCATTGCCAGCCTGAGCACCCTGTGTCGTCACCTCCTGCGCTGCTGCTCCCTCTCTGAAGTACTGCTGATGCTGCTGAGACGTCGCGTGTTGAGCAGGCAACTGACTCATATTCTGATCTCCGATGGACGTCTTGGTTGCCATTTTATTGTCCACCAACACAGTAAATGGCTTCCCACCAACCTCCCTCTTATAAAGCTTGCCAGTCAGGTCCAGGTCGGAGTTAGTGGAGAAAATGTAGGACTGGGACACCGGTGCCCTCCGCGCTTCCTCCTGTGACATCCCGCCAAGGCTCGGGAGAGCGATCTCCTCCTTAAAACTCTTGCAGGATTTCATGAAGAGGGCCAGGAAATGGGAGTTGGTGGGTGTGCGAGAGAATAGAAAACAGTAACTGCTGTGGCGCTTAGACAGTTTAGCAGCCTCTACAAGCTGCGCACGCCACACCGACCCCCCACCTTCCTTTAACTAGTGAGACAGGAAGGAGGGGAAGAGGTGACAGAGAGTCAACCTGATTCAAAAAGAGCATCCATCCTCTCCAAGGCAGGAAGCGCAGTTGGACGGACATAAAATCTTCTCGAGGTTCGTTTCATACGTTCAGACATCAGTCTGCAGAATCAAAGGCTCATTGTCTTTGATGGGGAATGTCTGAAGCTGAAACACTCGACTGGATGCGGAGCGGGCAGCAGATTCAGCGTCTCAAAGGGCCACCACCCTGGAGGGAGCCAGCATCTGAAGAGGAGCTGGGTTCCACTGCTGCAGGGATCTGGAAGCACCACTGACAGTGCATCACCTGGGACAGGAGACAGGAGACATATAGATGAGATTATAGAGGCTCTAGAGTTGAGACAAGAGAATATGAAGTGAAACTACAGACATCACTGAGCAGCACGTTTACCCACAGCTGTGTGTAGGAGCGAAACCACAATCTTCACAGCTGAATACAACTTCAAATTCAGAGACTTAATATTGACCGACGTCAAGAGAAACATTTCAAGTAAGAATAAAATACAATACACACGATTTTGCAACATTTTAGACATAAAACGAGACACGCTAATGTGTGATCGCATCTTAAAAACAGTCAGAATTTCTTGTTTCTTGAACAGAAAAAAATCAAACACATGTTGATTCACACAGCACAATCAATAACCACACCTAGATCAGAAAAGTACCGTTATTAAAATGCTTTTCACAAAAACAAGCCCACGCCCAACTTGTGGCAAAGCGCAACGTGGATTGCATACGGTTTTCATGCACGGGTTCGACCTTTCTGGTGCGTGCTTTCTGAAGAAAGAACATTTAAATTCGCAAACAGAGAGAATAACTAGTTTCCTGAGGGGAACAACCAATCGACTGTAATGACGACAAACACAAGAATGAGAGTTGGTTAAAGTCATACCAACCAACTTGCACACTTGCCTCCATTGACTGTTAGAAAGTACCAGGTAACCACAGCTTAGATGCTTGTTGCAAACAGAAACCACAGGAAACTGTGTATTATCCTTTACACTGGAGGTTAAACAGCACTGGCAGCAAAATGTTTAATTGTCACTCTTGTTTGAGGAAACGAGAAAAATAACCTTTTTATCAAATTGACACATTTTAATTTATAATTTTGAGGATCATTATTGAGGTTCATACGCGTCAGATCTGAGGCTTTATCTGACAGCTGGCTGACCTGAGAAAACCTTAAACCCCAATCGCCATAATGAGCTTTCATTATGATGTTTTGTTCACCAAAAATCCTCCCAGAGCAGAAAGCAATAACATCTCCTGCTTTGCTCCTGTCTTCACTGAACACAGGCAGATTTTCATATCCAAACATTCTCACACCCAGACTATCACGACCGCTCTTAGTTTTCATTTACAGTCACAATTAAAAGCGATACACACACACACACACACACTTTTAAGACAGCTACATTCGCTTCTGATTCAAAGTGTCCATACCAAACAAAACAATTAAAAAGAACATTTTTTGTGATTTCCCCATCTGTTCTGTATAACTGCAGTGTAGCAACTTTTACAAGTATTACAAATAATTATTAATTAATAGTAAAAAATATTAATAGTAAAATTTTTTTGTGATTTTCGTTTTACTTGTTTCTGCATTTTGCTATAAGATTAAATAAATGAGTAAACTGGCCAACAAGTGAAACCTTTTGAATATTTATCAGGTTTTGATTTGTGATTGCAGGTGACATCCGTTGGCATTTTCTTCCTGTAAATGCTGATTTCAGAGAAACTGCCAGTGGTTCTCAGAGCACTGAGACTTCGGCAGTTAGAGGACAACGCTACTCCTCTGACACATTTGGATTTGAACAAGGGACTATAAACTGCATGAGAACAAAGCGCATAAGCATCACTTAGAATGCAATGTGATTAAATTCTCTCAATTCTAAACTAATCAAAGCAATATTCACTGCTGGCCGAGGAGTAACCAAACACTGAGCGTAGCTATATAAACTGTATTGACTAAAATCCTCCATCTGCTCGTTATCAGATGACTCATTTCTAAGTTTCATTGGCAGTGAAATAACATGGTCCTTTGATGTGGTGATTAAGAAGAGAGATGACTTCTCTATATCATTACTAATTAGAGAAACACATCACATTGTCAGATTAGGAGCTCAAATATCTTAGCTTTATCATTCTATCTGCTGCTTTAAAAGTTGATGATTGAAAACAAAAAGAGCTCATTTCAGAGATGGATCACCCAGTGGAGATTTTGTTTTAAAACTAACAAAATTAATTGTTTTCATGTGCGCCTGCTGATGAGAGGATGAGACCCCTGGAGCAGCCTCACTGTGCCATATTCAGCCATTCACCGGCAGTGCTCCTCAGATTCATTCCTCCTCTCGGGTCTGAACTTTAATGAGCTTTCGCTTTCAGAGGCTTGTTGAGGACCGTGCGAGGGTTCACATTCCTCACTCTGTCCAAACTCATAAGACCTTAACCAGCTCACTGTGCAGACTCACTGCAGGGGTGCAGGGCTCCTTAAAGCCCATAAGCGGGTCAAAGATCAGCACCTAATATTTTTGTCCGGTATGAATTATCTGTGGCATCAAAAAACAGTAAAAGACTAAATCATAAGCTCATAATTGTTTGATGCAATGTGGTTTTGCAGTGAACTGATGCTGCTTTCTCATCAAAGGAGGATACATGGTTCCTGTTAAAAAATTTCTGGCCTGGAAAAAAAAAAAAAAAAAAAAAGTAACATAATCAACAAGACCTGGACCCACTAAGTTGACTACATCTGAAACATGAAGCCAAGTGTAAAACCACCGTCAAACTTAACTTGACAGATGTGACGACATATTGCAAATCTGCTACTTTGTTGTTTCTACAGAGCTAACCCATGTTGAAGACCGAACTTCCAGCAACACTCTTTATTACAGTGGACGTTTTACGGTGTATAAAGCAAAGGGTTAACCCGAACAGCAACACTGAACGCCGGACAGGAGTGACAGCGCAGGCCCGACCAACTTGGGCTACTGAGCAAGCTAGCAACACTCCATAGGTACTACTATAAACACATGAAAAGCTAACTTGGCTACATTAGCTCAGGGTGCTGCAATGGGACGTTTTATTAAATTTAAGACGGCTAAAACGTGGGCGGTTTTGCTATAAAATATAAAAAACAATTGCTGACATGCATGAGCTAACACCCGCAAAACGACTTTCACTTTTTTTTTAACCCCAAACCGCCCAGATGGGGGCTAGTTAGCTCAAGGCTACCACCATCATTAGGGGTTTAGCATGAACGTTTCACCAGATTTCGGTAGTGCACTTTGAAGAGGACAGTGTGACAGTGATAAGGACCCACGTGAAGCTGCACAAAAACCCACTGTCACGCTTTGTCGCCGGTTTATCTCTTCGCGGTCCCAACAAAACCCGACCGCTGTGCTGACAAACCCACTCAACTCGACACTGTCACAAAGTCAGTGCTAGCTCACCTCACGGACAATTCCCACGGCATCCCCGATCACCGGCGACGTGCGCCCGTTTTCCCCCCGGAAACCGCCATGCTTGGCACAGGCAAAACGACCTCAAAATGAAGTTATGTACCCGCATTTGGTTGCCGTTCGGCGGACTTACCTCCGTCGAGAGCGACCTCCCTTCTGCGTTTGTGCAATCAGAATTGCACAGATTCGACGCTGCACGCGCACTTCTCTTGTTCGCTCCCCCTCTGTGATCTCGACCGGGCATTTAGCTCAGGCAACGCCGCTAATAACGTGCAAAGTGTGGAATAGGTTTTTTGTTGATGTGCACTATATGCTGGGTGCGCACTGGTAGTTTCAGCTACGTGGCCCGACCGAGCTCTCGCGCGTAACCACGGCCGTCCCGCGCTCATCCCAGGCATCCAGGCCGCCGTCTGGGCAGGCGCGCCGCTGCGCGTCGGTGTCTGGAATCTATCTGTTCGTCTCCAAAGCACACAGGGGGCAGTGCGCGCACACGCCGAGCTGGTATCTGTCACCGTTCGAGAAGTGACACGCAGGACATTCATCTATATATATATATATATATATATATATATATATAAATAAAATTAGTTTTGAGTAATGAGTACGAGATGTGGACATCAGAACTATTGCGCACTTGTGTGTATATTCAGTTATAACACATTAACTGCTGTTTTGCTTTGCTAAAACCTGATTTCTAAAGAAATCACTGAACAATCTGAATTTAGCTGGGCATTTAGCTAAGTTCAGGGGGATAAAATAAATACGTTATGAATAGTTATTAAATGTGATGTGATAATATCACAGCTTAGGCCCTGACAAAGCCTTCCCGCTTTAATGTATAAACAGTTTTTATTGGTGTCTTGAGACATTGGGGCTAAAGTAATGGCAGAGCAATAGTGCTCAACAATGATCACAGTAAACCAGCTGAGAGGCACATTTTAATTGTGCAGGGGGCTCCTGAATGTATTTGTGATTTAAGAGAGAAATTCCACTTTTAATTTCTTTACAAAGTCAGACAAGAGGTTTTCAGGCCAAATCAAAAAGAGAGTTTTTCAAAACAGAAGTACACACCACAGAAATGTAAATGTTTCATCGTCCTTAACGATTAACCAGGTTTAACAGCAGTAGTAATCTTCCTCTGATGCCAAGATTTGTTCTTCTTCCTAAAATGAATTGTTCTGTATTTTTAGAAGTTACTGCATCACTCATTTTTAAATTACATATATTTTGCCCTCGTACGCAGGCAAATTTCATGAATATCTATTTCAGACTGCTCAGTCTGTCTCACATCATGCTGCCATCAGCAGAGCCCAGTCCAGAGTTGGTTGGGGAAAGAGTGGGAGGAATGTGTGTGAGGGTGGGAGTCCACTGCCGACTCCTCCATCCACCCCTTCAACGGCTCTCATAGAAGCTGGCGACAGCAGGAGTGAAGCAGACGGAAGTCAAGCATCATCACTGGGGCAGCTGGAGCAATGTGCCCTGTCCTGAGGGCAGGTAAGTGACGTTGCGAGAGCGCGACAGCTGGAAGGCGATGTCCTCAGCTGCTTCTAGCTTACGAAGTTCCACCAGACCATCTCCGGCCTCCATCAGTGAGTTGGCGATGAGCAAAGCAGCCTGGGAATCACCTTCTGCTGAGATGATGGCTGCCTGCTTCTGTTGCTCTGCCTGAAAAAACAAAAAGCCACTTTAGGTACCTCCCCTAATCCTTCAAACCTTCAGAGACAACACACTTGTTTGGTGTGCAGATACAGTTTAAGATAATGATGGTTAAGGCAATAATAAAAATACCTTTTCTACAACGAAACGGGCCCTCTCAGCCTCCTGCTGAGCCACCTGCTTCATCTCAACAGCCTCTGTGAATTCTTTGCCAAAGGTCAAATGTGTCTGTATGAACACAACACGGTGTTTTAAATTAAAAATACACGCGATAACATAACCCCGACAGGATCAACCAGACAGCATCGTACCAGCGAAACATCATCCAGGATGAGGCCGAAGGTGGAGGCTCGTTCCGTAAGGTCCTCGCTGACCTGCTTCGACACATGTTCTCTTTGGGTGATGAGTTCTCCAGCATCAAACCGGGCCTGAAGTCAAAGAAGCACGCAGCAGAATGAGGTCAGTCATTAAGCATCATTAAGGTGTTTAATAAATATTATTTTCATCTAATGAATGACACTCACCACTACAGCCTTTAAAACCTCTGTAGTGATAGATGGCAGCACTCTTTCATCATAATCCTCTCCAATACTGGTGTAGATGCGGGGCAGCTGGCTGTTCATTGGCCGAAACAGGATACGCAATGTGATGTTTACATTCTGCAGATCTATAGGAGAGAATGATTAAAACCTACAGCTAAAGTCACACAAATTAACAGAATATAGTCCACCGAAAATCAAATTGTCCAAGGCAGTACATGGGTTGCATGGTCCCCAGGCGCTTATGCTCATTTAATTTTATTTTGTACTGTTTGGTCAAAAGTCAAAGAAAAGCAGATACAGTGTTTAAAAACCAGTGTGAAAAACACCAGCAGTTAGAAAAAAAAAATCCTTGTATCACATACAAAGTTGACGAGATACCAAGACTGATCTAAACAATAGTTACTTCTAATAATAAATTAGAATAAAAGTGCACACATCAAATCAGCAGTAGTTGATGTACCTTTGCTGCCTGTCATGACAGGCACGTTGCGTGGACGGGATCGACAGTCAAAGATGATGGGTTTCTGCACCCAGGGAATGAGGAAGTGGGTCCCTTCGCCAACAACGGTATCCTGAACCCCTCTGAATCGGTCAAATATAACAGCCTGGTGTCCTGCATCAACTGTTACATAAACAATAGGAAAATCATTCACTAATATTGTAGTCTGGATAACATCAAATGTGTACACCGTCCCAAATGTAAAGCTCCAAAAGGCGTTTAAAGTAATTGTCAAATTGAAAATTAAAAAAAATGCTTGACACAATGTTTGTGAACAATAACGGTGCCATCAAATTTATTTTGTGATTTTTTTTTATTCAAATAAAACACCGAGAAACACCCACCGTTGAAAAGGGCCGAGTTCACGATACCTCCACCAAAGGCAAGAGCCAGTCCCAACTTTCCTATAGTCTCAAACATTTTAGCCATGGCAGTAATCTGTTGACAACGACAAAAAATGTCATTTGATTAACGCAAGTAGTACAAATTACCATACCCTACAAAATACAGAATCTGTAAATGTGTATGACAGTAATCAACGGTAATCCCTGTTATCGAGTAACAGCAGGCTTTGAAGTAGTACTGGTGGCTAACTTGGCTTCATAGTTAGCTTTACCCTACATGTTAGCTAAGACGCTTGACAAGCTTCGCCAGAGCAAAATATACTGAAAGCAAAAACTACATACTACCCAACATCAAAAGATATTATTAAGATATAGGTGCGACTTATATCGCCCTTATCGAAAGACCAAACCGGCTTTTGGTAACATTACGCACGTTACCTCTCATGGATGGGCACATGATAACAAGCGGCGTACCAAGCTTAAGTTAGCTCCTCTGCCATAATGTCGTCCAATTATAAATTTGTGGTACAGTTATTCATACCCATATTCATATAAAGCTATAAATAAACGTTTTCATTGCCACGAAATCGCAACTCACCTCAGTTATGCTCCAGCGTCTATGACCTCCACCAGACACAACGACGTACAACACATGAAATTTCAGCACCACCACGCCTGCGCAATGCTTGCAACAAAGTTTCCTCTGATTGGACAAAACAACGAGTTCTTCTTCTTCTTCTTCTTCTTCTGATTTTCCCCATGTGTCCTGAAACCTCTGTGCCACCAAGTGGTAAAGACTAAAACTGCACCATTTAATTTATGCTAAAAGGGTGGAACCGCATTGATTTCTCCTCACTACACCGATTTAAAAAGTAATACCATGTTACAAAATAATAGCATGTAATATTCTGGGTATATTTATTTTATTGTGACCGCAAAACAAGGAGCAAACATGATCAAGCTCCAACTAAACCTGACCGCTAGTTTTAGAGAGTTTGATACGTAAGGAAAAGAGGCTGGAAGATGTCTCCATGGTAACTTAATCGATTAGATTTACTGTAGTCGCCACCACGAAGCGACTCTAGGTCGCCCTCTTGCGACATAAGAAATTACAAGAACTATTTTTTAGTTTCGGTTTCTTACCAACTGTACAAAAAGTGGGACCAGAGACAAGCAATAAACAGGGGAAAAAAAGTCTTAAGGTCAGTAATTATTACAAACCTTAAAAACGGCTAAACCGGCGGCGAAGCATCTTAAAAAGATGCGTCAATGGCGACAGTTTATGTGTTTCACTTCCTCGACTCTGGGTGGTTATTTCCCGACGATTGTTCATGCACACACATTGTTGAGATATTTAGTCAGAAATCGTCTTTTTTGTGTGTGATGATTACAATGCGAATAGAGTAAAATACTTTTTTAATGTAATACATCGACGAAAATGAAGAAACACAAACAATCGGAGCTAAAATGCGCTTTCTTTGGAACAGATTGTTGTTGGAGAAACAGCGTAACTTTCGTCTCTTTTCCATGTGAAAGCCCGAGGCCTGAGAATCAAATGAATACTTTCACTGAGGGTCTTTTGTTGGTTGTATCCGAATCTGAACTCAGATGACAGCTCCCACTCCACAACCTCCCCGCCCATAACAGTGGTCATGTTTCCCCCAGTAGATGGCAGCGCCCAGCCGGACCGTGAGGGTGAGCGGTCTGCCTGCAGACATCGAGGAGGGCAGGCTGAAAGACAAGCTCTTCATTCACTTCCTGAGGGCCAGGAATGGAGGAGGGGAGATAGAGACCGTCACTATTGTCAAAGCAACGCCGGTCTCTGCCCTCATCACCTTTGAGGAGCGTGAAGGTCAGTAGTTTGTGTGTGTGTGCATATAAAATGTGCAACACGACCACTGTTCTGTTTCAATTAGGCAGAGAATGATTCTCCTCTGGTGCCTCCTCTCACGCAGTTGCAAGGACAGTCATTGAACGCAGCCCACATGTCCTGGAAGTGAGCGGGAAGAAGTATACACTCTCTGTAACTGAGTATCGCGAAATCCTTGACCCAGACGAGGTCCGTTTGTTGACACTGACAGGAACTTATTGAGCAAATAACAATAGAAGAGGACACATATGTCTCTCCTTTGCCTTTGCCACAGGTCGTCACACGTCTGTCAGCAGTGATGGATTACAGTCGGGTTCCTGGAGGAGCACTGGCGCTGAGACGTCTTCAGGAGAAACATCATGATATCCACCTCAACTATGATGCTGCTCTGGAATTATACACGTTATATGGTGCCTATTCCAAAGTTCAAGCTGCCTTGACGCAACTGTTTGGCCAGTCGGGGAACCAGCAGTCAGATGCTGTTCAGCAAGCCACCTCTGGCTCCTGGTCTGAACGTTTATCACAAAATCTACAGGTGAATCGATCAGGGGATCTGAGAGCGAATCCCAATCAGCAAAAAGAAGAAAGTAGGACAGCTGATCCTCTCAGGTCTCCTGTTGAGGTCCCCAGCTTAAGTTCACAACGAGACCTGACACCCGGTGCTTATGGTGTGGAGGATACTGGCCAGAGAGGAGGCACCGCTCTGCAGCTTACCTGGCCCCTAGAAGAAGACATCTTATTAATTGTAGATGCAGACATGTTCCAGTATCTGCAGAAATACTGTCAAAAGGATTACCAGCAGATCCTTCGTCTGTATGGTGTGGAAGCGGTGGAAGTGACGAACCAGGGTTTGACCAGCCTGTATTTGCAGTCAGCAGCTGGAGCTGGGGAGAACGTTCGAGACCGGAAGACCCTGAGTTTAGCAAGAAATGCAATAAGTCAGTTTTTTCAGGAGAACGAGACCAAGATCTGGCGAGCCGAGTTCTTGAAGAGCATCTTCTCTTCTGGGAAGGTTCTGCAAATGGCAAAGGACAATTTAAGTCTCAGATATCCCATGATTCTTTTGAAAGAAGATGACACAAATGTTTACATGATTGGGAGGAGCAGAGACGTGTGTGATGCCAAGCAGTTTTTCCAGGACCAAAGCTTAGATCAGTGTCTGAAATCAGAGGAAGACGAGACAAAAGATGACGTGGTCCGTAGGTGCAGGCTTGCTCCTCGATTTAAAGAGTCAGGGCTGCCTCCATTAGGTAGCAGACCAACGGACTTCTGCCTACGAGGAGGTCTCACAGCTCAAAGTAGAACAAAATGCTCTGGGCCCATGTTAGGCTTCAATGTGCTGTCAGAACCAGCACAAATTGGTGAAAGAGTTCCCGGAGCATCACCCCAAATGACTGCAGAAGACATCTTGTTTAAGAGTCAAAGTCCTTTGTCTCCAACTGCATCCACGCAGAGTAATGATACCTCATTTAACTCAGACTTAATGAAAAGTCAGCTCAAGGCGGCGAGACTGAGCGCATCACTGCAGGGCAGTGCTCTGGTTCCAGCTGTGCCTGGGTCCACTCTGAAACGGGCCAGTAGTTTCTCAGGAACACCTCAGCGTAAGGCCCAACTTACGCAACAACAGAGTCAAGATGACGCCAACAAGGCCGCAGCCGGAGCCAGAGCCTTGTTCTCCAGCCCTGTTGATCACCCGGGCAAGGACAGGCAAGCAGGCTATACTGCAGAAATCCTGGTGTCCTTGCTGATGTGGCAACACATAAAAGAAGCGTACAGCACCCAAATGGATGACCTGACTTCTGACGTTCAGACAAGGGAGAGCACGCATGGCGGCAGCAGCAGCGTTACTATCACCTTACGCGGGGCAAACCCGTCCAAGCTGAAGTCCTGCAGGCTTGGTTTGCAGAAGCTGATCGACTCGGTCAGCGGAGACTTCTCTGTGCAGAAACTGCCCTTGTCAGAACTGGGCCTCACCGACCCGGCAGATGAAACTTTACTGGCTTGTTGCCAAAACGTGCGCAACTGCTTCAGCATGGTCACCATTCAGATTACCAAGAAGAATGTATTACTATTTGGTCCAGAGCTCTTTTGCTCTCAGGTAGCTGCCTCACTGCTCGGTGTGTTTTCGAAAGATTTAGCGTTAATGGATAAACAGCAGGAATTCTCTATCCCGTCTACATTTAAATGCAATCCAGCGACGCTCGTCCAAACCTCCGAGGGCCAAAGCAATGAACCCGTGCCAGAGAGCAGTATAGGCACCGCTGGTGGAACCAGCGTTGATCCAGAAACGAGACCAAACCAGAGCAGCTTCGGAGAGACGACGCACGTGAATGGATCCGTCAGTCAGCCACGACTGTACAAAGACCCCGTAATTAAGGAGACAGTGAAATACACAGGTACAGGGAACAGAAATGGACAGAAGTCCAGTGTCTTTGTCTCTAAAATAGGAGACAATGAGAAGGAAAACGATTCTAAATCAGTAACTCACCCTGAAGAAGACCCATCTCTCTCTGTGAAAGAGAGACTGGACTCGTCTCAAAAGGACAGCACACAACAAAGACGCCACGAAAGGGAAGAATCCAGGTCCAGCGCTGAGGCAGAGCCCCTTCGCTGGGGCATCCACGGCCGAATGACCTCCTCCAAGCTGAACATCAGCATTCCAGGCCACAAGAACAACTCGACCATTAAGATCACTTACTACATTCCTGACGGGATCCAGCAGGTGAGAAGCTTGGTTTGGGTTCAGAGCCCAAAGGGATTTCCCAGCTTGTAGCTGCAAATTCTGACTCTGTCCTGCGTCTTACCAGGAAGGTCACCCGTCTCCAGGAAAGCCGTTTCAAGGAGGCGTTTTTGTTGCTTACCTTCCTGACTGCGAGACAACAAGGAGGCTGCTGCCAAGGCTGGAAAAGGCCTTTAAACAGGGGCTCACCTTCACTGTGATGGAGAAAGAAACAGGAGCCAAGGTCACCTGGAACTGCATCCCACACAAAACCACCCTGCATGGGGGCAAATCGGGGTGGGTGAAGCCGCTGGGAATGTCTTCACTGAGCTAGACCACGCTGGTGCGCGTTTTAAACGTCTTCTTGTCTCTTTCAGGTACGGTTACCCAGACTCCACGTACCTTGCTCGCTTGGCAGAGGTCTTGACCTCCCATGGGATTGAGGAGGCACCAGCCAATTTTAAATAATAAAATCAGCGCTTTGATTTATTTGGACCAAATTTTTCTCCCCCATGTTACACATTTGCCAGTGTTTGTTTTTTTTCTTAAATGATTCCATATTTTTAAAAGCTATTTTTATACCATAGCTTTAAAGCCTAGCCTTTGATTGAGTATTCCCGACTGAAAGATTGTAATGTTTTTTATTAACACTCATCTAGTTCAGGGGTAAAAGTATGATTTTAGACTGATGTTGTAAAAATTCTTTATGAGTCTGTGTTAAATGGTTGAAAATGGGCGCAGAAATAAATGAGCACAGGTGGCCTTTTTGTTATGCTTTTTTATTAGTCCTGGAAAACATGTAAGGCATATGGTAACATTACACACTAAAGCGTTACAAGCTCGAAAGGCCATGTGGACAACATGGCACCACGCAGTAAACCCAGAGTCAAGCACAGAAGCAGCATCAATTCAAAGGGTTTAAGAAACAAAGTTGAGCATTTGCAGACCGGAAAAATCAGAAAAGAAAACACAAGAAAGGCCGAGAACTAGCTTTGAAGTCAACCTGTCGGGTATGCCTTTTTAAAAATGGATGTTGATGGAAGTCTCAACAGGTGTGCAGCTGGAATGGATGAGAAGTGCATTTGTGAAGCATTCCCAGAGATAGGTTGTAAGGTGTGTGATGACTGCACCAGCTGTGCCCATGCGGGGGGTGAGGCTGGGGGGGTCAGGTGGCACGAGGGGCAGTGAATTAGCTTCAGATCACATACTGACATGACCGGAGGGGTGAGCTCCCACACCACTTCATGACTACTTAGAAACTACTGTGGAAAGAGAAGGTAAGCTGTACATGAACACACGCTTAATATCTGACTACACATGCATCTTGGTACTGTACATGACACGCCCAGCCATGATGTGACTTCTGTTGCATCTCTGCAATGTTTCTGGTGCTGCTGAGTTACCGTGAATGGCGAAAAAAGGTTGAATCTGCAGACGCATGAAGTGGCTCCACAGCTCGACTTTAAAAAGCTAAAGCTTGCAAAACGTTGGACTCGTGAAGGAAAGATTGTGCAGAACATGAGCAAAAAGTAAAATGAAGTGGTTTCTTATGAAAACTGTTGTTTGGAATGACCTGAGAAACCGTTGACAACAGAAATTCACCTCGAAGCTAAATGCAAGTTGTCTGTGAGTGACATGAGCTACACAAGACTGACAGAAGATCATTTTCACATTTGAAACTACCAGTGCTGTTTAGTAATATCAAACCTACAACTGCAGCTGTTCGCATTTATGTGTAAACTTACATTTTTGTGAAACATTGTTTTCCTCCTGTGCAGCTCTGAGATGCTCAGCACTCTTGCATAAGTGTCTGGAATGACTTGGAAACTCTTTGAACATGACGTACCCTGCAGCTTCTCCGCGGTGGAAGTGCACACAGGCAGAGACTGACTGAGACCGTCCGAAAGGCATTTTAGCTCAAAAGAAGCATGAAAACGATAGCAAACCAATCTTTCACATGTCAATTTAAAAAAATCTAGATGTTAATATAGTGTTTATTTTAGTGTGAATGCCTGTAGAGATGGAAATTTGACTGTTGTAGCAGCGGCTGCCTTAAGTGACCAGTTATGATGTGGAAATGTGTCTTCAACTGGGTTTGGCTCAGCTGTAATCAGCCAGTCAGATTTAGGTTTGTGCAATTGTCTATTACACCCCTGGCATCACTGTACAGCTGTGTGAAAACATCTACTTCTTCACAACTTCTAATTTCAAAAGATTGAATGTGAATCATCGTTGGAGCCTGAAGTGCGCTAGCTTCGCTAAGCAGGAATTAAGCAGAAGTTGGCGGGATGTGTAAAAAAAAAAAAAGGATCTAAATGCAGAGGGAGGTGCCTCAGACTGAGGTAAGCAGTGTGCCGGGAGAGAGACACAGTGCAGGCCTATGCTGGAGCCGAATTGCAGCCAATTTCAACTGCAAATTGTGTTAAGCTTTTGTGAACTGCAGCAAAAAATTCTCTCAGCACCCTTGAGCATTTGTACTGCAAATGTGTCAGATCACAGCCGCACTTGCAGTTACAGTTTCCTTTAAAGATGATGGAAATGCATCCAAAACCAGAATTGCCTTCATATTTTTTTATGCACTGTTAATATTCAAAGCACTGACAGAGGAATATACATACAATTTGGCACGCACGGTTCAGTCCAACAAAAAAGAATCACATTTAAAAGGAGTGCAGGTTGGCAGGTCTCCACATCGACAGTATGAGCTTTGAACTTTAAACCCTTCAATAAGAGAACAAAGGGAAACATAAAGGTAGATTAAAACAACATATTAATTAAAACATCTTTTGTTTTTTTTGTTTTTTTGTTGTTTTTTTTTTTTTTAAACTGAAGCATTTGTTTCTCACATGGTACTCGGGACAGAAGCACCATCCACAGGTTCACAAAGGGAGCCCAGCAGATTAGAAGAGAACACCAACCAGAGGCTGACAGGACACAGTCACTCCCACATCAGCGTGGCAGTCCCACTCCAGCCCAGCTCACCCTCCCGGCTCCACACTTTACTTCCCGCTGCTGAGGATGGATGGATGGATGAACATTTTGAATTTAGCTGCCACCCAGGAGAAGTTTGGCTGGCATGTGTGAAATAAGAGGACCATGTTTATCCCTGTGTGTATGTGCCACCTGTGCAGATGCACGATGGGAAACCGGCTGCAAACCTGGAGCGGATTCCAACCTATGGGACTGGAGTGTGACTGCCATGTCACAAGTGCATTAAGATCATCGAGCAGAGTGCAAAATACTAATACCAAATGTCCTCATAACACAGGCCTCTTATCAGACAGGAAAGGGAGATATAAGAAGAGAAGGCCGGGTGGGAGCTACATTATACTGTAGCTCAGGAGTGCGGGGTGGTGGCGGCGGTGACAGGGGTAGGTACTTTTTTTTTTTTTTTTTTTGTTTTAAACCAGACAAAAATGACCTGAGGACACACACATCTTCACACACAATGGCACACCACACACAGCACATGAGGGAGGCCACTCATGCGAACACAACCTATTTTTTTTTTTTTTTTTTCCCCAAATATTTTTTCATTTTGTACAAAGTCACTAGTCACCATCTGAGTCTCAACACTGAGGCCGGGCTCACAGGCAGGCAGGAAGGGAGATAAAAGTCCAAGATCTGAAAGTCTGAAGACTTGAGACTGCAGTCAAGATAAAACTACCTTAAACGTCCAGATCTAACTCATACTGACCACTAGGGGGAGCAGCATGCTGATAAATGCACACGCAATTCCTCAATATCTGGTTGTTTTTACAAAATGTTTGAAAGCGCAAGGCTTACATCTGTGAAGACCGCCTGCCTCTTCATTTCACTGTCCCGAAAACAATTCACATCTGCTGAAACGCTGAGTGGCAGAGCTAACTTTTGGCAAGTGAAGAGTTTAAGGAGGCAGAGAAGAGACAACACTGAGAGAGAGAGGGTCAGAGCAACACACCACAGTGCCTCCTCTGACGAGCCTGACGCTTGTTGCTATGCCGACCGCAGAGCGCAAACTGGAAAGAGGAGGGAGAGAGTAGAAGCAAGAAGGAAGGGAGGCAAAGTATGGCCGCCAGCTTCAAGCGAATTCTCCTCTCTCAGGTCAGGGTGATTGACAGGTCAATGGTCACCGTGCAAGGAGCAGAATGGCTAGAGGAGCACTGGGGAGGAAGGAGGTCTGGAAGGGAGAAACAGGACTGGTATTCACCTTCTTAGCTTGCTCATTTCAGATGCTTCACTGTCTCAGCATGACAGTGCCTCTTTCAGCACATTCACAGTGTGTGTGTGTGTGTGTGTGTGTGAGAGAGAGAGACAAAAAAATTCTCTCTTAATTGGCATTGCACTCTTCTTGCCAACAGTTGGTCAGCTACGAAAATCTGTAACTACGGAGACAGAAACTGAGCAACGATTTCTTCTCAGCAGTCAGCAGTGGGCAGAAAGGCTGATTATTTGATGAAATTAATTCATATTCAGGATATGGTGTGAGCCCCTCTGAAATTTGGTGGAAATGCATGTGTTTTTGCCGTTTTCCTCCACAATGAAGAAAACCGATAAGGCCACATAATCGATAACGAGCAGCTGCATCGATCAGAACCGTGATGCAAGCCTCTCTCCGGGACGCAGGGTGCAGTGGCCAATCAGAGGCATCCGTGACTCATCCTCAGTGACATAAGTACATGCTGGACAGACAGAGAGAGAGAGAGCGCGCAGCGTGTGGGTGGGTGTGGTTCTTCTGCCTGCCTTTGTGCCTGTCCGTGCGTCCGGCCTGTGGGTGAGGCGGGGGTGGGGATGGAGGTGAGGGTCAGCAGATGATGGCTGGACTCAGCACAGTGAGGGGGCGGGGAAATGAAAAGGAGGCAGGTGGAAGTCAAAGCAGAACAATTTAGCACAGTGGGAATTGAGGTGTGCAGGGGTGGAGGGCGGACATGGCAGGAATCGCGGTTGTCAAGGGAACAGTAAATAAATTGACCCAGGCCTGGACCCACCAGCCTCCTCGACTCTCTTTGTCTGTCTGTTAGGGGGAAAAACCTTGTCTGGTGTGACGCCGAGAGTGTAGCGTTCCAGGGATTGGAAATCAGTTCGTAGATGAAGGCGAGAGCGTGTGATGGGAGGGGGCTCGAGGGGCCAGGCCTGAGCAATCAGTTACTGATGACTCAAGAGGTGGAAACAGAGAGGAGGTGGAAGAGGTGAAAGATCGACAGTGGTGCGATGATGCTGTAATCTACTCCCTGAACCAACCCGCCCTCCACCCCCACCCCAGCACCCATCACACAGCACACCCACAAACCCCAGGACACAAACCCCCCGTTAGTCTGCTCGACTACCCAGCGCACCCTCTCACTTCTCCTCCTTCTTGACCTCCTCCTTCTTCTCCTCCTCCTTCTTTTCCTCCTTCTTGACCTCTTCTTTCTTCTTGTCATCCTTCTTTTCCTCCTTCTTGGCATCGTCCTTCTTCTTGTCATCCTTCTTCTTATCATCCTTCTTCTTCTCCTCTTTCTTGTCCTCCTTCTTGGGCTCCTCCTTCTTCTCCTCCTCGGGCATGGGCTCTGTGGTCAGGATCACTTTGCCGATGTTGTTCCGCTCCTGCATCTTCCTCATGGCATCACCCACCTGCAGGAACGACAAGAGCGTTATCACGGAAACTGAGGAGTGAAGGGCGAACGACAGATCTTGTCATTGAGAATAATTTTGCCAGTAGGAGCAGCGAGAGCGAGCATCTCCTCCTCCCGCACAATATTTTTCAGCTCTCATCTCCTGTTTCAAAAGGAAACTAATTTCACAGGGTTGCTTTTGCCCTAATATGCAGCATATGAAAAATGAGTTTTGATGAGATTCTAATAAACACTGAAGGGAAATGAAATTGTTGACGCAGCAAAAAGCAGAAAAAAAAAGAGAGAAACAAAGGGAATAACATGCCCCACAAAGATAGCCAACAGCTTATTAAGAATAAAAAGACAGAAAATCGTCCGCCGATCAGCTGTTTTTAGTCTCAGTGTAATTATTTCTTACAATCTGTAACTTTCAAATCACACTAGCAATGCTCAACAGGCTGGTTTTTGTTTAGGAGCTTGTATAAGAAATGGCGGAATCAAGCATAAAATGAGTCATGTTCACTCCTTCCCCACTGATGGAAGAGGCCACAGGCATCAACCAACACCACCAGAACTGGCTTGACCCACCCGTGAAGATGAGGAGAACCACAGCACAGATGATGTCACAGCTTGTGGGGCGAAACAGTTCACTAATCTGGTTTATTCTGCTATAACTGGCAGAATACCGTCTTTCTTCAGGGTGTCACCATATTTTTAGCAAATTCATCCCTTGAATGGTGCCCTTTCTGCTGCATTTAACGGTTTAAGACGGAGAACATTTTGTTTTGGGGTAGAATCTGATGACAGCTAATTATGCTTTGAAGCGCCATCAAATGACAGCCTGACCACACTGCGTAATAAGAGAGGAGAATCCCGCCGGGCTCTGCCCTCTCTCCTCTTTTCTCTGTTCCCGCCTCCATCGCTCCCTGCCTCCCAACGCAGACACGCCACCTGACGACCACTGCCACGGCAACAGGGCCATCTCCTAGCAACGTAAATCCCGGGCTGAAATGTTGCCCTGACAAGGCCGACATACGGAACGTAGTGGGAGCGTGTGGGTCTGCGAGGCAGGGAGTGGGTGAAGGGAGAAACGGAAGACTTATCTGTGAATGAAAGTCACAGATCTGAGGCTTCTGAGATGACTCCGCCCACCTCCGCCTTTAATTTTCCAAACTCCGTCAGCCTGGACGGCTCCCAGTGAGCTGTACCCAGCTGCAGACGTGCCGGTTATCATCACAAGGTGCTAATACTGCAGTGAATTCCTTATTGATTATTGGAGCACAAACGGCGTCTCAGCGGGGGGAGGACCATCGAGGAGAGGGCGCGTGTGCCATTGGTCTCCTGTAATGAGTCAAAATTGATCTGATTCACTATTGCCAAGCAACAGATGCAAAAAAAAAAAACCCAACAAAAAACACAGGTTTTAACAGCGCCACGCTTTTAATTAAAGGCCCTCTTTTTGGCTATCATATGCCGAGTGATCGTCAGCGTGACAAATGGAAATGCCTCTACGATAAATAGGATATTTAAAACATCAGGGGTCTAAACTGTGTTCAAAATCTAAATCTGTTGATAAATGATGAAACGTTATCCACTGTTTATACTGAAAATTAATCTGAAAAGTAAAAAAAGGCAGTGACTGTTACACAACCAATCCCTGCTGTTCACCAGAGGTTTTATTTTCCTCCTCTTAATCATTAAAGTGTCTATTTATTTTCCTAGAAAACAAAAGCAGAGATTCATCATTTTAATGCAGTGACGACATTAAGGGAACAACGTGTCCAAAACTGATGCTGACTGAAATAAAGATTTCCCTCCAGACGAATCGTATCTGAGCAGAATCCTGATTCCTTGTTGGTGCATTAGGAGGAAAATGAAAAAAGACTGAATACATTCAGAATACATTAACTGAACGTACACCTGACACTTTTGACGCTACTACAAGTGTGTCTGTGCGCAGACGTGCACCTCGGACACGTGACCGCTTCAAACCGAGCTGACGTGTATTTTGCGCTCCATGTCTCTCTCATACATCAGGGCTCCTCCCTACAGACAGACGCACACACCGACTAAAGGAAGTCACCATGGCAACAAGAGAGGAAAACCAAAAAAAAAAAATGACTGTTTGGAAGAGAATACAGCCAGAAAGAGAGTGAGAGCGCGAGAGAGCGAGCAAGGTATTCAGTAAGTTAAAGACAGAGTGTGAGATAAAGAGCAGACAGATGGCGAGGCGGCGTCAGATGGTGAAGAAAGACAGCGGGTGTTCTCTTTCTCTGGCCACCTCGGCCTAAATACTGACCAGAAACAGAGGACGGACGCCTCTGGCTCTTTCTCTGTGTCTCTTTCACACTCTCTCTATTCATATCCATTAGCTGTGCTAAGTTTGTCAGCAACAATCTGACTCTGTCAGGCTGAGCGAGCTGTGCCGCCAGAGACGGCGCTTCTTGTTGAAGAACAAGAATCTTTACCCTGAGACACCCCCAGCTGAATCCGAGACACACACACACACACACACACACGGGTGTGACTGTCAACATAATTGAGTGTAATCCAGGTGCACGCGTCACGTTGAATTATTCCAAGCATTCAAACGTGTCCTCAGAGGTGTCTTTTATATGGCAAATGGTCCACAAAATAGTAATAAACTGAGTATAGATGAAGATGGAACAACAGTTTACACAGACTCATCAAAAATGAATGTTTGGGGCGTTAGAAATAAAGGCTGGATTCATAAGAGGCCACACCCACTTTATTGCGTGTGTATGTGAAGCCCTGATGAAGACCTATCGAGTGCAACATGAGGACCCTTTAGATGTAATCAGGTCCTGTACATGAGCTCAGTCATTTGAGATTCTTCCTACTAATATAACCAGACATCAAACCCATAATAAAAACACCAGCGAGCAAAGCAGAATCTCACACTAAACACCTCTCAAACAGATTCTGGAGAAGACTACGAGAGAACGTGACCATCGCTGATTTGGGTGCCGACCGACCTGCTCAAAGTGCCATGTGGAGTCAATGCGGGGCTTGATTTTGCCTTCCTTGTAGAGATCCAGGATGGTGTTCATAGCTTGGGTGATGAGTTCCGTCTCCCCGTCCAGGTAGCCCAGGTGGAAGCCGCACACTGACTTGTTCCCCTGGATGAGGCTGAGTGTGTGGATGGAGAACTGGTGATACCAGTTCTTGGCCACTGCAATCAGATTTTTCTTCTGGCCTGCTAGCATGTTAGCAGCACCTGAGAGAAAAGGAGGTTGGACAATGTGGGGTTACTTTTCTGCTTTATGCTATCCTTTGTGTTTCACAACGTGCTACATCAAAGTGCCAAGATCTTCACCCGTTTCCACCCTGAGAAGACTTTTTTTTCACACTTTGGTTCTCACTGCCACACCTTCCCCCTCCTCCTGAAATGTGTCTGCTCCTCTCTCTCCCAGGGGAAGCAGGGGACACAAAGCGTGCTCAGAGAGAAGAGAGAGACCCAGCCTGCTACATTCAGACACATTCCTGGTTTCGTGTGGATAAAACATCCATTGTTCTGCCGTGCATACTTCTGATAAGCTGGAAGAGGAGCAGCCAGCACCGAGGGACTCTGTGTGTGTGTGTGTGTGTGTGTGTGTGTGTGTCTGTGTGTTTGGGGGGCACAGTTCTGCAGGGGTAACAGAGTGTGAATGGGCAGAAGTGTGGTGGTGTTGGTGGGGGCACCATGCTGGGCAGCAGGGTTTTGTGCAGCGAGCAAAGGCAAGTCCCTGTTCTCCACGGATGCCGACCCCGCCCACCACTGCATGCACGCTAGTTCCAGATTGGTACTGCGATGCTGCGAGCGTAAATGCTCTTCCTACAGACGACACACAACACACTGAGGACACGGACCTCTGCACAGAGGTCACGCAGCCCACCCAGAGCTGAATCCAGTCGCACTCCACATCGCAGCAGATGCACATTAGCATCAAAGTTTGGGAGAAATCGTGGTGAAGTCTTCTAAACTGACCAACGTACCGTAGGTGATGAGTTTTCCCATGGGCTTCAGCAGGTTGTAGGCCTTGTGAGTGTCTGATCCTCCGAGAGGGTCCAGGATTATGTCCAGACCTGGAGCAGGAGAGAGAAGAAGGCAACATTATCCCCGGTCTGAATTCAGCCAGCGCAGCCTGCCAAGTCTCCCTCAGCAACGTCCTCCGCATGCCAGAGTTCACATGGAGTACTGAGAGCAGCCAAGTTGCACCATGTGTACACGACGAGCTCATGCGTATGCTTGAACTGGAGGTGTGGGGGGGTGAGAGAGAGGTGAGATCAGATGCACTTATCTATCGCAGTGACAGGACAAGAGGAAACACGCCGGCCCGCTTCTTTCCAGTCGTACTGTTGGACATGTCAGCTAAGAGACCATTACACAGACGGTAAAGAGCAACCCGACCACAGAGGGCCCTCTGTTGCTTACTGATGTCTGACCATGGAGCTCCAACCTTAGTGATGATCCTCAGTGCCAGAGGGGCCGACTCCTCAAACTGGGCTGCCCCTCCCTGCTCCCCCAAACCCTGTTTCCATTGATCGTTAGCCGCCTCGCAGCACGACTCAAGCATGGCCCAGACGAGATGGACGGACAGCTAAAGATGGAGGGACGGTACAGAGCGAGGCCGCACCTTGATCCAGACATTTAACGAGACGCGCTCCGCCCCAAGTGTCTGCTCTCACTTGCGTTTTATCCGACGGCCCGGAGAGAGGACCGTGAAACCGTCTCAGCCCTGCTACTCCGAGGAAAGACAAAACTGGAAATCAGCACTTCTCCGCAAACCTCCGTGTTTGCCAACATGGCAGCAAGTTCTGCTGACAACAAAAGCGTTTCAAACGGAATCCGGCTGCAGTTTGTTCAACACATGTTGCACTCGCAAAATATTGCGCTGTGCCAGCGGGAACAGAAGGCTTCTGTAAACGTTTGGAGTGATTTTAGATGATATTCCATCACGCACACGTTTCTGACCTTTAGGACTGAGCTTGCGCACTTCCTCCACGTAGTCCTTGGTGCGATAGTCGATGGGATGTGTGACTCCGCCCTCGCTGATGGTCTCGTGCTTGCTGGCTGACGCTGTGCCGAACACAGTCACGTCCTTCACCGTCTTGCACAGCTGAGTGGCGGCGATACCAACACCGCCTGAAGACGGAGATAAAGTGAAACAAAAGTCTTTTTTTTCATTTAAACAGTAATACTCTCTTACAGAATACGACAAAGTTGAAATGAAACCCTCTATTCACTGTCAGCAGTCTGTCAGCTCATCTACCAACCAGTGTGTGACATCATGTTTGTTGACCTTTGCATAGTTGAATTCCAGACCAAAAACTTTGCTTTTCCCTCCACAAAACTCTGAAATCAAATTAGATTGAAGATTTTGTGGCTTGTCTAGAGAGGTTGTTGTTGTATCCAAGAATTCCCATTTCACATGCGTTTTCTGTGGCAGGTAAATGTGATTTCCATTATTTATTGTCCAAGAGATGCCAATCCAATAATGGATGTGGATGTGTTTTGCTCAAGGGTATGTAAAGAAGGCAATAAACACAATTGCATTAGTCCAGCTGGGGAGGTGCACAGACGTCCAACTCTGAAGAAAGTGGCCATTGTAGCAAAAATGCCACATCTAATTTTTAGGTTTACTTATTTATAGCCTGTCTCAATTTCCACAGGACAAAAATGCAGGAATGCAGATGAGCTGCCGGCTCAAAAGAGGAGCAGCACAAAAAAAAAAACACGGAACCAACATAGAATTTAAAAAAAAAAAAATCCCTCTTAACTGAAGACCCACGAGGTTGTGGATGGTTGGAATATCTCTATTTGCAATCACTTTGTGTGAAATTGTGTACATAGTTGGGACGAAAACCTCAGCCAGTGTTTGCCGAAGCAGCCAGACCAAGAAGTAATAGGTTACTGATAAGCAGTGGCTTGTTTAAAACGGACGCTTCTCCTGAGGACTTGAGCTGAAATGCATCCATAAAGGTCACTGAGCAAAGAGCAGGTCCTATCTGATGGAAGAGGTCAGGGCAGCAACATGACGTCCATTTTTAATGGCACGACTGGATTAAATGACCGGTGAATAATCATGTGACGCTTACGACAAAACCCAACCAGGCACAACAGCGCAAAAAAGGCGCCTGGAAATAATCATTTAATTAATCGTATTTTTGAATGTGACATGTGATAACGAGTAAAAATAAAACCCACAAATACAGACATTGAGAGTTCTGTTGAAGAAGACTCATAAACTGTGTGACGTCACAATAAATCTGCCTAAAGAAGTAAAAGAAATGACTCCTACTTTATTAACTCAGCCTCTACTTTGAGTACTAAACCAGATTAAACATCTTAATAACAGAATTCATTTCATCCTCCTGTTGTTTGTGTGCATTAAATGACAGTGATGAATCGCTTTCTTTATCTCCGAAAAAGGTCCTGAGCCAGTGAACCAGTCAGATTTCCTCAGTAACATCCAGGAAGCGCGTCGGGGAGGCAGCGGTGCTGTCGCATAACTGCGCTGGGAAAAGAATGAAGGCAAACGCAAAGATAAAAATAGCTTTACCTTATTTATCATTTATCACCGGCAGAACATGCCAAAAAAGTTCATTTCTGATTCTTTAAACTCGGCTAATTGCTGTAGTTTGTGTTAGAAAGTAGGCATCAAATGCCGTTTCTGTGCTGTAAATTGGTTTCTCAATGATTCTCCTCTGACAGCAAACGTTCACGGGGGCTGCAGAAGCCGCCAGGCGTTACTATGGTCACACCTGCCCAACGGCCAGCAGAGAAGCGACGAGAACACAAAATCACCGCCGTTGCTGTTGGATATGAGCGTTGTCACGGCTGCGGTCTGACAGCACCATCACTCCACATCCTCAGTGAGAAACCAAGTTTGTGTTGCCAGGGAAACCGCTACCAAATTGCCAACAATGACTGAGCAAAGGGAGCCATTTTGTTTCATTGACTGCTTTTCCTTTAGGCATGCAACAGATTTACACATGCACAGAAATTTGACAGCAATCGCGCCTACAAAATAAATGTGCTTTTTTTTTTTAGCCTTTAAAACGGTTGATTTTGTGTCGCGTGAAAAGAGGTGGTTTTCAAAAATGAGTAAATGTTTAATTTGTGTATTCTGAGTGGGAATTTAAAGCTGTTTATAATAAAATCCAGTTATATGTGGGTTTTAGTTGCATTAAGACAAAAAAAAAAGATTTCTATCAAGGTAATTCTATGAAGAAATTCCTTTCTATGAAGAATATTTCTATGAAGAAATACCTTGGGCTGAAGAAAATCATGCATTTTGTGGTGCTGGGGAATAAATGAATTTCTGAACATAATCCTGATCTGCAATCACAAGACTGCAGACCTTTGCCAAGAACCCCTCATCGGCCCCCCACCACCTTCCCCAACACACACACACTCATGCATGCACAGATCAAACTGGAGAGAAGAGTGGGAAATGGCCGCTGCTATCCAGCTAATCTACACAAATATGCAGAGAGATTAAAATATTAAACTTCCATTAACCCCGCGCTTTGTTCCCAGTGTGTTCTGGTTGTCACAAAATAGTTTACATTTACTCTGTGTAATTGTTTTTAATCAGACCTGCATCATCCCTCTATTGGCCAGAGGCTGGGTGGGATTTGAGACCATCCACAAACACTTGGCTGTTGCTCCAAGACCAGAAAACAGCTGGAGCAGATTCCTGCTGCTAATTGCATTTGTTCAAGATTCAATTGAATTGTTTACTCTTGAAATCCACAATGCCACAAAGGGTCCACCTATCACTTTTGCTTTCTCCCTTGGAATAACACAGTGCGGGCTTGTCTTCGCCCCGAATGCTTACACACGATTCGAGCACCATGTGCACTTGGCTGTCACTGCATGCCTGTTGGGAACGAAGAGGAATTTCCCCCCAAACACTCTGGAATCCAGACAGATACTTGGTTACTGCTGCACGCCGAGCTCACCACCCGTGCTGGGTGTGTCCACACATGGTTTTCTAATGCACACGTCGCCCGAACTGCTTTCACGCGGTTAACACCCTCGTTAACACCCTTGTCATTCTCTTCTGAATTAAAAAGATCTTGCATGTCATTCCAGGTAGTAATCCCAGGTGTTTGGGTATTGGGCGGTGCTGGTTGTGGCTCTTCTGCACTCGTTTCCACATCTCTCAGGGACTTCCCTCTATCTCAACCCGTCATTACAGCGGCTGACAAAGAATGAAACACAAATGTAGATCCAAGTATCACATCTTACACAACTTCTCTGCATTCTTGTACCAAGAAATCAACTTTTCTTTTTGCTGCGGGTCTGGAAAACAGAACACACCAAAGTCGGGAGCTATGGTCAACTCTGAATACTGTGTCAGGCAATCCGGGTGTTTTTCTGGGATTAGTGTGTGTGTGCATGTGTGGTGTGTGCATGCATGCTGCAGTATAATGTGTTTTAAAAAAAAAAAAAAAAAAAAAAAAAAAAAAGTTTCCTTTCCTGCATTTTCCTCGTGTTATATGACGAAGAAAACACCTCTTACATCCTGCTGTGTGACTGACAATGTGTGAATTCCTGTGTTAATATAATTTGTGTTAATAAACACAAAGAAAAAAAACATACCTTATGTATCAGTGTATGAGCACAAAATATAAAACTGTGTGTGTGTGTGTGTGACCTTTATAACCTGTTAACACCAAATAACTGTAAACGTCGGAAAATTAACCTCTGTGGTCGTTACTTCAGCTTGTTTTCTCAGTGCAGCCACACACACACACACACACACACACACACTCATAGACAAACAGGTGCTCAGAGACAGGTTTCACACACACCTGACTGTACGTAGTGGTTAGCATGGGGGGGTTGGTATATGGGGTCAACGGCTGAGCTATGAGAGCATGAGCGAGCAAGGTGATTGGTGGGTTCGGGTGCAGGTTGCCCTGGTTTCCCTCACTTATCAGTGCAGCTGATCTGCCACCGGCGATGCCAGGCCCCGGGAACACAGAGTCGGTTCAAGCTCGCAGCCCAGCCTCCCTGCTTAGTGGTCAGACCGAATTAGCATTCTCAGAAGTAGGGTAGGACCCCCCCCGAGCAGACAGACAGAGAAGAGAGAAAAGACACATCAGATCTTTATCATGGCTGTCGGAAACAATGGGGTCATAAAAAAACAGAGGAAGGCAAATTTCTGAGGGGATAACAAAGCCCATAAATCACAATATTTTAACAAGACAGCCGTGATTCAAGTTTCAGTCGGTTCACGTCTTTGCTTGAGGTTGTAGAATAAGTTTGTGCTGTTGTCTCCTAGTGCAGCTGGAATGCACGTCTTACTTAGGAGCGAGGTTTGTTATATGTCTGATTCTACCAGTTTCTGAAGTAGCAGCTCCTTGGAGTTAGCAGTGAATTTGGCTTTTATGACCTCACAATATGAGGTTATGAAAGAAGACTGGCAATATTTTACACTTATTATCGAATACAGCACTTCTGAGTGCAACGATTTGAGCTGTTGTGGTAAATTATAAATGACAGCTACAATGTGGGAGGGATGCCTGGGATTAAAAAAAAATAAACATTTTTGCTTGCCCCTTTTTCAATCCCACCTCAGGTAAAGAGCAGAGGCGGTTTGCATGCCTGAAGCCTCCCTGCAGGTCTGACAACAGGCGTTAAGATTTACACCCGGATTCACCAAACCATGAGAAGCAGCACAGAGCATGCTTAAAGCACGGGCAGCCACGCTCAGAATGGAGGATAAGAAGGCCCCAACTTACAAGTATCTTCTTTCAAAGGATAAAATGGACAAAATTCTGGATCACCTTCAGTCGTGAAGTGTGAAACTCTGTTGCTAAAGTTATCAGAAATAAGACAAAGACACAACAGCCTTTGTGAAACCAACAGTTGAGTCACTTCTAAACATCATGTGCTGCAGAAACATTTAACAGCATATTTCAGTTCAGCATCATTTTGCTTCATGAAACTGTTTCCAGATATAAATAACGCACTGTGCTTACTGTGCTTGGTGGAGGATTCTATTAAGGATTTAATTAAATACCGCACAATCCAGAATAAACAAGTACAGGATTAAAAAGTTGACAATCTACTCCCAGGAAGTCAACAGAAGATCGTGTTCTCCTTCTTGTTAAACTGAAAGAACAATATCCAAGTTCATTTCTGGAGACTTGGAACAGAAAAGACGGGAGATGATGATGATGATGATGATCTGACCCACAGCTGCAACTGGAATCTTCTTACATAAAGTGTTTCCACACAACCCCGTCTGCAACACGGCGTCGCCTATGAAGCAATAACGGTGTTTAAGCCATCATAATTGGCTGGCAGCGAAGATGACAGGCTTGACTAGCCTGCTGTAAAACTACTCATCCACACATGGACGTCCAACACGCCACAGCTTTCCACTCAACAACAACTGACCGTTTGATTAAATTAGAAACAATACTCCAACGTCACAAAGTCAAAAGGCTGTGAAGTCATCAGACAAATCAGCGACGAAGGCTTTCCTCCTCTGCAACACAATGTTTGACACTTGACACTGACCTGGAACTCATAAATAAAACAGACGTGGACGTCATCGCTGGACGTGGCGGATCCCCACATGTATGTAGGAATGTGAAGTGTGGGCGTGGTGGCAGCGGTGGGGGCTCATAAACATTTGGACAGGTTCAGGCAGCGGTCAGAGGAAAGGCTGCTGGCTGGGCACACAGAGGAAGAGCCGAGAGATATGTCCAAATGTCGCCAAACTTCCCCCCACCCAAACCCTCCCGGGAAAACAAGAGGGGAAACATGCGTGCCTTTCTCCCATGATGAGGTACAGAGCATGAACACGGAGGGGTCATGCAGAGGGAGTGGAGGTTCCAGAGCGCTGGCGGGGAGGGGGGAGTGTGGAGGATGCAGATGTGCAGCGTGGTGGTGAAGGGAGGCACGATGGGAGAAGCACAACAAGCTATTGTTTGGGGAGGACAGGAGCTGACCCATGAGAGGTCTGAGAGCCTTCCACCAGAGCACCAGGCAGGCCCTCTGCACTGGTCACCTGACCACCGGTGGGGATTAAAGGTCAGCCAACCTGGGGAAATGATGTTCTGCGAGCTCTGAACGGGCGGGTGTGGCACTACCAGCGAATGTGGAAGCACGGAAAGACAAAGGGCAGGAGGATGGATACGCAGGTTGAACAGGTCACTTTCCAGACAGAGATGTCCACGTTCGACCTTTGAATCGATAACATTTCAAAAGAACCCGATGCTGATGATCCTGTCCCTGTGCAGTGAGTTATTTTTGGTTCGGTACGCAAACTTCCTGGATTCTCTGCAGGTTGCCTGGCAACCAGTACTGGTCTGAGCCAGGCTGTGTTTAACCCCATTCTGTTTACTTAATGTTCCGCTTCCTCGGCTTCCGTCTTATCTAAATATAACACCTGTTGGATGTGGATTCTCCCCCACTGTCCTGCATTCAATGTAAATACTCTGAAATTCTAAAACAAACGTTCTTTAGTGACAGACATAAATCGCGTTAATATTATTTCTGCACTTGTAATAAGTGCTAGTAAATATCTCTTTAACCAAGTGAGACTGGAAGACTCACGGTTCTGAAAGCAGACGATTATACTCTTAACATGACAAAGAACAAATCAACCCCCAGACAGATCAACTCACGATGAACTTCCCAAGAATTTACCAGAAAGAGTTTTTGAGGAAAAGGCTTCAAGTTACCACCTGCTGTGATAAGATACAGCTCAAACTGGGGCTTTAAATAAAAGCTTAACTGGCCAAAGACCCTGCGAGGGAAGAAGAAAAGCTCCTCACATCTGGTTTATGTAGCGGGGCTGCACTTCTGCAGAGGGAGAAGTAAGAGCCCACTATTTCATTTTTGCATACCCTAATGATCTGAAGCCGCAGGAATACACAGCCAAGACAGCAGAATGACGTGAAATTGAGCTGTTTTAGACATTTTATTTTTGTATTTACCTAACTAAATCCCTGGAATGTTACCTCATCATGTCTGGAACGTTTGCTAATGTATATAACATGTGATTATTCCCTGCAAAAATGTTATAAATACCCACAGAAGCATTTATATATTTAAATAAAACCACCATCTGTAATTATTTATTTAGTATTAAACCACGAATAAAATGAGAGCATTAAAATGATTTTTTGAACAAAAACAAACAAAAAAAAATATGCTCAGACTGGAATATATTTAGTGTCCAATACAGGATGTCTCTGTGTGCAATTTCCTTCAGAATATGAGAAGAAGCGACAGAGAGTGATATTTCTGATCTCTCTTATCAGAAAATATGAGCCCCAGATCCAGCAGTGAGATCTCGCGTTCATATTTAGCCGCCGACAGCAAGCGAGGCACGAGCGCCCGATGGTGTTAAGAGACAGACGTGCACGCCTCTCTGCACCTTCTTCCGCAGAAAACGTATTACTACTGCTGTCAGTAATGTCTCGGCAGAGTCGTGGGGCTTGCAGCGGCGATGACTCACGCATCTGAAGAACGACAGTTGTTTTCTGTCATGGCCTCAACAATGTGCTTTAACAATCATGGTGTCCCGGGATCCGGTGAGCTGCAGAAAACCGCCGCCGCCTCGACCAAACCAGCAGGGAAAAGCCACCACATTTGCTGCTAGGCAACCTAAAGCATTACAAATCTCGAATTTTCATTTTTGTTATCTCTTAGGGATCGCGTAAACCTACGCAGTCTAAAAGAGAGAAAGCGAGTCTCTTTACATGTCTGAACAATCTACGCACACGTGCACACACTGTCCCAAACGCAGAGGGATCCCAGTCGGATTCAGAGAATACAAGGCAGAGATTTTTATATTTTGTTTTTTGGCTAATACATGCTCATTCTTTCCAGCTGGGCTGGTGTAAACACAGCTAAAACATCACGCCCCAAAACAGGTGCTTTTACGCCCTCACTCTCCATCCTTCTCGCTCCCACTCAGCGTGAACTCTGCCCCGGTAGCAGCGCAGTGGCAGACGGGGTAGAAGGCATATCTCACACTAATGTACAGGTGGAACTTCTACAACATCCATAAATCATATGACATAAACAGCAGGTGCGGAAACAAAGCGAGAGTTCGACCAGGTTTAGCCAAACTTTCCGTTTTAAGTTGAGCTTTTTCATATTCCACAAACCCATGGCTGTGAAAAATGTGAAATATTTGCGTGGCTGTTAACTACAGACTGTAGTTCAATTCTGGGCTGACAGATGCTGGACTGAAACTCAGTAAATGTGGTTTTCATTTGCAGGAGTGCACATCCAGTCATTCAACAACACTGCAGCCAAAGAGTTATTGTTTTATTTTCAAGGAATACATCAGCGAATGGATTCAACCATCAATCATCACTCTAGCATGAACCCCGTACCGCAGTGGAAGCATCCCTCTCCTTACCTGCAGCAGCGTGAACGAGGACGCTCTGGTTGGGCCGCAGGTTGCCAAAGTCAAACAGCATCATGTAGGCAGTGATGTAGTTGACCGGGAGGGCGGCAGCCTGCTCAAAGCTCATGCCCTCTGGGATGAGGAAGGTGTGGTTTGCCGGTGCCACCACCACCTCCTGCCACAGCCCGAAGCGGTTCAACACCATCACCTTATCACCGACCTGGAACAGAGGTTGTGGAAATGAAGACGCAGCTGTTAGGAGCAGCTGAGTTATTCCCACCTGGGAGTTGGTTGGAAATGGAAATATTTCAAACATCGCTGTGAAGATAATCAGCGACAAATGCATCAGAAAATCACCAGGTGATGCTAATCAATAGCAGCCGAGCGTCATCTGAGTAGTGAATCAATTCCCGATGGATGTGTTGAAGTCTAAAAAAAAACCTGTTCTTCGGGAAGTGTGTGCCGGCAGTGCCTCCTGGAAAGTGGGATGACCGCGCGTGAAATGACATCACAGCTTATGTGGAGCAGCAGTAAAGGTGTCAGCAGAAATATTCACAGAAGTGGGTTGTGTGTTTCTGCCTGCAGCCACCGGCCGCTTACGCACATGCAGCCATGTTGTCCAGCAAAAGTGGAGCAGACAGCGGAAGGAAAGAAAGAAGAGGACCAAAAAGGAGAATTCCGTGAAGAAAACGCATCTGCATTTGTCAGTGTTGGGAGAAAGAATGTTGGTATTATTCTTTCTAAAACCTCCGCGTGACCCTGACACAGCCGAGAAGCCAAAGTTACTGTTGGACGTGCGGCACGCCACAGCTGACTTTTAGCCATTATTTGCTCTGAGATTGACGAGCAGGATCCTCGTATTCCCAAATGTTTCACACAGTCTTGGCTCCTTCGCTGACCAATCAGGACCTCCGGACAGAGGGACACAGGAAACAGAGATGACTGCAGCATTATAACCGGCCTTCCTGTTTTCTTCTCCCCTTATCCTCCCCTTTCCTTCCGCCTTGTTTCCATTCTCTTTACTTTCTGTCTTCCCTTCTTTCTCTTTCACTTCCTGACTCCTTTTCCTCTTACAGCGACAGAACATCTTCCTTCCCTTTCCCCAGGCCCTCCTCTCATCCTGTCTGTACCTCCAGGTTTGACATTCTTGCCTTTCTTCTATCCTCTACACCATCATCTTCCTTTTCTCTTGCAAAGAGGAGCTCGTCTTCCTCTTCAGGAAGACAGGACATGGGGCCTCACTCAGTTCATCAGTGTCCCTGCCAGATTCTTCCCCATGGCTGAGCATAAGACAGGCTCTCCTCCTGGGAACAAACCCTGTCCACCCGGGCCTCTCTAATGGTCGAGAGGGAGCCGCGCGCCTCACCGTCTCTCCAGTCCAATTACAGCTCTCTCTCTCTCCCTTTTCATGCCATCTTTTCAGTCTGAGGCCGAGTCATTCGGTTTATTTGCTATTTTTTTTTTTATACCACAGCCGCCTTCTCTCTCCTTCCTCTCCGTCGTCCCTCTCGTGTAATGTTGATTTTATTTATTTTTTTTCATCTTTTCGGAATTCAGGCTCATCACCCCGGCCAGTTTAATTGAAGGTGCAGTGTGGCAGAAATCGTTAGCAGGGGGCGTTCAGGCTGTTACAGGAAACACACACAAATGTGACTCATCCACCACCTTTGAACGCACTCAGAGATTCTTCCGTGCCCACACAAAAGCATGTGATTTACTGTCAGTCACAGAGTCTGGGCTGGAACAATCAAGGCCAAGTCAAGCCTTGTGACAGAAATCTTGCAACATCTTCAAACTGTGACACACAAACATGCACTTGCGTTCCCCTTTGCGTTGCCGTTGTAGCGCCTGCACGGGGGGGTGCGGGTTGGGGTCAAGAGTGCGGGGCGTGATCAACAAAAAGCATAGCCAGTTATGGGTGGCTGAGTGGGATTAATCAGGAGGTGATTCAGCTTTGGGGTATGCACGTCTAAAAGTCAGCTGCTTCGTGACTTTGAGCTTTGATGATGTTAGCAAAAAAAAAAAAAAAAAAAACTGATTTGGTCAAAGGAAAAAGCTCTGAGTCAGGGTGAGTCAAAAGAAGAAACGTGAAATCTCTGATAAGTGAAATGATGCTAGTCTGGGTAACACGGTACATACGAGAGGCCACGCCCTGTTTGCACACAGTCTGAACCTGGACGGTCTGCTTTACGCTCCTGACTGCGCCTCTGATTGTGCAAATTAGCGTCGCACGCTGGCACAAAGCGCTTCTTTTTTTCCATGCAGCTTCATTAATATTAGATTTGATGTGAACCAGATTTGTTCTGGGTAGGTCAAACAGGTAGGTAAAAAGGGGAAGGCGGAGATGTCTGGGGAGGAGGGCGAGGGGGGAGGGGCATAATAAAAGGAAGTGTTGGACAAAGGCAGAATGGAGCGATCAAAGGAGAGATAAAGGAAAGAAGGCTAGAGGAAATACCAGAACGACAAACGTGGGCCAACAGGAGATAATTAAGGACATATGGGCCAGATGGATCCAGCCAAACCTTAGAGAGGGAGGAAAAATCTGATGAGTGGTGTCAGGAGGGACCCTGGTTTTAAACAACCCCCCTCCCCACACCGACTCACTGCTACGCTCTTCCTGCACCTCCCACAGGTCATTCTGGGTGAGGGCAGTGACATCTGTCTTTATTCACCTCCAGTTTAACTGCTTACGTGGTCTGAAGAAAAGACATGATTATATATAACGTATGAAGAATGAATTAGCCGACATGGCCGCTATTGTATTTGTATGCCCGTGTTTGATGGATGTAAAGTACTGACAGTTAACTGGTGAATAATGAGCCTTCCAAAAATGATGCACCGCCCAGATCAACACATTCCCTCTCAGTTAGCTGCCAAAAGAGCTTTGAGATCTCCATCCATTAGGAAGATTGGCTCTTAATTCTGCACCCCGAGGGCTGCGGAAGGGCTGCAGGAGCACGAGGCCTCCGTGGCAGACTGCCCCTTGTGTGTTCGTGTGGTGGTGTAACCTTAAAATCCAATCTACACTACTGACAATGAGGGAAAGGCTACTGTACTGAAGGTTTGCGCACAGATTGTGGCCTTCTGTGATGTCAGAAGGCCACTGGCTGACCTATCCCAGTTGTGTTCTCATTAGTCTGCATCAGCTCTCCAACCCTGAGGCCTTGACAGATATGTGCCACTCCCAGCCACACGCATCCATTTGGCTCATGGATCTCACATTTGTAACCCATGTGCAGAGATTATTTTGAGGGAAATGCAATGATCTTCCATCCCAGACTGATGGGCAGAAGTGATTTATGAAGGCGTTAACCTCTGGATGCCACAGACCGGCCATGGCTTAGTTAGCAATCTATGCAAACTTTAACTGTCTCTGCTGTTTGGCTTCCTTTTGCTTCATCTATGAGAGGGCTTCTGGCCGCTTTGACAAACAGGAGAGGTGTGAGGCAGTGAGTAGATGTGATAGCCATCTCACACACGCTGCCTGACGCGCCGCGCCCTTTCTCTCAGCGGCGCTGCTCTGCGCGCAACTGTCGCTCCTGGTAACAAAAGGCGTCGGTGACACCGGCGTCAAGTCAGCCGTGTCACTGCAGCACCGCACAATCCTTAAAAAACAAACTCTGTTGATGCTTAACGCAACGCAATAAAGCTGTTATGTTGTTTTCGGTTGGTTTTTTTTTCTTTGACAACAGCCACGCGAAGGCAGACAGACTGCCCGAGTCTTTTAATGTTGAAAGTAGTGCACGTTAATTTCCTGTCTTCTGGAGCTATCTGTGGTTGGCTTGGCGCAGCTCTCTGCGGTCCGCGCCTTGGCACGAAGCGCAGAAACATGGGTGGAAGGCATCCCACGGATTTACATGTTTATTTAGACTTTATACTGACAACAGGGGGGAGGGCTGCGCACCAACTGTCCCTCCGTCAGATCAGACACGGGTTTAGGCTCGAAGTTGCTTTCAGCGGCAGGCCGTGAGGTCTGAGACAAGAGGGGCGACGCCTGTCGTTGTCTTCGCTGCGGCCACGCAACTCGAGTCATTTACGCGCTGTTGGTTTATGCGCCGAGCGAGTGATAGGCGGACGCACAAGATGGAAGGACGAGCATGACTCAAATACAGACTACCTTCCAGATTCTATTGTTGTACTGATTAGCCAACACCATAGCCAGCCTTAATTGTCATTGATAAGCGTGTTCAGTGCGCGGCAGTGTCGGCGCTCTGAGCTGCGCGCATCGCCTGACACGCCCATAACCCTGAAGAAGCTATTCACCGTCATAAAGAAGACAAACACTCATCCCTTGGTTAAATAAATCAGACTAAATTGCTGTTGGTGTGAGCTTACTTTTTTGTCGGTCACTTCTTCCCCCACAGCTTCCACCACCCCGGCGCACTCCATGCCTGGGGTGACCGGCGGGGATGGCAGGCGGTCATACAGCCCCTGGCGAGCCATCAGGTCTGCGAAGTTCAATCCACAAGCCTTGACCCGAACCAGGACCTCACCAGCCTTCAGGGCGGGCTTGCCTTTCTTCACCTGCAGCTTGACTTTATCATACCCCCCGTAGCCGGTGAGCACCAGGGCGCGGTAGGTGAAGGTCTCCTCCTCGGGGACCTTCTCTGCAGCCGCCGCGGGGGTTGCCGCCGTGTCAGCGGCGGCCGCAGGTGCTGACTCCGTCTTGGGGGACTCGTTCTTGGGCTCCTCGGCAGGTTTTGTCTCCTGCTTCTGGTCCACAGCGTTTTGCTGCTGGGCAGGTGCGTCTTCTCCAGACATGGTGCAGAGAGCTGTGAGACAGTGATGAGAAATGCACTTAAATGCCTTTTCTTTCCTCTTTCCGCCGTGGACGGACTTTGGCTTGACAAATCAAAGAAAGGGAGAGTGTCAGAGGCTCTTTAGCAGCAGTCTTGGATGGAGAGACAAACCCCGACAGAGTGGGCCGATCAGTGGCTGTCAACGCCGCTCCGACAGTGTGAGTGGGACGAGACAGAGGCAGGCTGCAAAACCCGGAGAGCCGACCGGACTGGGGATTGGATCATGTGATGTGATGGGGTTTGGCTGCCTGGGCAGGGCTTTAGGAGCAACCTATAGTGCATCATCAGCCAGACGTTCAATTTGTGGAATTAAAACAAGTCGTTTTGCTGCGCAAAATACAAACGAAGCAGAAGCAAACCTAAAAAAAAAAAAAAAAAAAAAAAAAAAAAAAAAAGTTCATTACTGCAACTCCCAAAACGCTACAAACACGTTATGACGTAACCGACCAAAGAGGTCATGACGAATCCAACATGGTATATAACTATGTTGCACTCCCGGAGACACGATTAGTGGATTCATTAATAACAGAGTACTCAATCATTGGTGAGTTATGTTCGTTTTGTTTTTACTGGTTTGTTTTGTGGACCAGGAGCCAGAGGAAACGCCTGTTTATCCTCTCTATTCTGCGGTAGGACTCGCAGGAACTTTGGGCTGCGTATGCCTCATTGTTGCAACTTCCCCGCACCGACAGCCGCGAAAAAAATGGCAGTTTGAGGTCACACCAATCTTTTTTATCAAACGAGGTGTCCTGTTGTGTTTTCTCCCCCCCATCTCTGCACCACAACAACGTATTACCTGAGGCTTAGAAAGTTTTAGAGAGAAAATTGCTCCGCAGCCGCAGAGATAAAAGATATATCAGCTCATTTAAGTTGTGATCAGATGTGTCAGGGGTTATTACCGAGCACCTCACTGTCCATTCAGAGATGTGACCATAGGAGAAGGGCTGAGACACCTTGTGGCCATAAAGTGCCACTCAGCCAAAGTCAACGATCGATATCCCGCCGGGCTCGACCAAGCAGGATGGAGGCGGTATTGATCCGCCGCGGTGATGTATGGCAACGCAGATTTCTGTTCAGGAGCATACGAATACATCATCTGTAAAGAAAAAAAGAGAGAGATCAGCTTTAAAAATAATAAATAAAGCAGGAATCCGAGTTGAACAGGGAAGCAGACCTGTGGATTGGGACACCTGGCGCGGCTTAAAGAGCCTCTGTTGTCTAAGTAGGTTACTGGATGCATGGCGCTGCTCGGCCCTGCAACCTGGCCTGGATTAAAGAGACAGAGTCTGCAGGGAGCCTGGATCGCCTCTGAGGATGTGTCTCCATCACAACGTGGCAAATACTGGGATTTATGGCATATCAAGGAAAGTGTGCACTGACAGCTCATCCCACAGAAGCTCCCCTGCGGGATTTCTGCTGCAGATTTAAGACCTACTGATGTTTCCATACTGAGAGACTGTGACGACTATAACCTACACACTGCTGACGGTTACTCTACTGGGAAGGTTTATCCTCCATTTTCTTCTGGACAAACTCAAACTTAATCTAGATTATGCAACACACTTAAACGCGAGTTTTTAAATTATGTGAGTTCTCTGGATTTTGGCATACTGAAAATTCGCCGTTCTTTTGTGTGACCCTAAATGAACAAAATAAAATAGTATTATGCAGACTACACGAGTCTACTACCTACTCTAATCTTTGGCACGTTTAAGATAAAATGTTAAAAATCACAGTTAATTCTGTATTGAGTACGCTCAGCTTTGTTTTGATGCAATACCATATCGGTCCACCAGGCGTCAGTGTCGCTCTTTAGACAATTATGACCCGGGCGCTCTGGCATATGGCGCCTCATCATTTAATGATCTCATTCACAAAACCAATAACCCCACAGCGGAACACCTCCAGGTCCCATCAAACGAGGCGAAGGTAAGTCGAGGAGGCTCGTAAAAGACAGCGCAGTAATCTGTACTTAATTTGAAGGGTTGTTTTATCCAGAAGGCTGCCTTTATCGTCGCCTGTCTCCATTAAAGGGACATTCTGGCACTTAATCAAGGGTAGATCTATTTATGCTGCTTTCCCATCGTTGGTTTAATGGGAAATAGATCTTAATTGGATGCTAATAAACAGTCAAATGTAAATAAAACAACAACAACAAAAAAAGTTTTAGTTATAAATTCTGTATAAAATTGTCAGAAACATGTTATAAGCATTACTGTTGTGATTGTCATTACATTCTATTGGTCATGGATCGTTATTTGTGACAATACACTAGTTCCTAGAAACAATATTATACCAACAAAGATATGAAGTAAAGCAAAGGTGAAAAGTTAGGCGCAGCCTTTTTTAATATTGTCACGCCATCCAGAAAACCAACCCGACTGGATCCGCCAGTTTACCGTGAAAAGGTCGTCTTGTTTCCCAAGCGTGAGTCAGGGGAGTGATGGCAACATCAGGAAGGCGTGGCCAGTAACCAAAGTAGCAGCTTCCAGGGAGGACCGTGTGCGTCCTGGTGTGGCTCTCCGGCCAGCCTGTCAGCGCGTCAGAGCTGCGGGGAGCGCAGCAGCAGCAGCAGCAGCAGCAGCACCACCACCACCACCACCACCACCACCGGCCGCTCCAGAGCCTCATGAGTCCGCTGCTTTCCTCAGATTCCGCCGGGTCTTGATTGGATGCTGGATGCGGTCCACCTCCGCGTCAGGAAACCACCTTTGACAAACCATGGACGGTGCAGGGAGCCGCTGCAAGATCGTGGTGGTCGGAGACACGCAGTGTGGGAAAACGGCGCTTCTGCACGTTTTTGCCAAGGACTGTTACCCAGAGGTGAGTCTGTCAAAAGTCCGAGTTTCTGCTGAAAACATTTCACACTGAATTAAGACGGCGATAACTATTCAACACAATGGCAAGAACATAATTGTACGTTTGGCAGGATAGACTCACCTGATGGAGCGGCTGGTTGATTAGACAGGGCGGGGCTCTAATTACGACTTGTTAGAGGCTTAATCTTGGACTTCAAACGTCTTTGCAACTGAAAAAACTTCAAGACTTGAACATGAGACATTTCTAATCACAGATATTTGAAGTACAGTTGAAATTTGCCTGCTGTCACACAAGAAGCATGTTGTGAATTGGATGATTATAATAAACAACAAATGCTTTATTTTCAGAACTACATTCCCACCGTCTTTGAAAACTACACAGCCAGTTTTGAGATCGACAAGCATCGGATTGAGCTGAATATGTGGGACACTTCAGGTAAAACTGCTTCTGTTTCTGCTCCACCCAAGGTTACGGATGACTTTGACCTTCCCAGGTGGACGTATTCTGATTTCCTGTAGATTTCAGCGTCTTCTCCTCTTTGTTGTGGTTGTAAGACAGCGTGGTGCCAGCCTTGTCTCTCAGGGCCCAGCGTCTGCATTCCTTCCTGGCTGTCCTCCGTGTGTGGCTGGCTCTTCCCATGCTTTGGCTGGTGTCGGAGCAGCCGGAGGGGACTAAAGGGTTGCGGGTGTGGATAATTGAGACAGGATGTGCCTAAAGGGAGCAGTAAATGTCTAAAGTGTGCTCATTAGAGTTTAAATGATGTCGTCATTTTCTTTCGGTTGAGATAAATATGGTCGTTTCCTCAACTTCCATCACTAAATTACATATTTTAATCAGACAGTGTAAGTGATGTAATTAGAAATATAAAAAGTAGACATTATTTAATGAGTTGAAACAGCAGGGAGCAGCATCTAATCCGTTCATGTTTAAACTGTAAGTGACGTGTATAATTTTACGATTTTAAGCGTCATAATGTCAAACTTGAACAGTTGGCAGACTCAGGAAAAGGGTGAAGAACTCTGGGAACAGAGCAGCATGTGGATTTGATTCCTGTTTGCTGATTCTGTCGTAGCGCCACATCCACACCGGTCCTGATCAGCTGAGATCTGCATCTGAGTCAGCTCCGGCCAAAGGCTCCCGTCAGTCGCCCGAGCAGCACTGCGGCTCAGCAGTGAGGAGGTCGACTTTGGGATACTCCCGGGGGAAATTCCTCGCTTTCCCATAAACATTCACAAAGCTAAAACTGTTTTCTGGGAGAGCTGATGGGAGTGTTTCTTTATGTCACACAGTCAATCAAGAAAGAATGTTATTTTTCCTTGGACCTTGTGACCCATTGGGGGTGGTAGGGTTGGGGGGCCCCCTCCAGGGCCACCACTTATCTCAGAGATGTAAAGATCTGATGAGGTAGTGGGAATGTTGTCTTTCAGTCCAAAAAACCCACCTTTGGCTGTGTTAGGCTCTAATCTCCAGCCTGGAGCCGCGCACCCAGCAACAAACGTGACATCGCTTGACCCTCGGGGTCCGTGTGCATGCGCGCGTGTGCGTGTGCGTGTGCGTGTTCAGACGTCCTTGCATTACTCACTGATTCAGGCCAAACAGACGCTCGACAAAAAAATAATGGGCTCTCACTTGGATGCTAAAAGCTTTCATCTGGAGAAAATAACATGTTTACCTTCTCCAGACTCCTTTTATTACTTTATGCCCTTTTCCTGTTTCATCCTCCCATTTTGCCCTGTTTGTGATGTCCCCTGTGCCAGAGCGGCAGCAGTAATCCGGCCAATTTAGCGGCAGGCTCTTAGCCGTGGCCACACCAACGCTTCAGCAGAAGAATTCTTTTTTAACGAGCTTTCCTTTGACGTTTGTCCGGTCTGACTTGTTTAGCGTCCACCTGACATTCGACACGCTTGTTGTTTTTTTTTTTTTTTTTTTATAAGTATCGCCTTTCCTTTAATTGCTGCCATCCGCTGCCCGCCGTCGTCTGCCGGCTCTGCTCATTGAGGGTTATTGATCGCCATCCCAGTCGAAAGCCTTTAAACAGCTCGTGTCTTGTTTGTTCGCGTTTCCCCAGAACGGCTGGATGTCTGTTGCCATTTGAAAACGTTTCAGCAGTCACTGTCGTCGCGTGATTGATGAGTTTAGTCTCATAAATTCTGATTCCTCCAGATTCCTGCAGGCGGGCTGAGAACCGGGCTGATGTGTTCTGATGCTCTTGTTCAGGTCTTTGCTGCAAGCTTCTGTCTGAGGAACTGAAGAACCTTCCTACATGCTCAGGAACGTCAGTTATAGGACCCTGGCAGCATCTTTATGGGATTTAGGGCCGTAAACAGAAGACACTGGAACTTTTGAGGCCCCGAAAGAGAAGTTTCAGGAACAAAAACTCTCCAGTGCCATCGGTCTTTGCTGTCCTTCATGTCTCAGCTGTGGAATTTAATCAATCAGGGCAGTGATTGATTGGAATTTAAAGGGAAAATAATACTTTTCGCCATCCCGTTGACTTATAAATCATCCCGAGCTGTTAGGCAGTCAAAACGTCAGTGGGGCCCGGTGATAACTTGTCTGAGGGCCATTACTGATGACTGTCGGGGCCCATTGTTCAGACCCAGTCTGGGTTTTTTATTTTTTTAACACAGCCTGAGGCATTGCTGCAGCCCTTCCTTCTTCCCAATAAGGTAAGAGTGTCTGAGAAAGGTTCCCTCGCTCAGACATGTGTGCGCTGTTTCCTAAACACGGAGGGCCAGGTTAAACGCCTTCTGTAAAGCCTGGCATGAAGACTGGACACGGAACATTCTCTTCATACATGGAGCAGATTCTTGTGGTGGCGTCTGATGTTCAAACGCTTTCAGAAGCTTTTTTTTTTTTTTAATTCTCGTTTATTTCTTCTGTCTGAAGACAAAGCCAACTTTGTGTTTTGACTGTTTTTCACTTTAGCAAGACGCTGCTTGTGTGTTCCACCACACCCAGTTCACACAATGTGGCTCTCTCCCTTCTGTAGTAGCGACTTCCCAACATTCCTGGTGTCTTTATGCTCTTTAAACTCACACATTCTCGGTGCGCTGGACCAGCAGAACATCCAGAGGCCTGTAAAAACACGCCGGGTTCAGTCGGCTTAGTGTTCCTCAACACTTTTCACTTGATTAAACTTCAGCGGAGAGGGAGTGAGCTGCGGCCGCGGCCGCGGCTGCGGCGCGGAGCTGGGCTCAAAGCAGCCACCCTCGCTGGAGTCGGAAGATGCGCTGAAATTTGTCCCAATCACGAGGCTCACAAGAGCACCATTATCTTAAATGAAAAATGATATTTGAGAAGCTGATGTTGTTCAGCGATTTAAAAAAAAAAGAAGAGCAGACTCTGAAAGTAGTTTGGGTTGTTTTTGTCATCATGCTGAAGCGGCGATGACGCCATCCGTTCAGCCGTTGCTCTCTTAGCCCTTAAAGTCTTTTGTCTAACCAGCCCAGGGCGATAACTGCTCACACCAAACCTGTTTTGATGACGCATAACAGCCCGCGAGGCACTTCCTGCAGCGGGGGGAGAACAGCTGCACGACAGCTTCAGATAATGAGTAAACAGAGGAGAGAACAAGCTGACAGAGAGATTCTTTCACCCAAAATCTCTGTTGCTTTGTAATTAAACACAGACACTTAAAGTATCTGCTCACAGTAGTTTCTCCTCCCAGGATGTGGCGTGATTGATAATAGTAATAACAACAACCGTCAGAAAGCCTGAACCCCCGTAAGGATTGTTACGGTTTGTTATGCTGATGGCAGATGCTAACGTGGAAACGGGCATGTCAGGTCTGACGTGTTCTTTGTACACGGCTAAGGTGTGTGCTGGGTGAAGTTCTGCTCTCTAGCCAGGCTTTGATTTCTGACCGCTGGTTCTCTGCCTGCAAATCAACGCATGCGCCCGTTCCAGGTATTTCTGGACTTCTGGGGGAATTCTGCTCTGTCTAGGCTCCACGCCGCCTTCTCCCAGAACACCTGTCTCACCTGCTTCTCACCTCCTCTCTCGGCTTGGGATGAACCTGCAGCCTCTCAGGAAGGCTGAATCAGCCAACCTCGGGGATTACAGTTAACAGTCAGAGCCAGTTTTCCAAAACCACAGAGCTCTTTGAAGTGGATGTGCAGTCTTTACTGGATGTGTGTCACTTGTACTCACCATCTAATATTGTTTCTTTTATTGGATTTCGATCTGATGACCTCCAGACAGCCTAAAAACACAAAAGTTGTAAAATCAGCATTAAATGTTGAATCAAATCAATGAAATCTAATCGAAAATGAGTAAATAATAGCGTTTCAAATCTGTGTGAATGGCGTGACATGCTGGACCTGATCCCAGAGAAATACAAATAATCCCCCTTTTTTGGCTTTAGTCACATCAGCTCAGAGTTGCTGCCATTTTCTCCGCCTCATTCTGCTCAGAATCTATAGAGCTGCTTTCACGCAGAGCCGAGCTTCATGACAAAGTGACTCGGAGCGTGGGTTTGTGTGACATTATGGACGCTGTGGAGGGCAGCTGACAGTCGCACCGCAGGGCTGGAAGCCTCGCCAGGCGAGCAGCTGCAGCCTCTCCTCGGAGCTCAGTCCTCCACACATCATATTATTAGACTATTACACCAAGGGTCAACAAGCTGAAGGCGACCTCCGTGCGCAAATTCACAGGAGCTGTGAGAGAAGAAGCCTGCTGCTGGAGTTATTTGTTTGTCTGTCTTTGACCCAGTTTGTTGCTTCAAGTTTGTCCGTCTCGTGACAGCCTGTGAATGCAGCCAGCAGCCGCGTTGAGCAGGAAGTGCTGCTCCCTCCTGACGCTACCTGTATCTCTGGCCTTTTTTTTTTTTTTTTTTTTTTTTTTAAATACTAATTGTCCTGAGAATCTCCCCAATTAATGAGCAAGCTTCTCTTTGTACCCCTGAAGCTCTCGTGGAGAGCCCGGAGCTGAGAGCCACCGGCTGTTCCCTCAGCGCTTCTCAGCTCCCGTGCACCACCAGCTTAATGCTGAGCACCAGGCAAGAGTGTGTAATCTGCTTACATGGCATGTCCGCTGCCGGACACCTCTGCACGCTGCCGATAGGCTGCAGGAAGCTCGCAGCGATGGAATGAACGTGGACTGGACAGAAGGAATCTTCTCCTTTATGTGGTGTTTCTGTTCAATGTCTGACATGTAAAAGGAAAAACGAAATATATGAAGTATGAAAACCGACAGGAATGTGAAGAATGAGACACAATAATGACACTGTTGTATAATATTGTCTGATTTATGACATTCAGAGTTGTGGCATTTAAAAGGAGTGTTTGAAGATTGGAGCGTGGAGCTAAAACAAATCAAATTAAAGAAAATACCTCGCGAAGAAGCTGACTCACTGTGAGTCAGCTCTTTATGCTAATTTAAGCTTAAAGTTTGAAAGGAAAAAAAAAAACATTTATGTTGCTCACTTTTCTGATCCAACTGAGAAAAGAGATGGATGCACGTGTGTTTGGTTTGAGTGGGTAGGTGTGTGTGTGTGTGTGTTTCTCAACACTGACCCATGATCTTTTTCATTGGTTCTCAGCTGACCTGGGACATAACTCAGGGGGTCCAGAGAGGGAGAGGGGTGTGTGTGTGAGTGTGTGTGTGTGTGTGTGTGTGTGTGTGTGTGTGCGCGCGTGTGTGTGTGTGCGCGCGCGTGCGCATGCTGCTCTAAGTGCATGTTGTGCATGCGCTGCGAGGCTGAATGGAAAGAGGCAGGAGGGACGGGGCGAAGGCAGCATCTGTGCATCTTCCACACCTCCCCCCACTCAAAGCTTTGTGCTGTGGGTTCGGTTCATTTGTGGCATCCTCGGGGCTGCCCTGCCGTGGTGTCTGTTGACACACGTGCAGATATTCTAACCGTGTCAGCTTTACACCGCCGCATCCCTCTTCTTACACAGGTATAAATCCTCCTGCAGACACGAGGAAGCAATTCCTCAGCTCTTGATGTGTGTGTGTGTGTGTGCACATGATGTGTGTGTGCACATACAGGAAGCTTGATTTGTGTGACTTTAGCCTTCATTGACCTGAAGTAACGTGATCCATGGTGTGGTAGACGGCAGTAGGAAGTTATTGATCCTTAATGGAGTTACTTCAAAGACCCATTGACTCGAGCAGATGAACTGGAAGCATCTGTACTTGAATTATAATTGGCTTTATAATAAAAAATGCAAAAGGCATGCCGCTGTGTCTTTCCTGTATGAAAAGTTTCATTTAGCAAAACATTCGGCTGTCCCTGCGCTTTAATTAAGAAATATTCTAATGTAATGTTTTTTCTTTAAATTAAAAAGAGCTGCAGAGGTTTTGTGATTTCAGTAAAACATTTTTTTTTACTGCTGCACTATCATCAAAATGATTTTAACAAGAAAAGAGACAAACTAATGTGCTGTGGCAGGGAATTACGCGTTTGTTCCTGTTCAGCAGCAGCCACGAATCGGCAGAGGAGCCACTCTGGAAGCGAGCCTCCACTCTGGAAGCGAGCCTCCACTCTGGAAGCGAGCCTCCACTCTGGAAGCGAGCCTCCACTCGCTCTGCGTGCAGCAGAAGCCGGTTCAGTTCCAGCTTTGATCAGTCCACTTCAAACAGCCACAGTGACTCGTTCAGCAGCTCTCAAAGCCAGCTCGGCCCTCTACCGCCCTCAGGACCCAAACCCTCTTAATATCTGTCTGCAAGCCATCCAAGCGGAAGGGGATACGGGGCGAGGGCCGCCGTTCACTCCCTCCTTCAACTCCCTCGTCACCAAAACCACCTGCACTTCATACGCACTCGACAGACCCCATCATTTATGGATGACTTTATTTATAAACAGGACTCGAGGTGCTCATCGACTGTCCTCTGTCCCGTGTTACCCCCTGGGGATGGGGGCCGAGTGGGCTTGTGGATAGATGGCACCATGACTTGGCTGGTTGAGACAGATGAGCTGATGGCCCAGAGGGTGTCTGTCCGTCCTCGTGCGAGCGTGGCTGCTGTCTGGATATTCCCGTCTCGTGTCCGACCGCAGACACGCGCGTGCCACAGTCGGGGTTATTACAACTTTTAATGAAAGTCTGCGAGCCGGGTGCACAAACTTTGACAGGAGAGAGCGGGGGACTGAAAAATGGAGCAGATTAAGGAGAACCGTCTGTTGTTACAGATTAATGATGGATTTAATAGTGGGGGGTATTCCAGAGTGGAAGACTTTGTGGCTTGGCAGTCTAGGCATCTTTTCTGACTGCCTCCAACTTACCTGTTGGAGGCAGGTGTAATAAGCTGAACTCAAATTGAAGTTTGGGTCGGCGGTTTCATCATTTTTTTTGGTGAAATTGTTACAAATGTGTTAAAACCTACATAGTTATTAACAAGAGCAACAGCTGAAATGTGATGAAGAGAAACTGAAGAGCAGCATCTAGAAGGTTTCCCGACCCAAGCAGCTACAAAGCACTGAAAACATTGCAACCATCCACCTGGAGATTTTCTGCCATTAGATGTTTGACAGCAACCAAAGGGAGAAGTGTTGCTGTTGGGGGGCGATCAGATTGATTGGTTCCAGCGGCGAAAGAGCATCTGCAAAGAATGTGTAATCTTCAAGCGAGCATCTGGTGCTCTGTGATGGCTCTTGTGTGAGTGTGTTCAAACAATCTGCCGCTGCTGCCTTGGAGACGCTCAGTGGTTCTGGTGTGAGAAACAGAGCATGAAGAACGGGATGAATCATGTTCTCCGTGTGTTGCTTTCAGGCAGCCAGCAGCCATTCACAGCTACTTGACTTCCTCACACAAAGCAACGCTGCAGCGTTTGTGTTGCAACATCCAAAGACACCGTGAAGGAAGAGTGAGAGTAGAGACTTGACAGAGGACGCAAGAGAAGAAGGCAGCAAAGCAAAGCGTGAACCCGAGTCTCAGGCAGACGGCGACATCAAAGCGACAGAGATGAAATTTCCAGTTCTGCTTATATCTCCAGTGGAATGTGGACACGCTGCTTCAGACACCCGAGGCGGGCATGGCGCAGACAGCACTGCTGCTCTGTCCCTGCTCTCTGTCCGCGCCCCTGCAGCCCCTGTGCTTTTCAACCTGCCATTCAGCAACAGACACAGGCACCAACTCCTCTGTGGTCGGGCGGAGGAAGTTGCTCGGTGCCCTTCAAAGGCTGCTCTTCCTCCAGAGGGAACGTGCACGGGCTTTGATCAATATCCCCCGTGTGAAGGCTGCAGACACCGAAGGGTAATGGCCATTTAACCCAGCGTCACATCCACATCCACTGTCCTGGCTGGGTGATAAAGCTTCTGAAAACTTTACGCAATTGTCTCAGTTGCACCTCAACACCTTTGTGTGTGTGTGTGTGTGTGTGTGTGTGTGTTCTTGCTACGCACTGACCAAAATACTCATTCTACTAGTAAAGTGAGGACATTTTTGGGAAGTGAGGACATTTTGGCTGGTCCTCACAATTTGAAAGGCTTGTTGGAGGGTTAAGACTTGGTTCAAAGGTTGGGGTTAGAATTGAGTTTAGGTTAGGGTTGGGGGGTTAGCTGGTCAGGGTAAGGGACTGAGTCTATGAAAGTCCTCACAAAGATGGAAGAACAAGGATGTATGTTTCATTTGCAGAGGCACTCTCCGTTAAAAAAAAAACAAAAAACTGCTGAGTAGGTGGCTCAGACCACCCCAGAATGAGGTCTCTGTGATGATGGTGTAGTTCCTCTGTGGTTGTCATTTAATCCTAAAGTCACCTGTAAACAGGATGCAGAATGCGTCATCCTTCTTTTAAATCCTTTAATCTGACATTTCAGCAACATTCTCTACACAATCTTTAATATGTGTTGCATGTAGTATTGAAATGTCTATAGTATAGTATGGTTTTATATGCTCAGCTGCAGTAAAGTTCCTAAAAAAACAAATGTTTGTGGGCCAACTCTGACACGAACGCAGCCAATAGCCTGAATTATAATGTAGAAATGAAAAGGAGCATAACTTCCTGCACACAGTGGATGTGCTGCCATATGAAGTCGTTTTCTTGCAATCTCACAGGTCATTTTCCACGTGAGCTCACGTCTTGCAAAGTCAGTAGTTCCATACGAAATTGATACTGACTGGGCAGGAAAGATGGAAAGGTGTCCTGATCATTCAAGTGTTACATTAGGTTAAAGGCTCTTTAGAGGGGAATGTAGTTCACCACACAGACCAGACGTCGGTGGAGCAGAATGTCTGCCCCACGTCCAGCAGCCTGATGCACGACGCTCTCGTCCTCTTTGAAACGTGCCATCATCAATGCGCCTGAGTCATTAGCCTCCGCAACCCGCCTCGTTCTGTTGCTCACTTCCTTTCAGGGCCTGAGACCATTCAGGTTGCTATGATACTCTGGCCACACAACTTGAAATGTTTTGTCTTTGCCTGAGGTGGATCTGAAAAATAAAACAGCTGCAGGAAGGAAAATAGCGGCACACACGATCGCAGTTTTTCTCTGCCGCGGTGACCAGGGGCAACCTCCACGTTATTTCTTTTTTATCAGATTTAATGAGGCGGTTGTTGCCGTGTGCAGATATACACATCAGAGAGTCAGAGGGTAGGCAACTTTGCTCTCCTCAGTCAGAATTGTTTGTTTTCTTGCTACGTTTCCAACGAGCGCGCACAGATTGAAAAACAGAAGATTCTGTGATGCTGCGATGTTCAGATCGTTTATCTGAGGATAGAAATTCCTGACGCACGCTGAGGCTCAAAGGCTGCAAAAGTGCACTTCCTGCAGAACCAGGCCTGCATGAGCGAGTAGAAAGCCCTCTTGTGGGGTTATCCAAGTGTCAGGGGACAGGAGGACAAATGAAATCATACCGCAAACACGCCAGTCTCATTAATGTATATTAGCGCTTCACTAAGGTCCTGCATGCCTTCACATCCTCTGGGATATTTCTGGCCCTCGATGACAAACGCCCTTCTCCCACCTCTGTCACCTCTGCACCGCAGAGCCGCCTCCTCAGCTTAATTAGCCCTCTGGAAAGAAAGACAGAGTCATTTTCCACTGTGTGAGATCACCAGCTAAATGAGGCTAATGCTAATGCCCAAGGAAGGAGCTGGTCTTGAGAGAGGTGTTTTATGCATCCTTGGCACCGCCTGGTAGGGTCCCACTCCTTGCCAGCCGTGATGGCCTCATCCATTTCATCCTGCCCGTGGCTAAAATTCAATTGACCTTTTGTTCCACCCCACAGTGACTGAGCGCAGGCCAGCTCCAGCAACAGGCAGTCCAGTGCACTCATAGCTCTTGAAGTCGTCCAGTGCTTTCATTAGAGACGCAACACCTCCTGTCCTCTTCTTCCCCCCTCTTTCATCTCTGCTGGAGGGGATGAACCCTACCAAGCTCCTTTTGACTTGTCCTTGTCATGTCCTTGCTTGTTCCAGTGATTGGCTTTTATTCATGCTTCTTTCAAACGCAGCACCTTTCCTCCTCCTCTTCACCATAAAGACCTTTTTTTTTCCAGTCTTCTGCAGAACTGCTGCGCTAGCTTCCCTTCTCCTTAGAGAAGAAGCAATCTGAACTGCTGCGTTGCGATAAGACCTGTTGTGACTGTAACCTGTCAGTCATTTTGATCAGCGGGATTGGAAATTGATCTGGACGGCCTTTAATTACAGCAAGTCAAGCTCCATCTTTCTTGGAAACCACTTTAATTCTCCCATTGCTTGTCTCGTGAGAAGTTGCTTCTCCACCTTGTTCCGGTGACAGCATCAATCAGTACATTTCTCCCCTCCACCTCCACACGCTGTCTTTTTTTTTAGCAGTACAAAACGGCAGCGTTGAGGTACATATTAAATGCTGAGTAGAGCGATAAGAGTTTCCTAGACGGTTAAAATGCTACTAGCATTCTATTTCCTACCTGATGACAGCCGGGAAGGTGAATGTGGAGGCAGAAAAAGGACTTGATATTTCCCGAGTCAACTGTTGAAAAGGTCAGAAACCCTCCATCTCATAGATGGAGGATAGATCAAACTGCAAAACCACAGTGAAGCTTAAATCACATGCTTGTCTGTGGTACATGAGGACTCTGGGTAAGAGGGCAAGCTCTCTGCGGGATTACGCGTCAAACACCTCTGACCAGCACCAGGCAGAATGTAACTTTACAGTGTTATTGAGGGTTAAAATATCAAAAAGCGTCGATGTTCAGTACGCAGGCAGGAAACGGCTCCATCCAGCACTGCCAACACGCCACGTGCAGCTATTGTCACAGTCCCGTTCCATCGTTAACAAAGAGCACGGTCCTCCTAAAACACGCTGTAGCAGCTTTGTGCAGACTCCATTTAATCCAGCTCACAAAGGCACGCACGCTCCCACCCGCCGACACCCTGCCGACACCCTGCTGACACCCATATTTACTACAATCTTGTGTCTGACATTTACAGTGGTTGTGAGTGTCTTTCTGATTTCTGCGTCTGATTGTTATTAGAACCCAGGAAGTGCAGTCAGTACCAGCGCCCCACGAGAAGCGTCCACACGTGCAGCCCCCATTCCCAGAAAAGCCAAGTTATTTTTACGAGCCTCTTAATGAGAGCGGCGAGGGAACAGGACTTGTGGAACCGAGCGGCTTGTGAAAGTAGAGAGGCCCCAGTCAAATGAAATCAGGGTGCAGGAATAAAAAGTGAGGATGACTGTCGAAGATAAGAGTTTAAAACAAGAGCCAATTATGATAGAGGGATGAGGCGTGACAACTAAGGAGTTTAACCTTTAGTATGGCCTTTCACTGTCATTTTTAGAAGATAATAGATTCCTCTGGTCCCTGACAAACTGTAATTCATCTCTGAGCATATCTGCTTCCTGCTCTTGAAGCAAAGGTAGATTATAAAAGCCCAAGAAACATTGGCATAAATGTGGTTTCCAGCTGGATGCATGTGCCATCTAAAGCATGTTCAGTTGATGATCACATCTGATTTAATGGATTATACGCATTTTAATGAGCGTTACGCCACGTTTTAGGAATGTTCAAGGTCTGTTTGAAGGGAAGGTACCATGTGGTTGGGTTATAACCAAACATACACAGGAATTTCTCAACAGACACCTTAAACTTAGTTCTTGTTTTCAACAGGTTCCTCCTACTATGACAATGTAAGACCGCTGGCCTACCCTGACTCTGATGCAGTTCTCATCTGTTTTGACATCAGCCGCCCAGAGACCTTGGACAGCGTCATAAAGAAGGTCAGTATTTATTTGGTTTCTCCTCCTCCTCTCACACGCCGAGGCCTCTACATTCTGCGGTGACACTGGGAGATGTTTTTTTTTTTTGGTTTCCTGATCAGCATCTTGCATTGACTCTGTGCTGGGCAGCTTGGACTTTCACGGTCCAGAACAAATGGAAACAGGAGTTAGAGAGTCTTCCTCCTTTATCTCATTAAAATGCCCGTAATATTCGAGCCTGGTCACTCAGAGGAGTGGACTGTCCGCATGGAAAAGGCGAGGAGACAGATTTCCGCAGGGTTTGTTCCAAAAGAATTTCAGACGCATAGTTTAGCCAGAGCATACACATTAAGACGCTGTGGAGGAGCTTCTTTCAGTGCTCGGTAAATACTGAACTGGGGGAGCTGAGCTGTGCCGGAAGAGCCCGATTGTGGTCACAAATGTGGTTTTACCCGTAAGGCATGGAGACACCCAGCCCAAATGGGGGAAATGCAGGCCTGCTGAGCCAGTGTGCAGCTTTGAACTGCTCCCTGTGGGTTCCCGCCTCCCGCGTGTTGATGTGTTTAATAATCTAAAGGTTGCTGCTAAAGTGTTCCTACAGACCTGTAGATCTAACCCCAAGACACCCTTTGTAGCCCAGAAAAGGTCTTCAATGCAGAAGCAGAGCTGCTGTCAAGCTTTAGATTTTCCCATGAATCCCTCCGCAGGGGGCCGATGTGACCCCTGACCCCTTGAATGCCCTTGGTCATCTTTGAAACCTCAGGGCACGTTTAAAACCTGTTACACAATCTCCGTCCTAAATTAGACTGGTGACCTCTGAGAAACAAGCAGCTCAGAACGGCCTCTGGGTGACAGCCGGGGGAGGAGAGGGCTTTTGATTGGATGATCCTGACAGAACAGGCATGAGCTTGAAAGCCCAAGGCCTGTTTTCAACACCAAGAACAGTTTGACACCCTAGCATCCTGCTAACGGCGTGTGGAACATCACGGTGTCGTTCCTGCTCTTTGGTGTTTGCGTCTCGGGGGCGATGTCGGCCTGTGTTGGTTTGACCAGCTGACATTTTATCTCTTTTAAAACAATGCTCAACCTTTTTTGTACACAACCTGGAATTGATTTGTTTTCAGAGGGGTGAAGGGGGCGGATGGAAAACACTTTAGGTGCATTGTAGCCCTGAGCCGTTGACACAGTTGAGCCGTTTTTAAGCTAATGTAGAGAATAGGTGGAACGTTTAACGACGTTATGTATCACTGACGAAGGGTCGCAGGTGGCTGGAGCCATCCCAGAATCAGTGGAGCAAACACTGGAGCTGGAAAAGCAAGCGTACGCCATGGAGCAAAGGTCGATTCTAACGCTTTCGCTTGATGTCTGTTCCTTTAACTTAATCAGGAAAAGGCAGAGGATCACAGGAGATGATCAGGTTTCAGTTGTTTTCAGTTCAAGCCGCTGAGCTGTGTAATCTTTCACTGGCGACAAACACACCTGCCTTCATGAGCTGCGGAATCAACAGAACATCTTTGTGTGTCGTGTTTCCACAGTGGCAAGGCGAGACTCAGGAGTTCTGTCCCAACGCCAAAGTGGTGCTGGTGGGCTGTAAGCTGGACATGAGAACAGACGTAAACACCCTGAGGGAGCTCTCCAAACAGCGTCTCATCCCTGTTACCCACGAGCAGGTGAGAACCACAGATATTCCAGAGGGAACCAGAGCAGGGCTTTCAAGAGAAGAACGACACATTCACCACAACGGATGTGGCTGGCAGGGGGACTAGCGAGCAAGACAGTGATTATGCACAATATTTCCCATCTTGGATCAGCAGTGGTGTCGCCTTCTTGATTAAATCCCACAAAAGTGAGGGTGAGAGGGGGACTTGCGGCGCACAAACAGCCCCTGCAGAATCAAAGGCGGGGAAAATCCCTTTGGGAGGATTCGCTGGCGTCGGTTTTTGGCAGCAGCTTTGTTGACAAGGTTGCTGATGGTGATAGAAGCGCACGGGACACGGGCCTTTAATGTGATTTATGAGATTCTCTCAGAAATGTAAAATTCATGCACATTTGTATAGTCACGCACAGGAAAATGCAAGATAAAGAGGAAAAAAAATGGACACCGATAAATGAGTATTCTCATTTGCAGTCTGCTGCCATGACCTTTGAACCCTGGGGGGTGAGGAGACGCAGGAGGGAATATAAACTGTTCTGTAAATCTGTGAATTTTCCTACGCTTTCAGTCTTTTTATTTTGTGCTGGTCTGTGTTAAAAACACTGAACGCTTCCTCTCCACCACACGAAAGCCCTCGTAACAAAGGACCCTTTTTGACAGTGCACAATATTAATAAACCAGTGGCTGACATGCAGGCGCACTGATGTGAAATAGCGGGGGACCGCTTGTGACCAGATGTACATTTAACCGCTGTTTTTTCCTACTTTTATTCAGCTTTCATCTGAGGCAACTGCTGTTTGTCCTGCTAAACATGCCAGTAAAATAAAAGTCACCCAGCAGATGCCATTGCATTGGACAACAAAGCTGTGCTGCTCTAATCCGATAGCCTGCACGGTTATCCTGTTGCTGATCTTAAATTGAATTCCAACACAGCCTCCAGTGAGAGTGACCACGGGGTGAACTCCAGACGTATCCGCAGTAATCTGCCCGATCTCCCGTCCTACACACCGCCGCCATCTCTACCTCCTGCCACCAATGCAAAGCCAAGTCTGAAATTCCAGCCCGTGAGGACTCTATTCCTAAATGAGTGCTCAGTGCACGGCCATGATTCAAATCAAACAACAGGGCTCTCTGTTGGAGAGCGTTTGCTTCATGCTCCTGGAACTTGTGTTTCCGTCTTGGCCGTGACAGCCGTTACAAGCGTGGATCCTGTAGTAATGTGGCTTTAAAGTCTGAAGATGAAATTAGAGCTGGAGAAGACTCTGATGCTTTGACGTGGAATTTGTCCCACCTGATCTGAAGCAAACAATTCCCAGCCTTAAGCGGGAACAGGGCAGCATTAGGCAGGAGACAATCCCTGCACGGAGCAGGTCAGAGGGCTTCAAGCTGAGTTTCCACACACTGAGAGGATCTACATTATTCATGCCCAATAGAGGAACTTCTGTTGTCTCCAAACATGCTCAGACCCACAAACCTCCCAGGTGTCGAGAGAAGTCATCTTTCGTTTCAAAGTTCCAAATTTCTTTAGAAAACAAAGATTTTTCTGTCTTTTCTGAGTTGAAAACGTAGTTTGCCTCGCTGCTAACAGTCCTCCCGCTGTCTCCGTGTTCCAGGGCACCACGATAGCTCGACAGATCGGGGCAGTGGCCTACGTAGAGTGCACCTCCAAGGTCTCGGAGAACAGCGTTCGGGACGTGTTCCACGTCACCACGGTGGCGTCGGTGAGGCGGCCGCTCAAGCCGCAGCTGAAACGCAGCAGCTCGCGCAGGGGCCTGAAGAGAGTCTCGCAGCTTCCCCTGCCCCCTCTGCCCGGTCGGACTGAGCAAATGGACCAAGCCCCGGCCATGAGGAAGGGCCGGGCCAAGAGCTGCGTGCTCATGTAGAGACAGAATTACACAATTCTTTATGTACATACTTAAACACGGAAATATATAATAGAAGAAGTCTATTTATTGGGTTTTTTATTTCGCCCTTGTATTGTTTTTTGCACTGCAGAGGAGTGAAGATGATAGAAATACAGCGTTCTGGAAAGGAATGATTTGGATACTTTTTTTTTGCTGGCTGTGTTTCTGTCTTTCCTAAGCTGTTTACATATTTACTTTAAAAGGAGTGAAAATTGGACTAATGCTCTGGATTTGAGGAAATGGATTTTGGAATCCCGGAATCACTGGGATAACTGGGTGGGATCAGGGTGACGGAGGAGAGAAGAGACAAAGCACAACGTTGTGGGATGAAGTTTCTGGTTTTCAAAGACAGCGTTGTAGTGCATCAGATGTTTCCTGCTGCCAAAGGAAAGAGAGGAAAACCCGTTCCTTCGCTCCTGCTTAAAAGAATTTTTACTGCTGAATGACGACTCAAACCAAAAAGCTGGAGCTGGAAATGAGCTTTTTCAACACTGGGCCCGTTTATGTGAACATAATAATCCAATAACTGGGAGTAATACCATAATTGTGCTGTCTGTACGATCGATAAACTCCAGAAATGGGATTATGATTGGATTATTATGGTCATGAAGCGGACTCTCCGTCGACACTGTAACGGCTTGTATGGGCATAAAACCACAAGTGCATTTGTTTTTAACACAGTATTTTATTTTGCTCATTTAACTCATTTTCTTATCAGTTCCTCCAACAGTGTCATTCACTTCTGTAAAAAGCTGTTGTCACTATTGCAAAGATGTTTTCTTTGTGGAAAATAAAGTGGTAAAGCTGGCGACGTTCATTCAGACACCATCATCGTCATCATTTCATCATTTCATCCTTCCTCTGGGTCACAGACGTGATGACAGGAATGCTGCTAACAGCTGTGGGTCCTTCAGCACGACAGACGACACACAGGAGAACTTCTCCTCTGCCTCCACAATCACATGGCACCTTTTTCCTCAGCTGCTTCTCAATAAGAAGAATGGTTTTGATTTATTTTCCAGTAAGATACTGCATATATTTGCAATATGGCCATGCGCACTGATTTTTAAGTTAAAACATTTGTTTATTCATTGTTCTTACTTGGAAACCAGAACAATAATAAACATAGAAAATGTCACAGCGTTTAGCTGCTACAACCCTCAACAATCTACCAGCCTCACTTTTAACCCTGGGAATAACAAGTTTCATATAACATTTCCAAAATGAGCCACTTGCTGAGAATTCGGTGTGCTCTGAATAGTAAAAGAGGAAGGAGAGAAAATTACTGAATGGAGACGAGTCAAAGAGGATGCTACCCCTCAGGAAATGAGAAGAGGATGTGGAGCGCTCATAGCAGACCGGACTGACTTTTAAAGAGGATTAGTCCTGTCGTCTGTGTGTGTGTGTGTGTGTGTGTGTGTGTGTGTGAGGAGGGAGGTTGATGACCTGAACTTATATGAGCACCAATAAAGCATACATCAGACACGGAGACAGATGTTCAAACCTCACCCAGATGAAGAAATACGAGCTGCCGCGTTTGTAAAATGAGGGCAGCGTCTCATTTTTCTCCACCATCTATTCTCCCACTTAGGCTGCTTTATTACCGCGGGATGTTCGGCTATTTGAGCAATCTGATCGGCCGCTTGCCCTTTACTGCCGAGATGCCAGGAGGATTAGACACACCTTTGTGTTTGCACAAATTTCCCTTTGATTCTGTGCACCAACAGCCCATTCACATTCTCCCCGAGCTACCCCGGCTGACATCAGCCACACAGGAAGCACACAATCGCAGATGTTCTTGGCTAATTGCTACAATTAGCTCTTGAGGTTATGTCCCCAGAAATACCAGGAATGGCAAAGGAAAAGATAGGGAAAGGGGGAAGGAATGAGAGAGAGAGGGAGGGAGAAGGGGGGGTTGGGGGTTGGCTTGTCTGCTGACAAAAGGTTACAGAGCAGATTCACAAATTGCATACAGTCATGAGAGGATTTGTAATGAGAAGCAGTGTGTGACCAAGCTGAACTCTCTCCCCCCAGTTCTCTCTCTCTCTCACAAACACACACACACATACACACAGATAGACAGGGAGTGAGAGAGCGCAAGAGCAGTAATTGACCATCAGCGTCCAGCTCGGTCCTTCAGTGGCATATTAATGGAGTCAGAAGACCTTCCTGCGGTTGCCTCTTCAGGGTTTCAACTTGATCGTTTCCTGTTTCCCAGCATAAGTTATCAAAAGTGGGGGCGAGCCGGGATCCTCACCGCGGTCTTTGTAAACACAGACGCATCGGTTTACTGCAGGTCTAACTCTCCCTCCCCTCAAATGCTGACCCTTAAATAAATGGGTGAGCATCTTTACCTACATCTGCCTGCATGATCAAAGTTGCCAGAGAGAAAACGGCTGGAGTTACCGGCTTTTCCATCACTCTTCTAATGGATGCGTGCACATACTGTATGTGCCTGCGGGATCAGCCAGGCTGTATGCGTGTGAGTGTGTGCCCGGGCTGCTTGGAGGGATGTCTGATAAGATGATTTGACATATATATTCTACATCCACAGATAGCTTCTAAATTAGAGTCCAGAGAATGATGGAAATCCAAAAGGAGGTGAAGAAGACATTTTGGTGGTAAACCAGCGTTATTATCATCATCAGCGAGATCTAATGACAGGCCCTCTTCCTCCTCCAGTATGCGCTCATGTGTTCAGAGGAAAGAAGAGAAATGGAAGTTTTACTGCTGTGGAACACGAACATCTCTGTCGAACCCATCTCTGCAGCCTGCCGCTAGGACTCCCATTCACTAGAAGACTATTACAAACAAAAGAGAAAACATTTTCTGTTAAAGACCAGTGATATTTTTAGCAATATCTTTTTGCATGGCATCAGCCCCACGCTGATATTTTATCCAGAATTTGGAGATTGAGGCTGAGATAATAATAATACTGCTAATACTAGCACTGCAGTGTCTTGTAGTATTGTATATATAGTTTTCAGACCTGTATCTACCTTTACAATACCTAATGAGCTGCTGAGAATGTGATAATGGTACATTTCAGGGTTGTTGACCTGGCATTTTCCTTGCAAAATGGGCTGTATTGCTTTAAAAAAAGGGAAATGATAGAAGCTTAAAGTCCTATAAACAGCCTGTGCAGACATAATGTCAGCGAGGCGATGGGCTGATTGAGCTCAGCATCCATCCTCTCTCAGGGGAGAAAAGTCTTTCTGCCTCTCACCAGCTCGGTCAAGGTGATTATAGCCTAATAAAACCTGCTTCCACCAGTGTTTTGCAGAAAACGTATGTCCATCTAGTTCAATCGGCGCCGAGACTTCCCTTCTGCTATAGGAGACAGCACCAGAGCGCAAGGCTGGTGTTTGTGTGCTGCGGGCTGCTTATAGCCCCACAACAACAACTGTAATTCTGAATTAGGCTGACAGACGAGGGAAATGTGTTTGCTGACAAGCTGCAGGAATGAATAGTAATGACACTGTGCGACCCCGATCCTGGAAGGAGTCAGGAGAGAGACTGTGACGTCACGGCAGCGACGCTTGGGACTGTTGATGAGCTCACTGGCGTTGGAGACGTGCGTTTGTTACCTGGTGAAACTAGCTCATCCAGAACATCAGGAAAAACAAAAAAAACCACTGCAGCGAAATAAGAAGTGCCGTGTTTTCAAGAGCAAATGGAAAGGAGGTGGACTGAAGAAGGAAAGGAATAGTGCGGCTTATTGGTATGGAAAAAGGCAGCGAGCGATTCTAATCAGACCCATACAGCCCTGAGCACGCACACGCACACACACACACACACACACACACCACACACACACACACACACGCTTCAGCCTGCCACAGAGGGCGGAGTGTGTTAAGCTGGCTGCTCACCTCTTTTCTCCTCCTCCTGCCTCGGCTGGCTGTGCATTATGAAAGGTCACTAATGTTGTCTGGACCCGTTACGCCAGACTCAGCGCTGCCGGTTTGGCTCCCAGCAAAAACTCCTCAGACCCAGAAAACTTTTGCTCTTTACTTCAAGATGACATTTACTGGAAATGGAAGTCGGAGACCCGAGAAGGCGCTCTTTGCTGCATCCTTCCTGTTTACAGCATGACCATGTTTATCATTATCAAAGCGCATATCAGCTTTATAAGCACAGCTGTTAGTCTGTTTAAGAGAGGGATAAGAGGAGAACGATATCGGCTACGGTCCAGTCCACCTGTGCCAGATTTGGATGGCTTTTCACCAAACTGGCAGCAAACGCTAGCATGCCAACGCTGTACGGGGAGCTGCCGCTGCAGGACTGGCTGCTGCCTTTGGCCTTAACTATATCTATCTGGCTCAGACTTGACGTTAATTTGCAACGACTGACGCGAGAGAGCGACAGCAGGACCAGACGTTCCGGTGCGCTGTTCACGCGTGTTATCATAGGCTGACATGTTGCTTCATTTTTGCTCCACTTTGCTGTGAACAACAAGTGCAGCCACCAGCCTGTGTGCTTCTGATAAGATAAGCAGTTTAGAGCTCATTAATTCAAAAGAAATATGCACTATTGTCCAGAAACACACAAAAGTATAAAAGTAATTAGCATGTTTCCTGCCAACATACTGCACAGAGATATTTTCTTTATGAACAGCGACGTGAGGGCATTCTGCCGCTTCGCTGAGGAAACATGCACGTTCACAGTTTGGTTTTCAGTGCATGTGAATGTGTTTGTTGTGTGTGTGTCAGTGTTTGATGATGCTCTGTGGAAATATATGTGATTCTTACAGGGAAAGAGGGAACAAACGGGATGACAGGCTGGTCCGGAGGCTTTTTTTCCCTTCATTTTTTTGTGAGCCTGAAAGAATTAAAGGTACCAACAAACGCTTGCGTTATGTCACTGCCTGGACCACCTCGATCATTTCCTTCGTGGTTTCGGTTTGATGAAACTTGCAGGATTTGTAACCACCTTTCATCATGTCCCATAAATCACCAACTCAGCCACTCAACTAAGATGCCAAGCAATTTCCTAAAACAACGTTTGGACATAATATTGATGGAAACATTCAGACATTTACTGTGGAATGTTCTAAACCTGGTTGGCAAACAACCTGTGAGATCCAGCCAATATTTCAGCTTAAAACACTCCAAAAAATGAACCAAATTTATCATCATAATTGGATGAAATAACCGGTGAGCTCATGTGCCCAACAACAGGCTTGCCAGCAGGAGAAGAGGTGCCCTGCAGGACTTGTTCACGGAGGAATGGCTACAGAGAGCATCGACTGTCCCTCCCCACCGCCGTTGGACTTGTAAAACAAGCCCCCATGCTTGTGTCTGCTTGTGTCTGCGCGCAAATGACTACACGCGGCACCATGGAAACGGCTCATAACAACTGAAAAATACTGCACTCGCCGTGTTTTGCATGTGAATGTGACTTGGCTACTCAAGGGCATATGGTTTTCATTTGATTTGATTTGTATTAAAAGCTGCTTTTGTCCAGCAGATTCTGCTGTGAAATAGCTCCACATACCAATGTTGTTTTACTTAAATTCCAGCCTTGTGTCTGAAATCGACGGGTGTTTTTTGTTTTTGACCTCCAGGCATTCACAGAACGAGGCTGGAATTCTATTTCTGGTCAAATACATTCTCCACAGTTTTTGACTAGGGGAAATTGCGCATTCCTAGCTCAGTTCCTGCTCTCCTCTGCTAAACCACCAGCTCAGATATTCGGTCTTCACACATCCCTGTAAGATGTGAGCAGGAGCTGGTGGTTTTTCTCATGAAAATTTCAGACCATTCAAAGACCAAACAAGCGGAGGCATCAAAAGGCAGAATGTCATCATGGCTTATGAATGAGGCCTGCACCCCCAGGGGAGGCCTGCAGCGATGGTCAGCGTGCTGAAGCTGGTCTGGCCGTGTCAGAGGGCTGCGCTGAATGCTCAGAGCCAGCCTGCAGCCATGCAAGCGTAAATGCATCATGCACTGGGGAGACTTCCTGTGGCAAAACAAGTGCACGCTGAATTAGCTTAGCCTGCTACAAGGCAGGAGGCTCCAGTGCCTTTAAACTGTTCATAACTGCTTGCCTGAAACTATTACTTTTTTACTTTAGCCAGGAGGTCGATTTCTCTGTACTGTTGCCGAACTGTTTTTTTTTTAAATTTGCACGGCCCTTTTGTCAGGTAATATTGAACACTGCCAAAGAATATCTATCGTTAGCTCTTTAAAAAGCTTCACAAGCAAAATCCAAAACAAAGCAAACATGCTGATAGAGGGTACTTAGCTTTTACTAAATGATGAATGAAACGTAAGATTTTTAACTGCATATTTTTAGGGAAAATGTTCGCTGAGAAAAATCAAATTTAAGATGTAAAGAATGTCTTAAGTCCTTCAAAAAGGTCCCTCGCTTTATTCTGCTCCTTTCTTCAGTCGTTAAGTGATTGTTTCTCACTCCTTCTGCCTTCGTTTTGCAGAGACAATGAATCTGAAAATGAGTCTGTTTGTGATTTCATTTCAGATTCCCAGGGTTAATTACAATTTTAGTGTGTGTGTGTGTGTGTGTGTGTGTGTGTGTGTGTGTGTGTGTGTGTGTGCATTGGTTTCTGCTACCTTTTGAGGACTGATTCTAGTAAAACAAGACCAACAACAGCCCATAATTCTTATTTCTAGGATTCTGAAAAGGTCAGCTGTGTTAGAAATCAGTTGTAAGCTCTAAAGAATCTCTCTCTCTCTCTCTCTCTCTCTGACTGACACTATGATCTGTTTTTATGTTTCAACGTTGAGTTTCATCCCCCACTGTGTTAGCGAATTTGTCTCCCACAGCCGTGGAGGGTCTGTGCCTAGCAGACAGCCGTGATGGTTTGCACTGACAGGCCAGCACGGCAGCCTACACATGCTAACGATTACAACACGTCAGCCGCTGCAAAGTGTCTCTCAGGCAGATTTTAGTCCACATAAAGGAAAGAAAGCAGCACGCACACATATGTGGACATTACGCACTCTCGGCGTCACTTCATAAAGTCAGAGGAAGATGACAGAGCTGTTAGGATACAACTGAGCCTAAAGCGACACATCAATATTTGCTATTGATTCCACCTTTTGTCCTGACACAGAAAAATGAACATTTTCCCAACAATAGACTATCCTGTTCAATCTTTTCTTCCCCTCTCATCTCTCCCGCTCACCGCTGCAGGCTTTTATTGCCAAAAGCTCTAATTTCTTTTCCTTTTTTGCAGGCCGCTGATGGGGGTCAGTGGCAGTCACAGGAGGTTGGGGGTCTATTTCCTTTGGCTAGTTTCGGCTTTGCTCTCTTGAGCCAGGTGGGTTTAAGGGTCACGGAGAAAAGGCAACAGAAGAAAAGCCTCAAAGCCTCAAAGCCAAGGGGGCTTGAAGAGAATTAGTCTGCCTGTATTTACGAGCCGCTTCTTTCTGGGACTAAGTCTGGCTGAAGCAAATGCAGAGCTATTTGATGTATATTAATGAGAGGTTTATCTCGCAGTAATCTCCAGCACTTCATGTGGCTTTTTCTGAACTCAAAAGGATCCAAGTTCTAGGACTACTACATACATTTGTTCCCTGGTTGTGTTTATCTGCTGTGTTTTTAACAAAGAAAACAACTTGAGGTTGTTCTTCCAACATTATCTTTGTAATCTTATCTTTATTTTCTAATTCTAAAGCTCCAAAAGTGGCCTAAAGGCCTCCTACGTGTCCAGATCTTTAGTTGGTCAACAAGTATGCACGAGTAGGACACACGAGGAAGAGCGGTTGCTGTTCCCACGAGTGTTTAATCCTCAGTGTACACTCCACACCCACCTCTGCAGCGATGAGTGATGTGAACGTGAGAGGAACCGAGTGAAAAACAAAGGGATATCCTCCGAAAAGCCGCTACGTCTCTGGAAACTGGTAATCAAACAAAGTCACGCCCGTGGGCGCCACAAAGAGCCAAGGCCCACGCTCCCAAAACGGCTGCAACACAAACAAGCCTGAACTGAGAACTTCAAAGCATGCACACAAAAAAAGACCACACACACACACACACACACACACACACTCGGTCTGAAGCATCTCCGGTCACATGACCCCAGACCAGGTGCACTCAAACTGGGTCCTTGGCAAAGCGAAGCAACTGGTGCCCCTGTCAGTTTTGACCAGCAGCCTATCAGGCGCTGGGGTGGCCATTTTGGGGGCTCAGGCCACCTCCTTGATTGACTGAGCCCCTGCTGCTCTTCAATATGCCTGCCCACTCCCCACGATGCTGCAACAAGCCTCCCATTCAGAGTCACCCGACACCCCCCTCTTCCCCATTCTCTCGCTCCCCCCGCCAGGTGGAGGCGAACACATGCCTGCTGTCTGAAAAGCACAAAGACGTGCCAGCATCGCCCGGGTCACCGCCAGGGGTCCGGACAGACGTCCAGAAATCAGGCAGACTGACGGAAGAGCCAAGCGGTTAATAAGAAACAAGAGAGAAAATGAAAAGAACAAAAACTTGAAAAGAAGCAGACACACACACACACACACACACACACTATAGTCATTTGACTGGTTGTGGAAAATAATAAAAAGAAGGGGAAAGGCTGTTTTCTACTAAGAAATTGAACAATAAACAATTTTCAGCATGAATAAATACAATACAGCAAATCTTTCCTTGTGGCTTGCAGAAGAAAACATCGTGAAATCAGAAGTCTCCCCTCTCCTCTGCATGTTCACTTCCTGCTAACAGGCAGTGATGGTCACAAACAGCTCTGGAACAGAAGATGCATTCGGAGCTGGAACCGAGCTCCAGGCTCCGCTGAGCACCGACATATGGAGGAAATCTAGCAAACTGCTGCTCAGGTGCAGACACGCATAAATATGAGCACATGCTCCTGGATTTACAGAAAACTCCAGTCTGCTCCCGGCCTCCTCTGCCTCTCATCTAGTAACCTGTTAGCTCTCGGCAGAGGAAGCGCAGCGTCCTGGCTCAGACGGTGTATCGCTCTCCACTTCAGCCAAGACCCAGTCTGAGCTCTTCAGCTGGGAGTGACATTCTCCCAGTTTGCTAGCGCTGAATTAACAGCACATCTATTGGGTGTGAGGGATGACGACGCAGTGAAATCAGCACTTTCACTTCTATCCACCGGGAAATATGTCAACTTTATTTCACTTCTTTCAGATTTAGTGGCTGTAATTTCAATTCAGAGCCATTCTGGACACTTAGGTGTCCCCTGACCCCGACCTCTGCCCGTCTCCACGCAGTCCTGAAATAGTCACGGAAACATCCTGCAGATACGCAGTCAGCAGGACAGCTACGACAGCTGCATCAGTGGAACAGACGACAAAGTCTGGAATAAAGAGAGGGAAGATGGAGGGAAAATGATGCACTTGGAAGGGAGGAAGGCATCTCAAGCCTGTATGGACCTGCAGCACCTTCTGAATCTCTTCCCTGTTCTGTTTAAGCACCAATCACTTCATTGAGATGCATGTAGTGGTCTTTTAATATTTATACCAGGCAATCATGAAGACACGTCTGCAGCCTCAGATACTCTAGCCGTTTTCCAGGACTGATAGCTAACCACATCAGGCTTTCGCTTCCGGCAGCCTTGAGCCTGAGACTGGAAGACTGGAAGTCAAATGTTTGACGCATGACTCCATCATTGTGGTGCACTTGTAGACGCTGGTGTCTGTCTTTGCGTAGCTGGAATATCACACGCACAGTTCCCAGCGACGATCACACCCGTCCCTCGGCATCATCTGCAGCGTCAACATTTTGCTGTCATCCCCCCCCGTCAGCTCGCGTCTGCGTGTCCACGGCACCTCACCTCCACTGGTTGTGTGTGCTTTTGATAAATCATTAATCAGCCGGGTCAAGCAGGTCACGCATCAGAGGCTTCTCCGATGATGGAGACCCGGCAGACTCTGTGGAACATCGAGTCGGCGTACGCTCGACGAATAGCAATGGAGCAGCCGCGCAGATACTCTACGCTAAAGTTGCCATTAATGATGCGTGTTAAAAAAAGAAAAGGCAATCTGCAAACAGCGTCTGGCAGATAACATTAATTGCCATGCCCTAAAGATAGCTTATTTCTGAAAAATGTTTTATTTAAAGACGTTATCAGAGCGGCAGGGAATGCTGCAGAAAATGAAGCCTGCATGTGTAATGGCTCATCTCTGGAGGCCGCGCTGTAGATGTACACAGCTCATTAAAATGAGCAGCGATAATGGGAACAAGCTTGATTATCTAGCTAATGACATGCTATCTTCTAAAGAAAATAGCGAAGTACAGCACGGGGATTAACAAGTGTGCAAGACTGCAGAGCCTAAATTACTCCAGCTTTAATGTCCCGGCGTAAATACTGTATTTACTGCTAATGTTGACCGCTGCTAATATACTGGTCAAGCAAACAAAGCCTGGCACAATCTCTTGGCACTTGAAATGGAGTTTTTGGTGAGTTGCATGTGGATAGTTTACGATATTGACCCTCACAGCGTCACAGTCCTGCTGAGAGGACGCAGAAAACCTGAAGCTGCCACAAAAATAAAGCCCTCTTTGTACATTCGCTCTCAATATTCCACCTTCAAACGCAGCCAAAGTCTACTGCTGATGAATGTTCTATCGTTTTTTTTTCCCCAATTGATGGAAATTCCATGGCGTTCTATTGATTTGTTCCTCAGAAAATGTAGCTCAAACCAACACGTGTCTCCAGAGGCCACCAATGACCTGATGCGCTGAAAGCTTCTGATGCTGAAACTCTTCTGAGAGTTTGAATAAAAAAACAATTTTGTGTCGCGGGCTCCTGCAGGACTGGAGCCTGCACACCTTTAGTGACCGTGAGGGTGCAGTGGGCCCGTGGTTGTCTGCCTGATGTTGAGTGTGTGTGCGTGTGTGTGCGTGTGTGTGTGTGTGTGTGTGTGTATGGGCACCTGCGTTTTGGTCTCTCTCTCACACAGAAGCCCTTTTGTGATCTTCTGGCACTCTGCAGGACTGTTTAGTGGGGGTCTGGGCCAGTTCCTCTCCTGGGACCTAAAAAAGCCAGACAGACGCTAATAAAGACTAGAAATAACCGTTCTTGTCCGGCATGTTTTTAATGCTGTTTACATACGTAGCATTAATGCTAAAAAGGTAATACAGACTCTTCACGCAGGGAGATGGACCTTGTTGCCATTTGAAATGTTTCTGTTTTCATTAAATTCTGCAGAGAGCACCGGGCTCTGGGACGGAGCGTCAGGTCAGGCCACCACCCCCCACCCCCCCCAGGAGCCACCTCGTCTGTCAGTCACGCTCCTTCGCGCTGAGCGACAGCTCTGTCACCTAGTAGCAGAGAGGGGAGAGCGAACGAGTCCAGTCACATCTGTTGCTTTATAGGCAGTCTGCGTCCAGCCCCGGGGAGCTCATTATAACCCACCATATCGAGACCATCGCTCTGGAGCGCTCCCTCACAAAAAGGATACGTGTAAGCAAGACCGCGTGCTCGGCCAAAAAGCCCACCTTGCCATTATTGGCTCTAAAACGGTGAGTTCAGCCACAGCACGACTCCCCTGGGCTCGTCTGTGACATGAAACACTTTTTAGAGTGGATAAGTAAGTTTAGGGTGGGAACGAGGAGGAGGAGGAGGAGGAGGAGGGAGGAGGGTGGGATATACAACATGATGCATGCAGGGATGTAAATAAAAATGAAAAAAACAAATCAAATCACAACAATAACTCAACTTTCAGGACACGCTGGAGCAGATTTCTCTTTACGCGTCTGTATTTAGGACAACTGTACGTGTGAGCTTGCGTCTTTTAGTCGAGCTGTAAGGACAAAACCAGGAGTGGTGATTAAAATTCATGAAGCACAGTTTCAAATCTGAAGACATGTCAGCAGCCGGGAGAGATAAACTCGCAACCTGGAGTCGACATGCGCCGACAACAAGCCCGAGGCTAAAGGAAGGCCGTCTTCTCAGTCAGATCACCTGGGCCCACCGGGGCCATCTGCGACCATCCCACTTGAAAACAAATGAATCTTTTATATGATGACACCGCCACTGGTCTTTTCTAGAGTTTTTAATCCAGAAAACTAACATTAATGAAGGCTAACGGGGCGAAAGCGTCACACAAAGCAAAGTTGCTTCAATCGCAGTTTCCTATTTACAGCCGAATCGCCCACCCGCCCAGCCAGCGCTCCCCTAGAAACCTTTCAAATGTTGTACGAAACAAAAAGATTCATCCGATTCTACACTCACAACAACCTGACAACTGAGGGCCGATGCCGAATGGATGCCTGTTTAAACGGAGGTTTAGGCTGAGCATGTAATGCCGCCTAAATGCTTTTAATAAGTGGAAATGAGCTTTGCTGGCTGTTTAAAGCCTCCAGATGGTGAGGACAGACTTGAATGAAGGGGAAAATGAGTGTGCACTGATGTGTGCCATCATTATCTTGGTCGCAACCCAACGTGTGAGTTAAAACTTCAACGATAGCAGGACAATGTAGACAGACAATAAGTGCACGTTACTCGAAATACGTGGAATAATCCATTTCTTGACATTCGCTGTTATATCATAAGTAAAAGCAGTAATAAAAATCATAAAAATTGTTTAATCGAACTAATAAGCTGCTGAACAATTTTGATGTATTGAAATTCGGAAGCGCAGCCGCCGCTTTTCTCTCTTGAACATTTTAATCGATCTTTTCTGCAGTTTGGCAGCGAGTTGCAAAGTGGTGGATAAAATTATTTGAGAAGTAAGCCTGCTACTTCCATGCTTACCATTATGAAGTCGACAACGGCCCTATTGATTTTACCTCGTGTGTCCTCCATGATAATGAGGACGGCAGAAGTCAGCGTGGCCACGGCGGAATCGGAGCGAGCTAGACGCTCCGAGTGAGGCCCGAGCTGCGTCCTCAGGCGCCACAAGACTGCAGCTGTTTCAACCACGGACGGAAACGAGGCAACGGCAGCAGCCGGAGGGACGTTTTCTAGGGGGTGAGAAAGCTGTTGGTCCCGGGTCACAAGTCCACAAGCCCGCTGAACTGATGACCTGACTGACTTCTGGCTGTCGCTTTAGCAGCGATGCTAGTCCACTTCCCACTCACGCGATTGATTATCCCCCTGCTGGATAGAAAGAAATGACCCGTGGTGATCTGAGCGTAAAACTGCACAATTTGGAAAGGTCTGGTTCTAAGCTGAGCGCTCTCTCCATCATGTGCCCGCTGGCTTATGTGAAGGCTGCTCTAGGACCAGAGTTCTGTGGCGCCATCAAAATTCTGTTGCTGTACTGAAACATTGAGAGAAGTGATTCACACACATTTAAAGGCAGCCCAAGATAAAGAAGTTAATCTGTGGCTCGTTGACGCATTCATATCTGGTGCTATTTCTATGTAAATTTTCCTCTCTTCTGCATCCTTGATCTCCACTGTTCCATCACAACCAGACAACACAAATTTCAAAGCCTCCAAAGATAATCAGATGCTCCGGAATACAAATAATAGCACGGCTGAATAAGAGAATTCTCTCACACCGGCTCCTCTCTCACCGCCGTCACACACTCACACATGTTAAAGTCTTGAAGATAAAAGATGAGAGGAAGAGAAAAGGAGAGCTGCTGGACGCAGCGTGAGATGGTAGCAGCCTCACATAATCACACACGTCATTTCCAGGAATGGTTTGATCTGCTGGGAATAGGGTTTCTATGGGGAGGTCGGGAGCCTTCTAAGAGGTGAGGGACGGTCAGTCCGTGAGTTCTGAGGCGTTTTCACTTTTGTGATTCTTCCCTCTGGTCTCTGCGCCCTGGATGCAGCTGAGACAGTTTCAGGTTTGCTTTGTTGTCTTCAAGGTTTAAGAATCCTGGAGGATGCTGAAATTCAGATTTCTTAGCTGCCTTAATGGCAGTTTTGAGTGCATCTGCACAACAGCAGTTTTTGACGAAACATTATCCATTTTAAGCACCGTTTCCAACTCTGATCACACCATTATGGATATTAGGAAGAAAATGAGCTAATTTGCAATTAAATTCGAGCTAAACTTTGGTCAAATAATAATTACTTACCTGAAAATTACTGGTAATTGTTTATGTGAGAAGTTAATTTTAAAAAATACAACTATTCACAGTAATTTGATGCACAATTTAAGCATATAATGCCGTTTATCACCTGGGGAATATTGCTTTGTGGAGGTAATTTACTGTCATCTCATAACTTTTTTTTTTTTTTTTTTTTTTTTAAATCTGCTAATAACACAGCATCCCTCGGTCTTCACCACTTCTCACTCACTCCACCTCTTCTCCACTTCACCTAGCTCACTCTCAGACGGAGAAACTCATTATAGCTGAGGATTAGATCGATCAGTTTGAGGGGGAGATGCCCAGTGGAGAGGCAGCATGCCTTCGCCGTGCAATTTCTCCCAACTGTGGAGCCTCTCTGCATATTCTGGCTTCTTCACACATTAAAAAAAAGACTCACGGACGGATCCGTGGTTCTGACATGGGGAGCAGTAACCAGGCAGAAAGAACCATGTTTGTTTTCTATGGACCAAAGCTTCCTGTGAGTACACTCATACCAGGACAAACAGACCATGTTACCATTGCCCTGGAAACCAAGCATGAGTAAACACAAGTGGGATTGAATCAGAGCTCGGCTTTGTGTTTTCACAGTAGCCTCATCTCGCCTCCTTCACCTTGGCTCATTTATTTCCCAGAAGGCTAATACTGGCTTCAGTCCAGTTTGGCTGACTCAGGAATCCTCAGGAACGTCAGAGACCCTCACGTGTTGAGGGGGTTAATGATGCATTAGGCATCACAGTTCTGAGGCTGGAGGACCTTCCTTATATTTCAATCATTTCAACTTTTTCCAACCTAATCCCTGTTCCAGAGAATCGTTCACTGTTTACGGAGTCGGTGCTCGATCCTGTCTGTGAAATTTTACTTTGATTATTTTAGAACATCCCGACCTGCCAAATCTCTGCTCCCTTATCGAATTATCTGCTGCATATAAAGGCTTTTTAAATTAGCAGAGGCTCAGTAGCTCTAATTATAACCATTAAGGATGCTAATTACATAAATAAAACATGGCCAATGAAAAACAAACCAAAGTGCAGAAAAGCTGAGAGAAGATTGCCCATAATCCTGTTTACCACAGGGATGCTGGCCTGGGCCGCAGTAAGAGCAGCATCCAGCCGGCAGTGAGACACTGATCAGCAGGGATCACTGACCCGCACCCTGAACAATCCCTGATCACCGTCCCTGCATGTCATCCATCCTTCTGTCCATCCGAGTTTTCCGCTAAAACTACCACTGCAGTCACAGCCGAGGAGAAAAGTTGGGGTTTAGGTTCCGCCTCCTCTTGTTCTGTTGTTGGCTCATTGTGTGATTCTCCGCTGATCCAACCACTTTGAAGTGTGCAGCCTTTGGTTTGGGGAAGATTAGGGAATTTGATTCCCATTTTAAAGAAGCTGGCACGCAGACGCCTTTTTCATGTCCGCTAAAAAAAACACCTTTTGACCAGAAATCAAAACAGGATGTGATTTTCTCAGCTGGGAGAGAAGCACATCTCCAGGTGTGTTGGAGTGTCTGCAGACTGTGTCCACATCTCAAAGGTTATTTACGCTGCACCTCAGTTCCTGGACTGCCCACCGATTTCAAGCATTTAACAGCAACAGGTCAGACAGCTGTCACACCGCTCGATGACGTGCCAGAAGCAGTTTTATTCAGGAGCTCTACTGCTACTGCAGGACAGAAAGGAGTCGCCATGGTTTCTGTGCTTCCATACAAAAGGAAAAAAGGTGCAAAGCATGTGACGTTCATGCTGCAGGTATATTTTAATCAGGACATCACATGACTCAGTCTGGAGCTGCAGATTGTTTTGAAAGTATCTTTCCATTATGTCTAACAAAACTCCATCCAAGCCACTTCAGCAAGCTCTGCTGCTCAAACATATTTACTGGAATCAAAATGTGACGCACACACCTCAGAAGGCCGCTCATCCTGGCAGATCTGCTCCCTCCACTTGGTGCTGGGTAATGGCTGTTGTTGCAAAGGTGTTGAGGCTCTCAGCTACTCGCTTCATGAGTGAGCAGTTTGTAAAATAAGCCTTGAGGTCTATCCCACTTAGACCATATTTATTTGTAATCATAATGATCTTTATATCGTCAGCAAAATGGGACAGAAATGAGTCGTTCTTGATTCAGCGAGGAGCTTGTTACCATTATTACCCGCCACCAGGTGGCGGTGAAGTCGACGAATTCTCAATCTTGAAAAATAAATGGAAGATAAATTCGACATGTCCTCCAACCAGTACGGACAAATATTGTACCAAACAAGTCGTTTACTCCAACCATCTAATATGTTCCAGAGGACTGTCTCCTTCATGATTGTACGGAGAGGTTCGAGTTTAGTTTAGCAAACATACGTCATCTCATTTCCTTTCCGGTGAACTTCCGGGTTCATGGTGGGACCTGGGTTCACAGCTCCTTTCCCATGTTTAAATCAAATTTTAATTAATTAATGACACATTTAATTAATTATTTAATGATGTGTTTATTTATTTAATTTAGGCACTTTTAGTCCTCCATACTCTGCAGCCACTTTTTAACGTCTGTGTCCCGTATTTCACCCACTGACAGCGACAGCATCTGATTCACATACAAAGTTAGTTTTATTATGTCGCAAATTCATGCAGGTGCATTTGCATGAAAATAAGAACTGTTGCACATCTGCTTCTCCTCCGAACAGGTCAGAATCTAGGGGTCAGAACAGTGAATGGGTTTTTCCATATGTCACAACTGCGTCACAAAGACAGGAAAAAAGGAGGGAGAATAAAAAACTACAAGATCAGGACATGAAATTAAGAGGACATTGATGGTTCATTAAATAGAGAAACGTCAAAACCAAATTCAAGATGAGTAATAATATTCAACAGGTTGCATCTACTGTGTGAAATCTAGAGAGAGATTGAAACTGCAGGTGGGGAACGTTGAAAGTTGTTAGACTAAAGACCCCTGGATGCTCTCCGGCAAGAGCATGAGCTGTGGCTTCGTTTTAAGCCTGTTTGATCTGAATGAGAACCACTTCACTGGTTCTGGATTAGCTGGTCGATAAAATCATTTTTGCATTGGATCATAACAAAAAATACGGCCTAGACTTTGAAATATAATTAGTAAATAGTGAATTAATTACCCACACCTCGCATGTATTATACAGTATGTTGACACAGTACAGTGCTATTATAGTTTATGTTTGTCAACCCAGGAGTCTGTGTGAATAGTAATAATGTTTTTCATTAAATCACTTTAAAACTCTAATGTTAATAATAGATAAAATTCCCGTCAGCGTAAAGAAAGAACTTATTTTTGAAGTATTTAATAACAGCCAAGTGCGCCCTCTGGTGGACAAATATTAGCACTGCAGTACTTTTTTACTTTGTTACTTTTTTAGTCCATGTACAATATTTATCTCTTCGATAGATTATTATTATTATTATTAGTATTATTATTATTATTAATAATACTAATAATAATAATGTATATAAACGTAATGGCAACAGCTCATACAACATAGGCTTTATTAGTTTTCATGTAAAAAAAAAATAGCACAAAATTTTTAAAAACTCATGTGCGTTAAGTCTTCTGAATGACTACATAGGTTTGGGTCACATTTATGTCATATTTAGGGCACCACACTTTAATATATCTTCAAATCACGACTTCTAAGACATTAAAATGAAGCTGTTTGACTCCAGCAGAGGCCAGGCTTAGCCAAGACAAACTTCTGCAACCTTTCCACTCCTCCCACGTCCCAGACTCCTCCTCACACCCCTTACTTTCCCTCTTTTCTCCTTGGTCAGGTTTTCTTTTTTTCAGTCTTCTTCTGACCCTTCATGTCCCTGAGCCCTCCTTTTCTGATTGGTTCCAGACGTGCCACTGAGATCTTCTTGCCGACTCAACATTCCACAGCTGGAGACTGCACACAGACACACTGCACACAGACACAGACTGCACACAGACACAGGCTTGTACTTCAATCTTTGTGAGGACTTTCGTAGATATAATGCATTCCCCACCCTCTTACCTGAACCCTAACCATCCCAACGAACCCCCTAACCCTGACCTAAGCCCAATTCTAACCCCAACTTTAAACCCAGGTCTTGACCCTCCAACAGTCCTTTGGAGCTGTGAGGACTAGTCAAAATGTCCTCACATTGCTAGTAGAATGAGTATTTTGGTACTTAGTATGTAGCAAGTACAACACACACACAAATCCAGTTCCACTTACACCCTCTCCTCCTCCCTTCCCCCTCTATCTTCGTCAAACTGTTGGAGTTGCTTTTTTCTGCAGGAGTTGAGTTAAAAAAAAAAAAAAAAAGAAAAAAGAAAAACTCAAAGCCTCAGACTGAAAGAGCTCCAAAACATTCTTCTTAGCAAGAATGTACAACAAAATCAGAGTCAAGAGAACAAAATCTGAGGGAGCAAAAACACTTGGAAAGAAAAAAGATCTCAAAATAAAATGTAGACGAAAAATACTTACAAGGATGTTGTCTCAACTTTTTAAACATTCTTTGGCTCATATGTACAATTATGTCATGCAGATGTGGGAGGTTTTCCTTGTAATGAGTGATTCAACTGTTGGCAATTATGAAGCCTTCAAAGGCCTTTTCCACTCATATTCAGGTTTAAAACCTATGTTGAAACAGGCTAAATATCCTACCTGAAGAGTACAGAAAAGGAAACGGAAAACACCTTTTTCCCAGCGGTTCCGAAGACAATGAAACTCCTCAAATACGCCTGAATCAGCCCCAGATGTGTAGCCAGAAGAAAGCAAAGGTTTAAAACAGAGCAGCAAAGGCTAAAATGGATGACTAATATTGAATTATCTCAACCTAATACAAGAAAGTGCCAAAAATGGACATAGTGCCATGGAAACTGAAAGTCTGAACATTTGATGACAACCTTCGGTCCGGCAGTACCAAAAAGACAATGTCGTCTGTGTAAAGGCCAGCTTTCCAAACCAAGTTCTCTTCTGAACTTCAAACGTACTCCGTTCAAGTGTGCTGCCCTCAGACAGTCTGAGTTCACCACTGCTATTGGTCCCTGTCATCTTCCACGCGTTCACATTTGGACGTCTTCCTCCTCTGCTCCGGTGACAGCTGGTGCTGACGTGTCCAGGAAGAGAGAGCGAGCGAGGGAGGCTACGAAACGAGCGCAGTCAAAGGAAAAAAACCTCACACAGACACACGCGCTGTCACAAACACCTATCTACAGCTGCACATACATTGGTAAAATCAATGGAGATAAAATGAAAACAACAAACCAAAACTCCTCAATATCTGTCCTTAAAAACAAGAAAAAAAGAAAGAATGTGGTCCGTAGGAAGACTTGACTGAGCTAGAGGTCAGAGAGTTTCACTGAAGAATTGATCCGTAGATGTGAGTCTACTCTTGGACGTCCAAATGAAATTAAGAATCAAATAAAATATTCACCAAGCAAAAAAAAAATAAAATAAAATAAAGACTTTGGCACTGAGGAGAATGGGGAGGACTAATTTACGTTTGTTCCTTTTTGGCTGACACCAAGTTGTCAGGGTAGAATCTCAAAAATTTTAGATTTTTTTTTAATTTCAAGAATTATTGAAGTCTTTGCAAAAGATGATCGCAAAGCCCAAGATTTCTTTTCAAAAATGAAACATCTGCTGCGCTCTACACAGCCCTCCAGCACGTTCAAAAGCATTTTTAGTTGTTTTTTTTTTTTGTTTTTTTTAAATCCATATTTAAATCAGGTCCTTGCGTTTCAGACTTCCCTGCTACTCGGCCTGCTCGTTCAGCTCCATGTCCGACACCAGGATGTTCTTCTCGGTCTGCTCCGTCAGGCTGGAATTGGTACGGCTGTAGCGAGCACCTTCATACGACCCCCGGGACCCAACAGTCCGCCGACGGTACAAGTAGATGACCACGACGATCAGCGCCACCAGGAGCAGCGACGTCACCGAGACGACGATCAGCGTAGGCAGATGGTCAGCGTTTACTGGGTGGGAGAGAGACGTGGACACAGACGGGGTTCTGATTCTAGGGGGAACTGTCCCAGTTCAAAAGAAGACTAACGAGGCAGTGATGAACTTACTCGTTACAGCTGCTGTTTCAGCAACTGCAGGAGAAGAAGAGGCAGTTTAGCACATCTTAAATGTGAATTTCACTGGCAGTGGACCTTCTAAGACTGCCTTCCCTGAAGCTACGGAGGTGCCGTGCGTGCTCACCGCGAGGCTTCTTGCAGATGACGCCGTGCGTGCGGTTTCTGCAGGATCCCGGCTTCCACAGGCCACTGTTGCTCTGGATCCAGAAGCAGGAGTTCGGAGACAGCACAGACAAGGCCACGTCGTGCGCCTCCCAGTTGCTGTACGACATCTCTTCGTCCTCGCTCCACACCAGGCCTCTGCCTGCGGCGGGGACACGTCCACGACACACACGCTTTCAAACGCGCTCCAGTTTTTATCTGCAGGAAGGCTAATTCGTCGTATTGCTTTGTCTGAGATTACTGAATCTGCTCAAGGTCAATTTAATGAATATTTCTGTCAATTAAACTTACTTCAGAATCTTCCTGAGAAAAAAGTGCTAATCAATTTTCCTACAGTTATTTCATAATTATTCTACATTGAAAAATGATAACCAATCAGACATATTAAATTAAAACCTGGGTGTAATAATTCCAATAAAAACAGCTCCTGAGTTGATAACTTGAAGGTTAATTAATCTTCGGTTGCAGACAGAGGTGGAAATAAGTGTGTGAGAGCGAACTGCTTGACCTTTAACACTGATGCCCAGCCAGGCTCCATATGCCTGTTCTGCATAGCTCTGGATGTGCTCCCAAATAAATCCATTCTCATTTTCATCCAAGATGGAGAGAAGCTCTGCTCCCACTGAAAGAGAAAGCAGGAAAAAAAAGAAATGCGAACTAAACATAGGGGGAATTCAGATTAGTACATTTGGCTCCATTAATAACTAAATTTTGGCAATATTTGTTTGTTTGTCAGTTGTGTTTGCAGAGGGACGAGCAGCATAGCTGCACTGAAACCAGTGGTATCATGAGCTACACAGAATGGGCTGTGGAGCTCATGGAGATGCGTGGCTCCTCACCTTTTTTACAGGAAAGGCGTGCTTCCTGCTGCAGTTTCAGGCTGTGCAGGTTGAAGGCATAACAGTGGTTTCTAAAAGGCACCCATGCCCAGTCTCCCAAGGTGTGAGGGCACTGGCCGGAGTAGGTCCACTGGTGGACCAAAGGATCATCTTCAAGGAGAAAACAGCAGTAGGGACATTTATTTGGGACTTAATAAATCAATAAGCGCGTATTTACTGCTGGTTTATACACACACCGCTAATTTCGCAGATAGCGGCATCTAGCTTAGCATCACAGGGAGTCACAGTCCACTGTCCGAAAGTGGTCATGTGACCACATCCTGCCGTTTGAGTCGGCTCTCTGTCTTTCCAGTTAGAATAGGAAAGCTCTTGTTCACCCAGCCAGGTGAAGCTCCGTCCCTGGGGGACAAGAAGAATCACACCAGTTTACCTGAGCCTGGAAAGCACTTGTGCTCGCGCGACTCTTCATTAAACTATCCATTTTGTTGTGGTTAGACTATAGTGAAGGTTAGCGGGCTCACTCCGTAGTTGTAGAGAGCGATCCAGGCAGGTCGATGAAGGCTGTTGATCAGCAGCGTGAGGTAAGCCTGCTCGTGGGGGGTTTTCACTCTGGCCAGGGTCCCATTCAAAGATTCGCAAAGGTGGAGCGCGCCAGTCCAGTCCAGCCGCTTCTCCACAACACGGTAAGTCATTCGACCCAGTTCCACAGGTTTTGACAGGGAAGCAGGTATAAGCGGTGGAGCCGGAGGTAGATCTGAATCTACAGAAAAGACAAATATATCACAATTCTGCACTTTTATAGCCCACTGTGGGTGGGTACCAATCAATATCATACCTTGTTGTCTTTGGCAGATGTAGCCATTATTTTCCATCTCACAGGCCCGGGAAGCCCACATCCCAGCGTTCTTAAGTGGGTTTCCGTGATTCATCACCACGCAGTTGCCCTGAGATCGGACCGCGAATTTCTCAGTACAGAAAAGCAATCAGCTAACTCCTAACACGCATGTTCACAGGGATGCTTTGTGTACCGGGGTTCTGTTGTGATGCGGTCCACTGTTGTCAAGTGGTTCTCCAGGAGCCCAGTTGGTGTAGCTCAGAAGCCCAGGCCTGGCCCACTGGAAGTGACCTTTAGCGTCAGAGGTCAGACCCACCCAAAGGTCAACAATGGCATCGTAAAGCAGGGTGGTGATGAAGGCTGTGAAGGAGAGCAGGGTCGAAGGTTCGGGTACAAATAGCTCACAATGAACCATGGCTACGTTCACCTCGCTTCTGCTTACCTTGCTCCAAATGACTGGACACCACTGCCAGGACACCTCTCTGCGTCTCACACTTCAACTTGGCTGCAGACCATGTGACTCTGTTTGGCTGAGCGAAGACTCTGAAACACTACAGCAGCAGCAGATGTGACTTCTCCCCCAGGATAACTGTATCGGCCGCTAACACGTTTGACGATGTTCAGAAAACGCTACGTAATCATCGTACCTTGTGCTGGTACGAAGACCAGCCGTCAGGACAGCCTGAAGGGGGGTGAGGGGATGCTGGAGTCGGGGGAATGGTTCCCGTGACATTCACTCGTTTACAGATGTAGGGTAAATCAGAGTAGCACTTCTGATCAGACCAGTCGGCTGTTTGAGGGGCGGTAAATGCTCGTTACGCACGACTGCATTAGCTCGCAGTCTCGAGACTCTGGCGGTCGTTACCTTTTTCGGCAGAAAGGTAGACGCATTTGCGATCGCGGCTCAGTGGATGCGGCCTCCCGAGAGCCCAGGACACGTAATTGAGCATGGAGTGATCAGACCAGCGGAAACGGCCATCATTTTCATAGGTGTGAAGCCCCACCCACCATTTGTCACCCTCGGCTTTCTCCATCTGAAAGTGGGAAAGAAACGGTTAAATCCGTGCCAAAGCTAAAGTCCCGGCCACTCAGTCACGCCAGACGCCATAATTACACGTTTGCACTCTTTAAAGATTCTACCTCCAAAAAGGACAGCGGAAGAGAGCGTCTGAAAGCAAATTCGGATTACATTAAAATGAGGATGAACTTGTGGATAAAACGTGCAGTGCCTTGCGTAAAGTGGTGGCCAGAAAAGCCTCCTCCTCGGCTGAGTGGACAGAGGCCAGTGAGGATGCAGACCAGGAACAGATCCGCTGGGCCTGGTCCCAAGTGGTGCGGTGGTCATAAAACTTATACTCAGCCTCCTGGAACCCAATCCAGTGTGGTGAACTGGGGCCTGTTGGAAGAGGTCGGGACGGAGGAACGACAATGATGAGGCTCAAAATAAATTCACAGCAAGTCATTGCCAGAACGGTGTGGAATGTTCAGAGCCGAGAGAATAATACCCACCTTCGGACACCTCTGGTTCCTTCTCCACACTGCCTAAAAACCCCACAGGAAGTGCAAAATCAGGTCAGATCAGGCGTCTTAATAAACCAGACTCAGTGAGGTGGTTTGCAAAATGAGACCGCTAGGAAACATGCTGTCTAGTGTAAAGATTTAGTGAAAAATAAGATGTGATGAAAGATGAGGAGCATCTGTACCTCTGGGGATCTTGCAGATCCAGTCTAATTCGGAATCACAGTGCATGGCCAGCCACGTCATACTGCCCAGGTCTGCTGCAGCACACTGCCGGATGTTGTAATAGTAGCGACCAAAGTTCTGGTACGTGAACTAAGTCACAAATACAAAGTTAAAGGTAAAAATGTGCTCTTGCTCTAAAGTGGCGCACGGTTACGGTGCTTCTTGTTACTCACAGCGAGTCCATCACTCCACTTCCAGCTGCCGTTGTCCATGGGGTTCCTTCTGTTTAATCCGATCCAGAACCAGTGCTGCTCGTGGTCTTCTGACTCCCTGCGGGCCATATCATCATCTCCATCAGCACCATCGTCATCAGCACATCACATAAGCTCACCTGGTGAGCTGCCCAGACTCACCCAAAGGCTTCGTGGAGGACCTGCAGAACAAAGTGCTCCTCCTCGGGGCTACCGATGCTCAGCAGGTTGGCTCCGTGTCTCTGACAGAACAGGTGCGCCTGCAGCCAGCTTAGCTTCTGCTCCAGCTGCGAGGAATGAAATACCTGCACACACAAGATAAAGACGTGAAAAAAGAGGAGCCATACTAAGGCCCGGGTGATGCCTGCGAACCCCAGCGTGGTAAAGAACCTTCCAGATCAATTCTTCTTTGGATCACGACGATGTAATGGGGTCTTTTTAAAAAATATTGTTCTCGTATTTCACACAGAAAGGTGCGATTGCAACTTGAAATATAGGACCATCAGTCAGCTGACCTTGTAGCAGTAACGCAGGTTGCTGTTGCTCTTCCAGCCGGTAGGACAGGAGCCGCTGAGGCTCGGGGTGGGCTGAGGGGCCGGAGGCTCGGGGCTCACAGACGTGCCCTGGTTCTGGCGGCAGATGAATTTCGCCTTCGATGACGCACACTCCCTCACCTCCCACAGACCTGTTGCGAAGCCCGTCGCCATGGAAACACACCCGTCATCATGGATGTTGACTGGAATAGATAACGGGGTAAGCGTAGGTGAGATAACAGGAAGACAAAAGGCTGTGCTGATGAAATGCACGGTAATGCACTGAAGAAGTGATGCGGAGCTTCATCTCCGCCGCGCATCAATAACACAAAGTGAATTTCATCATTCAAAAACCTCATCTGACATGGTGTCATCTTTATATGAGTATAGTCTGACTGCTCCTTAATTATTTAACCAGAAGATATTGTGTGAGATAATCATCTGTCTTCGCTCTGCATTTAAAGATCTGGCACGTCCACACGCGCGACTCACCTGGCTGGTCTCGATTCCAGTTGGTGTATAACACTTCATCCCCACTGAGCCAGTGGAAGGAGTTGGGGCTCCCCTGGTCAGTGAGGCCAATCCAGAAGGAATCGCCAGAGCGGCCGAACACCAAGCTGTTGGCAAAGGCCTGCTCGAACCTTTGAGGGATCGAAAGAAGATCTCGAGAAAAAAACCTTTATGAGGTTTTTAATTTCTACACAAGAGTGTGTGCATGCGTGTGGTGTGCACCTATTGGTAATGGTAACAAGCGCTGCTCCGTAACCCTTGCAGGTGCTCCTGGCTTCATCAAAGGTAAGAAGGTCTTCACCCACCCAGTAACAAGCTGGACTGTGCCACTTCCAGCCCTGAACCAAGAAAGGATATCAATTTAAAAAGTGGAGCAGGAATTTCAGTAATTTAATCAGGTCATTTTATGTCAAAAAAAAAAAAAAAACCATTGATAGTATCTAAATAAAAGTGAGCAAACCAGTGAACTGTGTTTCCAATGCAGAAGAAAAGGAACCTGTCAAGATACGAAGAAAAAACCTTTCCCTGGCTTCTATCCCTCCTTCCAGCTCACACGCTGCAGTTGTGGACGTGTCCAGATACAGAACACGCCAGACACAAAGAGGGCGACATTATGTGAGAGTGATGAGAGTGTGAGCAAGGTCAACCCCCGGCTTTCTGCTCAGCCACATTTGGCATTCGGAAGGAGGCCTGGAGTATTTTTGCAGCAAAGGTTTCAAACTCATGTCCCCTTTAGTGGCCAGGAAACGGATAACGGCACGTCAAACAGGATCTAGCAGTTCATCCATTAATTTAATGTGCTTAATTTGCTCAAAATAAAGGATACCAGTAATAGGTAATATTAATAATATTAATAATTAATAATATTAACTAATATTATTACCTTTTTATTGAAAACTGTTTCATTTCAACTAAAAGAAGCTTTGACAGTATGAAATATCTGGATATGATAATATGCTGGATATGCTCTTTTTTAAGCTCTCTTTTTTCTGTTCTTTGGTGGTCAGCGTGTAGTTTGAAAACAAGTCAAAAACAGCTGCCTGCAGAGGCTGAAAATCCTGCCCAAACACCAGCGACAGCGAAGCCAAACAGGAAACTTGGGGGTCAGACAACCAAACAATGAGCTGAGAGTCAATATGAAGTTTCTATCGCGAGTCTCTCTCGGCTGCTGCTGTCTCGCCAGTGCCACAAAAATAGTTAAACAAATATTTATTCTGTTTTTTTTTTTTTTTAAATCATTCCAAAAAAAAAAAAAAAATGGATGCTCACACAAAATAACTGCAAACATCAGGAATGGTGTGGTGTGTAAGGCTCCTGAGAATGTCAGCAGGCTTCTGCTCTGTGGTATTTCACATGTTGCACAAATTCAGCTCATGTGCACGAGACAAACTGCACCGCCAAAGTGCACTGTGGCGTGCACCACGCCAAATGACCCCCAACACATTACCTCCCATGACGCCTCGCTCCCCAGAGAGAAGAGATGATATATTAACCATCTAAACAGTCCTGCCAGGCCATAAACAATCTTTTTCAGTGCAAACACCAATTTAAAGCTTAAAATAACTACTTACCAAAATATTCTGCTTAAGTGTGCTAAGATACACTGGCGCATACTGGTTTTCTTTTTCCTTGGCAAGGTACCCTGTCATACCACACAGTGAGATTAAGCTACATTTGCGAAAAAGGCTGTTTTGGAAGCAGTCAGGTACGAGGAAATAGGTCTCATATGGAGAGAATTATGGACTGTGAAATCTCCGACAGATGGATCTGCCCAGATGGAATCAATCGTCGTGTGGGTACAAGTAGTGGGCATGATGGTGAATTTCTGAGTGCTTACAAACACAAAAACAGCCATCTCACTTTAGACGCTTTATTTGTGCATTTTGTGTTTTATGGGGAGAATGGAAAAATGTGTGTGTGTGTGAGAGAGGGAGAGAGAGAGAGACGGAGGGCAAGAGAGAGACGGAGGGCAAGAGAGAGACGTCTGTTAAACTTCTTAAGGAGTAATTTATAACACAGTCTGGGGTTGGGGCAGACTAAGAGGAGCTCAGGGGGAAATAAGGTCAAAGGTGATGAAAAAGCTAAAATACTTAGAGCCACAATTAAAAGTTTTAACTGTGCCATCTGAAAAAAGAAGCAGCAGAAGCAGAAAAGGTCAAGAGTAAACTAGCCAGCAATGGAGGAAAAGATGGAGAAAAGGAGGGAATTACTTGTTTGCACTCTTGCTGCGGTTTCCCATCACTCTTTGTTCCCAGTTTCTTACAGATGGAGGGCAGCGTCAGATTACAAGGACTGTCATCCCAGCGGCCCGCCTGCACATCCACGAGACACAAGCAGAAAGAGGAAAGAGAGGGCACAGCTGTTCAGAATACACCAACGCTGCCTTACTGGGAGAAGATTAAAGCCCCCGCACTCTGGGGCTCAGGGTGAGGGTGCGTTCACTCACTGCTCCCCACAGGGACACACAATCTTCTGGGGTGTTGCGGAAGTTGTTGGGTTCAAACGGGTGCCAGAAGGTGAAGATGACGGGAGTGTGGTCAGTCCACTGGAAGTCCATTTGCATGTTTGTGTCATGGAGGCCAATCCAGAGCTGCTCAAGATCTGTCAGGAAGAGCATCAGGATAAAAAAGCAGCGTCCTTTGACCGATACGAATCACCTACAATATTAACTCCTTCAGGCAGGTGAAGAAGATGGAGGAAAGAGGCCAGAGTCTTAATGGGGGGGAGGGTTATCTCCATTCTGGGCCTCATCACAGGACGTGAGAACGTGTTTGTGTGCCCACTAAAGGTGACACTGATCAGTGGAAATACCAAACACGAGTCACCTTTTTTCACGGTGCGTGTGATGAACTCCAGTTCAGGTAGGGTGTGGATGCTGACCAGGTTGGCCTCCATCTTCTGGCAGGTTTTCTGAGCCGTTTCCCAATCTGTCTTCTCGGAATTCAACTTGTAGCAACTAGCCTGGAAGGCCTGCCAGCCCATGTCACACTCATACTTCTCATCGTTGGTCCACGAGTCTGTGGGGTCACAAACGAAGCACTCCGGCCAAGCTGTAGAAACGAGCTTTCCTGGAAAATCAGCTACTCACTGACCAGTCGTGAAGGGGTCCATGGTCGCATTGGGCCTCTTCTTACACACATATGGAAGAGCAACAGAGCAGACTCGGTTTTGCCAACGACCTGACGACTCGGTCCTGATCACAGCACAGTTATGCTCGTCGTCATGGTTGGGCTGGTCTAAAGGGGGACGTGAAAAAAGAAGGAAGTCCTTAATGCCGACGCGCCTGAATACTCCAGCGCTGACAGACTCACGGCGAGGTGATGCTCAAAACAAGCATCGGCATTCTGCGCAAGATAGCGTGTCGATGGAGGAAAAGCTAAGAAAAGGCAGGCGTGCTTTTGCTAACCTGTCTCCCAGTTGAGATATTTAAGTGGTGAAGAGTCAGACCACTGCCAGCCTCCTTGGATGTCCCGGTCATTGAGGCCGATCCACAAGGCAGCGCTGTAACCAGTCAGCAAACCTACCGCAAAATACGTTAGATACCAGAGAAAGGACATTATTTACTATACAGCCACTCTGAAGGGTGATATCTACGCTGCGTGGGCCTTTTTCCACTTCACAGGCAGTGTTTAATAATGAAGGAATGGATGTAAGTGTGTCAGTACCGTTGATGTACGTTTGCTCGTGCAGTTTGGTGATGCTCAGCAGGTCTGCCCCCTGCTGCTGGCAGCTGATCCAAGCCTCCGTCCATGACAGCGTAGCCTGGAAGTTAAACTGGTAACAGCTGTCCGTCAGTGGGTCTGTTTCCCAGAATGTCTCACAGCTGCTGCCTGACAGCGAGGGAGGGATGTGAGGTTTATTAGACCTTTATTACATTTTAAGAAAGCTGGTGTAAAAGGGCCTGAATGCACAAAGCGGTCCTCACTCTTCACGGGACAGAAGCCCCAGCGCTCGTCCTTGCTGTAGTTGGAGGTGGTAGCGCACCAGAGGTGACCATCTTCACGACCAGTATTAGTGCAGTTGTGGAACCACTGGCCATCGTACAGGAAGGGGAAATAGCAGGGGTGCCCGTGAGAGTTGCCTTGGATTGTGTAAATTTCTGGGAAACAAACAGTGAAAATCTGTTCACAATGCAGGAGAGAAACGTTTGCTTTGTCAGAAAACTATGGCGGTGAACTGCGCTGAACTCCTGTAGCTTGTATGTTTGCTTAGTGACTTAGATACACAGAAAACTCAGAAGATTGAGTTACAGACCAATCCTGGAGCGTAAAAACTGGCAGGTTCTCAGGAAAAAACTGAATATTTTTTGTGAGAAGCACATAAAAATCTTCTATAGATTGTCTTCAGACAGTTGGAGAATCCGCATCTGATCTGCTGTTGACAGAAGTAAGACAAGGTTGTTGTTTTACATTCCAGCAGAATAGAATGAACCAAAGAAAACCACAGAAAGAGAAGAAGAAAGGATGGATCTGTAGAGTTACCAAAACAAGCAGCGTCAGTGGAAAGTAGGGCAGATGTGTTAAATGAGAAAGGAGAGATTTCTGACTTCCCGCTCTGCTCCACCGCTGGCAGTGCTGGTGTTACTACATCTGACTAAAGAGGCATTTTTCTCCTGCAGCGTCACTAATTCACGCACAAAGCTGTGAAAAATTGGTACATGAAAGGGACAGGTCCCAGCGCGCGCTGCGCATTTGCCACAAATAAAGCAAACGGCCGTTGAGGAGAGAACGATGAAGAAGGTAACCGGGGATTTTCTGGCTGCTCTTCTGGTCGTCTGATTCCAGCAAGTCTGCTTTGATTTGCAGCTTCGTGTGGCTGGCTGCCTCTCACAGTGTGGCCTGTCAGTACGCAACTGGAACATCTGACACTAAAAATACAGCCAGCAATGCAAATGAGACACAATAGACTGAATCTCTATCTGTGTTGTGTCCACAGTAAATCTAAATATATAAACCAGTTAGGACTTCTGTCCATTTTTACTGTACCGTACAAACAGGACCCTGTTTTAAATCACCACCACCAGTCCTCAGGACAACCCTGATGGAGACATTTGCCGAAGACATGTTGTCTTTTATGTCTGTAGAATATTAAATGCTGAAAGGGACTTTTTTGAGTGTGTGTGTGTGTGTGTGTGTGTGTGTGTGTGTGTGTGTGTGTGTGTGTGTGTGCTCTCCACGTACTTCTTGTCTGTCAACAGAAGCTGGTCAAGATGAATTCATCTGAATTATACTTAATCAAACCATCACAATGCCAAACTGTTTGATTAGAAAGGCACGTACCACGATACATTTTGGAGCACAGGTCCCGCAGACCGCCGTGTAGCGTCCATTTGAGGGATGGAGAATACGGCATAGCGGGGTTTGAGGAGTTCCAAAGTGAGGGTAAAGGAAGGTAGTTGTTGAGGTTGTCCAACACCTGGTCACACTTCCAGGTCCACTGCACTCTGGGGGGGTCCCGGTCGCATGTGTACACACCCAGAGAAGACTTATCACCTCTGGAGGTGATGTTACCAGTGGTCACGCCCAAGCACAAGGAAGAGCCAAGGTTAAACAAGCGATTCCGGGTCACCCATTTCCAACGCTGGTTGACGTCCTCGCAGGAAGATGACAGGATGAGGGAGTGATCCCGCACCCCCAGGCACCCTCGAGCACCCTCATGAAAGAATGCCACATCATCAGAGTCCAGCGGGGCTGTGCAGACAGAGAGGAGCAGCAGCATCCATCAATAAACAGAATTCCATGTTAGCAGCTGATATGCAGGACAGGTCAGGGCCGATCGATAGCTCCATTAAACGGGGGACGGTTGTTACTGCTGTGGCCTCTGCTGCTAATGCATATTATGGCATAATTTCATCTTATTTATCGTCCATCCTGTTTTAATCCAAAAAACTCTGCAGTAGGAATGTCAAGGGATTGAATTGCATAGTTGCATATGTGCTTAATCGAAGGTTAGCAGCCGTGGATGAACTGGTTCAACATGGGACCAGCAGTTACCTCATCCAGTACAGTCCAGTAAGCATAAAAACGTGTAACCTGTTTGGTAAAGGGCGGCTGAAGTAATAAGCTATGAAACTGGGATGAAATGAGTGCTTGTTCAGTCGGCAGGCTTCTCCGAGCTTTACACTAATGTCTTTGTGTGCATTACTGTACTTCTCCAGACACTCGCGCGTTCCTCCAGCTCTGCAGAACGCTCACGTGCATTCGTACATGCAACTAAACTGCAGAGGGAGTCAGCGTATTACCACTGCAACAATGAGGTCACTGACTGGAACTTGAACACTCCTTCCCAAAAGAATAAGTGCTTTTCCTTTGTTCATTGTTTATTTCTAATTTTAGTCCTCAAAAGTATCAGAAACTAAGAATTTAATTGTGTTATTGTACTTTTTTCAAAGTAGTACAAGTAGAGGTGAATTTAAACTAAGTTAAAAATTTGCAAACTCGCCTCTCATGAGACCCAGGTAAGACCCACAGTCCGCTTTGACGGGTTCCTGCAAGAGGCAAGAATGTGGGAAAAGTGGGAAGGATCACATTTGGTTTTAAAAAAAAACAAAAACAAAAACAAAAAAAGAAAATGCAAAAAGAAAAAAAAACAACAAAAAACAAAAACCAAGCCTGTAATCTGGAGAAGATGAGTGACACACCCCTCCACTCACACTCCGGCTTGTGGCTGAATTTCTCAGAAGCAGTGTTGGCTCACTCGCTTGATGCAAAACACAACAAAAGAGCACAGTGGCCGGATCAGCTTGGAGAGGCTCTGTCAGACATTATCACCCGCTTGCTGTCTGTAAAACTGTCTGCTTTACTGCAACAGCCAGCCGCAGGGCTCACTTACTCCTGCTGGCTAAAGTCCTATTTTTTTTTTTTTTTTTTTTTTTTTTTTAATAAAAGATTAAAGGCTGAAAATATCCTCTGGCAGACAAAACACACTCCTATACAGAACAAGGGAAATTGGGACTTTAATCCTTTCATTAATTAATAAAAATGAATGAAATTGAGTAATAAAACTGGTGTAAAGAAAAAAGGCTGTCTTCACTGAAATCCCATGACACATTCATGTCAATAAATCAATCGTTTTTGGCAGCTTCACAGTTGGAATAGGAAAAACAAACACACACACACACACACACACACACACACACAGAATCAATGTTGCCTGTGGCACAAATGATCACAATGGAACCAGCAACAATCGTGAAAAACACGTGAGTGAATATCAGAAACTCCGGTTAAAAAGCTTTTGCAGTGTTTGACAAGGCCAGTCTACAGCGCCTGCAAATTCAAAAGGAAGCTTTAATTCCAGTTTAAAGCGGAAAAAAACTAATGTTTGATGTGAGAAAACTCCCAGGCAATCAAAGCGAGCGCAGAATTCCAGATTAACTTTTAAGCCACTGGGCTCTGTGAACGCTAAGCCACAAACAGCTCTCCTGCTGTGATCCCATCCTCTTCCCTACCCCGTCACCCCTTTTCTTAACACTAAAGGCAGTTTCCTGCTGAAGAAAGGGGCTGAAGCAGGCAGCCAAGAACAATCAGCCACACACACCAAGAGAGGCCGATATTGCCAGAACTTCCACCTCCACTCCAGTGGAAATCTGGGTGCCTCATCATAAGCAAGTCCAAGATGGGGAACAATCAGAGTTCAGCAACATTCCTCAAAGAGTATCGGAGGCATGACAAGATCATTAAAACTAATCTTAACCAGAACACATTTCCTGTAATCTCTCTTATTTTGCCAGATGCTTGAGATAAGAAAAACAGGCCCTAACTGGTCAGTGTGATAAATGGTAACCAATAAACACGCAGGAAATTGCACCCTGCTGTGTTTGTTGCTTTGGTGTTTTATGGTGGCGTGCTCTGTTGCAGCCAGGACTGCGGATAGATTTGAGCTCATCTGAGAAGCATGGGAAGAGTGAGAGGAGCCGCCATCATCCACATGTGGATGCTGTCTGTACCACATCATGATGTGGTACAGACAGCAGAAGCTGCTCCAGTTGACTCTGATGGTAGCTCAGAAGTTACCTGCACAACAGAATACCGCACATCGCTTGCAGTCTGTAAAAGTGTGTCATTTCCTATCGTAACCTTGAGGCAGTCGGTGTTCAGCATTAACAATTTTCATTAACAATAACTGTTTTCTTCTGGTTATTTTGAAAGTGAACTGCCAAGTGGTTCCAGAGTTTGGCTGCAGGTTAGATGAGAGGTGGATCCATGTGAATATTTTTTAAATATAAATGAAAATCACAACTATTAGAATGCATAAAAGAGCAGCACAAGGCTGGCTATTTACATCAAACTGAAATTATTTAATCTGTTATTTACCTCGGTTTTTTATGCAATTGAACATTTTAATCACAGACAGGTCAGTAGAAGTGGGTTCATGTAAAAAAAAAAGTGTGGTCATAGAATAGTATAAACGTGCTTTCCATGCAGAGGTTTCGGACTTGCATGTGTTAACTGCAGCCTGCAACCGGATGTTAAGGTCACATCAGCCCGCGGGGTGCCAAATGCAGAGTCACACTCTTTTTCAAGGGAACCTAAAATATCTATTATTCACTGCAGAAGCACAATGGAAAGTGGGGGGATGCGCGTTGGTATCAGCTCTAAAGTGAAGTGGCATCACTGGAAATCACAATGCAGACAGTAATCCAGCAGCCCCTTCACTCCTCCTACGTGTTTCTCCACATCTGGTTCCACTCATGCTCGGACTTTTGGTTCGTGGCATTCCAGGGTTCCAAATTCAGAAAACACACGACAGAAGCGACTTTTTCCCCTGAGCGATTAATCGATTTCAAAGCCAAAACAAGCAGAGAAATCTGATAAATCAAACTTTTTTCCTCACCCGTAGCGCAGCTCCTCAGTTCCAGACTGAAAACGATGAATAAATATAAAGTGCATTTGTAAACGATAAGTTGCCGCTTTGTCCACGGTGGCCGAGCCTCCTGGTCGCGGTGCCTCTGGCTGCCGTGCATGCTCTCTGCTCCGCTCCAGCAAAGGCTGCGAAAAACCGAGAAAAGTGTGTCAAAGTGAGCGTGGAGCCGGAGCAGAGGCTGCCCCGGTGCTAGTCTGCAGACGGGTGATGCACGTTTGGAGGACTTCGGCCACTAGAGCTCCGTCTGCCTCTCAGCCACAGGAGCCCGGAATGAATGGAGCAACGTCAACTGTGTGCGTGCGTGCGTGCGTGCGCGCGTTTATACGGCTCTCAAAAAGCGGGACGGGGACCTTTCGGGGCCTGCGAGGTCTGGCACCAGCAACCAAGCAGAGGAATGTTTCACGACTCAGAGAGACATTTTCGAGTCTGATAAATTATTTCTGCACAAACCTCCAGACAGGTTTTATACAGACAACATTCCTGCCAGGGCGTCTAAAATTCTGTAGACTTGTCAATACTATTTGGATTTTTTAGTTTTCCCTCTTTTTTTTTTTTTTTGGTAAATTGCAGTTAAAATCAAGCTTGCTGTGATACTGACCGGAGGAAACCTGCCACGCAGCCTGCTTCTGGACACGTGGTGTCACCTGTCTGGTGAGAAAGCAGAGTTTGCGTGGGAGGTGGAACACTGGCAACTCTAAAAACGCATTTAGCTGCCTGGCATTTGCTCTGAAAATAACCTTCCAGCTGGACTTTGTTGCTCCAGAGACGACAGCTAATTTCAGGGATGGTTGTGCTGATGGTGCACGCCACCGTGACTTGACAATGAAAGGGTTGCTGCTGTGTGAGAGACGTGTGTGACCTGTCCTCCATCCATGCTTCCATCACATTCAGAAATAGCACCTGCGAGGGACAGGGGACCGAAAATAAAACTGATTTAGCCTGAATTTCAGTACAGGTGAAAAATCGACATCTACTTGGACATAATTATGAAAAGAAATATCAGCAACTTTGTGTTAAAATAATTCCCTAAATGGTAAAGCAACAAAGGAACAGAGACAGTTTAACCAATAGTATTTAATGGTTTATGCAACTCTGCTAAGGCCCAATCTCCCCCCAACAGTACCCGTAGGCTGACCAGTCCCTTGCACTGTATTGGCAAAAATAAATTCAAACATACCTAAATAAATATGTCCAGGGCGAGGGGCATTAATCAAAACAGTTCCAATTAAAAGGCAACCTGAAAAGCATGAGTTTTCCTCATAAAACTGGTTTAAATGTAAAAAGGGGTACTTTCTGAACAGCTTCTTTCACTTTTTAAATCAAGTAACATGACGTTCAGTATCAAAACCGAGGTGGAAAACACTGCCACCAACTGGAAGTTTTCTGCTTTGGTCACAGGAGATGGAAAAGGGCAACGGGAAAGCGTCTTCTGTCCCTCCCCCTCGTCATCATGAACTAACTGGGGGCAGAATTTAAGCAGGGGAGGAGGTCCCATAACAGCAGGCTGGGTGACATAGTGCCATGGACATTTAGGGTCGGGCCAGACTGCTCGTCTCAGTAAAGTTTGTAAAGACAACAAAAGAAACTGGTGAAATTGGAGAGTTTGCGCTACCTTGGAGCAGAATGGCACATGCATGTGTTTGAATGAGTTTGAGTATGGGTTTCAGGCCGTCTGCGGTTCTTCCTTCTGGCCCAGCTGGAGCACTTCTATACCTTTTTATTTTCTCTTTTTAAGCAGAAAGAAAAGCAACTTTTCATCCACACGGTGTCGCCGCTGCTGCGCAAGTTGTCCAGGGCTTTGACCCCCAGAACAGTGTCACCCGTTTGAGAATCAGACACGTAGGCTGGGGCGGGCAGACGTGAGCGGTACGAGGGGCGATGGCGTCTGCCCCTCCACGCCGGTCCACAACTTCTTACCCGCCCCGTTCTGGTGTCTGACTTGTCTCTCTGGGGTTCTTCATCGCAAGGTGGGACAGAGGACACGTGTCCCTCCCCAACACCAACTCTTTCAAAATGTTCAGTCACTTATGGGCTTAGTTTGAGGCGCTGCTGTTGGAGGAGCTGGATGTGGAAGCCACGGCCATGCTCGAGGTGCCAGAGGAGGCTACAGACTTCCGGATGTGAGGCATGAGGAAGGGGTCACTGGCCAGTTGGTGCACGTCGATGCGGTCCTCCTTTCGGTACACTAGACAGCGCCTTATAAAGGCCTGGAATCAACACAAGGGTAAAGACACGCTTAAAAAATAGCAATATAAAATCACCGATCAAAGAAATGCAGTGAGAAGAGAGGGTTAGGTGCCTTAGCTTCAGGTGTGACTACTGGTTTGGGAGGAAACTGCACATCAGTTGCCTTCAGGATGGTGTTCTCCTGAAGGATGTCCTGCTGGGATTGGTTATGACCAAAGGGCTGGAGAGCAAACACACAAACTGTCACTGACCACAAGACAAACGCATAAACAATAGTCTTTGATCAATGATTCACTTTGGACCACGTCAGTGTCCTAACTTATCATAAACACATAAAAAGAATCTTGAGTATTACTTTCATGCGTATGACTCCAAGTATAGCAGCTGAAGTGTAGGCTTGTCAGTGTGTTTCTCCTACCTTGCGACCATACAGACACTGGTAGAAAATGACTCCCACGGACCAAACATCCACCTTATTGGAGATTTTGGGTGGTTCCTTTCCAACCACAAAGCACTCAGGGGGCAAGTACCTTAAGAGGGTAAGATGGTGAAACAGATTCTTGGTTACGACAGTATTTTTTCAACAAATGACAGATTTCCAGAATTCCATATTCTTCTGTATACATCCTCCACAGTAGCGGTGCAAAAGGAATTCATAAATACTAATTTGCCGTTGTCATCAAAGTCCTTAGAGTAAAACCAGTGACACAGTTAAGACCAATGCAAATGTAGTTGATTCTCCGTCACCTCGTTAGCATAAATTGCTTTGAGAGATTTATGTTTCTAAACATACTCTGCTTTGAAATCAGCTCCCGGCAACACCCCTGTAGCAGCAGCGTAACCCTCACCAGTATGTTCCTGCTCCCTGTGACGTCAGCTCCATCCCATCTACAGAGTTGTAGCTGTCGTCATCCATGATCTTCGACAGGCCAAAGTCTGTGATCTTGATCTCTCCACACGCGGTGCCATTCACCAACAGGATGTTGCCTAAACAATGAAATAGGGTTTTTTTTCAGGCATTAATGCTTTTAAAATTGTTCTAACATCTTTCATTCTGGCATGAAGACCCACCAGGTTTCAGGTCGTAGTGGATAATGGGCGGTCTGATCTCGTTGAGGTACTTGAGGGCGTTAACTATCTGCATGATGATGGAGCGTCCCTCTTTCTCTGACATGAGCTTGTGCTGTTTCAGGTAGAAGTCCAAGTCATTGCCCTCACAGTACTCCAGGACTGTGCAGAACCTGCTCGAAAACAAAGGAGAGGTACTGTATTATAATAATAATAATAATAAACCTTTATTTACCATTCCAGACCAAGTTAGTGCATCCGGTCAAGATATAATTCATATATTTGTTTCTATATACTCACGAGTCAGTGTCAAGTGAAAAGTAGTCATAGAGTTTAACTATTCTTGGATGGTCCAGCTCCTTGTGAATTCTATATTCTCTGCATGCATGTCTGCAGAATTGCAAAAGTTGTTAACATTTAGATCTTTCATATTCTTTCATCAGAGCATTATAATGACCCATAAATATTTCACATTTGATTAGTTGATTAAATGATCACCCAACACTCACTTATGATAGTTTTCCTTCTTCTCATCTCTCCAGTTCTTGTTTAACTGGTGGATTTTGACTGCGACGTACCTTTGCTCTGTTAAGTCAAAGGCCTGGATATAAACCAAGAAGAGCTATTACTTTACATTACAGATCATTGAAGCTTAGCTGCAGTGTGAGTCTTGATTACTATTAAAGGGTTCAGTTTATGTTTTTTAAGAGATAAAGTGGACTCTCAATCGAACGTTGCTAAATGTATTTTACATGTATATTCTCAAACATTTCCCAAAGTAACCACTGCACAGGGCCAAAATTTACAACTCTAGAATGTAATAATCTGTGTAGCATAATCTAGTAGATGTACAAGATGTTTACAACAAAGTTTTTACTGTGATTTACTTAAACGTATTTAAACTCCTTTATGCTGTAGTAATTATTCTAAAAATGTGGTTCTGATTAAAGTTTCAAAGCTCTTCTTACCTTGTAAACTTCACTAAAACCTCCCCTTCCAAGTAAATGCAGAAGCAGGTATCTGTCATTTAGCGTTGGGTGATCCTTGAATCTGCAAAGAGTGGTGAAAAGTTTAGTTTAAACAAAGGAAGGGGTGGATCTACTGGACAGACTCAGGAGGAAGAATGTCAAAAATTACTGTGAATTATCCTCATTGTGGATCCTTTTCAACTCGCGAATATGTAGGTTCCGCACTCGTTCCAGCCTCTCGAGCTCTGCCTGGATCTCTGCCTCCTCCTGCAAGCAAAAGAAGTAAAACATTAAACGCTGCACACTAGCAAAACATGAAACCAGTATTTCATGTGCGGATGTGCAGAACATTTTAAAATGGCAATAATGGACTTCAAATGTAAATAACAACAAAACCAAGATTCAAGATTCTAGTGAATACTTCTAAAGAAACTTCGTCCTCAAACCTCATCTACCAAGCCACATCAGATGTCTCAACTCTGGAGGACTATTAGCAACGATCAACTGGAGCAAACAAGAGCATCAGAGGCTAAACTGGAAACTAACAAAGACGGTAAATTCAGGAGGATGCAAACAGAAAAATCATTGCAGCCAGTATCTTTTATCCTATGTCAAACAGAACAATAACACAGTTGCGTGGAGCCAAATCAAAATGATCACAGTTGAGCGCTGTTATGACATGACAGAAATCCTGTCAGTGGTTGTCTTTCCATTTTCCTTGCCCTGCCTGACTGCACAATGAGCACAGACACAGCAGGCAGCCCCTCTCAGCGAGTGTTGCTTAATGAGGTGTTTGGCATGTAAGGAGCTTAAAACAACCCCCCCAACTAAAAGTGTTAAATGCAATCATGGTTTTAAAATCCAGTCAAATTAAAACATTATTGGGGGAATGTCATTCGGGGAAGTGAAACATCCCTAATGGCGACCATTACCTTCTTAAGATGGCCGAGTCTCAATTTAAAGATTTCCTCTTGTTCATGGTACTCTGCCTGTGACAATCTGCAACAAGAAACAGCAGCAACTTTAGTACAGTTGAAACTGTGCACATGTGTGCACATGAAGGGAAACTCTGTGAGAAAAAGCCATCTTCATACGCTTCACTCTCTGCTCCGTTTGTCTTGCTTTTGCGTTTGTTTTGCTCCAGGCTTGGAGGCGGAGTCTGGGCCATGGACGGCGGCTTGCGTTTGGCCAGGAGCTTCCTCTGTCTTTCAATGTCCTCTCGCTGGGAATTTATCCTTTCTTGTTGTCTGGAAACAGAAGCAGCACATGCATGTAATCCATACCACAAATTTTCTGAGCTTCCAAATAACAGTTTGCTTTTTCCTACAACTTCTATGAAGAATCCAATTCTGTTAAATTGCTAACAGGCACACATGGCAGAAGATGACCAAATTAGTATTTACGTTAATTTAATTAAACTTTCTTATAAAGTGGAACCTGTTTGGTTGAATGATATTTTAAGCCTAATGAATGATTTCAGGTGACCAGGAAAACAAAGAATTCCTCACTTGATAAGATTTTGGAAAGCGTATCCGTCCGTCCACTGCTCAGTGAAGGATGCTCCGTGTCTCACTGTGGTAAAGTGACCAAGCCGAAGCCTGTCCTGCATGCTTTTATCCCGGCATGCCATCTTCTCCTGTTTGGACTGAAAGACATAGGAATGGTTTTAAGCTGTTGTGAAAGTTCTAAAAGAAACTCGTGCCAAAAATGCACCAAGCCAAATTGACAGCAGAAATGAATAGTTGAAAATAAACCACGGTGCTCCAATGAACATACTTTTTCAATCAGTAACTTCTTGGACATGGTCACACACTTGTTCAAGCGTTCCTTGTAACGTTCCAGCATCTTCTGCTGCTCATCAATCTGTCTCCTTAGGTCACAATTTGCCTAGAAAAGAACGTACCAGCAGGAAAATTTGGCTCAACATAAATTTGGATCTGCTTGGATAGAAGCAATGAGACAATTTTAACATGTCCTGGGTAAAGAAAAACAGGCCCACTCAGGAGGCACATTCTCAAACCCATTAAAATCACAAGGAGAGCAGTGCAGATTAGTACCCGCAGTAAGTCGTCTATCCGTCCCTCCTTCTTCTCTAGGTCAGAGTTCTTGTTATTCTCCATTGCTGTTAACTTCTCTATAGTAAGGTCAGACTACGGGAACAGTGAGCACAACCATTGTGTTATAGCAGATCATGCATTATCAGTGACAAAGCAGTAAAACAACCAGTCATAGGTACAAATCTAACAACTGATAACAGTGTCAAATCATAGTTACTCTCTGAAGCTTGAAATTAACCTCATACGAAATGTTGATTTTGATCACATGTCAAATACCTGTGTGGCTTTGTGTAGCATATGAAGAGAAGCTGCTTTCATTGTACATGATGAGTGCTCAGTGTTAGCTGAGCTAACCGAAGAGGGGCTTCCTTGCTGCACCTGAAAAGCAGAAATGCTAATCCTAAATGCTTACAGATGCAGAAGAGATCTTTGTGTGTCAGAATAACTGGCCTGACAATGTCAGCCCATTGAAAGCATGCAAATTTAGGACTTAAATTAGTTTTCAATCATGACATTAAATACAAATTCTAAAATTAAAAAACATATGTACAAATGTAGTAAATAAAGTTATCTAAAACTATAAACACTAAGATGACACCAACGTTTCTCCCTCGTCTCCTTCCAGCTCAGAGAAATGTTGTGATACCAGCTCCACGTTTACAGTACTACTCGGAAAATTAGAATATCCTGAAAATGTGCATGCATTTCTGGAACTCAACTTTAAAGGTGAAATGTATTTATTAATTTCCCATGTCTGGGATTAATAAAGTATTTCTATTCTATTCTATTCTACATAGACAAATAGTATGCGAATCAATATATTTCAAGCTTTTATTTGTTTTTGTTTTTTTGCTGATTAGGACTGGCAGCTTCAGAAAACCTCAAATTCAAAAACTCAGAAAATTAGAATATTGCTTGAAATCAATAAAAAAAACATAATCAGCAAAATTACAATAAAAAAATGCTTGAGATATCTGACTTTGCATGTAATGAGTCTTTGTATTGGTTTCACCTTTTATGTTGGATTGCCTGAATAAAACAACTTTTACACAATATTCTAATTTTCCAAGTAGTACTGTAATAGTTGCCTCATGTTTCTAACACTTCCCTGACAAAATCTTGTTTACCGCTTCTTCCTAAATACGCCCCGCACACGACGACAATATTCAGGAAAAAGCGCGGCATAAATTATTAAACACAAATCTGTTTTTACTTGGAGAGTAAAACGATTTAAAACTGGTACATAGTTTGAAGTTGGCACTTTCGACACAAGTTGAGACTCAGCAAGGCTGTGTCTTCCTGCTATGACATCGTAAACATCCGCCGACCCCAGGGGGTTAAAAAAAAAACACATCAACCTTATCTATTATTAACGTTAATAACAAGCAAAGGAAAGAAAATGACAAACGTGTTAATGAGACAGACTAAAACGCAAGCACGCTCACCGAGGCAGGGGGGTTGGAGAGGGAGTGTTGTGGGGAAGAGCGGACCACTGGTGGTATTCCCCTAGCAGGGCTGGTACCAGGACCGCTACCTCCCGCAAACTGACACAGACAGAAGAAAGAAAAAAAGAGGAAAGTTGAATTCAGACCAAACTAGTCAAAAAGAGGGTTAGAAGGCAACTATGAAGCAGTGAATCAGAAGCTTTGCTGAATTCACAACAAAGAAAGAACAGTGGAAATGTGTTCATGGCACTCACCTCAAAATAATCACTAATTTTATGTCCTCTTGTACCTGCTTTGCCTGGAAAATGGAGACAAGCCCTTAAGAGAGAAGCTACCCAGTATGCACAGAAATGCTGCAGGAGTGGACACAACCTACCTTGGCTGGTGTCAAAATGATCTGCTTTCCGCTTCCTGACTCTCTGGTCATTTGCTTTTTTTTCAGGAGTCTATAAGAAAAACAATGTGAAATGACCATCGATGGTTTAAAATGACGTTTAGCAAGACTAAATACTAACCTCGAGCTCTTTGTCACTAAGTGAGCCCCCACTGCATAGACTCTGATTAGATGACTCATTCTGGTTTTGACCTGAGCCCTGTTAAAAGAGACCAAGAGCAGATATATGAATGCAACAGATGCAGAACCTTTGATTGGTCAAGAAGCGTATATTCAAAATATGTCGACATGCATATTTTTTTGTAAGAATGAAAATATGGTGGACAGTTAGATAACAAAGACAAATAGAAATAACTTGAAAATGATGCAGGTATTTCACTGACTTTCTCCTGAACCTAAACATGCATTAGTTCTAATGCCGGTTCTCTAGGCGATGCCTGTCAGTCAAATGTGTTACATCAGAATTCAGCAGACATTGTCCAATCAGGGTGGGAGACTTATTCATTCAGAGCACACAAGAGCACTCTCACCAAACCTCACTAAAATGGCAGTAACAATCCAGTGAAGTATCCCTGCCTGTTTGCCTGTCTCCTGTACAACAACCCTTTTTTCCTCTCATTCATATTCATCTACACCCTTCTTGTCTTGAAAGCCAGTAAAATATGTTTTGCTCATTCCAAAACTCAGAACTTGTACTAATTTTTCCTTCTTAGTAACGGGCTGATTAATAAGACTTTCTAAAAAAAAAAAAAAAAAGAGGTGGAGAGATTTAATAAAGGCTCTGTTAAGGATAACTGTTTTTTTTTTCTTAGATTTCTTCAGTGTTGACAAAGAAAGTATCAATGTCTCCTGGCTCTTCCAGGGTGAATAACATCTACACAGCACTGTCATAGTGCTCTTCGCAGCTGTCTGTTAAAACTAAATTTCCCTGAAAACACACATCTCGCATTTTTTTTGTCGTACATGAGCCTGTGGCATACCGCCTTACCAAAAGCCGCCATTTTCTAAGCAGCAGCAGCCATGCCATGCTCTGGGCTCTGCTCTGCCTATGGCTGGCACAGGGCCCACTCCTGGCGCTGACTCTCACTCACTGTTCCAAGATCACCTTCCACAAAGACGGCCCCATCCATGTAGCAAGCACGAGAGTGGAAGGGTAAACACTGCCCCATTTACGTGTGGTCGAGTAGTATTTCTGCATTTCACCTCTGACTTCATTCCTCATCCCCTACCATCTCTGTCCTTCTGGCTGGTATCACCACTTACAAATACAGACACTATATCATGAGCCAAACACAGATCCACCTTCTCAGAAGTGACAAAGAAAAGGAGAAGTGCCAAAGTGCAGAATTATACTGAGACGGAATACGACAGAAAGGGAAAGATTCACTCCGTTTTATATGAATACAAGAACTATTCTTCAAGTGACAACACAAACCTTTGCCACACCAACACCAGTGAATCGAGCCTCCAACAGCTCCTGCCGTCGGGGGTCCAGACTATGGAGTTCTTCCATCATGGCTGCAGAGACAAGAGCACAGATTTAGGAAGACATTGCAGGTGCAGGGTCTGTTGGTATAGTCAAGTGGGAGTCATGTCTCACTGTCTCATTGGATATGATGAGTCATGGCTGTATTTAGCCATGTCAGTTTGGAACATTTCTATTCTGAATCATGAAATAGACCAACAATTATGTATTCTCCGATCTTATGTGTTGACAAGCTTCAGCAATATAACTAATGAAATAAGATATGACTCAAACTATAAACTTGTAAAGGATATTGCACATTAAATAAATAAGCAAAGTATAGGGCTATTGTCAAGAATATTATCACACCACTCCCTGGTAAGAGATGCCTGAGCTACATGGTTTTGGAGTTAAGAAAGTTAATTAATGAGGAAACTGCCAAGACAATCATCTGCCACAACAATCATCAAGTATTTAATCTACAAAATTCCACACTTAAAATACATACATACATACATACATAACATTGCAATTCAGTCTCATTTCGTATGCAACTTTAGTTTGATTCAAAATGTGGAAAACGATCACAAACCAGCATACCCGTGTAAAATAGAAAGACATAGATTAGAAAAATCAAGAAACCTACAATTGATCATCCCTTAGCAATTTTGCAGCTAATGTTTAACTTATCTTTAACTATCAACGCCAGATCTGATTTAGTCATGTATCCGCCACATACAAATAGAGCACTACTCTGCGCTGGCCAGTAAGTTGTTTAATAACCTAATATCATCACCTACTGGCTTCAATAATGGAACATTTTCCAAACATTGAGGGGAAAATAGCTAACCCTAGGTAGCCAGCAGGCTAGCGCTAGTCAGTCAAAATGAAGCATCTTTACGGTTCTGTGTTGTCAGGGACTCATGGCACGACGTCTGGATTCACTGAAGCAAGTTGAATGACAAGATGTGTTATTTTGTTTAAACCCCTGATGTTAAACTTACTGTAACTGAATCTTTTTTCGGTCCTCGGGAGGGCCTGTGTTAGCCCTGAAACCGTCCCCGTTGTTTCCCCGGTGCTAGGCAGACCCTCCCAGGCTAGGCCGCGTGAAGAGCCGCGTCCCTTGCGTGTTGATTGTTAACGATGAAGACTCAGGAGCCGTAGGTGGAACTCAAGGTAGACGACGGAGGATACCCTCAGAGGCCTCGAAGACTCAGGGTATCCCAGCCCCGTCTTGCTGTAATCCTTAGGTGGGGATCCCCATCACGTCCCTCTTTCCTAAGACTAAACCGTGTGTTCGCTGGGTTTCCTGGTCCCGCACAATGGCGACCTTCGAGATTCTGACTTTCACCTAGCAGATATGCAGTATTTACGTTTGAGTGAAGTTGCCCCTCTATTTTCTCTCCCCCTCTGATGGTGAGAATTTCGGGTGCTGGCTTTGAGCTTGATCAAAACAAAGTTCAGCTTCGATCACCCTCCGCACTGCAGGGGAGAATATACTATTACCTCTGGTGCAAATGTTTCAGTTGTTTAATCCGGATCGATTCGGTTCGGTTCTCATGTTTTTGCTATGTAAACAATAATCTGCAAAATCTCATATTTTCTCGTGAGATTATTCTGGTATTTTCACCTTCGCCCAGTCTACGCCTGCCCCAAATCTCGTCTGGGCCAATGGCAAATCCTTCTGTACACAATACAATTTATCAGTATCCATCAATGCAACCACAAATGATCACTTATCCAAAAAAAGTACCTCTGAAAAGGTCATATATCTCAATAATACCACAAAAATAATCATTTATTTTGAAGGTAGCAATTTAGGAATAACTGCGTGTTTAACCTCTGAGACTTTTTAATAAACAGTGCAAAGAACATTTTTGTTGATTTCTTTCAATGCTGGACTCAAACGTGGAGAACTTTCAGAGTTAAGATTTTTATTGGTTTACGCATACAAAATTGAATGACGTTTTCTTAAAAACATACCAAAATGTAATGTCATTAAAAACAACTAACTGTGGCTGAATAGAAAGGTTTATACAGGAGTCATGTGGTATTATGGCCGCCGAGAAAAAGTAAGGCCTATATAGTGTATTCTACATATTTTATTACAACCACAAAAGATATTTTACATTCTATATGTTTAAAAAAAACCCACCCAGACCAGCTGAATATGACTAGTTTTATCTGTGGTTGTGTTCTGTGCCTCCGTCATCAGTTTCAGGAGTCGGAGCTTGAGGCCTGCGATACTTGCACTGGATCCACACCCTGTACATGGTGAGTTGTTTGCCTCTGTTCACCTGTAGCCGTCTGTCCACAAGGTTCTGCACTTTTTCAAGGCCAGCCTCAGTAAACAAACTATGAAGCTCATCTGAAATAAGAATACAAACTCATATTTTGTGGCGCGCGCACACACACAACACTGTAAATGCAAAAGGCCTTTGATTATACCTTGAGTAAAGAAATATACCCTTGTTCCATCACCTCGAACATAAAAGTTGTCAGACAGGCATCTCCCTAAAAGAAATGTAATGGTGTTATTATTATGTTATTATTATTGCGTATTTTCCATCTGCAGAGTACCATTAGAATTTTTGCACAAGTGCCTAAAGGCTTATTCATCAGCTGCAGCCAGGCTGATTTGATATTTTAGAATAATAATAATAATAATAATATTTGAGTCGGGAGTTCCAGAGTTGGGGAGCAGAGTGGCTGAAAGCTGGGGGTGATGTGGTGGAATGAGGGCGTTCTGGTAATGATACTGGTAAATATAATATACTATATTTGAGATAATCATGAAATGGAAATTATTTTCAAGGATCAAATGTAAAGGAGTAAGGGGCCATGTTTAATCAGACATCCTGAAAGCTGTGAATTGGGTGTGCAACTGACCTTTCTTGAAGCGTAGCTGTGCCATGTCATAGCGCCCATAGTCCCTGAGCAGCATCACTCCTCCAGGCTTCAGTAACTGTGATAACCTACTGATGGATGCCTGCATCCTGAGATAGAGTGACAGAAAACCAGTTCAATGATACACACTGATGGAACAAACTGGAAACAGAAATAAAATCTTACTTGCTGGGATGTAATGCTGACAACACAAAGATTAGAACTATAACGTCAAGGGTTCCGTTGGAGATAGGGTAATCAGCTTCCACATCTCCCAAGTCATGAACAAAGGCAAAACACCGTCCAGGGTCATATTCTGTATTAGTCTGGCAACAAGAGAGTGATATCAATTAATCATTTAGCAAACAGCCCAAGACACCAGTACATCTAACAACATGCAGTGCCCTAATTGTTCCCTTTATCTAACCTTGACCAAATCCACAGCAGTGCTGGAGAAATCACAGCAGTAAACAAACAGTTCAGGGTCACTGTAAAAAAGAAGGCTGCAGTTATATCTTTGCGTTGTCCTCATAAGAAAAAATAATAAACAGAACCACTAATTCAACTACAGCTGAACCAACATATACATGCCTTGACTGAACTTACTTGTTGGTCTTCAGTATTGGAAAAACTGTATTACCAACACCACATCCCACCTGTTCAATAAACACAGATTTACTGCACTCATTTAATTATACAGGTATAAAACAATCACAGCCTAAAATGATGCTGAAAATTCTTTAATTTTCAATTTAATTTTCAGCAAAACTACAGATGGAAATCCCATGTTTGCCTACTAAAAATTATATTGTTGTTTTAATAACAGCTTTAACTACTTTTGCATGAACTGTACACAAATTATTACCAATTCTGGATGATTCAACAAACTTTTTACATCCAATTTCTTACCTCCAGAATGCGATACGAGGCAGTAGCGCCAGGAAAGTGAACATTGATTTGAGGCACAGCTGCGACTTCCTTTCTTTGCTCTTGATCCTGGAAACTACCGATACTAGAGACTTTATGTTGTTTCACATTGGAGTTACACTGTGGGCACAACTCAGGGAACTCAGTGAAGAGCCAATGCCGATCTTTGAAGAAACGATTCTCATGGATTGTGTAAAATTTGTTCCAGTACTCATTTGCCCGGTCTTCATATTCCTCTGGATAAAAAACAAATGAAAATATCAGGCTGCCATGTTTACAAATCAGGTTAAAAAAAAAAAAAAGGTACAACTAAAATATAAATTTATCTCCTTACTACTCTTATACTGATCATTTGAAAACTATAAGTAAAAGAAAATACTCTACATTGCATTATATTATATAATGTTTAATAACCCATCAAAACCTTGTTTTTCTGAAGGAAGGGGTTGACTGTTTTCTAAGACCTTCTTCTTAGCAGATGCTTCTTGTTCCTCAGTCCACTCCACATTGTCCCTATTGACAATAAAAACAGTACCAGAATAACGTTAAATAAAAGACAGAAAACGTTAATTATAATAATCTTTACTCAATTTAAGGATGTCAGGTGATGCTAAAATTCTTCTTTCATACTGTATGCAAGAGTAAATATTTGACTTTTGTCATCATATGGGCCTTGTAATGTAGAATAGTGACTCAGAAAATACAAATTGACTGCACAAAGCGGTATACAAAATAACTTTAGTATATGTAGTAGCCATTTATCAAATGAAAATGGTCAACATCTAATTAGTCCAAAAAGCTTAGGAACAGCGGCTAAAACAGGGACCCACACCAGCATCTAGTATTTTCGTGCTTGTTGGAATAATGTCCCTACCACGCGTTGTGCTGAAAGACTTGTCTTGGGTCTGTGAGGAAACGTGTTCCGAACTGAGGTCTCTTCCCATCCTCTGTGATGGAATTTGCCAGACTCAGGTCTGTGTTACTGCTAGCTGCCTCCACTCCGACCACAGCATGGGGCGCCGCCATGTTCGATATGACGCGACGGAAGAAGGGTTTGCACAGGCTCGTGTTGCGTTTAGGGACTATTGGAGACTATCGCTCTATTATCTAGTTTATACACTTTGGTAAAGCTCACAGTTTCCTCGTGCAAATGCCTCAGATTGGATAGTCTGTGTAAAAACAGTGGACATCTAAATTACATAATCAACATTTATCATTTATTTTTGTGCCGTAAATGAAGGGCTTATAAACTTTATTGTTCTCATTATATGTAGATGGTGTATCGTTTCAGAACACTAGAGGGAGCTATAGTGTAGTTGTCTGAGCCAAGCTGAAAAGAACGATGCGCTTGTTAAAAGTTGCTCAGTTAAAAATGGGAGATGAGAGACGTCACCAATGCAACCAGACAAAAGCACATTTTAATAACACTTACCGACTTCTAATACAGCCATAATACAGATCACAAACATTATTGTAAACCTGGTGGTATCATAGGAGTGGCAGGAAAGGTTTAAAGGGGCTTTTCCAAATCCATTTTATAACTGTGTTTTGTGAAAGAAAGAAAAACTATCAACAAAGTGTAATGAGAAAAAAAGACAAAAACAGGAATGGCAATGAGGCACATGGGAAGAATGGATAAACATCATCACTCTGGTGCCATGTGTTTTATATTTGCAATAAAGATTGCGCCACTTTTCTGGCACCAAACAACAGAAGAAAAAAAAGACAAAGCTGCAAAAGTTACTGTATACCGAAGCCCCACAAAACCAGAGAAAGTGACAAGTGCCTTATAGTGGTAGCTATAAGCGATAGTGTGCTTTAAGTTTTTCTTTTTAGCCCACATATAGTACTGCAAGCAAAGAAACACTCGTAAAACCACAGCCCTTTTTGTAATTCACCTGAAATTTTTCAAAAAAAAGTTTGGAGAAAGTAATGAGTAAAGTTCAACATGACAGTCTTGTAGTTGGCAATCATCTTTAACGTGCATGGATGGATCGTTCATTTTTTATAGTATTCAGTTATTGCATTTCAGTGTTGAAAGCAGTAACTACTTTTCAGCTGCAGTGACTGCTGAGGGTGTAAACGTTGCTTTTATCCACATCTCTGCTACTACAGTCCATGTTTATGGTTGACCCCTGAGTTCTTCATCTTGACTTTGGGTGTTAGTTGCCTTTATATGCTACATTGGTGAAGGTGGACGTGGCTTCTTTGTACAAAGGATTGTTACCCTGGCAAATAAAAACAGGCATCACACTGTTAATTCAATCACAAACTCATTGTACACTTTCAAGCATGATTTTAGATAATCAGGGAACAGCCCTATTCTCTTCCTCTTTTTGCAACACTCACTCCATTAATCCCTGAATGGAAATCTGATGGGGCATGAAGTTATTGCCTCAATTAGAAATCTTTCTCACCGTATCCCATTTGGCTTTGGCTCTCTCTTCCTCAAACTTGGCAAATTCTCTACGGTCATGGATGGTGATAAGAAGCTTCCAGATGAGCAGACCAACAAGGCCCAATAGCAGAATGGCACCAGCCACTGCCAAGAGCACGACTAAGATGTTGGGACCTTCGGGACACTCTGAGAGACCAGACGAGTAGGCACGGAGAGATTATGATATGACTTACACCACGCTTATGAAGCAGGCCAGATACCTCACTGTGCATTTTTATATGAGCTGTAAAAATCACATTTCTGAATTCTCAGATTATTAGCTGTGTTTGGATGGCTCTTGAGGTATTTAAAGAGAAAATAAGAGAATCTCCCTTTGCAAGGACATTCTTTTTCCCTGTTTCAGTAGCTGGCCAGACACACACATTAGCTCAATTTAATAAAATGTCAGATATGCAAATTGAGGTACTACCTGGCTTTTTGACCACAAACAGGATAGATTTGCCACTTTCATCCTCATAATACTGGAAGTGCACCACACAGTCATCCTCATCTTTGTATGAACAATTCACTGCATTTCTATCCTGGAAAACTGTTGTAAGGATGACAAGATGAGACAAAACATAACGAATGATTCATTCATTATCTTTAAAAGTAAACAATATTCACCAGTGACTAATGCATGAATACAGAAATACATTTAAAAAGAGTGAATTACTCACTGATTTGATCCACCACTTTAATTTCATCTTTACAAATCCTGCTGCAGCTGTTATCATCAATATACTGTCCTCTCTTGAAGTGCTGACATTCCACACAGTGCCTGTTCAGTAAGTCCCACAGGTTAAGATATGATGCGTCTACTGTTTGACATGTAAAGTTAGTGGCAGATCGATGTAAATGAACAAACAGCACAGCTGAAACAAAGTCTGGTTTAGTTCAGAGAGAAATCTGACTTTTCTCTGGTGCATATGGAACCAGTGGGAGTAATTTGTTATCAGTGTGGAATGCAGGAATACCTTGATGGAAAATGACGCACCGCAGTCTGCAACTCCTCAAAGACATTTTTGCTTCAGCATGCATGCATTGTTTTTTTTTCTTTTTTGTAATTAAATAGAGAGCTTACTTTTTGATTGTGCAGGAGTCTGGACAGGTGGGGCACTTTTCACAGGTAGCTCCGTAGGCTCCAGGCTGAGTGCACTGACAAACCCCACACTCACAGCTGCCCCGGCCGCTGCACAGCAGGCCGATGCTGGACATGCAGGTGTGTGTGCGGGTGCTGCAGTTACAGTTTTCACCTTTCCAGCCAGCATCACACACACAGGATCCACAGCTACACTTCCCATGATCTGAAAATTACAAAAGCAACTAAAAGGTTGACTCCATCACAAGCCTACGTATCGATGGCATAATTCACGCGTTTAATTTTAATTTAAACCAGTTCAGTTAGTGTTTAGATTCCGTAATCACATGTGTGGACCAGAGAAAACAAAGTTGGATGTTAGAATTACACAACATCAGATTGAAATCATTAGTTTTCATGCTTGATTCTGTTCTTGTGAAATTGCTTATAGATTTCACAACCATTTAATCGCTAGTATTAAGTGTAAACGCCTGCTAATGCCTGCTATAACAATAGCTTTTTAGCTAATTGTGTTTAACTATTCTTACTTCACCATGCTAATCTTTTAATCACCATGAGTCGAACAAAAACAGGAAATGTGCTATTGGGAAAGGAGACCCTAGCTCTTCACAGACAGGCAAATGCACACAGAAACAAACGCAAACCATTCCACAGACTACTCTTAAGTAGAGAAAGGATATTAGCATTCTAGGAACATGGCAACAGTAACACAAGGGGACCATTCTCAGTAATTACAGACAGACGATTCCATCGAACAACCTTAGAAATAAAGGCAGAGCCTGAGGGATTGCAGCATTCTTAACACAAAAATAAACAGGATTTGTCTGTGGATGGCTAAGAGCAGAATGAATGAGTCATGGTCCCACTGGGTCAGTCAGCCTGGGTCAGTCTGGGGGAGTGACTGATAATAAAAGTATGGCTGAGGATGTAATGCTCCCTCAGTCTAGAGCGCTAAATAAATCATCCGCTGCAGACTGGAGGTAATATCCCTGGATCCACCCTGTTAATATGGCTTCACATTGGGATTTTGTTTGTAGCTGTAAAAAGATCAGATCTATGTTGATTAACACTCCACTAGCATGGTTGTGTAATCTCTGACTCTGTTAGGACACTTCTGCAACACGTTTATATGCACAAAAACATGGATAAGGATGAGTAAGTAAGACTGGCATGGCACTGCCATTAATCATACATCCGAGAGTCAAAAAGCATGACCTCTAAAATGACCTCTGGGATTAGAACAAAAACAGGAAATAATTACTACATTTAAACACAAAAAGAGGTGAGGGCATGTGGAAGGGAAAGGCTTCCAGGGAAACTGCCAGGAGAAATGTAAAGGAATGCGAGCTTTCCTGTCTTATTTTCCCTATTTACTGACCCTGGAGCTGTGCTTGCTGACTCCTGTTAAGTGACTGTGCACGAGCCCCATTGGCCCACAGCAAAGGAAGAAATATACAGCTGCAGGGGCTATCACAAAGTAGGACCCCCTTAAAACCGTGGGACATGTTGCTTCAGTGGATCTGGGGCTGAGAGAACACTCAATCCTTTAAAGTAAAATGAATATCCTACCTAGCTATTTCTCATTCCTTCTTAGACTGAAGTCAGTGATATATGTACACAGCAGGTGTGTGTAAGTGCTGACTGCAACAAGCTGTGCAGACACATGGAGGGAGTATGTAGGAGTCATACTGTATCATTCTGCCTCACATGCACACATCAGCTTTCCAGGCCTGACCCTAGGCTACACATTTTGATTATGTTCAGTAAGTAAATAGTTACATTTCTAAACAAGAAGGGACGTTCATGTATCCACAAGGGCTCTGGCTTCTTGATTTGTAAAGCAAAGTATCAGTAGAAAGCTATGTAAACTGAGTAAGGTATGTTTACATACTAGAAACAACGGAGACCGTTCCAATGTCAGATGAGGCAACTGAGTAGGGAAAAGGAAGAGAAGCTAGCTTTATCTTTCCTGCTTTCTTTGGCATGAAATACGTGGTCAAATTTACAAGAGAGTCAAAGAATCCGGGCATTTAGATGTGATTTTCATTTTATGCTCTCACGTTGCTGCTAATGACTGATTTGGCCCATAAAAGTAGTGTTTAGATTGTGGTGATTAAAAGAATCAGAATTGATATTTAAAGATGTATTATTTCCAACATTAAATTGTCTGCCAGCCATCAGAACGGCAAATATTTCAGATACTGTTCACCCAGAATGTAAATCCACAGCGTTTCACTTTATCGCCTCCCTCTCTCTCTCTCTCTGTCTCTCTAGGACAATTTCTGGTTAAACTTTATCCTTTAAAACTTTATAACCTTTGCAACCTATATTATTGGCTGAGTCAAAGTCCAAAATTTTCTTGGACCCTAATTTGCTTATGAATGAAACTGCCATAAAATGAACACAGTAACAGACACAAACTTTGTGTTGAAACAAACCCAAGTTAAAACTGATATCTGTTATGGCCATCAATTTCCATATTTATTGCTTCTTATGTTGTACAATCCCTTTTTTAGTCTAGTATGATTCTGTAGGGACCGGAAGAAGCGTACGTGTGTGAACACACTTACTGGAGCACAGTTCCCCTCTGAAGTGCAGGCAGTTGAAGTCGTCACACTGGCAGTGTTTCCCCCACACTTGACCAAACCCGTTACCGTGGCAGGAGCACTGTCCGCACAAGCAATCCCCTCTCCCATTACAGACTGGACCATCTGCTTTGTCGATGCAGTTGGCATCATCAGACAGACTGTAGTCCTCCACTGAACACTCACATCTGGGGCCGAGGCGACCGGAATGGCACTGACATGTGCCACACTCGTAGGTGCCGTTACCGTTGCTGCATAGGGAGCTGTTTGCCTGAGCCTCTGCCTCACAGTTGCAGCTACAGGCAAAATCAACCGTGATTTCCAGAGAATCCTTAAAGCCAAGAGGCTTGATGGTAAAAGTACGGCTCTTCTCTTTGGGACAGGAGCGTAGCTGGGCATCGATGCTAAATGAAACCTAAAGAGGAGGACACGATGAGCACTGCTTTCATTCCAGATGTTCATTTCCTCATCGCTGATGCATACCGTGTCTCCAATCTTGAGGCCAGAGCAGGACTTCAGGCCTGGGACGAATTCCCCACTTTGGCACGTGGCATTAAAGGACAGATTCAGCTCATCTGGTACTCCCAGAAGCTCCAGCTGAACTTTAGAGCGAATTTTCTACAGAATCCAAAATCATTTTTTCCATTTGAATAAAACGGTTAAACCGTTATGTGTTCAGCATATAGGTTTATTTTTCTTTACCTCATATGCCTCCTGAATGAGCTCTATAACATTCCCAGAGTCATCAGACAGCATTCCCACAGTTGTGCCAGGAATGAGTTTGCTGTACTCCTGAAAATTCATGTGAACACATCAAAAATATGAACTTCCTGCTGTAACATGGACAGTGAAGCGTGCTTACATTGTAGAGAGGCACCACATAGTTGGTCACAGCAAAAATTAAATTGATGTTGTTTTCTGACATTTTCTCTGTCATTAGCGCCAAGGAGGGGTAGTCCTGGAACAGAGAGCAAAGCCTTTCACTGTGAGTCATTTAATCATATTAAAACCCCAAAATGACTCAGGTAACTTTGCCTTTACCAGGATGGTGGATTGGTTGTAATTATTGCTATTATCAAGGTGACATTTTCCATCATTGGGTTGAACTATTCCAGCAAGACGTCCATCCAGAGCTATATGAGTTTTGGCATCAGTAGTAAATACCAGAAGATGCGAGGCATCCGCGCGCCAGCCAATATTCTCCTGGTGGCAAAGAAACAAATATGACAATCAGCTGAAAACGATTTGTTGATGAATTTGTCTTTGCGTGTTCCTACCTTGCACACCACAGCCTGCATGACGGCATCAAATCCACCCTCTGGAGCGTCTCTATTTCTAGACACTTGCTGTTTTCCCACCTCCTCCGTGAAGCGGCCTACCTGCTCTGTCAGCGACAGCACATGCTTGAATCCAAACTGGGCCTGGCATTTGTCATGAATCCTGAATCAAAGGGTGAGTAATTAAAAGTAATTCATGAAAGAGAGAATTAGTTAACAATGTAACAATTTCGGCTCTGTGTCCTCAAATGCAACTCCAAATCTGCTCCACGTACCCAAAGCAAGGGTTCTCTACTGCCGCTGGAGGATAGGTGTACATGTAAGGGGACATAGTCTTGTCCACAAAGGCTCCAAACCCCATGCGTAGATTACTTGTGGTGCGACCCATGGTCTGTGCAAGTTTGTTTCCCAAGGTGCGGAGACGGTTCAAGTCATCCTTCATTGAATAGGAAAGATCCATAAGATAGTAGAGGTCTACTGGGTAATCCTCCACCTGTTTTACATACACGGTGAACCGTTTAGCATCACCTGTTTCAGAAATGGTAAAATGCACAATAGATACCTTTAGACCAATATTTTCCAAGGCAAACGTTGTGTTTATTTATTTATTTATTTTGAGTGAAAACACAGATGTGGTCCTTGTAATCTGGTCTCTGGCTGTAAAGTACCTTGCCGGAGAGTCATGTGAATCTTCTGGGGCTTCACTTGAGTGACATCATCAGCAGCCCCAGAGGCCTTGTCGCTGAGCGGCGCATCTTTGTCAATTGTTAAGGTGCTGGAGGGAAACTCCACAGCTGCCTGACTGCATCCTTCCTTCAGCAGATTCTCCTTTAGGTCACAACGTGATATGCTGGATCCCTTCCCAAAATCCTGAAACAAAAGCTTAGTTGGTGAACGTATTTATTCCATAAACACTCTCCTCTGCTAAACAGCACACATTGTAAGAAGTCTTAAATTAGTCCCTGTATACTATATATATTAATCACTATATATATTATCTTAAAGAAAGTTATAATTTAGGCATGCATGTTGAAGAACAGCCTATGGAGGATGACAAGAAGAATGCTGTTGGACCACAAGTGGGTCTGTTCTAACTTGCTGCACTGTCTTAAAAAGTGTGTTTTTACTTCCTGAGAACACCAGGCACAGCTGGGGTGAACAGCCAAACACTGCTGACAAGTGGCAACGCCTCTTGATGTGCAGATGTTGGAACCTAATCATGAGAGGATCAAACAGTTACCCAACATGAACTAATCATTTGAGGTGTGTCGGAGACATAATTAAAGACGAGACCACATTTTAAATATATGAATCAGCGGTGCTTTGTTGCACAAACACAGATGCCACATTATTTATATTTTCACAACACTAATTCCTGTCTGCTCATCTTTTCAGATTGTGTCAGTGCCCTGACATTCATCACAGTTCCAAGGGTACACCTACTCACTTTTTAAAATGGTATAAAATTTGCAAATAAACTGGTAAAAATACGCACAGTATTAGCTAATCTGCACAACACCCGGCTCGTTTCACTCCTTATATGGGAAGATGGTGAAAGCCCCACCGGAGCAGCACAGTCACACCGAAAACCCAGCTCATTCCACTCAAACAGTGGACCCGGTGATTCCGAGCTACTTTGAAAACTTAAAAAAAAAGACCAAAACTTCACCTCCGAAAATTTCTAATTAGTTTTTGTTTATTTATTTTTTTAAATTTTTTTATTTATTTATTTTTAAAGATGTTCCAATGTCGGGGGGAACACCCAGTGGTCGTCTACACAGGTGAAGCTTTGTCAAAGACGTCCGCGGATTAAAAAAAAAAAAAAAAAAAAAAGTCATTAAAACGTCATCTTACCGAGAAGGTTTGTTGCCGATGATAAAAAGAGAAACAGTGTCAGCAGAAGACGTGGAGAACTTCCCATGACTGGACCGTAACGCAGTCGTGCTGCGCTCCCTGCGGACTTGCTCACTTGTGAACTTGAAAGCCTTTCCTCATTCTTGACAGTCCCTACAGCTCCCTGATGTGGCTGATAAGTCGGGGGAGAAACCGACATTAACCGGCACGTTGACACACGCTTCCTCCTGCTCACACAACCTCTCATGGATGGAGCTTCAGAATATTACAACTTCTTTAGATACGTGAAGTCATCGCAGGAAGTCAAACACAATGCGGAAAACGAAATAGCGCCACACAAATACACACATACACAAACAAACAAATACGTAATAAAGGCGAGGCAACGTTAAAATGAAGCCACGTGATTATTATTACAATTATTCTCTTGATTGAATATTAATAGGTGCACACGTATTGAATGATTGTTTTAGGTCAGGAATATATTAGGAGTCCTGACAAGTTACTTGAAGGAAGGACGTTTACAGGAAATTTGACCATTTTTTTTAAAATTGATAATAACAATTATTGAAGCAGAGTGTAGACCTGTGAAAGAAGGACCCCTAGTGGTAAAACAATAGTTCATGTCTATCTATCTATCTATCTATCTATCTATCTATCTATCTATCTATCTATTAAATTCAATTAGCGTATGGCACCTTTTCAGTGCTTGAAACTATAAAATAAAAGAAACAAGGTGGATAATGGGATAAAAGCAAGATTATGCTATACATAAATGAACTTTGGGCACCTTTTTCTGTGGTTGTAGAAGCACACAATGCTTCTTATCTGCCACTTGTTCATTTATTCAGTCTTTATCCCTGTGCCCTGCTCTTATTCCCCAGCTGGTTGCTAAGTTACAGTCGCCTAAGTCCAGGAAGTATTGCCTGTCAAAATAAGACAAATCAAAGCAGAGTCGAAAAGGTGTAACAGTCAGAATGTGTGCTCACATTAAGTTCTTATTGTGGAGAAATGATGCAGGTAATATACTGTAGGCAAGTAAATCAAATCTACACGATGGGCAATAGCCTTCACACCTCATAGATGAGTGGCATTCTGGAAAGTGCAACAGTAGTTATTATTAGTAAAAAGGCACAGACTGGGTCAGATAGCAACCAATTAAAACTATACGCGACGCTACGAAGCAGTCAGAGGAGCAAACAGAGGATGGAAGGGTCGTGAGCACGGACTACAGATCCATCTCAAAGCCTTTAAGAGTTTCATTGTAATCAGAAATGAAAACTGCTGTGCTCTCAGAAAAAGCTAGCAGAATTTTCCTTGCCAGGTAAACAATGAGGCAGCTGCAGGCCGAGAGAGAGAACACTTGAATTTCATGTGTAAATTTGTAATCCGCTTCTAACAGACAGGTTTTGATAATGTGGTTGTACACAAAACGTAACAAACTCCCTTTCTGAGTAGGAGAGTTAGAGGGAGAGCGAGAGAGAGAGAGAGAGAGGGGCTAATATCCCCCTGCAAGGACGGGTGATGCACTTATTAACTGGCTAAAGTAACTTTAGTGATGGATGTCTGTTTAGTGTAGTTGCGGTGGGACCCTGCGGTGGTGGCACGACATCAGTGGGACGTATTTACCATAGTGTGATTAAGATCTGGCAAAGCCCTGAAGATCAAAACACAGCCTTCATCACTTTCTATTATTGCGTGGTTTCATCTCAAAGCCCAAAACACACTTATTAAACGCATGCTCTCGCCTAGGCTTTGCTTCAGGCATTTAATTGCAGCCTCACTTTGGCCTGTCGGGACATTTCCTCACAGCCTCACATGTACTTTAATCAGCTAATGAAGGGATGTCATCAGAGGTGTGTTCATTGACAGGGTGGGGGTCTGATCCCTCAGGGCAGTTGATCTTGATCAGGTGTGTCCCCGAGTCCCGAGTCATGTCAGGTAGCAACACAAACAAGAATGACTCAGGGGTTCAAAGGTCGGGTTGAACACAACCTCCTTGTTGCTAAGGATGACTTCAATTAGTTTGTGTTGCTAGGCTGCATATTCCCCCACATTAAGTGGAAATGTTTCTCTCTCCCCTTCTCTATTCAGGCACCCCCAGCCCCAGCCCCCCTCTCCTCCAAACCAAAATAACTTTACCAACCATCTGTCACTGGGCACACAGGTCTACTGTTGCTTAGGAACAAGTCAGACAGTCACATTTGGCTATACATGCTCATGAATGTATTTTCATTTTCATATATCAATAACAAAGCAGATATCTGCCTGCGACAGCCACAAAATCTGGAGAATTCATATCAAATTCCTCAATCCGATACTGAAAAGTTGTACATCGGCAACATGTCGATGTCAGATTTTTGTGAGCGGCCACAAGCGAGTCGGATGTATTTAATAGTGCCAAAGGATGGGAACTTGAAAGAGCAGCTTGTACCTTTAGTAACGCTAACTGTAAATTAGATTAAATATTTTCTAATTAAATTCTAAGACACATTATTCTTTTCAACAGAGGATTTACATATTGAGAAGATTAAGTGAAAGTACTAACACGGAAATTAAAAATACAACGGAACCAAACTGTGCAGCAGTGATTTACATACTGTCAATTAATCTGTGGCACCCAAATCCATAGCTAATTAGATTATTTGAAAAAAAAAAAAAAAAAGTCCTTGTCCTTGTGTTAGCTGCCTTAATAAGTCATCTGACTTACGAAAGGTATTTTTGTATAAAGCTAATTATTGTTTGTGCACAAGCTTGTTGGGTGGTGGCTAAAATCTTCTTACCAGACATTACAAGCATCCCAAATTAAATTTCATGGCCTCTGTTTTCAGATAAACAGAAGATTAATTTGGCTCAGCACTGAGTCCAGGATAGAGAGGAACAATGACCATAATAGAACAGACCTCACATTCCTGACATAGTTTGATTTATTTTTATTTTGAATATGTTTACTATGTGCACATTTGAAAAGCTTAACTCAAACAAGATTACTTTATAAAATGACAGCATGTAAAAGTCTTTCATATAAATAAACCAATTAATGCCAAGATATTTTAAGTGATACACTGACTACAAAAGACAATTTCTGGTGAGGGTAAGATGAAAAATAATAAAAAGAACATTACTATTAGGTACTTTTACAAATAATGTAGTTAATATATTCAAAATAAATGATAAGCCAATCATCGATCATTCTCATTTCCACATCCAAGCCTGCTGCACCTTATTGATCGCTTCATTTTTATTCTCATTAAAATGTATATTTTCAGGCTGTCAGTAAATCTGTTTAAATAAAGAGAAGCTTTAAAGTATGTGTGCATAAATATAAAGAATGTCTGATGTTAATACAGTAATAACCCGCTTGAATACTTACAAACAGTATAAAACCTTAAAGAGTGCTCATAAATGTCATATTTTACGTTGTTTAGATCAATTATAGATAGATTGGATTTAAAGTTTGAAATTAGATGTCTTTTTATGTTTATTTTATGCACAGAAGAACGGAAATTCACTTATATTCTTAAACCATCTGACTTCAGTGCCTCCCCTGGTGAGGAATTATGGTGTGGTCCACGGGGAACTCATCATCACATTAAAACGCACCGGAGACTTGACACAAAAGAGGAGCTCACAAGAAGCTCATATTGCACTGAAGGGAAACAAGCTTTGCACCTCAGAACTGTTCAAGAACACTCTAAAAGTCAGAATGCCGTGGATCTGAGTTGGAGAACTTCAGTCCTGTTTGACGAGCAACAATCGGCGACGTGGATGTGGCGCATTACGCACGGAACTGACAGCTGATTAAGAGTTTGACTTTTAACAACTAGTCCTCTTACTGAATTGTTCTCCGTCTCTCTTTTTTTCCTGAACGCGCTTATGAGGTAAAATGTTGAGCGTAAAGCAGAATGTATCCTGAGACGCGGTTCCTGCCTAGTGGAGTTGCCTGTCCATCTCCGGTAAGCCGCACAGAAACATGAACGTCTCCTTTTTTGACGTGACAAAGGGCGCTCTGCTAAACGGGAGTCAGACCCTTGCCGGCACTCTGGCAGCATACCCCGGCAATGGCACCGACAACATGGTGACTGGCGACGGCGGCGGGTCTCTGGTATTGGTGCAGGACGAGCGCAAACTCTTCGTCATGCGTGTGGTGCAAATCGCTGTGCTGTGCGTGTTGTCACTTACTGTCGTGTTCGGAATATTCTTTCTTGGGTGCAACTTAATGATCAAGTCGGAGAGCATGATTAACTTCCTCGTGAGGGAACGGAGACCCTCGAAAGACGTGGAGACGGTGATGATCGGACTGGGCTAAGGAACGGAGACGCAGCGGAGGCGCTATGAAGAGCTGGAGCTGAGATCCAAAGATCTGGGACCTGCCCCAGGTTAAGATCGGCATCTGCGTCTATACAGACGCGCTGTGCACTTGTGAGGAAAGATATGCAAAAACGTCACAATGACTTCCAAAAGAATAACTAAAGAATGTACAAACCAGTGTTTGTGCGTAAAAGTGAGCGTTGCCAAGTAGAGAAAATGACGAATAATGTTTACAAGACGTTACCTCATGTTTTTGTAGATTTTATTTTATTTTATTTTTTTTAATTAAATGATTGTTCGTGGATGTTTTTACAGTTGTTTTTAAGTTGTGAGTTGCATGATTGTGAAGGTGGTGGTTATGGATACAGTATATCTGCAGAGTGTTTTTCCTGGTCATGTTTTGGTAAATGAATTCACTTTAAATGACAAAATCTTGCACGTTTTTCCGAAGAACATGAATTATAGCTTTATGGCGTTACTGTGATCCTAATTAGCATGCCTGTTAATTGATCTGTAAAGTGACTTTTGACCTGTTTCGCACTTTTAAAAATCACTGATGCTGCATGAATGATTTTTGTACCAAAAAGACTTAAAAAGTGCCGCATGTGAATAAAACAATGAAATGACCTTAACTGGCTTTGTCGTCGGTTATTTAACACCATGCACATACCATCATGTGTTTTTAAACATTTTTAACAGATTAAATGCATGAATTCATCCTGGTTCTCACCGGTTGAAAAGAATCGAGCAGCATCACCTGTTTTATTTCTAATTTTTGACTCAATCAGATTAGCATAGTGAAAGTCGCTAAATTCTGGTGTCTGCAGTATAAGTGGACTTTAATGAGCTCAGAGACTCGGGCTTCGGGGTCTGTACTCTGTAAAAGCATTTAAGCAGCTTTATATAAAGCTGATGAGGGTCCAGACTGAGCAATCCATCTTGTAGACAACAGGCTGGGCTCATATTGGTTTCCCGGCACCTAATGTGATCTCTGTGGGGTACCGCAAGCTGCAATCAAGAAACATTCAGGCACCGAGTTTAAGTGTTCTGAATGGCTGATGATTTTACTTTTTTTTCCCTGTCACAAGTGTTTAAACACAGGAATATGCAGGAAACCTGTAATGTCTGACTGCAGCTACTGAAATATTTCTGAACAAAGCAGATGTCTTTTCATTACTTTTCACCCCCTTTAGTGTGTGAAAAAAGTGATGCTTTCAGATACAGGAAAAAAAAAGGCCACAAAGGCCACACATGTGTGAGATTAGGCTTCTATTCCAGCCAACTCAGCATTTTTGGTTTGAACTCATTTCTATGTCTTTCTGCACACTTGCTCCTTTCTCATAGTCCCCTCTCAGAAGCAACCAATGATCTCATCATTATTTAATCACTTGTTAGGGGAGCTGAGGCAGATGAAGCCTTACAAACACACACCCATGCATCCACACGTGTGTGTTTTGACTCATGGACACATTGAACACTGATGTGCGACCAACCAGCAAGTCCTGCCCTCTGCTCTGCCAAATGTTTAGATGAAAAACAGCATGAATAAGTAAAACCGCTTAAATAATTAGACCATAATGAGTGAGAACAATGATACACAGTCACACACGCTGCATGCACACATGCACACTTACAACAAAACAACCCTTAAAGTGCCGCATTTTTCAATTAACATGATAAACAGCTGCTCACTGTCTATGTTTGTGTCCACTTAGAAAAGATGTTGACAGGAAAGATTTGTTACTCACTGACATTTCTGAAGACGGAAACCATAGAAACACAGCAGCTCCCATCGATCAGCAGCATTCTCTGTGGCATCACTGCACACATCACTGTGGCTACATTGATGTATAACCTGCATATATACATCACTTATTTTACACTGAGTGAATAAGAGAATAACATCTAACATGACTCCATCTCTATTACACTTTAAAATATGCAAACCAGTACTCCGCAGAGAAGCAGAATTCACACAACTGCGTAATCTGAATCAATAAGAAATGTTAAAAATCAAAATTTGTGCTGTAATTTTTCTCTTTCTGAGATCATTTATGGGACTAACTTGAAACTCTGTTTCTCTGATTCCCTGGATAACGTTTAATTAAATGTACTCAAAAAGATTTGCATGAATTAGAAAATAAAAATGGAATGCTGCAAAAGCAGTGCAGGAAAAACACATTCACATGTTAAAACTTCAACCCAGATTGCATGTATGCAGCTGTGCAGGCTCATTTTTATCTAGCTCTTCATAGGGTTACCGTACGTTTACCTGTCAGGAAGCATCAACAATGACCTTTAACAACCGTAGTCTCACTGAATATAATGAACCACGTGCTGACCAATAAATCGGACTAATGATGATTAACTCAAAAGTTACACACTACACTTAATTTTAATAATCATACCATTCACCAGAAAGCAGGCTGAAGAAAGTAACAGTGTGAAGAAGCAGTTTTATTATTTCACAAAATATACCAGCTGTTTTTCAGCCTCGTTTGATCTATTTCTTATAGGGTTTGTTGCATTCAAAGAACCAGGAAATTACAATGCACACAACGCATTTTAATGATGAAAACAGTGTCTTGTATGTTCAGCTAAATGGATGTAAACACTTTACCGTTTTGTTCACAGTCTCATAAAGAACACAACACTAATGTTACTTGGCATTTAAGCTCGTTATAATATATATTAGCTTTTGCTTCACTTGAAGGCAGATTGCTTTGCTACCAGTATTCACCAAAAACATCCTTTTTTTAAAGCTGTGCTATTTTTGGTGATTATTAGACCTCTTGGCTACCTCCCAAAGTACGCGATCACTTTAACGTCTTAGATTTAAAGCTGTCTTCTCACAAATGCCTGTTGGTACGATCACACGTCATCCTGTGCAGCCCTTGCATTTGGACTCATGAAATTTTAAACAAATCTAATATCTGAAGCCAAATGAACAACAACAATCTGCAAAATGCCCACTTCTTTTTATTCCACAGTAAATTTGAATATTTGGCAGCTGCACACACAAGCACACACACACACACACACACACACACACGTCACTCAATTTAAAACACATTTGATTAAAACACATTTTAATGATGATCCACCTACAGCATTTGACACTTATATGTGCTTCCATGTTCTGTGTTTTCATTGAATGCAACTTCTGTTGAATTCAGAGCCATATTCTCGACCAGTCATTGCCTTTTTTCCCCACTTTGCTTTTTCTTAAAACTCTGTGTGTCCGTGTGTTCTCTCACTCTCCGTCTGTCCTTTCCTTTCCTTTCCTCCCCTCCTGCTTCCTGTTTGTTTGCACTCTCCTGATAAAACAGCTATGACATTCATGCAAACGCGCTATTGTGTATTAATAGACAAAGTTGGGGGTGAATAAAGAACAAAGTCACATTGCCAGTGCCTCAGCATTTGCAGGCAGCGACTCAAACAAGAAAAGGTTTACGAATTTTGTAAACAAAGAAGGAACTACAAAAGCTTTTTAATTAAAAATAGTTAAATGTTCCCCTGAAACAGCTCCTTCTAAGAGGAATCGTGCTTTTTCAGCGCTTTGTAAAAACCGTAGTTGTGAATGGAAAGTTGTCGGTGATTATTACCTCTGCCAAGGATGGAGGTTATGTGAAAGTTGGCCTTTGTTTATGGTCTGTCTGTCTGTCTGTCTGTCTTTATGTCTTTGGTATTTTGTGGATTTTAATGAATTCTTTCAGGAAACATTGACAATGGACCAGAGGACAGCCGATTAAATTTTGGTGATGTTCCAGATTCTGGTGACCTTTGATCATCCTAAGATCACAGGCCAAGCATGTAGTCTTATACTGAGTATATTCTGTAGTATATTCTGTGCTGTAGAATATTCACTATACCACTAGTGACTTACACCTAGTCACTAGGCCGAGATCTTTGCTCTCTGAGTGCTTTTCTAGTTGAAAGGCAGGGACAGTACATTTGGTATGAGTCATATGCAGATTTATACTTATTATTCACAGGTTTAGCTGTGACATGTGGTATTTTGTGTACAGATCTTAATCATATTAAGAAAGAGCAGATGTCTGTAGTAACATTAAGCAGAGAGGAAGCCAGTGGTAGTGGAATCTTTCACAGAACAGTTGGCAACAAAATCAGACCGTTTTATAAATGAGCTCTTCGCAAAGACATGAAAAACCTCCCTCGAGCTGATGGAGTGTTTGATACAGTACGGAAGCACAGAGGGTTTTTGTGTGTGCAGGCCTTTGCTGGTAAGGTTAACTCTAATTCTTAGGAGATGTTTGGCGGAGCAAGGAGAATGTTGACAGACAATGACCCGAGCTCGAGACAATGCTCATCCCTCACAAAGAAAGACAAAAAACTGGCTCATATTCAGTCTAGAGAATATTCCATTAAAATTCTTTCCTCTAATGGCCATGTCTTCCGGGGCGGGGGGGCTGAGGCTGATGGTTGTCATGGTCAGTGCTGTGACAACCATCAGCCCTCACCCCTTTCCACTGAAAATCAGTCAAATTAACGATTGAGCGCTGTACTGTTTTACTGCGTGGTTACAAGCTGTTCCTATCCCCCAGCTCGGACGGCAGGATGCGGGATAACTAGTATGGCTTAGCAGTTTTTATTTTAATAATCTCAGGAGATGCAGACTATGAAAATGTGTCCATTCAATGGTAAGCATTGCCCACAATCTGGAAGGAAAGCTAGAGTTGTGGGAAGCTTCCGTCAGTCAACCTGTTCCTGAGGGAGGAAAGAAACGAGCAGAGCGAGAACACATATTCAGAGCCTTATCTCTGCTTCCTTTGTGGCACTGCCTTACTTTTACATGCCAGACAAGAGCGTGTTCAAGAAAAATAAGAAACCAACACTTCCTGGCCTGCCCTTCAAACCCTAGTACAGTTATCATCTCATCCGTCAGCTTTCTGAAGATTTTGAGGAGGAAATATTTAAAGTTACAGTTAAAATCCTGAGTTTTCAAAACTTCAGCCTTAATCAGCTAATAATTTAGGCCGTGTGTGTGTGTGTGTGTGTGTGTAATGATACAGTCTATCTTTTTCCTGTGAGTCAACTCCTCATATGATTAGTTTACAACTTACAAAGCGGTTTTCATTCACCACTGTATTTTTGCCTTGTGCCTTTTTATTCTTCTGATTCCATTTGGCTGATGTATTTTTCTGTCTGGGCGACATTTTTTTAAAAAAAGACAACCTCTGGGGCTCTGCGTCACTTTTTGACACGAACACGCGGCACGTGCCTTCTGTTTTTCCACCCAGCCAAGATGTAGGAAAGAAAATCCCGCAATAATATCATGTCTTTTTTCGTTGTTTTACTCGCTTTGAGTGCTATGAATGCCATAGATGTAGACGAGGTTGCATTGATCTCCTGATGGGAATCATCCGTCCAGCTGTTCTAATCAAATATGCACTAATCAAGTGCAGCAGGGACCAATCAGGAGAAAGTACGGCACAATCAGAAAGTTAACAACTCATAAATGCTCTCTGCGGTGCAATGCAACAAGTCAGCAGCCATTTCTGAAAACTTCCAACGGTGTTTTACGGCAGGCTGTTTGCACCAGACAGCGAGAGGAAGATGAGCTCATTAAGAACGGCAAAGGAATCGATTGGACTCTTCGCACACGGGATCGCAACAAAACCGGCATGATTGTGAACACACACACACACACACGCACATACACACTGCTTCCACCTCAAAAGAATTCCAGTGTGCTGTTGCCATAGGAACGGAAGAAGGTAATGGTCATGTTCTTGAGATGTGGAGAGGGGAGGGGATAAAGGATGGATGTGTGTCCTTGTATGTGTGTGTGTGTGTGTTGCAGGGGTGGGCTGGGATTAATAATAGCTTTAATTACAAATCTATCATCTCACTGTCACCAACACCCACTAACAGTGAAAACTACACCAAGCACACAGGTTGTGCTTGTAAGCAACAGTGACACAAAACAGGTTTGGTTAAATCATCAGAATATCAGGATTTTGTGAGTTTACTGTTGGCACTGATGCATTCCATGATTAAACGTGGCTGAGAGCTGCTCATAACTGAACCATACGTCACGGGTTCAGGCCCTGTGCAGCTCTGGCCAAGGGTCAGCAACCTCCAGGCCTTCACTCATGTTGCACATATGCAGTTGCTGAGATGTGCTCATAATTTAGCAATACTCAAATCAAGTTTTTAACGACACTTTATTTTATACCAGTGACTTTAAACTGATATTAAAGCAGTAAGAATGTGTGACGGCGTTAATTTATCAGAAACAGTTTTAAAGTTAGTTTGAAAAACAATGTTTTGTGCCAGAAATGACCTTAAAATGAACTCATACGCACAACAAACATATTTTATAAAAAAGGAAGTATTATATTGAAATATATCCTTGATGTAGTAATAAAGCTGTCCAAGGATGAAACTTAAAAAAATAAAACAACCTAGCCATGATAAGTGATGTGTGGGTTGCATATGAAACTTCTCTTTTCTTTCCCTGAGAAATGATTATTCCAAAAAAGTTAGGTGAAGTGTGTAGGCTGTTTTGGATGATAGACTGAGAATTATCTTCTGGACACGTTGCCAGTTAAAAATAGTTTGTTAGTCTCCTCATTTAAAGAAAATGGTCTTTACCTGCCGGCTGCCGTTATCCAGCCCCCTCCTGCCTCTTGCAGCCTCCCTTTGTGTGTGTTCGCCCACTCGCTGACAAGGAAGCTTTTAAAATAGACGCGACTCATCCAGATTACAGTGTTTTAATTACAGACTGGAGATGCAAAGGGGCTGCAGACACCCCTTCACTGACAAGCAGTGTGTGTGTGTGTGTGTGTGTGAGAGAGAGAGAGAGAGAGAGTGTGTGTTAACCCTAACCCCTAACCCTAACCCTAGGATAGGTGTGTGTGTGTGTGTGTGTGTGTTTTGGTGAGCGCTTTGTGTAAACTGCATGCTAATTAGTGTGGTCTGCCTCTGTGAAACTGTAACGGTCTATTATACATGAATTAATGATTGGGCTCTTTATGGGCACACTTGATGCAGTTATTTTAAATATTTATAATTCAGCTGTGGCCTTTTCAAATGTTTGTGGATGGTCTAAAACCACAGTCAGAAGAGAAGGGTTTGTTCTTTGTTTAACTTGGTCACAAAATTACAAAAATAAATAAGTAACCGGTATGGTTGGCCAGTATGTTTAATATTAGAGGGCATATTTATGTCTATTTTGACTTTTTTATTTTGTCACCTCGCCCGAGCAGAAGAGTTACAAATAGCCGGCAGGTTTAGAATGTTTTATACGGAATTGCTGTGTTTTTGAAACGACTTCTTAGATAAATGTCTGGTCATTTGTGGTCCGTGTTACAGAACTTTATTCTCCTAGAATGAACAATTTGTGTGACATTAATTAAAGGGGGGTCTTTAATATGGACATACTGTAAGTGTTTGACCAAGGTGCTGCGTGGCGTCCACTGGTGGCGTAACCGTACAAATAAGAGTGGGTGATATGGCGGCAGTGTGGGAGTGTGTGAACATAAGTGTGGGTATATAAGCTGTGTGGCTCAGTGTGCACATGCATACTCCTTCTTCTGTTTTTGGAATCTTAGCAATACTCTGCCTTTCTTTAGATAATATTAGCTTAGGTTTCAACATATGGCAGAAGATACAATTCATTAAGAAATGATCTGCAAATATCACATTTTCTTATTAACGGTCTCTAGTTTTCAGCTGAAGCTGCCCGTGATCCTGTCCTAGGATACAACTTTATTGCAGTTTTATCAGTGTTACAGAAGGTGATGGTTTCATATTGGGCCCAGGTTCTGGAGCTGCAGTGAACCGCAGAACAGAGGCAGGTACTAGGGTTTATTCTCAGCCACTGCGCCCCCAGGCAGAGAGCCTCATTATGGTCCCACTTCTTCTCCCCTCAGCACCCCCCACTCTCCTACAGCAGCCCTGGCTGACTGTGATGCCTCCTGGCTCTGCTGCTTCCATTAGGCCTGCTGGTCATGTCAGAGGCACTAAGGCAGGCTGTCACCACACAAACTAAATCTATGTCTGGATTTCTCTCTGCAGTTCCTTCCTGACTGTCACGACTGGTTTGGCAGCAAGCATTCAGATATATTATTAATGCTTTTTCTTGGTTTGCATAAAAAGTTGTGCATGAATGCATCGTGTGTATGTTTTTTTTTTTTTTTTTTTTTTTTTTTTTTGCAGTTTTAAAGGTTCGAAAAAAGTTCCAAATAGAAAACTACTTAAAGATTCAGCAAATCAAAAGTCCGGAAAGCTACAGTTTTAATATTTTAAAGCCATTTATGTAGGATTACAGTAAATCCTCCCAATGGGAAATAGTCATAAGAAAATAATAGTTCCTCCCAAACTTTTCAATTTAAACAAAACATTGGTTTGCAGGGATATGTTGTCTTTAGTACTCTACAGTATCACAGGGTTAAATTCTGAAGCTCTGGATTTACATTTTTATTATATCGATAGGGCCATAAGTCATGTATTATTTGAGAAATGTTTTATGTTACAGTAATTCACATGTTTCAATTAGTCTAATATTGCTTCTATTTTTCAAATCCTTGCTGCCTATGAAGCAACATTAAGAAGTTGCTGAATGTTGCATCATCTGCACAGAACAACTAATATGGTTTTGTGCCCTAAAAGGATTTTAATAATTCATCATTCATGCGACGTATTTATCCAGCCACATTCCCAAAATTAGTTTTTAAATGACAGTGGAATTACAGCAACCTGCAAGCACTTTTCCGAACTCCTGGTCAGAAAACAAATTTATATTGGAGGGAGTTAATAATTTAGTGGGGTGAGTCACTGCTGAATAAATGTTGACTGACAACGAGGGGGAGAAACTTGAGCTCGGCACCCCACGTTCAGCACTTCCGTTTGACACACTGTGGGTTAATCACTGAGTCACCAGGGAAGACAGGGAGTAGCAGGCGAGATAGGGCTGATAGCACCGCCTGTGTGTGTGTTTGTGTGTGTGTATGTGTGTGTGTGTGTGGGGGGGGGAGTGATATTTATGTCATCGTAACTCTTTGCCTTTTAGAACCAGAGATGATCCAGAAGCCCGTGTGCCAGCTTCCCCAGGTCATTATTACAGATGGCTCTGTGTCTTTTATATTTGCAGTGTTAATTAATTAGAACTTGAATATAATAGCTTTGTTTTTTCATTTTTTTCTGGGGGAATATTCCTGTAACGATCCTTAGAAAGAAAATGTGTGATGAGGAGATTTACCAACACTATCAAAAGCTGCTTCAGGCAACAAACCCTCCCAAATCAAAGTCGCACCAAGAAAAGAACCAGAGTTATTTTTTCTTTGGTTTCAATATTTAGACTGCAAATCTGTAAGACTTCAAAACTCAGCATTCTCCACCGTGAGGTTCTCTAATTACAGTGGCCTCACTCACTGTTTTATCTTTAATATTTTTGAGCTTTTTAAAAATGAATTCGCAAGTCCAATCAGCCATTATGCTGCAGAAGCTGACAGCTACATATTCGGTAAAAAGTGAAAATATTTTTTATCATCTCCGGGGAGGTGTGCTGGGAGAATATGTTCTCACTCACAGTCACAACACAGACAGAAAGAAAGAATAAGGCTGGCTGTTCCTACCTTTCACAGTAAATGCAGAGAGAGGTCGTTCATTCATTCAAAAATCATTATTCATAATATTTTCAAATATATATATATATATATATATATATATATATATATATATATGTATATATAATTTATATATATATATATTTAACTGTTAATAAATATATGTATTTTGAGAAATATTTAACAATTTATCAGATTTAACAAATTTATTTGCATAGTTTCTTATTGCTATCAAATAGCAAATCATTTCTAAATAATAATGGATAGTCTGCTGACCTTCCTCCACCACCCCACACCGACTGTGGGCAGTGACGTCAAGCTCGCAGCAGGTAACCATCCACACATCCCGGCCACCCAGCCAGCAGCTGATTAACACGAAGATCTCTCCCGTTATATCACCAGTGTCTCTGAGGTGAGGCGACAACAGCAACCTTTACGATAATGAGCATCAGCCTGAGGGAGAGACTTAGAGAACCCTTGTTTATACATGAATACATTTTCATTTAATAATCTATTTATGTGTTTATCGATTTGTTTATTTGATAGAAAACAAAAGCGTGATGGAGGTAATTTCAATAGTCATTTGACAAACAATATCAGTAAATATGTGTGATTGCTGTGCTTGGTTCCACCTGTACTACCTCGAATGTCCACCAGGAGGCAGCAGCAGCTGAGAGATGTAGGGATATGAAAGAATATCAAATAGACCAGTCACCCATGACGTATTCTTTAATTAGAAAGACACATAATTTACTGACCAGAGTCACAGTACTCTCTCAAGTTTGATCTGAAATGCTCTGACTTTTTGCTGATGTATGACCATGCACAGCATCATGGGCAACACAAGAGTGTGACACCCCATAAAAAGGTGTGAGTGCATAAAACACTCTTCTTTAAACGAACTGCAGTGATTTAGAAGGATACGTTTGGGTCATTCTGCACTTCTCACTGTAAACCCTCTACAGTAAAATCAATAACAAAGTTCGTACTAAAGGCTAAAGGAAGCTATATTAAACTATACAGTGTGACCAAGGTTTTCTAAAACAATCTCTAAGACAGAGAGCAACAAATGTAGCTAAGACAGCTGAGTAGGAAAGAATTTAAATGACACCCTCAATTCTAACACCCCTTTCCATGCACGGAAAATAGTTTTGGAGGCTGGTATTTCATATGGATTTTGACAACTGGACTGTGTTGTGTGCGTGTGCGTGTGTGTGTGTGTGTGAGAGAGAGAGAGAGTGTGTTGGGGTGGCACTGTTCTTCAGCGCTGTAGGGCGATTTTAAAGCTTTCAAATCTCTCATAAAGCATGTGGATTAAGAGCTCAAAAAGGAGAGACGCACCAATATGGCCACCTCTCCGCTGTCTCCAGAGTAATTCCAATGTTTACTCAGCTATTAATACCAACCATTCAGTGCCTATCACAGACTCACAAGTGACAGTGATAAAATGGAGAGAGAGACAGATGATAGGGTGAAGAAATACCCAGGAGGATGAGGTTTAGTGAGAGACAGTTTAATTCCAAGTTAAAATGGCTGAATTGTGGTAACATGGAGGAGAGAAACCAGCGACGCCTATCCTCCATTAAGCTCTCAGAACCAACACAGGAACAGAGGGCACTGTGCTGAGGACAAACAGGAGGAACATGAAAAATGAATGAGGGCTGAAACCGGAACAGTGTGTATGTGTCCACGTTATGGGGCTGGGGTGTTGGAGTGGGGGCCAGGCTCCAGGGCATTTATATTACCAGTTTTTGTTGTTTTTTTTTTTTTTTGTCATGATTTTTTTTCATCCCTCTTTTTTATTTTTTATTATTCCCTGTTATTCCCACTTTCTCTTTGCTTTCATTTTATTTATTTTTTATTATTGTTGTTAATATATCTTCATCCCGTTTTATCTTAAGTACCATCTGTGTGGTCTTTTTATCCTGTCTCTTTAAAATATTTCTCAGTTAATGTGTGATGTGATGTTATGTTGTTATGTTATTGATTATAAGTTGTGTTATTTACCCACCATCCATCAGTTTGTGTTTATTTTGTACAAAAAGAGCAAGGACAAAGCTGCAGCTCAGCTTTTATTAGTAGAAATACTGAAAATCTCACCATCATTGCACAAATTTCCCTCCGTACTCTTGTTAATACGCTGTTGGTTTTTGAATCACGTATTTAACAGCTGTCACTAAACAAAGCAGGCCAGTTAATCCTCACACACACACACACACACACACACATCCACGCAGATCTGTGTGTGTAAAGCTGGATTGTGTGGTCACACTTGTGCATTCTGTTCTCTTCAGAGATCAACTCAAAGCACATCCTCCCACAGCTGCTCCCCCCGACGGCCCCCCTCCTTTACGCCCGTCTTTACTTGCTCACCCCCTGCTTTCACGTCCCGTGTCATCGCAAACCTTCACCAGCTGGATTCGCCCGTTCCTCAAACACAAAAGCCTCGGGGAGGCTTGTCTACCTATCGGTCAGGGTAAAATCAGAGCTAAAGCTTGGACAGTGTTTGGATCAGAGTAGCTCAGAGGACAGCTGAACCCACCGTGTCCGTCCATTAAATGCCAGTGGAAAAGCATGACATTTACTTGTGGTCACCAAGAAACAAAAGTAGCACAAAGGACTAAAGCATTCATAACTTTTTCAATGTATCTACAGATGAATCTATATACATCTTATTATTTCCCCTGATCCTCTGCTAAACGCTTGTCCAATCCAAACTTTCACCCGTTTTGTCTTATTGACAACTCCTCCTTCTCCTCCTCCTCCCTCTTGTCCTTCACCCTCTTTGAGCTTCCTGGGACATGGAGCGACCCAGGACTTTGGCTGCCTTGGAGAACTCCATGAGGGTGGGCTTGACCGGGGGGAGGTCTCTTGTGATCTCGTCCACGGTCCTCTTGCTGGGACAGGTTCCGTCTGGGATGGGGAACGGTGGAAGGTCCTGCTCCGTGTGCGGAGCTCCACGTCCCAGTCTGACACCAAGCTCTGCGGGCATGAAGATGGGCAAGGGGAGGGTGTTTCTCTTGGGCAGTAGCTGGTGCTCCCTCACCCCTTGTTCCACAGTGCCCACTCTGAAGACCCCGGAGGGGCAGGTCTGCTGTTTTAGGGAACGGGCCTGCCACTGCCGGGAAAGGGTCTCCCTGCGAGAGGTGTCATTTAGATTCATGGTCTGCCTGCAGGCAAAGAGAACATTTTAGGTTAGTTATCTTCCTGTATGTGGACCTGTGAGGACTTGGATGTTTCCTGTGAGCTCTTACCTGTCCTGAGGTTGCGTCTTGAGACTGACAGAATGCCATTCGGCACTGTAGCTCTCCCTCTGAGCCTTGTTCTCCTCACGCAAACTGCAGGTCAGCTCAGCTCCCAGCACCGCATCATGACACTTCTCCAGGATGGAACAGACTGGCATTATGTCTGCTGCTGCAGGAAAAGGTGTCTCAGAAAGACGCGTCTTGGGGTCAAGTGATGAGTCAACAGTGATGCTCTGGCTTCGGTCTTCTGAACCGTCTGTGTCTGAGCTCAGATCCGCTCACCACTTTTATAGATCTTCTGTTTCTATTTCTGATTCATGTTGTCACTCCACAATCACTGTGCGGTGACAGCTGACTCCGAGCGCTCCGTGTCTCATTCCTGTTGAGAGCTGGAAGCCACTCGGTAGAGGGCTTACGGGTAATAGGCTTGAAAATCCCCTGATGCTCAAATTATATGGAATTATTTGGCCAGTCACCTCTACGCTCACTCAGCTGTACACTTGACACGTCAGCTAGGATCACTTGGTTGAGGAGACCATGTGGACTCTGTGTATGGAGATTAGATAGACACAAACACCCGGTTTAGTTGATTAGGAGGAGTCTTAATAAGGCGTCGTCAATAATGTTCAAGGCAGGAGCAACACAACATGCTAATGTGGGAAGATAACCACGGAGCAGTCTCAGATACGCAGAGGCAGGTCAGATAAATGTGGCATAACCCCGGAAATTCTAAAGAGGTAAAACAGACGGGACTGATTCAACAGCTGGGAGTTCAAACATGCCATTACGGCACTGTAGCTCAGCGAACCAGTACGCCGATGACAGCGGCTCACGCCGGTTCGAATTGGCTCAGGTTACAGACTGTAAAGGCACAAAAGCGGTGCCTCTCTGTGACGCATTGATCCACAGTGGTGATTTGACAGTAGCACCATTAAAATTTCTGATTTCACACATGCAGCACAATGCTAGTCTCCTGAAAAATGAACAAAGTAACACCACGCAGGGCCGTAGCTCTTAAATAACGTTCTTTTCCACTGCAGTTTAATGCTATTTTCCAGGATCTTGTAAACGGGACTCATTTCCTTTCAGCAGGGTTGCATATTACTGCTAAGTGTCATTGAAAGAGCCAAGAGCAAGGACACTCATGGGGTCATCCATTACATTATGACAACCATAAAATGCCATTTCTGAAACCCAGTAAGCTCGTCTGTACATTCCCAACACTGATGAGATGATGTCATTCCAGAATGAGCATGACTGAGCAGTCAGATGAGGAACGGTGGGACAACAGCTTTTATTTCTCACATCCATCTGGTAAAACGTCAGCGGACAGTCAGCTTTTCCACCGTTTTGACTCATGCTATGATAACGAAACAATGGCCGAGCGTCTTTTCGGATAAACACCGATGAGTTGAGTCCCGCCACGGCGATCACGCCCCCCTCGTCCCCTCGTCCCTCCACCTGCAACAGGCCGACACTGCTGAAGAACACAGCGTTGCATAACAACGCTGCCACAGCTGCTGGGAAGTGACACCTAAATGAGCTGTCGCCAGCGGAGAGAATGGGAGAAGGGCAGTGGCAGGGTAAAGCCTGGGCCTGTCAGAAGGTGGAAGACACAGCGAAATATTCTGAAAGGGAAAGATCGGAGTCAGCAATGAGAAGACTGGCAGGTCGCTGCGGCATTGCTTGATGAGAAAGTTTCTTTCTTTGCTGCACATCGACTTCAGCACTGCAGAGTCAAGTGTTACCAGCTGTGTGTGTGTGTGTGTGTGTGTGCACGCCAAAACTCCAGTGCCGTGTTTAAACATGTGCCACCCCCCGCCCCCAAGCCCTCTGACGTCTCTCTTATATAACAATAACAACAAGAAATAGTAGCTGAGCACCAAAACATTATCATGACCATTCATCTAGCTACCCTGATGGTCCCAGAGGCTTGGTCAGACACCAGATAGGCCGGGTTCTGCGGCGCGTCTGCAGATCAGACAGTAACTCAGCCAACGGTTGACAGCCAACAGGATATGTGAGCGCATGAAAACAGAAAGAAGCAGCTTGTCTTTCTACTGACATACTGCATGTAACATGCTTCACGCTGGAACTTTATTTCATCATGAAGTGGACACCAGAACACACACACACACACACACACACACACACAGCCATGTGAGTTTCAGAAACCAGAAATCACCCATGATTTCAGTTCACTGCTGGATCAAACACACATTGAGAAACGTCAGTCCCGTACACGCTCGGTTTCAAAGTTGACCGTACATCATGGCTCCCTCTGCTAAAACATGCCAAATGTTCGACTTAAGCTGGGTATACCAATTACATAAACCCAGTCATGTGAAAAATGAAAAAAGATCTGACATCAGATTTCTGGGCTGGGTCATGTGATCACACAAAGCGAGTGCTGATACTCACAGGACAGAATGTTCAGAACACTGCTTCCCTGAAGGTTCACAACAGCTGAACAGTGAACAGGGGAAAGGAAACTTGAGAAAACCCTTCGTTTGACAAGAAAAGAAAAAAAAAAACCCAGAGACTTATCGATCACATTTACCTGATGACCTAAAACCTTTCATACTTTGGCATACAATACAATTAGCATCAAGATCTGCAGATAAAAGGGAAAAGAAAAGTCTGACAGAGTCAAACTTTGAGGTAAAAGCAGCTGGAAATCTGCAGGAAATGGAAAGAAAGCCATGCAATTGTGTCTCGGGTGTCCAGGCCTAACGGCTGCTGCCCCCTGCCTTGTGTCTATTATTATTGCAGGTGGCTCTTATGACCTGTCACTCAAATTTCCATCCTCTCTTTCACTGTCATTCTCTTCCTCCTCCTCCTTGTCTCTTCCGTTCATGGCCTCTACCCGGGCCAAGAGCAGCGGCAGGTTTATAGCCAGGCCTGGGATGTCCTCGTCAGAGTCATCCTTTGGAGGATAGAAGCGTTTCGCCTTCGCCATAAAATCTTCAGCGATGTCAAGATATATGAGGCGATCCTGTGAAAAGGTGGTGACAGAAGACGTGATGTTTGGGGGAGGATCAAATCAAAAATCAAGCATTTTCCAGAAAATAAAACATTTTCTCTGAAGTCAACCGTAACCGTTACACTAGCAAAGGACATGACTCCTACCAGCCTGGAAGAGGCCACAACCAGCAATCATCTGCGAAAGGTGCAGCAGTGCACGCTCACAGTGTCCCAAACCACTAACGTCTTTTCCTAACCTCGAACTCCAGGTCAACCGTAATGTCCGTGACTACAGGGAATCTGATCTGGTCTCACCAGGATGAAAAGGTATCTCTCTGGTGGGGGCTCTTTGGTGCTGAAGATGGACGTCTCACTGTGGAGCTTCTTCAGCATGGCTCTGGCTGCAGGGGCGTTCCTCATGCGGTCATGCGACGCCCCAGCAGACACGGTTAGAAGTGACTCGGCCTCCGCCATAAAGCCTAGAGAGGAAGGTAGATCCTGGTTACCGTGGAAACACGCAGGGGGACATCTCAGGTGCGGCGTTACCTAGGTTCTCCAGGATCGTCTGCCATTTGTCTCGGACTTCTCGACGGGTGTCTCTCATAGCTTCGATGTCAACGCTCAGACGGCGATACCCCTAAAGAAAAGGGCTTCACATTAATATTACACTACGCAGTCTTTAGATAATGGAAATATTGCTAATAGCGCATCTGGCAACGTCAGCCTTTGTTTTACACTCTATAAACGCTGTCCGGATCAGTGCAGCCTGACATACCGAGGATCCCATACGGGTCTTGCTCCTGGCCTGAATCAGACCGTAAAGGACCCGATCGTCTTCCCTCTCAGAGTGGCTGGGGTCTCCGGGTGTACTCCACAGGTTGGCCTCTTCATCGCGACGCTTCTGGACCTCCCGGTTAAAGTACTCCAAAGGATCTTCGCTGCGTAGTTGGTCAACACACAAAAGCAACAAACGCTCCTCGTGAACACTCTGATTTTCATGCGTTCATACTCATTGAGTCATCAACACTGACTAATCATGCATCAATCAAAGGATCAGCAATTTCTGATGGCTCTTACGGTAGTAAAGGCTGCTTCTCATCTTCATCATCCTCATTAATAGCGCAGCAGCAGCAGCAGAACTGCATGCAGAACCTCAAGGCTGACCCCATCCGTCCGGAGCAGTAGGTGCTGGCTGTTCACAGGTAATCCTGGCAGAAGCTTCAGGACTTCAGGCCTCTGAATACTACAGCAGCTTCCCTGCTCAGTCTCGGATTCATGAACTCAGTAGTTTTCCTGTATTTCCACAATGCTGCCGTCCATGCGGCTGCTTCAGAAGACCTTCTCTGTAGCCTACCCGTGTGAAAAGAGCTGACAAGAGGCGGTAAAACAGGCAACAAAAATCTGGTCCCCAAGCTCAGATTTTCCCTTTTTCTGAGGACCACGCTCCACGTAGAGGTTTGTCCTCCTGATCGCTGAGCGAGTACAGAAGCCGAGGCAGCCCAGGGACTGAGCCTTTCCTTCAGCCTCGCATGGAGGACAATGAGAGCCTCTCTCTCGTCATCAAGAGAGACAGTCACACACCCACAGCCTCAGAAGACAGTCATAGCACAATCATGTGAGCTGCTCTCCCTCCGAGCCTCAGCACCTTCCCTTGGGACATCACATCTCTCCATCAACAGCAGATCCACACGGAAAAGCTCCGCATCGACTCCAACATAGCTGCAGTCATAACATTTCATCGTACGTACATCGTGACAAAATCTGCACAAATGGGATTAAAGACGGCTGTGTGTGACCTGATGTTGCACTAATCTGAAGAGCTTGGATGGCCTCTCATCCATCAGCTTCCTCCTCCGTCCATTTACATCTAAACTCAAGAACAGAATATATCAGTGTGAGCATGTAATCAGGAAAACAACAACCATGAGGTGAAGGGGGACAGATGGCTTCATTCAAGTTGTAGTCACAAGGTGTCAGTGGTCAGGACGCCCCCCGCGTCTAAAAATGTTACATTCACCAGTGAACTGGTTTGTTACAGTTTTTCAAGTGTTTTTCAGCGAAGCAGGGGCTGAAAATATTTACATCTGATATAAATCTATGAGGCTACCACAGGAAATGAACGATAAATCACAGATATCCAGATTTGCTGGTGAATTAAACGATGAGGCAACAATTCTTCAAAGGTTTTATTGACACGGATGCTGCTTAAGACTCCATACACTGGTCAGTATCTCTATCACAACTTTGTGAATGATGCATATACTCTTCAAATATATAAAACAAACTTTAAAAAAAAAACAAAAACAAAAAATCAGACGCGCTGCGTTCGCATATCTGCTCAACCAAAAGCTGTTCCAGTTAAACACCTAAAATAAAAGCAATCGTAATGTTACAGTGATGAAGGCACCAAAAGCCAATACTTCAACAGGAACGAACATTCTAGATCGTTACGGCCATGTTAGTAGTGCGTGTGACCAACGACCATGCAGCAGGTCATCCTCTTGCTATTTCACAGTTATTGGACACAACCAGACCTCACCAGTGTCTGTGAGACAACTCTGGGCTGACTGGTTTGAGTCTGATCTTCAAAATATCCTTATGAAACAATTCTCATTAATTAAAAACATCATAAGAATCCATGAGGCCAGAGAATAACCACCGTCAAACCACACCTGAGCACCCGTGGCCAGGCCAGTCTACTTCAAATCCTACTGGAACACATTTGCAAACCACAGCAAAGTCACTTGAGTTTATTGGCAGAATTAAATAATAACGTTTAATACACGACTATGGTAATTTAAGGCTGCAAAAGTCAGTGATCTGTGTTTCACGGTTTCACGGCATTGCCATAGTTAAAAATGTAAGATCACTGTGATGCGATATTTTGTGAGTTTTTTTTTAGATCTGGATTTAAAAGAATATCACTAGGCCTTAGAGATACGTTTGTAATAATTCATTTTGGATGTCGTTCCTAACAGGTTATTTAAATTGAGGAGTTATGTCTCCCCCTAGTGGCGAGAGGCGGCTAGTGGCAAAAAAAAAAACCGAAATGAAAAATGTGGAAATAAAGTTTAAGGTTTGTTAAACGGTCTGTGTTAGTTTAACTACTTGATGATGATGCTGTGAAAACACCAAGGACTCACCTAAATAACAAGAAATTTAAGCAAATAAAAGGCAAACTGTGTGTTAGATAAGGCTCAGAGATACAGCGGCTGCATTTCATTTAGTTCGTTTTTAAAAGGACAGAAATGTGCACGCTCCCTCAAAACCACTTTCCATTCAGGTAACTTTGTAATACGATTGCATCACCCACCACGAGGGACTGGTCTTATTGCTTGGTGGTGGTAAACAGCCAAACAATTAAAGCTCCACAGAAAGTTATAAAATAATACATGAAATAGCGAGAATGAAACACAAAACTGTCACATCCTGCTGAGATTGAAGTGTGATACAGGAGCAGAATGGCCTCTTCTGAGGAATGCATCACAGCAGTCCAGACAGACAGACAGCCAGCCAGCCAATGACGGGACGGTCAGGTGAAGCGGTGGGAGCAGAGCGAGGGCCTCAGCTCGCCAATCCGCTGGCGTAAATGGGCCATGAACTCAAACATGGTGGCAGCCAGACTCTGGTGGATGAGGTAGCGGGGCAGTCGGCCCTGACGGGACACAAACACTCAGCTAAAGTTATCCTCACAGAGATGGATCCCAGGTATCGGTTACACCGGAAGTCCCTGACAGACGTCAACACCGGCTCTGACTGCTGCCAGGCGGCTAACGCTAGCATGCTCGCAGACTCAACATCAACATCAATTGTGTTGAATGTAGTTTCACCTTATTAGCAGATCCATCAGAATTAGCAGCTTCCACCATAAACACTGAGCTGACCTGATCTGAGCAGACATGCAGCTTAAATCTGCTCAAATCTAAATAAACTTGTGCGCTTGTGAGATGTTTCCAGCTGATAAACAGCTAATATTACCCTGATTGGACTGATTATGACTTCTGGTTGACTTCCCCCAGGCCAGTTTACTGGTACTGGCCAAAAGGAGAAGTTTCTCTTGTATTTGTGTCGCTCTGCTCACCGTCAGTTCCGCGTCAGCAGCTCACCAACGTACCTTCAGGTCTGTGTTGAGGACCCAGATGAAGGTGCAGACAGACGGGTTGCTGCTGGATTTGAGGACCACAAACCCTCCCGGACCGTTTTCTCCCCTGATGCCAGCATGAGCAGAGAGAGAGGAGAAGGTCAAAGTGGGAAACAGCCGTGGCATTACTGACTGACTGGAAGCGTGCTCCGACCTGACAAAGCGACTGCACGGAGGCTTGCTTTCGTGGGTGGTTGCCATGCCGGCGGACATGTAGCAGTCGCGCTTCCGTTCCACCCGTCGGACATTAACAAAGTCCCTGGGAGGAGAGAAACCAGTCATTCACTGGGGTAAAGCCAGACACTGGGACATAAAGAGGCCTGTTTGCTGCACTGAGGAACCTCGCAGACACAACTCCTCCCGCTGCTCCGGAGGAAACGTCATACGACAGCATGGTGTTGTCATCAACCCTCTGAAGGATCTGAGGAGAGGGTAGACGTCACTGCTGTGTCCTGGGCACAAACGTCTTCAGCAAAGAGACAAATGTGAGCCGGCGTCTGTCAATCTTCTCACCTGACAGGCGGAAACGGTTTGGTTCCACTTCACCATCTTCTCTGGTTGCAGAATCACTTCCTGGTAAACGAGCTCAGCTGGACACTGCATGAAAGCCTGGAAAACCCCGAACAACAGCTCAACAAAAAGAAGTTACCTGCTCTGATGCAGAGACAGAGGTGCTGGAACACATGCATCAGCTTTGCTTCACTCTGACAAACGTGAATTAAATCTGTGTTGTTTAATCTGGTCTGTTTTTTAACCCTGTGCTGATCACGTGACCCCCTCGAGGCAACAGCTAGCACAAAGTGTGTGTTTAAAACTATTCTCCTGTGGGAAACTCAGCTGGTTAGAGCCTCATCAGCTTTGTTTTTACTGGTGAAAATGGGACAATAATAGCTTTGATCCTGGCAGGAGCCTCTGGATTGATTTATTTTGATGCTAAAGCTGAGATGCTACCTCACCGGCTCAGCAAACAGGTTTGAACTGGTGCCTCAAAGGTTAAGAGGTGACCTCAGATTCATGAGTAATAGGTCATAACTGGGAGTTTTGTACCGGATTTAGAATGTTCTTGGCTTTAATCCACATTAGACTGTTTTATTGAGAGCAGATGTCACAAGATGTTCTTCACTATTTATACTCTCTGGAAAGCACACGGCGCACACGGCGCACTCGACCTCTGAGCACATCACAAATCCTGACCCTGCATCACACATTCCTGTCAATTTTATGCTGCTTTGTCCAGCAGCTGATGGCGTGATCAGGCCGACAGACAACACAACAACGAAGCCAGTGCAGGCGGTGTGACCGGGTGCTGTTTTAGACCCGTTTAGTATCGGTTTACAGGGGTGAAAACCAATCACTGGTTTTGCGACTCCGCGATACACAGAAAGTGCCCCGAGTGTGTTCCACTGAAAAACAATAACAGCTTCATCTCTTTTAGAAATAACTGCAGGAATAATAGCAAACACTCACTAACTAAAACTGTTCTCAGCTGTTTGTGTGGAAAAACAGTCCTGGACAAGAAAGAACACGTTTCAGACCTGAGAATAATCAACATGAACCTCGACTGAGTGGAACAGAAAATTCGACAACGAAATGATGTCTGAGGTTTGGAACAGATGATGATGACAGGCTGCTGTACCTTCAGAATAAAAGTCTTTCCATGGAAGGGAATTTCCAGAGTGTAGACGGCGTCGCCGATGTCCTGACATAAAACACACCAACGTTAGCTTCCTCTTTTATATCAGTGAAAGCTATTTGCTCCAGTTACATCAGCAACAAAGGTTTAAAAGTGTAAACTGACTCTAACGTTGCACCAAACCGCAGCTGGTGGAAACGCGCCAGCCTGAAAGAGGCGGTTCGATTGGAGCTGAATCAGAGACTCACATTGTTTTTCTCAAACTTCCAGTTCTCCTCCTGGGTCAGGATCTGCTCCACCACGGACATGGCCTCCCGGCCCTGTCTCACATACTCCTTCTCCTGGAAATCAAGAGACACGTCAGACGAGAGGAGGTGCTGAGCGGAAGCCACTGACCGCCATAAGTCCCAACAACCTGTGGAGTTACAGCCCTGCGTCCGAGGCCCTCCTCGTCCAGGTCCTCCTCAGAGCCTGCAGACAAACGTTTAGAGAAAAAAAAACCCTCAGTCTGCGGCTCTGATGTCCTCAGAAACAAAAATGAAATCTAAAAAGATCTAAAAGATCACCTGCGACAGACTCGGGTGGGGAGTAGAACTGTCCATCTGAAAGAGCGCGGGGGTAGATTATGGGGGCTCGCTCACAGGCTGCGTTCACCGCTGCTAAATAGGCTGAAGATGAAGAGCAAAGTGTTTTAAAATTGTGGTTTTTTTCCCCATGTTCAGATCAACCAGAAGTGGTGCTCTCACCTCGTTCATCGTCAGCTTCCTGAGTGAACACCTTAAAGTCGAGGAACCAGGTCTCCAGCCAGGCCACCACGAACGATGTGATCGGTAACACGTAGCCAAATGCATTCTGGGACAGAAGATTTTCAGAGGCGGAGGCCGTGTTGTCCTGAAGCTGCAGAACATTAGAAATGTTACAAGTACGGCTCCCAAACAGGAAACCTAAAATGAAGTAACGGCAGAACGTCTGCGATTGATAAAACAGCCAAGAAAGCAACAAGTTGGGCCCAGAGGTCAAAGTATTCAGCGGTATTGACTGACTGAGTGTGAGAGGGTGAAGTGTGGATCACTCACATTAGATAAGATCACCTTCACCACGAGGAAGACGCTGGTCACCAGAGTGGTCACCTGTAGTCGGTAGGAGATGGCTAATGAGGGATGATTCATGTCAACAGTGTGTGTTTGAGTGACACTGAGCTGACTTACCGCCACAACCCACCAGTGCCTCAGACGAAAGGCTGCATAACCCAGCTGGAGACACAGGAAACGAAACACAGCCAGGAGCTGAGATCAGGAGGAACAGAGAACAATAATAAACACCAGCGCACACTTGCTCTGACGCTAACGTTTCCTCCTGCACTCAGAAATGCGACCATCAGAGCTCGTTTTAACACAGTCAATAATGTTATTGTCACTGTATTCATAATGTAATGAAAGCATCTCTTCTCACTTGGATCTAAAACAAATAGATAAGTACATTTAGCAAGTAAAAAGAGTGACTATCATTTTCTGAGATGTTTTAAATCACAAAGCTGCTTGTTCATGAGCACAGATGCACTTACAAAGATGTCAAAGAAGGACGACCTGTAGTCATAATGGACGACTTCATGGTTTAAACGCTCCTTGAGAGAGTGGGAGATCTGGTAAAAAAGACAAATTTCAGCCACTCTCACCTGTGACCTCCGACAGAAGAAACACATCATGCGCCTGAAACTTACGTTCAGCTCGATGATCCACAGAAGTGAGATGAAGAGCAGGTCAAAGGTCACAAAGAGACAGAAGGTGCGTCGCACGTCAGAGATGGTCTTGCGCGCTGCAGGTGGTACAAACAGGTAGGGGGAAGGGAGGGACAGCGAGGTGGAGTAGGAGGAATTCAAGGTGGAGACGACAGGCAGGTTGCCCCCGAGCTCCCCGTAGTCTCCGCTCAGCATTCCTGCGGTGAGACCCTGCAAGAAAAGACGAAAAATCACCGGGAAGAAGAAGAACAACAAAAAAAGACGACTGCAGTCACCTCTACTATATATTAAGTATAATCAAATGTTTACACACAACATCTATGATTTGTGATAGAATTTTACGTCATAAATTAATGTTTTGGGTGTTTGACAGCCGTTTGAGGACTGTCGAGGTCCCATTTTTCCATAAAAGCAGTTTGATCAAAACTCAGCTGTTGGCTTCTTCTCTTTCACTGTACAAACAGAAATCTTGAAATTCCAGAAAATCAGTTTTTTAATATCAGTTTGTGGTTAATTTTTGAGTTTTCTACGCCCATTCGTAGAAAGGAAAAGGATTTTTAATATAGTTTCGTTTTACTGGCTGGATCAAGCATAGTTTATTCGCGATGAGTTTAAAACGTTTCTTCATCTTCAAGCAGACAATCATTTTGTGTTGCTATGTACAATTTAGTCATCTAACCTTTGAAATCTATTTGACTTAGCGATCCATTTAAAACAAATTTGGAATTTGGAATTCAAAACAAACTTGCAGACTAGCTACAAACACTAGCTTGTAGCTTAGGCTAACTTACCTTTGTTGGAAGGCAAATGACTCATTTGCTGTCACGCCATGATGAAAAATCACGAATACATCCGATCTAAAGTAAACAGCTCCAGACGAGACTGATATGTAAGAAATGTAAATATGACTCAGAAATCTCTTTTTTACTATAGCTGTTACATTTAAGAATAGAAAACACTTAATTTACCAAGTGTTCGTTGTCTACCGGAGCTTCCGGCTGACCTTACAAAGAGTGAAAATTACAGCAAGATGTATCCTTCTGCTATAAACGTCAATAGACTGAAACTAATTAAACAATTCTTATTTTGAAAGTATTTACCGAAAATAAATCAAGCCATAAAGTCTAACTTTATATAGTCCTTGAGTCGTGTTATTTAGTTCCCTTCAGTGGCCACTATATGAAACTACATAACGGTATTGTATTGTATTGTATTGTATTGTATTGTATTTATTTATTTATTTATTTATTTACGACTATCGCGTCACGATTTTCAGTTTTAATTATGGTGACGTGTAGATAAATTTATATATGCGCGTATGTATCAACACATCGTCTTCAGACTAAATTTTGATTTAAAAAAAAATTGGAAGCAATTATATGATTTTGATATATTTTATATCATCTCTACATCTCTAAAAAAAATTAATAATTGTATCCACTTTCTCTGCTCTCTGGCCACCAGAGAGCAGTAAACAGTCGCAAATAATGGGTCACGAGAATACAAGAAAGTACACCACAAAGCATTTCCGCTTTCGTTTTAAAGCCATCCGAAAATAAAACAAGTTTTATGAAACTTGTAACCCCTCATGTAATGAAACATTTTATTTCATTACAGTGCGTGAGTAAATTCCATCTCTCCATACCATTTATCATGAATATAAGACAGGCAAATCAGGTTCAAGGAGTAAAGGAAAAGCTGTTTATTGTTGTTTTTCAATTTAAAACAACCACATCACATAGAAAGTCCGACCATCTCTTCCCATGTTTATTATCTTCAGAGGAGAGATGGACAGAGACGGGAAAGGAGCATCAGCTGCAGAGCCTCAACACACAGAAGCTGCTCACTGAGTCATCCCACGGTTTGAGAAGGTCAAAAAAAAAAAAAAAATTAACTCTTTCTATTTACAAAAAGCGACAACCTGCATTATTTATTTATCCATTTATTTTGCAGCGAAATGGCAGACCTCATGTTGAATCTCCAGCGCCATAAATTATATTAAACTAAAACAAGCTGTCGATTATGCTACGCAAAAGAGAGTACAACGACAACAACAACAAAAAATATATACAGAGAAAATTCCACTTGAACGTCGTCAGTAGTACACAAACAGCAGTGCATGAGTTATATGAACTAAAACTAGTGGAAACAACTCAGAGCTGAAAAGACTGCTGAGATGAAATCAGAATAAAAGCGAAAATAGACTAATATATAAAGGAAAATCCCGAATAAGCGAATAAAATAATCCAGGTTCAAATGTGAAATGCAGCAGAGTCCAGATTGTTTTTTTTTTTTTTTTTATTTATTTAAACTGTGTGTGTGTGTGTGTGCGTGCGTGCGTGGTGGTGGTGTGTGTGTGGGGGGGACTGTCATAAAAACATGCACGTGAATTTAATGCAATTGTAGCTTTATCGGTATAGTTCGTTGCAATCACACACAATGACAGTTTGGAAATGATACAGATATGTGCTGAAAATGTTTAAGTATGTTGTTAACAGAACTTTAAAGGAGTAGACAGAGAACCAGCATCATTAGATCATCAGAGGTTTTCTCCGGGATCGTAACAACGTGGATTCTGTGCTGTAGTATCGCTAATACAGTTCGGTTGCTTTACCGCTAGATGGCAGTAAACCAATTACATAAAATCAAACAGTTAAAGTTGATGTTCTGCAACGTTAAATATAAGTTGCGATCATTTTTATAAATTTAATATGCATTTTGCTAAATTTGCGTGCTCATTTATACTATTTTAAAATTTGTGACCACAACTACTAACTTTTAAGTGTGTTTACAGCAGCTGCGTGCGGAAGAATTCAGTTCTGAGGGAGGGCTGCTGTTACAGGTTCATAGCAAATTTGGCCCCCCTCTGCTCTCGTAAAAAAGGACATTAAAGCTTGTCTTCTGCTCTGTCAGGGGATCATTTATCACCTGCTCATATGGGCTCCTCTCTGCCCTCTCTTGATTCTACCATTTAGAGGTGAGGTAGTAGATGAAATCTTTACCCACTCACACAGTTGCTTTCCAGGAAATCTGTGTTCATTCACATCACATGCACGTTTACGTCTGCATTTCACATACTTCATCCACAAAACTGCATCATCTCACAACATCATCTGAGTTCTTCAGATTTTATCCTCCACTCTGCTCAAAATCCACCCACCCAAATGATTACTGCCCCTCTTCTTCAGTTGGTCCCCCGGCTGTTTTTCTCTGTCATTTCTTTAATTTTGTCCCCATTCTCATCACCACCTTCCTCCTCCTCCTCTTCCTCCTCCTCTTCCTCCTCCTCTTCCTCCTCCTCCTCCTCCTCCTCCTCCTCTTCCTCCGGCGCTGCTTGGACCTGTCTGGCTGTATCTCTCACACTGGAAAACTTGTCTCTCTGCTCACTGGTGTCTGTCTGTTGGTGATCTGAGGAGACAACGTCTTCTGTCAACAGAAGAAGATGCTGGATGGGAACAAAGTGAAACCTGGGGTATCAATGATATCAAAAGCTCAAAGACAGTTCACCTTTAAAAATATTTTGGTGCAGGTGCCTATATTTAATGACACCGTCCCAAAAGACCTCCTTTAGTTGTTGTTTTTTGGTTTATTTAAAACAAACTGAGTGATGGTAAATGAGTTTGGCGTTAGTAAAATCCCTGGAAGGTTTCCTTTGGACTTATTCCTCACATTTGAATCTCCCATCTTCACTTACACAGAATGTTGCAATAAAGCTCCAGAATTTTAATTGTTCTGAGCTGGTGAACCTGTTTCCATGGAGGAAAGTACAGCAGATGAAGAAAAATGTTTCATTTGACTTTTTCAGCTTTTTCCTGCATGTTTATGTTTTAATGATGATATCAGACTTAAAAACCCCCAAAACAAATGTATGAAATACATGCAAACATCATCAGGATATTCAGGGAAACAGGAAAAGAGGACGACGGAACATCCACACCAAACACGGGAGAAATGCACCATCAGACACTCCAACACTGTTAATACTGTATCAGCAGCCTGACCTTCTCTCATGCACTTAGCCAGTCTTCTCTCTTTATCATCTCTCCTTTTACCATTTGATACAAAAGTTGATATATTTACCTTTTATTTATTTCTTTTATTGAATCAATTTCAGCCAATTCAACTGCAGCTGTTTTAAATGCTGGGCGGAAAACTGATCTCAGATTTGTCATGTTCAGTGAAGCAGCACCAAGCCAGGCTTGGAGCCCGGAGACCAAGGCCTGACCTGTTTGTAGCAGTGATTAATGGCACAGGGTCTATTTATTAACCAAATGCTGCCCCCTGCCACTGTGTGGTGTTGCTGCTGTCAGTCATCAGAGAGCCTCCCTCTCACCAGCAGCTTTGGTGGGAGACGAGTCTTCTCTCTGCCAGCTGTCTTCATCCTCCTCCCCTTCACAAGCGTCTTCCAGAGGGGGGTAGACACCTAGGTTCTGCATGTGCGCTTCAGCCATCTTCTGCACAGCTACACACAGGTACATACGCGCACACACACACACACACACACACACACACACACACACACACACACAGGGAGAAGGCCACACAAACACATGGACACAGGGATAGAGGGATATTTTGTTCTGGGTTTTACCACACTTCAGCACAGGTTTTATCAGGCCTAGATTTTATTTTACATACATGCCAGGCAGCCATTAAACACGTGCCCAGACAGACAGACAGACAGAGAGACCGACAGAGAGAGACAGACAGGCAACTGACAACAGCCTACCGGCTCCTCTGTTGGTTTCTGCACTTTCTCACTCCTCTACCATCTGCTTAAAAGCTGCCTTAGACCTTGACTCACATTTCTGTTTAATCATAAAATCTCCCCCATCACCTCCATCAGGCTCATGGTGTGAGACAGGTCAGCATTCTCAACGTACCCACTGCCCTTGAAAATTCCACCCTGACTGTCTGTGTGTGTGTGTGTGTGTGTGTGTGTGTGTGTGTGCGTGTGTGTGTGCAGTTAAAGGGCATGCTATGAGAGATGGCTGAGGTGCCCAACTCACTCTGTCATCACTCCACATGCAACAGACACCCAGCGAGCCCATTACAGCATAAACACTGCCGATTTTTGGTCTCTGTCAAACCCGCACACAAGACGCAGCATGCAGAGACAGAAGAAAGTGTGTGTGCATGCATGCGTGTGTGCATTTGTGCGTGTTTGTGTGTGTAGCACAGCTGCATACACCACTAACTTTAATCCAGGATGATCCAGACTTTCTAGACTCACATTCACCGTCTCACAGCTGGCATAGTAATCTCTTTCTCTCTCACTCCCTCCCTCCCTCTCTCTCTCTCTCTCTCTCTCTCTCAACCTGCATTGAAGTGTAAGAAAACACACGTGTGGCCTCTGTATGTAAAGGAGTGCAGGCAGAAAGGGCTTTAGTGTGCATCTACCCATCTGTTGCATGCACTGTTTTCCTTAGTCAGAGAAGCAAGGAGGCTGTTGGCTGCAGTGAAACCGGAAAACAAAGGGGGATTAAAACAAAAGGGTGATTCTCAGCACATGACCACCACCTCTGTTACACTGCCAACACTCCGCACACCCACCTTTGAGTGATGGAGGCTGATACACATTGGGGTTGACGCGTTTTGGTTTGAGCACTCCGTTCTCTCCTACGACCCACTGTTGACAAACAAGGCGATTTTATTAACGTTTAAATTTGAGGATGTTTTAGGATGACAACGTCTCTGCAGGACATTAATAGCGGGGTCAAGCCTGGCAAAATAATACCGCTGAATATATATTACAAACTAAGGCTTAACCATCCAAAATACTCAAGCAGATTTGAAAGCAGAATTTTAAAATATCAAAGATGCTTTAAAAATAAAAAAAAAGACAAAAATAAGTTGTGAAGTGAATTAACCAGCAGCATCACAGGTTTAATGAGTGAAACCAATCTATTCAGGGCTTTTTAGTGTGATTAACAATGCTGATATAAAGAAATAAAAGCAGGTGAAGATGATATTTAATGACAAATTAAATATCAGCTGAAAGGTGATATTTACAGGGAACAGCAGATGTATAAAATCACAGTGTTATGATGTCTGATGATGGAATGGTACATGAGGGAGTGTTTATTCTTTGCAGTAAAATGGAGGACAAATGAGACATTTATAATCAAAAAGAGTTTTGACTTCACCTTTACCTGATGGGTGGACTGATCATCCTCAGGAGATGATTGGTCGGCTACTCTGAACAGCGTAGCAGGCGTCGGCCTCCTGCGCCGAATCTATTAACAAACACACAACCAGGGAGCAGCCGTAAACATGTGAATAATTTAAGTCACCAACACTGTATTATTAATAATGCTCAGTGCAAAGTTCCATCCATCAGATGGAAAAAGATCATGCTGGTGAAGGCCATGGTGAGACCTTATGAGCTTCATTAGTGCCACTGCACAGCGGGCCGACGGGTCAGGAGCCCACAGGCAAGTTTCCGCGTGCGGCAGAGGACACGTCGTGGTCAGTGGGGTTAAAGATGAGTCATTACGTCATTTCACCGACAGACTCAACAAACACAGAGATTATGACTAGAACAGAACTAAAGCTTGTTGCTGAATTTATGAGGGCAAGCTGCTGATAAAGCGTTCACCGGAAATGAACGCCCTCCACACGCATCACATGATGCAGCGAGAAGAGAAGAGGATTTTAGGAAAGTGCACACCAAGCCCAGACAGGGCTCCCTGCAGACTTAAGCCACATCTGAGCAGATGGGAGGACGGAATGCAGATTTTTAAACTCGTTTCTCAGGGATTTCACTGGAAACCTCACCTTACGGATCCCACCTCAGCCCCGAAACAGACCAGTGTGCTGTGGAATGCCATTCTTCTCTGGAATTTCTTTGCACAACAGTCCTGCTGATTCAGAATTTTAATCCTTTGAAGCCAAAGTCCAGTTAAAAAAACAACAACCTTCAAACAATCCTGCTAACAAACGATTAGAACTAAAGATGTCTTTAGCTCTACTTTAAAGCAGACTATGTTCCACTAATGAGTGCTCCAATGCCATCCCATAAAGAGACCAGATCTGGAAACATCTGTATCAAGAACTGCAGTGTTGCTGTTCCCAGTTGAAGCCCATTTTTTTGAAGGACACTTCAAAATTGGCAGTTAATGGCTTCATATGTAAATACTATCAGCTAAATGTTGAGTTCAGAGGAAGTCGGAGCAAAGAACGGACATGTCCTTCCCAACCCTGACCAAGTGGCTGACCACGCTGCTGCTAACATCTGTATTTATGCAGAACTTTCACACTGAGATCAGTATTTATGTTTGGTTCCCTTCCAGCTTTTTGTGACGAGGTTCTTGTTGACAAAGCAGAGGTTCCTGGGCCTCTGCTGAGCGTAATCGAGTGTGGATTTCACCCTTATTTATGACCCTGGAAACACATTTTAATCTTGTCACGCAGCTGCTCGACTCCCTGTCGCTCAGACTACATTTCGTTTTTCTGTGTCGCCTCATTTCCATCTCACTTGATCTTCTGCCTCCTCCAGCCTGTTTGCTTCCTTGATATCATCTGCACTTCTCTCCATCATCATCATCATCATCATCATCATCATCATCATCATCTTGCTAACTGAAATGACATTATTATCTTTTTAGCACCTGACCTCTGTCATTTCCTATTCTTGGATACACAGAATCAAGTCTTCCTTTAAACTCCCTCCATCTCCCCCTGATGCAGAGTCCTGGTTAAACATGCTGCTGTTTAAAAAAAAATAAAATCAAAAATCGGTATAAATACACGAAGCTTTCTATCCAATTATTGAATACCATCAAACAAAGATTCAGATACATTGAGGTATTTGGGGATTATTTGATGTTTACAAAATAATAGTGGCGCTGTATTCTCTAGCGATGCCAGATGACATATGCACAAACAACTCTAGTAATTTTCCAGCCTTAAATCCATTTGTGTTATATAATATGTATGTGACTTCCTCATTTGTGCCAACAGTGGGGCATGTGAGATTACTCCTGCTGTGCTTTATCCTGCTCCCCCACCCGCTCATACCTCTCTAAACCTCCTGCCCTCAATCTGCCAAAACATTGCCTTTAGCAGCAGCTATTGTTTTTTTGGTCAAAATCAGTCAGGCTTCTGTGTACTAGGATTGAGGACGTCTCATTAGGCCGCTGTCTTTCCCAAGATGTAATAGCTCCTCATCCAATTCCACACAGAAGACAGTGTGAATGATGACCCTCATCTGTACTGTCTTTAAAAACAGGTGTGCATGTGGACTACTTATCTAAACTACTTACACTATATTTGTTTTCTTCTTACCTTCAAAAAGGACCCTAATATTACAATTCCAGGGCTTCATTTTATGCAAATGACCACAGCATGACCACAGCAAATGTTGACTCTGCACATTTATGCGTCAGAGTGCAGGTTTGACTGCGTTGGCACTGACCCATCTTCCGTTTATCCACTTGGGTGCAGAAGGGTTGAAATGGGTCTGCTCCTGATAGGCTCTTCTCCAGAGTGAGTTCATAGCTGGGGCTATATATAAAGCAGTAGAACAGCGTAAACTAGATCAGAGGGCTCTCCAGAGGTTCTGAAATGAGATGGGCTGCTCTGCATCAGGGCTGACATTTGGTGGATCTTGATAAGTTGCTGGTGCAGATGATGTCCAGTCACAAAGCTGAGAAAAACAACTTACTCTCATTCTCAGATCTCATATCTGTGAGGCACAAGCTGTGAGGTTTTAATCTCAAGCGTCTCATCTCATCCAATTTAACCTGTTTAAAGTCTTTAAGTCGGTGATGCAGCAGAAATTAAATCCACAGAAAAGGGTATTTTGTCTTGTAATGTCGTGGACTCACTGCTGCTGTGCAAATTTAAATAAATCCATTAAAGATTTAATGACTGTTTTGTATCATAATGTGTTAGAGATGAGGACGATCAAATTACAGAACAGTTTTGGGCCCCAGGATGTTTTTTCTTTTTTTAGAGAAAATGTCTTTTGAGTGCTGCCAGGATTAAATTTAAGTACAAGCCAACCCTTCTCCTTCCTGCATAAATTGGCAGACAAAATCTTTCCATTGTCGCAACAAATACACGACTAAAGGTCAGGGTTTAGTTCTTTAAAGTGACACATGACTCATGTTGAGGTGAAGCTAATCTGAGATAGACGACAGCGACGTGCAACTGCCACCAAACTTCCAGAGCTACACTCACTTGTTGATTTTCAGCCTGGACCAAGAACAGAACTGTGAAATTTAAAGCATTTACTGCAGGACAGTGGTTTGACGTGTGTTCAGTGGTCTGGGTTTTGCGTGTTTCTTCCTATTTGAATTATCAGCAGCCTTGAATTCCTATCATGCTCACAGGCTACTCAACATTCACCTTACGATTCCACAGCAACCTTTGTCCCCACCATTGGCTAACTGAATAAACAGACGGGTTAGAGACGGCATCTGGAGGGCTCTCCAATGACCCCAAATGGGTGATCTAATTATACTGCACCCACTGGCAGAATGATATTATACTCACTTAAAGCCCCTACGCTCCGTCACACACACCAACCCTGTGCCACCTTTACATAATTAGCTGCTGCTAGCTATGCTGTGTGTCATTCCAAAGACTATGAGAAGACAGGTTTTTATTGCCACGCCACTGCGATAATGTGCCAGTGGCAGATGAGTGATAGGAAGCCACCTGCCAGGCCACAGTCGACCCTAGAGCAACGCAACAGGAGACACGCCAATCAAAGCTTTTCATTGAGACAAAGTGCTTAGCCCACAGATAATCTTCGTGCATGTGCAGGCTTAGTGGCATGCTGTTCAGCTACAATTACCACTTCTGGGGGTCATTAGTCAGATACAAACAAAGGACAAAGAAACAAGCACATGAAGATGACCAGTTTGCGTCAGTTCAGGGTCACTAAGCTGCAGGCCATAAACATGAAAAAGATGTCTCAACAGCAAAGATGAAAAGCAGAGATTACAGCAGTACCACTAGCAAAGAGCTGGGAGAGCTCCGCCCAAAGAGCTCAGTTTCCAACATATTGTGACTTTGCACCCAAAATGGTAATCTGGAACATCACCAACATGTAATTGTCTGTTTGCCCCATTAGCAACATTTCCTGAAAATTTCCGTCCGTCCAGTTACTTTGCTAACAAACAGACAAACAAACAACCTCCTCTGCCAAAGAGGTAATAACTGTACAAGTTAACCAGTAGCACTAGTATAGGAATACAAGGTTGCGTAACATAGTAGGACGCTTCATGACCAAAGCCCCTGTGGCCTTGATTCCGTTTCTTTCTGTATTTCTTTAATTGCTTTAATTAATTTCAATCATCTGTTCCCTGGCCCATTATCAATATTTCATGAACATTTCAAAACAGATAAACGCCAGCCATCACACAGAATCCTTGGCGGAGGTAATAAATCCATATCTTTGCCGTGTTTATGAAACAGGGATGCAGCCTTATCTCTTTGTTTTTGAGTCACGCGTCAGCGCTCTTTTCCGCATACCTGCGCCGATCTGGAGGGAAAGGTAGACGCTTCGGGGGAATCAATAGGCAGGAAAGCAGCTGAAAGCCTCCGATGGATGTTGCTTTGCTTTAACATTTGATGACATCTGGTGACAAGTCAGCTCCAGATCCTGGCCAGCACTTATCCTCTACACCACACTGTGATCTCTTGCCTTAATCCTCTTCCTCTACTCTCATCGCAGATATGATTGCTGATGTTGTGGCTACGGCCAAGGTTAAACTGTGTGGGGCAGCAGGGTGTTTGGACAAGAACGTGTGCACACTGGTGGGAGTTGCGCTGCCCTGATGGAAACCATTTTAAGTCTGATTAAAACTTGAGTGAGTGCCCTGAGGTCACGACAACGATGGCGACAAACGAATGGTTCACCCGAGAACGTCCAAAACCAGGGTTTGACGCAGCGTCGGTGCCAGCACTCAGGCTCATTTCAGCTCATTGTGTACACTGCCAACAAAGAAATAAACCCAGGCCCGTTATTTATGTTTTCAGCGTGTACACATTACACACGGACCAATGCACAGGAGCCAGCAAATTATTCACTTGATATTATCATCAAAACTGCAAAGCTTCTGCATTGATGTATAACAGAGCGGATTAATTAATATGCATTGATAAACAAAACCTCCACTGCTACAAAAACTGTTATATGAAACTTTTCTCTGTGGTCATTGACTAATCAAACCACAGATTCTGTCAACGACAGGAAAGAATGAACTCATTTTCAGTCCTGAGAACACAAAGAGCCTTTGATAGTGTCCACACTTTAATTACAAACCGTTGGTTCCAGTAAGGTGATTTATGCTTTAAAAAAACAAAAAAAAAAACATTTCCTGCTTTGCTTTTATGGCTACAGGCACAGCCTTGATATTTAGATAACTACTCCCATTTTCAAGAAGCTGAATGTGCCATTGGGAAAACTGAGTCACATTTAATGGAGAAGGTTAGAAAGCACAAAAAGAATGAGCACAAATTCTAACCGTAACCTACAGATCCTAGAAATTCCTTAAAGAAAGCCAGAAGCCATCTTATTCTCTATATTTAAATTACATTTCTTTCTCTCTCACACCCTCCTGTCCAGTCCCAGGCTGGTTTTGTGTCAGCAATCAAGATGATCTCCTGGATAGTGCATGTTGACAGTCCCCTAAACGGCTAATGTTTAGCCACAAATACACATTGCATCAAAGGTCACTACTTTTCAAAGTTTAACATGGACTCTGGAAGAAATGAAGAAAGAAGCCGCCAACACGTCTACTATTGTGGCTCTGCAGACGTTGATTGAATCAAGGACACAGCAAACCTACTGTTGCACTTTATCGCTCATGAGTAACTCAGGGTCTGTGGTTTTCTATTATGTGGATTTTGTTCTGGTTCTTGGTGGGCCAGAGGAATAGACTTGGACACTCTCTTTAACTTCAGAGTAAACATTCAAACACGAATACCCTATGATTGTATCTTAAAATTCTAAGGCTTATAGTGTGAAAAAAGGATCAGTGTTTTCCTGTAAACGCACAATATTTCACTGTGTGGGTGGTGTAAAAGCGTCTCTCACATTAGCGCATCATTGCATCACATCAAATTGCATTGTTACGCATCGACGAACATGTAACCGCACCAACGTAAACAAGCTATCAGACAGCCACAGCCGTCCATTAAAGCTGACCTTTCAGAAGCCGTCTGTGGGAGAGCCCTCAGTGACATAGTTGTGGGGGTTGTCACCATGGTGACAAAATCAGTTCAGGCTAGTTAGCATTTTTGGGGTTTAAATGCCAGAAATACATAACGCACTGAAAAGGAAGCCATTGTAAGTCATTAGTAAACAGTCTTGTGGGCGACAGCCATTTTTGTGGGAGGGGAAGGGAATGAATTGAGTGTCATTTGCTGTTACCCCTGACCACCCACATGTCCCTGCATACTCCCTTCAGCTTTGGGTTGATGTTATCTGCTTTAAAACACACAAACATCTTACCATGAACAGTTTCCTACGCTCCGCTTTGGTTCAAAACAGCTTCCACTAATCTGTCGACGACCAAACGAAGGATTTCTACTCATTCTGCTGTTGAAACTCGTTCATTCTGTCTTTGGACAGAAACCAGGAACCATTTAGCTGAACCAAAAGATTCATCACACCTAAAATAACTGTAGGTAAAGGCCACAGTCCCCCTGCTTAAGGAGGACTAAATATAGCTGTTCACTGTTTGACCATAGGGTGATGGAGTAATAACCTTTCCCCCAAAACGGAAGGAAGGAGAAGCTCACATATGGTGGATTGATATCCTGTGATTCCTTGGAAAGGACTCTAGAGATTGGAGTGTGACCAAAGTGCATGAGGAACAGAGGAAAATGTGAGCGAGGTCAGAGGTAATAAACAACAGTCAGAGGAAAAACACACTTTAATTTGATGCGGTGGTTCAGTTCCTCTGCCAGTCGCCTGCATAATGTCCAATAACAAAATGAAGCAAGGTGGTGACTTTTACGACAGCAATAAAAAAGGTTTCCCGCCACATTGTTTTCTCGCTTTCCCATCCATCTAACTTCAGCCCTCCTCAGGAGGGATGAGCCACTGACCTCGATCTACCTCAGCACCGAGCAGCACCTCAGTCCAGTTTCTTCTGCTCTAGAATAGATTTGTTTGCACTGGAACCAAGAATTAAATAAAAATAGAAGTCGTTAAAAACAAAGTGACATTTGTTGTCCTAAGAACAAAAGGAGCAATGACTGCACCACCTAATGACCAGACACTGGCCAGAGAGTAAGAGGGGAAAAAGATGAGGTTTAAAAAAGTTACAATGAACTGTAGTAACTACACAATGTCAGGACTTGTTGGAAATGTGAGCTGGCTTCTGAAGGATAACAGTTTTCACATCAGGCTTAAAATGTTGAGCAGGCCGAGATGAAATGCGACAAAAACTTCCGAACTGCATTTAAATCATCATCATCCCCACAGACCCAGATGTATCTTTTCCTTGTAACAATCTATTCCTTCAACCACCGGCTCACCATCTCCACTTGCCGAGGGTCCAAGTTGGTGGGCGCAGAAGACGGGACGGCAAATTGAATCTTCTTTCTCTCCTTGGGCTCCACTTCGACCTGGGTTGGCACAGAAGCATCCATGTCTCTGGATCCTGAGGAGTCTGACTCCCAGTGGAAAGGATAGGTCACTGGCAAAGATCACTCTAACCTCCCTAAGATCCTCCCACTGCTGAGTGGTCTCGCTCCTAGACCCCTGTCCTCTCTCTATCTGCCTCGCTCTCACTCTTGTAGTCAAGAAATTAAGAATTCTTTTCCTCTTTCCTGTTCCAGCTGTTGACAATATGTAGCATTTGCCCCTGTTCTCCCTTTTTCTCCCCTCCCTCACAACTAGAGCAGCTGGAGTAAATGAAGCACGACTGTGGGTCTCTGGTGGTGAGAGAGAGAAATGGGTGGGCAGAATGTGGGGGGAGTGGCCTGTCTCCAAAGGAGGAGTGGTCATTGTGAAAGGGGGAGTGGTCAGAGCCTGTAGAGCAGGCGTGAGTTGGGGGCATTTTTCCTGTCTATCTACAGGCTGATGTAGATTCTGTTATCAGAAAAAAAAGTAATCTCATCACATCAGCTGAGCCTCTTTGGCAGAGATTTATGCAGAGAGAGGGAGGGAGGGATAATCAGCAGGAGGGATGTGGGAGTTTGTGTCGAGGGGGGATGGACACGAGGAGCAGTTAAGCCCATGCAACTAACATTATTGATTTATTAGGTTGGGCTCTTATGTGACGTTGTGACTAATGATCTTCAATGAAAAACCCTTCACTGACAGAGTCAAATGCTCTGACTAGCTACCAAATCCTATTGTAGCTATAAAATGTTTAATAAGCTGCATGCAAAAAAGAATAACTGAACAAGGCAAGAATATATTAAAACGTGGGACCTTTAATGGAAATATACAGACAGGTCATGGCGCAGAGATAGCATGGGAGCGGTCCCAGTGTTATTTCAAGAGCCCTTGCTGTTTCACTCACATGTTTGAGGGATTTGGAGAGTGAAGAGAAATGGATTTGGCCCAAAGGCAAAGTTGAGCTTTTTCATTGGCTGAGTAGCAGGAGGATGAAGATGACAAAGATGATGATGATGATGATGATGATGATGATGATGATGATGATGATGAATGTGGTGACTGGAGGGAATTGATGGGCAGAAAAGTGAAAGAGGGCCTATGTGTACCTGCTGCTCTTTAAACTAGTCTTCACACTAGAAACTCAATAAACACTATTTATACCCCTGGCTATAAATAATAACTAACCCTAACTCTGTTTTCAATTATTGTTTATACAGTTTTATAATATGTCAAAGTACCTCAGTATTTTCACGTTGCACCAATCTAGAAAGAGTTTATAATTAATCTACGTGACCAAGCTCAGGAGGATAAACGAAGAACAAAGTGGGGGGAAAAAATGAATAAATTAAATATATTGCGCAAGTAAGCACGAGAGCTGGACAGCAAATATGAAACAAAGATTGGCTGTGATCTTAGAGACCCATAAATTAGGTATTTAATCTCCAAATAGAATCATAATTCTCTGGGAAAGAGGGATCTTTCTGACTAAGAAATTGTGAACTACGGAAGATGACAGTTCCACACACACATTGAATTTTATCTTATCAGACTTGGCATGTGACAGTCAGCAGAGTGAGAGCTGATAAAAAACCTCAGTGTTATGTCCTTTAAGACCACTGCTCTCTGCATTAGATTATTACATGCAAGAATACATTTATTAAAACATTTACAAAGTAGGCCATGCAATGTTATTGTGATGGGAATATTACTGTGATATGAGCAGATGCTGCAGAATTCATGTACAAAAAAAAAAAAAAGAAATCGTTTTAGAACATTCCATTAATTAGGATTATAAACAGGCTTTGTACCACTAAAGCAGGTGTCCTCAGAGGGGCCCAGAGAGAGGCCCTGCCTCTGTCTGCACCTCTCTTGAATTGTGCGTCATTACCATTGATCCGGTTACATAACATATACAGTTTATTACATTATGAATGAGAAATCGTATCCGAACGGCACTACCTGCTGTCATGGTGAAGTAACTACACTGTGAAGTGGAACGTCCTTCAAACAGTATTACTTGTAATATGAAAATAAATATTGGACAAATTGGGTTGGAAATTGGATCAGAGTAGTCTGATTAACTGGGGCGCTAAAAGAGGATAGAGAAAAGGGATTATCTCCTGCGCTTGTTATCACTGCAGTGTCAGATGCCAGGGAACCATTTTCCATCTGGAATGTGCTGGAATAACATACAAGATTAATGATGAGATAATCCCTGAGAATGTCGAGAGAGGGAATCCTGGGAATAACTAGATGAAAGATAGGAGAGATGGGGAGAATAAAGTAGATGAGAATCTGATGTTATTAGCAGGTATTGCGTTATCAGCTGTTATTACAGTTCTGGCTGCTACACACCACTGACAGACAACTAGTTGTTCTAAATCTAAAATAATTTAAAAATCTCTGTGTTTATGCTTAGAACAGCAGATTACACAAGATATGCCCTTACCTTGATCAATAACATTCTATCATGGACAGGAAATATTATTTTTCAAAACTGTATTAAACTAATGCTTGGTTTTGTGCTCTTTCTTTTTTCCCCCGGTTTTGTTATGTCGTGGTGATTCCCTGAACAGCCAGTAGATGGCGCCAAATGCTAAACTTGGTTGTGGAAAAGCCCATCGAGCAGGACGCAGTTTCTCTAGCGGTCACTGACATTTGCATGAGCCGACCGCTGGGGGCGTTAACAAGCATGCAATAAAGGCAGAGCCAATCCATTAATGCACAGGATCTTTGTGAAGCACAGGATCTTTGAGAACATTTTTGTAAACTCTGTTTGAAAGCTCCAAAATCTAGACACATAAAACACAGACATTATAATGATAACACAGGTATGAGTGAGGTAGGAATATGCGTGGGTGCGCAAGGATTGATGTGGCACGGGCTTTTGGGGAAGTGGAAGACATGGTGGAGCAGGAGAGCAGGACAAGGCAGTCGGGCAGTGATTTAATTAGCACCCTCTACCCCCTCCAGCCCTTCACTCATAGCATCAATAATGCATGGCCCCTTGTTTCCATTGCCACAATTAATCCTCTTTTACTATAATTAAAAGCCAAAAATCCCACAAGATGGTTTGGCTTGGCCAGGAATGGCTTGGACTGGCATGGGAACTGATAAAAAAAATTCTAGAGCTTCAGATATGCCCTGAGGACCGACAGGTGGACAGACAAACTGACACAACCCTGCGGTTAAACCAGGAAATCACTAATAACCCAGTCGCAAATGAGGCCGGAAGGAAAGATGAAGTAATACTTAGCACGCAGGCAATTTAAATGATGATGATCTTAACTTTTTCAGGTTGATGACAGGAAGTGCAAATGAAAGACAAATGCACACTCAGGTAATACACACTCAATCTGATTCCCAGGTGAGGTTTTTCTATTTGGCAGCCGAATCCGAGGAGCGGGAGAGGGAGAGGAGGGGCCCTCAGATGCTGCAATTACAACCACACTCTCTGGGCAAGCAAACAAGAATGGGTATTTCAGTCAGGAGATCTCCATGGGTACCTATGGTGGTGGGGGCCTGGCACACCTAGGCACAGGCACACACACAAACACACACACGCATGCACTCACGCAGAACCTCGCACACAGATACACAACGCACACAGTGGCTGCCAGAATTTTTCACCTCCCAATCACAGATGCCACAATTCTCACATCAGTATCACTGCGCAGAAGCTGCCAACCGTTATGCTCATTGATCTATTGTACGAGGTTTACAAAATCAGTATAAATATGTATCACAGTATGTAGCTGGTGGATTCACCTTTGTGAAAATATGTGAAATGAGAATCCAGGCTTGGCACGTTTTCAGGAAAAAAACGCAGCTGGCAGAGCAGAGGTCAAATATCGTTTCTTCTCCTCTTTCCTCTCACCTGGCCCTCCAACGCTTTAACCAACGCTTCACTTCAGACGCTCCACTGTGCATGTCCTCATTGGTGTACAATAGGAGCACATCCTCTGGTGTGGGTTCATTGTCGATGCTCCACGCAACTCCTCCTCCTGCCCCTCTGTCCTCGGCCCCATCTCCACTTGATTTATCGCTCTAAAATACCACTGCACTAATTAGTCAAGTAATTAATTAATAGGCATTTGCATTTGTGCATATGCAATTAGGAGGCTGGAGAGAGGAGAGTGCAGATGGGGTCTGAGCGTCTGGTGTGTGTGTGTGTGTGTGTGTGTGTGTGTGTCTGCATAAGGAGAAGTTTGCAGTAAAGTGCAGGTCATCACCTTGCATGTTTGACAGTAAAAAAATTAAAATGACAAAGAGGTGTGGGGGTGTGGCTTGCTAACTTTGAAAAGATAAGGGCGTCATTTAAGGGAAAAAGAAAGACTGAAGAATTCAGATTCTTCAACACGACGTAATTTGGCTACGTGACTAAATGAATTTAGTGTTTAAAACACACAGCAGGTGGCCTGTACTTCACAGTAGTCTTAAGCAAACAGAATGCAAAGTCATTATAAAACATCCTAATTCCAAACAACCTCTATTCTGGCATGTCTGTAGCAGAACAAACCGTCCCTGATTGCCGTTGCTTTGAGCCCAGCGCTGGGCCAAAGCCACGCTGTTGACATTTAGCATTTATTTTGGCAAGGTAACCTGGAGGTTGTCTGGGACTTGTTGAGAAAAGCACTTACCCTTTTTCTCCCAGAAAAAGGGATCCAATAGATTGGCTGTGATGTTAGATGCCCCCCGAATCTCCTGCACACACACACACAACAATACACACCTTCAAAATCCTCCCACAATGGTTTGGTGGAGTGCCAGGTCGCCGTCTCCTCATCCCAGAAGGGAAGGGATACATTAGTGGATGTGAGGCATCACGGCTCCCTAACCACAGCTGTCGCACTGCTGGTGACCCCAGGGATGACCCCGCAGCCCCCCTAAAAGTGCTTCAGCTGTGTCTGCTGCAGAGATGTAGAAGTGATCTCGTCCCAAGGACACGACGCCCTGCTATCAGCCATGTTCCCTGTTCCCTCAGTGCAGCAGTCTGTGTGCCAGGTTGGACCTGGTGGTCATGGAGCTCATTTATGCAACATTAACTCCATCTCTGTCAGCTAAATAGAGCGATCTTAGCTCCGGACCAGCAAAGTGAATTGTGTCGTAGAGAGAGAAAGACTCTTTTCTCGCTACTACAAAAGAGTTATACCAGTATAAAACACGGCACTGCCCTGCCAGGACCTACCAGCACCATCTCTTTATTATCTGCCTTCCTTCTCTTTTTTCATTTATCCCTCGTGGGTTCGCACACCTGGGTCTCTCTCTCGCTCTCTCTCTTTGTGTTCATGCGTCTCTTTGCCTCTGTCTGGCGCCTGCCCCTGCAGGCACCGTTTTCTCATTGAGCCGAATACCAGCAGCAGAGCTGGCAAAGCTCACACGTTCAGAGACAGCAACTAGTAAGCGTTTGATCTTTTCCTCCAACTCTTTAGCAAATCAAAAGTGAGTAAACAGTGTTGAGTTACACGCTTTACCTTCTTTCCTACCTTTGGTTTGGAAATAGAAAATGGGTAGGGGGATGGGGATGCATCATCACTGCATTAAGGCTGTGGAACAGAAGGCATATTGTTTATTTATTTACCTAATTGGATCAAATTATGCTTCAATTTATTCAGCACAAGGACAACCAAAACCAGTTGTGATTTGTTCTGACTCTTGTGCACAACGTCGGCGCAGACGACCCACTTGCCAAAACTGCACATTAGTCGAATTAAAAAGTATAATATTACATTTACGTTGTGTGCATGTGAACCGTGCTTGTGTCTGACTTGATATAAGTTCCATCTATTATTGCATTAGAGCATATTTAAGATATAATAATAATGGAGACAATCTAGGGAAAGATATTCATCATTCAGACATGATTCTGAGGCACAGGTTGAGTTGAGCATCTTCACTGCTTACACATCCTGTGGACTTTATGGAGAAATCTATATGCTGAGCTTATTATATTTAACATACTCGAGATGCCTATGACCTCCTGGCGGTTGCTGCAGTGTGTGTGTCGGGGTCTCCTAAGGCTAGACTAGATATATTAATGAGGAAAATTTGCAGGTTTGAGTTAAAAAAAAAAAAAAAAGGAAAAGAAAATAGATGGCATTCATTCCTTGAAACAGCAGCACGGGTCAGCTATGATGAGATTTGTTGTTGCACCATTTTATTTTCTCCCTCTCTCCTCCTTTTCTCTCATTCCTTGAAACAGCAGCACGGGTCAACTATAAGATTTGTTGTTCCACCATTTTATTTTCTCCCTCTCTCCTCCTTTTCCTCCTTTTTTCTGGCTGTGTGAGCTCTAGCGTGGTGACAGATGGCGAAGCCCTTCCTCCTCCTCCTCCTCCTCCTCCTCACCACCTCACCCTCCTCTCTCTCTCTTTCTCCCCCCCCCCCAAGTCTCCCAGTTTCTCCCCCCGGGGGCAAATCTCTCCAAATGCGGGCGCATGTCAATCACTGGGCTCTGATGTGATGGCTCTTGCCGGTGACGTGCCAGCCATATGGGCGCTGGCATCACAGCCTTAGCTGGTATGTAACCCCTTCCTCAGTAGCTCACGGTCCCACTCATACACGCGTGCACACACATTTGCATGCCACTTGCACATTAACACACGGACACGCAAAGACACACGTTCGTTTATATTAGACTGCGCGCCGAGAGAGGCACCACCAAACGCGAGAGCTGCGCGGCGTCTGCATCCTTGTGACGGGGAGCGGTGCTTCGCTCACTCCTGGTCCCTGAAGATGGTCTGAAACTCAAACCCGTGGTTTTCCCCTCCCATCCCTGGTGGAGACATCGAGCCAAGGTGAGTTTGAAACTGAACAATTGAAAGCAAACATTCTGGATGCTCTTGTTCCTCCAAAATGGAGGACGAATTTAATCTAATTAAACGATGAAGGTGTATCGGTGTCGGCATTGACGCAATGGCTGTTTAACAATTTAAAACACATTTATCTGTCAGATTGTAATCTAAAGGTATAATTACATTAACTGATTTGGAAATAACGCATAACCGGTTCGCTGTGTGTGATTCCGTATTGCAGTTTACATTTACTGTCGGCAAAATTATTTTCCTCAGTTTTACGGAAAGAAAAGGTGCATAACGTATTCTGACTGATGGATTTCCACTTAATTGGCCCCGCCATCCCCTGCTGTCCCAATGCGTGCCCTTCAACTTCTGACATTGAGAAGTAGCTGGAGATAAAAGACAGACCCAGACAAGACCGAGGCAGGGATCTGGTCCAAGGATCAGTTGGGAGCATGAAACGGACCCTTTCTGCAGCGCTGCAATTAGATCGTAGGATCTGACTTCCAGATTCCTGCGTTTGGACCTTAAATCGGTGAAACAAAAGAGCGTAAGCTTGGGTACAGTACTTCTGCTGGAAGATCAACTATCACACATTTTTGGAGATTTATTAGTGATTTTATCGCTGATTTTCCTTTTCATTCTCTAATGAAAGGGTGGGACTATTGACAGGCGTCGTTATCTCTGAGCATCATTAGCTCTTTATTTTAGACGTGCTTATCATTCAGTTGAACTGTTGTAGCTGTGCGTAATCGGAGATTGTGCTTAGTAAGTAAATGAAATGCGTTTTTATATTTAACGAAGGCTAAAAGGATACAAGTGATTTCCATCTGCAAAGGTTATGTCTGACTAAGAAACTACTTTGAAATCAAGCACTCTTGCATACTGAATTATGTGTGAAATCTATTTCATGTAAGCTACATGGTCTGTTAATTAAACGTTGCTGCGTGTGTGTGTGTGTGTGTGTGTGTGTGTGTGTGTGTGTGTGTGTGTGTGTGTTTTTTTTTTTTCTTCTAATGAACGTACCTCCTGAGCCAGAGATTTAAAAACTAGATTTTGCCCCCGGCACCCCCCCCCCGAGATAATTACCCAAACATCACAGTCTACCTTACTGGAAGGGGGTGGGGTGTTAGTGGGGTGTTGCAAATCTGTGTGGTGATGCACTGTGATAATAGAGCGAAGGTGATATTGAGGAGTGTAGGACGATGGAGGCTCATTGAAGCGGTCCTAGATCAGCTCATCTCTGTCTGCTCTGGAATGGGCTGCGCTGATTAATCAAGTGGTAGGCTAAACTTTACTTAAAATTTGTGTTGAAGCGCCAACAATTCCTTTGCATCTTATTATCTAATATTCACCGATTAGACATTCGATGTTGTTTGCTTGTAGAGCCGTGTTATTTATCTCAGTATGAAAATCACTTCTTCTTCTTCCCATTGTGTTTGTATTATTTTCTTTTTTCGACTATAGTTTTCAGTTACCTCCAGGCTGGGAGCTTTAATTTAATCATCACCGCGACTTTGACCAGAACCGCTTAAATAAAGCCCCGCTTTTCCCCTCAGAGCAGAGGTGTACGGGCTGGATGAATAGTGTTGGAATGCAGCCAGCAGTGTATAGGCGTCAGGAGGAGTGAAAGGGGGCCCCCGTGGGACCCATAATGTGGCCCCTGCCGCTGGGACTCGCTGTGAGAGGACACGACGGGGCACTGGTGACAGCAGGGAATTAAACGCGGGTCTATCTGAGTGAAAGATTTTAAATGGGCTTTTTTAATTGCGTTTATTTATTTATTTATTTTTTTTCATTTTTCCCCACCGCAGTTATAGAATGTGTCCTTGAGATTAAAATAAGGACGTCGCTTATGCGATCATCAGTTTCTTTCTATTTGAGTTGTGTTTCGTCGTTTGCGAATGCTTTATATTTTTCTTCGTGTCGTTCACAGAATCACAATGTTGACGAGGCTTTTTAGCGACCCATCTCTACTTCCAGATGTCCAGAAATATTCTGGCTGGGCGGAGGACAGCGATTCCGACGATAACAAACTCAAAGATGACGACCAAGACGCGCAGGACGACATGGATGAAGCTGAACTGAGAGGCGGCAGCCGGACGCAGTCTGAACACGCAGGAGAAGACGACGAGGATGACGGAGTGGAGGAAGAGGACGATGGAGACGACACGGAGGGAGACAGGCCCAAGAAAAGGGGCCCAAAGAAGCGCAAAATGACCCAGGCCCGAATCGAGCGCTCCAAGATGCGACGGATAAAGGCCAACGCACGGGAGAGGACCCGCATGCACGACCTGAACTCTGCGCTCGACAATCTTCGTAAAGTGGTTCCTTGTTACTCTAAAACTCAAAAACTGTCCAAAATTGAGACACTGAGGTTGGCCAAAAATTACATCTGGGCTCTGTCGGAGATATTACGCTCCGGGAAAAGACCCGACCTGGTATCGTACGTGCAGACGCTGTGTAAAGGACTGTCCCAGCCCACGACCAACCTGGTGGCGGGCTGTCTGCAGCTCAACTCCCGTAACTTTCTCACAGAACAGCAATGCCAGGACGGGGGGAGGTACGGGGCCGGTTCTTTCTCCATGCATTCATACCCCTACCAATGTGCGCGCCTGTCCAGCCCCCACTGCCAGCAGAGCTCAAACTCACACGCGCTGAGGACGCACGGTTACTGCTCTGCTTATGATTCCCTTTATGGCGGGAGCGGATCCCCGGAATACAACAGTCCAGAATATGAGCCCCCCTTAAGCCCACCCTTGTGCATCAATGGCAACTTTTCACTAAAGCACCAAGGCTCCGCCTCACCCGAAAACGAGAAGGGATACCACTACTCTATGCATTACTCCAGCCTTCCTGGATCCAGATCCACCGCGGCCCACAACCTGGTGTTTGGCTCCTCGGGGAGCCGGGGTGGCATTCACTCTGAAAATGTCCTGCCTTACCACGACATGCACTTACACCACGACCGGGCCCCCGTGTATGATGAACTGAACGCTTTTTTTCACAGTTAAAATGAAAAACCTATATCGTGCGTTCGCTTGCAATCAACATCCACGGCACACTTTTTGACATAAACCTAGCAACCGGGACCGGGCTTCTGGGAGATTTTCCACTAATTCTCATGTCTGTTTTGCTCGTATCTATCCATTTTCTGCTGTAGCCAGGGGTCTAGGTACAGTCCTCACCTCACATCGTGCAACTAAAGAAAAACTCCATAAAGGTGAACAGAAACTGTTCAAGTCGACACTTGATGATGAAAACATTTCAGTGTAACGTTTGTGTTTGTATCAGTGGTTGTTTGCATTTTGATGATTGGAAGACAACGCTTTCCAACTTTACCACACTGCCACACGTCAAACTTTTCAAATACACGAAATAAAAACAATAACTAAAAAGTCAATCGTGCAAGCCGCGTTGGGTCCTATTTATTGGACACCTGTTGGGGTTTTGCAAACGGAGATTTAAAGAAAGAGAAATGTTTAGTCGATATAGATTGGGTTGGCATAGAAAAATCTGTTTTAAAATGAATTAATTCGTTATTACGCCATCTATGCAAAACCCGACGAGACGAGGCAAGGCAGGGCCTTGCCTCACACACACACACACACACACGCACACACACACACACACACACACACACACACACACAGTGAATCCGACGATGGCTGGGTTGGCCAAAACAGTGAAACTGCCAAAACATTGTTTAAATTACAGTGAAATATTTTCCAATATTTATTTCTTATTGCCTCTGTTCTTATAATTATGTCACTGTACTGTATTTTGTTTTGTACAAAGTTTACTTTGTTTAATTATTATTATTGCAATTACTTTATTTAGTAATTAATGTTGATAATCTATGAAAATGAGGGGATCCCATGTTGATGAGCATTTTTCATATAATCAGTACTTTCCAAGCGTGTGGTAAAATAATAAAAAAAAACAGCAATGAATGAAACTGTGGAGCTTTTTTTTTAAACAATCACTAACATAACTGAATAAATTCAACACATTCAAATTTTGCAAGAAATGCAGCCCTGCATGCGTATATAATCGTATAATTTAATTAGATTTTAACGAGATTTAAGAAAGTAAAGAGGCATCTTCAAGAGAAAAAGACTCGGTCTGCGAGCATGAAAATTCAGAGTTCACACAGAACCTGAAGGCCTTTGCTGACAGAAGAGAGAGGGGCAATGTTTAATCTTAGTCCCGGCTGCGGATTTGCCGTTTTTACTTGATAAATCTGATTACCAAATCCGGTCTAAAAAAAAAAAAAAAAAAAAAAAGTAAATGACACGTACGGAAACGAGTGACTTTGCGATGTAGGACCCTGGTAAAAAAAAAAAAAAAAAAAAAAAAAGGTCTGATCAGCCACAAAATGCCGGGGAGCCGCATGTGTGCATGAGCTGCACGGAGAGCTCCACGACTGAAGCACAGCTGCAAATATGGACCACAGTTTACAAGAAGGAGTCAACTTTTAAAACCCGAGTCAATATGAGAATACTGGAAGTTAGGGAAAATATTTTAGCATTCCACATGAACTATACGGAATTTTTTGTAATGGGTTTTTAGAGCATAACAGGTGTCACTGTCATGAGGGAATCGAATATAATTCAAAAAAATCATTCACAATTTTCAGTATTTTCCTTTAAGAGCATATGACTTATATAGGGCATATTTGGTGACATTTTGCGGCATTAATTATGAAAAAAAAAGACATAACATTTCAAGTTTCAGGCCACTGATAAAATGCAAATCTCTTTTTTTTTTTTTTTTTTTTTTTTAATCGTTCCTTGGCCATTTATTTTGACGTCGATAATGCATTAAGCATCAGGTAGCTATAAATTATAGAATCGTCCCTCCCAGCATAGTTTCACCTCTTGTAAGTTTAAACATGCATCTCATATTTATGTCATATATTATGAACGTGGTTTTATACTGCGCTATAGCCAGCTTATATGGGCCTTTTAAACCACCGATGTATATGTATTAAATGCACACGATGACACGTTTTCTCCGTCTTTTCACATATCTGGGGGGAAAATATAACAATCGTCTCTCACGCACACACACACAGATAAAGACAGACATACAGACACACACGCACACACGCACAGAGCGAGACAGAAAGAGAGTAAGGGGCAGCCGTTGCCACCCCGCCTGGGTTTGGAGAGCTGCCCTGGGACCCATATGTTCCCTAATGTCTTGGGTCCTTTATAAAGACACACACGAGCTTAAGGTGGCTAGCGCCGAAAATTAATATAAAATCAATAACAACAGCCTAAAGTATGATGTCACTGACGCATTTCAGGTAAATCTGCAGCCTCGAGTTTCCTCATCATTCAGACCCAGTAAAATCACCGGAAGCCCAAGGTGTAACATCGAAAAAGAGCAAACAAGGACCTTTTCTCTAACATCTGAGCGAAGCAATTTCAGTAGATTTGCAAAACCTGTTGACTGGATTTTATGCTCTTAATGGGCGTTTTTCTTTTTACGAGTTTTCTCCAATATAAAGAAAGGACACATTTTAACAGACACACGTTAATTAAAAAATAAACACGAATGAAATAATAGAAAATATGGCGACAAATAAATGCTCACGCAATTTTTTGAAAGTGATCGAAATAAGAGTGGGCCAAATTAAAACTTTTTTTGTAAAGACAACGATACCTTATATGATAAATATACAGTGCGCCTGCTGCAATTCCAAAAATGTCTTTATTTTTTTTTTTTTAATAAATGTTTTTATTTCAAACCGATGGATGGAAGCAAAAGAATTTGATATATTTACAATAATTGAAGCCCAAACAAACTACTTACATGTAGGGTTTCGTTTTGTGGTAAATTGTTTAAGTTTCGTTTTAATATAGCTACATAAGTTCTTTAGGTATTCTAACCTCCCTCTGAAACCTTGGTTTATTTTTTGAATCGAATCTGCAGTTCAGTTTCAACCTGCCCACTGGGGAAACGTTTGTTTCCGATTTTAGGCCTCTCGATCGAAACTGTTTAAACCCGGAGGGGGGGCGAAAGTATGTCTGAGAAAGCCACGGAGCCTCAAATACTCCCCAACCATCCTACACTGTTCTCCTTCTCCTCCACAGTCTGGAGAGACCGAGCGAGAGGGAGAGAGAAAGGGGCTGGCAGGCTCGGCGGAGGAGAACCGTGCCAAGTCCCTTAATGTTCCCCAGCAGCAGCACCGGGAGCTCCGGAGAGGACAACCCGCTTGTGCGCCAGTGTGCCAGTTCACCGGGCCAGAGTAGCCCTGCTGGGAGGAGTCGATGTTTCTTTCCTAATTTTTGCAGCATCTGTTCATTATCCAGGACGTTTAAAAACGAGAGCGCTCATCCCGGATAACCCTTTACTTCGTGCACACACACACACGCACACACGGCACTGTATTTTTGAAGGCATTTTATGAATATGCATATTTCTGTCTAAAGTTCTGTTTTGCATGGTTCATATAACCTTGCAAGTAGTTGTACAAGATAATGTTTCCTGTTAAGTTTAATAATAAAATAATAATAATAATAATAATAATAATAAAGTGAAGTCCTGCAGCTTCCTACTTTTCGTTAATTGTACAGATGTTTTCTACTCTGATCAAGTTAAATAATTCAGGTCAGTGCAACCTTGTTCCACCAAACTTTGAGAAGCCATTCTCATTTATGCCTGCTAATAATTTCATATTTCATTTGTCATAGTTTAAAGGTTTGCAGCATTGGCAGTTAACCATTAAAAAAAAAACTTCAAGTGACACTCTGTACTCAGGATGAAAAGTGAGTGAATGAATCTCGCTGTTTAAATTATCATGTTCGTCCCACTCTTTTCTCACTCAACTTGATAGAGAAAAAAATCAAGAGTGTTTGTCCGACATAACAGTCAATAGTGCGATTATGAAAATGTCTCAAGTAGAATGCTGTGAATTCCAATTAACATCTAGTTAAAATAATAATCGAGTGTTTTTTTTGAAAAATTCAGACACGCATCAGATAATTTGAAATACACCTTTAGGACTCAACACAGAGGACAAATAGGCAGAAATATTTACAATCACTAATTTTGAGAAGTCGACTAACATATAACGGTCGGGTGTACTTTTTGGTTTTGTATTTTAATAGATTCTGTGGCATCGACATATCTGGAATACGCAAATGTGCCAGCGCTGCCCCGGTGCTGCCAGACAAGGGAGCGGGCCCGTCGTCGGCAGCAGCCCGTTTTTAGAAAATTCCGCAACATCTGTTTATTATCACACAATGAGGCGCTGGGGCAGCACGGGCACTGGGGCAGAAGACGAGGCAGGAGCAAGTGCGCTACTGCTGGAGGTCCCGCCAAAGGACAGTGGGGAGGGGGGGATTAGGGGGCTAAAGAGGGGTCCCGGAAAGACAGAAGTGCAGATCAGATCCGGGGGAGTGCCAGCCAGACTTCAGGCCTTTTGCAGGTGGCCAATTAGGTTTGGAGGTTCGGGCGCTGCCAGATGTTGCCATGTGCAGGAGAGCAGTGTTTATTGAGACAGCTTCCGAGCGTGTGCGGAAAGTCTTCTTGACTCGTCCGACCTCTTATGCGGTCGCCTGGTTGCGGTTGATGCTCCGCTGGGTCCGGTAACAGGGCGTGGCTGGCCCCTGTTTAGGAGGTTAAGTAGGAGCGTGCACGGGGACACAACTGGATCAGAAGGGGGTCGCTGCTGGTCTGCACAGATGGCACGGTCACGCGCATAAGCGCGCGTGTGTTATGATAGGGTTGGATGATGCCCTGGTCACATGGGCAGCAGTAATTGGCCTCCATATTGACCAGTTTGCAGCGCTGGGGGGCGGGCAGTCTCCCAGCTGGACCTGTCAGATGGCATCCCATCCACCTCACTGATCACCCCCCGGACGACCTCCACACCGCTCCCCATCTCCTTTCATCTTTCATCCATCCCTTCATCTGGCCTCCTCTCCTTCAACTTTAATCTTCTGCTGCTCACCTCCTCTGTTATCAGAGGTGACCTCCGTCCATCACAACTTCTCAGCACCTATGCAGCTACGTTGAGTCAAACTTTCAAGCAAGACCCATGTTTCCTGTTTCGTTGATTATCACAGAGTTTTTGAATCTAGAGGAAGCACAGTAATGGAGATGGACGGTGTTTCACCATCTATTCACCAGGTTTGATACACCTGCCAGCGGAATTAACGCTATATGCTATTATTATTGTTATGTATAATACTGCTGGTGATAAAATACTAACTTCTGCAGTATAGTAAGTATAAAGCAAAAGTTTAATCTAAAAATGCATAATGTAAGCATCTAAATAAGAGAAGAAGAAAAAAAAAACAAAGATCTAAATATGACTTTTTGACTTGCTAAAATCTATCAGTGCTGTGTCGGTGAGTTCAGCGGAGCTTTGTGTGTCTGACTGACTTTTAGTGCGGTTTCACCCTCCCACCTAGAGCTGTAGTGGTGTGTGGTTTGCTGTGAGAAGCCTGACTGTGAGGAGTTAGCACTATAGAAAGGATTTCATCCCAGACTTGGCAGGGGAGGGTCTCTGGGTATGTAGAGTACAATTGTCTCTCCTTCTATCCTGTCAGCCAGCAAACACAGAGAGCTGGCACACGCTCAGTAGAAAAAGAGCAGGACTGACTAAAGGGGTGGACACACAAACACACACTCTTGCACACTCCTGTGCACTTCTGCCCATTCTGTCCTCACAGCACCAAAATGGGGTCTGATGATGCCATTGGGGATTGTGATACCATGAAGTAGATGAGAGGACCTGATGAGCACAGTCTGAAAAATGACCACAGCCGACTGTCAGTAGAGCATGGTGGAAGGAGGAGGAAGAAGGTGGAAGGAGGAGGAAGAAGAAGGAGGAAGAAGGAGGAGGAGGAAGGTGGAATGAGGAGGAAGGAGGAAGAAGGAGGAGGAGGAAGGTGGAATGAGGAGGAAGAAGGTAGAAGGTAGAAAAAGGTGGAAGGAGGAAAAAGGTAGAAGGTAGAAGAAGGTGAAAGCAGGAGGAAGAAGGTGGAAGAAGGAGGAAGAAGATAGAAGGTAGAAGAAGGTGGAAGGAGGAGGAGGAAGGTAAAAGGTAGAAGAAGGTGGAAGGAGGAGGAGGAAGAAGGTGGAAGAAGGAGGAAGAAGGTAAAAGGTAGAAGAAGGTGGAAGGAGGTGGAAGAAGGTGGATGAAGAAGAAAGAAGGTGGAAGAAGGAAGAAGAAGGTGGAAGAAGAAGGTGGAAGAAGGAGGAAGAAGGTAGAAGAGCAAAGTGGAGACAGGAAGTCTGGCAGAGCCCAGTAATGTCAGCTGGATGATTCTGAGCAGTTTTCATGTTTAAATGCACAAAACTGAACGAGCGTCTCGATTCTCAGTTTCTGTGATTCCGACTGCACATGCACTAATGTATGACTGCAAGCGTGCACGCTGGCATGTGTGCCTTTACGCATGAACAAAAATGGAGAGGTGGAGGAGAAGAAGAGGTGGGAGAGGAGGGCGCAGAGTGTTTATGTATACGGAGGAGGACGAGGAGGGGGAGGAGGAGTGGTGGGCATTCAAATTCTGTGACATCTGTTCATTACAACTAGAGTGTGTTTATTTTTATACAGCCAGCCACAAGCAGAGAGCTCGACTGGCACCACTGGTTAATGTACCGGCGTACAACAGCAAAGCAAATGAAATATTTACTGCCACACGGCAAGAATGGGGAGAGAAGCGAGGACAAAGAAGGAGGAAAAGAAAAAAATGACATGATAATATGTGACTGAAATATGCACAGGGCTCTTGCACTCATGCACACAAAGTTGTCACTCCGGTCGAAGCCAGGGCGTAGAAACAAACAACTTCTGGTAAAAAAGACCTAAAAAAACAACCAGCCCTTGTGTTCGTGTCGGAAGAAATGCGAACATGAAAAACATTCGAAAGGTAATCAGACTTTCAGGTGATCATTTGAACAGTGGAACACGTGCACAGGATAAATCAGTCAACTTCAGCGAGATCTCTTCTGGTCCGTCCATTTCTCAAGACAGAGTGCACGATTTCAAATAGTTGAAACACACAGACACACGCACTCACTCTCTCACACACACAGACACACACTTTTAATGGTCATTGTAGGCTGCGTAAAACATAATATGGGCTTTAATTTTGAAGGATCAGACTTGTCCTTTTAAAGAGCAGAAGGTCCTGTAAAACTAGTGTCTCTAATTAACTGGATGTAACGACTTGTCCGAACAGATTTGTGTCACTCCTATAAAAGATAGATAAACTTTCTTTTCAAACGTATTCCTTTGGACAAGCCCTGTTTGAAAAGCAGCCAAGTTGCCCAGCGTGATGAATGCCGAGGTCACAGTCGGGGAAGGTCACGCTGTCCTCCAAAGCCACAATGTTTGCCCAGGACAGTGAAGAGGATGTAACGATAGCACGCCGCTCATCCGAGCAGACCTGTGCATCAACAAGCCCCCTGCCCCGCTCCCCTTCCAGTCAGCCCACACACCCAGCACTGCCCAACCCCGCTGCCACGCTCCCCAGGGACAGCCTGCTCTGGAATGCCACTCATGGGGAAGAATCTCGCCGCAGGCACTCAGTATGTCACACGTGTCTCAAAGAGAGAGAGAGAGAGGGGGAGAGTATGACAGGTGAGGTGTCACACCCTTCTAAAACAATAACAGGTCGACGTTTTAATGTGTGTTTGGGTGTGAGTGACAGATTCCCAGATTACAAATTTAAACTGATCAGATTAACACGCTCAGGACACGGCGCCCTGCTCTCCCCTCATTAACCCATCACGGAAGAGATTCTTTGTTCTTCACAGATGATCAGCAGACTCGTCACATCTGGTTTCCTGCTTTTTAAAAATGTGTGTATTCTATGTTTGCAGCGGCTGTGTTTACAACTTTTGTAGGAACATAGCATTTAAGTTTCCTGTTGCACGAGTCCTGTCAAAGTGCTGAACAAACCTTTACGTGGACGATCTCTGCAACTCTTGCAACACCTTTCTACGGAAAAATCATTTCTACTTGCTCTGTGGCATTCGAGACAGGGCAATACGTAGGTTTGACAGTGAGGTCGAAGGGCCATCTCCGACTCTGCGTGAAATCGTTTCTAAACTTACATCGAGCACAGTGTGAGGATGCGAAAGCCGGCAGAAAGAATCTGTGTATGTAGCATGGTTTAAGACTTCTTTGGGCAAATATTTGGGATTATATGAATAAATGTTGGAATAGATCAAGACGCTACTGCCAAGTGGAAAAGATGGAGAGCCAAAGCAAAAGAAAAAAAAAAAAGTGCTAAATTTTTAAGGGAATGTGTCTAGATTTCTGGTGGTTATTCAATAACAACAGTAAGTTGGTTTTTTTTTTTAATATATCTTTCTTGTCTTAAATTGAATTTTTGATAAAAGAAATCTTTACAGAGGTAACACAAAGAGTCTAATTAGTGGTACTCTTACTGATAACTCATAAAAAAAAAATATATATATATATATATAATGTCAATCTCTTGGCACCAATAATATCTTATCCTAATAATAAAATCAATCTATCTATCGTTCCATCCATCTTCTTCCCTTTATCCGGGGTCGGGTCGCGGGGCAGCAGCCTAAGCAGGGACGCCCAATAAAATGTCACCTTTAACATCTGTGGTATGAAATGCACGTTTCTCAGACGTTACAGTTTGCCCATGCGAAAGACTGGCAATGTTAAAATAAGGTTCGGCATCATTTTAATAAGACAGTTAAAATCTCACCGCACAACTCTACACATTACAAGCTTTGTACATTTTCAGTTTGCCTCTTTTAAGAGCGATGTGAAGATGTGGACTGACTGGCCACCAAAACCTTCCTCCTCATCCTCCCCTGATTAAGCGATTAGGAGGCAATGTGAGCGATAATGCCAGCTAATTCTCACCCAAGCACAGAAGCTAATGCTACTGAGCAGTTCTGTCCTCTCTCTCTCTCTCTCTCTCTCTCCCCAACAGCGTTCTTGCAGACAAACACAAACACATTTATCTTAAGTTACATGAACTTTAGAAGCCAAACACAAGCAAATGATGTCAGTCTAGCAAATGTATTTGGTCAGCAAGGAGGAAGGCAATAAAAGAGAGAGAAAAGGGAAAGATGAAGACAGAAGAAGAGATGGGCAATGGTTTGGGCGCGTGCTTTCCAGCAGGCAGAGGACAATGCAGAGCTGGCAGAGTCGGTGCCTCGTGCCAGAGGGAATACAGTGCCACATGGTGCCCCTTATGAGCAGGGCCAGCCTGGAGGGGGATGTGGGCCACAATGCATAAGTGCGTGCACGCATGTGTGCACGTGTATGTGTAGGCTTGTGTACTTGCACATGTGCATCATGTGTACGTGTAAAGATTCATACAAGTCAATAAGATGCGGAGCTAAAAACGATCCAGATACATCTGATCAAGTTTTTCGATGTAATGTTTATCGATTAATGTGTGTGTTGGAGGGTGTGTGTATGTTGGGGGTGCAGTAAGGTCGGGCAAAAGAGGTGTGTGAGTGTGTGTGTCTGTTTGCATCTTAAATTCCTCAACATCTGTTCACTCTTCTCTGTGATAGCAGCAGTTGGGATGTCTGTGTGTTGCACATACACGCGAGTGTGTGTACACGTGTGTGTGTGTGTGTGTGTGTGTACACAAAAGTGAAACTGCAAGCGTTGGTGCCTGTCTGCATATGTGTATGCACTGCTGATGCCGCTGGTTCTTACTTGCACCCTAATTAGAAGGAGACAGTGACTCATTTTCATCAATACTTTCAAGTGAAGCAAAAGAGACTCATACAGCTTCCTGCTAGCTTCATCATCTCCTACAGTTTAATTCCCTTTATTTAAAACAAATAAATACAAAAGCTGTATGTAGGAGTATAAATTTGTTAAAGAAAAAGTGGCATACACTGAAAAAAAATTAAAGATGTAAAACATGTCTGAAAAAGGGCAAAATTCAACTCAAGTAGGTCAGCTGAATCCTAGCTAACGCTGCTCCGCACCCAAGTGCATTTACTATAGCACAGATTTTAAGATGCCATCAAAAGATGTGGGTTAGCATTAGCATGCCATGTGCGCTGATGAATGTGGAATGACAGTGATTTTTGATATGAAATATTTAAGCCCTCAGAGCCAGCTCCTAAGCAAGGGGGTTAAAACAACAGAGTGCACAAACACAAACAGACAAGCTTTTATTCTCGTTATTAGTGAAAAGTATGCATTGTATGGCAGACCTATATTTTTATTTGATGCCCCTTTACACGACTATGTGACACTATAGACTCAAGAACCCAGACAACCTCTCCCATAGCCATTATCCATTCAGCAACCCTCACTAACCCAGGGCCAGCTTGGTGCCACCTTGATGCCAGGCCTGCCAAAGTTATGTCACTTCAGAACAGACCCTGCGTCAACTCCTCACAGTACACATGCCAACCCTGTGGCCTCCACACGACAACCTCATGCTCCGTCAGAGGCGATTCTTAGACAACAATATGCCAATGAAGGGCCTCTGATTGGCCTAGCATGCTAATTTCCTGGCTGTAGGATACGGAGACGCTGTATGGAGGTGTAAAAGGTCAAAAGTCACAAGTGAATTAGGGTTCAAAGACAAATCTGGCATTTTGGTTCTTCTTCAGTGGATGCAATTAGCACCAAAATCCTGCTTCCAAGCCCTGCTTAAGCTCTAATCTCAGAGTCTGCGCGCTCCTTCCAGTCTGCCTGTCTACCAGCCTGTCTCCCACCAAAGCCCCTCACCTCTGTCTCTCTCTCTCTCTCTCTCCCTCTCCTGATGCCTGCTGGCACTTTGGGAGCAGTGCCCCTCCAATCCCCTCCCCTCCCCTCCCTCATCACCACCACCTTCTCCCATCATCCCCTCCCCTCCCTCCTATTCCTCCTCTGGATGCCAGCCGACGGCCCTCACAGTGTGGCACGCCATCTGCTACCGCCCGCCCCAGCAACCCATCCTCCCCTCTCCTCCCCGCTAACTCTAACCCCCCCACCCCCCCCACCCCTGCAGACAGCAGCTACCCACAATCCCCCTCTGCCTCAACCACACAGCGCATAGAACAGGAGGCTTTCGCACAGATCACTTCACCCCCCCTGCCCCCCCCCCCACCACGCACCCGTCCAGAAAAAAAAAAAAAAAAAAACTCAAGATTTACTTCCTTGTGTAAATAACAACTATAAACTACTACTATAAATCAGATCATACTGCTTTTTAGTTTCTAACTGAGCAAGCAGTGGTGTGCGCGTGCCGGCAGACGCCAAGTTTGCGTTTACAGAATCATCGATGTCAGAAACAGCGTAGTCTGGGTGGAGGAAATTCGTCTTGGTCTTGTCAACAGCATGTGGATCACACAGGTGTATTAGAAACGTACCGACAAATGTATTTTTCAAGGTACTCCTGGCACCGGACTACAGGTTACCAATCAGGCTACGAAGCATACAGGCGCTGTGGGAGGATGCCAGAGAAGAACCCACGCAGGCACCGAGAGATACTGTGAGGAATCTGCTAACAACCGCAACGCTGCCTACTGCAGTTCTTCGTTCCAACCATTAGCTACAATCCATCCATCCGCTTTAACCGCAACTTATACCGAATGAGGGTCACAGGGGAGGCGGAGGCCTGTTGTATTTTTGTTTAACACATACGCAGAGTTGGAAATCATGTGACAGCAAATCATTAAAGCCGCTCCACAGAAGGCGCACGCACACATGCTCCTGCTGCTCTGGATGTTGGCTCTGTGGCAGAGTTCTCCGGTTTCACTTTGAAAATTAGGGGGAAATAAGACAAGACAAATCAAGCTAAAACAGGAACATATGAGACAGAGGAAGAGGGTGTGTTCAATCCATCTTATGTGAGGATGGAGCCTTGTGGCTGGCACTCTATCCATCAATGAGCGCAACATTAACTCTCTGGATCAGAACCAACATCCCCAGATCTCTCTCCATCTCTCTTCCCCGCCCCTCACTCTGCTACCAAATTCATAGACCGACACACACACACACACACACACACACACACACACAATTAGTATTCCACTGTTGTTTGTGAGAAGCTAAACAGAAAAACCTCAGACCTGTCTACAATCCTCTCCCTTACAAGGTCTTATTTTCTAAAAGCAAATCCTCTGCTCTGAACCCGTTCTTACACCCAACACTGAGGTTATCTTTTCCTCCTTTCGCCAAACACTCCCCCCCACAGCTAACCTCCAGTCCCTCTGATGTCTGCCCTGTTCTCCTATTTTTCCTCTGCAGATCTCCTCTCTGCTCAACTGCCTGATCCTCTCTTCTCTTTGTCTCTCTCCCAGTTGGTGTTAATAATTTAACTACTGAGCTGCTGCAGACCTGGCTCCCGTCCAGGCCTCGGATTGGCACCGCCTGTCTATTTATGACACTGTGTGGCAACGCACATGTGTGGGATGTGCAAGAGTGCGAGAACTGAATGTGTGTGCTCGTGCTTCCCTATTAGACTTCAGCCAGTACAAAATTAGCATTCAAAGCCCAAAGACTGCCACCAGATTGAAGTTAGGAAGAGAGATGTTGTCACAAATCCTACTTCTACTTCCAGAATTTTCAAAATTGTGTGTGTGTGTGTGTGTGTGTGTGTGTGTGTGTGTGTGGGGGGGGGGGTGTAGTGTTATAAGCAGAATAGAGGACTTTAGGTTATTTTAGTGCAAGGTAATAGTAGTGGGTGTGATGATATTTTTGCTTAGATGCTGAAAATGATTTGGCCCGCTCGCTATTGAATCTCTCATACAGTAGATTGGCTCAAAGCTCAAACTGCCACTGAATTAAAAATACTCTGATGAGAAGAGCGCAGGATGGAGGAGATGGAAAACAGTTTCACCGCGGATGAATGCAGAGAGTTCGGAGCAGAGACGTCAGATCTTTAGCTGCACAGCTTGAAAAACCCCACATCACCTGAACACTTACACACTATGAATTAAGATGATGCGAAAGAAATAAGTGATATTTCCGAGGCAAGTGTGTGACATCTTGATGCCACCTCCTACACCTCGCGCCCTCCTACATTTCTTCCCACAACAAATCTCTTTTCAGCAGATCACGATATTCATATATTCATCTTTGGTGTCATCGTTTCCCCTTAAAAACATCACCCCTTTTACGTGATCAAAGAAAGAAACTAACTTATTTGTTCTTGGACTCATGGAAAGTGTTTAAGTGTCCTTCTGGTTTTTGAACACATTTATTCATTCGCTGTACAGACTGGACACGACAAGGTTCTTTTTTCCCCAGGTTTTTGCGCGGTGGCAAAATGAGGATTTCAGTGGCAGTAAATAGACATATGCAAGGCTGCCCACAGCTCCACCTTATCTAAATTTGATATCTCATAAGGGCCTTTAACACTCAACATAAGCACATCACAAATGGCTGCGTGCGCACGGAGCCTGCACTGTCATTAATTTCAGAGATGGAGGGAGGTCATCGTGCCAGACGGTGTCTGTGTGTCTGTGTGCAAGCACGAGTGCATGCTTGCAGGGTCATATATGTGTTCTCACATGCATGTGGGTGAGCATTTCATTGGGGGAGGGAAACATGCATGTGCACACACACATACAGACACATACCGGTGTTGACAGGTGGCTGTGGTAAAGAGGTGGTCCCTGAGCTGGGTTCTGCCTGTCTCTGGCTCAGAGAGAGAGGAATAAAAAGCTCCCAGCAGCTGTCGCCCTAATTCCTCTAACACGGTGCTTGTGCTCTGATTAGAAAACAGATCTAACCTCTAATTTACTCCTGACACCAACTAATGCTCTATATCTCAATCGCTCCATCCCTTGCCACAGGCCTGGCCGGACACTAGCGCAAGGTTAAGAGGCGCGCAGGTATGGAGACGTAGTGTTGGGCCAAAACAAAGCCATGACATCCTTAACTGGTGTAACTGGCACAGCTTGACCAACCGCTAGTCAGACAGAATACTGGATTCATTTTTACTAGTTAAGATAAAGAAAAAAACTGCTTTTAATTGAGGAGATTCAAATATGTAAGAATGAGAGTCATTATAATGTAACCTTTTATGAAGGATTAAATAAAACATTTTCACAATTGACCCTCAGGAATTTATGAATTTATGTACATACAAAAAGAACAAAGGAAAAAAAGGATGAGGGAAAACACAGCTGCATATGCATTAAACTGAATGAGTGAGTCAAAGGAAAGTTATGTGTCCCACGACTGCTTTTCATGCCAGCAGAGGAGGAGAGACTAGCTGGGCGCCTGGGTGCCGTGACAGGACTGGCCCAGCAGGGGGCAGAGGTGTGATGCAGAGAGTGGGAGGTGACAGCACAGTGTCACACTGTACACAGGGTGTCACCTCACCAGGCTGAGAGGGAGAGAGACAGAGACAAGGAGAGGGAGGGGGAGAAAGTGGTCATGGAGTCGGAGAAAAAAGCGTGAGAGATCTATCTCAAGTTTTGTGCATGTGCATGCATGAATGTGTGCATCTGTCTGCTTGCAGACATGCATGCTCTGCTCAGGCTGATCTACCGTGATCTTTGCAAGGTTCTGAATTATGGGTGAGGATATTTGTGTGGTTTGAGGGTCTTTTGAATCACACAGTTGGGTTTGATGTGTGTGTGCATGTGCGTGGACGAGTGTGTGAACTCCTTTTTATTTCCCTTTTCTTCTGTCTCTGTCCCATCTATCTGTCTCCTGGGACTCACTTGGCATCGCTCCCTTCTTTTAATTTTCGCTCTGCAAAACTGCTGCTGTCTGAGCACAAGCTGGCAGGGCGTGCACACACACACACACACACACACACACACACACACAGAAGCTGACAATGAAAGACACCCACATAGCCACCCCATGTCTGGTTTAAATGTAACTTACACTTTCCATTGTCACATCACTGTCATTTGAAATATTGTAGAGACAAATATACAAGAGACACATTGTCACAGTACAAGTGAATCACACACAGATGAATGCAAACAAACACGCAGGGATGAAAGCGAGTGATGTTTCCAGTCTCCCAAGAAACAGACTCACCTCAAGACAAATGCATTTCAACACTGACAGACTCGGGCAGCGTATCTGTACTCGCAACACACGTACACAGCCGAGCCTTAAAAAGAAACTACTTTATGTTTGAAACCAGGATTAACTGTCAGCGGTTCTCACGGAGGCAGCCGCACAGATACAAGTTCTCTGGCAAAACACACACACACACACAGACACTCACACACACACGACGACAACAGGCAGATGAGCCAAACATCAAAAGCCAGAAATAAATAAATAAAAGACAAATCTTCATTTGAGAGATGAATAAATAAGATGAGAGAGAGATGAAAACAGGAAGGAGAACGGGTATGCAGCAGTAAGAAAGGAAGTAGGGAGGGAGCGATGCAGTGATGTTTGGAAAGAGGCTGGGGGTGCAGAAAGAGTTTGTTACACACACTTCTCGTCTTGCTGATGTTAGGCTGGCAGCAAGAATGGGAACACACTCCGGAGATGTGCATGCAGGTGTACGGGAGCTGCAGGTGAAGCGTGCCTATAGGACACAGCGTGAAGTGTCTGGTCCGTCATTCTTTTGTCATTCTTAGAATGAAAGGTGTGAGCGTGAAAGCAAATATGCAAATGAAACAGTTATTATTGCATTGCTCATCAAGCAGCGCGGCGCAGACGTTAATAGGCTGATGAATATGCATGTGAATTTGTTAATTAAGTTAATTATTCTGCTGAAAATGCATTCGTCTTCCAAGGACATCTCCAGGATTTCAACCTGCTCTGCTCATTAGTCATGCGATATTTTACACTGGGCACTGGGACAAGAGGCAGGGAAGGGAGGGGGGCACTGGGGGCTACCGGGGTTGATGTGTTTACAATGTAGGCCCATGAGCTTCATCTCCACTTTTGAACAGCATAAGAACTTCAGTAGGAGATATAATGGTGTTCTAATGATGTCTAAGCGTTTCTCAGCTCCTTAAAACTGAAGGATCAAACACTACAGCCGCACAGCTACAGAGCACACACACTTCCAGCAGCCAGACATTCGCTCCATCCCTGCTTTTCTCTTTCCTCTCCAGTAATTCCCCCTCTTCACTGCTTTTCCTCTAATTGCTTATTAAAACCCTCTTAAATGAACTTTTTGTGCCAACTTTCCAACACATTAATTAATTGTTGTAGCCAATTAAGTGTCGCTGCACAAATGAGCTTCAGCACAAATGGTCCTGCAGGGCCCATCTCTACCTCCCCCCCCCACCCCAACTCTTCCACGCGCAAGCACGGACTCACGCGCATCCACCACCACCCACCACATCCTTCTCCTCCTTTCCCACCACCCTCGCTTTCTACTTTCCCAGCAGCCCCTCTGCCCTTAAAGAGGCAGCATCTACAGACTGAGGGGCAACACTTTTATATGCTGCAGAGCCTCAGAAGTGAAGCATCTTGCAGATGTCTTTAGGGAGTTCACTATATAAAAGGTCAAAAAAGGGTTTTTGAAATAATGCCAATTTGATTTTTTTAAATTACTTTTTATATAGGGAATATAATCAAATACTTTATGGTCACATAAAAAAATATGCACACATCTGTCTCATCTGGCCTCCCAAAAAGCTTTATGTGCGGCTCATCTTGTTATTGTCGACTACTAAAACACACATGATAACGATGATAATAACAATGTTTGCGTGTGACAGCATTCTGTAGAAGAATGGAGCTGGTGTTATGGCATCAATAAAGCATAGATCACTGCTGGGATGATTCAATCAAATAGCACGCAAATAAAGTTGGAGCCATAAAAGTGGTTTGACGGAAGGCAATGATCCTATGAAGACGGTACTATCCAAAAGACCTCTAGCACATTACACCCTAATTACTGCTTTCATAGCAGGTATTGTGAGCAAAATGACTTTAGTCAGGAGCCTTTTACTAGTATTACAAGTAATAAAAGGTAGTGAATTTATGGCAACTTTCCCTCCCATCCATCATCCTCTTTCTTATTTTGACCTCTCCTTTTTCCCATTCTGACTGAGCTTTCTTCCAAATCCAAACGTAGCACCAGTTGAGACAGAAAACAGACCAGCCTCACAAACTTGAAGCCCAAGAAAGCAGCTCTCAAGCATCACCTGAAAGGTCACCATCTCCTTTCACAGCTTTAAAAGCAACGTGTAAGTAAATGTGACCCTGGAGGAAAGACGTGTGTGATGAGCCTCATTCACAGAAGCAAATACTGAGGCTTCAATATGTCAAGTCAGATATCAGCCATCTCTGCCCAGAGAATCATTTAAAAGGTTAGTCCTCCAACCATGACTGAAGACCACCAGTTATGACTGCTTCAGCAAACATATCTTAGTTACTAAAAGACTGATCTCGATTCCAGATTTTTGTATCTGTGCATTTTTTGATAATACAGAGCTCAGCATGAATACATTTCACCAATACTAATAATAATCATAATAATAGCCAAAAACTCTATAGAAACGGCTGTACACCATAACATGGAACACTAGATGCTCCATTTTGAATGGTGCCTTAGCTCATCATGCCAGAATACCTGTTTCAGACGGGCAGCATGGCACACTTATGGCATTCCACAGAAGGTATCGCTCTGATTGATGGCACCATCTTGCACACCTCCCTCTCTTTGGTCTTCAGCTCTGATTTATGCGTCTGGACTCTGCGACTTGGCACCGGCATCACCCACAATCCCTTCTATGGAAACTCCCTGTGGGCACATTCACCATTATTTGGCGTCCTGCTGGACAAACGCATCAGACAGAAACACACACGTACACACAGATGCAGAAAATCTCACTGGGCCTGTGTTGAAAGGCAGGTGAGGCCCCCACTGCTGCCACTCAGAGAGGATCTCGCACCCAGAAGGCTCAGCTGCTTGATAGGCCAGAGGGGTAAGTAGCTCTGCAAGCCTGCCAAGTGAGGGCCTGGTCTGGGTATGCGCGAGATCAATCGTAATGTGCACGTGTACAAACACAATCACAGGCATACGCAACCACATGCTTCTGTCTTTTCCGAGCTGGGGTTTACGATCCTTGTCTGCCTGTCAGCATCTTCATAAAGAGATCAACACAGCTGGTAAAGGAATCAAGACATGAATGAGAGTAATGCATAAAGAGCATTTTACATCACAGTGAAAAATAAACCTTTATAGACAGCACACACTAAACTGAGCTTAATATACCAGCAAATAACCAATCTTGCATAAAACCAACTATTTAAAATATCTAATTCTTAGCATTGTTATATGCACATTTTCTTGATTAGTTGTAGAAAAAAACATACATAGAATAAAAATATTTTTTAATGAATTAGCCTATGATTCTAGTTCACTGCAGACCAGGAGGCAGTATGGGAGAAAGCCCACCATCTAGTGGCCACTGCAGGAAACATTCACAAACGCCAGAAGAGAGAATTCAACTGGTAGCATTATATTCCTTTAATAAACTGAACTGAAAAAAAAAAATGACACATATTCCAAAATATTTTCTTTTTACAGAAAATTTAAGCCATTTTCTCACACCTTTCCTTTTATTTCCAAAGCAAAAAAAAAAAAAAAGGAACATAACAATGGACCATTTAAAGTGTTCATTTTCTTTGAATAGAAAATGATTGCATCAAAAAGAAATAAGCTTTTGTAGCACAAGTTGGCAGGGAGGCAACATATGAGGCTCATTGAATTCAATGGGAAAAGCTGATCAAGTCTCCCCATGTGATTATTCCTAGCTTTATATTTTAACTAGCATGAGAGCTTGTGTAGCATTAAACGGTAGAATATGCTTGATATTTCACACAGGCCTGCTATGCCAGGGGGTGTTTTTAAAGGATGGGTTTTGCAGCTGACAGACAGCTTTTTTGGTGAAAGAAAAATATAGTCGTACACGCGGACACCGCTGCATCCGAAGCAGAAACTCGAGCCACATTTGCTCACTGTCAAAATCATTCGAGGGTTGTTGGCATTAGAAACGAGGCACAAAGTAGCCAGCGTGGAATTTTATCACGGGGAACCTCACAGTCCAGTGTTCTTATCAGGGAAATCAATACTTTCGTGCCTGGACACACTATTTGAGCTTAAGGTAACGTTCAAAGTAGGCTCAGACACCACAGAGCAGACAGCGACCGTTTTCTGTGAAACACTAATAAATTAGCGGGAACTGCAGCAGATGACAATCATTTGTTTTGTGGGGGTAATTACAGTTGCTTTTAAAGTTAAGTGTCACTTCCCTGGCACTCAACTTGGAAGTTACTTGTAAACTTGATTCATGAGTTTGTTTATCAGACAGGAAAGTGCAAGGGTTCAAGGGTGACAAGAGTAACATAGCTAACAGTAATGGCTTACTGAATTGATAAACTAACCCCAGGTCCAAGCTCTTTCTCCAACAGGACAGCTTGTTCAACAGGCACTGAAGTCTGGGATCGTGATCTCATTCTGAAAGACATTCATTTTCTTTTTGATCCAGCATTATTTTATCTGCTCATGATCCAGTGAATCAGTGAGTGTCCCTTCTGTGCTTTCGCTCTTCCCTTTGGAGCTGGTGCCATCCCCAAACACACAGGGCTGCCTCAGAAAGGGATTGAAGGTGAGTGGGTGGCTCCGTGGGAAAAGCGGAGGTCCTGGTCTTTAGGGAACTGCCCAACAGTTGTGGAAACAGACGTCACAAGCCCTGCTGGTGCTTCAGCAGAAGACTTAAGTGGCGAGTCTGCAACCCAGGTTTGAGGAGGCTGTCCCTGAACCGGCGCATCCACAGCAGGAGAAGGGTCCTTGTGTTGTTGAAGGGTTGAAGCTTCGGTGTCCTGCTGAGAAATGAGTTGAAGCAAGGCAGCTGCCACTGCTGGGCTAATGTCCCGACTGGACTGGGTTTCAGACCCAGCCTGCTGTGCAACAAGGGCTGGAGGTGGTCCCAGTGGAGAGGGTGGACGCTGCTGATTGTGTGGTGGAATCTGGTTCTCTCCAGGCAGTTTTCTTTTTGGTGCACCATCTGAAAACACAGGAAAAAAAAATGAGAAAACAAGCTGGAAAATAGCATTTGAGCATTACTATAATCCTCTTATCCCATCAGACTTTTGTCAAAAATCTTGGTCAACATTCCAATATTCACCATAAGAGGGAGACAGAACTCTAGTTCTAACAATCACGCTTTGGATACTTCCTAGTAATCAATATTGTAGCTACTTGGACCTAGATTAATGGTTACTGAATAATATTTAATTCTACACAAATTATACACATACATTTGTAGAGTTTTTTGTTTTTTTTTTTTACAAAACATCTAAAAATTTAGGCTGTAAAATCAAATCCTAAAGCTTCCACAATACTATTTTACTTGTCTTAAATATATAAATATCTGGTTATCACTGTTTAATTACATTTAGTATTTTTTTTTTCAATTATATGGATACAAATAAAAGTTATTTCATCCCAACACACTGAACTTGAAAGAAATGTGGGAATTTGGTGAGAAAACAGAAGGGACAGCTTGACAAACAAAAGGGTGACTCATGTTGGAAAATTGCATCCATCATAAAAGGTTTCCAGAAGAAATTCAATTAGAGGAATTAGAACTGTTACAATTCCAGTGTCAGCAGCATAGTCTTTAGCTTTATTTAGCTGATTACAGTTTTAAACTACCTAGCCAAAGTGAAGTTACAGACAATAAAAAAAGTGTCAAAAAAAAAAAAAAAAAGAAACACGTGCAGGTGAGGCCTAAAGATTCCAAACATTTATTTTCAGTTTATTCGGCTTTCTTCATAAAAGGCTGGCATTACAGACTAAAACAACACTTTTATGTGTAGAATCCATGACACCTGCGTGAGAACATAAATGAAGTGAAGAAAAAATAGCATGGAGAGAGGACAGATATGAAAACAAAGACTGTGTAAAGAAACAAAGAAAAGGGAAAGGTGAACGGGATGGACAGCGTGAACCTCTTTATTCACAAGAAGGCGGCGCTATGCTTCCATTTAGTTTATTAGAGGACACCAGCACGTGATGTCAGAATACAACAAACCTTTGCCTGATCACCAGCTTCAAATGATGACAAATGCTCAATAAACATTCTTAAAGATTCTCTTCTTCAGTTTTCAGAAGTGTTCTAAGAACACATAACAGCTAATTTTACCTGGAGAAATGATGCTTTTGTGGATTTTGTCAGATATATCAAGTTTTTTTGAAAATCATTTTGCGTACCAAAGACAGCCAGGCTCCGTTTGTTCTCACAACCTTCAGGAATTTCCACATAAACCAGATTGATCGTTTGTTCTACACACTAAAGACTGAATCCAGACTTGCCCTTGCGATCAGTAGTAGAGGCAGATGAACTGCGTGCTAGTGCCTCCTCTGCTGGGACGCCATTGCTCTCATCACCCTGCTCCTCAGTTTGAGGTTTGATGATATGGCTCAAAATAAGAGCCAGGAGGTTGGCCTGGTCTTCCTGGTTAAGAGATGAGTCACCAGAAGGTGAAGGCTCCTGTGGTTCCGGAGGTGGCTCCGGGGGCCTAGTGGTGGTCTGGGCGTGCTCGTCTGAAGTCCCCTGGTGGTCAGAGGCCTCACTGAGTGCAGACAATGACTGGCTGAGAGTCTCTGGATTGGAGAGGTTTAGGAGTTGAGCCACCTGGGGCAAACTGAGATCAGTCTGGCCCTGGAGCAGATTTAGCAGCACTGCCAACTCTGCAGGGTTCAACTGTTCGGCTGCAGGTCCCAGGCCTGAGTGCACACATACATACACACACACACACACACACATATACATACACACACACGGAGGGAAACATGAACCGTATGACCATGTCATTCTGATAAAGTGCTAGCGATTATGACAACTTACATTCCAAATTAGTTGTAGTAGGTGGTTTTCCTGGTGGGGGTGGCGGTGCTGCAGCTGGACTCATTTGGGGGCGGCTATTCTCGCCACTACTGGTCCCTGTTGCTTCCTTACGGGTCACTTTAGGCACAGACACTTCTTCAGGCACCCCACTCTGGCGCGCACGCCGTCTCTTCTTACTCCACAGCTCATGGCAGTCCTGATGGTGAGGAAGACTGGAGACAGCAGGTAGACAAAAGTATGACGTCAGACGGAAGATAAACATCTCAAATAAGATTTTACAGTGTGCATTTAAAAAAATTATTCTTTCACAATAGAAGACTACAGATAGATTACATAAAAGACCACCAGGCGTTTCTGTGGTTTACTGGTTAACTACTGCTGATATCTGAATCCTCCTCTGAAGGTGAGCAATCCAAAGTGAGATCTCTCTGTGTGCAACTGTCCAGAAGGCTTCTGGAGAGAGGGAGAAACGTTTTCAAGGAAACCTTACAGTCCAGTTGCACACAGAGATCTAACTTTGGATAACTATGACCTGGATGAGTGGGAATTTACACAGACAAGGTGAGCAATCATTTCAGCAGCATCTTTCAAGGTGGGACTGCCGGATGGTGCCTGGCCACAGTGTTCCCCTTTTCAACGGAATCTGTCAAGTCTGGAAAGCATCAGCACTCCGAACAAGCTCCTGCCTTTTAGTTTGCTTTCCCCGTTGGTTGTTTTGAAGATGTTTTTCTTGGTCTAGTCATGTTAACCGTCCTTTATCTGCCAATAGCTGCCATCGTAGTTCAGGGGTGCAACTGCCAATTTAATTTGTGTGTTAGATCATTTCAGACCAGTCTCCAACCAAAACATGGTTCATTTTTATACATTGCAAAAGTTAAAAAGCAATTCAGTTTAGAAGGTAAAACCCACTGCCCATAGATCTTCCTAAACTCATAAATTTACCTTTTTCCCCCAACTTATAGTTTCTTTTCTGTAATATCAGTATAAACAGTTTATACAGCTTATCTTTACTGACTCTGGCGGCGGCATCTTGCTGGGATCGATGTCAGACAAGAAGTCACTGATGAGAGCTTGCTCTGAGGTGCAGCGCCGTGTAGGGTCCAGAGTCAGCATTCGGTCAAGCAGGTCCAGGGCAGCAGCAGGCAAACTGAAGAAGAGGACGCAGTTATCATCTCGTCCGGGGATAATCAAAACAGCTTTGTTGGCATGGCAACATCTCTACATACAAGGCAAATTCTTCCCGCAGTCGCCGCCGATACTGTTTTTTGGGTTTCATGGTGTTGAAGAGAGGAAGTTTTATGACGTCAGGCCACACAGCAGGACAGGGACTTCCACACAGACGGCTAATCAGTGACAAAATGTAAAGTGGAAATGGGGTGTTGAGTTTGTAATAGACGTTATTTCTTGAGGCATGTGCCCAGAAATGCGGAGGCTACCTGATGAGCTCCAACTGCAGGAGCTCCTGGTTAGCCTGGAATATCGGCCGTTTGGTGAAGAGCTCTCCTAAAATACATCTGAGCCACGGCAGGGAAAAAAAAAAAAGAGTGTAAGACGCAAGCCATGCTGAATAAAATAGAAATATTTGTTTTATCTAAAACAATAACAGTAAAATACATTCGCCATAAAAAGACAGCTGCTTTCAACTGGCTGAATAATGTAAAAGTATATCAGTACTATCAGAAAACATTGTGTGCTTCCCAAACATACTCACCCGCAGCTCCACACATCAATCGCTGGAGAATATCTCTCCTCTCCCAGCAGGAGTTCAGGGGGGCGGTACCATAGTGTAATTACTTTGTTAGTGTATGGCCGACTGGAAACAGCAAAAAAAACCAATCAGTCTACATTCACTAACTGATATAACCCTCTGAGTATACTGAACCATACGCAGCAGCGTTCCCTAATTACGAAATCACTGGCAGATATCGCCATCTAGTGGACGACGAAAGGATATCTGCGGATTAGGAACAAATTTGATCAAACAAGGTAATTTCCTAATTATCTTTATCCCAATCATCACGTCATGTTCTACTTAATTTTATGGACATTGAAACGGAGCTACCTTATCCAGTCCATGTAGGTGAAAGAACTGAAGTGGGAGAAAATATATCCCAAAAATCACATCCGTCTCTAGACATATTAAGCTTAGCAATGTTTGAAGCAGAATGACGTCAACAGTCTAGATAAGTTCAGGATCCTCGTGTGTCTGACAGTCAAGCATATTTGTATGGTTGACAATGGAACTGGCTCAGTCCAGTTGCTGATGGTGTAATTGCTGATAAGGATAAAAAAGGGCCATTTGTGCAGTGCACAAAACTCATTCAACTTAAACCAAACCTACTGTTACAAAAGCAACAAGATGACACAACAAAGTGCAGATGGATGATGAGCAACGACATATTATGAAAGCAACAAGAGTTTTCGTAAAACCCAACCGGTTCTCTGCCTCACTAGGCAGACAGACCTACAAACAAGCAGCAACTGAAATGGCTGCAGTAAGGTGTTTTTAAATGTTAGAATTCCATTTCCTAAATGCTATATTTTTTATTTTGTCAAAGAAAACCATTAAAATAACCCTAAAAGTCTAGACTTGAATCAGTCATTTTAAATTTGATACGAAACAAACGAAAGACAAAATGAGTACAGACCCAACTATGGGTGACTTAAAATGTTCCTACCTTTCCTCTGAATTGTAGAGCCGAGCCAGGCCAAAGTCAGCCAGTTTGATCTGACCTCTATACAAAAAAAACAAGATCCAAGGTTTTCATTGGCACCATCATGCAAAAAAAAACTGGCAATAGAACACGTAACAAAAACACCCATCTATATATTTTCCTTTCACTTTTCTATATTAATATTACAAAGGAAATTTGTGCCAGGTTTTTACACAGCTGATTGATTTGACTTTTGTCTTGTTCAGATATACTGAGATGAATATTCATTCACCAAATGTGGAATAAACTAACTACAAGTCAGAAAGTACAAGCAACTCTATAAGACAATTATTTAACTTGACAGACGTCAGTGAAGGTAACAAATGTACAAACTCCAAGTGTCTATTTACAATCAGATGTACAGTAACAGCGCAGCAGAAAGCGTTAAACTACTTTACGTTTTACATGTCTTCAATGTTTCAGCTATTCGGTCGAGTATCTTATTCATTTCAGTTTGTTAAAATGTAATCAAATCTTTCCTACATTTAATATATCGGAGGAAAAACCCAATATACTCTAATAATTTGATTTAAAATACACTGAAATTCTAAGTATATAGGTTATTTTTTTAGTTCTCGAGGTGACTTTGGTACATTAATCTTTGCTTTTACAAAATTTTAAAGCATTTCATATTAACTTTAATGTAGTTCATGTGGATTTTTTTTTGGTTTGGAAAGAATAAGTACAAACCTCAGGGAAAAACAAATAACCCATAGTTGATAATGACATATTAAGCTCAATAAATAATCATAATAAAGGGTTAAATGTTAATGCAACTAAATCAGTAATATGTGTAATGTGTACACATATTACACACTGGTACTATCACTTCCTGGTATGTTGTTTTTTTTTTATTTCTTACCTGTTGTTGAGCAGTATATTGGAACATTTGATGTCTCTGTGAAGGAAGTTGTTCTTATGGCAGTAGTCAAGACCCTCCATTAGCTGCCGCATGAAGCTGCGGACGTGCTCATGTGAGAACTGGACCAGACCTGACTCCAGCAGACCCATCAGGTCATGGTCCATATATTCAAACACCAGATAAAAGGCACCTTCAATCAAAGACATAACTGCATGAACATCAACTCTACTAGTGTGAGATTTGTGACGATATTTATTCATTCTTAATGGCATCACTCAGAATATTCCTAACTAGCCTAAAGTTTCAGGTAATTGAGTCTAATTTTAAAAAGATGGATAGCAACCTATAGCAGAATCAATTTTTACCACATTCCCCTTTATGCTTAAGTACAGTTTCCTGAATATTTATTACATATAATGTAAATAACACAAATTACTTGAGTTTAGTTTGATAAAACCAACTAGGGAGTGAGTTAAAAATGCAAATACTTACTATTTTGCCATAATAGTGAATAGATTTAAAAAAAACTGATGCACAGCTATGATGTAGATTTGAATATGATTGGTATCTGTAGTCAAATCAAACATAGTATTTTTAAGCAACAGCACCTATACTGCCGGAGAAATCCACCTGTTAATGCCAAAAAAACCCCTAATAATTAGATATGGTCCTTGATATGACGACGGTCTTCCAGTGGTTGTTTTGCCTTACCTTTGTCCTTTTTAAAGTCAAGAGCATCTTGCTTGTCAGTGACAATCTCTTTCATGTTGACCACGCTACGGTGTTTGAGCTGCCGAAGGATCTTGATCTCTCTTATGGCTGTGATGGGAAAACCTTCCTTTTCGTTGTCTAAACGTACTTTCTTCAAAGCAACCAGTTCTCCTGTTAACACATTAAGAGGAGGAAAAAGTCCACAGTTAACACAAGAAATGTGTAGCGCACTGCCTGATTTCCAGATATATTTACTTACCCGTGTCTTTGTCCTTGGCTTTGTAGACTTGGCCATAGGTGCCCTCCCCTATGATGCCAATTATATCAAATTTATCTACACAACGTTTGCCCCAGTCACTCTGTGTGTGTTTGCGCTCGCCATATCGTGGGCAACAAATCCTGTAATTCAAAAAAGGAAAAGAGAATCTAGGTTACAGGTAATGTTAAATTAATAAATACTGGAAGTTAATGAGTAATAAAAGCCACCAACTTTGGTCTTTTCTTAAGGGCTGGCTGGGGCAATGATGGCATTTGGCGAATAGGAGACTGTGGGGGTGAAGAGTCGATTCCAGCCAGAGTGGGTGGTAAAGGAAGGTCTATTAGTGATGGCCGGCCGCGGACATCCTTCTCCTTCCTTGATATCTTCTGAGGTGGGGTGGACTTCTTTGGACTGACATGGTAAAATACAAAAAAGCGCAGCAATTGAAAATAGGAAACAGCAGATAAATACATTTAACACATCTTATAGTCAGGTTCTCTCTCAGGTGTGGTTTTATCCAATTTTTTTTATGGTATGATGTTATACCAGCAATCACCATGAACAGTATCCCTGCTTAATTTTAGGTTTAGAAATATAATAATCTTTACTAAAAGGCTAATAATTAAAAAAAATATCAAAAGAAAGTGTTAAATACAGTTGGTTATGCATTGGGTTGTATATTGATATTCTTTCCCCATGTTTAAAACAAATAGGAATGCAAATTAGAAAAAGGTTAGCACGCATCGTGTGTAATGAGCAATGCGATATTTACTTTATCTATCTCCTACCTGTCAAGAATATTTCCCAGCAGTGCAGGGGGTAAAGGTAGTGGTGGTAGAGTTGATGTCTTGTGGAGAGGTGTCTGCCGGAGTGGACTATAAGAAGTAACTGGAGCTGGTGATTTTGCCTGGGATGTGACTGAAGAAACTGGGAGCTGAGTAACTGCTTCTGTCTGAGGTGGTGGTGGAGGTGGTGGAACTTTGGTGGCTGGGCTTGGTCCCACAGGAGGAGAGGGCTGAGAAGGAGGAAAAGGTGTAGAAGGCGAAGATGGAGGACGTACGGGAGCAGCAGTGTGATCTTCAACACCGGGAGGATCCTGGGGTTGTGGTGCAGGTGGAGGTGGCAGGGGTTCGGATACTACTGCAGAGTCTCTTTCTAGCTGTGGAGCCTCAGTCTTAGCTGACCGTACAGAGGAGCTTACAGGCTTGTGAGCCGAGGGAGGTGGGGATGTACCACCGCTGGCACGAGCTGCTGCCTCAGCAGCAAGGCGTTCCTTCTTCCTTCGGCTCAGCTCTGCACCAAGGCTGGAATTCAGAGGCAGCAGAGAGGGAGGAGAGTGGCTAGCTGGGCGGCTGCTGTGGGAGCTGCCCACTCCTAGACCAGAGGAAGTATGCCTCTTGTTGCGAGACCGAGAAGAGGAGCGGTGGGAAGAGGAGTAAAGGAAAGGAGAGCGACTCCTGGAGCGGCCAGAACGTCTAAATAAAATAAGGACAGTTTTAATATTAAACAATAGCACAAACATATTAGATAGTAAAAATGTTTGACAACATTTTAACAATGAAATGTGTGCCAGGCCGAAAGCAAGAACCACCAAATTCTTTATATGTTAATAAGGATAGCACTTAATTTGACTTTAGTTGCTTCAATTAAATACAAGAAAACTCTGAACACACAAACACAAGGATTCATTTTGTAATTTTTTTTAGATCCTTGAAATGTCTGGCATTGAAAGAGATATGAAGGTGACAACTATCACAAATATAACTTAAATATAACATCTTATAGGTAAAACTTTGACACACTCTGGCAGCAAGTTTTTGAAGTTTTATCATTAACAAAAACACACATGGGCTACATCTAATTCAAAAATTTGAACATTACCATTTTTTGATTTTTGAGGATAACTCTGCCTTGAGAATAAGCATTTTCCTACAACTAGGCCGAATACTCACCGAGACACTGGGCTGGTGCTGGAGGATCTGCGATTACCGTAGGGGCTGATGGAGCGTCTCCTTGAATAAGGGCTGCTGTCTCGCTCATAGCTGGAGGATCTGTGTCTGCTGCCATAGGGACTCTCAGATCTCTGTCTGCCACGATATGATGCGTCTCTGTAGGGACTGGGGCTTTGCTGAGGCGGCCTTCGCCTGGAAAAGCATTCATCACCCTGTTGTCCATACCCACTGCCCTGTGGACTTTCACTTCCGGCTACTCGTCTAGGACTAGGTGAAAGTGCAGAGCTGGTGCCTTTCCTGCGAGGGCTTCCCCTTGAAGATTTGCCTTTAGGAGCAGACTTCCGGCTCTTTGAAGACTTGCGATGGCTCCTTTCTGTTCGGCTTTTCTGAGAGGAGCTGTGGCTGCCCTCTCCTCTGGCTTCTCGTCGTTGCTGTCTGTCTTTATGTGACTTTCCTGATCGACTACTTTCCTTGCTGCGAGATGATGATGTGGAGGAAGTTGTGCTACCTACACTAGCTGCAAAGTGAGTCTGAGAAGGGACCATCAGTTCCCCACGTTTGGACTCACTTTCTGGGTGGGCCTGATATTTGAAAGAGAGGCCAGCTGAAGCTGTCCGATTCTTGGTCTTTGCAGAACCCCCTTTCTCGCGATCTTTACTGTTCTTCTTCTTTGACCCACCTTCCCCATTTCCAGAGTCTCTAAATTTATTGGGGTCCTTTGACTTTTTACGGGAGTGCCTGTGCCCCTTGATGTCTACTGTGCTCACCTCTCTGATGATACTTTCCCTATCAAACTCTGGTGAATGATCCAGTCGATCAAGAACCCCACTCTCTAAAGGCCTGGAGGAAAGCGGGTCCAAAAACGAGTCCGAATCTGAGCTGATATCGTCGTACTCTACTAGAGGCTTCACTACGTTGGCACTAGGTGGCGCCGTGTCGCCAAGGGTAAAATATGCAGGTCCCGAAACTACCAATGAGTCCCGATTATGTTTAATTTTATGTCTTTTTCGTTTTGAGGAAGAAGAGGACATTGAAGACTTTAGCAGAGCCTCACCGTCTCTGGTCGTCTTGTCTCCCATGGACGTATAACTCGAGGCCTGTGGCAAACCGCTCGTTCTGGAATCCGGCTTCCTCTTGGTCCCATGGTGTCGGTCCGACCCAGGCATCCCTCACGCCGGCGTCGGTACCACTCCAGCGACTGGGCCTCGGTGATGAAGGCAATTCATTCAAAGGAAAACAGTGCCTCCTCCAAATTTTCAAAAAAACAAGAAAAAGTATAATAAGAAAACACAAAAATAAACACAAGGCCGTTCACATCCAGTCTTCAGTGCCGCTTCATTCCTTCAAGATCCCGAACATTTTTACTCCGAGAAAGAAAAATACCAGGTCCTGGTGCAGTTAAATATACTTGACGATGAAAAAAAAAAATCCCAACCTAACATCGGAGTATTGTGGTAGCTTCTCCGTCTCGATTTAGCTAGCACCGCTAGCTAATGCTCGATGGTGTGCGTATCGTAAAAAGAAAAAGTCCCTTTGTGAAAGGTGTCCTTGTCCGGTGGCAAACTGGGTAGATGTTTTTATTCCACAGAACCACCTTCTTAGCATTAGAAACGAGCAAATGCCTTCAATGAAGGAAGCGCATTTCTCAAACAAAATGAAAACTTGACCCGGTTGGTTCTGTTTACATATTCCCTTTAATGTACGTTTTATCTTCTTTAAATTCAATATTGATTAGAAATCATAGTATTTTCGTGTGCAGTAGATGTTCCAGTTTATTATCAATGGCTCTGGAAATCAACCAGGCCTGTATTTAGGGCGATGCTAGTGGATTTAATATCATCCACAGCCCTATCTCAAGAAGACTACAAGCGCCATTGTGACTCCCGTGACAAGCAGGATCTGCGTGCAGAAGAGCGGAAAGAGCCGGAATCAAGGACTCTGTCAATCAATGCCGTAGCCTAGCAACAACCAATCCGCAACAAAAATCCCGCCTTCTGCATTACGAGCGGTACTAACGATTGGCGAGCTATTACGGCACATCCTCATCGACTGGGTTTTAAGTATTTTATTAAGTGTTTGGTACGAATCATTAGTAAGTGACGCCTGTTTAAAGCAAATGAAGCACATACATTTGTAAACAATAATCAGTATCATCGTTTTCCTTCAATAATAAATCTTGACATCAAGGGCCTTGTGTATTGTCTGGCTAAATCAGAAAAATATGCGCTGTTATATTTCATAATTACCTCAAGACTCAAGACTGGTAAAAACTAAATGCAAATGCAAATACCATATTTCCAGTGTTAGTTTTAAGAATGCAGGTGCAGTGATTAACTGAAGATAAACCACAGATTAAAAGGTCAGGTAGTGGATTTAATAAGATTATTATCAACCATAATCGTTATTATTATTATTATTATTATTATTATTATTATTATTATTATAATAAGTAGTAGTAGTAGTAGTAAATCAACCCTTTAGGTAAACTGTAAAAAATTAATTTGAAAGACCAAACAGAAAATAAATGATATGACGCCATCAAAATGATGCACTATTACACAATATAAGTCATATCAATGTGCTGAAATTGGACTTTTACATTTATTATACGTTTTATACTTTTTGTGTTTAGGAAACACATTAAGAAAAAACGATGACCGTCGACGGTTGCTGATAAATGCGCATGTGTATTATGACGCGCCCTGCTCTGCATGATGATTGGATCCGTTGTTCAACAGGGGTGTGGTCATTTAAAAACCAGGAAGTGCTGTTTCAATATAAATAATATTTCGGAAGTTTTCCATGCAAGATTAAAAATTTTAAAAAGAATTAGTAAATAGTTTCAATTAGTTACTGCTTATTTGTGATTGAGTGGCCAACAAGTCATGCTCACACGCACTTTATTTTGGTACACGCATTTTGGTATAAAAAACAAAGATTGGATATTAAATTAAAAATGAAAATTAATTAAAAGGGAATGGACGCATGAACATTAACCTTGTTTTAATTTGGGATAGGCTACATATGAAATTAGGTGTCGTGAAGTAAATTAAAATGTATATAAATATATAAAATGTATACCGATCCTGTATCAAATTTAAAATATAATCCAAGTTGACCATTAGGTCTCCGGAAAGTGGTATTTGACCAATGACAACTTATCGACAAATTGATTTTTTTTTTGTGTTCTTAAGAGAAAGAACGCTCAGCTACTAAGGAAGTTGGGCAGTTGACTGCAACCAATTATCATGTAAACTGCTTCGGGATATTTATTCGTTTTAAAATTAAATGTAGTAGCATAGCCCCATAACGTGTCAATTCTTACTTCATACACGCTATTGTGAATGGGCAGAAGCTGCATAGGGGGAGGTGGAGAACAAGAGGCCGAACGGAGCCGATAAGAGAACTGGCTTATTGACTGGCTGCGTTTCGCAGCCCACTTTCATCAGAAAGAAGAGGGCTTTCCGTTTGTGTTACAGGGAGAAGTCGGCTACACTGCCACCCCGGATGCTACCAGGAAGATGGTAGCATGGTAGTCGAGGAGCAGAAGGAACCGTTTCTGCGTTTGATTTCGCCAAATACTGATTTAATTGAGTCAGTCACCAGCGTCCGACATGGGGAAGGAGGTAAATGGTGTACCACGGAGCCGGTTTGAGGTGAGTTAATTACAGATATTAACTGACAGTTATTGCCAGACATTGGGAATTACATTAAAAATATTCTGATGCGAGTCTACGTGGTAATCGACGTTGTAATTATTGTAAAACTACGTTTTTAGCTAGGCTGTAGCTGCAGCTTCCGCAGTCAGTGTTTGGGATTAGGTCAAATGCTAGTGTATTTTAACAACAACGGAAAGAATAGACCCTGTATTTATTTCACCAAACACCGAAGTCGGCATATTTATACGACATCCGTCGCGTACTCTCAGTAAATGGACGGGTTCTTTAAAGCTCTTTAAATGCTGTCCTCGTTTTCCTTTGCGCCGTCAAAACAAAGAGGCTACATGTCGAGAACAGCTCACAACAACAACACAGGCCTATTCCCCACTCAAGAACTTGCTGACCAAACTTTCCGAAAGAAACTGGTGTTTCTAATCCCCCACATATTTGCTCGGGTGAAGTTTTATTTGCTTTTCCACAACATTTGTCGGGTTAATGAGCCGGATTGTTGAGCCATGGCCGCTGCAGTTGTGGGGGGCCTCCGGTCCTGACTGCTACATTCACCCCCGTGTTGGGGACAGCACTGTCAACAAATAGACCCAGGCTGCCATAATCCTCCATAACCTGTTGTAACAGTGGAAGTGCTTTTCTTTAACAGGCAAATACAATGCCGTTGTGCCGCGGTATTTGTCATAAAGTTTGCTCCGCGGCCATAACTGCAGCCCAATATTTCAGGGAAAACTTGTCTCTTAATGTTAGGCATGGTCGGTGACATTGGCGACTGTGTCGTCTACGCAACTTGCGCGGTTTAATCCCCCGATTGGATGGGGATTTGTGCGTGGTTTTATTTATTTTTAACGGTGCAACAGCTGACGACTCAAAGATTCAGGCCGTTACCTTCTGGATCGACAGCTGCACCAGAGCCGTTGGTCAAGTCAGCCGCACTTCGGCTGTAATGATGTCCGGAAGATGAGCAATTTTTTCCAAAATAATAGTGAATGCGAGTTTTGTTGGGACCATTTTATTGTCGTTAATCATAATAAATGTATATTTTTAATCATGTCGTTGCATATTCAGGTCTTTTTATATGTAATGTTGTATGCAATTATTTGGTTGATCTGGGACTACGTTATCACAAATATGTTTTGGAAATAATTCCAATGAATTTCAATTTGTAAAAATAAAAGCAAAATGCAAAATAAGGAACAAATAACCTGGAGAAAAGCGCAGTTGAAAGTACAAAGTCCTGTCCTGTTTAGAAGACTCCAAATCCAGCCTTACATGATGCCTTATCATTTGTCCCACCTGTGTTGTCTCTCACTCATGAGATTCTAACAATTTAGTGTTGTTTTCATGCTAAGTGTTTAAAAGCGGTGCCCCGCCTGTGATAAAACAGAGTGCCATAGCTTTGACTGTCTTCTGCACCTTTTCAGATGTTCACCAACTGTGATGAGGCAGTCATTAATAAGAAGCTACCCAAGGAGCTGCTGCTACGGTGAGTGATGCTCAGAACCCTTCAGTCGGACTGTCAGCACATCCAGCCACTGGAAAAAATGGATATTTTACTCAGGACATTCATCCTTCAAAAAAAAAAAACCAAACATTTCAAAAGTCATATATTTTACCTTGATATTCCTCTGATGGTTTGATGCTATAATTATCTTGCTTTCATAAAGCATTTCTATAAGGGGAAAAAACTCCAGAGCCCATGAAAAACAGAATTTGAAGGCCATAACTCAAGCCTGGGCCTTGCGAGCCAGCCTGCCTGTTCTGTGACTGCTGACTCTGCTGCTTGGCCAGACTCATCGTCCTGATTTGTGAGGTTGGCCGCCATTGAAGCCTCATTCCGTTTTTGCTGCCTTGATGTATTATACCTTTCCACCAGTTTTTCGTAGAAGTGGATGCTCTCCTTTCAGGGCGTGACTTTGTTTAAATATGTCTGTCCTGTAGAAACAGTGCAAACACAGCTCTGTTGCTTCTGTCTCTCAAAGACAGCATTAGCAGATACAACCTGCGCCGTGAGTAGAAGCAGACGCAGGACTGAGCGGTGGACAGACTTGAACACAAAAAGGAAGCTTCTGAGAGCAGTGGTCAGGGACTCTAAAACATTCCTGTCTGTCTTCCAGAATCTTCTCTTTTCTGGATGTGGTGACCCTCTGTCGCTGTGCCCAGGTCTCACGGGTGAGTCTGTGTTCACAACTTGTGTATTCATGTGTGTGAGACGGTGTGTGCTCGCTGTGCTTTTAGAGTGTGTATGTCCGCGTTAAGTCTGGATCATAAACGTGTGATTGTCTCATCCCACTCTTAGTCCTGGAATGTTCTGGCCCTGGACGGCAGCAACTGGCAACGAATTGATCTTTTTGACTTTCAGAGGGACATTGAGGTGATTAAAGAAACTCGCTGCCTACCTCCTTCTCCAGATTTGAGTTGTAATCTGTCAGGCTGAATGGATTTGTGATTTGTTGCAGGGGCGGGTGGTGGAGAATATCTCCAAGCGCTGCGGCGGGTTCCTGAGGAAACTGAGTCTACGGGGTTGCCTCGGAGTGGGTGACAGTGCCCTGAGGTGAAATTTAAAACCGAGGGTGGCTAAATGACTTGCTCAGACGGGCACTAAAAATGTCTTGTTTTACCACTCTAGGACGTTTGCACAGAACTGCAGGAACATAGAGCTTCTAAGTTTAAATGGCTGCACAAAAATTACCGACAGGTATGTGAACTGTTGTGCATTAAACATCTCAAAAAAGTCCTGCACAAACCTTAAAGTCTCAGGGTTTTCTCTTTTGCAGCACGTGTAATAGCCTCAGTAAATTCTGCCCAAAGTTGAAGCACCTAGACCTCGCCTCCTGTACCTCAATTACTAACCTGTCCCTTAAAGCTCTCAGGTAGGGAGGGTCACGTATCCATCTCATGTGTTAACATTATTAAATAGCTGATGAGATTTTTTTTTTTTCACCACTCTCATCCTGTCAGTGAGGGTTGTCCCCTGTTGGAGCAGCTCAACATCTCCTGGTGTGATCAGGTCACCAAGGATGGCATCCAGGCGCTGGTGCGGTCCTGCCCTGGACTCAAAGGCCTTTTCCTCAAAGGATGCACTCAGGTTAGCTTCCTTTATACCTCCAGAGGCAGAGCAGGGCTGATGATGTTGATTCCTGACTAGGTGTTAAACTTAACGCCTTATTAACCATTCTTTTTTCGTTCTCGCTCTCTTCCTCAGCTTGAGGATGAGGCTCTGAAACATATCGGGGCTCACTGCCCAGAGCTGGTCACGCTGAACTTGCAGACATGCTCAGTAAGTCCAGCGTTGTTTTGGAGCTGTACAATTAATGTTTCATCTTTTGTTTTTGCGGTCATGCAGTAGCCCCACTGCAGCACCCAAGTGAAGTGAATTACTAGGCAATATGAATTTGGTGAATATAGACTTAAATGCCATTCAAGTACACGATGGAGGTTCCTTTCCAGTCTCTGTAGGCTGATGGATACCAGGTAGATGCCCTCTCTGACATTATCAACCAAAACATGAATAAAAACTGCCACTGCAATGCAGGCCCTTTAACCCTGAATTATACCTTAACTGGAAAAGCAAAAGATGAAAAAACTTTGATTTAACAGGACTATGCCCTCTTTAAAACAGCTACTGTAAACCTGGGCCGAGAGGGAGAAATTTTGTCCGGAAAATAAATACTCACACGGTGGAGATAATAAAATTCAATAGGCAACCATTCTACACGCTTGCTGCATTATTCTGCAGACATGAGTGTCATTCATCGCCTGTTCCTGCCTTTTTTCAGTCAAATCTCAGCTCTTCAACATGTTTGTGAAAAAGGGAATTGTGCAAGTTATCTCACTGTCATCACATCTTATTGTCGCCCTACGCCACAGATGTCATAACCCCCTCTGGGCTCTCTTGTCCCACATCTTTCTGTTTTACTCTTAGAAGTGCACAGTCGTGCAAAGCGAGCCGTGGGAAACACAGCCTGGGTCATGTCTGTCTTCCCACAGTGACCCCACACACGTGCACTTTGTCTTTGTGTAAACAGCAGATCACAGATGAGGGACTCATCACCATTTGCCGGGGTTGTCACCGTCTGCAGTCTCTGTGTGTGTCGGGCTGTGCCAACATCACAGACGCCATCCTGCACGCCCTGGGACAGAATTGTCCTCGACTCAGGCAAGATGATGAACATTCTCTCTCGATACTTATCTGTAAATTGACTCCGTAGGTTAAAAAAAAGTGTCTTGCTCTTCTTTCAGAATATTAGAAGTCGCTCGCTGCTCTCAGCTTACAGATGTGGGCTTCACTACATTAGCAAGGGTGAGTGTGTTGTTCATCCTTTGCTTTCAAGCTGAGACAAAGATCCTGCTTACATTTGAATATACTCAAAATTGAGATTGAGATTATCCAGCTGAAACGTTCCTCTGGCCACAAGCACAAGTTGGACTAAGGCCCTTCGCTTTCTATGTGGAAGCAGCCGTGTTGCCGTGTTTTTTAGGCATGTTTTCATATGTGCTGATGTACCTACAAAAAAACACAGGAGAGAAAGACGGCAAGCCAACCCAAACCATCCGACCTTACCCAGAAAAAAAACAACTTTCAACAAAGGACCAGTGTTTATGTCTAAAAATGACCTGAACTGATTTATTTTTGGGGAGTGAAATTTAGTTCATAATTTAAAATGAACTAGTTTAAGTTCAGTTCACAGTTGTAAACGTGAACTTGCATAACAGTGGGTGAGATTGTGCGTTGTCTTACATTGCAGCCTGCATGAAAGTGAGATTATGTGACTGTGTTCTACCTGATAAGGCCCATTAATGAACAAACTGTGTTTTTTCTCCTCTGTATGTCATTTCACTTTCAGAATTGTCACGAGCTTGAAAAAATGGATTTAGAAGAATGTGTGCAGGTAAAAGCTGTAGGGTTTCCACAGCTCTTGAGTGAAGGCAATGAGTCCAGCGTTAATGCTTGTTTTTGTATCAGATCACAGATGGAACACTCATACAGTTGTCCATCCACTGCCCTCGTTTACAAGTGCTGGTGAGTGTGTGCCCGTCCCTTGAACACATTTGGTTCCTGTTCTTGTAGTTTTGATGAGCACTTGCAGTTGACTAATGAAGCTGCAACTGTGTTCCTGCAGAGCTTGTCTCACTGCGAGCTGATCACTGATGATGGCATCAGACATCTTGGCAGCGGCCCCTGCGCCCATGATCACCTTGAGGTGATCGAGTTGGACAACTGTCCCCTGATCACAGATGCTTCCCTGGAGCACCTGAAGAGCTGCCATAGTCTGGATCGCATTGAGCTCTACGACTGCCAGCAGATTACTCGTGCCGGCATCAAGAGACTAAGGGTGAGTCACGTGGAAGTAACGGCAGCGAGGAAGCAACTGTTTGGCTTACTATACTGGTTAGTTAGGTTACTATACTTGAATGAGTGTGATCACTCGAGACACCCTTCTCTTCCCAAAATAAAACCTGCAACACTTTGCATAAAGAATCATATTAAATGCATAGCACCTCCACATATTTGCCTTTTTAGATGTGTATTTTTACAGTGTGTTCTCACACTGATCGACAGGGGGCGACAGAATGCTAAGACAGATGTGAGTGCACAATATAACATCTCAACATGCAGGGGTTTTTTTTTTTTTTTACTTTTTTGTGTTAAATTACACAAATGTGTTAAATAAATCAAGTTATGAATTTGAATTGTTTTAAGTAGCTTGCAGGGTGTACAAAATCACAACTATGTGTAAATTCAACACCTGTTTTTGAGCACTTGTATGATTTTCATGCCGTATCACATGTTGTCTGTTTCCTTCCACAGACCCATCTGCCTAACATCAAAGTGCACGCATATTTTGCTCCCGTCACTCCACCCCCCTCAGTCGGGGGCAGCCGTCAGAGGTTTTGCCGCTGCTGTGTCCTGCTATGATGTAAAGACAATGACTCCCTTCCTCCCCATGCTCTTTGTGCACTCTCCATAGCCTGTAATTTGACTCCCAACCTGCTGTGGCCCCTATGAGTCCCCCTGGCACAGAGGACACGCTGGTGTTCCGCACCGTTTAGAGCTCCAAAGAGAGGGAGACAGAGAACACATAACATATTCCCATAAAACACATTCCCACATCTCTCCACCACTCGTACAATACATGCACAGCAGGCTTTAACAGGAGGTGTGTTACAGACGTGTATGCAGAGTCTAACACAGGATGTCAGCACATTCCCGCTCTGTGTCTGTGGACAAACCAGCACTGCAGAAGAGGGATTTATGATCAAATGTGAGGGATTCAGTTCACTTGGGTCAGGTACAATCTAAGGTGTAAACTGAATGATTACGTGACAGAAAAAGACTAGCCATTCACCATTACCCAAAACTTTTGTTAAAGCCTATGGAACAGACACAATTTGCCCATATTGAAGGTCATTTAACCACTACCTCTAGACAGGAACTGCACTTGAGTAAGACCTCTGTTTGCGTTGTTGTGTAATCTGTTTTTTTTCTCTAAACAGCGCTACACACTGTTCCTACACCCCCAGCACACTACACACGAAGCCTCAGAAATCCAATTTTGTGCTGATCGTTTTTTTAAGTACTTGCAGCTATTTGCACTCACAGTGAAGCATCAAATTTTGAGTAATTTTACAAACCAAACAAATACACACACAACGAGAGCTTGCGACACCTGAACCCTCGCGTCCTCTGTCTCCATGTTACAATAGGATGCTTCAGTATACAGAAGGATAAAAGTGGTTAAATATTTTTCTAAATATAGACACCAATTGAGACTTAAAAGTGGGGACTCTAAAATGCCAAATGAAGCATGCAACACTTCTGTATTTTTTAAGTCTAACTGTAAATACGTGAGGGCTCTTTGGTCCTGAGAATCAAAGATATGGTGGAACAGGGATTGACGCAAACCGTTTTTCTGAGGGAACCATGGCAATGTTCACGCAGGAACTTTTGCAGTCCGACTGCTCAGTAATTTGGATTTGATCGAAGAACAGATTCTGCTCTGCTGTCTGAAGTCACCTGCTTCACAGAGGGGAAACGGTCCAAAATCACTATGTACGTTCACGCTATCGGACCAGGATGACAGAAAGAAAAAAGCCTACTGAAAACAATCAAAGTCCATCTATTTTTCAGCTGGTTTCTTTTCATTTAGTCATTCTTTTTTTGTGTGTGGGTCATGGTTGATGACACGGGTGTGGGGAACCACACGCATCACTGGGGGACAGGCTGGATGCGTGAGCAGCACCTGGGGTCCCTCAACTGAGGCCTTGCAGGGGAAGGAGGGACAGATCGTTGCACCCTTTCACCTCTGACCTTTGTCTCTTTGGGACTCTGCAAGAGGTGACGCTTGGGTCCGATTGTGAATGTCAGCAGAACTGTGAGCGTACAGCTCGGAACTGCTGACAGGAGCAGTTTTGTCACGGTGGAGGGCTATGATGGACTGGAGCCCACCGCTGTATGAAGTATTGAAGCCGTTCTTTATGGATTCTCTCCTGCACTTGCACCTGCTTTACTGTGTGTGTCTTGTTTTATTTTATGTGTGTGTGTGTGTCTTTCTCATCTGTCTATAGCTCTTTGGTTACATTTCTGTTTTGATGTGGTTTGGAAAAGCCCCGCTTTGTGTTCGAAGTAATGAGTTTAGTGTCTCCAGGTTGAATTCGAGTCTTCTCCCAGTCCCTAGTATCGATCTGATTATGTTTGTGTTTTTATGAGTTTAGTGTTACTTCGTGTCCTGAGTATCACCTTTGTCCAGGGGAAGTATCAGCACCAGTGCAATTGTTAGAATTTGAGTTGGATATCTTTCCAGGATGATTCATGTGTATGATACAGGTTTACTTATTGAATGTTTCCATCAAGGGGAAATTCTCGGGAGCGCTGTTAAAGACATTGTGTTTGACTTTAACAGAATCCGATTTTTTTTCCTCTCATAGAAGTGCTTTCCTTTTCATTTTTATGCCTTGTTTTTTCCCAAATTCCCTTTTTCATAATAACGCACCCTGTACCAACACACCGAGCGAGACCGAAAGGGATAAACCCAGCACAGAATGTTGATCTCTCTCTCTCAACTGCCCCCATTTTTGATTGAAGCGCACACCAAAATAATGAATGATGATTTTAGTCACTTTATGATTTGAGAGCAGCTGGCAAGACAGTACAAGTTATGATTAAATCCAGTGTAATCCAGTCTCGTCATTTTGGTTTAAGGACGATTATGGAACAGTGACAGAGATGTCTAATGTGTAGTCACTTTGCTCCAAAGTTAAGAGTATTGCCTAAAAGAAGAAAAGCAAATATTGTTGATTCAGACTGGAATTCTGCTCTTAAACTCGCTCAGTGTCATTATTCTGCCGTGTGTGGCGGGGTTTAGATCAGTGGTGCAACTACTGTGTTTTAAAGGAAATCACGTTAGTTGAAAATATTGAGTGAATCGTGTATATTAACCCAACCTTCTGGAGTTTTTTTGGTTTTTCCACTGACAACAAAAAAGACCTGTTACCAATATTTTCAAGCTACAAAATACACTACAGACTCTGCAAAGGAAAGGGGGCTTGCGCGTCTCCTTGCATCAAATTCTCCATTGATCCGTCACACTCGTGTATACAAAAGACGAGCATTGCCATGGATTCTGTTGTTCACACAGATTTTGTCAAAAACACGGGGGTGGGGGCGGGTAGAGGATTAGGGCAGAACAAGTGCAATGAGTGATTGTCACCTGGGAAATTTCAAAAATGATTTTGACAATGACTGTTGCTCATTTACTGTAAAATTTCTTTTTTTTTTTACAATTAACTGATATAAATGAATATGTACTTATGAATAAATATATACCTATATTATTAAGACAGGTGTTTTTTGCTCTGTGTGTATTAAACAGGTTTGAACCAGCAGATGGCAGCAATGATCCGGTTAAATAGAAACGCTGTTGTAAACAGAAATAAGATGTCTGGCTTTCAACTTGGAAAGAAATAAAATACAGGTATTTTATTGTATTTTTCAGCATTCTTTATGTGAACAACCAGTTAACTCAAAGAGAGCACACAAGCTGCTTGTGATGACTTGTCGGTGGGACCGGAGCCTAAACGTTTTTATAAATATGTTGGTGCCAAACTTATTTTACATTTTAAGGATGAACAATCCAATCGTAAAATCAATTTTTTGCCAGAAAAAAAGCCATATGAAAGTCAAAACTGACCTTAAGGGGTCAATTCTCCCCCCATTGTCAAAAGCTGCCAAATTTTTACTGAACTGAAGCTGATGAGGGAATGACGAGCATTCCAGGTGTGCACGCTAATTATAATAAATGCTTGAATGGTGGTAAATAAACTTGCACTGCTTCCGCAAAGCAGTAAAAACAAAATGTGTATTTTTAGAGAATACAGTCCAGAATATTGCATCCCAGACCAGAACTGGGTGAGACACTTTCAAGGTTTGGGTTTAGGTGCACTAGCAGTACATTTCAAAAAGCAGAGTGATTGTTAGTGGGTGTGCTGCTTAAAACAACTGTCACACGATGGCTCATGCTGTGTTTACGTGAATGCATTTAAACCTTTCCGAGGTAAATGTGTATGAACACTCAGTTTAGGGGATCTCAGTGGAAAGAGCTTTTGTCCTCTGACTCCAACATAACAACTGCTGTCACAGCTGGGATTTATCCTCCACCGTTTGGGATTAATTTTGTTCCTCTCATCCTTTATCTGTTTCGCAGTCTCTAAACCACTGAGAGCGGGATGTTTTCATCCCTGTTTTAGTGCTCATTTTTAGCTGCCGTGCTCTGGTACCTCAGGTATCACAGGATGAAAGGTGGGTGGTGCACAGGGAGAACATTTAAATGGTTTCCTCCTTGAGCATTTCTCTATATTGTGGTTTCATTCGAAGGTGGATATAGCCCCACCAAGATATTGTTGCTGTTTTCTTGGCTTAATTTTGGCAGTAAATTCCTACATGCAACATTTTTTTCTATGTTCTGTGGTGGCCTTGCTCTGAGTGGAGCAGTAATTAATGTGATGACAGGGGTTCTCTCCTTTTGTCTTCCCTCTATCACCACAACCCACACAGCCAACCTCTCAGATGGCTGACAAACATTGACGTCAAACTTGACAGCAAACCTCTTTCTTAGATATTCTTTTCTCCTCGTCCCAAATGTCGCATTTTTTCCCATTTTGATATGGCTCAAATGTTCATGTCTGTCTCTGTCTGCAGGCCAGTCAAACCTGCGCGCAGGCAGGAGCACAGGCCCACCGCTTCTGCCTCCTTGCTCTCTCTGTTCTGCACTCGCAATTGGAATTCACCCCAGGATGCAGATAAGCCCAGATAGGAAATGAGATTGCAGTTTGAAGCAAGAGGCACCAATCCTCTGCCCCTTTTCAAGCTGCTTTAAACAAACAACACCAACCCTGGTGTAACTCCCGATCTGCTGTGCAGTACGCACACGGCTCAGTGCAAGAGGCAAATGTCAGAATCACACATCAGCGACCTGGGGCATTCTTTTTATTCATTAATGGCAATTTCTTTTGTTAAATATGACTTACATTTGTTAATAATCAGGTTTCTGTTAGGATAAACATCAGTAAATGAATTAAGGTGGAAGAACATTCTGCTTTAAACATTCTGCTTCAATAGAGTCTTTATCTCCAGAGGAGGGCTGCTCTGTATTTGGTTCTAAACCGAAGCCCCGCCCTGTGTCGTGGATCCTTCGTGCCAGAGTAACAGAGTTGTAAAAGAAGATGCCCCAATCACGCACGCCGGGATCAAGGGGAGGTGTGCCTCGCGTTACGCTTAAATTTGAGACCGTGCGGTGGAGAATTACTGTTCGCTTCGGATTTACAGCAAATTCCTCCTTCATCCAGCACCGCAGCTTCCCAAAGCTATACGTTAGATTGATATTTTCCCTCAGAGTTTTTTGATGGCAACTGCCGGGCGGGTTTGTGCCACGCTGGAGCTTTTCCACGCGCGTCAACGGACAAAACGATCAGCGAGCGGCGAGCTCACCTCCTGTTACTGAGTGCGCGCCCAGCTTCACCCTTGCTTAAGAAGAGCTGCTGCTGCTGCTGCTGCAGTGTGTAGGAGAGTGTGTAGTTAGAACTGGTTAAGCAAAATTTAAGCTTGCAACTGGTGTGTGGAGCGCAAACAGTTAAGCCGCCGACCTCGCAGTGCGCACAAGTGCATGTGATGTGGATGTGTAGCCCACCGCACAACTGTAATGGCTTAAGATGGGCATTTACTAACTAACGGACACAATTTGTGGAACATTTTCGGTTTGTTGAACGGCTCTTATCATCTCCTTATCAATGATGACGGAGAACAATGAAATGGAGAGCGGCGAGGCGCAGCTGCAGCGCTCTCCGAGCACCGCGTCCATCCAACCCATGACATCCAAGGCGAGTACCCGCAGCTCTGAGCTGCTTCAAACTGTCCTACTTTCTAACCTGAGCACCATCATCTTAAATCGCTGCTTGTAACCTCCCCAAATTCATTTCAATACGTCAAATAGTCCAGTTAAACTTTGCAGAGCTGTTTGCTTCACCTTGTGCAGCCAACAACAAACCCGCCGCGCCAGTAACTTGTTTTTGTTTTTGTTTGAATGATTCTTGGTGTATTAGTCATTTGGTTTATGTCATTTTGACAGCAGCACGTTAGCGTTGCGTTCACTGCTGACGTCACTGTGTAATCTCATGCGTAAGAACTGATGTCATTCTGTCAAGTTTTTCTCTCTGCATCTAAAGACACACACACACACACACACACACACACACACATTATCACCCCGATGGTGACAGTGGTCAGATGATGGTGACATCATCATCAGAAAGTGCTGATGGTTATAGTTTAAGAGTTCTACTGTCATCTGCCGGAGCTTTTAGGCCCAAACACTTAAGTAGGTGTTCCCAGTGTTGTTTGTCTTGTTCTGTCTCTGCTCCACCCAAAAACACGTTGTTGACTGCAGCACAGCTAAATATTTTTTGTCGTGTGCACAATTACAAAATGGAAAGTGTGACGCATCCTTTTGTCATGCCCCTGTCTGGGGTTGAGTCCATCTAGATAATCTTTACATCATCTTTGCCACATCATGACCATTTACACCACATGTCCCTCATCCAGACTGCTTCCTTGGGTTAATGTCATTTTCTAAACCTAAAACTTTATTTTTAAAAATCTTTTGGATTGTTAGGGGTGATGTCAGCCTGAAACACCTGAAAATCTCTGAAATGAAAAACAATCTGTCTCTGGGTGTAATTTTTGAGTCTAAATAAAACTAAATCCGTTCCATGGCTCCATGCTGTTTTAATTAGATAAGGATGGCAGGAAGAGAGAGGGAAGCTCTGCTGCGCCGCTAAATCCTTATCAGGAATCAGGACTATGAAGGTCATGCCTGATCATTTTCAGCCGGTTCTCAACAACATCACATCTTTTGTCAGACACATGAGTGATGGGGCTCATGGCGCCAGAGGAGCAATCAGCAGGAGATCACACGTGGAGAGCCGTTTCAACGTGAAGAGCACTTGCTGCTTTTGGAATCTCTTCTGAGGCAGAATAATACAGATTTTATTCACAGCGAACGCACCAAAGCAGTCTGAATGAGATGGAAAGACTGAATGTAATACAGCTGATTTCTGAGTTTTTGTCTGCTCACCCGAACCCTCCTAAGAACAGGACAGTTCATCCACACATCCTTCGCTCAGTGTGAACACTTAAGTACACACAGCCGGCTGGGTGATGCGAGGTGACCAGTTTCATCTTCGGTGTGAAAATATGAACTTATCACAGCTTTAAAGCTAAATGGCAAGTAAGAACATTTTGTGTTTTTTTGATGTTTTACTCTATTGCTTCTGACCACACAGGGAATTGTGATATATTTCAATCCACAGTCAAAGTGTTCATCATGCTAGATGTTTCAGCCTGCTAAGTTTACATTTCAACAGAAATCCAAACTAGATTTAGAGTTCATTGTTTTCGGAATATTTCATCTTGAAAGCACAGCTCTCAGACATACGCATCAAAGATGACTCTGCTAAATGTATGCATGTGTTTCAAGCGTTACTAATTATCTTCAGGGTTAAATGGATAATTTCTGGTGTCACAACTGTCACCTTTTGCAAAACATACCACCGAGTTAACCTACACACCGATTCAAGTCATGCAGACAAGGCAGTAGCTGAGTGGGAGTGGGCATAGCGGTCCACGGCTCTAATTATCTCTGCTGAGGAGGTTGTGTTTCTGCCAGCCTGTATCTGTCTGTTAGTTTCTTTGTTTGACTCTTAGCAAAATAACTCAAAAGGTTATGGGCAGATTTTCTTTTTTTTTTTTTTTTTTTTAAGAAAAAAATTGATAATGGGACAAGGAACAGATGATGAACTGTTGGTGAGGTTCCGGTTCACTGTTTTGGGTGTAAGTCTCAATATATGGAGAAACGAGCTGCTTGGCGGAGGATGGCGCTCTCTGAGGGCTCTACTGATTAATTAATGAAACACCTTCAGTGCTCAGATACTTACTGATGGGACACTAGAGGAAAAAGTGTAAGATCTTGGAATAATGAATCCTAGAAGGCTGTGACATCATCAAGATTGTAGAGCCATGAAGTGGTTCTCAACCACGGGGAGAAGTGGAAATGGTAGTATGTGCCGCATGTCCATGCTCGTACACGTGTATGTGCACGTGTAGGAACAGAATGATAGTAACAGCCAGTGACGATGATCCTCGTAGCTCATATTCAGAGTAGTCATCTTCTCAGCTGCCGCGTCACAAGTGGGAATATTTGAACGTTAAATTGGTTCAGCGCATCTTTCTACTCAGAAACTTAAAGGAGGAGGTTAAATTAGAGTTCTACTTTTCCTGCAGTCCAAGAATGAAAAACTGTATCACCCACAAAAAAAGTCTGACATATCCTTACCTATAACAAGGTCAGACGCGGTGACGTTTACTGCGGCAGAAAAAATAGAATTGGGCCCGCTTTTTATAGCGACTCCAGTCCTACAGCCAGGGCTAAGTCCAGAGAGAATGTTAAAGAAAATGAAATGGACCAAATAAAATATATAGCAGCATTCTCCACCTGGGCTGGCCATTACAGTAATGTACTTGGCTAATGCAGAGCTCACATCTGAGACCGGACTGTCAAAGCTGGACCTTTTTCTAAATGACAGCTGGGGTTACTTTTCTGATGGGAAATGTTTATTACACGGTGACAGTTTTAATATAGCATGTTACGTCCGCAAGCAAACTTTGTGCTCCCTTATACTGTAGGTAGAGTGTAATGGATTACACTTTGTTGTCCCTCTGCGGAAGAGTGATTTTAGACTTCTAAGTGCAAATACTTGATCATATAACATCCTGGAGAGCTCAAAGAAAAACTGCACGAGTCCAGTTTTTGCCTCTGTGTCTGCAGAATTATCAAATTTGGGACCCATTTCTGAATAATATCTCCCCACAGTTTGAATAGAAGCATCAGAAACTTTGCCATTATCGTTTCTTGGTATACCAATATTTTCTTTTCCAAACTACAGCTGGAGATAAGAAACCAGCCGTTACGGGAGGCCTGCCCTTGTGGCTCATCTGTGCCTGAAACAAACCACACGATAGAGTCATGGATCTGAACGTACTGATCGATAATTCCGATAAGGCCTTTGCTCAGAAGGACGGTGCACTAAAGTTGGAATGGAAGCTGATGGGAATGATTTTTGCTTGACGCACACTGACAGATGATTAGATTAGCTGTAAATGAGACGCGTGTTCTGGCTGGAACTGTTAGATGGCAGCACTCGTCTGACTGAAGGACTTCGGCACACAAAGTCCCGTTAATTAATTTCCTAACATGTATATTCACAACTGTCTGCATCATTAAGTGCTGAACAGACATGTCTAGTGAATATGATGATATCTGACGCTAGCGGCTCAGTAGGGAAGGGAACCTTGTTTGGGGCTTACGCACCATTACGCAGTCTTCTTATATTTTCTTCTGTAGACTGCTTTGCTTTGCATTTGCTCTGAGTTATACAAATAATTTTTTACATTGTGTCTCTCCCACACAATCAAAAGCAGACAAACTGTTTTCATATCTTATCCCCCAGCACAGCGAGCTGTAAACAGCATGTCCCAGTAAGGTCATTATGTTTGGCGCAGAGCAAGCGCAGAGACACGCAGAGTGTCTGTGTCTTACTGATCATCTGTCTGTGTGTCCGCCGTTGTTAATCCATTCTTCCCTTAAGACTTGACCACGAAGCCCCGCCGCCGCTCCCACCACCACCACCACCACCACCGCCGCACGTCAGAGTAATGAATGACCGGCCATCCTCCGGGAAACTAGCATCATCATCTGCACACAGAGCCGGAGGGAATGTCAGGAAACATGCATTTATCTGGCCAATCAATGCTAGATGGCTGCAGACAGCACAATTTACAGACTTGACAGCCGCTGCGTTTACTCTTGTTTGGCCTCAGCCATGAGATTGATTGACTCTTTTTGTTGCTGCAAGGCTGCAGCATCAATTTCTCCCATAAGGAGATCTGGAAGTGGTTGTTACTGCTGTGTTTTTTTTTTTATCTCTGCCATGGAAATACCTTTTAATCACAACACTCCTCAGTGTAAGCCTTATCTTCTTGCGCTCGCTATAAAGGGAACATGTTTTGCAATTAGTGTGTTGTTTCCTTGTGAGGTGAGATTATATTTTATGATTCTCCCATTGCCTTCATGGTACAGATGAGAAGAGAGTGTTGGCTTTATAGATGTGGGGATATTGCTTATTTCGTCCTGGGTGTGTTGGACGTTTGATATTTCTCCCAGATGTGGTGCATCTGCACTATTCTTGATTGTCTTATCGTGATCTTTTTTCTCTTTCTCTGTCAATGCAGCTCCAGAAGCTAAAGCGCTCACTGTCCTTTAAGACGATAATGCGCAGTAAAAGTGTGGAGAACTTCTTCCAGAGGTCCTTCAGCGATGCTCGCATGCCTCTGGAGTTCACCACTGACCCGCCACCTCCTTCTCCTCCACTTCTGCCCGGTTCTCCTCTTGTAAACAACCGCTCACCATCCATTTCTCCATCCGTCAGCCCCAACCCCTCCATCTCATCCCACTCCCCTTCTCTCAGCCTGTCTCCATCCCTGCCCGCCAAGCCTCCCCACCCTCAGATTACCCACTGCTTCCAGGACCATGTCTTTCGCAAACCCACCAACTGTCAGCACTGCATGAACACCATAGTGGGTAAGAAGCTCATTCGACTTTGTAGATCTTCATTCATTCATGTTTTTGAGTTATTTAAAATCTTGGGTTTTAATGCTCCATTTATGTACTATATTTACCATAAATGAATTCAATAATTCATTAAATGGATAGAATGCTTGTTGAAGTGAAAACAGGTACAGGTGCCCTCTACAGTCTGTGGAGAAACAGTCGGCAAAATATGATGGATGTATAGGAAAGTCAATTCTCAGTTGGGCTCTTATCACTTCTTATCACTAAGGCAAGTGTGAAATGCCAGTTATAAATCTGTCCTTGTTTTCGGTGCTAGGTCGGATGATGAAATTTACAGCTCTTTATTACTCCTTTACCTTTGTTCATGAGCACTTTTACCCTGTTCCTGCCAGCCGTGGGCAGTCTCCTCCGGCTAACGCATCTGCTGTCCTTCTCCGCAGGGAACTCCAAACAGGCTCTGCGGTGTAAAACGTGCAAGATCGCTGCTCACCTCTGGTGCACCTCAGAACTGTCACAGCAGCCATGTCATGGGAAGGTGCAGATAAGCTTTTTATTCTTGGGTTTTTACTTGTCCTTTGTATTTACAAGCAGGCAGAAAACCACATTTTTGACATTTGGTGGAAGAACACGGTGAGTACTGTGCACCCTGCTGAAAAGTGAGTGGTTTCATGTGGACATTTTGGATCCATTTTTTTAGGCTTAGCTGTAAAATGAATAACAGCTCCGTCTTTCAGACGACTCTGTCAGAGACAAGTGAGTGATGGTCAGAAGGCAAAGGCAACGTCTTCAGCAGCTGCACCTCAAAAGAGTCACTACCTTTGATCCGCGGTCTGTCTCGCTACAATATCATGTGACGATGAGTGAGTGGCTCATTTGCAAGGCAAAGACAAACGGTGTCACAGCTGAAAACGCTTGCTGTGTTTAATTCACTGTGAAATTACAGGCTTATGGACGTACGGTCACATGTCCACGCCTCCGTGAGAGCCATGTGTGCAGCAGTAAGGGCCTGACTGACTTCATTGTTGATGCAGCAAAGGAGCTTCTGAGGACAAAATGTATTTATTTGTTTGTTTGTGGGCTCTCAAAGCGGACAGTGTTTCTTTCCGATTCAGTCATTTCAGACGAGGCTCTTAAGGTCTTTAAGTCGCCACATGGAGCCACTTTCTCCTAGAAGCTCAGACTCTAAACAGGAAGTAATGGAGGCTTAAAGGATTTTCCTTTCTCCTCTCTTCCATTAGTCTGGAGCATTCAAGCGAAACTTTAGCTCACCAATGCTCATCAACGACCAACTGTCTGTCGTTAAGGAAGTCCAGCCAAGCCAAGGTGAGCAGACTGAGAGCGTGCACGCTCATTATTATTTCCGTATGTTATTGGTCTTGTGGTTATTTTTTAGATTTGTGAGAGTGTCATAAAGCTGTCCACAGTACACCTGGTGTATGTGGACCGTGAAATAGAAAAATACAAAGGGGATGAACAAATTCAGTCTGTCTTGGGGGCTGCTGGATGGGCAGCACCTGCAAAGAACAAATATTTATAAATTTCAGTGTTTCTGTTTCTGGGCAGTACCGTAGGTCTCTGTCCTGATGCACAATATGAATTTATTGTCCAGCACTACAGTCTGAATGTTTCAAGCTTAACAAACAATCACAGCTACCTCTTTTCTGTTTAGTCTGAGTCATAATTAGCTCTTAGTGATATAACAACCACCCGTATTTTACCCAGAAGATGCTTGAAAACAGATCAGACCCATAAAAGCCCAACTGGTCATTAAGTAGAGGAACACATTTGTTGTCTCCACTGTTAAGGTCCAGATGAACGTCAGCTTTTAGACTAAATTTAGCTGATTGCACTTTATTTTGCTTTAGAGTCTCAGTTGGTGTCACTTACTTGAATCAGGGTGGAAATAATAGAGCCATCAGCTGGGCTCCACGGTCAGCTGAGAGTAAGGTCACTGGCAAATATTTCTCTAATAAAGTTTATAAATCCCATCAAGCCTGTTAAGGGAAAAGCAGTAAAAGATAGATGCATGAATGGTTTGCAAGATAAAAAGTGCCAGCGTCACACATTTATGTGTGCGTATGGATGGATGCATTTGCAGAGAGAAGCACAAACACCAAGCACTGCCATTTTCAGTCAATTCTTCTATGTCGTGCTTCTAAGTAAGACACATCTCATGCCGGTGCTTCAGAGCGTCACTGGCATGTCTTGATATCTCTTTAACTTTTGGCTGCTGTCCTAAGGAGATCTAAAGTGGGTCAGTCTAGTTCAGGACGGGTTCTGCGGACTGGCACTACGGACCTGTGTCTTTTAAACATGTTTCTCACTAAAGTAAACCAAGGTCTGTGTGCATGAGTGTGTGTGTGTGTGTGTGTGTGGGCACATCAGCCTTTCATGTCTGCACGTTTGTCTTTGATTTTAGAGACAGCGCGGATACGCGTGGACCCCGTGTACGCGGCCTTGCGCTACGGGACGTCCTTGGCGCAGATGAGCCGCTCCAGTTTTGGCAGTTTGTCTGAGTCACCCACTCGCAGTGTGGTATGATGTCATCATGCACCCATTACCTGGGGGTGGAGGACAGTGGGATCCGTGAATGTTTGCAGTAGTTTGAGCTCTAGTTTGAGATATATAATGCTACAATCTGTCCTGAAGTAAAAGATAAAATGTGAGAAATCAGAGCCAAAAGAGTTCAAGAGATTATCCTCCAAAACATCAAACTGTCTCTTTTAAATCTTTCCTCTCATAGCTTGTGTTGTAGCTTTAGTCTAGTTAAAGCCCACTTAGCAGATAGTGAAATTTTACACAAGTGCTGAAGTCTAATGGATGATGCTGGTCCCTCTGTCCCTCTCTGTTCCTTAAAAACGGTATATAGGTCATGTTTGTAAGTCAGTTTACAATCCTGAGAATTAGCAGTGTACAGTCTGATTTAGAGCAGAATTGTTTTAAAAAAGGAAAATGCTTCCTACGACAACCCCTCATAATCGTTATATTTTTACCTGTTGTAAAGAAACTCGTTATTTCACCTGTTATTATCTGTTGTGATCAGGGGGAGGGAGGTGAGGAGAGCGAGCAGAGAAGGCAGCTCAGCATGGAGGAAGAGCCAAGTCAAGAGGCAGCAGGTAAACACGCTTACATACTGTATCTGTGCGGACGCATGGGCACGTCTGTTTGGGCCGTATGTCTGCTCCCATACAAGTGGGAATAGTCTTAGCAAGAAATTTCTCGCTCCAGCTCCAAATGCTGCTGTGTCCAGCACTGACGCTGAGAAAGAGGAAGATGAGAACAGCTTTCAAGCTCAGACGGCTGCAGAGGAGGGCAGTGTGAAGGTACCGCCGGTTTTATCCAACCCGTGCAGACAACATGAACATGTTGGTTTCTTTTGTGTGTCTCAGTTCCTCCCCTGTCTTCCTGTGTCCAGGTGTCCAAGCGCATTGAAGTCCACTCTATTCACACCTATGTAGCACTCTACAAGTTTCTGCCTCAGGAACAGAATGACCTGGAACTTCAGTGAGTGATAAAGATGCATGTGCCCATACTGGACTCTTTATGGCTGTGTGTCATTCTGTTTTCCCCAATGTGTGTGCATGCTTTTGCTTTGTCTGTATTTTTGTCCCCTCTGTGCTTTGCCCCACTTGCTGTTCCGGCGGGAAGAAACTGTCTGCACCATCTGCAGAGGACGGTGACGGGGTGCCCTTAAGGACAACTAATAATAAACTCAAAGCCCATCATCGCTCTCCCTTTGTGGTGCTAGAAACTGAGCTGTGTTCCCAACAGGAAAGAGGATAAAGATACGGAACAAGTGAGAGATGAGAGGATATAAGGAGGGATGGCATGGCAGGGTTTTCATACAGAGGACGGGAGACCCAGACAGAGACAGAAGTGTTTACATATAGAAGTCAGACTACTCAGAAAAGACAAGGAAGAGGAAGAAGTAGCACTAAAAGGGGGGAAAAGGATATGAGGGCTCATTTTTCACGAAGACAAAAAAATCAATTTTAATTTAGTACTGTTGTTTATTTTAGTGATTGGTATGCAGAATTAACAGGCATCTTGTTTCAAATTCTCTGCGTTAGATTTACACAAATTGCACAGAATGACCTCATGCACACAGCCTTGGATCAGCACAAACAACTGCATAATACACACATACAGTACGTTAGATCACCGCACTCATAAATTCACTATTGTTCGTTGTTGTGCGAATGAGAGGATGACGTCAAGCCTGTGTGCTAGAAAAAGATCGAAAATGACACATCTAACAAAATTACCGATTTAATCTTGTCATAGCAGCAGAGAGAAAAAAAGAATGAAAAGCACTGATCCCTCTTATGAATGAGATTCACCTGCATAAATATTAAGAAAGATAAGTAGTGTCAAATGACATTCTGGAGACACAGTGTGCAGAAATGCGATGTGCAGGGTATAATATTTTTTCTGTTGTGGAGCAGAGGTGCTTTGCATACATAGAAAATTCTCATGAAGCGCAAGCGTCATTAGCATGCAGACCAGGTTTGCTCCAGAACAGGTTCCACCTTCATCACAGGGTTGTTTTCCACGTGAACCTTTCTGTCTTGTCAGTGGAGAGACAAACTCGTTCACATGTAACTGCAGGTACAACAGCTCTGTGCGACAGCCTGATATCTTTCTTTACTTGGGCTCAACTGTTTTTGTCCGTCACTGTTCATCTCTTGCAACCAATTCATCTCCACTGCCCACTCACGTCTGCTCTTCTGTCCACTTCACCTCCACACCTCAATCATCTCCCCCTTGCACTTTTTTTTTTTACATCTTCTCTTTTGTCTTGTGTCCTTCAGTCCTGGCGATCGAGTGCAGGTCATTGATGACTCTAATGAAGAGTGGTGGAAGGTGGGTAATAAATCATTTGCAAATGTCTGCTTGTCTGCGGGCTTGTGTTTTTGTAGTGTGTGTGTGTGTGTGTGTGTGTGTGTGTGTGTGTGTGTGTGTGTGTGTGTGTGTGCATATCTGTGTGTGTCTACACGTTAATTCAAGTTTTTAAATCAAGCTATTATGGTATAACACCTGCTCCATATTTGCATGTCATAAGCATGCAGGCCCGTACCGACTGAAATAGAACATCATTTTCTCTGAAAATTATTAACTTCACTAATGTCTCTCCACAAAAGGCTCTTTATTGACTCAGCTTCATTTGCAACCAATCGAACCAGTGGAAATTAGTGCTTGTGTGTGTGTGTGTGTGTGTGTGCAAGAGAAAAGACAGGTGCTCCTAGAGTGTAAGAGCAGAACAGATTGTTTATTGGTCCATGTTTAGTTGAAGAAAATGGATTAGCAATGATTAAGTATCTCTAAAGTTTGTATTAAAGTTAATACAAACTTCAAATCGTGTAATTGTGGGCTAATCACGAAAATGAAGAGTGTATGATCTCAGGAAACGAAGCACATGCGCTAAACTGTGAATTAATCCCCACAATACCTCTCAATCAAACATTTTTCTGTGTGAAATGCTGTTGGGATAAAGACATATCTGCTTATTTGATGCCTTATTAAGGAGTTTTGATGTCGTATTTTGTAGCTATAATAACTGTACACTGTAATATCTTAAGCACAGATACGTTTAAATGTCTCCTGATTGGGTTGTTTGCTGTGACTTTTAGGGTAAGAGTGGCGACAGAATTGGATTCTTCCCATCGAATTTTGTGCAGAGAGTCCGACCAGGAGAGCGTGTGTGGAGGGTTGTCCAGGGTCTGCCAGGCAACCGAGAGAGAGGGCATATGGCCGTGAGAGAATCGCAGGCATGAACATGTCATAAAGCTCTTTACTCACTCCTGTTATGCAGACAAGGTTTTGGTTTCTCAAAATAGCTGGTGTAATTTCCTTTTGATCAACTAATCAGTTTAGTCATTCATCTTCTATTAATCGAATAATTATTGCTGCTCTAGTTCCTGATGAAACGGTTTCGTCTATTTGTGGTATCAATCCTGAGCCCAGTGGCGGGGGGTTGGAGTCAGTCCCAGCCCTCAGTGGGTGAGCCGTGTGTACATCCTGGCTGCAGGGTGTTAATCAAAGTGCTGGAAGGCCACACTTCCCATCCTGTCATTTTTTTTTTTATAGGTTTAAAGCAAAAATCACCTTTTCCAAGTATCCATAGAGAGGTGTGAAAGATAGTTCTCATGCCTTATTGCTCAATGACAAAGATCTGTTGGCTGAGCAACTCACTGCTCTCTGTTCCCCTCAGATCTGCGTGGGGAAGTTAGAAGATGGTGAGATGTTTCTGAAACTGAGCAGCGGGAAGAAGAGAGGCCTGGTTCCAGCCGACTCCATAGAGGAGATCTGAGCACCCACCACTGTCCTTCCTCTGCACCTCACATCATCTCCATTTCCAGCTCTGCAAACCATCCACCAAACACACAGACTGGACAGCCACCTGATGGAGCTGATGGGTGCATAGTTGCAGGATCAACCTATTTCCCAAGTCTGCTGTTGCTTTTTCCTCTGTGCAAAAACATGTTTAGATAGGTAATGGAAACACACGTTAATGGTTTAAATGTGATTTCTGGACGTCAGTTCACTTTAAAGTCGTAACCTGTAGAAAGAATGTGATTTTTTTCTCATCTTTCTACCCACACTTTATTTCTCATCTTTATCTGTGCAAACTGGGATCTCTGGCCTGGTCCTCCATGACCGGCACTCACCATGAGGCACCTGCTAAGGTCAAACACTGCCAGGAAGAGAAAGCTAGTGGCAATCAGACAGGACACAGAACGGCATGAATCCAATCCCCTCAATCCAAAAACCCTCAACAGTGTTGTTCTGAGTTACAACCCCACTCGCCGACAGGAGGCCGCTGAAATCAGAAGCTTTTCAAAAAGGAAATTGGAGGATTTACTCAGAAACTTTTTACCTCAACTTATTTTTGATCTAGTAACAAATATAGAAGTTGTGGTTCAAAATCTTTGTGTGTGAGATGGTTTGACTCATGTGTCGTGGACCCAATAAGAAATATCCAAACTGTCTACAACACAGGAAGTTAACCTCTCAGATAGATATTTTAGTATTCCCAGAAAAGCGATTGTCTTTGACCTTTTCCATGTTATGTTTTGGAGGTGAAATTATGTGGCTGAAATTAAAATGTGCACATCTATTAAGAGCAGAAAGAGTGGTCCTCATGTGAAACAGTTACGCTGAATTGCAGGAGCCGTCCCCCTCGCCTGAAAGTACTCGGGAGCCTAAAAGGATTAGTTTCTCTGTCGCCTGTGTAACACAGCATTTTGACACGACCTCACCAGAGCTGGAACTCTAGAATACATCGTGGCCGGGCTGTCAAAAGGAAAACACAAAAAAGGAGACGTGTCTGATCGAGACTGGGGCTTTATCAGCCAGCACGTCAAAGGACACAGAAAAAAAGAAGAGAGAGAGAGAGGAGGAGGAGGAGGAGGAGGTGACACGAGTGCAGTGAGTCAGTGTGTGCATGCAGGTAGTGTTGGACCCATGGGTTCACAAGTCGTCATCGATCAAATGTCAGCCTGTCCTCCTCTGCTTCACGTTTGGCCTCTCCCGTCCTCACCTTATTGATGTGACTCGTCAGATAAATTAAAAACGTTTTCCTCTGCTTTGTGACTACTCATCCCGTGTTTAGGCTCCTTCAGTTTGCGCTTCCATTCACTATTTGTTGCTGTATTTCCACAAACGGACAGAAAAGTGATACAGTCATGAGAATATGCATGACATCAGTAGATTCACGGAAGTCTTAGAGTTATTGTTCTTACAGACATTGTTTAACCAGAATTCCATACATGTAAAGCAAAGCTGGCACAAGACGTTTTTCGTGTCATCTTAATAAAACAACATGACATCGTTCTTTTCAGTAGGTATCTCCTTTTCTGTTGGTAGTTACAGCTCACTCCTTTCCTCGCAAAGACCCTCGGGGCCCTTCACTCGTCTTTGATGTTAAATCTGAAAAACTGTTGTGGGTGGAATTAAACTTTAACTAATAAGCAGCAATCCTGGAGCAAACAAGATGCCAGAACTGGAGTTGTTTTTTCATCATACTCCACGTCTTGCTTTGCACCAAACTTTAGGTAACTAATGTTCAACCCTTTATGAATATAATGTGTACATTAAATGCTTGGATGTATTCTGACTGCAGAATAACTGGGTGACCATGTACCTAAATAAATCTCTCATTTTCTGTGCATGTCTTTGCACAGAACGTCGCACGCGCTGCTTCATGGATTCATACTCTATCACATACTGGGATCTGCATGACAGCGTGCATGAAGCTCTCGGTGTGTTTTTCCTTTGTTAATGTATTCACCAGCGCGTCCCTCAACGGGGTGGTTTTAATGGGAAATTTCAGTGGCTTTCATGCACTAAACACCATCAAAAACCAGTGTAGTGCACAGAAGGATGTCAGGGTAACGCCTGAAGCACCCACAGAAATATCGCTCAGCGCTTTAGCCGGAGTGAGTCATTTAGTTCTTTTATTTAAATGCAAATATCAAAATGAAGCAGTCATCTTTCAGCGAACAGTTTCACTAGCAGGCTAACCTGATCGTCCAGCAAGCCTGTCTGAACATATAATGTCGTTATATTGTAGTTATTGCAGTTATATAACTTTGTGTTGTTGCTGTTCTTCACAGTAAATCACAAGGATCACCTGCCTCTGCCGCCGCTGCGCTCAAATGTTTTCTTCGTTTGCTCATTTCCAGTTGAAAATCTGGCTTCAGCTGAACAATAGTGGTGTCCTGACAGATGGGATCATCATGAAGCAGCGGAGTTTCGCCACCAGTTCTTGCTGCTGTACCTCCATTATCACTTGGCATCGCTGCCCATCTGCTGTGACTCACAGGACTGCCAGTACTCTCAAGCTGAGGCAACTTTGCCAGTGTGGGAAGAGCGTTGTTTAAAAGCGTCTGATGAACTTCTCATGCTCATCTTCCCGTCCAGTCTTCCAGTCTTTGGCTCCTCTGAGCCTCTATCCTATACCTTTACATCAGCATCCATCTATCTTAGAGCCCCGTTTCTATCCTCTAACTCCTCATTGTTTGGTGAAGATGGATTCATCTGGCCTGATTATTTCATAGAGTATTATTCAAGGAGGTGGAAATTAAAAAAATGTAATTCACCTTTTAATGACACTTCATTTCTCCTGGCCGCTTCAAACATTTACCTTCTCTGACAAGAGAGGACAATCAAGGCCTGGTGTAATGTGTTTATGCCCTGAAATCCATCCCAGGGTTATGTCTGGTCTACGCTGAACATACCCTGCAGGGGTCTGCTTGTGCTCCTCTATAATAAATGTCCATTATCATTATTCAAAATGTGCCCTGCTGTTAATATTACATATCGTGACCTTTCAAGGTGCCTCCAAGCAAGTGTCCCGACTAACAGCCTCTGCTCTCCTGTCTTTGCGCAGGTGAACACGGACTCATAACATCAGACAAAAAACAGCAAGAGAGAGAAAAAGAATGTGCACACTTTGTTCTTTCTTGTTTACCTTTCAAAAAGGTTGTTTTTAGAGACAGTTTCCACGATCAGTCTCCATGATCAGTGCTGTTCTCAGCACTGTCATTTGGATGTTAAGCATACAACAAATCACTTCGTTCTCTATGAAAACTATTTTTATAAGCGAGGGAACACCAGTCTGCTGCTGTCTATTGTCGGGCCATCTACATAATTCATATTCATAATCCCATAATCCTGCCTGCACCGAAGAAGAACATTGAACAACCCAAAAAAGGACAATAATAAGCCACAGTGTGCTGTTCTACTGTTCACCGCCCACTGTATATCTTAAACAATGAATATAATAATTAAATTAGCATGCTTACAGTGCTTTACTCCACTCAGGATTAGGTCTAAGGTCAGTCTGTATACATTTCCAATTCCAAACACTGCAACAAGTTCCAGAACCGTGCACCCGTGTAATCAAAGAGCTTTTGCATGCATTTAATGTTCACACTTGGTGCCTGTAAGAGGAAATAAATGTGATTGAACGAAAGCCCTGCAGTGGAATCCATCTGCAAACACAGAACTGATTCTGATTAAATGAACAGTCATTCTAATAATAGAAGGTAATCATAGGTTGTTAAATTGCACAATCAGAGAGCTGCCACTGTTACACCGACAGATGCATAAAGAACTATTTATTCGGCTGTAACATACCATTAGCCTTTGAATTTCACCCACACGGGAAAATACAGTCCAATAATCTTCCTCGACACGAAGATACCACACAAAAAAGCTAAGTATATGCTATCCGAGACAACCGGAAGCACTTTATTAAGTTTCTGGAAGATTCATACAACATTTTACAGCTTTTACTCTGCCGCTTAGTAAAGGATCCGTATAGTACATTCCGCAGACAGCCAGACAGGTGACCAGGCAGCTAAGTCAGTCTTTGAGTGTCCAGGAGTCAACCAGCTGCCAAGGAGATGAATGCGAGTGGCAGGAAAATTGGATTTAGGCAGGATGACTGATAGACTCAGTCTTTCTCTGCAGAGGATAAAGTGTTGCTCTGACAGTGATTCAGCACTCAGTCAGATGAGAACTGATGCTTCACACAGGCCCCTGAACGAGCCTTCCTGACTGTTTCACACAGCGCCGCTCGTGTGCTCGTCCTCACCTCAGAGCTGACTAGAGGTGGGCTCATATGAATGATGTGACCCTACTGTATAACTGCACATCTCTTATAAACTTTCTCCTTCTATTTAGATTCAACCTGCATTCCCCCTCGTGCACTCGCATAAACACGCATGCTGACTGATGGAAGTTCCATTAATTAACGAACTCTGGGCTTCAACAGGTCGGTGAGCACAGCCAAAGGTGTCTTCAGGGCCGTGGCTCCTTAAAAAAAAACCGATACGCAGCTCGCAAGCCCAAACAGACACAGAGCGGAGCTGATATTCAACAACTCACATCCCTACATAGCTGACCTTTACTTCTGTCAGTAGATAGTCTGTATGGGATGGAACTGCTGGTGCCTGAGGCTGACAAAAAGAGCAAGACACATTTATGTGTTTTTCACACAGTTATTGCCAGGGCCGAGTAATTGACACAACGATGTGGGAGATTGGAAAAGAACAATTGAATATGTTTTTTTTTGCAGCTGTAACCTCTTCTCACTTAGATTTCAGTGGTTAAATTGATCGTCAGTCCCACGTGGCTGGCTTAAATCATGCATAATTGATGATCTGTTTCATGCAGCTGTCTGCACGTTGTGTGTTTTGAATCCTTTTCCTTGGAAACAAAGATAGGAGTGTAAAGTACCATCATGTTAGGCTCAGATAACCATCTTACTGCACCATCTCTGGTAAGATTTGTATTCGCCTACTTTAGGACAACATAAATCTTTTGCCCTGTTGTGTGTTTAACCCAGGGGACTTTCTTTGACCACCATGACTGAAATCCTCAGAGGATTAATTAAACCTCCAGTTCTCATTCAGGACTGCATATAAAGCAGATCTGATGTCATCCTAACCATCCCATCCTCTCTCTCTCCTTGTGTAAACTAATCTGGCAGGATTACACGGATGCCAACTGAACCCTGTGTGTGCCTGAGCCTTAATGATTCAAGAGCAAGTTAAAAATCAATCACAGGTTTGCTGCATCTTTCAGATAATGAAATATGAACAAACCCCGGATAGCTGCGTGGTGTGTACTGAGATGAATCGAATCAAATTCTCGCTATGTGACAGCGTTGATGACCAAATTTGGCAGGTCGTTTTAAAACAAGCTTATAGAAAAAGATAGAGGTCGCATATCCTGATTGCTCACTTGCAGCTTTTAATTACAGGTGGAGCTTGCAGGAGCAGACAGCCAAACTAAGACTGAAGCATCAGACACTGCAAATATGAACAGGGCGGTTGCAGTGGAAGGAAATGCACTCTCCATAGAGCTCTGGTTATCAAGCGTCATCTCAGGCTACCAAAATCACATTTGATCTGATCAAGATGACTGATAGCATGCCAAGACAAATCACGCCGGAGTGATGAGGAGTCGCTTTATTTGCTCTGTTACAGAAAATAACCTGCTCTATGTAAATACAAGCAGCGGAAGGCAAGAGAGAGATTTGATACTGCACATGTGATATGATTTCACGGTTATAATGACGACTGCAGCTGGCAGAGAAAGACGTTCCTAATGAGATGATAAAAGGAAAAAATCTGTTCTGCTGTCAGATGACCTAGTAATTTAAAGAGTGGGTCAGGTTTTTGGATTTAAGAACAGAAATGTCAGGGAAAGAAAGATTCCCCACCATTTTATACTCTGAAGACGCTCGTGTTCTGGCGCTGTCGTCCCGATCAGGTTTCTTCGGAAGAGGACCCCCCCACCCCCCGATAGCCAATGTGGTGAGCCAAATGAGTTTGTAAAGGCGAGTACTGCCTTTAACGACTCTGAAGGGCATTTGGATTTTCATGAGCACGAAAAGCTCTTTTTAAAAACGAAAAGTACTTTTGGCTTTACTTTGTCTGATAGACCAGCCAAACCCAGAGTCCAGCCCCTACCTATAGAGAGCATTTGTTTTTAAAGTAGAATGTACCTCATGTCCGTTCTTAGGTTGCTCATTTTCAGCGTTTACACTCACAGTATTGTCTCCCAGATCTATGTGAAGGCTGCCCAGACGTCTGCAACTGGACTGCAGAACACTGAAGCTTAATTTGAAAGTGGACCAGGTCTGTCTGTCTGGGGCAGACTTTCTTATGTAATAATGCTACAGCTTGAACGCATCTGCTGCTGACATCTACCGAATTCACTTCACATGAAAGCCAGCATCAGGTTTCTCAGCAGGACCAGAAGCTGAAACATGAAATGAACCAGGATCGTTCATAGTTATTTGTGTTTAAACCTGATTTCCCGTAAACGATGTCCTGTCATCGTTTATGGATTGAATTTATATTTCCAGATAGAGTTGCAGAAGTGGAGGCAAAAGTGTGCAGTTCTGTTGCAACTTGGTTCATAATGCAGACGTGCAAAAATGAACGTGTCCGAAGCCTCCGAGAGCTCCGAGCAAAGCTGCAGCATCCTTCCTTGAAATGACGCCACCAAAAGTCACTGAACACACCAGGATAAATGCTTTTATTATTTGACTGTTTACACTTATTTGCAGTTCATGGTAACGCGTTGAAAACTGAGGAAAAATCCATTTGGTGAATTGTTTTTCATCCCTCCCAGCGTGTCTGTGGAGGGGCTGAAGCAGGCGGTCGGTCTGAGGGCTGAGCCTCTTCTCACCTGTGTGAAATGAAAGCTCCTTATGTTCCGCTTATTTTGCTAATCCAGTCAGAATTGCAGACACATATTTGTGTTGCGGCGCTCATCCATAAGGCTGCCACGGGAAAAAGGAGAAGATGGGGGGGGAGAAGAGCTTTTGGGTCATCTATTCTGAAAGGAAGCAGACTAAACCAGGACACTGCAGCTGTGCGCTTACCCTACTTTAAATGATCCTTCCTTTCTCGAGCACATTTGCTCTTCCTCCTTTTTCTGGAGTCTCTATCTCTGTCTCTGTCTCTTCTAAATATCAGAGCAGAAACAGCTGGTTTAGTTAAATATGTGCGGTGATGTAGGTTTGCATCAACGAAAACGCTTCAGAAGTGACTTTTATTTAATCTGGTCAAGGTTGAGTTCGTGCTTAAGAACCTGTCAAATGATCTCAGCTCATTTAGGAGGAAATCTTTCGGCCTCGTGAGGGAAAATAGCAAGGATGGGTTTTCTTAAATCAGGCCGCTAAAGTTTATAATTGTATGAAAATAGAGACAAATAAGTGGGCGGAGTTATTTTAGAAGGCTTACTTAGAACTAAACACCATGAAAGATTAGAATCATGTGGATTAACTTCTTGCCAGCAGGGGAAATTAATAATTTACACCATCAATTAAAGTAGGATTTGATATTTAAATAAACCTTTTACCTCGTCCAGACAACCTTGTCTCCAGCCTCCCTTCCTGTGATGACACTGGGACTTCATTTGTGCAGCTCTCCAATTTACTTATTTATTTTTCTAAAATAAAGCCTGACGTCTCACACCAAAGGCTGTGCTCACCTCTCCCTCCCTGAGGCGCCTGGTGTGGGCTGTGGTGAACTGTGTGTAATTATGTTCCAGTGTTTTAGCGTTGCTGGTGCGAGTCCAGCACTCGGCTGCTATGACAGCAGGCAGCGTAAGCGCTCTTATGGGACTGTGAGGCACAAACAATTATGAACTCTGCCGTCAACAAGGAACATCTAATCGCTCACGAACTTTCCACAGCAGCTGAGCACCTGCAACCACATTTGTCCTTAACACCCCACCAGCAGGACGACTAACAGAGCAAAGATTTAAGAATCCCTGAATCACCATAGAAACATCATGTTTTCACAATCCTACTGAGCAGAGAGGAGCTGACTGCACACAGAAGCATTAACACAGGCGCCGTTTTCCGTGCCGCTGATGGTTTCTGAGGGAAAAACTGTGACGGATGCGAACCGAAGTGGCAGCTGCGGAGGCCTCGATGCTGCAGGTAATGCATGGGAGCTGAGAGGCAGAGCAGCTTGAGAACAACCTCTGGCCAAACAGAAAGAAAACAGTGAAGATGCTGTCTAACCTCACACTGACAAGCTGTTACAGAGGACTGGGAATGGACTCTGCTGCGCTCCATTAGGCCAGAAAAAGGCCTTGTTTGATAGACAGAGGACCTCCGCAAGTGTAGGTGTGTGGATTTGGTCTCCCTCTTCTCCATCTTCGAGTGCATATTCTCTTCATTACTCTAAAAACAGTCAGCTTTTTTTGATTGCCATGGGCTGCAGTAAAGTTTCCATGGATTGGTCTCGAGGCTGTAGCTCATGAACAAAAATTTAAACAGCATAACACCCACTTACTGCAGGCTGAAATACCCTGGAATGTAAACTTTACGTAGATATACAGTAGTGACATCAGCTCTGCATTCTTATCTCGCCTGTCTCCCTGCGCTGCAGTCCAGACAGTGCAAATGAATATGGTGTTTGGATTAAAAGTGAATGAGAGCAGTCAGATTGACTTATTACAGTAATCGCTGTCAAATGTTTCAGGAGCTAAAATCTGAGAACACAGACCAGCTCAAACCGATTTGACAGCAGATATCCTGCGTTCAAAGTCACATCCACCCCCAAAGTGACACTGTGTGACTCAAGCATTGCTCATTGCCTTTGTTCACGTTGCATGAGCACCAGCATGTTCAAATATTAACCAGTATGAAGCCAGATCAAGCACAAAGGATAGATGCTGAAGAGCAAACAGCGGCTAGACTTTAAATCACTGAATCCATCTCAACTGTGAACAGACAACTCATTTTATTGGGTCAAAAACTCATTTTACATAAACTTTAAATCAAAACCTCAATTTCACTCTTCTATCGTGCTCTTTGTATATCCTGTTACTTGCGCTACTTGTTTTAATCTACAACAGCAACATTACAAACCCAAAAGACCCACATCCTTAAATTCCTTTCAACTTAAAGAACATTTTTCCCACCCACTGTAAATCTTTTTAAGCAACAGGCTTCTCCAGTTGAGGCTTTTTCACGGCAAACAGGTTCCGCAGGTTGACCTCCGGGTCAACATAATGAGGGATCTTTCGCTCGTTGAAGAGACCCGACAGGTTGGTCTCGACTTTGGTGCGGCGTGACACTCGCATGCGCAGGGCAAAGAGGCGACGCAAGTCTTCCTCCACAAGGGGAAGATGGTGACCATCCAGACGCTTCTGCCAAGACTTCTTTGGCCGGTGACGTTTCTGCTGGCACGAAGGAACCGTCAGAACACAAACAGCCATCACTTTAACATGCTTGAAAGACAAACCAACAAGCGTTTTGATGTAAAGATGCAAAAAGACAAACGGCTGTTCACGGCTGCATTGTGGGACACAAACCTTCTGAAGGGCTGCATCTGCGTCATGATGAAGCAGATGTCTACTCACGCTCTCCTGTTGGACAAACCGGAACAATTTCAAACTATGGCCATAAAAACGCACTCGAGAATCTGTAATCTCCTTCCGGCACCTGTAACAGCCCTTTTACTCACCCGCATGGCAAACATGCGTGGACAGTCCGGGAAGGGGCATTTGTATTTGAGAAGATTGAGGTGCACCTTGCGGATGTGGTGCTGCAGGTTAAATGTTGTGGAGAAGTAGGCCTGACAGTCCTCCCTGGGGCAAACCAGCACAGGCTTTTGGGAAGCATGGATCCGCTTGTGCCTACGCAGCAGATCCACTTTCTTGAACACCTTCTTGCACGTCCGGCATGTAAACGTGGCTGCATAGAGGAAAGCAAACAGGTTTATACACACGTCTTTCTACTCTGACCAAAACACACATACCTGGATGTTTGGCCACATGCTTCTGAAGCTTCCCCCAGGTGTATGTAAGAACCGGGCAGTCAGCAAGGGGGCAGCGGTAACCTGCATAGTTAGAGCCATACCGAGTACAAATGAGAGAAGAAAAAAAAAAAAAAAAAAAAGGTCACACTGCCAATTCTGCGTTCCTTTGAGGGCCCACACAGCATAGACACCATCTATCCTGAAACAGTTTCCTTGAGAGAAAAGGTTACATGCAAATATAGCCACAGTCCTGTTTTAATCAAGGAATTATGCGGACAGAAGCTGGAGGACCCCTGCTGAGACCGAAATAGACCGACCTGTGTGCTTCTTCTCGTGGGCTTTACGGGCAGCGTGGGAGCTGAACGTGGCTTCACATCCATATTTTGTGCACCTAAAGCAGAAGCATTCCTATTCAACCTTCAAAAATTGCACAGCCTGAGCAGGATTGGACTGAACATACTTGAAATTGGGAGAAACTCCATGCTCCTTCAGGTGCACTTTGAACATCCTGCGTTTTCTGAAGGTCTGTGAGCAGTTTGGCTGGTTACACTGTGGGCAGGGGAAACATCAATGTGCTTAAAATGACCTAAACCCAGCGACCTGCTGGTTGCTGCTGTCTTGGCGCCCCCTAGCGGACAAGAGTGCGCATTGACAAACCTTGAAGTACTCGTTCTTGTCTTCGTGGCGATAACGCACATGTCTTTTCAGCTTTCCTGCGTTGAAGAAACTTAAATTACAGGCCGGGACCTCGCACCTACAGAGGAAAACGTGAAATGAGTGACTGGCGAGGGGCGCAGCAGTATGGTGGGACCCTGACTCACTTGAACTGTTTGACTCCTGTGTGCTGAAGCATGTGGCGGCTCAGGTGAGACTTCCTCGAAAATCGACGACCGCAGCCAGGAGCTGTGCACTGACATGGCAACTGCAAACGGTTTAAAGTTAAAACTTGCTGGCATATTAATGTCTGCATGTGGCAGAGGGTTTGTCTCTCTCACCGCTCCGGTGTGGACAGTCTCATGTTCCTCCAGCTTCCACTGTCTGGTGAAAGTGGCCCCGCAGTTTGCGAAGGTGCAGTTGAACAGCTGTAGAGGTGGCCCCCCGGCCGTTTTGGCACTGCGAAGACCATCCATTTCCTTCGAACGTGAACCTTTCTCAACGCCACGGTATTACCTAATGGAATGGCCGCCGCAAATGTCTGCCTGTCTTATAGACTTCGAAAGACCTTAATTGGATAATTGGTGACATCGGTTTTCAGCTGCGCGAGTTTTACTTGATTAAAACTTTAAATGGTAGGCCTGAGTCTAATTAACTTAATCCAAATTATCGGGGTCCTTCAGCTGTGCAGAATACAATATGAATCTACTGAGAGCAGAAAACTGTAACCCCCTCACAGCAGGAGTCATTTAAATAGGAACTGTAATGAAAACTCGGCATGTGGATTAACCAGACTGTCCAGGGTCAGTGGCATGAAGAACACTGTCCTGTCTGGATGCAAACAAGCGGATTTGGTCGTGGTCAGTTGTTCATTATAGCTTTTACCTTCCTATTTACGTTTTTCAGTAGACCCACTTTCTACTTTCAGCTGTTCCAGCGATACTAAGGTAAGGATGGAACTTTCAAATCACTTTTTTTTTTTAACCATAATTCAAATACTTTTGGGAAATGAGAAAACGGTCGGAATAAAAACTATTTTTCATTGTTCTATAAAGTAAATCTACCAATCTTTTGTATAAATAAAAAAAAAGACCCCTTGTCAACTTTAATCCAAATTTTGTGACGCAGTGTTGTGATGTCTCATTTTGGCCAGTAGAGGGCACCGTGACATCGACGCGGAGAAAAAAAAATGCAAAGTTTCCAGCTGATCTCAAACACCATAAATAATGAATACGTTTCCAGTTGTTTACATTGTAGCAGAAACTCTGCAGCTCTGTGTATTCAGCTGTTTTCTCTATGCCCAAAGAAACTCGCTATTTTTAGTTTATTTTTTTTAATCATCAGTTGGTCTCAAATGGGGCAAATGTTACACAAAGATGAAATATTCAGAGGGGCTGTCGGTGCAAATTGTGCCTCCATTAGTGGGAAATGTTGCGGCAAGACTTTACTCCATTATACTCCAACTTGAAAGGTCATGATCACGACATGGCTGCTCCCCCAGTCCAATGTCTTTTTGTTCCTTAGACAATTTATACCTTTTTTTTAAAAAAAAATCAATTTAATGTGCACGCTGGCTGTCAGCGAAGAGCCCTTTTGCTGTTTGTTGTCTTTTAAATGTAGATACGAACTCTGGCCAGCTCTAAATGCCTTGAATTGAATGCACTAGACGCTTATGAATAATAACATGTGCTCATGTGTGTTTCACTTGTGTGTGCACATAAACTGTCGCATCGTTTCTCTGCACGGAGCAGCATGGCAACGGGAGGGGAAGCGTGCACGGGATGAGGGAGGGTCCCACGGCCCCACGTGTCCTCCTCACCGCAGACCCAGCGCATTTCCCATCATTTTGTTTCCGCATACCGCAGATTCGTGCGTACACACACACACACACACCCCTCTTCATCTATAGAGCCATACGCAGCCGCGCCGGAGCCATGTATCCGCGATGCGCGCTCTACGATCTCCATTTCCTTAATGATGAATCTGCAGGCCTGGATTGATGATCTCCGCCACAGGCCTATAGGAATGATTGATTCTAAACAGTCTGGCGTGAATATTCCAATTGTGTCAGCTGAGAGTAACTGAGAGGCTGTGAGAGCGATGAGAGGACGCGCATCATCAGATGTGTAGCAGATTCTCCCCACATCTTCGCCATCATTTCTGCCCTTCGCTTTTTTCTCTCCTCACCGTCGGCTGAGTTGGTGACATTTTGTGGCTGTCGATGTTGTAATCCGGGGGAGAATGTGAACATCATGCTGGCGGTGTGGTGCTTCACGGTCTTTGCTGCAGTGGGCGAGAGACTGGCAGTCTCAGGTAAGAGAGAGAGAGCGCGGCTGGCCGAGGACCGGGAGCACCTTTTAGTCTCTTTTGCATTTTTTTTGTTTATGTTAATTTGTCTGTTAATTTGTAAGATCGGTATTAATTGTGATTTTATTGAAGCGAAAGCGCGGTGCCAACCATCCCATTGATGCGGTAGATTTGCTGCATCAACACATTTCCATCACACCCCCATTATTTAGCGCACCCTAAACATTTATTCCACCAGTTTTCTGCAGGGAAAAAAAACCCACTCAAAACAGCGAAACGTTTGCGTATGAGTGATGACTGCTGAGATGAGGATATACAGGGCAATTGACTTTAAGGTAATATGAATAATCCTTTAAATCATGGTTAATATAACAAAATTCCATTTTCAAAAAGCTTATTGAAAAAAAGTCGCAATGGTGTACTGGGGGAAAGAAACTGATATAGGTGATAAATTAGGTCACCAAACCTGAAGGCTCTGAGTGTGCATCCTGCTAAAAATATGGTGGTTTTTTTTCTTTTTTTTTTTAAATTTGCCTCGCTTCCTGAACCCCAGCGAGGTGCTGGAGCGGTCTCGGGTGACCAGGCCCTGACAGACAAACCCAATAAGTGAGCATCTCTGTCACACGCAGGTGAGGACTGGAGCTCGGTGCAGGATGGAGGCATATGGGACTGGTTTACCCCGGCGAGGTGGGCAGACGGCGGGTCCACTGCCGCTGAAGTCACCTACCCGAAGCGCCTGGTGCAGCAGATTGATTCAGAGGAGGAAATGGCTCACGACCACTTGGAAACCAGAGTGAAGAACAGCACCGGGGACACCTCCGTAAGTTGTGGCTAAAAATAGACCACCGTCAAATCGCTCTCACCGACTGTTTTTTCCCCCACACGGTATCGCTGTGTGGCTCACGAGCACACGTGACCGGTGTGCCGTCAGGTTTTGGGAATCTCCCGTCAGATTGAAGCTCCCAGGCTAACCGTCTGTTTTCACAAATGTGAGCAGACGCGGGCACCAGCGTGGCGGCAGGCTGCTCCTGCAGCACGGCTGCACACAGCAGGTAGGGCAGCAGTTGCTGCCTCTCTGGATTTTGACCCAGTTAGTCACTGAGGATCTGCACGTCCACACTGAGGGAAGATCAGCAGATCCCAAGCTGCTTCATCATTCATCTACAGCCTCTCACACCTAAACCGTCTGGCCTGCTTTGTGCAAACTCCACCAAGAGCCCGCAGTTTGAAAGACAATAAATACGTGTTTTGAACAGTGTTTTTTTTTTTTTCGTCTTTGCACGAAAAAGTCCTAAAATATTCAGTCGTCACGTTTGACGCGGAGCCCTGACTTTCATTATTCAATGGTGTGTTGATGTCTCCATTAATTATGGAGCAGGCCTGCGTGAGAAGTGCTGCTTGGATCAAGAGGCTGTCCAATGACTGTTGGAAGAGATCATGTCCTGTTTTATTACACACATAAGTCACGATTGAGGATGAAAGACCTTATTTCCTGACGAGAATTATACTGTGAGAATGTTAAACTGTAAGTTGTGCGATTTCCAAACCATCTTTTTGGTTTCAAAAGCAAAGTGTTTGTTCTTGTATATCTGCTGTATTTTGTGAAATATTTACAACTCCAGAAATGAGGCACAGCCTAAATTTAGGAGCAGCAAGAGATGAGCTAAGCTTTTTCTTTCTCTGCTGTCACATTGTGCAGCTCTGGAAAAGGTCCGGGCAGCATTTTTATCTCGCTGATCCAGTTATCTCAATCATTTCTTTTCTTACTACGCTGACGGTCCAGGACGAGGTGAGGCCCATTTGGTTGGTAAAAGGAATAATTTAGATAAAAGATGAAAGTTGACGAACCGTTTTTGCTGTCAGGCGGAGACATCGCATCGATGCTACTGAGGAGTTTCGCGCAAGAATTTGTCCAAATAACCCAATAAGGATGCCAACAGAGCTGGTGGCAACCTGCAGACCAGTGTGACGAGAGCCCTGGTGGAGAGCGTGCTGCAGCCTCTCCGTAGTGAGACTCCAGCGCCGCGTCACCAGGGACACTTGGGCGGCAGCGCTGAATTTAGATCAGTGTTGATCAATGGGCACTTTATCAGTGTTAATATCAGCTGAGATGCTTTTAGGGCGTCCACACTATTGCCTGTGTTGAATTATTCATGCTTCTGTCTTTTACAGCACGACACTGAAGCACACTTGTTTGCTACCCTTGAATTTATCAACTGTCACAGCTCTTGTCTTTTTTTTTTTTTTTTCTTTTTCTTAGTATGTCCATTTGGCCAAGAGTGTCTTCCAAGTGGAAGCTTTTGGACACAGTTTCACCCTGGATCTGGAGCTAAATCAGTCAGTATTCCCTCCCAGAAAAATGTGATCTGCCTTTTGCACGCACGCTTGTATCATTAGACACTCTTAATTCACTGCAGCTGTTCTCATTAGCATTTTCCTTGCACTTAAGCAAAAGCACTTAGCGACTCTGTAAATTCTACATGAAAAGATGGGGAATACCAACATCTCTCACACACACACACACACACACACTCAGACATGCATACATTTGCAAATGATTTATTGCCCACTTTTCACCACCCTTCATTAGAGTCGTCAACGACCTGCCCTCGATCACCACACACATCTTCACAAGGTTTTGCAGGTTTTTTCAACATTGTGCGCTAACATGCTAAATTTTGTGTAATTTTGAATGCTTGAGATTGTACTGTTGCACTCATGCTGTCCGCTCTCACTCTGCAGTCACCTCCTGTCCTCTGAATATTTGGAAAGGCACTTTAACCAGGATGGAGAACCCTCACAGTCTGTGGTAAGACCAGCTTCCTGGGGCTTACCGTCGGGATAGAAATCAGTAGCAAAGGGCTGATTGGGAGCAGAAAGTCTGACTTTATCACATTTATCACTGCTGTTGGCAGGGAACATTGTGAATTTAAGGTTTGTCAGTCGCCTACTGCAGAATGAATATTATCCTATAATCTTGATGTTTCATATTGTGTGATTCTGAAATTCTAAATTTAGAAGCAGAAAACGTGTATTCCTTTTATGCATTGATGATATTTTACTGAAGTTTTTGGGCTTTGAGCTCACTCCCCCGCCTATTTCTGGAAAATGCCTCATGTTTTCTCCCGTACTAGGCTGCCATTTAAGATCTCTGTTACGTGTAAGTAATGTAACAGTAAAATGCGCTACATGCACAGGTCTGAGAGTCGGCGGCATGCACGCGTCTCTTTGATGTGGCTTTATACCAACGGTCCTAAAAGCTGTGGGTGCCCATGGTGTCAAAGCACAAGCAGAGAGAATGAATTGGAAGATAACAGGAAAATGGATAAAAGCCTCAACACCCACCCACCCAACTAGCCAGCACTCCATGTCCCCGCCCACAATCGTTCCAAACTCTCCCTCAGTCCAATCACAAACCTGTTTCCATAGCAATGAGCCAGCTCAGCAGTGTCATTCAGTTCTTGGCAGCTCGGAGAATGAAAGACTGAAAGGGAGGGAAGAGTTGTGCTGGTGAACTCGGAGGAGGAAAATGAGCAAAATGTCAGAATGTGGTTTTGGCATCCTTTGTGCAGCTCGCTTTCATGCAGGGGCAGGTGAGACCTGCAGGGGCAGGGATGGAGACCTGTGGTCAGGCCAGATTGTCGCCTAGCTGGATGCAGATCTCACTCGCTGTTGCTACTGGAGCGCTAGAATAAGGTGGCCAGGTTTAAAGTGAACCAGCCTTTCTCAGTTCTCCGACCTTGCCTGCTTCAACACTGTGACCTCATGAAGCAGCACCCCCCTGCATCAAGGTTATCCAGAAAGGCATTTTCTCATTATGAGCCCCATCATGTGGCTGCCTCCTGTACAGTTATTAAATACGCCAGCCCAGCGCTGGCTACCGTGAGGGTCTGCTTTTACTGTCAGGATGGAGTGGAGCACTGGAGACAAGTAGGTCACAAATTGTGCCATAAACGCAGCTGTGGGGAGAGCGGAGGGGGGCTGTTTTTTTTTTTTTCCCTTTAAACAGATATCCAGTGAATTCTAAAAGCCTGATGTGTCAGAAGAGGCTGGATCATGTGGTGTATGGTATCCGCAGGGAGGGGAGCACTGCTATTACCAGGGAAGGTTACGAGGTTTACCAGGGTCCTGGGCGGCCCTCTCCACCTGCCATGGCCTGTGGTGAGCGCAGCAAACCTGGATTCATGGAATCACCTGTGAATATTACAGATTTACACTTTTCTTAACTTTTCTCCTCCGTCTGGCTGTAGTGGGATGTTCTCCGACGGCTTCTTCTCTTACGGGATCGAACCATTTTACAATAGAAGCACTCAGGTAGGGCGGCTTTATTGTTGAATCCTCATATTTGATTGGCCAGGATGAGAGTGTCTGACGTCATTGCTGTTTTCTGTCCTCACAGGATGGCGCACATTTCATTCGCAGGTTGCCTGATATTAGACTTTCTCCTCACTGTCCAGGTACTTAAGTCCGATTTGAACTTTCACGGTACATCAGAACAATTATGGTTTTATTTGTATTTACATTTTTATTTGATGACATTTTGAAATGAGAATATGAAACCGGCGCAGTGATGTGTGCTCCGGCTTTGAAAGGGAAAAGTACCTAAATGGCTGCATCTCTGCTCCTGTCTGTGTCCAGACTGTACAGAGGACAGTGAGTGGGAACGTAGAGGAGGTGTTGGTGATGATGACAGACCGCCTGAAACCAGGGAACAGCAGGCGTCCGCCAGGCCGAGCAGGTCCAAGAGATCCGTCCGCAAACCCTCAGTCCAGACCGAAACCAAATACATAGAGCTGATGGTGGTCAACGACAATGACATGGTGAGGTTCAGAATCCGTCTAAGAAAATACTGCTTCTCACTGGTGTCCAGTGGGTTTCCGTGGTTACAGGAGCACTGCGCTAAACCACAGAGCGCTTTGATGAAAGTGGGACAACTGGAATGGGTTTGAAAATGTTACAATCTTCCAGAGAGTGTTTCAGGTTGGGATTTTTGCCCTCTTCATCTCCACAGTTTGTACAGCTGCGCCGCTCCAGCAGCCAAACCAAGAACTTTGCCAAAGCAGTGGTCAACATGGCCGATGCGGTGAGAGCTTTGTTTACGCGATTCTAATCCTCCTCCTCCAAAACGCTGCTCCAAGCCCTTGAGCGTGTGTGCCTGAGGGTGTTGTTAGTGGCACATTTAGATGATTTATCCCAGAAAACACACGTTCTCCAGAGCGGTTCAGTGCAGGTGTCATGACAACAAAACGGTAGATTGATGGGTTTTTTTTTTTTTTTTTTTGGTTTTTATTTTTTGCTTCAAGATCTACAAGGAACAGCTGAACACGAGGATCGTGCTGGTTGCCATGGAGACCTGGACCTCTAAAAATATGATGCCAGTCGTGGAAGATCCAGTGATAACTCTGCAGAACTTCATGAAATACAGGAAGGACAACGTCAGAGAGCAGAGTGATGTCGTCCAACTTTTCTCGTACGGAGGAGAAATCTGAGCTGAGAAAACAAAAGAATTGGGATGAATTTCATTTTTTCAGTTTTGATTCGATGGCATCCTGTGTTTTAGAGGGCGAACGTTCCACAGTGGCCGCAGCGGGACAGCCTTCACAGGAGGAGTGTGTTCTCTGATGAGGGGAGGGGGGATCAACGAGGTGAGGGAAATGTTTTCTTGCTCTGGGACGATGTCGTCCCACACGAGTGACTCTATCCCTCCGTATGTGTTCCAGTTTGGGAACGTTAATTCGATGGCGATCACGCTGTGCCAGAGTCTGGGCCAGAATATCGGCATGAGGTGGAACAATGCACGCAACTCTGCAGGTAGGAAAAAAACAGATGAAAGCTTTAGGGTACGAGGGGGCACCGGAGAAATCTACGGGGGAGGAGAAATAAATGATCAGGCCTTAGAGAGCTAGCTGGCCAACGGTCAGGTCTCCAGTGTTGGCGTGTCTGTCCAGAGGTTCATTATATTAATCTTTTTCTGTGCTGTGATTAGCCACCTGCCACCATCGGAGGGGGGCTGGCTAAGGCTCGCTGTCGCAGAACAAAAGGTTCAGTGATTAATGTGGAAGAACCTTCATTATTCAGTACCAGGACGTGAGCTCAGTGCAGGAACCACGCTGCTCTTCTCTCCTGATGTATCAGCCCCTTGAAGCCTTTTCTCCTTTGCTGATCATAAATCTGTTTGTCTCAGTGCTAAAGGCCAAGTTTGTGCTTTCCTGAGGTCTCTGACTCGTCTTCCTCTGCAGGAGACTGCAGGTGCCCGGACGCCTGGCAGGGCTGTATCATGGAGGACACCGGGTAAAGATCCACACCACAGTGCACAGAAATGTACAAAAACTCTTAATGCACGCACAAGGGTCTCTCTGATGTGCACATTCTGAGCTCGGGTTTGTGTGTTTCAGTGAGTGGGAAGCACAATTACACACCTGGAACAGAAGAACGCTGACTTTTATTCAGGTTTCATTCAACTAAACTAGTTGGTGAATAATTCTTCCAAGTGTTCTCTGAAAGCTCAGTGTGGTAATTAAAACCCTTTACAGTAGGACTGGCTTGGACTTACTGGCCAGATGGAACAGTGCAGATTCCAGTGATGCATTTGAATGATATCTGACCACAGATGGCATCGTTTGTCGGTCTACAGAGTGGAGCTGGCATGTCCTACAGGCGCCAGAGCTTTGCTGCTGTTGCATTCTGTTCCTGACTGATGTCCTGATCTCTGCCTGTGTGGTTCTCCAACGCAGATTCCATTTGCCCAGGAAGTTTTCCCGCTGCAGTGTTGACGAGTACATTCAGTTCTTGCTCCAGGGGGGTGGCAGCTGCCTCTTTAACAAGCCCAACAAGGTGAGGGCCATGTGGTGTCATGGGATGTGAGTGAGACTCTCTGCCTCTCACCATCAGTATTTGTAAAACATTATTGCACATTTGGACACATTAAATACACATTTATTATTATATCTTAGGACATTTGCCAGCGTTACTGACACGTCTCAGTCATATAAGTTCTGTCCATCTCTCAGCTGCTGGACCCTCCGGAGTGTGGCAATGGCTTTGTGGAACCAGGGGAGGAGTGTGACTGTGGATCCCAGGTGGTGAGTGTGTGCTTGGTTCTCTTACGCCTGATCCACATGGTCCAGAAGCACCTGCTGTTCTTGAGCACCAGCCTGTGTGTGTGTGTGTGTGTGTGTGTGAGCGTGAGAGTGACGCATGTGCTGGACTGAAGCTGAAGGATTGTCTTCTTGTCTGTGGCCGCAGGAGTGTGCACGGAGCGGAGGAGCGTGCTGTAAGAAGTGCACACTTACCCATGATGCCATGTGCAGTAACGGACTCTGCTGCAGCGCTTGCAAGGTGTGTATGGCGACAATCAAACAGTGAAGCAGAGTGCACATCCCTATTTATACAAACTTTTTAATTTATTGATCAAACAATTGTGAACAAAATGCTGTAAAGTGCAACAATTTAATCCCGTTTTAATGCCACATTTGCGGCGTTTTGACACTCCCAGCGTGGTGAGCTTTGACGACTGATATTATCCATAAATGATCTTTTCGCAGTATGAGCTGAGAGGCGTGGTGTGTCGAGACACTGTGAACGACTGCGACATTCCAGAAACCTGCACCGGAGACTCCAGTCAGGTAGTAAATGAATATCTGGAGAAGGGGGGAAAAAAAAATCATTAAAAATATCCGAAACCTAATCCGTGTGGTTTTTGCTCTTTTCTAGTGTCCTCATAATGTGCACAAGCTGGATGGGTACATGTGTGATAGCAGTCAGGTAGGTTTGTGCCGGGATTTGTCGCCTCTGCTCTCTCTGATGGACGTGGGTGACGGATGTTGTGGGTCCTCAGGGCCGCTGTTACAGTGGACGATGCAGGACGCATGATGGGCAGTGCAGGAGACTCTGGGGTTACAGTAAGCATAGCAATACTGCATATCAGACCTGCAGGTGGATCTCTGAAAGAATAGCGTATACATCTACTGTATGTACGCAATTTCTGCAATAATTCACGAGTTCATACATATACTGTACGCGCTCAGTATTTAGGGTTGTTCATTTGCATCTCCCTCAGTCTGAGGCTCATTTGTGTCTTTGTTTGCCCTCACAGATTCAGCAGACAGATTCTGTTATGAGAAGCTGAACGCGGAGGGGACGGAGAAAGGCAACTGTGGTCCAGGTCCCGAAGGCCAAGGCTGGCTGCAGTGCAACAAGCCGTGAGTCACACAAATGCCCAAACGCTCTCTCCATTCTGGGCTGTTTCTGCGCTAACATTTCACACATCAGTGATATTTGTGTGTAGGGATGTTTTGTGTGGCTTCCTCTTCTGTGCCAATGTGACCATGAAGCCAAAGTTTGGAGACTTGCAAGGCGAGGTGACCAGTTTCACCCTGTACCATCAGAACAAGTACCTGGACTGCAGGTAACGCAGCCCCGCCCCAACCCCGCCCAGCCGTCCTGCTGTAGCAAATACGGTCCGTAATTCTGAGGTGCCTGAATGTGTCCGTCAGAGGAGGCCATGCTCTGCTGGAGGATGGATCAGACCTGGGATATGTGGAGGATGGCACTCCCTGTGGCCCCAACATGATGTGTCTGGAGCGACGCTGCCTCCCTGTGGCGGCGTTCAACCTCAGCACCTGTGCGGGCTCCAACTTTGGACGCATCTGTTCTGACCATGGGGTAAAAAAATAAACTCTACATTTCAACCAGATGACATATTTGTAATGTTAATTTCCACCATCTTGGCCTAACTTATACAATATTACCAACAGCTGCTGTGTTATCACAAAATGTATTCAGCATAATTTTGTTTGTCGTTATTCTCTCTGTCTGTTTTTGTGCAGCTTTTGTTCATGATTTTCTTCTTCTCTTGTAGACATGCAGCAATGAAGTTAAGTGCATCTGTGACAGAGACTACACAGGGAAGGACTGCAGCGTGTTTGACCCCATCCCCGAGCCAACGGTCCCAACAGGACCAGAGAAGAAAGGTCCTGAAAGCAACCTTAAATCTGAAGCATGGCTCTCTCTCTCTCTCTCTCTCTCTCTCTCTCTCCCTCCAATCTGCCTCATCCCCCCTCATAGTCTCGGCTCATTGTCACAGTTTTCTCTCTTCTGAAGTGGTTTCTTTTATCACCTAAATATGGTAAATTCACCTGATTAACACTGAAGTTCGGACCACACTCTTTTCCCCTGATTTTATTTGTAGCTAGCAGGTATCCTGAGCGATGCGTGTGTGTGTGTGTGTGTGTGTGTGTGTGTGTGTGTGTGTTAGGTACAGAAGCTCCTGCAGGTGCCGTCATCCTCAAATGTCTCCTTATACTTTCTTGCAGTCTGTTCTGCCACTGACACACAGCTAAACATGCAGCTGCTCTCATAGAGCCAAACCCCCTGAGCTCGAGGGTGTCCCGCTGAGAGCAGGAGAGGGGGAATAAGAACAAAGTAATCAAACTCTCTCTCTCCTTCTGTTTTTGTGTGGGGTCTCCCCTCCCTGAATTCCCTCGCTCACCTGCCCATTCCCCCACCTCCTCTTTTCCTCCATCTCTGTCGGTCTTCAGGTACTCTCCCTTCCGCCTCTTTCTCTTTTTCTCTCTGAGTTGATGTTGTTGATGTATGGTGATCCTGTCCTCTGATGTGTTTTTAGTGGTGGTGTTTTGTTTCTACTCCTCCTCCTCCGCACCCTTCCTCCCTCCCTCCCTCTGCGCAGGTCCCAGTGGCACCAATATCATAATAGGGTCCATCGCAGGTGCTATTCTCCTGGCAGCTATAGTCCTAGGGGGAACAGGATGGGGATTTAAGTAAGCGTTCTGGCATGCCTTTGTGTACCTGTCTGCTTTTACCGTAAGGAACTCCACCACCTTCACCCCCCCTTCGAGATAGACGTCCATTTGCCACTTGGAGAGAAGAAAGCTGGGGGAGTTGTGTCTGAGCTCAGCCGTTGTAGTGCCTGAACCATAAATCCCACACGCAGCATCACGGCCCAGCTGTTTGGTTTAGTTTTAGTCATGAATGAGCGCCGAGCTCCATCCTGCACCCTTTCCTTCTCCCCGTCCTGCCTTTGTTTCTAAAGAGAGCAGCATGGAGGTGTAGATCTGCCAGGAACCTGCACAAGTTATTAGCCGGCGTTTTAATGACTGAATGCGATTTAACAGCATGTAGCAGCATCTGAACCCAAAAGGGTCTTTGCTAGAATGCTTCCGCTTCATTCCACCTGCATGTTCTCCGTTATATCCTGACCTAAAAGGACTTCACACACACACACACACACACACACACAAAGGATCACAGATTAAAATAAGGAATTAATAATTTTCATACTTTTAACTCTGTCCTTTTAGTGTCTGTGCATGTGTGCATGAGCTGAAACAGCAGTTTTCTCTTTCTCTTAAATAATTTTTCTTTTTTTTTTTTTTTAAATCAAGTTAATGATTTCGGTGATGCTTCAGGTTTTCACTGTTCACGGAGACCTTTATCCTCCTGATTCATTTTCATGCAAAGGGTTTTTTGGAATATGCTTCTGGGATTCCATGTAAATTCTCAGGGATCCATGAAAATACATCAGCCCAATTGTGTGTTTTATTTTGTGTATTTTTTTTTTTAGTCCAGCACTAACATTTTGTCTTTTCTCCTGATGTGCGCTCGTGGGATGCAGGAACATCCGTAGAGGAAGGTATGGGTTTGCAGGACGATGATCACACGATTCCTTTCCTCATAGCATCCTCATAGCTTTTGTTGACCTTCTCTTTCAGATCTGGTGGAGGATAAGACACATGTCCTTCATGCTGTCTCTGTGTCCTGTCTCCTCCCGTCTTTCTCTTCACACTGTGTCATTTCCACATCGGAGAAGAGGGGAGCAAAAAACGGTCTTCCACGTGTCCCAGAATCTCCCCAGATCTCTTCCGATAACTGTTCCCGCTCCATCTGCCCCTTTGGTCCAGCCTGCTCCGGGCCTGGGAAGCTCCTCCCACTGTTCCAGCCAGGTCGTGACCATGCGTGTCCAGGCCACATCTGCAGCGAGCAGGTGGCTCCCCCTGCGGGGGGGATCCAGGATCTTCCTGGTGTCCAGTGACTCTAAGAATGTGTCTCCATCCTTCTCCCGCCTTGGTGTGTGTAAGAACATGTCAACGATGGACCCACTTCACGTGACACGGATCTAAATGTTGGACTAATAAAAAGCTGATGGATTCGGGTAAGAAAAAAAGAGCATTTTACATGTTTGTTAAAGGAGGACCAAGAGCGCCGCAAAGCAGAGACTTAAACATTTTATCCTTCAGTTTTAGGATTGTGGATGGAACCGAAACAGAATCCCTGTAACAGAAAACTGTTAATAGCATGTTTTTTTTTCCCCCCAAAGAGATTGTGGAAGGAGTAATCATTTAAAATGAGTCCAAAAAGATGTTTAAATCTCCCTCCCCACCCCCCCGCACACAAGCTTTCAGGTAGGAAAAAAAAGGGAAGCTGGGTTCTGAGAACACTTTCAAATGCTGGACTTTGAAGCAGCCGAGACCATAACTTAGTGTTTTTTAACCACAAACGGACCAACTTACATTCCACGATGTCCACGTGTGTGTGTGTACGTCCTCGTTCAGACCCGTTTGTACACTCCAGAGGTTTAACCTGTGTCTGTCCACAAGAGAATGTATGTTTTTCCAAGAAGCCGAATGTATGTGTGTTTCCAGTAGTGTTAGGGACACTGACGCTCCTACCACAGGTAGAGGCAGACTTTTACCTCTAGGTTATCATTTCTTTTTACATACTGTTGAGTGCTGCAGCCATGGAAACAAAAAACAGCACTGGAACAAGAAGTTATTGTTTCTTATTTATCTTTGGAGTATGAGCACTAGTCACCTGTATGCACACTTATTTATGGATATGTGCACGATGGACTGAATGTTAAATGCACCGAAGGAAGAGTGATCTCAAAGCTCTGAAATGTTTCCATTTGTCAGTCTGTTGACACGATCTGCAGCATCTCCTGCAGCCTCCGTGGGTCTTTCGCGTCCAGTCGTGACTCTTTTGTACACGTGTCGATAGCCTAGAGCCCTGACGCCACCTGGTCCCAGAGGCTCTGTTCTCATCCCCACTGTAAAGGAGGAGAACGCTTATCTGGACTCCTGCAGCTCGTCTGAGGTCAGTTCGGTTTAATTTGAGCTTTGCGCTATGAAGATTGCGCTATTACTGCGATATGTTAGTCGGCATCAGGTCCAATCTGTGTGGATTTGATTTGGAAATTTGGGGGGGGAGAAGAAGAAATGCATCTGATCCCGTACTTTTAGCACTCCCTTTTGAATAGAAAGCAAATGAAGTGAGCCTTGCTTTTGAATTGATCTGGAACACAATTAAAAAAAAAAGACTCAAACGTGGAAAAAAACGTGTCGACTTTTGTTCTGACTGGAGGACGAAAACGGGCGCATGTTTAGGTTGTGTGTCAGCGTTACTAGATTGTTCAGAAAGCACTGGGATGTTTCGTTTCTTCTTGACCGGAGCAAAAAGAATCTGCACCAAAACTGAAACATTGCTCTGATCAATCTTTGTACTGACCTGATTGTCAATAACTTATTTAGACATTAGACTGAAGCACGTCCAGGCTATTAATTTAGAACGTATATTAAAATAAGACTTTATTAATAGGTTCATAAGAAAAGCTACATGTCACCTTCCTTATGACAGCAGAGGCTTCAGCTTCATTAAATTAAAGATGATGGGATGTCAGCGGCGCTGGCGCTCGAGCCAATGAGGCGACAGATGAACAGTTTTAAAGGGCTGATGAAAGCCCGATGGTGAAGTTCCTCCCTTTATCTTTGGAGGGGTCGGCGTCCTCCGAGGCCTTCAGTCTTCTACCTCACCAATGTCCCCCTTTGTTTTAGGTTCCTGCCACCAGTCGGCCACGAAGGCCTCCTCGTAGTCTCCCATCCCCTCGAACTCGGTGTCGGGGTGCTCTGACTGGGAGCTGGCCGTTTCTTCTGGGCTCACCACGTCCTAAAAACGAACCAAAACACAGTCAGGAACAGCCGTGGGTTCTACCGTCCCGCTTCCGCAAACTTCTACTTTTTCCTTCTGTCTGGCTCGTGTTGACAGCCTGTGATTCAGCCTCGCCTCCCCTGCCGCTGCGCTCAGGTGGGCGGGCCCGAGCCGTGGCCGCCACCTCCCGGTTACATTCCACACGCTGCCGACGGAAAACTCCGTTGCCTTCATCCCCCCATCCTTTCATCCCCCAGCGACAGAAACGGGGATCCCTCCTGGATCCTTTCATGCTTCACTCTTCCTCACACTTTATTACGGGTTTACTTGAGGTGAAGATTTAAATTCACTGCTACAACATGTAGCTTTAAACAACTGTTTAAAGCGGGTTGTCTCCTCCTAATAAATATGTAGCCATGTCATGTGGTCTCATTTCAAAGGGAGAAAAAAGAAACCATTAATTGTCATTGTCTGGAAGTGAAAAGGAAAAGCAGCTGCTGTCAGTCAAACGTAGACGCCGACACGGCCCCCAGCGTGGAGACAAAAGAGCATTTCTGATGTTCCCCAAAGACCTTTTTCTTTCATCCGTGAACAAAACGAATCAACAACTTTGTCCTGATTTTGCAGGAGACGCCCTCAGGAACGTACCTCGTCATCGGTCTGCAGATAGTTCCGCGCAAACTCCAGCATCTCCTTCTGCTTGGTGGTCACGTTGAAATACGTGAGAGCCTCCTGACAAACAGAAGGCGACATTCAGCTGTTGCAGCAGGACAAAGTGACTCTGAGCTGTTCTGTTTGCTCTTCACAGACACGATTATGGAGCAGTCCTGCAGGCAGGCTGCAGCTACCGCCACATCGCCAGGCAGGACCAAATCTGCCTGGACCAGCAGGTCCAAACGCCTTAAATGTTCACACCAGCACCACTTTCTGCTGTAAATGTTGGATAAGCACAGTCAGCAAGAACCCGCTGGGAGCAGAAAACGGCCTGAAAGGTACCGAAGGTGCGTGTGACTCACAGGCCGAGGCTGAAAGTCTCGCTCCTCCAGCCCCCACTGCTCCCGGTAGAAGCGGTAATACTGCACGTTCTGCTGCATCACCTGATCTTTAGGGTCAAACAGCATGTAACTGGCCGCGCACGGAGCAGCGTTCTTCACATCGTTCACTGGAAGAGAAGACGGAAGGATGTCAGCGCGGTGGAAAAGCCTCTGTCCGGAGGGCCGTCTGCTGCAGGCGCTCTTACATTTGTAATAGGAAAACTGGAGGTAGTGATACATGGTGGCTACAAACTTCTCCACAAAGAAGCCCCCGACGCTCGGCGTCAGGTTCTCCTCACATCTGACCTTACAGCTCAGGACATCCGTGTAGAGATCTGAAAGAAGAGGCGGAGCTGAAGAGAGCAAATCGGTCTCTGCGCACTGATGCGAGTCTGGAACTGGCCTCGTCTTACCTGCCAGCGTGGGATAAAAGTCTTTGAACTCTAAGATCTCGTATGACCCCTCACATCCTGCCACGCAGCTGTTGTATACTTCAAAATACTGTGCCAGGGCTTCCTCCATGTTCCGGGCACTGTTGCTGAAGTCTCCGCTGTTGTAAAGTGTCACGCTCTTTAGAAAAACACTCTGGAAAACAACCGAAACGACGACATGAGTGAGGCGAGCGGTGCTGGGACGCAGCGACGGGGTCACATACGCACTTCGTATGGCTGCTCCTCGTGGTCGATGAGGTATTCCTCCACGTCGAGCAGAGATTTGTAGTAGTTCATATTCTTGGCCAGCTTGTAATCATCTGGGTTCCTTTTCAGGAAGGTGTGGGTCGCTGCCACCGCCTTCTCCACGTTGTTGAGCTGTTAACAGCAGAGGTTCATTTATCTGCATTTTGAAAATCTGGCTGGAATCACCTCCGAGGTCAAGAATTGAATGTCCATGGAAAAAATGCTGTTATTTTCCTTAAACTCATGAATTTCTTTCCCCCCCCAGTAATTTTTCAAAGGTAATAGCAAGAAGCTGTGAGGATGGACATTTCTAATCTTTTTTTTTTTTTTTAAATCAAATACATTGTAATCTAGAATGGAATTTAATGACCAAAAAAGCTCTCTGCAGTTTCCGTTCTATGAGCACTTTCCCACAGCAGGAGTTCAGAATGGTTTCTCTACTCTGCTTTGGGAATTAATTACAGGTATTTTTACAGGAAAGTTCTTAATGTTTCACCCTGAATGCGTTTTGTCCCCCTCAGCAAGAACCACTTAGAGACCACAGAATCAGCCGCAGTTTATTGATGGATGTTAACTTATTTGTCTTGTAAGCCAAGCCCGACCTCAGACAGAAGAATAGGGGGCTTGTTCCGGGGGGGACGCTTAGAGACGTGGCACATGCTCAAACTGCTGCTCAGCAGGCAGGAAACCATGGCTCCCAGTTGAATCGGAACCAGTCTGCAGGTACTCTAATGGACTGTTTGCCGCCATTACGCATAGGCACTTTGAACAAAGTTGAAACTTGTGGTATCTAATGAGTTTTTACCCCACACCCCCTCTCACCTGGAACTGAGCGTACTGTATGTACCGGTACGGGATCCTTTTCTCGAAGGTTTCCAGTACACTCCTCCTCGGATATGCGATGTTGAACACTGGAAAATCTGCTTTGCACTTCTTAAGGCAGGCAGCTCTCAGGAGGATGTGGCGCATGACGCGGAGGCTGTCGTCGGCGGACGCGCTGTCGTTGTCCCGGCTGACGGAGCTGCAGTTGCGGCTGCAGAAAGTCTCACTGTCCCGCAGCAGCCGGTGAAGCCGCAGGCTGAGCTCCAGGTACTTGATGCTCTCTGCCCAGTTCTTCATGCCATACTGGTCCAGCGCGTAGTTGTACGCCGACTCCAGAGGCATGATGTCCCTCTGGGGGAAACTTTTAAAGCTGTACGTCTCATACTGGGCGTCCACCAGGGCCGACAGGAGCACGGCCAAAGACAAACTGGTGAGAAGCATCGTCCACCTCCACCGGCTCCGGCAGGACTCTGTCCTAGTGGCTCCACAAACTTCCTCCGTTTTCACCGGAGAATACCGCTCATGTCTGCCCGCACGTAGACTGTGAAACCCGCGTGAAGAGACGCCGAAAACAGGAACTTCCGGTCTAACCTTTAAAGTAAGGCTGAATTGTATAATTTTCCAACATTACGACCTATTTATCCGCACGACCTATTTATAAAGATTAGGGTTATTAGGATTATTTTAATGCATTAAACATATATTCCGGTTATTTGTTTTTATGACTGCAACCATGCAAATACCATATACAAGGAAAAAGTAAACCTTACTTTGAAAAAAATATTCTTCCTGTATACGGGCTAATGAGCCAGTCTGGTTTGACGATCATAACAGTGGGTATCCCTATTTTCCGTTTTACGAAAACAAGAAAACCAAACTGCACTATAACTATTACGTATGGTTTTGTCAGGTACGTACGTGTCATAATGCATAATAAATACGAAAAAACACTGAAAAGTTCTCAAACTTTCCACATTGCTGTAATTTGTTGTATTTTTCACCATCTTCAAAACGATGCGTGAACTACTGAATTAAAACAGCGATGGTTGACGTGCATCGTCTAAGTTTTTCCAAGTTATCTTACCCTCTAAATATGGTATATTTTAATGCTTTTATTGTCCGTGGGCCTCGAAAAAACCCTATGCGACTGACTCTGGGGCTGGGCCTCTGGGCCATGATTTACACGTTTGCAGAATTCCACCAGAGTGGGTGGGGACCCAGGGGCCGCTGCTCCTGCTGCTGCCAGGACGGTTCAGGAGCCAACACGTATGTTAAGCAAAATAAAACACAAGGGGTACGTTGCCAGTTTACCCAAATTCCGTCAAAAAGGAAAATTAGCAAATAAATACTTAGATTAACTGTATGTTGTTTTAAGTGTCAGGGTAAGCTTGTTAAATAATTCGTGATGCCACAAACTTTTAATTTTAAAAATTTTAGGAAATGCTCCGAAAACACACCTCATTTATGCTTAAATGTTACAATTCTCACTCCAAGTTACATGCTATGTTATTTATACTGAACAATATCTAAAAGTAATGATATGAATAATCAATTCTAATTTAATACGCGTACAAACTGTATGTAGATTTTTGGCAGGTAATTATTGAGTGCCGACGATTCGAAATGCTTTTATTTTGTAATCTTATCCGGAAGCAGTTGATCTAATTTTCACAGCCTTCGTGCGGAGTTTTTGGTCCGGATTTTTGCTGCATTTCTCTCCAGTCAAGCCGCATCATCCAGCTGCCAGACGGCCTTTCGGCTCTGCGACCTCCTGCGGCTGTTGTAACAACTTTTCCAAATGGAACGGGCAAAACTTTCGCTTTTATTCGCCCTCTATACGATCACCGTCAGCTGCAGCGCCGGACTGTTGGTGGATGTTGTTGTGGATCGGTACGAAATACCGAAATTTTGTCCCCGAGAAGTTCAAACAGAAGATTTTATCCGATATCATTTCAACGGATCCTTTTATGCAGACGGGAAGAAGTTTGATTCCAGGTAAAACTACCGCAGATCCCATTGTTTGGTGTCAGTCCTTCATCTACCTGTAAAACCTTTTGCGTGTTTGTCTGCAAAAAGTTTGTCGATACCGCATTGCTAAAATATGTTTGCATGTAATGAGTTCGTTAACCAGTCTAAGGTTAAAATTGTGTTAAGTGGACAAATGGCTGTGCATGAATGCATGCATTTTTTTTATTAAAAAGTCAAAGCGAAGGCAGTGAAATTTCAAATATGCGCAGCGGAAATAACTTGTTTCTCCTGGTCCACAGTCATGACAGAGGCAAGGCCTTCATCAGCCAGGTGGGTCTGGGTCGACTCATCACCGGGATGGACCGTGGTCTTCAGGGCATGTGTGTCGGTGAACGCAGGAGGATCACCATCCCTCCACACCTGGCCTATGGGAGCATCGGGACAGGTGATCCCACCCTTCTCCGGCCTCAGCGTCTGTGCTGATGCCTGTTAATGTTGCGTGTTCTTCTGAAAGGCGGTGTGATTCCTCCTGACGCCGTGTTGGTGTATGACGTTCTCCTGCTGGATGTATGGAACACCGAGGACAAGGTTGAGATCCGTACAATCAGCAAGCCTGCCACTTGCCATCGCACCACAGCGGTGTCGGACTTCATCCGTTACCACTACAATGGCACCTTGCTCTCCGGCGCTGCCTTTGACTCCAGGTGAGTAGGAGGCTGCTGTTGTATCTGATGTAAACATCTGACGTCAGCAGAGTTTTTCTGCTGTTTTTGGGATTCACAAACACGTCACTTTGTTCCTCACTTAGTCATTCGAGGAATGCGACCTACGACACCTACTTGGGTCAGGGTGACATCATCAAAGGCATGGATGAGGGTCTCCTGGGCATGTGCGTGGGAGAGAGAAGGATCATCATCGTCCCACCCTTCCTGGCATATGGAGAGAGTGGCCACGGTACATCAGCATATTTGTTCAAAATTCAGACACGTTCTGGGTCAAATTTGCATTTTATTTTGAAAAAAGGTCCTGCGTGCCTCTGCAAGACAGAGCACATCCTCCTCACAGCTGTAACCTGAGTGTGTGACGGTGCCTGGAAGGCAGGAAACAGAAAACAGTCTGAAAAGAGCGGGTGACTTGTGTGAAGCTGGATTTCCCCTCTGCTTCCTCAGGGACGCTGGTGCCTCCTCAGGCCACGCTGGTGTTCGAGGTGCTGCTGGTTGACGTGTTCAATCCCAAAGATGATCTGATCGTGGAGGTGAAGGAAGTACCTGAAGGATGCACGCGCAGGACAGTGGTCGGAGATTTCATCCGCTACCACTACAACGGCACCTTCCAGGACGGCACGACCTTCGACTCCAGGTACCTCTGGAGAGACCGTCCCTCCTCACAATGTTAGTAAAATAAACCCTCCGTGTTTTTTTTTTTCATCAGTTATCAGCGCAACAGCACCTATAACACGTACATTGGCCTGGGATACGTGATCCAAGGGATGGATAAGGCCCTGCAGGGTCTGTGCACGGGAGAGAAGAGGCGGATAACCATCCCGCCTCACATGGCGTACGGCGAAACAGGAGTCGGTGAGTCTCGCCTGTGTTTTTTAGGCTCATATAAGAGCCCCGTCCAAATGATTTCTGTGCTCCCGCCACAGGAGAACTCATCCCCAGCTCTGCCGTTCTGATCTTTGACATCCATGTCATTGACTTCCACAACCCCAAAGATCCGGTGCAGATCAAAGTGATCCACAAACCCGAGGACTGCAGCCTGAGCAGTGAAGCTGCTGATGTGATTCAGTATCGTTATAATTGCTCCTTAATGGACGGAACGCTTCTCTACTCCTCGTGAGCGCCCTCCGCTGTTCACTCTGCACCCTCAGCTGCATGCAGCCCTTGCTGCCGCCTCCTCCGGCAGGTTTCAGCGGCGCTGCATGCTGTTCGCCCTGCAAGAGCACGCATGGCTGCTTCTCATCGGTCTCACACACGGTCGGCTCTTTGATTTTGTTCTCCATGTTTCAGAGACCAGTTTGACTCCCCCTCCTTTACAACTCTTGGAGCGAACAAGGTGATCTCAGGTCTGGAGAAGGGTTTGAGTGGGATGTGTGTGGGTGAGAGCAGAGAGGTGATCGTCCCACCGCACTGGGGACATGGCGAAAACGGAGGTGAGTGGTCAGACATGCGCAGGCGACGCTTGCGGTCCTCTGAATGCTTCTGCACGCGTGTCTGCAGCTGGAGGAGTTCCCGGGAGTGCGGTGCTTTTCTTCCAGCTGGAGTTAGTTGAGCTGCAGAAGGGAGTTCCTGAAGGCTTCATGTTTGTGTGGCTGGGAGACGGCCCCGACCCCCTCTTTCCTGCTATGGACCTCGACGGTGATAAAGAAGTTCCACTGGATGAGGTAGCGCAAAAACTAACACGAGCAGCGCGTGAGCAGCACGGATGATGGTCTGTCCACTTCCAGTTTTCAGCCTTCATCAAGCTCCAGGTTAAGGAGGGGAAAGGTCGTCTTCATCCAGGGGTGGACGCCGAGGTCGTCATCAGGGACATGTTCAACAACCAGGACCAGAATAAAGATGGCAAGGTCACCGAGGACGAGCTGAGGCTCAGAGAGGACGAAGAGGCTGAGGCAACGACCCGGGACGAGCTGTGAACTGCTGCACCAGCGGAAAGAGCATGCTGGAGCTCAGGCTCTGCCGTCGCCGTGGCGATCGTCGTGCACTTAGTGTGAAGAGTGTCTCTGGGACTGACACGCTGCCAAAGACGGAGCGAGTTTGCTTTGCTGAGTTCACTTCAACGCTGAGGTTCCGTCGCCTGTTCCGGTTAAACTGAGCTGAAGTCCAGATAATCCACACGTGCACGTCTGGATTAGAGTCTGAAACAGCTGTTTGAGACAGTGGCAGAACCTTGCTCTCCCACAATATCACATTTATACAAATCACTAATCAGCATGGCGTCTCATTCAGTGATGGGAACGTTTGTAAAGAATCTGACTGTAAAATGTACATTTCAAACATTAACTTTTGTTTCTTGTGTACAGACCAGAAGGTATAAATGTTTTAAAATGAATGAAAATGCAATTAGAAATGGATCATTTGACATTTTATTTCAGTAAAGTTGGAACAGGTAAAGAGGCAAAATGTTTAGACAGTAGAAATGTAAGTGTATTAAACTTTATTCCGACTAATAAATTAACATTTAAAAAAGCTGACGCAAAATTGTACAACACGTAAAAGTACAAGGCTGCCTTTTCTTATTAGGTCCTCTGATACACAAAGTTATACTTTTTTAAAATTCTTTTTAACTTTCATTTCCTTAAAATTAATGAGGTTGTTATAAAGCAAACTGGCATCACACAGAAAACCAACAATTTGCATAAAAACACAAACTTGGAAATATGTAGAAAAGGTCAGAGTTCCAACACTGATGAGGATTTAACAAATGGAAAAAAAAAAAAAAACCCAGACTGACTAGAAATGAACTGCTGTAACTAATTTGCTGCCTGTTAGATTCTGGTTTCTGTTCACTTTCTCCCAATAAAAACAGAGAAACTGACCATCTGTACAGCACGAGCCTCAGAGGAAGATCTGTGGACATTCTTATTCTTGTTTATAAAAGGCAAAACTTTTTCTGAGCGGTAACGTCCTCTGTTGATGTCCAGATCACTCATCCAGTGGTCCAGCTCTGACCTTTACTGGTTTCCAGCCAGGTACAGCAGTATGGCGTTAGGTACCGCCATCGTCTCATCTTTGACCAGGACGATGTCATAGGAGTCCAGGTAAGATTGCTTCCTCTCTTCCACCTGAAAAAGAAAAAAGAAAATGTCAGAAATTTGTGAAAGATGAATCCATTCACTTCTATTCCAGCAGGGTGTTAATTGTGATTTTTCCTCTCACGTTCCTCTGACTGACTGCTGAAGCTCAGTTACACATCTGGGAAAAATAAAAACAAAATACCTTATCATTGAGGAATCCAATCTTTAAGATGTTCTGCATGTCCTGGACGCCGTCCGCCATGTTCAGATCTCCCAGAGAGTCCCCCAGCAGCAGCACGTTGGGCCGTGCCCGCAGCTCCTGGAAGTGGCCGGTGTTGAGCATAGCACCTTCTCTTTTATTGTAAATGTGGATCAGCTCCCCTTTGAAAGCTCTCAAGATTCCCTGGAGCAGCACATCAGGATCGTTATTACATCATAGTTTCAGTCTCTGGATCACAAGGTGGATACTCACCGATTCATCAAAGTCCATGTAGTTGGAGAAGACTTTGACATTGGGGTGGAAGACCCCCGCCTGGCGAATAACCTCTTCCAGAATGTCTCCTATCCCAGCGGAGAAGATGAGCAGTGGGACATTGTGCTTGTGTAAATGGTCAAAGAAGAGCTGGAAGCCATCCCTATTAAAACAAAAACATTCTAAATGATTCCAAAGGTCACACTTAGCATAAATGTTCTACAGAAAGTTTTTCCACCTGAGCATGGCCTCAGACTCAGTCACCACCATGGCCAAACGGTCTTTCCTAATCTCCTGCTCGACCAGTAGTTCATGGGCTTTAGTCCACCTTGGAGACAGGAAAAGTATGAGTCATGAACCAATCAACTACAGAATAAACCTTACAGCAACTCACACTCACCACTCCACCATTAGAGGCAGCTTTTCCTCCACTGGCAGTGAAGTGTCAATCTCTATCGGGTAATATGTGTCCAGTAACTGTTTCAACTGAAGGAAATAGAACAATTAAAAAAAATAGCTCGATTTTAACTACGGTTCATGTCCACTAGAGGGCACACGAACACCACAAACCTTAGATACCCTAATCAGAGTTTGTAGGGATTATAGCGTAAATCAAACAAAAACACTTTTCTTTTTGTTTTTTTTTGCATTTTTGATAAATGCAATGATACCGTTAGTCAAGTGGTAACACAGCCTCAGTCATACCTTTTGCTTGCAGTCATTGGAGATGAGTTTGCTGTTGTCCAGAATATCTACAAATAAAATAAAAGCATCAAAAGCAACTTTTAGATCTGTGACACCTCAAATTATGGTCAGTTCAAAAGAAAACTTACTATGACAGGTGGGACATCTCTTTCCTTTGTATGCAAATCTTGTTAATGTCATGTCAAAATCAGAGATCACCTGTAGAAAAAAATATACATGTATCATTTTAATGGAAGCCTTTGCGCGTTTTAAAATATCAAACTGGTTTATTTTGTACTACCTGTAGAGTGTTGTAACCAGCCGTTAACATACACTGCAGAATCTTCTGTACCTTCTGAGGGTCTCTCATAAACACTGAGGGATTGGACAATTCTGGAATCTGGACAATGAAAACATGCGCTAGTGTGAAAGACACTTTTAAACCCGAGAGTACCTGAAGGAGATATGGATGGGTAGGCTAACCAGACTGAAAATCACTTGTTAGCTAACTTCCTAAACGCTGAAATATTTGTCTTTTCCCCCTAGCCAGGCCAATAATAGCTTTGTTTGAGCAAAACACAACGACATCTACATTAAAAAGAGAACGTCACTCTAACGAAATTTTATTAATTATTAATATTAACGTATTGGTAAGTTACCTGATTGGTAAGTTACCTGAAGTTATGCTAACAGCAACATCCATAAAGGTAGCTAGCTATTATACAGTTTCGTACACATTGTATTATTTTCCATTTCTTTCGAATTTTGCTGAATGAAATTACCATTTTCTTGGTGCCGGTTGATTTCCTCTCAATATTAATTTAATATACGACGTCTCATTAGCAAGTCGTCAGTTAGGTTGTCAGTCGCTGATGGTCACTTACGTCGTTTCTATGTACACGGAACTGGCCGCGCGACAGAAGGTTCCAATGATGCCTTCCCGTCTGTCAGAAATGTAGGAATGTTTAGACATTAAGAGTGGAGAGTTAAATACTTGATAAACTCTGTGTAATGTAATTTCTTACAAAAATACATCCAATATCTGCCTAGATGATTCATTTTAACCGATATTGCTAGTTGTATCAATGTAGCAATCTTCTGCTCTGAAAACATACTGTCCGTCTGAGAAATCACTGGTACGAATCCACGAGAAGCACACAAAGGCAGCAGTGCTACTTCCGTAACGTCTGACGAAAGGGCGACCTTGATATTTCCCCCCAAAACAAGGGACCGATTTTAAGGTTCCTCCCGCACCGTCATTAGTCCCGACCCTCTAAAAGGGACATAGACGTTATACAGGTGATGTAAAAAGTTATTTAGTTACAATTGGGTGCAAATAGTGAATTACGTTTTTAGCGTCACTTGTTACAGTGTGCGTAACTGTGCATAAAATTGTAGAGCTCAAGGAAATAAATAAAGACACTTGTTTGATGAAACAACTTTTAATTGCAGGTGATGACATTAGTATTTCCATACATTCAAGATAAGAACTAAGCGTCCAGCTATCACATGCAAAGCAAATAATGTAGTTTATTCCACTATATATTTACAGTGCCATCTATGTAGGTTAGAAAGTAAAAATGAATATCATTTCTACACTCTGTGACCAGTATGATTTGATAGCACTGTATGGACAGTGGGAATTTTTGAATGTCAGTCACAACATTCATATCACTATTCTATTTGCTTAATTAGCATTCATTTGCTTGAATGAATGTTCCTTTTAATATAATTTCTATGAGGTTTGATGGGTGAGATTTGGAATGAAAGGAAATCACAATGAAATGTAGCAGATCAAGCTACTGAACGTCCAGGCAGAAGTGACATTTAAAAACACAGTACTTTTTTTTTAAACATGTTTAATCACAGAAGAAATAGATTTGACTAGGTAAAAGAAACCATTTCCTAAATACAATCACCTCGTCTGACATAAAATAAACACATCAAAATGCAGTGGCAAATAAACTTCATGTTTATATGAATTTTAGATGTCAAAAAGTGCAGTTGTAGAGGAAGTTTTGCCCTGCAACCATCAATCATACACATCACTGCATTCACACATTCTCATACCATTTTTGTTGAATAAATAAACATACAAATCAGCATACAACCAAAGTGCAAAAGAAAGCACAGATTGGGCCATTGCCACCAGATGTTTAATGCAGATGCTGAGAAGTCTTCTCATTTTAAGATATCAAAGGAATGTTGCCACTGCACCTCATATTTTTTTTTAACATGACCTCTTATAAGCTTAAGACTACAAGTTTTCAAGTATTTTACGCAAGTATAAATGACAGAAATACACTGCACAACTGTTCAGACAATCTGTCATCTAAAGCAAACTCAAAAGATTTTAGGATTAAGCTTTTCAAAATTATTCAATAACTGCTTGTTGAAGTTATATTGACAACAACTCTGATAGTAATTATGATTTAAGTTAATTTGTGAGTTAAGCTTTGTAACTTGCTTTAATTTCATGGAGAGATTGTCACAGTGTTACAATGGAATGAACCTTCATTAACTGCATTTGACAGTTAACGTCACACAGCCTTCTCAATAATCAAAAGGAATGTAAAGGATCCATATAAATACTTACAAATACATCTTCATCCCAATTATATTCAAACAGCATCAACATAACTGGACAAAAGGCTATCATGTTGTCAGCTGCAATATAACACTCTTATTCACATGTTTACATTTTCCATATTCCCCTCAGTGACCACCAGCGAGTCAGTAAGTCCCCGGAACTGTTATAGATTTGATTTTAACACGACACAGCATGGGAGTCAACAGCACACGATTCCTTTGAATGAAATCCAATGTGAGAGCAACACAAAACACGCTCCAGCATGTCATATATGAGAGGGGATCACTAATGGTGGCTGCAACGGAATGATGACTAACCCCAATATTCTCAGACAGCTTTACGGTTGTTCGAAGGCGCCACCTCTGGTTGGCTCAGCACTCGATCTGAGACTGGAGCTGCCGCCGCAAAGTCAGCGTGCGCCTGTGAAGTTGCTGCATCTGCTGCATTCGATCTCGCTGGCGGGCCAGGTTCTGGGGCATGGGATAGCGCTGGCAGCCATATAAAAAGCGATAGGGAATGCGGACGTGGCAAGCGGTGGCTCTGCAGCGAGGCTGTGGCATGGGGGGCAACAACATCCAACGCTTCTTCTCAGCACAGTAGCGGTACGCCTCCTTGCGGTACTGTTTGTCCACATCGTCACTATTCTTCCAACCGCCAATGATGAAGACGTCCTCGTTAAAGTGGCAAATGGCAGCACCCTCAATACTGGTAACCTCTGGGGGCAGGCTCTCCAGGATCTCATCAGAGATACGCACACTGATCTTCTGCTTAGCAACCTCATCCCTCAATGTGTAACTCTTGGGGCAGCAGGAGGCCGTGTGATAGAAGTTGGTGGAGGCCACAGCCATCTGGAAAATACAGTAGTTATCAATGAGGGGCAGGGAGTCAACATCTTGCCACTGACGGCTCTCTGTGTCATAGCGAGTGGTCACCGTCTTCAATCCATCCTCATTATCTGTATCGACAGGCGTGCGTGCTGTGACATACACGTAGCGGTCCTCTACAGTTACGGCCTTGACATCGCGCAGGATTTTGGGTGCAGATTCCAGATTATGCCACTTGTCCTGCTCAGGCTCGTACACACTCACATCTTTAAAGCCTGGGCTAAAGTTTCCATGGCCACCAATGCTATACAGTACATCCTTAATGCAGGTGAGACCGAAGGAGTGCTTACGTGTGGTCAAATTGCTCACCTGCTCCCAGGTGTTGCGATTGGGGTTATAGCGTTCCACTGTTTTAGCAAAGCCGGGTTCCATAGACCCTGCCACATAGACATGGGATTCTGTGGGAGCGATAGCATGGCCATCCAGGTGGTTGTGAATGTGTGGCAGGTTGACCCAACGGTCCTCGTAAATAAAGTAGCCCACACATTCACTCAGGTAGTCTCCTCCCTCCGATACACCACCAACAACCATGATGACGTCCATGTTCTGGCCGAAGCGAGGCTGAAAAGAGGCCATGTGAGACGACCAGAACTCCATATCTGCAGACTTAAGGTTCTCAAAGCGGATAGCATGACCTTCCACTGCCTCCGACACCAGCCGAAGACAGGCTTCATTTCCAGCCACCAGCTGTTCGTTTTTTACCACCCTGGCCAGGTAGGTAGGCTTGATTTGGGGAAGCCTCAGCAGACGGAACAGCTCTTCAAAATAGCGACTGCGCTCCTCTGAGTTCTTCTGCACCCACTTTACCACAGCCTCAAAGAGCACCTCCTCAGAATCCACAGTTATTTCTGCATCAGACAACCAGTTGTGGACTAGATGGAAAGGAAGCGTGTAGAACTCGTCATCCTGTATAACCTTGTGAAAGTTGCGACGGATCATGTCTGCAGCCCTTAGAGCTAACTGATCCAAGGTATACATGTGGGCTAGGCTATGTACAGCCATACAATTAGTCAGACTCAGCTTCTTCTTCAGGAACTCACCACAGAAATCCTTCAACTGCAGCAGCAGGAACCTATGGTAACAGACAAAAATTAAATAAACACAGTAAAGTAGTATTTACAATATTTAGGGCACAACAAAGCCTCCATGCTTTGCCTATCAATATTAGTGTCTTTCTCGTGCACATACATGGAAGTGAGATAGGGAAGAGATCATACCTGTCAGCTAGCTCCAGCACTTCGTGAACATTGCAGGTGCTAACGCGTATTTCTCCTGTGTACATGTACTGGATCACACTTTCCACCGTATCCGGGTCAGGCCCCAGTTCTGAGCTCCATTCCTTCATCTCTACCCGTCCGGACAACGACTCGGAGAACTGTCCTCCCAGCAGAGGGGTGAAATAATCAGTAGCCGCAGCCAGGACGGATCTGTGCGCGGAAAACTCGCAGCTCTGGACACTCCCGTTAGCAACCCCGCTGCTGAAAACCAGCGTCACGTCGCAGAACAAGCCCTGTTTCCTCTGCTCATTCTGCCGCCGAGACAGCTCCGAACAGTGTGAGGAAGAGGTGAAGTCCTCGGCCTCTTCAGCGTCCCCATCTCCAGCAAGTGCGCTGGGGGTAGGGGTGGCGCTGCTCCTGGCTGGGTCCTCCGGGTTGGGGGCCGCCGCTGCCATTCTAATGCGGGCGTTGGACGTGACCAGAGGAGGGAAATGAAGTAAACTAGAGAAGGAGAGGAGGCGACATACGCAGCCACACATACATGGAGCCTAGAGGGAATGACAGGAAGTGCGTTTCATGTCAGACGCTTCCGCGACTTCAAACGGAGCAAGTATGCATTTTTTAAAAAGTCACCGTAAATTATACAGCCTCCTAAAGATAACGGTATACCGATGCACGATGCAAAACGAATCGATTTTCGTGGGCTTCCCAGTGATTAACGTACCTTGATTGTGTCAGAGTTCTTGAAGCGTAGGAAAATTAAACGTAGGAACTATCTTCAGTTTAGTAAACAGCAACAGCGCCGCGGACATGCGCAGTGGGTCAAAGGCGTGGCTCGGTGACGTAGATGGAGGCGCGAGCGGCTCAGCGACACGGAACAGGAACTTGAAAGCCTGGAAGGGATGGAACCCAATACAGCAAAGGTTGCAGTTTTCCTCTGACACCAACAGCGGCTATTTTAACAATTAATTCGCTGCTATTTGTTGATTGTACATCATTACCCTGCCACATTTGGTACCCCGTCGGGGTCACCAAATGTGGCAGGGTAATGCTGACATGAAGTGGTCTAATGTAGTTTATTATGCTGCTATACAAATAAATGGAATTGAATTAAAGCGGCCGGGATGAACAACCCAGATAAAAGCCCGACATCCGGGACACACCCCTTTATCCATAAACCATCTGGGTGAGGAGAGGGGCTTTGACCTTACAAAGGAACCTATGTAAACTCTAATACTGCTGCCTTTTTTGCAGTCTTTACTACTTCTGGTATCAGCTAACCACAATCTTTTCAGCCAAGTTTCCTGTCCAACCTCATAGTTGTGAATAAAACCTTTAAAACAAAATTACTTGTCAATATAACACTACATAATTTATTAACAGACACCATAATCTGTGAGACAGATTGCAGTTTGTATTTACTGGTCATCAACACATAATTCCATACAGACATACAGGATATTTAGATCACACTAAAAGTTAAAATCATGAATTGCTTATCTAATTCAATGTTAATGACTAGCAAAAATAATATTACAAGTTCTACATTGACTGTATATATTGTTCATTTCATACGAGTAGTTGACATGTAGTAAAACAAAAATATTTCAACATTTTATCCCTGCTGAGAAATTATATTTTCTAGTGACATCTACAAATGACTTGTAAAATAGTTCCATTTTTGCCACAGTGACATTACATATAACAAATATGACATGTTCGTACAATTATTTGTCAACACACCCACACATACATAAATCTATATCATATGATGTGATAGTACAGATATTATTGCACTACATTTTCACCTCTTTCAGCAAGTGCATGATGCTGAATGGGGCTCCACTGGTTAATAAAGCTGTGATTCCAAACCTGTGACATGTGGGAGCTGAGGGCTCAACTTTAGATTTCTGTTTCACATGTTTGGCTTAGCAGGTTTTAATAATGGAACTGCATCACTAACACTGTTGTTATATGTTTTATGGCTGTATGAACAGAAATATTCTGCCACTGCCACAGAGTGACACATCACAGTGTGAAGTGGAACACAGATATTTGTCCCTCTGATCACATGGACATGTGTTCTGGAAGCACATAAGAGATGTCATCCCAGGGGTGGCGATACAGACCCTGCTTTAGCCTCTTTTGGTCCAGGTAGTGTCCTGTGGAGGAAAAGAAAGGTGGATGGTCATACATGGTAAAAGTGTCCTAGGGTATACACCATGGCAATAAAAATGCAGGATTTATTTACCAATAAAGCCCATGCTTCGCCCGAGGACAAAGATGCCGTTCAGTGCTCCAATTTCCACAAACTCATCAGCTTCATCTCTGTTGAAGGACAACAGCACAGTTACACATTTGTTCTTATAGAATTAATGCCATTAAAGGGTAGAAAACAGATTTAACTACGTCCTAATTTTATACTCCCTGAACCGCTGATGAGTAGTTCGTGTCCCAGCCTTGAAGTTCAGGAAGATTTTACCGCAAAGTGTGGCCACGCCATAACAAATCAAATATGAAGATACATTTGTATGAAAAATATTGATGTGTTTAAATAGCTAAGTACTGGGACATTTTAAAACACTACAATGCATTTAAGAAATTACGTACACATCAGTGCAGATTTTAGGTTTAAAAATGTTCTCCGATGAGCAGAGGCACCTGTAAAAATATGTTTTCTTATAAACACCATATAAATATGATCGTCGTCTCACCGAGTAAAACCACCACAAGTCCTCAGCAAATCCACGAAGGCCACACCGATGAAGCCATCCACATTCAAGATCAAGTTGGGTTTCTGAAAGTGCAAAAACAAAAAAATCAGTATAACTGAAAGAGGATTTGATTTAAAAACGCGTGTTTTACTGACTGATTGGATATTGACCTTGGATGTGGTGATCTTCTCAACATCTAGAGCATAGTCCAGCAGATGGGTGGAGGGGAAGTGTTGCTTCACAAAGTCCTTCAAGATCTGAACTCTCATATCTGGATTATTAATCTAGATGAGAACAGATCTTCCTTTGTTTAAAATGTAGTTCTACGATCAGGGCAGATACACAGACTAATGACCCGTGTACTCACTGACTTAACCCTGTGTCCTATCCCCATGATCAACTTTCCATCTTTCTTCATCTTGTTCACAAACTCCATGGGGAGCATTCCACTGTCAAAAGCTTTGCTAAACTGCTTTGCTGCAGCATCCAAGGCGCCTCCAAAACGGTCCCCCTGACAACAAATGGTAAAAAGGTTTTTAAAAATGCAACGTGGAAACAACTTTCATTAAGCACAGATCTTACAATGGTGAGAAGGCCAGAGGTGAGGCTAGAGATCAGATCTTTGCCTGCGCGAGCGCAGACAATTGTGTTGTGGGCCCCGGAAACGGCAGGCCCATGGTCGGCAGTAACCATGAGGCACATCTCAATGAACTGGCAGGCGTACCTCGGCAACCTGCACAGAAAACCAACAACACAGGCTTTGATGCTCAGGGATTTCTTCAAGGGCCCTTACAACAACTTAGGTCAAGAAGCCAACCTTCTCTGGAACCATAGCAGCCCCAGAGTTCCCCCCAAGCCTATTTCTGACTTGAAGACCTCGGTGATGGGCATGCCAGCATAGATGAGCTCCTGACCCCTCTCATCACAGATACTGGTCATAAAGGAAGCCGGTTTACGGATGAGACCCAACTCCTGCGTCACAAGAAGAGAAAAGTACATTTTCCTCTGTACAATCAGTGATTCCAATCTAATTTAAAGCCAACTTTTGTTATAGTCAAAGTTCTAAATCCAGGCCTAGATCCGAGCATACTCACTCTGGCCCAAGAATAATCCATGGGGACGGTGGGAGGAGGCACTTCTTCAGCTGGCTGAATGACTCCCTTGGAAACAAGATCCTCATATACAGATCTACACAGGCAAAATGAGTAAATAAATAAAATTTGTCATTCGTAAAGAACACTATGAGGTAATCTGAAAAAAAAGTGTGTGCCACATTGTACCCAATCAATGTATTAAAAAATTTGTAGTGACCTGATGACTTCTCCCAGTTCATCAAAGCTCTTGGGGACAAAGGCACCAGCCTCCTTCAGAGCCTTGTTCTTGGCCACAGCCGTCTCAGACGCTTGGTTGGCACAAGCTCCTGCGTGGCCAAACTGGACCTAAGAAGAAAACGGTCCAGCTGATGTCCGAGATTTTAGCTTTATGTAATTGCGAGAACAGTGCAATCCTGCCCTCTCACCTCAGAGGAAAACATGGTGGCGCAGGTACCGATACACCAGCACACGACTGGCTTTGTGATCCTGCCTCGTTGAATAGCCTCGCAGATCTTGTACTCTTCTGTGCCTCCGATCTGTAGGACCCAGACAGAGTGAGTGCCAGAGGCAGACTAAAGCAGCAGGGATCCACGTGCTGATGGTTGCTTACCTCTCCCAAAACAACAATCATCTCTACTCCAGGAGTGTCTTGATAGCGCAGGACATGGTCGGTGAACACAGAGCCTGGGTATCTGAACCAGAATGGACAATCATGCACCCATTTCTACTGCACGTTTACACTCAGCAGGTGAGGGGTATCTACCTGTCCCCGCCAATGGCCACACCTTCAAAAACTCCATCGGTGGTGCGGGAAATGATGTTGTTGAGTTCATTGGACATGCCACCTGAGCGGGACACGTAGGCCACGCTGCCAGGACGATAGAGCTTGGAAGCGAGGATGTTGTCTAACATGCCTCCAGTATTTCCAATCTTGAAACAGCCTGGCTTGATTCCTCCAACCTGGAAACGAATGCAAAAGTCTCCTCAGGTAAGGGCATAAATTCATAATGATAATGAGAAGTGAAACAAGACTAACAGTTGCTGGTCCAATGATAGTAACACCCTTTTCATCAGCAGCCTTGATGATCTTCCTGGTGAAGGCTTCTGGGATTCCCTCAGCAATGATGGCGATGGTGTGAATCTAGAAAGCAAACAGTGACGCTTAGTTCGGACTCCACGTGAAGAACCTTGCAGATGGTGCAGACTGACCGTGCTTTTACCTGTGGGTACTGCATGGTCTCCATTGTGCTATCAAAGGCTGAACGCAAAGATGCAAAACTGATGAGCACGTCCACGTCAGGGTGCTTCTTCATGGCTTCACTCATGTTTTTATAGACCGGGATGAGGATCTCTTTGTGGCCCCAGTAGAACTTCTGCTTGTGGTCTCCGCTGAAAGGTGGAAAAAAGAAAGAGCACTTACTCATCTGCTTCCCTTTGATGAAATGTACAAGGTGAGTAAGTTAATGTTTACGTGAACGGGTAAACCATGGCTGCAACCGACGGCTCCTGTCTGGAGCAGACATAGTCAAAGTCCAGCATGCCCTGCACCGCTCGCGTCTGCATACCCCACACAATGGACTTGGTATGTTTGCCAAATAGGGTTGTTGCTTTAGCTGCAAGACAAAAACCACCAGGCAGAAACTGAAATCTCCTCTTTTTGTTCCCATAAAGAGTCAAATAATAATAATAATAATAATAATCTATTAATCAAAATATTTCAGGGATAGCGCTGAAGCAACTTGGAGAACATGTAAAGAAAAATTCCACAGATACTGTGTTGGTTATTCTATATCATTTAAAAGGTACTGAATAGAGAGTGTACCCGAACAATCAATATTTTAATAAAAATACAGACTTGTGCCATCCATTTCCTTAAGGGGAACTGATCATGTTCTCACCAATTGGAGCTCCAGTTTTGGCCTTCTTTGCTGGAGAACTCTCAACTTTGGCCCTGTTCTCAGAGAAGGAGGCTGTTCTGCTGGATGCTGGGGTCTGGAAAAAGGATATTTAGTTGCGCTTGTGCAGAGGTGAAAATGTAAAAGTAACATCTGAGGATGGCTGTGTGGGGGATTTGTGTGCTTTACTTGCTAAACAGCATTCATTCATATTTTAAAGGGTAACCTCAATATTCAACACACAAATGCAGGACAGTGAGCCTTAATTGTATTTAGCTACTTCTCCAATGGCGTAAACAGAAATATGCAGCCGTGCGAGCGTGCAGGTTTTTGAAAGCTCCATGCACTGCTGTCTTAACGGTTGCCTTGGGGCAGCCAGTGCATTACTGGCCGCGGTCTCCCTACTACCAGGGTAAAAGAAGTGTGCAGTGAACTGCAAAACTCCTCCACAAAAGAGCCAACGGCCCTCTGATAGCCAGGTTCACTAATAGGATGAGACAGTAATAACTGAAGCAGAGGCTGTTGTGTGCACGTCTTCTGCTTGCTGCGACACAAAACTGAAGCACAACAGTCCTGGTGCTCACAAATGAAAGTGAATGCATCGTGACTTGACAGCCCATTTGTCTTCATCCTGGGAGCTTATGTCATACCGATGTGCTGCCACTGGAGTTGAGGAGAAAGTTGGCAGTGTGGGCAGCAGCAGGGGGCTGGTTGGGGATCGGTCGGTGGCCCAGAGCCATGCCAACAATGGCAGTCATGTGAGTTTCTGTGCCAAATACATGGATGGGGATCCCAGTGGTCTTTCCTGGAAAACAGCAGAGGCTCAAACTAAACCCAGTATATTCAAACCGGAGAGTGCCTGCAGCTAAGAATTCTTTCTTTAAAAACACACCAACTTCTCCCATCACTCGGAGACCTTCTTGGTAGTTGGGGCCTCCACGGCGGACAAAAATGGTGACCTCGTTCTCCTTGAGAGGCACCTGATAGTCTCTGATAGCTCGAACAATCCCCTAGAAGAGACAAGCAGATGATGAACATATTACTGAGTCTGCAATCGACTCAAGCCAGAAAAACAAACAAATATGTACTAATACTCTACCTTAAATGTTGCAGCAACATTTGTGAAGTTTGCAATGCTTCCCCCAATGATCAATACCTTTCCTGTCAAAGATTATTTTAGGAAAAAAAAAAAAATTATATATATATATATATATATATATATATATATATATATATATATATATATATATATATATATATATATATAATATATATATATATATATACACACATATACATATATATACACATACATATATATATATATATATATATATATATATATATATATATATATATATATATATATATATATACACCTATATATACATACATATATATATATATATAAAATCTAATTAAATCTTACCTTCAGGATGTTTCTCTCTGGTCATCAGAGACAGGATAGTCTTAAGCGTAATCATACGGTCTATAATTGTTCACTAGGAGCTCGGAATATTCCCCATAATTGGCCAATTCATACGCCACTTGGGTCACAGATGGTGTCACTACAAATAGGTGATGTCATTCGTCAATACAACTGGGAAAAAAAAGGCTTGTAGCTTAAAAAAAAAAATCAACACAAAATAGTCAGAACCAAACATCATTATCAATTTCATCTTAAAATACACCACTGCCTGTTTCTTAATTAAAGCGGCTCTGGAACAGGCACAAGAAGTGTGTGCGCAGGGGGACTCATTAGTCATGATGTGTGCCTGTCACACTTAATGCTCCCCGACAGACGGCAGCATGGAGACGCGGCTCCTCCCTCCCTGGATGGAGCCATCTATGAATCAGGTTTAGCAGACAGCTCAACGGAGTCTGAGCTCCGCCAGCATCAGTCTCAGTGCTGACTCACAGGCAGGCTCTCCACAGTAAACCCAGTTGTGGATAATGGAACTTTATTGCAAAGACTAATGCAAGGAAAAATTCAGCTCTGGTGGTCGGGTGTGACGTACAGAAACACCCCCTGTTTTCCATGCGATGGGGTGCGTGTTTTCTCTGGTTTGAGCCTGCCCAGTTACCTGGCCACCACTGAGGCACCTCCTCCGGCCACCATGGTCCAAATCCTTCCTCGAGGTTTAGCAGAAGGGTTAGCTTGAGGCTGGCACCGCTCTTGGCATCAAGGTCAGCATTATGAGCTTCCTGTGAAATTCAGTAAATGTGTCAGACAAGGGCTTGGGAGATTGGTTTCTATAGTGACCATTATGGTGGAGTGCCGTGGGGGACACTCCACACAGTCCTAATGCAAGGAGCCAAGCTTGGATTTTAGAGAGCTAGTAATATGAAATCTTGTAGAAACACAAAGAGACAGTGAATGGCATGCATTATTGGTTGTTGTCACAGCTGGAAAACAGCGGTGGATGTGGAGTGGGGTACTAATCCAAGGCTCCTGCTGTCCCCACCTCCCACTCAAGACGCTGAGCAGCCGAATTAGGACATGGTGGGTAGACAGGAAGAAGTCTCCAAACAGGCTGCTGCACATGAGAGCTTGAAACGAAAAATAGCCACTTCACACCAATAGTGGATTGGGTTTTTAACTGCTTAATTTATTACCCTGAATTAGAAACGATTAGTTCATGGTTCAATAAACCATGAAGAGTGGCTACAGTGGGTGCGATTTAACATGGCGTAGGTGGCCCCGGCACTGCTACAGAGGAAGACAGATCAAAACAATTTCCCTCTTGTCTTCAGGCTGCTATTTATGGCTTTTCAAACATGGAAGTCATGTTTAGACCTCAAATATGCGTAGTTTTAATGCCTTATAAAATGACATTTTCTCTCACACATTTAGTAATAATCTGCTGCTGTTTGATGATGTTATCTTCACTGAGTTGTCCAGAAGAGCCCTCACCTCAGGATAAGCCTCCTGCCAAATGGTGGAGAAGTCCACATCCCCCACTTAGCCTTGCAGATGTAGTCCCAGCTGTGGCATCCCGATCTTGGCTGCCATGTCCAGCACAAAGCACCATCTTTGACCACTTGGAGGAGGAGAGCAGAAGCATTAATGTCCACCTGCCTGGTAAGATTCTCTGCCTCAGCCGTGGGCCTGAGCGGTGAACAGGTCATGGGTGGATCGGGATGGAGCACCACAACTTTCCTGCTGCCTCTGCAGGAGGCAGACGGGGGGGTGGAGCGACTCAAGCTGCAGGATCCTACTCTGCAGCTCTGCTACATCCACAGAAACAGCTGCCACAGGGCACGTACTGGCACCCAATTACTCTATCATAAACACAAGCTGCCTTGATCAAAGAGCATGTTTATTCATTATTTAACTGTTTCCTCCGTCAGTGCTAATAATATCACGGTATCTGAGATTCCAAGATGGTGTGTTTTATTTCAAATATATCATCTACTTGGATTTGTTTCTTTGTGTATACAGAATGTCTTATACATTAATAACAAAATCTACCCATCCAGGTAGCAGAGAGTGTGAAATCAAAATAATTATCATACCGAGCGGGTTGATCTCCAGATATGTGAAGAACAGGTCCTCATAGAGATGAAAAAGCCCAATGATGAAACTAGACGGACCTCTGGAAGACAACACTCTTAGAAGTAATTAAACATATTTCCCCCTAAACTAAGGGTGATGCCTGCTGATGACTCCTGATAAATATGAGTGCAGGATTTTTAATGATGATCTGGACAGAAGTAGTCCACCTGTAAACTGGATCCCAGCAGCGCTGCAGGAAAATCACATTTGTCTTCACCTGTCAAAACCGCGGTGAGGAGTGGGGAGGAGTGGGGAGGAGGGGCGGGGTCAGTATTTTGCGCTCCTCTCCTGTCTGTCACTCGTGCAGGCAGCTCTGGGCCTTTGCAGCTGTGTCAGCCTCCTGTCCCAGCACTGTGACTGGCCTGGGAGAGCAAAACTGAGACCAAAGCCCAGTGACCTCGCTTCCCATGACTGCATCCGACAGGAGGAGCAGGAGGAGAGAGGAGAGAGGAGGAGAGGAGGAGAGGAGAGGAGAGGAGAGGAGAGGAGAGTGCTGGGGGAGGAGCGGAGGGGTGAGGGATACAAGACACATTTCTAGTGCGGTTTCCTCTGGCTTGAAGAGATGCGAGGAGCCGGGCGGCTGAGTCCAAGGGACGTGCTCTGAATGAGGCTGTGGGGCAAAAGCGGGGGAGGGCTGGGGGGAAGGAAGACGTCATTTGTCTAATGAAAATATCCAAGAGCCTCTGCTCCGCCCACATTTACAGCCAATAACTGTTTTTTTAACTACCTTCTGAGACCCTCTCCCACCAACACAACCACAAATGTTGAGGAATTGCTAAATGTCAACACTTAGGACCTTCATGAGTCTGACTAACAGACATCTATTTCAAACGAAACAAGCTGGTTTTGCAGATTCCTCCCAAATCACAATTCCAGCCAACTCACGATTTCTTGTCATTGGGGACGAGGGTCAGCAACTCCTTCTTCACAGCATCATCACTGATCTTTTCATCCACCCCGATTAAGAGCTTCTTCGCCTTGGCATCCACATCTCCCACATCCACCCCCCCCTCGTGGTGAAAGAGCACATAGTCCCCCTCCCGAGTGGCGTAGATGCACACGTAGAACTCCTCCTCCTGAACCAGCAAAACGACACCAACACGAGCAAACGGACCTTTAGCGCGATCGTGCTTCTGTGTTTATTATTGTTAAAAAGACTGATGAGTGCATCACCTGCTTGTGGGGCACAAATGGCTCGATGAGGAAGTTCTTGAGGACGCCCCTGGCTTTGCCGACCTGAAAATAATCAAAATGACAATTGTATTCTTAGAACATACAAAAAAATCCACCATATTAACATGAACATTAACATATGTGTTACTGGTTTAGTGTGAAGGAGTTAGAATATTAAATAATACAGACTGGTTACCCCAGTTGGTGACATTTGGAAACACAAATAGAGACAGGCTGAAAAGAATGAAAAAGGAAATGTCAGGCTCATTACTCCAGGCAAAGCCTCGGCTCATTGGGCCTAGCTGTCATCGTTTCTCTGTTACAGGCACAAAAGAAGAAGTGAAAACAGGCAGAGAGACAGGCTGAAATCACCCAAATAAATCATAAAAAGGTGAAGAGCCTGTTTACATTCTGATGAGCGAAAATAAAAGAGGAGGTTGCTAAAGGTGATTAAAAACTCAGATCACCCTGAGAATAAAATGAAAGAAACGAAATTAAGGAGAGAAACATTATAAATTAAAAGATTAAATTGCTTTATATATCCTGGTCAATTGCTTTGATAGACAAACCAAAATGAGTGTATCCTTCCACCGGTGCCCCAAAAGCCATGTTTTAGTGTCAAATCCAAGACTTTGGAATCTCCAACCAGGCTAGCATGAGTCACAATATTTACATCAGCGTGGCGATTTCTTATTTCTGACAGATGGATCTAAGCACACATGCCCGCATCCTTCAGAGCTTTATGAGCCACCCTGCCCTCCCCTGGCTTGTTTTACGAGGCAGAGCAGCTTCTCAGCGATGAAGCTGCTGCGCTCCGACTGCAGAAAAGAACCGGCTGACAAGTGAACTGTTAACCAATTACAAACCCCTAAATGATGCAAGCAGCCGTTTAATATGTACGATCTAAAAAAATAAATTAAAACAAATTCTACAGACGTACAGCTGCGGGTGGAGGGTGCGGTCACAGGAGGAAGCTCTGACTAAAGCACCGGGGCAATATTGATTGAAGGAGTGTTCTGCTGGCTGACAAATATCAGACAGGGAGTGGGTGGATAACATACTGTTGTCTCCTTCATGAGGCGGGACTTGAGCCAATCTCTGACGCCATTCAGGTCCAGGTTGACGCCCACCAGGCCCAGCTTCCCTCGTCTCTTGATCAGCTGGTCTGGCTTCACCACCAGCCTCTGGAGAGGACGAGCACAGGAAATGATTACAGCCCATTTTAGCAGGGCACGGAGAAGACCAACACGCATGAAGGTGATGGCTTCACAGTTTCTGGTGCTTTAATCCACTTGAACTCGTGAATATTTTTTTATTTTACGACATCAACGATGTGGAGTTTGCTGAGAGTTGATCAACTGCTTTGACACTAAATTCTATAGATGTGGTGTGGACACATTACTGGTACAGCTGGATTTAACAGCTAAAGATTTGATTGTTGAAAATGATTAACCAGGATCTCAGAAACGTCACAGCCTTCTGACTTGGATGCAAAATTGGACTGAACCCCCAGCACCTGAGAGCGCTTCCTCTCACTTGCAATCCAGATAAAAAAGATGAGTTATGACAGTGGGTCCATTAGTATCTGGTTGTTCGCCAGTGAGCGGAGAGAGAGAGGGCGGAGGGTGAAAGTTAATGTAATTTTGTAATCAATTCTACTTTAGTTGTATCTCCACATCCTCCACGTTTCCTCCAGATAAAAACCTGCAGCGGTGCAGGAGAATCCAAGGTTTTACCCTCCAAGATGCAAGAAGGATGTTTTTCAATGACATTAGAGCATCTGCGTTCCTCCTCCTGCTGCTTCACTGTGACAGCAAACCCATGCGATAAGAATTGCGATATCTCTGGAGAGGAGCCGTTAACCTCAACTGCCTAGAACCTAAAAAGAAAAAGCTTTTCGGTTTTCTAGGACTTTAACCGAGCTCCTGCTCGCTCTGCTGTCTGTGATGTCATTGAACCGTCGCCAGGAGACCACTCCGCTGCCAGCCCAAGTAATTGTCTCCATAAAGACAAGATCACCTTCCACGTGCTCGTAGCCAGTTATGACCTATAAATCAGGGAAATGGACCCGACGCTTCACTCAGTTTGAAAAATATATATTTTTACTCGACTGTCCACACGCAGCATCGCTGAAGGCGGATTTCTGCCTCACCTCAGTCAGAAGCCACGGGTGCTCCTTTGCTAGTCGGTCAAAGTCTGTCTCAGCCGTCACTCTGGCATAGCCGAATCTGTTCTGGACAGCTGCAGATGTGCAGATGTACTTGTAGAGGAACTCCTTTCCCGTCTGCTCGGAGATGGCTTTGGCAGACATGACTGCTCAGGGAGATAAACAGATCAGCGGTGACATGAATAAAGATATTAAACAAATTTAAATAAAAGACAGAAGATGAGGAAGGACATCTTGATGCACAACAGATGAGAAACAGTGTGGAAAGGCAGGCTGTTGACAGGCAGCATTTAGTTTCCTCTTTCTACTAAGACTGAAGGACAGACACATTTTAAACCCTGCAGACAGTGGCAGCTTATCTGCCTGTTTTTTTTTATTTTTTTTGTCTCTTTGCACAGTCAGATTTCTTTTAGACTGAACACACCACCACTAAAGAACATAATTAACTAGAGTCTATTTAACCTGCACACTAATCAGCGCTACTTTGCCACTAAATACTTAATGTGTTTCCTTGCTGGAGATCCAGATTGTAGAGAACTGAAATTCAATTCAGTTCACGGCTTCAGAAAAACCTTAGTTAGTATGCATTAGTAATAAGAAATGTGGCTAATCAAGGGCAAAAATATTACACTCACTAATTCCAACCTTTCACAGGGGGAATAACCACTGTCTAATCTTTCCAGGTTGATGTACTTGCTCCATCTACTCCTCCTATGTGCTTCATTACGCTGAAAGCCCTGATGTCAGCTCAAACAAGCCTCCCTTTACTACATGCTGCCCCCGGCAGCCATTTCTTAAGTGGATTAATGGAACTGTCATGGACATTTTTTCACTATTGATCAGCAGTGTCCCTGAGTCACCACGGTAGTGGGGGTAAGCAATGAGCCTTTTTATTTATTTTTTTTTGCCGCCCAGGTTTAGATCGTCAGCCAGTTTCTTCAATCCCTGTTCTGCAACAGATGTTAAATTTATTATCACAACAGCAAAAACATAGAATTAGACAAGAAAGGGCCAGATTGGCACTGGTTGTACCAAATTTGTCTTAAATTAAATGTAAAATCTCTATCCAGGAAACACATAATAAAAGGAAAAAAAAACTTTACTGACCTTTAATTTGACTAACTGATATAAACAACAAAACCAAACTCATTTTCCATTTCTGAGATTTATTTTTAGTCACATAATTAATTTACAGTCCAGTCAAAATAAATTTAAAAGAAAAATGCAATTGCTTTATCTCTTATCTGTTGATAACAGTAGGCTATAGATTGGAAATGTGGGTGTCAGAGCAGTTCAACTTGTTTTATTTTTGTTGATACAGTGACACAAAGAAACAATAGTTTGGCTGGGGATAGTCAGAAACGTACCTGCTTGTCTTTAAATTCGATCTTCTTTGGAGGCGGTGGGAGTAAGTGCTGTGTAGATTTGTGAATTTCCACGGATGTGTAGCTTCTCTCTCGCCGAACACAGGAAGAGAGGTGCCGGTGGAGAGTGCCGGAGAAGAGCTTCCTCCGGGTTTTGTCTTCGCTGTTCATCTGCCGATAGGTTGTCTGACGTTTCCTGGACTCTGATTGGTTGGTTCCAAACCATGCTCTGTTGCTTCCTTCAGGGACAGTAGGAATGAAGCCACACCACTGGATGTATACGAATAAGACATTCGTTTCGCAAAAAGGGTATTTAAACAAAATCGCTTTTACGCTTTATTGTAAAATTTACAAATGTATATTAGAATGTAAGAATACCCAATAGTTCTTCTAAAACACAAATGAGTTAAATGTATTGACATTTTTTTTTCTATTTGTACATTTTTCAAGTTGCACATTTTGCTGTAGTACTTTAATCTTGCTACTGTAACAAAGTAATTTTCAATGTCTGGGATAAATAAAGTACTTCTATTCTATTGAGCTTTGTTCATTTAGAGTCTGCTTATCTATGTCACAAATTAGGATGGTATACAGAAAACATAAATCACAGCAGTCGGTTATTAAATGTAAAACAATTTAAAAAATGGAATTATGGGGAACACTGGTATCACTGGTTTCTTCCTTTTTAACCTCACACCACTACTGTAGACAACGCGATGATTAGGTTTCGGTGACGCTGATTGGTTGCCATTGTCGTTTATCCGCACATCAACCAATCAGGAAATCGCTTCATGTTACTTGCATGAGACCAACAATTCGCACAGAAACTGTCATGTACTTTGACCAAAGACAGTGCTAAATGTAGGGCATTTCACGGTGATTTCATCTGATTGTGACCTAGATACCAGTCTGTCTCGACTTTCTCATATTTGATTGCAACAGTTGAAACATGAAATTATGGGTCATACATAGATGACGTAAGACCAGACAGTGGACGAGCTAAATGCTGGATACAGAGCGCCCTCTGCTGGGCGTATTAACAAACACCATGTAAAAATGACCATGTCCAATTACTGTAATTTATGTCGACGTGAAGCCAAATGCGTTAATCACAGCAAAGAGACAGTAAACTACATTACTTGAGCAAAGCATGTTCTTTTTTATTAAGTGTACAAAACAAGTGCAAAATTGTGATTCATGAGCTACATTATGTAAGACTTGCCCTTTACAACATAGAGGATACAAATTCAAATGCAATACTTTAAGTGCATGGAGATAAAAGGGATCAATGGTGCAGTCTTGCGCAGTAGAAAAGATTACAAAAACGTTGCAAAACATTGACTGGAATTCACAGCTTTTGATAATTACTAAGTGCAAGCTGCTGAAACAATTTCTTCAGCAGGCTCCCTTTTAAACCAAGCACAGTGCAAAGATTTTACAAGGAAGGACCTCTGCGAATGACATGTACATAATACATTTAAACCATTACAAAACTTTGGCCCGTGAGCTATAGCAACAATTTCTTCCTTGGATGCACGTACAAATCTGAACCGAAATGACATCTAGTCCTCGTACCTTCCAACTAAGACGAGAGAAACAGCAGACAAAAGGTGCTGAAGCAGCAAATCACATTTAGCCTATTTGAAATGTGTTTATATGTAAGAGAATGCATGCAAAATATCTAGTCTTGGTATATCTGAATATTCAAAGACGCTGGTAGATAGGTTTGTCTGTTAGATAACTGTAGGAGCAGGCTATGCTACTTTTGTCTAAGATGGCAGCTACTGTAATAACACTTCAGCAAATGTCTACATGGAATATGATGCATTAATGTTAACAAGCCTAGCTGGACAGAAGGCATCTCAGGTTGTGGTGCAAATCAAGAGTAAAAAGGCACAGAGCTTGTGGATTTGGGGTGACTACAACTGAAAATGAACACTCAAAAACACACAAACCTTGCACAGATTAAGCCTGGGTTTTAATTCACCAAGCATGCAGGCCCACACTTCCTCCTGTTTTTTGTTTAGAGAATGGCGCACTTCAGCTTCTTTTTTTTCTCTCCTTCTTTCTTGGCTGGCACTACCTCCCTGGGTCCGTAGACACTGGAGAAGCAGGCTGGGGTGCGGATTGGCTCTCTTAGGCTGAGCAGCCATCTTCCCTCCCCATAGTAGGTCAGTGAGCCGAGCTCCATCTCCTCCACGAGCTCCCCCTTCTGCTCTCCCTGCTGCACTGCCAGGATTTCCAGCAGATCCAAACCTGTTTGAACTGGCTCCACTCCCTCTGCACATCCCAGGGTAACATGGGCGCGGCTTCCCAGGGGTAGGGAGGAAGCACCCTCCACCTCCTTTTCGGCATCAGCTGGCCACAGTACAAGCTGTTCTTCAGTGAGGGACACTGAGGCACCAACGGTGCGAGGAGTGACAAAGAGAGCACTCAGAGACAGCTCGGACACAGAACCATAGCTTTCTCTGACGGCCTGAAGAGAATCAAAGCAAAATGAGGAAATATGATTAGATTCGTTTTAACACAATGTAAAATGCGTAATGTCAAATGAAGAAACTGTTACTGGTTTGTTGGCGGGAACTTACTGGATTCTGAGCGTACTCTTTGGCACCGTCTGCTGTTCCATAGTTGCAGAATTTTGTAGTGCAGTGGAGGGGCCCTTTAGTTTTAAAGTACTGCTCCAAATCCACCTCTTTCTCAGCTTCCTGGGTGACTGTGGATGAAGACCAACAGCTTCTTAGTGTAGGATTACAAAGACTTGGAAAATGTATTTAAAACCTTAATGTGTACACTCACAGTCAATCAGGTGTTTCTTGAATGCTTCCAAGGTGTCAAGAGTTTTCAGAAAATCCATGGAGGTGCAGTAAATCTTTTCCTGGGCAGGTGAGAGAAGAAACCAGCCAAAGAAAAGAGGCAGGGATGTTTCTTCCAGCTGCCCTTTCATGACCTCTATCTGCGCTTCTGTCAATCCACGATTGGTTTTCTTGCTCAGCTGTGCCGCATCTCTGCTCCATTCAGTGCGTGGCTCTAAAAAGATGGTCACGCAGTGGTGCTGCTCAGCGATCTCTGCCAGGCGAGCCAGGCGATCCTGGGTGTGGTTGGTGTCGTCCACCACCATCAGCAGAGGCGAAGACGTTGCTGCACCACAGCAGGCCACAACAGCCTCGTCCAGAGCGTTGTAAGCGTCCGCCGATGATTCTGGGCTTTCAGGCTTCACGCCATGGTTGTCGGCACAGATGACAGAGCAGTGGTCCTGGTAAACATCAGCTATGGTGCGGGACAAAAAGCTTTTACCGCTTCCTGGAAGGCCTCTTATGATAACAATGGTGCGAGAGAGTCGCAGGGTCTCTTTGGTCTTCTCTTGCTGCAGGAAAGCAAAACTCAGGGAGCCAGATGTGGGGACCGTTTCCTCTTCTTTTACAGGCTCGGTATTGTTTTTCTCAGATTTAACACCTTCTTCATTGGCTCCCTCGTCAGCTACCATCACAGTATCAGGCTCTTTGGCTTCTGGTTCAACCTCCTCCTCTTTTTTTGCAGATTTGACGTCGCCACTTGCTTCTGTTTTTACTTCTTTCTCCTTTGGGGTGTCAGCCGCATCCCCACCTGCCCCAGTGTCCTTTGTGACCTGCGGTTGTGCTCCACTCGCCACTGGCGCTTGGCTGGTTGGTTGCTGGGATTCTGGAGCTGACTCTACAGATTTCTCTGGCTCCGGTTCAGGGGCACTGTCTGCCAGAGGCGTCCGCACGTGGATGGGTTCTGGGACATTCCCGGGCACTGACCTCTGCTCAGGATCTGCGTTTTCTGCTTCCGTGTGTAAAGCTGCAGCTGCTCCAGAAGCCTTTTCAGACGAGTCATCCTTTTCGATGGACTCCATTTCAGATTCCTCTGTGGGCGACTTCACCTCAATCTCCATTCCCAGTTTTTCTTCCGACATCTTAGCGGCTTCGGTCACAACCACTTCTGTTTCTTTCAAGTTCATGACTTGTGTCTCGTGGCCACTAACAGCGATCTCTTCATCTGCAGCTGCTGGTATCTCAGGCTCTGTGGATTCCTTTGGCGTCTCCACGTAGGACACAGCCTCTTTTTCCATTACAGCCTCTTCTGGCTGCAGAGGCTCAGATGCATCCAAAACCTCACTGCTCATTTCAGTATCCATGTCCGTTTTCACGTCTGAATTAACACTCCTTACACAAAAGGAAAAATGTTTAAGACGGACGTTCATATTTAAAAACTGCATACAAACGTAGACAGAAATTTGGAAAGACGTTGTCTATAAAGTGGGCCAATTACTGAATAAACAATGACTTCACTGAGATCAATGTTTACAGATAAAACAGTGTGGATGTCCTGTACAAAAGTCATTTATAGTATCAAGCTGTATTACCGATAATCTGAGCATCTGGACCGCACATTAAAGTGCTTTTAAGGCTGCAGCTGCGCGTCTCAAACAGGAAGTTAACTGTGGCGTTTTTTTAACCATCAGTTTATCTTTAAATCAACGCTAAACATAAACGCTCTCGTCAATAAAATGGAGGATCGCAGATTGGTCCGTCCTTGTATGGGAGATTGGCGCTTTTTGACATTTTTAGCAGAATCTCTGGGCCAAATCTTGTCATGAGACAAAAGGGGAAACCGTTACAATTGAGATTTTTTAAAAAAATTATCATCTAGAAAATCGTTTAAGGCTAAAATTAAACTGTCTACTTCAAAGCAGAGTCAGTCACGGAAATACTGACACGCATAAACTTGAAACAGGGGAAACGTACGGCAGCAGTGAACTGCGCACTTATCGAAAGCTTCAAATTTTGGCATAATTGACTGAACGATAAGATGTAAGGTATCGAATATAAGGCCAAATTTCTGAAAGAACCGATGGGGTTTAAACATTAACCAAGAGTCCCCGACATTTTCTAACGTGCACAATGTGGCGAGGCGGGAGTGGCGTGCGCTTCAGGCTAGGACCCACAATACCAGTTTCCCCTGGCACAGACAGCTTGACCATATTAACGCCATCTTCAGCGCCATGACTAAACTTTCAGCGTTTTTCCGCCGTCATGAGAGTCACTACATGCGGGCGGAACAATTTATTTGAGTTGCTGTAAACAGGCAAATATGAAGGAAGGCAGACGCCGCCACACGCCTGCTTTTGTGTGCTCGAACGCCGCGTCTCTTACCGGTAAGGTCGCCGTGGAGCTGCTGCTGCTGATGCCGCTGACCACGCGTTTCTTCTGGATACAAAGCAGGATCACAAGGCACGCTTGCACACGCGCGTACCAGTCAACGGGAACGCGCGACGGGGCGTGGTCATGCACACGCCCCTCGCACGAGGAAAAAGCAGCGACCCATCAAAAGAAGAAAACTAAATGAATAAAATAAAACGAATCTAAAACTAATTGTTCTGTATACACAAACAGCGAACAAATAACTAACTAGCCCGACTGTTCATTGTTAATTTAAAAGGGATCATTTATAAGATTAATGATATAAAGACGATTGCTTCAAGATATTTAGAATATAGAATTAAGAATGTCGTGTCTTGAGAAAATATTTCAAGCACATCTGAGCGTATTTCAGTTGACACTGAAGGGAAAAATGATATCGAAAGACTTGTTTTGCTATCTTCTTTAATAATAACGTAAATGTTGCAAATTGATTGAATTAATTCTACTTGAAAGCATGCTCCTCGTTCAATGAACTGTAGTTGGACCTTGACCGATGACGTCCTCATTGCTGCTCCCCCTCTCATGGAGAGCCTAAAATCAGAATGGTTAATGGTGAAAAACTGACATTAAATAACAGGCACACAGAAAACCAAAGTCCACTGAGGAGAGAACCTTCTCAATGGCATTAATGATGGCAGAGTCTTCATGTAGTCTGGCCAGGTTCAGGGCATTCTCAAAGTAGGAGACACTTGACTCCGTGTTTCCAAGTTTCACTGAGATGAAGACAGGAATGTACAATCTGAATCAGTATATAACTTTTATTGCGTATATACTGGGAAATTTAAATGATTGATAAGAAAATTCACTGTACATTCTGACTGTGCTACCAGAACGTTGGCGTTGATCTGCCATTTTTCATCAGCAGTTTGGCTGGCAGCAGCAGCTGAACGGGCACCGTAGTCCCGGGCATCTTCGTAGCGTCCGAGCTCGAGATAACACCAACCAATCTCATGAAACAACCAGGTCTTCTCTAGATCACCACTGACCAAAGGGATCTTCTTCTCCCAGCTAAATCAAATAATAATAATAAGTAGACACACACTGAAAAAGTGACACATATACGAGATGTAAAGAAAGCTGAGGACGTCTGCTGGTGTGGCTGCTGAAAGACAGAGACTTTGTGAAACTGGAGCCATGTTGCAAATCGTAAATGTGCACTTACTTTTACATGAATTACTTACAATTCGATGGCGCGGTGAAACTGTCCGATTTGGGAGTAAACTCGTCCGATGTTGTCCAGAGCCCTGGAGGTTGCTCCTGGGAGTTTACTGATGATCAGACAAATCAGGGGCCATTTGATTTATTGTCTGCTGGTTAGAAGGCCGGATGATTGCGCAGATTGTGTAGAAGCTCTCACCCTTGTTCTGCCAGCTCCAGACCTTTGTGATGATGCTCTAATGCTCCGTCCATGTTTCCTAACTCCATCAAGGCATTTCCAATAGAAGTGTGCAGGTTCCCTAAAACCTCTTTCTTATTCGGGAACTCCTTCTCTGACCATCCCTGCACAGTCTTCAGCACTTCTTCTGCTTTCTTCAGGCCATCTTTTGCATTTCCAGATGTCAACTCTACATTGATAAATGTAGAGTTAAGAATTTCAATCTATAAAGAAAAGCAGCCATGAGTTTAAGCCGAAGCTTGGTTGACCTTCATCAATGTCTTCTAGACTCTTCAGCAGAAACCCTGCGGGTTCTGATGGGGTGCAGTGAGAGAAAAGAATATGCTTGGAATTCATTTTCTCCTCCTTTTCCCAGGTCCCAGGATCCTCCTGGTTCCAGAATTCAGTGCAAATGTCAAGATATGTAAGAGTTTCCTGAATGACATCCTTCAGTTTTTCCCCATTCTTCATCTTACTTTTCGCCAAATCTACAAAACAATATTCAAAGTGGAATAAGTTAAAAGAAATAATGATATAGAAATAATGATATGGTAAATGACATAGCAGTACTTTTATCTTTTAGCAGGCTTTCCAGATATTTCTTGTCAGCGTAAAACTCTTTCAGCAGTTTTCTGGTTGTTTTTTCATTCTTTGGAGTTTTTTGAATCTTCTGTTTCTTTTCCTGCATCAGATACTCAACAGCAGCAATGGGTTGTTTTCTCTTCCCAGGATATGCATTCGGAAATTAGGTCAGCATTAATCACAAAACTAATATCAAAATCTTTAGGAAGCCACAAAAATGATCCAGACTGGACATATGTCACAAACACTCACCTCATCGTGTGGTAAAAGTGACAAATCTACCTTTATCTCAGTCTTTACACCTTCAAGACCTAAATAAAGCAAAAAAAAAACAAAAAAAAAAAAACAGCTGAATGAATCTTTGACTCTAATAAAATACTAAAAAAAAAAAAAGCTTAAAAAATAAATAAAATAAACAGTTGAATTACTCACAGCCAACAGAGTTTTCAATAGCCTCCTCTGCTTTCTGGATGCCCAACCTGAACATCTGTGTGTGAGGACGAAGCTTGTGTCCTCGATGATAAAACACCAGTGCAGACTGGAATTCTCCCATCAAGTATAAAACCTCTGCTTTTTGGTACAAGCCCTGCAAAACATTAGCATACACAAATGTCGAAGGGTTTCACGATTTTGATGTTTACATCTAACATGTAGATTCAAGAAGAGAGAGTCATGAAAACTGCTTTTTACCTCGAAAAATGTTTTCTCTTTATCGATGGAAGCATCTGCGTCTTCTAATGCAAGTTCATACTGGCCCATCTTGAGGTAACATTTGGATCGACCAACAAAGCAGTTCGGGTCACCAGGCTTTAAGGTCAGTGCCTAAAGGAAGAGAAAAAGATTGACATATTCTATTTTAGTTACTGCAACACGATGAACTCTTGATATGAGCTAACCTGTTAGCTACCTACCGTTGTGTAATTTACGATGGCCTTTTTATACTCTCCTTTCTGGTACAACCAGTCTCCATTTGCCACTAATGTAGAAAAAACGCCCTTTGGCTTTCGACGCTCATCGTCTCCTTCTGTGTCTGACATTTTTTGAGATAAATAAATTTGCTCTACAGTCTATTTTTTGCTACTTTAGTTGTTCCAGCCGGTCACCAGGTTAAGGTCTCCTGTGGTATCCATAGAAACCGTTCTAACAAACTCATCGTGTGAAGCAGCGCCATCTTGCGGTTACCACCGAAACTAATTTTCTCCAGAGTAGATTTGATAACCATAAGGTTGTGATGAACCAAGGTGGATATCTGATATGATTCTCTAGCATTTTACTGGACTGAAACTGACCAAGGCAGAGAAAAATATAGCATCCAATTTGGAGCTTATTCTTGAGACTGAATGTGGGCTTAACTGAAAAATGAATATACAGTATTTGATTCGCCTTTCGTTACATCACTAAAACAAAGGAATCAATTTTGGGGAAACCAAGATATGGCCAACTTTATTGAAATGGCTGGTTGGGGCAAAGAAAGGATGATTTCACCAAAACAATGAAAAAGATGAGGATGCCTTTCTTTTCTTACAAGATAGACCAGCGTACACTCAGGAATTTAACAACACAGGGTCTCCACTGTCAAGTCGCCTATTTCTTAGACAATAAAACGTGTTTTTCCTCCCAACTTGTCTGTTACCTTAATTAAAACTAACTTGCTCAGATCACATTCAAAAACATTTCAAGTATCCATACTTCTGCACACCCCCTTCAGGAAGTCCTGAATTTTTCTGACGATCCCGATCTGTACTTGGTTTAGAGTTTTACATGGCATAAAAGTGTCCTCATCATATACAGGTGTTCAATAAATACATATATCAAAAAAAAAAAAAGGAAAAAAATATATAGGCATCATCACAAGACTTTACATTCCAGTAAAAAGTATGTAGCAACCTGTAAATGCAGAGATGTGCTGCCAATAAACACTGCACAGCTGTCTCCACTGCAGTCTTCAGTCTTCACCTTTTATACGGCCAGCCTCTACAAGTGAAAACAGGGCTCAGATCTATCTATTGGCTTTCCACAGGTGGGCAGGATTCAGTGCGAATTGGCAGCTGCCAATGGTCTGACAGATTCTACAGCAGGGTAGAGATGCTTTTAGTTGTTTTCCCTAATTATTAAGCAAGTTATTCATTTTTATTCAAAAATACCTGCTCAGCAATAAGCTGGAGGCAGCTTGGTAATAGCTGGCTCAATGCTCCGATCCACTGATTTTCCCCAGGTTCTCACTTCAAGCAATGAACCCTAAAGGCTCTGATATAACAGCTGCACATTCTTTTATATTAACCGCTGAGAGAACCTTCGGATCAGGATGTTTAATAGCTACAAGAGACTGTAAATGTTGTTCTATTGTGGGAGAAAGGAAACCCAAACTCTGGGTCTCTGTTCTGTACGTGTTTTAAATCTTATCTTATTGCATGCCATTATCAGGCTGCACTCACTCAGTCAGTGGCATAGACAAGAATCTGACTTTCAGCCAGTCATTAAATATGGATGGTGGGTTGAGGGGTTGGCATTGTTGAAAGGTCCTGATGTAAGAACGGTTTAGGAAGACAGGTCCTCCAATTAACCAAACTGGAAGAAGAAATTTCCTGGTCCAGATGCTGAAAATAAACAGGTCAGAGGCTCGTGACTTCTCAAATAAATTGAAAAACGGACAGAACTTATATGGTTTCTTACGGTTTTACACAAATATGATGCATAAATTACCTTCAAAACTAAAACCACCAGGGCCCCCAAAGAACGCCTTGAAAATGTTGTTGGCATCAAAATCTGGTGGTGACACAGAGAGCACAGGTAGAAGACAGAACTTTGTCAACAACTATAACGTTCTTTGGATTTACTAGCTCCAGGTAGTTTGATAAGCTACTTGAACGGATTGTTTATGACAAACAGCAGTGCTTCCCTCCGTTACTAACCTCCCATGTTCATGCCGTCATCCTCTAGATCCTGACCGCTGTCATATCGAGACCTCTTCTTTGCATCTGACAGCACGCTGAAAGCTTCCCCGACCTCCTTGAACTTCTTCTCCTCTTCCTTCTGGACCTCAGAGCTAGCACTACTGTGTCGATCTGAACGGAGAAAAGTGACGTGACATAAAACTGCACAATAAAGACTCTACACTCTAAGAGGACATTTTGTGTGTAAGCACCTGGATGGTGTAAAAGCGCCCGTTTTCGATACGCTTTCTTGATCTCCTCTTCTGTGGCATTCCTGTCTACCCCAAGAACTTTGTAGTAATCTTTCCTCTTGCTTTTCTTCAACTCCAGCTGGGCATTTTTCAGGAGGTGTTTGTGTTCTACGGTACAAGATAAGCAGAACAGGCTAAAACAAGCAGCGTAAGGAATAACTAATCCGAGTCCTCTCAGTAGAAATAAAGCATCCTGGTTCTGACCTTTTGTCTTCTCTGCCTGGTAAACATGCTCATAGTCTCGCACCGCCTCCTCATACTGTTCAGTGTCCATGTAGCTGCAGCAAAATACGTTTCATTACTCCTGCATCCATTTTAAAAAACACAACTACCTCTAATCATTTAAAAAAAAAACAAAAAAAAAAAAAAACCAAGACTTACCACTGTGCTCTCCGTAAATAGGCCTTGATGTAGGTCTCATCCAGTTTAACGGCCTTTGTGCAGTCTTCAATGGCCTGCTCCAATTTGTTTAGCTTTAGCCGAAAAGGAAAAATGTGTCAACGCGACACTGAGAGACAAATACACGTGTGGCTCTTCAGAACCTCATGGAAAAGATGAAAACTATGACTAATGGTTAATAACATCCGTCACATCAATGGCGTCTCTGCAACTGACAGGATTCATCTGTGTTGAGTTTAGACTACAGAGGCTGTATATCCTCTACAACTCTAAATATGCTATTGAACAATCAGACTCACTTAACTTTCCACATTTATCACAGGACTTTATTATTATACTGTTAGGATTCTCCCCAAATGAACACAAACATCTGCCCAGTGCATATTTCTCACCTTAGATCCAACCGTTGCCCTGTTACAATAGAGCTTGGCATTTGTTTTGATGTTGTTTGGGTCTATTGTTAGCGCCTCAGAGTACAGGTCATACGCTGCCTCAAAGTTTCCCTCTTTAAACACCTTGTTCCCCTCCTCCTTCTTGGCTTTCAGTGCTTTGGCATTCTGCAAAAATGATAATCACATTACTGTTGAACTGGATGACAAAAATAACCAAAAACACCTTAAAGAGCATTTAGTTAGATTTAGTCATTTAGGCTTAAACACAAGAGTCCATGGTTGCGTATAAATTTACTCACTCTGCATGCCAGCCGAGCCTTTTCGTGGTCAGGAGCCATGCGCAGGGCTTGGACAAAGAACTGGACGGCTTTGTCAATGCAGTCCTCATAATACAGACAGAGACCACGAACATACAGGGCGTCTGCATTAGTTGGGTCCATTCGCAGAATATCACTATACACGGACAAATCACATCAGCAAGCAGACAGTTTCAGCATCGTTTTTACCAAATATGATGACCCTGTCTGTCAGTTATGTGGTTGTACCTGGCTACAGACTGAGCCTCAGGGTAGCGTCCGAGCAGGGCCAAACATTCTGCCTTCAGGATCTTGAACTTGTGACAGCTCGGTCCGTACTCCAAGGCCCGGTCCATGCAGAAAACAACCTGGAAATCACCAAGTTATTCTTTGACGCTTGTGTGCAAAAGGGTCAATTGTGATCAATATACAACTTACCATTCTGAAGTCTCTCTTCTCGAATCCAATCTCTGCCATTCTCTCGTATTCAAGGATGGATTCAGAATTTTTTAGCTGAAAGCAAATTTTGAAGAAGGGTTTATTTGCATTCTGCAGCAAGTTTTACACATGCATCCACTCAACCTATGTTTAATATATATATGATGCTCAAACTTTCTGTTTGTGGTTAACCATGAGTAAACTGCTGGGTTTCAAACCGAGTTAACCTTACCTCCTGCTGGGCTTGGCTGTTGTCGGCCTCTAGTTCCAGAACCCTCTGGAAACAACGGCTAGCAGCCATAGCATTGCCGAGGGACAGGTGACATTTTCCCTCTCGTAGATGGCCCTGTGTGTACCAGATCTATAGCTTATAAACTATACAAACAAGTACTTTTTATCTGATTTTTACACACTGTTGTTAAGCAATCCAATCTATAGACTTAATCACAACTGCTGTGATTTGTCTAATCACAGCAGTTGTGATTAGACATGTTGTGATTCAACTTACAAAAATACTTGACGATTCTGTAAACATTACAAAACTTTCCCCTTGATAAATTGAAATGCTTCTTTTTCAGTGACTTGCCTTCATGAAGGAGTTATCTAGTCGTACTGCTTGCTGGCAGTCCTCTAAAGCTTCTCTGTACCGACACAACATCATTAATGTGGCGGCTCGGTTTCCATAATAACTTGCATTCTTTGGACACATGTCTGCCAAACATGAATAAATGAATAAAAATGACTGACCTGTAATAATAAAGGTTATTTATTTTCAGATGAAACTTACAAAGACTCAGGAAAGAAATAACTATTTACCGATGGCCTTGGTATAATAATTGAATGCTTCTGCATAATCCTTCTTCACATAAAAAGCATTGCCTTGCTCTTTGAAGCTTTCTGCTTCCCTGTATAAACAAGGTACACTGTGAGAAGGGTAATTTCTCAAATATTTTATTATTAAGATATCACAACACACAAGCAACACATTCGCAACAATAGCATGTAACAGCATCATGGCCCCGACTGGGAATCACTGTAGCACTTCTGCTGGCCCCAGTTAGCTAAACATAGAAAGAGCCTAACAGCAGGGCAGCGTCTGTTTCAATCAAATGACTATTTTGCGAGGCACATAGGGCAGCCAAGCCAGGAACATATGACACCATCCTGCTGGCCACTGACATGACTTTTTTTGGAAGTCTTTCGTGTTTCACATCATGCCTCAGACTGACCTACATGTAACATACTGAGATAACACAAGTTTTTAAAAAAACGTATTACCAGCCTGAACAAGTTTTACAAAACACAAAGTAAATTACGGCAAGAAATCCAGCTCAGGTCAATATAAACTGAAGAAAACTATGCTAAGGCTGCGAGGCAAAGATGAACATTTAGCGGTAGCGCGCTAGTTAGCTTTCATTGTGCCATATGAAAAAAAAAAAAAAAACGACGCGACAATCATTTTTATAAAGACCTGGCAGTTCGACATTTAATCCTAGATATCCATATAAAACAGTGACATCAAAATCTCAATTGCAATACCTCTCTAATTCTTCGTCACTTAGCATTTCCATGTCATGATCCATATCACTGTCGGTCGCCATTTTGCCGTCAATGAGGAGGAGGGGCGGGGCCACTTACTGCAGAGTCAAAGGCGCTCGAGTCCCATCCGTAAAGTCAGTGTAAACAGGAAGTAATCCTGTCGGTAAGGGAACTGTAGCAACTGATCACATATTTTATTACTACTTAATTATCTATGTAATTATTCCTAGATAGATTGCAATGAGGTACTGCTTTTAATTTTGACAGCACAGGTTTTAGTCCTATGGTTTGCGCCTTGTAACGATTTTTCAGTCGTATTCGAATGTTTTGCTATTAGCTAAAAATGTAGCATTAGGTTGGAGCTAAGTATACCTATAGCTAATGTCACATTTCCTAACATCACTCATGGCAAGTTTTTTTCACCCAGTGTTTATTTATTTCCCCCAATATGCGACGATAGTTTTTTGTTCCAGAGTAGTAACTATATACTATAAACTAATGGATGTATCACTGCAGTTATGCTTTGACCTACGCTGGCCATATTTAAATGTTAATCTTATTTCCCATAAAATGGGTGTGTGTAACTTCCTAAAACAGATTGTCAGCGTGAATCATGGGCAAAAGCTGCAAAGTGGTTGTCTGCGGCCAGTGGGCAGTTGGTAAAACGGCTGTGTTGGAACAACTGTTGTACGCAAATCATGTCGCAGGTAAATAAGACACTCAAAAGAAATCCAACAAAAGATTTTGCCAAATTCACTTCAATAAACCATTAACTGGACCTTCATGATTCTCGTTTTAATGACAAATATGGATGTGTTTTCATTCATAGGTATTTCTGCTGATATACTGTCGTGTTAAGTGTATTTTTCTTCCATTATATGCAGCACATCACGCTAATGTGTGGTTTTGTTTACCCATCATTAGGTTCTGAGCCCATGGAGACCCTGGAGGATATCTATATTGGCTCTATAGAGACAGATCGTGGTACAAGAGAGCAAGTTCGCTTTTATGACACCCGCGGTCTTCGTGATGGAATGGAGTTTCCTCGACATTACTACACTTTTGCAGATGGGTTTGTCCTCGTCTATAGCATCGATAATAAAGAGTCTTTTAAGCGGATGGAAGCTCTGAAGAAGGACATTGACCGTCATAGAGACAAGAAAGAAGTGAGGACTAGAGCTAGCAATGTCCCTGAGCATAAGAGTTAATTTATGGTTAATACATATAGCTGGAACTTCACGCATAACATTTAATTTATTTACATTCCAGTCTAGAACAAGACCTTAATGACTTTTATTGTTTCCTTACATGTTTGTTGGTCTGATTCTACAGGTGACCATTGTTGTGTTGGGTAACAAGCTAGACAAGCAGAACGAGCGGAGGGTTGACTCAACCATGGCACAGAACTGGGCCAAGAATGAGAAAGTGCGCCTGTGGGAGGTGTCGGTGGCGGACCGGCGCACACTGATCGAACCCTTTGTCTACCTGGCAAGCAAAATGACCCAGCCCCAGAGCAAGTCAACATTTCCCCTCAGTCGCAACAAGAACAAGGGCAGTGGGTCAACAGACAGCTGAAGGCCCACACTGTGAAGGTGTGGGGAAGAGAGAAGGTCATGTGGCAGGGATTTAAAACAAATATGGAAGTCTGTTAACTTTACGAAGAATTAGGCCGTGAGTTTTTTTAAAATGTGGAAAGAAAACTCAGGCTCTATGTGGTATTTGATAAAATACCTGTTTGTTATTAGGAAACAGAAACTGCACGATTTAAGGAATATTTCTTAGTCCCTCTGTTTTAGGTTAAAATGTCAAACACCACTCACTAACATATTTGGCCTTGAAATGTAGTTTTTGTCATTGTGGCAAAATTACTGTATATTATGACCAAACTCACACTTATACTACTAGTTACATGTGCAGCCCATGTTTAATATACATGATAGATCATTTATGTGCTAAACGGGTGGCATTTTATTGCTACAGGTTTGTTGACCTGGTGATTTGTTACTGTTGAGATTCACTGCTGAATATTCTAGTTTTGGTCATTTGTTGTGTGTACTGTTTTCACTACAGAATTTGAAGTGTTCAACAGTGAGGTCAAAAGTGGTTTCTGCAGGCTCCGGTGCTGCTTCCTGATAGCCACATTTGCTGTTTTCATTGTAAAACTATGGAGCAAAACAATTTCACCCAATAAGAGGTTACTGCTGAGGACAAAGCTGCTATTTTCAATTGTAAAAATTTAGCTGTTCAAGCTGCCATTAACGCAGGGTGCGAATGAATTAGTAATTCCTGTTGACTTGCATATTTATGTTTCCTGCCAAAGCAGAGTATCATCCATTCAACAGCAAAGCGTTTGTACATATATTCATGTGTGAATAAATAAATAATAAAAAAAGAAATATCTGTATTAATTTAAAGACTTTAAAGGCTTTGATATTGTTCCTAGTGGAGGTAGACTTTTGAGATTTGTGCCTGAATATTGGAGAAATTTGTTTAAAACTGGATTACAGCCATTTTAAACAGAACAACTGATTGTGAATTAACAGTTGAGCTCAATTTAAATGTAAAACTGACGGTGCTAAACATTCACTAACTGCTGGAAGCAATAAGGCTTTTTATGGTAATGCTCTAAATGGACTCCAGTAACAATCACACAGAACCCAGGTAGTTTACTGTTGGAGATGAAGTGTAAGGAGTGAAAAGAGCTGCTGTGGAGTGAAGGTCAGAGCTGCGTCTAACAATAAAAGCATCTAATCGTTCCACCAGAGCTGGGAGACTGCAGAGGTTAATGCATGATAATGAGAAAAGCTCAAGTGGAACATTCATGAAATGATATTCTGCTCACCTCAGTTCCCCCGAGGGGCTCCATCTTGGAGGCTCTCATTTCAGACATGTTCTCTGTCCTGATCTCAAAGTGCTCCAGTTTGGCACATTTGGTATTCGCAAGTTCAGACTGATGTAAAGACACACATCAGTTCAATAAAACACGTCAGGATGAGGGATGGACCTGGCGAAGCTCGTGTGATTTATGAACCTTTTTATTCCTTCAGCAGACCAGTACCATAAAAGAGAAATTCTCGTTAGTCCCCGAGTATTCCTCTGAGTGATTCCATGGTGTTATCGCCATTATTACTCACACCAGAACATCCCATTTTATCTCCTTCTTTTGTTTTTCAAGGAATAAAAGTAGAATTTCACACCTGTTTTCAGTCCAGCCTCAGAGTAATAACTGTTCCATACAATCATGAACACAAACAGCCAGGCTTTAACGCCAGTTAGAAGAATAAAACCGCCCTGTGGGCTGCAGATATCAGCCCTTTGTCCATCAGCAGGTAGATCTGATATTAGCTGGAGCCCCAGTGATTAAATCTGAATTAAATTAAAGGCAGTATGATCTTTTATTACTTCGGTGATCTCAAAGTTTGATTTTACTGTATGTACGTGGACAAACATGAAATTAACTCCCATTAATCTTTAAAAATTTTAAAGATTAATTATTTTAAATTAAAATATATTTAGAGTAGAAGACAAAATAAAGTAAAATAAATTATTCCAGCTGAAAAGCACATGGTTAATTCAAGGCTGTGTATTACTTTGGACGCCACCACAGAAAAATTGTGGATCTTTAACAAAAATAAATGTTAATTTACAATAGATTTTTAGATATTTCTACATGATATTTTTCACTCTAATCTACATAATGGAGTAGTCAAGTTACTGGTTGGCGTTTATCTGATTCCTCTGTGCGTTCTCGAACAGCACAGTGCACACGTGTGCATATTTTTAAATCCAGCAGCAGCAGATAACCGTGCCACCGCCTTCACGGAGAGCACTCAGAGAGCAGACACGCCAGCGTCACAGCTGAGCAAGGTCATCGCGTCCTTGTGTGAGCGACCTGCAGCGGTGAATGCTGGGAATCCTCCGCCGGGCTCCAAGGAACACGCAGAGCTTGATGTTTGATCTGCTGTCTCCTCAAAGGACAGGCTGAGAGAGACACCTTTAAATGTAGATTAAAAAAACTAAAGAAAAAAAAAATGGCTGATGGCCCAAGCTTGAAAGACAGAACAAAAGAAGAATTAATACAGATGAGATGAATAACAGTGATTGTCCAGTGAAAGACATGCTGGTTTTGTCACACGTGAAGATGCTCCTTTTGCTTGGTTCTCAGGACATCGATAATACAGCTTAATTGATCTTCTGCTTTGCAGTTCGACAGGACTCACTCTTAGGTCCGAAATCTTTGCGTATGCAGCTGAATAAGTCCATTCCTACTGTAGAGAATCTTGAAGGAGAAGGAGATTTTCCACTGCTCTGCATTGTTCCATTACCTCCTCATGCGCTCCACAGGTGCAGCAGAGCCTGAACTTCTTTCCATTAGCTTCCACTGTTAAATCTTGGCTTAACACCTGTCCTGCTGTCAGAGAAAGATTCTCAAAATGGCAGGAAAATGAGGAGCTGTGGGTTGCCAGATGGGCTGCAAGGCTGCATGCCTTTTGAGAAGACAGCCTGCACCTGCAAACACAAGACAACGCATATATTTGTGCAATATTTTTGTTTCATCTGGCTCTTTCCTCACTTACCTGGATATGCACAGTTTGGTCTGATTAATTTCTGTTTTCAAATGACTGAACAAACAACTCAAATGCAATTATTGGAGTATTTTCATAAATCTGAGCAATCATCTGTTTACCTCCCACACAAATACACCCACATTCATATTGTCATAATTATCAGCAAAGTGCTAGCGTCTGCGCTGTTCCAACAAAACCACGTTCACACACAATTACATAATAACTAAAAGGTTTTTATGGATTCTAAAAGCTTTATTTTCCTAAATCCATCATTTTTCCCTCTCTATGGTACAACATTGTTGATTTTTCCCCCCCGCTCCATTAATATGTACAGTGTTTCATGCTCTCAAGAGCTATGGAGGGATACCCTGAATGGATGGCTAATGGTAGCATTTGCTCAATCTGCGACCCCTGAGAAGGCCTGTCTAATATGAAGATAATCTCTAAAAAGGCCTTGAAGTACATTATTAATTTAGTCACCGTCAACAAGGACACATAAAGCTCACTCGGAAAAAAGGTTTTAAATATTTTCTCTTGTACTTAAAAATGTCAGTAAAACCATGTAAATAAACAATGACATAAAAGAAAACAAACATGTGTCATATCCCCGTCAGCTGTACAAAGCCCACAATAACACAGTCGCCTATTCGCTTCTATGATAGCGGTTCAGTATGACACAGATAACAATAGACACTCTGATAAAATCTATATACTTACTTTATAGTTTCTACATATAATTTGCCTTCTCTAGATTCTCTATCTTAAGTAACTTCCAGTTCTTCAGGTCAGAGTTTCCACTGAGCAATAGAAACAAACGATGGATTTTAAAGGCTGTCTGGTTCTCTGAGTAGTACGACAGGGGAGAATGTGTGTGATGCAATTGCAGGTTTCTCACGACAGGGGGCACTGTTGTATCAAAGACAACTACATGTATTGCACAATGACAAATGCACAGGACCGCTGGGTTCCTGTGAGTCCAGAATAACATGATTTGGTGTAAGTAAATCAATGTTTTGCGTCATGTTGAAAGTAACAGTTCGTTTTGGCAAAGAGGCATTATGGTATTAATAGATTTCTGTGTGATTTGTGTGTGTGTGTGTGTGTGTGTGTGTGTGTGGGGGGGGGGGCGGGGGCAGCACAGCAATTTATAGAAGATGCTGAACTTGACACACAAACATTTCTTTCTGACCGACATTGTTTTGCTCAGTGGAAGTCATCCAAAAGTCCCGCTGTCCCACTCAAACAGTGAAACAGCAATGCGATGCGGTGCTGAAGCCCCTCTTCTACAACACGAGAGCAGCTATAAATGGACATGGCTCTGCTGAGAGTCACAACATGTTGAGACTGACCGCGAACATCAAGAGACATCAGACCGGCTCTTCATTTAAATGATTCTTTGCTGACGACGTGGAGATGGCTCTTGGCTGTGCTGGAGAACACAATACACTGCTGGATGTGTGTACAGAACAGAAACACGAAGACACGTCAACACTAGAAACACTAATAAACACAAAGACTGAATCTATTGCTTTAAATGTGAGAGTTATGAATATACCATAACATGATTATTCTCACATGATTGTTTTTTTTTTTTCCTCCAAGCAACCTTCTGGCTGAAACTGATTGGGGACTGTAAAACCTACAACTACAGAAAAAACATCGACACAATTTTCATTGCTTCAGTAAAAAAAAAAAAAAATGGATTTAAGGTGCTTTTCTTATAGTTGCCATGGCACTGTGCTTAATTCCCTCTCGCGCTGTGCGCAGATATCACAGCTCAACGTCACTCAAGTACCGGCTCTGCACCCACTGTCATCCCAGTATTCAAGTTATCCACGGTATTTTCACACGCACGACATATGTGTCAAGTGGGATGAGGAACGGGGGGTCTGCAGCCAGACGATGGCAGTGAACAGTAACAGCGGAAAAAAAAAAAAAAAAGACACCATCCAAGACAACACCAACTGCAAAATGTTTCCATGCCGCTAGCCTGGCTGGAACTTAATGTTCAGGCTGTGTCTGCATGAAGGATGCACTGGAGGAAATAAAAAGTTGACAAAATAGTAGGATGAAACAAAGTTAAGTTGACAAGTTGACCTTTTGTGGCCTTGAAAGAGTGCTTAATGCTCTGACTGTGGCTGACTCAGAATGAGACAACAGAATGTTTTCATTACACGAGCTGAGCTTGAGAAATGGGTTTTTAGACTTCCACACATGCCCACGATGAGCGCATTTTAGTTTCTCAAGTAGTAATGCGACTTTATCGGTCTGAAACAAACCTCTGTTAGCAGGGCTGTCAAATTTAAAGCCGAGTAATCACAGGGTCACTGAGGATGAATCATGATTAATCACATTCAAAAATGGGCCCAGTAAATTCCAGTTCTCTCTTCATTGTTGTGGGAATGAAAAGACAAAAAACAGAAGGCGGATATACACATTTGACCAGGCGTTGCACCAGAACCAGAAGAAGGCCTGCCTAGAAGACGCTCAGAGTGCTTTGGCGAAATGTAAAAACTCGTCCTTGCAGTGTGTGAAAATCACCAACTCTTTACTCTCCTCTACTCCGCCCCATTGGGTGGGCCAGCTTTGCAAAAAAATCATCCTGCATTAACGCATTAATTTTGACAGCCCTCCTTTTTAGTGGAGCACTGAGAGACGGGTTATTTCAGCCGTACAGTTGGATGACTCCAGCTTTTGACAGAAAAGATTATCTTTGTGTCTGAAACCACCAAAGCAATAAGTTAAGAATGATTAAACAAATATCAAGTAAAGGGACTTTTTTTGTGGCAGCCACACTAAACTTACATCTAAACTTGTCTATATTTATTCTCTAATAAGTTACACAATAATATCCAAACCATATTGACTGATGGCTATTAAAACTGGCCTTTGTGCTCCAGTCACTGTTCTGAGGTCTGTCCTCCTCTTAGGTCAGAATAAGAGGAGCAGAAACAAGGCATGATGGGGGATCTTGGCCTTAACGAAGTGAACAGCTCTCAGGTGTCATGGCCTACTGAGCATCGGGGCTTGTGCACTCGCTCCATTGTGAGTCAGGTTGGCTGCATAGTTTGCGTGTGAGCTCCGTCATGGGGCTCACACCCCAGGAGGGCCTGTGGTACGGTAAAGGGAAGGCTGAGGTCATACAGAGAACAGGTGAAGTCTTCAGTAAGGAGAAAAGATGATGGGGGTGTGTGTGGCCCGCAGCGGCCCTGGGGCAGGCCGGAACAGCGCAGGGCCCAGGAAGGGGGTCTGGATGAAGGCGGTGGTGCCCACTGGGTGGCGCAGAGCCAGTGGGTTGGTGGCCACTGTGCACAAAGTTGGTTGGGTGAGGGGGCTGGGCAGGAAGCCAGTTGTCAAAGTTTTGGTCAGCTGCTTCTGCAAAGCCAGTTTGGTCTGGAGAAGACAGGAAGAGCAAGCGTGAGAGGACAGCGAGGACAGAGCGGACAGAGCCTCTGCTGGGCAAACATGTTTGCACACACTTGCACATTCATTCTGGTGCATCGCTCCACTATAAATACCAAACAACTGGGTTCCTGACAGCTTGTTGCACTCAGACAATACATAGTGTTTGGACAGTATTGTTTCAGGGATAAGGTGCAAACATTTACGCACATGCTTCACTCACTGTCAGTGACAAAGTCAGAGGAATATCCATGTTAATGAGATGTTATAATATAACTGTCCTACAAAAACTGTCACTACAATATTCCTGTGACTGTTAGTCAGATTATAAACTGGGTTTAAACTAACGGTATTTCATTTGTTTTAGAATCCGATTTAAGACTCAGCATCAAAACAATCAGTCAAGAACAGACTTTGCTGCAGAAGATTTCATGAATATTTTAATATGTGATTTTTTGTGTCTCTGGGCTACCAAGTAAAAGCAGTTTTCATGATTTCAACACTCAAGAGATAAATTCCTTATTTCAAAATATGTTTGCAGATTGGCAAGGAAAAAGATTAACTGAACTAATGCATATAATCCATCACAGTCAATGTCCATATTCTCTTTTCATTGCATGGAAAATTCCTAATTTTCAGGTCTAATTCCATTGTCGCCCAGTTGTAAATGAACAGGGCCAGGCAGGCAGGCAGGCAGGCAGGCAGGCAGGACTTCACTTTGTCACAGTTTGTCTGGACCTTCAGCAGAATTAGGAAAGTCCTACCAGGAGCAAACTGCTCCCAGCAATACGGCTGCTGGATCATCAGGACACACAAAGCCCTTCGCTACGATAGGGTGGCAGATCATGGAGGCGGCAGAAATGGTTAGCTTGAAATTTTAAAAGCTTAAAATTTAATTGACTCTGCTTTGAGAAATGACCCTGTGCCAGAAACCAGGTAAACCATAAAGTTCTCCTTCCGCTTAACATCACCAGCAGAAACTAAAATGAGCAGCATCTGATGGAAAAGTCAATAACAACACAATTATGAGTATCTCTGCTCCGCCCCCTGCCAGTGGTGAGGCCTCCTCATCTGTTCAAGCCCAGGCTCAGCCTCTCCTGTCACTGACCTGCTCAACACCTCTCCTGAACAGCTAGTCTGGAGGACTAGAGATAGATGATGAAGCTCCGAATGATGTTTGGCCCCACCTTCTTGAGAAGACATGTTAGCATGCTAGCATGCTAGAACCTTTTTCTAACCAATCAAGCTGACAACCCTCTTATTTTGGCTTTTGGAGAATTTATTGTGAAAGCTCTGCGGGCCGGATTAAGTAGTTCATCGGGCAACATGTGGCCCCCGGGCCTTAGTTTGTCCACCTCTGAGCTAGTCCATCTCATGTTCTGCAGAACGGAGGGAGGAGGATGGGAGGAGGAGAGGTGAGGAGGTGTGCATGACAGGAGCAGAGAAGTGATTAATCTGGAGTGCTGAGTCAGGCTGCTGCTGTCAGAGCCAGTCTGTGTGGGGGAGCAGGAATGGTTTTAGGCCTGCCTCAGGGGTAGGGGACTCATGCCACAGTGTGCTCTACCTAACGACAGTTCAGATGCAAGAGCACCGCAGCTCCCCATCACACACAAGAGTTCAACGTAATCCGTGAGGAATGAAAACTTGTGTTTATAAGTACATTAGCCTGCAAGCATGGCTGAATTTACTCTATTTTCTGCATGGATGTAGCAAATCAGCTACAAGAGTAAAGCCAGTTATGTTTCATTCGTTTGTGTCTGTGTGTGAAAGGGTGTGCATGCTCATTCGCGCTGGCAGGGCTTCATTGTTCTGTCTTTATGCTGTGACTTACCACTAAGCTGGAGCTCGGCTGGCTCTTGCTGTGCGGCGTAAATTTTGGTTTAGGCGGTTTTCCGGCCAGCCGATCCTTGTGCCTCCTGCTATTCATGTGCTGCAGACAAGAGCAGAAATATCATCAACGAGCTAACAAGCATCTGTTGTGCCACAGAGGAGCAACTTCAAATGTTATCTGCTGAATTATTAATGGATACATGTTGAGTCTGAGTGAAGTGAGCAGAAACTACATCACTTTACTTCCTGCCCACAGACACATCATGTACTTCTCTGCCAGGAGCTCAAACAGGCTCATTGTTCGTCCTCCTGGGAGAAAGAATGTTTATACAAGAGTGGCGGAATGCATTTAAATCTAAAAGAGCAGGGGCGCTAGTCCTGATTCTTTGACACGTTCCTCCTCACACACAATGCCTTTACTCAGATCTACTCTTTAACATTGAAGGCTCAACCTTATTCCTCGGAGGCGTTAGTAGCTAACAGTGGAAGTGATGATCTCCTGCTGAAGAGCTTTGTGGTCAGGTACAGTGTCCGTCTAATGCAGGATAAGAGCCGCTACTTGAATGTATTCCACCGACACTGACTGCTTAAAGAGGCTTCGCTCATCTGGCTGTAAAAGAAACTGCTTCCATGCTCACCATCCCTCATGGCTGTGTTTAAATAGTCTCCGGGATCCGGTGACATGTGATCTGCTCATGCCTTCTGATGCAAATGGACAGTAAAATTCAGAGGTTTTATTTGAATGTCAGCTCTTGTTGTTGCAACTTCATATGCAACAACAACATACTTTATAACCTTGGAATGCAACCTTCATTCCAAGGTTGGGTAGAATCCTCAGGAGTTAAGATCCTGCCCCTCCCCACCCTGATCAAACAGACACACACACACACACACACGTTTGCCATCAGTCTTACCTGGCTGAGCTGTGTCTCAGAGTTCACAAAGATCTCGCAGACTTCACACTGAAGGGTCTTGCTGGGCACCCCGACGCTGCCTTTGCCGCTCAGCCTCTTGCTCTTGCCGACGCGAGCTGCTGCCACTTTCCCTCTGCGTCGGGGCAGAACGCTGTGACCCTCCAGGATCAGTTTGTGCTTTGTACCTGGTGCAGAGAGCAGCGCGATACTGGGTTTGGTCTGGATCTCATCAATAAAGCTACCGACTCGAAGGTAAAACGAGATGTTGGTACCGCTGTTGTGTGCCTCCAGCTGGGAGATGGAGTTGACTGTGACTTTACAGGCTGGACAGTGGAGGTGAGCTTTGCTCTGTTTTGGGTCCTTTTCCTCATCCGTGCCGTGCTCTCCATTCGTGCTCGTCGACTCAGCAGTTGGAGCCGGGGCATCGGCGGCCTCTGAGACTTCAGCGGCGCTGGTGTCTGAGCCGGCGTCCGACAGCTGCGAGGAAGGTGAAATCTGAGGCGAGGAAAGGGCAACCAGCTCCACCGTGGACACTTCAGACACAAGCCGTAACACAACCGCGTTCTTGGGACTCTTCTCATGCTTCACCTCCTGGCTGGCTGGTCCCTGATCCGACTGAAGACCTGCATAAAACCGTGGCACCACAAAGATGAGACGGTCTTTTTAGTGGATTACATGTCTGATCAGATGGTGTTCTTTGAAGCTCTCTGTTTTATGGTTGTAAAAATAGCTACCAGCATGAACCTGAACAAAAATAACACAAAAGGCAGGTGAAAATGAGCTAAAACAAAACCGGCAGCTTAAACAAATGTTGTGTAAATACCTTAAAAAGTGAACATTTGTAGAAAAATCCCCTATTGATTAAAAGACACATTTAATACCTAAGACCTATGTAGTTCCGTTTCTCTGAAAGCCTTTGTGCCATGTCCAGGCTGTAAACCACTAGATTGCTGTATAATCAGCTCAGTAAATGCCATCACGCTCACTTCTGGTTCCTTCCCTCCCCCTCCCTAAACACTCAAATATCAAGTGGACCCGAAGTCTCGAGTCAATATAAACAAACTCATCGACTGCCGATAAGTCACTGCAGTCCATTACAGTTCTCCCCTTCACCCCGCTGTCCCCCTGGAGGAGTCACACACATCCCCCCATCACTGCACACTACGTCTTCTGAACACCACACACACACACACACACACACACACACCCTCAATGCAACTGCGCTCCAGTGATTTACCCTTTTATGTCTCAAAGAAAATTCATCATGGAAGATAAGGGTCTTCCTCTCAGTAAAGAAAAAGAAGCTATAAAGCAGCGAGATTAGCCAGTCCCCTCGCTGTAATGAGAGAGAGTCCCCCAAGGATTTCAGCTGCTCATTCAGAGGGCAGGGGTAGGCATGATCCGAGCTTACGTGAAAGACTGGGCCACCTGAGAAGCCTCTGGGGAGTGATAACGATCAGCGGATTAAGCTGGAACCTCAGAGAGGAAGACAAGGTGTTTTAAGAGAATCAGGTCTGTCTAAAATCCAAAGACCTGGATCCCAAAAGACCTCATTCAGCAGAGATTAGTTTCACTATCTCTACTGACTTGAAGGTTTTTATATATATAACGTTAAAGGGGTATACTGTTTTTTTTTTTTTTTAATGTATTGACTTTTTCATTGAAAACATCCTTTGCAAAGTGACTGTGATCCACAGTCTTGTACATTTTCTTGCAGGAAATGTTATCCGCCGCTGTAAAAATTGCAAAGAAGGGGACAGTGACTAATATTAATGCCCAGGTGTTGTTATATTGATTTGTTTAGAAGTTATTATTGCAAATCATTGTGAAAACTGAATAGATTAATTTTAATTGAAATAAGATTGGTAATTAAGATAAGAGTGACCCCTGATTGACTTCACAAAAATATATTCATGCCTTTTTTTTTCTTCTCAGTGCACTCTATTAAAACTAAAAAGACAGAATTGGTTAGTCCTTCCGCTTAGCTTCCTGCTCTGCAACTCACCCTGAATTCATAATTTAAAAGAGCAAACCCAGAGTAAACCGAGTCTGGAACTTGAGTAAACTGTCACTGTCAGTTTCACATTATTCTCTGTATGAATCTCTTTGCCCTTTTGGTGACATTGAATTTTTCCTACTGGAACACGTAGCATGTTAGCACGGATGTGACATCATACTGTAGGTCTCATCCTTCTGTCTCCACACAAGAAAAACTGCCACTAACGCCTCCAAACTGTCGGAGGAGATGCCAGAATATAGGCAGCACCAACAGACCCCCTGTGAAGCCGAAAAACCACAGCAAATTACAGATTTGGATGAAGGATGAGGTGAATTTAGCTTGCAGATCCAGGTTTCAGCCTCACAGCGGTGTCTTAGAGGGTTTCTAGGAGTAGACACATCCCACTTGAGCAGACGGAGTTCCTCATTACATTTGCGCACACAGACTGTGACAGAGCTGTGATCTCTGATCTGAGACAGACTCGGAGCACCAACGACGCCCCCAGACAGAATTTCTGGCCTCAGATCATGGTTACAGTGGTGACTGGCAGGAGATGACTTCCAGTCAGCGCCATGAGTGATTGATGTCTGTCAGGGCTGAAGCAAACCCTCTGTTTGTGGGCAGTGACCTGCCGCTCTCCTGCTGACTCACTGTCGGCGCTCAATCAAATTAGGCCCTAAAAATGTCTCTCAAAGCCTGTTTTTCACAGCTGTGATAAAACAGATTGCGGTCGCACGTGGATATTTCGGTCCAAATTATGTTCCATGTGCAATTATGACACAGCGACAAAACAATGCCCGCACAGCTGCAAATAGCTTTACAATCATATCCGCACAGACTTGTGGGTTTAGCAGCTGTTTATTCACAGGCAGAACAAGCACTCACGGAAACGAGCGGGTGCGATATTACTTTCTGGTGGCAGACAATGTGGTCATTTCCCTGAGACGGCTACCCACTGGCCTTCAGTTGGTGACAGGCACAAGCCATTTCACAGAATGTTAATTTGGAGAGCTATTTCATTACAGGTCGGCGTTGTGGCGCGAGCCCCCACCAGCTTGCACTGCTGCATTTCAATTTCACATTAAGCCAATCACACAATTGGGCTCATTAAAGCGCGTTCTTCATGACAAAATTGGCTCAGAACTGTGAAATTATTCACAGTGTCCTCGCTCTCATTTCCTTCCGTGTTCTTTCTTTATTCCAACTCTTTGTTACCTTTATTCATTTCATCTTATCTTTCATTTCCTCTCATCATGTCTTTTCCTCTCTTCTGCTCCGCTCTCTCTGAGTGCTCCTCTGCATTGGCAGCGTGCTAAAATGGGATTTGATGAGGCTGATATCAGAAACCCAGACCAGAGTCCCATTTTCTCCTTGTGAAGGAGACTCACAGTGCTCAAAAAACGGCCGTGTACAAAGTCTCACTAATTCTGTATCCCTCCTGATATCTCATTTGCTCTTCAAGCACATTATGTTCGGATCTTAGCCAGCAGCTGTGGTGGGAGAAGAGAGGAAAAAGTAGGAAAGTGGGCTTCAGTTTTTCTTATCTGGGTCCAAACTTTGAATTTTTCTATCCAATTTTTCTATCCAGATCAATAAAAAGTACCGGCCCGATGTGGCACATTGGAAAAAACAAACCTTTTCTGGACTCCTCCAATATTAAAATTTCTTTTCTTTCATATTATCCCCTAATTTGACCCTTCACAAAAAATGGCTCTCTAGCAAAATGTCTTTGTAGCTCTTAGAGAGCAGGAACCACAGATGAGTCAAGGACTGGAAATAATGAGGCAAGGGGGGAAAAACAAACAGCAGTGAGGTGCGATCGATGTCAGAGAGAACCTTCATTTACGAAACACCTCTTACTCACAGACATCTCACAGTCTACAGCTTTGACGAAGGAAAGGCAGGTCTCCAGGTACAGGGGGTCAGAGATGGGTCAGGATGTGATCCGGGTGCATGTTCCGAGTTTTCAGTGCACAGACACACAGGAAACAAGATGATAAGAGTGTCAAGCAAGCGTGATACATACTTGATCCTTCCACTAAGCTTGTATCCATGAGAGCGGGAAGAGCTGCCTCAGACGTGGAGTTCCTGTTACGGTCCCGATCCCGCTCCCTGTCTCTGTCTCTCTCTTTCACCACGGACGAGGCCTCGCCGGCCCGTCGCTGCCTGTTCTTCTGGGCTTCTATGGCTTTGAGCTTCCTGGCGTGCTTGTGGCCCTTGTAATGGGCCTCTGCTTGGTTCTAAAACACACACGGTACAAATAAACACACATATTGGCAGGAGGAAGAAAGAAGTGACCTAATGCATTTCTAAAGAAAAGTCCACATGCAGTAAATATTAAAATCCACAGCTGAATGTTGGCCCTCTAGCAGAGATAGCTAGAGATAGCTAGAGGGCTTAGCTGGTAGCTAACGAAACCGCCCGTTCCCACTCGATAGCAGAGCTGATTGTATGTTTAATATGCAACAAAAGGGAGGCTCCCGCCTCACAGTACACATTACTGTAAGTGTGCACAAAACCATAAACATGGATCAAACAATAGTGCGTGTGTTCACACAGTTGTAGCTCCACATGGGTTCATTATTCAGCTCAAACAGAGCTCAGACGGCACGCTGGCATGAATAAGGAAATCAGCACAGAGGTCACTCATTAAAACTCAAACAACCTCTGGGGATTAATTCTCATCAACTCTTTAGTGCAATATTACAACATTAATCATAAAATTTCCATTTGATGCTTCTCCTTTATGTTCTCGGGGCAAATATTGTTGTTTTTAAATCTGCTCCATCTTTTCCTTAGTAAATACAGTATCTCTTCACTGGGATTAGAACAGTTGAATCAGATAACTGGCAACCAAGGACTTATTTATTTAAAAACAGATTTAAAAATGTGGATGTATTTTTAATCCTTTTTGTTTGCTCAATTTTTACAGTACCTAAATGTGCACAGCCAGTTCATATTTTTATACCCCTGCTGTAGATTAATAATGAATAAGTCATCATGACGTTACCAGTTTTTTTGTGTTTTGACAAGCAGAGGAAGGTAAGCTGGTCCTTCCACTCTGCAGCGTTTACTTCCTGAGCTCTTACCCAGTTTTATTTCCTTAAGAAATAAACCATGCAAATCCTCAGTCAGTGAATGAATTGACTCAAAAGAATGGACTTGAAATAAGAATGCTTTGAAGCCTCCTGAGACAGAAAGTAATGCTCCTACACAGGACTGCAGACATTAAAAGGCTGGTTCCTGAAGAGTCAAATGTGGATTTTCTTAACTGAACCCACCCAAATGCTGCCGCAGAGCAGCAGCAAGGCCATCTGAACAACGTAGCACAGCGTCAGACCGACTCAAGTGCTCATGTCCTCACTTCACATTAAAAAGCCTAAAGAAGAGGCATAGTAGAGACCTATAGGAATGTGCGTGTCAACATCACGTGCCTGATCTGCTGTGAAGGCTGCAGAGATTCTGGTGCTGTGACCGATTTTGCCGCCACTCGTGAGTCTCAGTGGAGGCAGAAGGATGAGGTGTGAAATGGGCTTTAGTTTTCATCCAAACAATGATCGGTGGGAATTTAGAGCATCCATGTCCAGAGATTCACCAGCGGCACAGCTAACATCTGCGTCAGCTGCATCCATGTATCCCTGCATACGGACGTGAGTTTCCCTGCACAGAATCAGCTCCAACGTTGTCTACTAAACATTTCATAATAACCGCTTATTGTCCCAAAAGTTTCTGCTAATTAAAAGTGCACAAACACAAAAAGCATGTTATCACACACCAGAATCTCACTCTAAATCTGTCAGAGAAAAGACTATTTATGAGGAGAGGAAGTCAAAACACAAAGAAACAATAATACGACAGAGCTCAGCTAAACTCTCAACGTACGTGCACGGATTGCGAGAATGGATTTTGATGAAGACTCTGGCTGTGTGAAGAGCTGTGTGTCTCTTCTCTTCCCTGGGCTCCTCGTCTCCCGTGTCTCTGCACTTCTTTGTAGGAAATGTACAAAAAAAAAAACATGCGCGCGTGTGTTTTATTGTCCATACATGAGATGCCTTGAGGGCTTCTGGACTTTTGTTTGTTTGTGTGAATATGCATGAAATGTCACGGGATGTTTGCTTTTGTTGGCTGTTTTGTGTGAAGTGGCAGTGATAGGAGGAGTGGAAAGCGAAGCCTGGGATGCAGCTTCCTGTGGCGGCTGCTGATTGTTTCTGCTCTTTGCCGATAAACGGCAGCTCTCCCTGCTGTAATCCCTCACAGCAGACACACGTAGACGGCCAAATAAACTTTTATGTGACTTAAACACAAAACTTTGATTGCAGGTGAATATATTTACAAAATGCGAGTTAGTTCCAGCTTTGTTTACGCTCAAAAACACACTTTCGGGCCTTGAATTCACGGTGAGCCCTGAAGGTGATAGATAAACAAGTAATGCAATTAAAAAAAAACCACGATGGAGACGAGCATAAAACAAACATATGTTTGTTTTACAGTGAAGCTCGCAGTTGCTTTAGCAGTGCACACTTTAGAAAAGTGCCGTTCCTCACCGTTGAGTTAAAGCGCAGGTGGCAAATGTTGCAGGAGATAATCTGCTTCTTCTTGAGGGGCTGAGGGACACCAAACGTGTGGTTGATCACTGCCTTCTGGACAGGGTCCATCTGAGAGACAGCCAAAGACACATAAAAACAGTGTTAGCCTTTGAAGACTGATTTTATTAGACTCTCAGCAGAGTAATTCTTCAAATGAACAGCATGTTTGCAAAAAATAAAAAAAAAAAATTTCTGAGATTTCTGAGACGTTTAATCGACATGTTGGCCAACCCTTGTTAGGAGTGAAAAAATAAATGGACAGAAGAGCACAGATTTGCCATCTGATTACATATAATGATCATTTGGAGACTCTTCTCTGAGGGCAGAATCCAGTTAAAAACACTAAAGACAATCAAGCTCCTCCTAGACACGCAAATTGCAAGGTCTTCTTTTGTTTGTCCCCCTCTTTTCTCTGAAAAATGACTGCTTTTGGAAACAGCTTTATTGGAATGACTTTTGCTGTGAGTCACTGACAACACTTGTGCATAATTTAACATTTATTGTCAACACAAGACAACATTTTCGTATTTGTCTACTTTAGTCTTTTGGATTACAATAAAGACACGAAGGCTATATTTAAATTACTTAATTAATTATCTTTGAATTTGGGCTTGTTTGCTGACCAAACGAACCAAAGAGGGTGCACCTTCAGCTGGTCAAACATTTCTGTGATTTAAAGAAGTATAATATCAGTTTCAGATGTCTGAATCTGTAAAGTGTCAAGATCAATTTTTCCTTTTCTGCTGAATAAAAACCCAACACAGCTCAGGTTTTATGTGGAGTTCACTGTAATCACAGCACTGTGATTGTGTAAAACATGATGAATAGCTGTGATCCACGGTGAAGAGGCTTACGGGCAGTTAATTCCCTTTTAACCGTCTGTGAGAAGACTGCAGAGAGTCCTTGAACAGCAGTGCGTAAACAGAGCGAAAGCTTCATGACAAGGTTTGGATGCCACATTGACAGATGATTTTATCGCAGCAAATCACCTTGGATCTCTCCCAGGGTTGGCGCAGAACCAGGTTCATTCCCGTTTCAGGACGGCCAAGCAGAGCTCTGTTCTAAAACTGGCTCCCTGACTCACTGGAACTAGCCCAACGAGCAGAGCAGATAGGTAAAAAGATCACAACAACCAGGGACCTACAACAGGTTCCTGCCGGTGTAGGTGTCAGTCATCCGGGTCGTGGTTGCTATGTGCTTCAATCCAGGCCAACTGGTCTTAAACCAGCACAGAAAGCCTCCATTCATACCTCAACCAAGGTGGCCCTAACAGCTCATTAACAGCGCACAGGCTCAGTCCAACGTTGCTGAAGAACCGAAATCACCTGTCAGATGAGAGCTGAAAGGTCTTCTGACAGAAGCAAAACTGGATCCTCACGTACCGGCTCCATGCCGTAGGCAGCTGTTGCTTCTGTTTCCAGGTGTGAGAGAGAATATTAACACGCCCGAACACACGACCTCCGTGTTGGAGGTACATCTCTCCCTCAGGGCTACCTCCAGCTTTGCCCAGTTATTCTAATGTCGTGTGCAAACCACCCGTATCTACCTTTGGGAATTTCCCCTTCATCCTGACCACAGAAACCTTGGTGTCCTGCTTCCACTGCCCTCTGTTCTCCTGGACAGGGAAGGCTGCACACAGCTATTTGTTTTAGGAACGGCAGAATGAGTCCATTGTCTGTCCGCAGGCATCCTGAACCAACTGCTATAAATGCACCATTTGTCCAAGCCCCCCACCCTCCTCCACCAGCCCGCTGCAGACAGAACCTGTCCTGTGCCGCGCAGCTGAGTCCATGATGGAGTTTCAGGAGATATGAAGGTGCAAGAAGAAGGGACACCAAGGGGACTGGAGGATATTTAGCTCTAGAGACGGCTGCATTCATCACTCCTGCACATGTGCGGGACGCCGTGTGCCTTATCAGAGCAGCGAGAACCTGTGGTTCCGGCTGAATGGACGGTGTGATTAACGGCACAGCTGCGCTGCCACACTCCCTGTTATGGAGGCTATTTCTCTCCTCCCAGGATGGAAGCAGCACTAATTTGATGTTATTTTCAGTTATCATCATTTTTGCATTGTGGTTGTGGCAGATTCACTATAATCATATAAAATATGAACATCCGAGTAAATAGAAGACGGTTCCCTGAGCTCTGTTTGGCTGTATTCACTGATAATCAGGTGACCCTTTCTCCTGCAATAGTTTTACAAATAATGTATTATTAGAATGCAAAAAAATCTGAAAAATATATTCTGGGCTGCCACACACAGTGAAAGCTTTGAAAAGTGTTGATGTGATGTGCAAATGTACATTTGAGAACAGAAACGCAGCCAAAACAGTGAGCAGCGACCTCCCCTGCTGCCTCCACCACTAATATAAATACAGATTTTAGGAGAGCGGCTGCTTTTTCTGCTGCTTCTGCTTCTGGCCATTTTAAATCTCCCACAGGACCATAGAGACGACCCAGCAGCTAAAAGCAGTGGGCAGCAGAACAAACAAAGAGTGCTTTTACATTACTAGCCAGAGCCCCACTTTACACAGACAGCATACAGGACACCTTTACGTCTCCTCCGCCCACATAAACTGCAAAAACCACGCAGCCAGATGTCTGCGTTGCCCTGCTTCTGCCCTCTTGTAACCTGGTTATAAAAGGTGTGAAGTGCACGTAGGAGGGAAAGCTCTGGCTTATGTTTCATTTATAGGCCTCAGAACACACATTCTTGTGCATTCACACACACACACACACACACTAACTATGTGTGAAACTAAGATCAAATGAATGTGCGCCGACGTGAGCAGCAGTGAGTGAAGGTTCATTTCTGGTCACGTCCATCCATCCATCCATCCATCCATCCATCTTCTTCCACTTATTCGGGGTTAGGTGGCGGGGGACCCAGACTTCCCTCTCCCCAGCTACTTCGTCCAGCTCTTCCGGGGGATCCCGAGGCGTTCCCAGGCCAGCCGAGAGACATAGTCTCTCCAGCGTGTCCTGGGCCTTTCCTGGGGCTTCCTGTTGGAGGGACGTGCCCTGAACACCTCACCAGGGAGGCGTCCGGGAGGCATCTTAACCAGGTGCCTGAGCCACCTCATCTGGCTCTTCTCAATGCGGAGGAGCAGCGGCTCTCCTCCAAGCTCCTCCCGGATGACAGAGCTCCTCACCCTATCTCTAAGGGAGAGTCCAGCCACCCTACGGAGGAAGTTCGTTTCGGCCGCTTGTACCCGCGATCTTGTTCTTTCTGGTCACAAAAGCCGCCAAATAACAACTAGCTCCAGTGGCGGCTCAGAGACAGTTGGTGAATGTGGCTCGCGTGAAGAAAATGACTTCTTAGGTGTGGACGCCATCATGGGTTGCAGTGAGCTCATGCCCAGCACAAAAGTGAGCTTTGAATTTGGTATCACCATCCCGACTCACAAGAGGAAGGCCATTAGTGCTGCAGGATACAAATCGATTGCAAGCTGTTGACATGTTTTTAATCCATATCACTGAGTCGGGGCTTGTAAACTGCTTGGATTAGCTTTCAGCTCTCGGCATGTCAGTCGTTGCTTTTACAGATTGTGCGGAGCAAAAATAATCAAACCTTTGTTCTCAGACTCAGAAGTTTACTTAATTGAGGAACCAAAGGCCAGACCCAGGTTCCATGTCAATTTATCCCACCCAGCGGCACAAAGCAGCTCCTCACGGTGGTGGAGTGTGAGGTAGAGCATTGAGAGCCATCAGCCAGAGGAAGGCTGTGGGCCCAGACGGTGTCCCTGGATGGGTAGTCAAGGACTATGTAGCCACTGGCACAGTCAGCGTCACAGACATTTGTTTTCTGGGAGAGCACTTCAAGGAGGACTTGACCTGGACCGAGAACACACCGCAAAGGCAGCTTAAGCAGGAAGAACAGCTTCCTTCACAAGCTCCTTGACCTTCTGCCCCTCTGTGTGGTTCTAATAGAAAGAACTTCAGAAGGTCATAAAGAGGTTGAGTCTTCTCTGGAAGATCTTCATAGTTAACATCCTGGTCCAACATGCACTGGTTACCAGTCAGACAGAACTTCTAAAACAAGGACTTGTACTTGTTCTATTCTATTCTATTCTATTCTATTTGCTGAGCAGATGTGTGAGTAACACCCTTGAGTGTTTCTCAGAAAAGGGAGAGGAGAGAAGAATAAAGCATCCTGACAGAGGTTCTGGAGCAAAGTATCTCACATAGTCACATGATGACTCTGTTAGATCCAATTAAGCTTTGCATTATTTAGAGGCTGCCAGCTCCTCCAGAGACATTTAATGACACTGTTGCTGTTAATAAAAAAAAATCATAAAGTAATTGGTTCCGTTCCAACCTCTTGGGTGCCAAAGTGAGAAACGCTTACTGTGTTAAAGTTGGGGAAAAGGCTCAGGGGAGAGGATCCGCTGAGTTTGAAGGGCATGAGGTGTTTGAGGTCGAGCTGAGGCTGCAGAGGTCGCCCTGGGAGAGGGAGGGAGGCCAGGAGCGGGCTGCCCTGGGCAGATGTACCTAGACAACACAAAGAGATGAACGTTAGCAACACTTGGAAGCATAAGGGACCGTTCTGCCCCATTGTGGCTGCAGGGCTGTAAAAGCACTGATGACTTTCAGTGAGGTCAGCTGCCTTGCTCAGCGGAGGCCAGATTTATTTATTTATTTAGCAGGAGAAGCAGGAGCCCTCTTACACCTTCACCGCACTGTTCTTTTTTTAATGTGCAACATAACGTGTCGGGGGAGGGGGGGGCAGCGTTGTTGGAGACTCTTGTCACCCCAGTTGCTGGAACGCTATCATGAAGGACGTGCAGCTACCGTCATGTAGACACGAGCGCACATACATCATTTAATTGCTGATTCACTGGCTGGGGAAGGGCGCTTGTGTGAGGGAAGATTGGAGATATCGGATTTCAAATGGACCAGAGATGAAGAGATTTCTAATTTTCCGCCTGGCTGCATTTCAGTGGACTAGCGTGCTCCACGGTGCACAGGCTCTTACCCCGGCACCAGGATCAATCATCGGTGTCAGCTGCAGGTCACCGCGGACACCCCCAAAGTGCAACTACTGAGAAAGGCAGAAACTGAAATATTTCCCTGAGCTCCGGTACAGGTTTGCATGACATAGACAGGAAATCATATTAATCTGGGTGTCTGTGGTATTATAAATTATCATGCATTTTTTCTGGAGTGCTCCAGAAAAGATTGTGAGATAGATTTCTTATTATTAGGCACAACAATCCATTTTACCAAGCCAAAATCTTCAGCCCTGCAGCAGCACATACACACTGCAGTGCTGCTATACTCTTTGAAAGCTATGACTTTGAAATATTAACAGCAGCGTAAAGAGAGAAGAGATAGACCAGAAAAGGACGTACGCCATCATGATTTCAGAGATAAAGGCTGAGAAAAAGGTGAAGATGATACAAAGTAAAGCATCATCATCATCTAGATCTTTGGTTCTGGGGCATGTCCTGCATCACCTGCAGTCGACACAATGAAACTAAAATACAGATAGTAATTCTGATGGTCCATGAACATAAAAAAATGCGTGTGGAAATTTTGCCTGTAGTCTGTCTTTTTGCGTCTCGCAGGATGCGGTCATGCTGTGGGATGCGCGTGTTTGGAGTGTGGGTGGGGGGCTGAGACACTGAAGCTCTGGGCATATGCTCCTCAGTGGCTCTGCCATGTGTGGGCTCTCTTCTGCTGTGTCTGAAACAGAGAGAGAAGCAGCTACGGATGGATGGATGTAGCCTTCAGACACGTGGGCAGCAGCCAGTACGGGAACGCAAACAGAGAGAGGCAGAGAGCAAGACTCAGAGAGAAAGACAGAGGACAGTCTTCACTTGGCTGGACTATCAGAGGAAGTAAGCTGGGCTTGCAGGGAGGACGGTGATCAGCTGAGAGTGCTCCTGCACCTCTCTGTGGCTCCCCAGGCTGCTTATTAAACCAGGAGTTTACCTCTTTAAATGATACCACAGCTTCAGAGAGGAGGCTCGTTTCCAGGCATGTACAAGAGTGCGCACAGCTTCCACATAGAAGACAAGTACCACAGGCATGTGCGCGCACACACACACACAAACAGAGCTGCCTACACACCTCTGAAAACAAGCAGCTCCCAGGACAGGAGGACAGTCAATGTAACAGCCGCTGAAGCTGCAAACTCACACAAACAAGGGATCTTTTCTCTGTTGGCTCTCCCTGCATATGGTTCCAGGAGGAGGACACAAAAATCAGATAGTCCAGGGACTGTTTCCAAGTGTTTGCAGGAGGGACACACTGCCTCTAGCTCCAGATAACCTCCTTCTATCACACTGCGTCATGCTCCACTCGTTTAATGCATGCGTAATCCATGCACATATGCATGTTTCTGTGCCCATGTGGTTCTTCCTTTCCAGGCCAGACTCAGCATCGCTGCTAACATTTATTGATTGATGTATTTGTGGAGTGGGGTCCAGACTGCCAAGTCTCGCAGTTGACTTTGCAAATGAATGTGACTGTCTACCCCCAGGCAGATCTCCTCCTCCTCCTCCTCCTCCTCCTTCTCCTCCAGCCATCACAACAATGACTTCCTCCCCCACATGACTCACTGGGCCTGGTTACACAACAGTCGCCGTCACGTCAGATTGACTCAGATCTGTGTTTGTGTTGCATCTGAGCTCCAGAATTCCTGCATTGATTTTTCGGTTATTTTCAACTTGCTTAACTGGGAAAAGAAATAATTCCAAAATAAACACACGACTCCTTCTCTCCTCCCTGCATGTTCTTCAACACCAAATTAGCTACTTAGCAAAACTTTGATTCTTTTCTCTTGTCATAATTCTGAGCTCCCTCAGGTGTTTGACAAATTGCATTTTCTCACATCTTTCTCCTGTTCCACCCACGTGCTCCTCAAACCCCTGCAATCTGCTGCTGAGCAACGCCGGAGGAACAAATGGAAAGCACTGGGGAGGAGATAAAGCTGCATTTTATTTGTGGGCCAGTGTAATTATGGAGCCAGAGATCTTGGTGAGTGGGCTCACTTGTATTTCCTTCTGCTTGATGTCTTTCCATCAATGCACTTAAGCCACACAACAACTGCTGCAATTACAAGATGAAAAACTTAAAAATTAACCAAAAATTTAATTACTTTTACGACAGCGAGTAGCTGATCAATCAAACAAAATATGCAATCCAATCCAAGATGCTGATTCGTTTCCGTTAGCAGTCATGAACACCTGTGTTTAGGTCCTTTCCTGTAGCATAAATGCATGTGGCCTTTAATGCCAGTCACGCCAATTTGCACTTTATGTGCTTCCATCAGCTGCCGGTTAAAGATAATTACTGTACGTTTTACATTTTAATGACTCCAGCTGAGTCTAACTAACTCACAGTGATAAGAGGATGATGCTGTTTGTCCATCTACTGGTCTGGGTTGACGTCTCCCAGCTGCTGTTCAAACCTGACAGCGCAGGTTTGAACAGCAGCCTCTCATCACCGAAATGACACGGCAGCCTTTATGTCTGGAGTGCACATCTGTGAGGCCCTGAAACAACACGGCAGTTCCTCCGGAAGTACCAGTGTTCTCCACCAAAGACAAAGACAGCGACAAGGAGGGAAGGAGAGAAAACTGATTTTCAACAGCAGTCAATTAGCTTTGGCTTCATCAGAAGGTGGAGTAAAGGCCACCAGGGGAGCCATTAGAGCATGGATGGAGAGCATTAGGCACAATCAGTTTTAATTAAAAGCTGACACTTTTTATTCTCCTCCATCTGTCACAGTTGCTCTTGATTTTTCATTCAGCCTCCATCTTCAGCGATAACCTGAGTTAAAGATGCTAATAGAGCAATTCAATGATGCAGACGCACGGAAACGGCCTTAACGCTCCCCCAATTCCCTTGTATAGTGCTGACAAAAACACAGTATAATACAGAGTATACACAGCTGCACTAATCACGCTAGGCATCATGTAGTTTAATCTAAACTACAAGAAACAAATTTAAATGCTCCTGATGCTGTTGCACAGTCTGACAAGCTGCATGAATGAGAAATCCAGTGAGCGCACAGGCAGGCGTCGTTAAAGTCGCCAAGTGGCGCCAGTCTGAATGATTCTGGACCAAATGATCATGTCAGCTGGGATCTTTCCAGCTGCGTCCATCTCTAATAAGACTGTGAAGACATTTCTCATAAGGGTTCGATCTCGTCCCACTTTTTTAGCTTCATCTCCTCTTTGGAAATCCCACACACTGACCTCCTTTCTTTTCCCCAGATTGCAATTTGACCTTAGACTGAAAATTGAGAATAACCAAAAAGAGACATGGTTTCACAATATTTCTGTTAGAGGAATTACAGCGTCGACAACGGTAGGAAGCCGGTTCTTTTGAGTCTGGTTGTGTCACTGAGACCTCTGAGTTCTGGCTCAGCAGTGAGTCTTTGCAGTCCGAGAGTGATTACAGGACCTGACGGAGATGCTCGTCCTCCTGCAGAGTGTCTATAATTAGTTCTGTCAGGCAAGAACGGAGCAGCGCCTTTCTACCAAACCCAACCTGAGAAGAGGCAAGGCCCATCTGTCAAGCCTGGAGCCATCCAGAAACAAATTGCTCAGCTTTCCCCCATGGAGACAGTTAGATACGGGCAGGCGGGCAGCAGAGCTGCTACTGAGTTCTGGTGCTACCAAAAAAAAAAAAAAAAAAAAAAAAACAGAGGTAGAGGAGGAAATTATCAGACACATTAATCTTTGCAGATTAATCGGTGCCTGTGGCCAGTTTTTACACAGCAATGGCAACTTCAATGATGATTAACAGCAAAGAAAGTCTTTAGGGGGAGCAGTTGCATAACCCCGCCATACTTTTTCTAATCTCCTGACTTCGTACGCAGATGCTGTCAGCTGTCTTTCTGCTAAAATAGGTTAAGCTTGGAAGTTGGGAAAAAAAAAAAAAGTTGACGTGACGACTGAAAAGCCTCATCTTCATTTTCAGTATCATTTCACTTTGACACCTAGCAGCATGTTAAAAAAAAAAAAATCAAATTCAAAGTGATGAACGATGCAATGACGCACTGCAGGATTGACAGCAACTCCGATGCGCTTCATTTCCTCAGCAAATGGAATAATTTGTGAAAGCGTCAAGTTCAACAGCGTTTTGTACATGAATAAATATGAGGCCGGCCAATCAGGCATCACGCGGCCACGGCAGGAAACGCATCCAGTCATTACAAATTGATTAGAAATGGGGGGGGCGTGACGGAATCTCTAAAAAGGAGGAATGCGCAGGAGAAAATAAGCAAAGAGCTAATTTTAACTCTCTCCAGATGAGATGAGAGGAGCTCACAGAGACGCTGCGGGCTGCTAGGAAGGCTGTGACGAATGTGAAATGAAAATGTTGCTGCTGTAGCTATGCTGCAGGCAGAGGAAGCAGCAAAAAAGCATCTCCCTGTAAGCCTCTGATAGCTGATCAACACGTCTCTGACACGAGAACCTTCCTTTTATTTATCTAAACAGGAAAAACCGGAAAAAGTGTGCATATTATTACTACTGCCATTACAGAAAAGATCTCCTGCCAACTGAGTTTTGCTTTTAAATGTGCCTTTAAGTGTTTTCCATCATCTAACAGCTTGATATCATCAACTCCCAATCCACCCAAATTTGTTTTTCCTTACTCGCTCTTCCGGTGCTTGTTCTTCTTTAAAATTTTATTAGGCTTCATTTGAATTCCACCTTCAGGAATGCGTCTACAGCCAGTGACGAAATAACAGAGATATGTGCAGGCTGTTAAAGCAAAAAGTCCTACAGAATCGGTGGATACGGGACATTCCACAGAGTGTGTTTGCGTCATCTTTTACTGCTGTATTCTGTATTATTGTAAAAAGGATTGGCAATCCAGCGGTGAAATCTGGCTATACAGAATATACATTTTAACTACTTACATTTATATATTTAAAAAAACCGAAGCCCAGTTTGCAAGGTTTCATTGAAGGACAAGCCAGTGTTAAAAAGCAGTCACGCTAAAATATCCTCACACTCAGGAAAAGTGGTGCAACGGTAATTTTGTCCGACCTGGGCCGTAATTGTTTTAAATCAGTCTTGTGCCACTGCAACACAGGCAGAATAACTGCTCATGAGTGTGAAGTTTAATCTGCAGAAGCACATCTGGGGGACCTCATTTATGTGCTGCAGCACTCTGCTCATGGATTTATTGGATTCTCTGGGTTCTCGGTGCTGTTCAGCATATGCAGCTGCAGGAAACAAAGGCGAAGCAATGATGGAAAAACTTCGGGAAGCGAGCAAACACAAACAGCAAACTCCTCGGTATTTGCACACGCTCACACGGACGGGGTTTTCCTGCACGCGCACCGTTAAAAGGGCAGCATGTCTCAGTCTGAGCGTCATGCAAATTCCTCCATCTCCCCTCATTAAACACCTGCTAATGGACAAGGGTCAGGCTTAGAAAGCGAACTGGCAGTTTTAAAGCAGGAATGCACAATCGTGGACAAAGACTGGCCTCTGATCAGCGACAGCAGAGGAATCACTGAGGGGATTGTGAGACATTTTACAAGCTAAGAGATGATGGGCTGCTCAACAAGCTCTCTGAAGGAAAAACAGCTGCGAACTGCAAATTGGAAAGCGCTTGTGAGGAAGCTGCTCTGTCCTTTGTCGTCTCTTTCCTCCTCTCCTCAAAGTGCTGGCACGCAGGTGTCTCCTCTCATTCCTCATTTGTAATTATAAAGATGGTAGAACACAATACAGCAACGATTCCTCGTGTGCGGTCTGTCCTGCTGGCAGCACAGCCAGAGCCAGGCAGTTGGAGCGTTTTTAAATAGAAAACTTCATCACAGCACAGGATTTAACACCTCGCTCCACTGCTGCAGCTGCCTGTGTCCTCATGCTCCCAAAACCGCTCTCCGACAGTACTCACCAGACGTGATAATACGGTTGAAAAACAATCAATTGTGACCACCTCTGGTGGTGTAATAAACCCTCAGCTCCAGCCGCAGGGCCCATCTGCTCCGCCTGGGTGCAGGGAGGCAATGTGGGGCTGAGCTGATAAGGATTCTTATCAGGGCCTGTACAGGTGTTTGAAGGAGTGAAGCCATAACAGGATTCCTCAGTAACTCCTGGTGGCGCTGTTTCACTCAATGTGTGGAGAAATAAAGAAAGGGGTGCAGGCAGCTGGATGGATGCATGGACGGATAGTGGTGGAGCTGGTCGCCAGGGCGTCGTAATTGCGATTCCCTCAGAGCCTGGTAGAGTACAGCGTACCTTGGACACCTGCTGGAGAGGTGATAAGGAGTCAAAAGCAATCACTCTACAGTACCCTGCAGCAAAAGCCGCCATCTTGGCAGCTCTCAAGCTGAGACTTGAGTACTTTTCCTAAATATGAACTGTGTTCCACACCAGCTCCCTCTGCAGCTTTACTCACGGAGTAGAGAAGATAGAGAGCAGGAAAAAGACGGTCAATTAACAGAACACCTCACCGAAGGGCCAGGACACACCAACATGGTGTCAAGAACTGGCTCTGACAGACAGAACATCCCACTGTGTCAGCCGGTGTTTGCACACATGACAGCGATGTGAGCGGGCTGCAAACGAGTGCTGCAGTTATTCTACCAGCTAAGGCGGCATGAAGGAACTGTTCAGGCCGAAAGAACGGAGCAGTAGTGTCTGCGCGTCACTCAGCTGAGGTGAAACCTGAGGACACTGCGTCTATATCTTCATCTGTGCGACAAAAATAAAAACACAACCGTCACGACTTTTACGTGCACAGCTAAGTCAAGCTAAAATCTTGCAAGTTAGCAACTGAAGTGTGCCTCTTTACCCAAAAACAAACAGTTTTGGCCACGTCCAGCCGGGTTCTTCTGTAACAGCTCCTTTGTTAACCCTTTCACATGATGTTAGACTTCCGGGTGGGGATGAAGCACAGCGCTCTAACACCGAAAAGAGAAAAACTGCACTAATCTCACTGCGCGTCCAATTAGGGTGAGGTAAGACACACTCACAGACCTTCCAGATGCTCCCAGTGGCTGATGGTCATCTGTGTTTCGGACCCACAGTGTATCTGCTCACTTCTCCCGCAAATCCAAACGCTCACAGCATCGGTGTGTGGCAGAGTTTGTCGCGTCGCTATGTACTTGTAGGCTGTCCAAACTAAGTTTATCGCCTGCAGAGGTCAAGGACATGTGGTCCCTCTCAAAATGGGTCCTCAGCCTCTCAAGAGACCTCTCATTAATATGATTCCAGCTCAGGATTATAACACATATCCTTGGGATAAATCTTTTCTCAGAGACCATCAGCTGTTGCAGTCAACCAGCTCAGACTCCTGAATTATTCATTTCCTGTTTACAGCAGGCGACAGGTGTGCGACCTCTGAGATGAAAGCTCAGGGAGTCTTCGAGAAGTGGTGACAAGCAGAGAGAGGGGGGCCTCCAAGGAACTGACAAGACGGAGGAGAAGGAGGAGGAGGAGGAGGAAGGGGGGAAGACTCAGACTCAAGAGCTCAGTGAGGTTTGGATTTTCGTTCTAATGCTACACATTTACGAATTTGGGCACACGTGCCTGTTTTGGTATGGGTGCTGTGGGAGAAGGAGAAGATTAAATGAAATTACTCTACTCCAAAATGGTAAAAAGTGAAATTCACAGTGGCACTGGGGTGAGAGAGGTCTGCCAAGCCTGCGCTGCACATCATCTGGCTGGTATTTACTGTAACCTTTCCCCTGGCTTTTAATAACCAGCACCGAAACCGCAGAAACACGGGTCACTGGGAATTACAAACGGATCTCCCAGCGCTCCTGGCCACACAGAACCTATAGCATCGGTGTGAGACCTCAAAAGGAGAAATAGAGTGGTACGGCAGACAAGAGGAGGGCTGGAGCAGTGCGGCTGTCAAGCGTGTTTACTTTATTCCCAAAGAAATTCCAAACAGAATCATGGGAACTCAGTCCGCTTCATTTGGTCTGAATACATTTCCGACACCAGACAGCCCAAGAATTTGCCCCGCACAATAACAAACACTGGCATGAACGTGAGCATGTGAGCGAGGACGCGTCACAAAGAACGCCAGCAAAAGCAAACATTCACACGCGCTCTACTGCAGGACGATGGCTGAATCTCACCTTCAGGCAAGCTCGCTTCAAGAGATAGACGTTTTTCCAGCTCCTCCTTCAGACAAAATAACAAATGGCTGAATGATAAAGCGAGCTGGAGAATGAGAACGAAACCACATCTCTGAGACAAATGGTCCATCTTCAGAAGCACCCACTCCACCTCTCCCTCTCACACGAGACCTTGGAGACGGATTAATCCCGATTTAAAGTTGTTAAAGTGTCCTCAAGCATCAGAACACAGATATTTATGGTGGGAGAGAAGCCCTGAAAATACAAGGAAACAAACAGGGCTGGAATGGTGTGAGAAGGACAGGCGCTTTACCGTGCACACGCGTCATGTGGAATTGTAAGTTAAGAGACGTCGTCTCTTCCTGGCTGCAGCCCCTTTTACATTCAGAACTACAGGATCCGGGTTTCTGACACACACGCTCATCAGTTTACACGCGACTCTCACTATTTTGGCTCCTTCTCAAGTCATCTTGGCACAAAAGGAAGTCAAGGAAGTTTTTTTAACCAGAGTGGAACAAGGTCCTCCGTCTGCAGATAAATGAGCTCTGACGACTGTCAGGATTTACCGTGGTCGTGAAAGACGGGCTCGATCGTTCGTTGCAACTGTGAACATTATATTTCAATAGGTGCATGACTTTTATTCATTTTATGTATTCAGCATTCAGAGGTGCAAAGTACTGTTTTTTGGTGCTCTGTTGAGATTGATAGAACACTGTAATATATCGACAGTGAAATCAGAGGAATTAGAAATTATTTCTAGAAATAATTTCTAATTCCGTGAAAAAAAAAAAAAAAATCCCTGTGATGCAGTCGCCTTAAACTTGGATGACGCCTGTTTAATAACCAGTAACGTGCCAAAGCTTTGATTAATATCATCACAAACTATAAAATATGAGCCTGGAATTGTAACTCAAGGACAGAGATGATGTTCGCCGGTCACATCAGCGGTGTCGTCTCTTTAGTTGATGACACGCGGTAAGTCCGGAGGATCTGGAGTTTGGCTGACCTTTGCTGGGGTTACACTCTGAAACCCTGCCTGCCTGTCTCGGCCTCGGTTAACCCACTTCAGCATGTCTGCGGCTGAGACAAAAGAGGATTTACTGCTAATCTGGCTTTAACAACGGCTGGAGGACGTCAACAGGACTCCAGAGAATAGGCCTAATCAAGACTTCATCAACATCAAATAGGCAACAACCACTGCTAATCAAATCAATTTTTTGGATTTACCGAGACAAAAGAGCAACAGTCGACAGGTTGATTGCACGAGTGCTTTCACCAAGACTGTTTTTAACAATGACAGAAACAATATTAAACTGTTCATAGACGACTGAAAGTGTTTAACATGTCATCATTTCTAGTAAAAAAAAAAAAGGTTGCACTTATATGAAGGCACGCTTTCCTCAAGCACGCGTCCACACAAATGAGCATGTGCAGCACAAAAAAGCACAAAAGAAGCCTGATGAACAAAGAAAAGAGGTTTGATTGTGATGGGGAACAAATATGGCGTTTGATTGCAGTAATGAGCGAATGGCTTTAACAGGTGGAAGTATAGCTGGGGAAGTGCACAATTTGCAATCCCTCCTCATTAGTAAGCAGATTAATTCAAGCACCCCTCCTCGGTAAGCGTTTGATAAATCCCGTCAAAGTTGCGCCTGGCTTCAACACAGCAAACAGCTTTAATAGATGCAGAGCTGCTAATGCATCATTTCCACTGACTCTCGCTGAGATCACCCCCAAACACAATTGTTGGCCTCGAGCTAACAAACCCCGAGTCAATGAGGTTGGGGCTCCGCAGGGAGCGGCGCGGAGTATTTTTCTTCTGCTGGCTCCAACAGTTTAGCAAATGTGATTCATATGTCCCCGGAGAGAGCAGGCTGCAAAACGCTTCGGAGGAGGGCAGCAGCTAAAATGCACCAAACGACTGTGAGCAGAAGCAGCGCAACAGCGGCAGGACGCAAAGAAGAACGAGACGGAAGCACAAAATATTTCAGATTCCGACAGATACAAAAGGGATTTGATGGGGGGATCATCTCGACAACATGCACGCGTTCACAGACAAGAGAGCGAGGCCCCGCGATGATTAGCCCGTCTTGCTTAATCACATCGCATCAGAGCCACCTGCAAGGCTGCAGCGGTCTGCTGTGATTACGTGCAATCACACGAATGTCACATTTGAATGATAAACAGTAAGAAACGGCAACCTGAGCTACGAAGCGCAGCACTACAGTCGCGTGTAAAGCGCCGGTTTTAATTTGGTCTGCAGTCATCACAGTTAGAAAAACAACTTATTTGCATAGTTTGCTGCTAATCATTACCTGCAGAGAGAGAAAGTGAGAGAGAGAGAGAGAGAGAGAGAGAAAGAGATAACAAGCATCCACATCTCTGCAGATTTCACTGAGGTGTTCTAGTTAATCATATACAGTCACACAGAGTGTATGCAGTTGATTTCCTAAAATGTAACAGAATTACTGTATCGTGTCCTTAATTACATAACTAGTTCAGACATCGTCACACGAATTGAAATATTGACCTCTCTGCGCTTCCCAACTCCATTTACACAAAATATTCCTACAGAAAAATCTAATCTCCTCACAAGTAATTTTGCATACGCCGCGCCGATATGTAAATTCATGAGCACGCTGGGCTGCGGGGGTTAAAAAGCCAATCTTCTGTGGATAAAAGACATCCCTTATCTTTCGCATAGAGGAGTTTGGAACGAAGGCGTTTACTCAAATGAAAGAGGCAGCTTTTGGAGATAAGATGAGAGAGAGACGGAGCTCAGCTAAGCTTTCAGATTGAACTTGGCCTATAGAGGGAACAGAGGATAGGAAAGCATAGAAGGCAAGGACGGCTGGACAGATGGGCGGTAAAAGTGTGGACGCTGGATGATGCGACGGGAGGATGAGGCAGGCTCCTACACGGCCTCTCTTGTTCCTGTAGCCATAGGAGTGCTTATATAAAGAATATTGAGGAGAAAACATTTGTGTTTGCCTCCTCTCTTCTCACTCATGGCTGGCCCAGTTTGAAGCATCTTCCTCCAGCGCGCCGGGCTGTGAGCCACACTGGAATAACACACTTCAAAGAAAACCATTGTCACACACTGATGTGGCAAACGGCACCACTGACATCAGCACACAGAGCTGGGGGAGGAAGGGGTGCAGGAGGGATGGATAGAGAGCAAGAGAGAGAGAGAGAGAGCAATAGAGAGAGAGAGAGGTTTGTTCACGAGCACACGGCTGTGCCAACATTAATCATGTAGACTCTCATGGAATCATTAGAGCTGATCATTCTCAGTCTCAGCAGCTCAGTGCTGAGGAAAAGAGCAACAACGCCAACTTCTGTGACAGAGGCAAGCCCGCGCGTACGTGCCTGCACCGCACACACAGATACACTGACCACATAAATGTGCAGCAGTTAAAAGTTTCGGCAACGGATTTACAGACAGTTAGAGATCTGTTGTTTTGTTCGTTTACCAGGATTTTTGCGTACAGTTTGAAATCAAAAGTCAAATCTGTCGATCACTGTGTAACGTCCAATGGCTGAAACCGGCGTGACAACCAGGACAGGCGGATAAAATATCTTCCACTTCCCTTACCTTTCAGATTAGCTGCACTCCGTTACGTTGATAGACAGTGAATCACTGCAGCTGACCGTAAAAATAGCCAATAGCTTTTGTCGTTTCCTCAGCGACGGTGAATCAGAGCAGTTATGGACAATCTGATATGATGCACTTGAGACAGAGAGAGCTGGAGAACAGAGGGAATGTTTCCCTGTTCGACTCTTTCCCTTCATGCTTTCAAGCTTGTGTCACTGCTCCCAATCTGATCTTTGTGTCTTTCCTCTCGTCTTTTTAAACATTTCTCTCCCTCCTTGAAGCCTCACTACAACGAGTTATTTTACCATCACAGAAGCTCACACAAACTGGTGCAATGTGACTGGGAGGTGATGTGCTGCAGCTTCCCTTTACCGTGTTCATATTTGGCCTTAGCGTCCAGGGAGAGAGAGGCTAAGTGGAGGGGGTTCACTGCAGCGAGGGACAATTTCTCATGTTGTCAGAGCTCCCGCTGGGCCTCACATATGCTTTTGAAGGCAGCCCAATCAAAGGCATGCTATCACTTCAGTGAAATAACTGTCAATCAAAGGTAAACGCATGGCCCCCGGCAGGCACACTGCATGCAAAGCTGCACATACCTTACCGATTATACATGACGGGCAAGTTTCATTCCTCCTTGGCACTTGATCATTGACCCGACTGTGCCCACAAGCCAACATAAGCTGGTCTACTCGACGACAACCCACCCACAGATGCTGCCCCAACCTCCTGCACAAATGCATTTACATGCAAATGTGCATTTCACTTTGATTTATGGTGGGTTTTACTGCTTGCATGCGTCCCACGCAATCCTAAATGCATCAGCAATCTAACGGTTTTTGCAGAGAAAGAGGAATGCTAAAGACGTATTTCTCCACTCCAGGGGTTCGGAGAAGAACTACAGAACTAATATAATTTCTACAGGGCTCCTTTCCTTCTTTTTGATCTTGAAAAAAAAATAAAAAAATAAAAAAACAAACAGATTTTCAAGCTGAAAACCTCTTTTTCTAACACCAACCTCAAAAATCAATGTCTGCAGCAATTAGACAATATTTATTCATAAGTGGCTCAGGCTAATGCTGAAAAATCAGCTATTCATCACAAAAGACTCCTGAGATGTGCTGTGCTCAGCATCAAAGATAATTATTAAATCAGGAATAGTAACTACAGCTATAAAAAGCAGAGCAGTGAAAACATTTGGATTGATGACACATCCAGTCGTTCCTCTCCCATGAACACAACTGGCTGACTGGCACATTAAAGCAAAACTCAGTCACAGACACACACTGAGGGACAAGGTATCCGACAACGACAGATGATAATAAATACCAAATAATTGCTGCTGCTTTCAGAATTAAGCAACTACAAGAAAGAGTTTAAATTAATGAGCAATTAAGCCCATGCAGACTCACTCTGCTACAGGTCAGTTATTTGTGATGAGGTGTTTGTGAGCTACTAAAGCAGGAGGACGGATGCCTCTGCTGTGTGTGTGTGTGTGTGTGTGTGTGTGTGTGTGTGTGTGTTTGTGTGTGTTTGAGTTGGGGGTTGCGGAGTGGCAGGCCTGAAAAGGTGCCATGTTTTGGATGAACAAAGCAACTGAAGGCCCAGAAAATCCATCTGCATGCACACACACAGACACAGACAGAGACACACACACACACACACACACACACACACACACACACACACTGCAGACAGACCTGCCCGACCGAGACGCTGATGTTTCAGTTGGTGGGAAACGGACCAAAATCATCCATTTGTGCTGCTTTTTCATTAACCCTCTTTTACAGCCCCTCCACCTGCAGGACCATGTTAAACAGACATTCTACAGCCCCCCCGGCCTTTACACTATTAACCTGGGACCCAGGACAAATATATTTATTGTGTGTTAAGCTCCAACTTTGTAGATGATCATTATGTCTCATTATTTTTGTACCACTACTGAATAAGCAACACCAATCTCCTAATTGCCTGTCAGTCTCCTGGCCTGCAGCCCCCACACTCAGCGGTCCCAGACTTTAACCCTAACTCCAAGTAATTACCCTTGATCAAGCTGGGACCCTGTTTAGTGAAGATTAGCCTGTTTCCCACGCACACCACCTCAGATCCTGCAGATAAAGAAGGAGCAGGAGAGGAAGGCTGGCACTTTGCTGTCAGAGAACAGACCTACAGTATAATCACACCTCCCACAGACCCACAAACTGTTCCTGCCCGGGGCTCCGTGTGTGTGTGTGTGTGTGTGTGTGTGGGTCACCTCCTCCCTCACCTCAGGTGCTCTGAGTGAGGGAGGAGGTGGCCGGGGCTATATCTGCGCCTTCATTCACAACAAAAATTAATTAATTTTATCAATTTTGAATTTTGGGGTGTAGTATAAAACATAAAAACACAGTTTAAATGTGGCCTAATTACATTATTATTAACTTTATTTAGGAAAATGCTGGTTATGACTTGATTTCTGAACTGAAAACAGTTAAAGTGACTGGATTGGAGAGTTAAGTATTCAGGCAGGTTGTGTCATATCTTTACATTTAGACTACAGGAAAAGAGGTCTGGCGAGCAGCTTTCGCAGGTCTGCAGCCTTTGAAATAACAGATTTTCATTTGCATTTAGTTTTATACCTACACAGTCAGATCAGTGCAGTGCAAAAGGCCGAGAGTGTAAAAAAAATCCTGCTTTCAAGAAGCAAGCCAAAAAAATAACAATTTACCACGTCAACTATTCTAACATCATTCAGTTCAGTCCAGTTCAGCTACTTCATAAGAAAAATGCTAATGGAAGTAACCGGAATCAAATAGATGTTTTTTTTTTTTTTTTTTTTAAAGAATGCATGTCTACAATGAAAAATATTTGATTGCAAAAACATAAAAATGTTTCCATGATTAAGGCTATTTTGCGCGCCTCCCACGGCCTAATTTTACAAGTCGAATCAAATCTGCTTTACAAACAACCAACTAGCTCCGGCATAACTGAACAAAATCGAAATAATGACGATTTTTCTGGGTATGAGTCACATCATTCAGCCGATTAGTTTTATTTACTGACAGGAACAAAAATAGGTTTCAGACACTCTTGGGGCCTTAAGAAGACAGTAATTACGAGCGTCATTGGGCACATTGATCAGCAGCACGAACAGGCGGCTGCAGCTGGAATGGGGAGGCGCAGAGGTCGGTACAAGTCCGCATTTTAGGCTCCGGGTAACTTCATGGATAGACTTTTAAATCAACTGCTGGACCAGGCGCAGCTGGAGCAGCGCGAAGGTTCCTAGCGACTGATGGATTCCGCGTAATTCTATGAAACGTTCATTTTATCAGAAGAGTTTTTCCCCCGTCAGAAACAAGTCTTGAGTGACGGATTGCCGGTGTCAAGTGCAGCTGCTACTCGCGGAGACTCCAAAGCTGAACATGTGTAATCTAAGCAAACATCCACATGGCCGTGATGTTTACCTTAATGGCACACGGCGCCTGATGAGAGGCGCTTTACACTCACCGATCAACATCCTGCGTCCAGAAGCGTGTGCGTGTCTGTCCAGCTCGGTGTCTCCGTGCGTAAAAGCGGTGGAATTGTGCACTTCTCCCCCAGACAGCAATGCAGGACGCACAGGTGCAACGCGGAGACCAGCTTCTCCAGCTTTTGGATAGTTCCAAATGTGCCGTGTGCTCTCTTCCGCGATGCCTTATCCTTATATATCCGCTCTCTGTTCTTAATAACCGGATCTCCAGAAATCTGGGATCCGATGGATGCGCGTTATCCTCCGAACGAACGCTCCCGCCGCTCGTCCTGCCGCCTGAACGAAAGCAGAATTGGGCTGTTGGAGAACAGCTGGGTGGAACTGCGTGTTCTCGCTCTTGCTCTCCTCTTTCTCTCTCTCTCTCTCTCTCTCCAAGCCTTGCAGGAATGCTCCGTTTAGATATTTTAATAGGGCTCCCATCCGACATCATTACCTTTCTAGTCAAACGGGTTCGTCAACCCATCATCAAGTTAATAAACAGCGCAGCTTTTAATTGATGAACTTGTCTGACAAAGTGAAGAATACTAACAGATCTTAAAAAAGCAACTATGGTGCTTGGATATAAAGGCATTTAAGAGTGAAGTCAATAACATCCATCAGTCTGGAGATGTTACAGAGTCATTTTAAGGCTTTGTGAATGTGGTGAGAATCAAATAGGGGAAATAAACCGGGAAGGTCAACCCAAAATTACTCAGAAACATCTACTGTACATCTATATCTTTATCTACATCTACCTTAATGCCATTGTTCATGACTCAACACATGAAAGAGACTGAAGAAACCGGCCTCCATGGGAGGGCTCCAAGGTGAAGATCAGCTGACAAAAAAAAAAAAAGACACAAAAGCTCATCTCACGACATCAAAGAAACAGTCTTCTTGATGATGTCCTGTGGACAGAACTTTTGTCTGACCCAGTTTATTTAAATTGTGTGAAGAGGCTCTGGCATGTCCCCAATAGGCTATTTATGCTGCCAAATCCTTAAATCCGGCTGGGCTAAAACAAAAGACCAGTGGCGCTAAGGTCCTGCACAGGTAAAACGTGTGATTGGTGGTTTGGGGGATGCTGCACCCTGAACTGTGCAGTTTATTTGAATTGCTGAAGTAAAAGATGAGGAATGCAGGAGCAGGCAGAGGTGGGAAAAGCTCAGGGTGGCAGAAGCACAGCGGAAAACATTTAAGCACAAAGAAGAGTCATATCTGAGCCAGGATTCCATTGTGCTCACTTGGTTGTGATTTGTGTGCACTCGAAGGAAGCCACCTTGCGTGCACGCTGCCGGGAGTGAGAGCGGCTGCGACTGATGCTTGCTCTCTCCTGCCAGGCTGCTCCTCCTTGTTGTCTCTCCTCGTGGATGCGTTACTGGAGCGAACCTGCTTGTATTAAACGTCTGTTTGAGTGGAGTGTCGAGTGTGTGTCTTTGTGCTGTGTCGAAGCTGTGTGTTTAAGACCCTTGGTGCAGTGCTAAGCCGTCCTGGATGTTAAGCCAAAGCACATCTCAGGGGGTGCTATCAGGAGCCTAATTACACCATTACATCGCTCCCTCTCTGCCTTTTTTTCAGCTCACTTCCATTTCGTTCCCTCATTTTTTTTAGTCGCCCAACATTTCCCTCTCTCTCATTTCACTCTTCTTCTCTGTCTGCCGAGGTGTTGGTGTCTTTCATGAGTCTTGTACATATGTGCCAAACATATGTTCCACATTCAGAATATCCATTCTGAATAAATGTTGCTCTGCTGTCTGTCCTTCATTTGAAATGTCCGCTTTCATTCTCAAACAAACACTCGGTGTTTGTCGGCCCCTTTAGATGTGAATGATGCTTTATGAATAGAATAGAGTGCCTTTTATTGTCATTATACATCTTTTTTACATGTACAACGAGATAGAAAGCAACTCCTTCAGTGTACAATACATACATATATATATATGTATATATATACTATATATACAGCTCTGGAAAAAATTGAGACCACTGCAAAATTATCAGTTTTCTGATTTTCACTATTTATTGGTATGTGTTTGAGTAAAATAAACATTTTAGTTTCATTCTTTAAACTACTGCCAACATATCTTCCAAATTCCAAATAAAAATGTAAACATGTAGAGATGCTGATTTCAGAAAAAAATTGAAGTGGTCTCTTATTTCTTTCCAGAGCTGTGTATATATATATATATATATATAGAGAGAGAGAGAGAGAGAGAGAGTGCCAGGTGGGATGGAGCATCCGCTGCCTCCAATCCAGGTTAGTGTTTCTGTCCATTCACTGAGGCCTCAGCAGCAGAGGATGCAGGCGCTGCTCCCTGGAGCAGGCTGGAGGACAACAGGGCCAGCTGGATGGTCCTTCTGCCTCACGCCAACCATCAGCCTGCTGACCAGCACACCAGAGTCAGGGTTAACTGAAGACACGGGCACGGCTCTAGCCTGCACACCGGGGAGCAACGCGTGGGTCTGCTAACCGGTGCTGAATTCTATATGTACAGAGCTTTAGCATCTTCTCTACATGAAAAATGATGAGAAAACTTTGTCAAGCTCAAGTCTAAATTACTTTCAAGCTGTCTGCTAATATTACTGAGCTACTCAGTTAGCAAGAAATTTGACAGAGGGTCGACACCAATGACGTCTGCTGATCAGAACCAGGAGGAAAACTGGAAACTGCAGAAGAGGAGCGACACAGCGCCACTTTACTGTCGTTGCCCGAAATGAGCAGGAACCTCCCACAGCTTTTACACACTGGTGACATCTTACTTTTACCCGCTGCATGTCAATATTTTGTCGATGTTCTCTTTACACTTGACCATCTCCCTCTCTCTCTGTCTCTGTTTGTTGAACTTCACCTCTCTCCTACAGATGAATTCCAGGGCATCAGAAGGGAGCAGAGCGGAATGGCGAGGCCAGCGAGCCGACTGGCACTTCGGGATGTGCCTGCTGAGAACAACTTCTCAAGGGCATCATAACGCTGCCTTGCTAAAGAGTGTGCGAGCCATTAAAGCCAACTACACAAAACTTCACGCCAAGAGAAGCCGTCTTTATCTCTGCTTTACATAAACACTTCTGTTCGCAAGATGCTTTCTTGATTGTTATTTTCCATGACACACACACACACACTCGTGTTCAGTCACATCTTAATTCAAAATGTTAAATATTTTGTGCTCTGGCATCCAGCTGTGCAGCTGTTCACAGAGCAGTGAAAGTCCTAATAGCAGGGATTGATTACAGACTTCCAGGTAAATAAAATGGTGGAACAACTCGCCCACTCAGGCGTTTGTCAGGCAAATGTTCCAGCTTTATAAACACAATCGTATATAACCCAGAAATAAAACCATTTAAAGGCAAGTCTTTTCAACTTCACATGACGCATGTCTGGGTTGTTCTGAGCAGGCTTCTATTGTTAAGCTAACATTGTAAAGAATGGCTGACCGAGCTGCCTGGAGGTAAAAACTGTTCCAAAGATAACAGGAAGCACAGCAGAGAGGCTGCGCGAACAACGCTGGCAGTGACCGCCGCTTTGGGCAGGTTTCAAAGGACACTTGTTGGATTTTATACATTAGCCTTTTAATTCTTCTACTGAAACACAGCTTGAATTAAGCCTCCAACCTGAAATTTAAAACAGTTCCACTTTATAATCAAATAAAACATCATTGGAAATGACCCTGAAAAAAGGGCGTTTCCATGTTATGCTGCAGAGACACACCCGTTTGCGTGCGTGTGCATGTACTTGCTACACATTGAGTAACAAAATACTCATTCTACCAGCAAAGTGAGGAGAATTTTGGGAAGTGAGGACATTTTGGCTGGTCCTTAACAGAGAGAGAGAGAGAGAGAGAGAGAGAAATACAGAGAGACAGAGCGAGAGCTGCAGAACCAGAATATTGCAGATTATCACATTAGAACAGAGGACGCCACATTTAGCATCACTGTCATCTGAGGTTTCACAGACAGACAAATGAGGAGTGACAGGATTAGTGTGTGTGTGTGTGTGTGAGATGGAAAGATGTAAGCAAAAAGGTCTGTTGCCTTGGCTGACTGTTAAACGACAAAGAGCCGTGGGATGAAGAAGAGCAGGAGGTGAAGCGGGGAGCAAAAAAGGTTATTGTGAAGTTAGCGCCCAGCTTCGGGAGTTGAAAGGTCGAGAGCACCTGGGAGCTGACCTGGTGAAAGTGCTGCCAGCAATAACCAGACACAAGACCAACCAATGTGACAGATGCCGACACCAGTAATCCGAATGAACAGCAGTGCTGACTATCTTTTCATGCTATTGTTATTGTCCATGAGTTTTCAGGCTTTGAACTTGTTGATCAGCATCATCTTGCTTATGTCAGCAGAAAAGCTCATTTGATGTAATGGAGATTCTATTATGGGGTTTTGGTTAATAGGTATGAATAAGGGCAAATACAGTTTGGTCACAGCAGCTGTAGCTGCACCGTGTGCTCCACCGAGAGCTCCTTTCTTTGCTCTCCCAGTCTGCAGCACCCCAATGCCTGTCTGTGCACCCGGTCACATGGGTGCTGTGGGCTGTTTCACCTTCCATCAGTTCCCGTGGAGGACTGTCAGGGTGGATCAGCGAGCCACGCGAGGCTAACGCTGACATGTTGAGACAGCTCCACTCTGACTGGGAGGGGGTCTGCTGGACTGAGCGCAATCTGCATCCCTGCCACACTAATACACAGAGAAAAACACCCGCGCACAAACACGCCAGGGAACACACAGCAGAAGCAGCGTCTGTGCATATCAGTGTGTGCGATGTTACTCCAAAAAAAATGAGTCAAACCACAGGGCACAACTGTGCTGCTGGCTGTATTCCCTCGGTGGATGTTATGAATCATCTCCACCCTGTTAAAAATATAGTCCAACAATGATTGCCGCTTACACGCAAACATAAATCAAAAGCAGTATTTGATATTCAGTGTTTCGCTGCTGCGGTTTCACCGGTTGTCCTGATACGAGTCAACATGATTGATACTCAGCAGGAGCAGCACAAGGCCCGGGAGGAGATAAACACAAGTCAAACACATCTGAGGAAGGACGCGATGGGAAAAAGAAAGAGCGTCTCACAAAGGCAGGGAGAGTGACAGGAAGTGGAAAATGAGCTGCATCCCTGGAAGCCAGCCGTGGATGGAGATGACTATAGTGTGTTGGCGGGACCGGATGTCACCGTACGCACACGCGCCTGGAAAGGATGGAAAATGAGACGGCAGACAGCTTGGCGAGGAGGAAGAGGGAAAGAAGAAGAAGAGAATCAAAGGATTGTCCTTTCGTCTGCTTGTGCTGGGGGGGGGATCCTTTCATGATGGCTTCCTACACTTGAAGGAGAGATGATGATTCACCTCTGAGGACACACGCTGAACTACTGGCACCCAAACGACTGAGAACCTGCCCCAACATCTGGATGAATAAAGCAACCCGTACTTAGCCTGAAGTGATGCTCCCTGTTTTGGAATCAAACAACTAAAACATTTTCATATATATATACATTTTCATATATGTACAGTATATATACAAATTCATTTCAAACGTTGATCGCTTAAAAAGTTGTGCCTTGAAAAATGCTGATTTCAGGATTACCATCCTTGAGCATATTTTTGGTTGATACGATAAGGAGCTCAGGACAAGCTTCAGGACGGAACCTGGGATACAAAGAGTCTCGTCTGTGGACTCAGAGTGTTGAGCACCTCTGTGTGTGATGACTGAGGGGGTCTGGGACAGATCACTGCCGCACCCATCTGAGCCGAACCCTCAGCTCCGCTTCTGTAAAAGCACAGATGATTCGGCGACTCTCCCAAAGAATGTGTGATCAATGCGGCGGGATGACAAAGAGGGGCACGCTGACACACGGTTTGTGATGACAATCTCCTGGCTGCGTCTTTAAAATGAAGAGGAGGAGGAGGAGGAGGAGGAGGAGGAGGAAATGGGAGAGCTCCGCTGAAATGGCCCACAGTGTTTCTACAGCAATGCAGGCAGAAATGGTGGTGGGGGGAGGGAGAGACGGTGGGCGCAATGTGAAGCAGCAAAATACCCTCATTTTCTAAGCAGCTGGAAGTCTTTTTCCTGATCATGGTGGAAGGAGGACAGGATGGAGGGAAAGGGATGTGCTGTCCAACTGATTATGTCAAGCAAACACCCCACAGAAAGGCCCAAGCAGGGACTGAACCCAAGGTCACTGCACCACCACGCCACCAAGTATCCCACTTCCTGTCCAAGACTCCCACTTCCTGTCCATGTGAATCCAAAAAGATGCACCATGCACTGCTTGGCAGGAACGTCACAGGAGTGTGACCACATGATGGGGGGAGCCCGAGGTGTTCTCAGAGGGGCAAACACTTCAACCCCGTCAATTGGGATTAAGGCAGGCTGGACTACAGTCAGATTGTGTACTGGGCGCTGCTCCAGTGTGCGTCACATCTCTGCTGGTCACCATTATCTGGGTGATGTGAGCACTGGCTTCTCCTCAGCACGCACCATTAATGATGCCACAGCAGCAAGAAGGAAAATGATCAAAAAAATCCTGTTATGGGATGTTAATAAAAGGCATCGACGGCACAGCGGCTATATGACCAGGGAATGAGGCTGCAGCCTGTGAACTCAGAACAGCGTGTAAATGATGCTGGCGGAAAGAAAAAATACTTTTTATGAGTGAGACATGACTATTGACCTTGACGTGACCTTCACGTCAGCTGGTGCAGATCAGAAGACAGCTGACAGTAATGTTGCAGCGAGCTCATAGATTCTATAAGAGATGTAAGAAAACAGGAAGTACAGTATGGATGCAGGGAAAAATGAGCTGGAGGATGAAAGCTCGTCTCACACACACACAGACACACACACAGATATATAAAATAGCTGTTAGTTCATCCAGCCAGACTATTGGGGCCTGGCCTAATCCCTTTATCAGGCCCAACAGATGCTGTTGTCAGGACAATAAGCAGGGGAGGGGGGTGGGGGTTTCAATATGGAGGCATGACACTGAGGAGGTCACGAGCCAAACAGCAGCTGGATCGCTGGTTGGCTGGAACGAGCTGAACTCTGCGTCAGTCACACACACCAGATCTCACAGGCGCAAGGCTTTTATGCAACAGCCGTTTAAACGGAATCTTTTCCCTGTGTTTAAACCCAGTTTTCCTTTGTTACGAAAGATAGCGTGAAACTGATATAGATGTATCTTAGGTGTAATTCATATTAAGCAACGTTAACTGTACACTCTTAAATGCCCAAAAAATCAAACAAACAAAAAAGACGGTACAAGAATCCTCAGTGCAACCGGTTCAAAGAAAACGCTCAATTCTGACAGTCCTAATATCAGCCCTATGATGTTAATGCATTTTACTTTACCTAATATTTTCATTTCTCTAACCCTAAGCCTGGATACAGAGTGGTAAACGTGCTCTGACACACACCACACATGCAGTCTCGTCTTGCAAAGGCACAGCCTCGGGGAATAATTCAGGACACACTGTCAGCAGATGAACCTGATGAAGCCTCCATTCGACGTGTCCCCTAAAAAACAGTCATTGTTCTGGTTCACGGGTAATGGTGCGACTATGGCACGTAGACGCACGCAAGCGTCAGAAAAACAAGAGCCCTGGTTGGATGATGAGGAAGCGTTTAGCTCCGCGCTCCCTGACTTTCTGGTTTGTGTCCCAGTTTAACTAAATCCCATTAAAACAGCTTTCATCTCACTGCACTTCATTACTGGTATAAATGCTGCAGACCAACTCGGGAGGGGGGGGGGGGCGGGATTAGAAAGAAACAAGCTCATCTAAAATGTTACGCTGTCAAAACCCAGCAGCTTTTAAATGAAGACACTAGCTCTAAATTCTCCATAGTGGATCATCCAACATGTTTGTCTTTAAGGTCATCCAGGCGTCTGTGCATTCCCGTGTACGTAAAAATGATTAGCCTGTAAGTGAACAGCAGGGGTTTGCAGAGCGTTTTCCTTCCTAAACTAGGAAGCAACATCAGTGGAAGCCGTTAACAAATTCAGAAATCCAGAAGATGAGAGACTGTGAGAGAGAGAGAGAGAGAAAAGAGAGAGGAAAGTAAATAGGAGCTTTGCAGCATGAGCGAGATGAGAGAGGACAGGAGGGAGGGGGCCGCATTGTGTGTATGATTGGATGCGATGGGTCAGAGGCTTTCACACGCATTTATGAATGCGTATTTTAAGCATGGCCCAAGCAGAGCTAATCTTTGCTGCTCGCCTGAATGAGAGTGCTGATTAAAAGCTAATTATACGCTACAGATTTGGCCTCTGGTGAAGACTCTGCTGATTTGACACAGCTTGGACTCCGGCCTGGGTGCATGCCTGTGGGCCAAAGCTCCAGATAGCCATGCCAGTGTTTCTACAAATCACTGGAGGAAGATGTCAGCGTGCACCATGCACGCTGGGAGGTTAGTGTTTACAGCTCTGCTCTTTACAAATACAATTAGAAAGACTTTTATTTTGACGGGTTGCATATGCAGCAAAACTTTGTTTTAAATCTGTGATTTCATCTCTGATGTCATTCTTTTCTTTTTTTCAGTCTTTTTTGTTGTTTTTCTTTAAACAGTACTTTGTTTCTCTGTGCGGGAGGTGATGTTTACAGGGCGTGAAAGGCAGCTGGATGGAGCAGGAAACACTGATGTTTGCAGAATGTACAAAGTCAAAGTTTGGCACGGATCTAAAGACTGAGGAGCAACAGAGCTCACAGCCGCTGCCACGGCGTGTCAACAACGGAGCGAGGAAAACGCTACACTGCCACCTCTGTGTCAAGGACAAGTACATTCACATCTACATCACACCTGGTCACGCTGTGCGTGCGTGCGTGCAAGTACACACGCACGCGCGCGTCTTGTGGGTTAAGACTTGGTTTTAAGGTGGGGTAGAAGCGGGTTTAGGGCAGGGGTGTCCACACTTTTTCAGCTTACGAGCTACTTATAAGATGCCCAAAACAAAATGACCTACCTACAATAAAAAGCAAAACACATATTTATTTATAATATATAATATTTTTATTTTAATTATTACTATTATTGCATATTCTCTCTTTTTCCCCTTTTAGGATAAAGTATGTTTTTAATTGAATTTGAATTTCATTTCTAACATTTTGATGTATCTTGCATAACTGCATTAACCCACATTGCTCAATAAAACTGTACATTCTTCAGACCCGACTACAGAAACAAATAAGAGGGAAGCACTGGATTTTTCAGGGGGGCACATTTTTTAAACTACATTTATCTGCCTCAGGCTGAACAGGCTGAACAGCTCTGTGGCTAGTCCTTGAGTATGGTAATATTTTATCTCACTAACGAGGCAGTTCATCCTTAAATATATACAGTATGTTAAAGAAAAACAAAATACAGTAGTATAGTGCTGTGTTCATTTATTAAACAACACTCACAACTCTGAGGGCTGAAATGTTCAGAGAACAGCTCCACTTCTATTAGAAACATAAGCTGAGGTCAAATGAACACTGGAGTTAGCATCCATGCTAGGGCCCAGCATGGATGCTAACTCCAGTGTTACGGTTGCCTTCGGTCCTTAAATTTTTAATCAAAGTGATGCTGTGTGGCGGTGCCTCTTCTCTCTGCGCACTCCTGTCCGCACCGGCAATCGTCCTTTTTTTGCCGAAATTAAATCGAATTTCCATTGTAATGTTGCGGACTAGTCTGTATAGCTCAAACACCGCGGGTAAGAGCCACGCCCCCCTCGACCAACACGTTGCTTTTGTTTAGTTGGACCGATAGCTCAGGATAGATGGGATTAATAGAAGATGGCTACTCTGACGGAAAAAATAAAACCAAATAAAATTAACAGAGAACGTTTTAGTCTGTAGCTTGCTAGACTTTAGCAGAAGTTAGCATGGTTAAAGATCAGAGGTCAGATTGGCTGTACTGTGTGTCAATCGAAAGACAATTGTCATGGTGCAGATGGATGTCATGCGACCTACCTGCACTCCCTTTGCGATAGACCAGTCGATCGTGATCGACGTATTGGGCACCCCTGGTTTAGGGTATGGTTGGGTAAAGGTTAGGCTCAGGGGGTTAGTTGTGATGGTTAGGGTTAGGGGCTGAGTAATGCATTATGTCTATGAAAGTCCTCTATTCATTGAAGTGTGTGTGTGTGCATGTGTGTGTGAAGGGGAGTGAGAGGAATTGTGTTTGAGCTGCGTATCACTGCAGGCATCCTAATAACCCAGCAACTGTGCTGACTCCCACACACACACATGCACAAACCCTCGCTCGCATGCACACACACACACGCACGCACACACACACACACACACACACACACACACACCACCTTGCTTGCCTATCTTTATTATTATTGGCAGCCTGTGGCAGTGGACTGGAAAATTCCCATAGAGAAACAAACCAGCATCTGCATATTACAGGTCTGCCTCACGTCTGCCGCGAGTGAATAAATTAATACATGAATAACAATGAAAGTCACCATGAGTTGGTGACTCTGCTGTGCGCTGCTTTTGTGTGTGTTGCTGTGTGTGTTTGTCTGTCGGGAGGAGGTGTACTTGTCACTTTTGTCTTTGCTCAGCAGGGCTCGCTCAGTATTCACGTTAACCTACAAAGATCTAATCGCCGAGATCACAAGTCAGGTGACCAGTAGGAAGCATCAGGAAGTGTATTTGAGTCTTTTATTCTGATTCTTAGACAAATGATCAATGGTAGACTTTTGACTTTCAAACACAGATGACGTTAATGCAATTGTAATATTAAAAATCACCTGCATGTCATTTCCATTAGTGAGACGAGTCTCCACCCCCCTCCCAGTCTCCGCCCCTTCTCCCAGTCTCCGCCCCCTCTCCCTGTCTCCATCCCTTCTCTCAGTCTCCGCCCAGTTCACTAAATCTCGTCTACTCCATCTTGAGGATGCATCTCCAGGGATACGAGACCATTTTCTGCCGATTCCTCGAGGGCTCTCATGAGATCAGATCTAATCCTTAAAACAGCCCGATTCTGGCATCCCATAGTACTCTCCATTTGTTGGCATGCATGGAGCTGACTGAAGGATGAAAAGCATGTGTGAACTTGGGAAGTGTGAGGAAGAGCAAACATCAGACGTTCAGAAACAGCCAGATTCTCAACTCTTCTACTTGAGTATTTTTCCCTGGATCTCGGTCAAACCTATGAAACCTTCACAATCCCGAAGGTTCCATCTTCTCTGTCTCCATCTGCCCTTTTTCTGTTTCTCTCTTCTGGCCGTACGGCTGGTAATGAGTCACTCTGCTGTAAATTGGCCCCTCTAAAGGCTTTTGAGGTGGAGGTGTGATGGGAGCTCAAAGGGGCTCTTCTCCTTCCATACAGAAAACCTTTCATGGGGCTTTTTGCCAAGAATCAGAGGCTGAAATAATCTAAAAGAAGCTCATCATGTTGATGCTGGAACTGAACCGGTAAATCACAAAGATTATAAATGATTCGAATTGTGATCATAGAGAATAAATAAAATAAAAATGAGAATGAGCCCAGCGGAGGGAGAACCGGCGGCCACACGAGGTGATTGCATGGACAAAACATTGTTGGATGATATTTGTTGACATTTAGCAGATCGTTTAACAGACACGAGCGTCGGGGCTAGCCGGGCCAGGATGGCTTTGACAAGCGCTCCGGCCCGGAATGACTCGGCCTTCTCCACAGACGCCGCCGGTTGACCCGTCGCGGAAGGATTTCTGAGAGATGTGGCCCTCTGCCCCCGGCCTTCTGAACGCCCCGCCTCCTGTATCTCGCTCCACTGAGCCCTGCGGGTCAACCAGACACAACCGCTGACCTTTTGCCAGAGTTTCCTCTGCCCTCGCAGTGAGGGCGACACCCTAGGGCCAAACGGAGGAGGGGACAGTGGGCAGAAAGGGCAAAGGGCAGGAATCCTCAGCCCTGGCGCATTTACATCACCAGAAAAACACACTGCAAGGGCGGAAAAACGACCTGAGCAGAGTTCTCTACTAAATTCAGCTGCATAATGTTGATGATGACAAACTGATGACAGATTTTCCCGACGTCTGATCCCTGCGCCTCTTCGCACTGCACTAAGCTGCAATTTGCTATGAAAGCCTGGCTCTGCGGCGCGAGAGGCCTCTCGCTCTGCTGGGAGGGGTTAAAAAAAACAGGAAAATGATGAACAAACATGAAACACAGATGCACGAGCGCATCCAAGCAGAAAATCCCCACTTTAATCCAATTTCTCACGCTTTATTACAGCCTGAGTGATAGTCAGACAGGCTGTGATGAAGAAACTAACGACGAAGACGAGGCTCACCTTAAACACACACACACACACACACACACACACACAAATAGTCTAAATTAGATTTCTTATCTCAATGCATCATCGTGACGATCTGGCTCTGTTCTTTTGTTTTCCTGAAGCAGGAACTTTCTCTTTTAATAAAAAATCAAAGCAGAAACATACTGTATCTAAAGTTCAGGGTTTGTGCAACAGACCTTTTCTTTATTACACAAATGAAAATGTCAAATCCAGGCCTCAGAAACCCAAAGCATGACAGATATACCAGAATCTGAAAAGAGCTTCACATTTCTGTGAACACAGCTGTGGTGATGATCTCCGTAACCTCGTGGTTATGGTCCTTTTTGGTACCATCCTTAAATTCTCTTCATGATTTAACAATATTTGAATGAGCAGCAGGTTTTGCTCATATGAAACAATAAGATACCAAAAGGAATGCAAAAAAAGTTCCATCTTTAAATATTGTTCTTGCTGTGTCATTGTCTGAGGAGAGGAAGAGGAGGAGAGGAAGAAAGAGGAAAGAGCCTGAACCTACTGTCAGCCCAGTGAAGCAGACACAGCGGGAAATAAGCAGCGACATGGAGACGATTTGTTGGAATTAACACACACACACACACACACACACACACACACACACACACACACACACACACACACACACAGTCGTGTCTCAATCATCATAATGATTCTTCACTGTACGTTCAAGAGCTAACATCCACACAGATGCAGCAAACTGTGCTTTTTATTTTCAGCACAAATTAGAGCACTGGCGCATTCTAAAATTATTGGTGCACACATACTCTGACACACACACACACACACACACATGCAGGGGAGAGGAGAGCGGTGGTGGAGATGAGGACACAGCAGGGCTGACTGCCTTGGGGAGTCAACAGAAGGTGAGCAGAGATAAGGCTGTGTGATTGTGACTGCATGTCAGAGAAAATCTGCACAACACAACAGTTTCCTTATTCACACATGCATGCACACACACACACACACACACACACACACACACACTGCACATCACACAAACTTTCCTATGTTTATTCTGCATCACCTGCAGCAAAGCAGAGTTTAGAGCACGCGGTCTGGGCAAATCCCCACTTTTGTTTCATGCTGATGCGCCCAGTAACCCGACACATGGAGTCGACCTCAGCAGGCGTTTACGAAGCAAACAGAATATTCCAAATGACTCCTGCCTTCTAACAAGAATGTCTGAGCTGCACTTTTATCACCCCAGAGGAGAAAAAAAAGCATTCCTTTTCACCCCGTGGACATGTTACAGGATAATCAGCTTTTTCCTGCTTCTGCTGAAAATATGTAAAGGAAATGACAATATTATTATTAAACACACACACACACACACACACAGTTTAAGCGTATGCATTCTAATTTCACACTGGCTGTGGAAAATGGTTTTTTTACCAACCACTATCTGCATCTGCATATTTTATCGTGTCTTGGATGTAAAGAATTGCCAAAGATGGCTGAAGAAGAGCAACTTCCTCGCTGCAGAGCCCTGACAGAGACTGTGACTGGAATGACAAAACCGCATCACTGCCAGGAACAAAACCATCAAACCCCAGCAGCACTTAATTAGCTTCTTACTTGCTGACTTCACTCAGTCCGGCTCCACTTGAGTGTGTGTGTGTGTGTGTGTGTGTGTGTGTGTGTGTGTGTGTGTGTGTCTTCACTGAAGGCTCTGTTTGATCATATATTAGAAAATATAATCCAATTAGTTTAACTTCTATTAAACACAAGCAGGCAATAGTGGACAGTGAAGGGTGTGTGTGGGTGTGTGTGTATGTATGTGTGTGTGCGCGCGTGCGTGCGCCTGTGTGAGATTCTGTTATGTGTTGCACTGTTGTTTGGACTGGAAAATGCATCCTGCAGCACCTACCTGTGTTACTGGACACCTTGCCATTGCTGATCTGCTTGAGTCTCTTCTGGTGGGATTTGCCATTGTAGTGGATCTGGGCCTGCGCGGCTGAGTTTAGCTGGATGTTGCAGACTTCACACAACATATACCTGCGCTGTTTTCCCTCCCGTTTGGATTTGTGGAGTGCAGAAGGCAGAGAAACCCCTAATGAGCGTTGGTCCTGCACCGCACCTTCAGCCTGGTTTGTCTCATCATCTATCTGCATGTCCAGTCCGCTGGAGAAACTTCTGCTGTCCAGCTCAGTGTTTAACACATCTGATGGGCTGTACGGATGTTTCATGCCTTTAAAAAAAAAAAAAAAAAACAATAGATAAATACTGTAGATGCATAAATAAGTCACAAAGAGCAAGATCCTGCTGGCATATTTTTGCGCTTTGAGTGCAGTAATGCACCACTAGGGGGAGACAGAGGGCTTCATAGTGGCTCTCTGTGGACCACAGTGGCCCTGGAGTCAAATAGTTCCATTTGTGATGATTCCATGTGCTCTTCTTTTCTGTACAGGCCTGCAGCTCACTCCCTGTGTGGGTCAGCAGACCAGAAAACGACCAGGAGTGAATGGCTTAACAGCCGTGATGATGTTTGCTGAAGTTAAGGTTCAAATAAGAACAGTCGAAGCAAATTTATTAAATAAACATGCATGTGGATGCTCTGGCTGAATCATTTCTCCCACTTTGCACATGGAACTTGAGGACAGTGAAAACAGCCTGACCTGGACTTAAAAGGGTTAAAAGGTTGGGACAAAAGGAATGAAACAAGATGGCATTATTCTAGAAAGAAAAATATCACGCAACACCTGCTCTTCACACACAGGCTCCTGTGGTTACACAAGAATCCCTCGCAACGCTCCACTCTCAGCTGTCGCCCCTGCAGATCCATAAATAAATAAAAGGTAGGTCTTCAGAAGCTCTGTAAAAGACTGAGACATTACCGCAGAAAAAAAGTCCCTGAAATACACCCAGCTGTGCATTCAGCTGCTGGCTTTTTGCCTCCACCTCGTTATTTACGTAAACACCCACCCACACACACACACACACACACACACACACACACACACAGGTTAAAAAAAATGTTGTTGGGGCAAGCGTCCATGAAAGCTGCTATTCACGTCGCCAGTCTGGGAGCACTCAAGAGGCTCCATCAGATGTTTTCTCAAAAGCAAGGAGCAGCTCTGCTCTCTGGCACCGAATGAAAAAATTCTCTTGTGGTCTTAACCACACAACCTACAAACGCTTGCTCTGCCAAACTCTGCGAGCCGCTTCAACTTAGCATGGCTGTAAAAACGCAAACGTCCCCGACGACCCACGGACAACAAGCCACCACCTTCATTAGACATAAAACAAGCCCAAATAACAGGAAGTCAAAGAGTAGCCTCGTTGGATTCAGACTTCATTTAAAAAAAAAAAAAAAAGTTTGTCACCGGCAGTCAGCTGCTTCTTATTCCACGTTTGAGGACAAATTTGTTTTGTTGATTTTTGCTTATTCAATGATGAATATTTCTCTTCTTTCTCACAGGCACCTCTCCCCTCATCCATCTGTCCAGGAAGCAGTTCATCACTTCTGACATGAAACCCACAGCTCTGCCCACCAGCCCACTGCGCTGGGCACCTCTGCGCATGGACGCATGCGGCCTCCTCACTCACACTCAGGCGAATGGAGGACACACACACACACACACACACTCGCACAGACACACAGCAGCTGCTCTCAGATTTCATAAACAGATCATAAGCAGTTCAGGGCGCATGCATAAATGAACAAATGCCACTAAATTCATCTTCTGCTGCCTGGAGCACCTGGAATGAATTCAGTAATTCAAAAGAAATTCAATTTAATCGAACAAGCGAGAACAATCAGGAGAACCAGTCTGAGTACAGCAGCTAACAGACGATAACAGAACAAGAAGGAAAAGGTAGTGAGAGCTAAACGGATGTACAAAACATGAATCAAAAGTCATTCCTAACATTAAATAACCTCGACGGGAGATGATGTCAGGAGGACGTCCTCTTTATCACAGGGGGAGGATATGAAAGAGCACCCAGAGCAGCTCACTACATCAACTGACAGACAAGAAAATAGGAAGAAATGAGAGAGCGAGAGAGAGAGAGAGAGACAGACTGACAAACGAAGCTCCATCTCTTCTATAATTTGCACAATCTGCCTTTCATTAATGTCACTGCTCACACAAGCAACAGGCTGAGGTCTGATCTGTTTACCGGATCAGTGATGACAGCGAATAAGCTCTCTAATGAGTGTAATTACACACAAGTCAGTGGTGAGCGTGTCGAAAAAAAGACACCTGAGTGAAAATCTGCCGATCCTGTCAGCCTCCATGCAAGTCTGGGAGCAAATAAAAGCGGTGGCACATCATGTGTTGCGATGTTGGCTCTAATCTTTGTTTACAGCAATGTCTCTGCACACAGGAAGGCCATTTGTGTGTATGTGTGTGTGTGAGAGAGTGCATGTGTGTCCTAGTAAAAAAAATCGTTTCACCAGAGGAAATTTATTACAAATCAGGCTGATCTTATCACTGCATATGTGCATGCGCACACATCAGACAGAGGCCACTGGAAAAAAGATAAAAGAACAAGAAGCTAGATTGAGAAGGAGATTAACGGGGCTAGCAGGTTGGGGGGAGGGCTGCTGCAACTACAGAAGAGTCCTGAAAAGTTCCTACGTTACCTAATCTCACCTGCACACAGATTTTAGGGAACTCGCTGTTGTTGGATTTGCGTGTGCTGCGTCTCGCAGACAAGAAAAAGCAAATTGGTGAAACGATGCGCATGCGATGAACCTGTTCTGATGCTGATGTAGCCGTATCCTTGGCAATAAAGAGAAATCAGTTAGCCTGAATATTAAACAGTCGACATCTGTTCTGTTGAAGGTGAGCCGAGGCCAGCTGTGTTGCATGGCGTCATCACATCCTGAATTGAGCTCTTTCAAACAGAACGTGTGTGTGTGTGTGTGTGTGTGTGTGTGTGTGTGTGTCCTTAATCCTTTTTACTGTTCTCAGACTTATTTCTTGTCTCCTAATCTGCCATAGATGGTTTCCAATTGTTGGAAAGATTTCTTTTCTCGGTATCTGAATGAGGTTTATATTTCTCTGCTTCTGGATTTTAAAAATAGAAAAAAATAAAGAAAAACACCGATTTCACCACACATTCAACTACAGGTGCTGCACTGCCTTTTAAAAGCTCAATTACAGCAACCGCTGTGGAGATAGGAGAATAAAAGCATGTGGAGCCTTCTGACTTTTTTTGTTTTCATTTCTGTTAAACATTAATCACCATTTAAGTTTTAAATGATAACTGAAAGGAAAATGTTCAAAGTGCATTTATTTCAAAAAGCTGAAGAGAGTAATTTTAACTCATTGTGTGACCAGTCTGTACTTTTATTTTTCTCTTTTTATCAAAGTGCATCCACTCAACTTTCCTTGTTAACCACCAATCAAATCTTGGAAGAGAATTGTGATAAAAAACAAGTTGTACAATCAGTAAAATATACGTCTACTGACATCATCGGCCAGTTTTTGGTTTCAACCACACAGAAAAGACCAGTTGAGCATCCACAGCGGCGGCGCTAAAGTTAGCGAAAGCAGGGGGGGAAAAGTTCAGTTACAGCACACATTCAGCAAAACAACTGCCCAGTAAAAGTAACCTCAGATGTCAGGAGCAGTTCCACACGTCCGCAGACATGATTGGTCTGAGGTGAAACCCTGCTCACGGTGACAAAGCTCACTCACTGGTTCTTCTCTGCAGGGAAAAGGGCTGTTGGCTTCAGCCAGTCAGCCAGCGTTACAAAGCTGCTTTCTATTTGTCTGCTGCCACAAACACCAAGTTAATGAGTGTGTTTTAGTTCCGAGAGGCATGTGCTGGCATTCAGTGACCAGCATATTCAGAAATAGCAGCAAGGACATTTGCACCAGCTCAGCCAAACACTCTGAATAATCGACAGGCGCTGGTTCACCCCTTCACTCGCTGGTCAAGGTGGGCGAAGGGCTGATCTATCTGGTGGTATATCTAGTATATGATGCCAGAATATGTCAGATCACTATCCCGATTTTACATTTGGAGCCATTTTCTCTAAAATGTTTCGGCCATGAACGAAAGCGTAGCCTAATATTTGTGGTTCTAAATTGGATCTAAAAAAAAAAAAAAACAAAAATAAAAAACAACTATTAAAAAAATGACAATAGGATAAGTAAGACTGATGTAGCAGGGTCCACCCATCTCTTTGTGTCAATACAACTGTCTTTTTGGTCTAATACACTGCAGCAATCTCTAAAGCCCATCCAAGCTCCCACAAAACACTGTAATTTTCCCCTCACAGTTTGTTTGACAAACGGGGGCTGCGTGCACGCTGCAGCCTGGCCCTGCAAGCGTGACTGATGGAGAAAGGAGGAAACAGATTGCATTCAGGATAGAAGCGACGAGGGAGACGGATGGAGGTTGGGCACAGGTGCAGCACGGGTTGGTCTTTTTTCCAAATGCTCTTTTCTACATTTGTTTATTCACAAAACAAATGATCATAAGAGTAAAAGACTCATGTAAATCAACCACGCGCTTCATAATAGGAAGACAAATCTAATGCTAACTGCATGAAACTGTGAACTCTGCAGCTTTTCCTTCAAGGCTTCAGGCTGCGTTACATACAAAAGACCACAGGGGCGTCGTAATGCTGCCTCACACTGCTTTTGCAATTAGAAAAGACCCAATGAAACACAGAATCAGGGACGCTTGTTGATACAGCACAAATGTACTGCTTCTATTATAGGTGGAGGATAATTGAATTTACACTGTAAACGATGGTTTGGAAACAGTGGAATATTGTTGCACTGCTCCCATTAGCTGCTGGTTGTGCTCCTCGGAGCAGAGAGTAACTCCTGAACCTTACATTCTTCCTACATATTTTAGGGCTGTTTTTCAACTAATTGCATTTCATTGATGGAATATCTTGGACATCTTACTACAGCATTGCTGCATCCACCCCACACTTCTCACAGATAGACAAACTGATGAAAAATCCATCCACAGACCACCGATCACGTCAAAGAAGCAATGATGAAGACGTCTGCATGCTGTCAGCAAAGTGATCCAACTGTTCCTTCCAGCGCCGTGTTTGTTCTGCCTGATCAGTTCAGTTCAGTTCGCGCTGATATTCTGATTATAATGGCAAACATGCAGCGAACTTGCATGTTTCCAGAACACAGAGCAGCACAGTTTCCCGCTTATCCCTCATCTTCGTCCACATTAAACACAGAGACTAACATGATTCCTATTGACACTGGCTCTCCCTCTCATTTAGAAACTACCAGTTTAATTCTCCATTTTCTACTTCCTGCATCCAGCTGAGGGTAAAGTAAAAGGAAGGAAGAGTTTTCGCCGCTCGCAAGCCTTCCTAATGAGCTGCTTCCGCTCATCTGCAGTTCATATTTGGGCCTTGATGAGGAGAGCTAATTACTGCACGAGCCTCAGCCCTACCTGTCCTTGATGACATTAGTTCTGTAGCAGGAAATTCGCCAGACACAGGTAGCTGAGGTAGCCTTTCCTGAACGTGGAAGGAAAAACTGACATCTTTGATGTAAACATGAGAATTTCTGGCCTGGAAATGCTAACAATACGGCCTGGAATTTTAATGGGAATGGATGCAGAACGGCTGCCATAACAGTGACTTCAAATGAAACGTAAGCCGCAACAGTTGACACGTGCACAGTTACACAAACGGGCCCCATCAGCACTCTCAGAAGAGGGGCCGTCCTGACGAGTGGATCCAGATAAAGAACACTGCTGCTGCTCCCAAGCCGCTGTTTCAGCAATTAAATCAGGTGTCAGCTGCACACAACTATTCATTGAAGTGTGTGTGTGTGTGTGTATCCAGCTATGAACTATGATGTTGATGTGGGCAGCTGTTCCTTCCAAGAAGCTGCCCTGCATCCATCAGCGCCCATCACACACTCAGCAAGAGGGAGGATTATCTGCCCGGCTTGTGTTCTTATGCTACTCACAAGCACATAATAAAGTAAAAGAAATGACTGAAGGTACATGTACACTTCTGAAATCACATCAGTTCAGTGAGAAACTGCCCACCTGTGTGCAGCATGACAAAGGTAGCATCCACGTGAGCGGCAGGACTCAAATGTTCTCAGAGATACATCAACCGAAAAATCACACCGACTCGCTTTTGTGCCACTTTTTCCGCAGATAATAACACACATTCTCACCGCCGTCCTCAAGCTGAAAAGGAAAATGGGATTCAGAGCGGTCCACTTTCCTCTGATGGAATTCTGATGCTCATGTGACCACCAGAGGTACCTTCAGTTGGGACCCGAGTGCATGCAGTCACATATAAACATCATTCATTAAATCCAGTAATCTCTTTTAGTATAATCTAGGAAATAATTCCTGATGTAAACAAACCAATAACCAGGGAAAGTTGAAGGTGAGCCGAGGCCAGTGTTGTGTTGCATGGTGTCAGAGAAAGTGTGAAGAATAAGCTACTAGAAATTTAAAGAATCCTGAAAAGCCTTTGCAGACTTATTCTTTACTAGCAGCATCAAAATAGCAAATTCTTCTGTTAAAATAACACAATGGGTGGAGAACAAATCTTGTAAAACCGTACATGCTGTTCTTCTGACGTATTAGACATTATAATCAGGTCGAATATGAATAAAAGGCTGGGTCTGGGCTGCGAACACGGCCGTGATCGATGCAGTCGGAGTAATCAGAGTGAGAGCTAGCGGCGGCGCTCCTGCAGAGACGCCAGTGGCACAGGCACAGATGTGGCGGAGCGGGGATGAGTTTAGGGAGAAAGGCTCCGCCAACCCTGGACAAAACACACGCCAACACCTCAAAAAGGACTAAAGAGAAGAGACAGACTCATGCTGGCATTTCGATGCTTTTAAAAAAGATGTATGTGGATGTTAGAGCTGATGAAGAAAGAAAACCGACTCGTTCATACATCAGCAGGCTTAAATCAGCCTCCACGCATATGTGGGTGTTAATTCAGAACACAGCCAACCCTTTAATGCAAATCAACACGTGTGTATGCGCCATGGTCACAGCTTACCTGCAGAGCTAGTTCCCAAATCTGAGACTTTTTTTAAAGACTTAAATCTGCAGGAGTCAGTAAAACTTCTTTAATAAGATTAAGTTCTTCTTTGATTAGAAGAAATATAACCTTTTAGCCTTTTATTATTTCCAAGAGCTCATTGACAGACTTCGCTGTACGTTTTCATTATAGAGATGACCAATATTCATATTCATCAGCAGGGCAAATTATACAAATGAGAGAGCTAGAGAATAGAGAAGGGTGATGATTATAAGTGTAGTTAAGGTAATCACTAAAGTGATGATGATGACACATGAAGCAGAGTGGAAGCAGGAACCCAACTCCTCTGCAGATGGATGAAAACGCTCACCGTAAACACCTTCCTCGCAGGAAGCACACGTTTCTGTGACAAATTACGCCGCTATTACTCATTAATTCATTCATTCAGGAGGGCGAAGGGAGGCGTGCAGCCATTACAAGCCCTTTTACACAAACAGCAGAGGGGGCTGGCAAGTGAAGGCAGAGAAATGAAATCACTTTTCTAACAGCAAATGAACTGTCACTACTGATACAGAGAGTGTCCCTCCATCACTGAGAGAGAGAGAAAGAGATGGAGGGGTGAGGGGTTGTAAAAATGAAGAAATGTGGGGAGACACACAGATGTGGAGGGAGATGTCTGCCTACACTGACATGGAGCTGGAGTGGCTCAGAAGTGATGAGCAGCTGGGATGGTCTGCAACACAACACACACACGCACACGCACACACACACTCTACCCATCACAACTAAAAGCCTAACCCTAGCCCAGTCCTGTGTGTCTGGGTCAGCTGTGCTTCTGCTATAGTTGGAAGACATTTCAGCTGTCCTCCACCCGGCGTCTTCACAGACTAATCCGCTCTCTTCTGGTCCCACCGTTCAAACCCAAACCCAGCTCTCAAATGAGGGCACATCTGAAACACCTCCCCCTGTCCACTGAGGGGATTTCAGTCCTGTGCAGATTACTCACCATCTGTTACACCTGATGATGATAATAACCTCGCGCAGAAATCAGCCCCCATCCCTCCACACCTCACCCCACCCGCGACAACAGTCTTCTGGAGCACTGGAAGTGAGGAAGACTTGGTTTGTGCTTTGCGATTAGGGTGTGTTTTACGCACTGACAGCACGAGTCAAACACACACTCACACACACTCAAGTGAAGGACAGTGGATTACAGGTCATCGGGGGTTTAGTGTGTAATTCAAACCATTTTCCATCACATTTGTACTCACTCGATGGCTGATCCCGGCTGATTAACATGCCAGTCAGTGGGGAGGGCACCTGCTGTACTGGCTGTACCATCTTTGAAATAACGTCTCTCAGAGACAGAGTCAGATTATATTCGATTAGTGCTTATTATCATTACCTGCAATAACAGCTGTAGTACAAGCTAAAACTGAATTATCCCAGAGAACCATGAGGTTAAAAACCTCATGGTTTTAGGGAAGTGATGTTTTCTAAATGTTACCAATGTTTAAAATTAAATAATAAATGAATTTCTACTGAACTTATATTAAAGGACCGGGGCAGACGCCGATGCAGATGTTTTGGGATGTTTGTGGCTCCATGAACCCAAAAGGAAACTGAGTGTGAACCACACACACATCACTCATTTCAAGATGCAACAGCAACTGCAACAGCAACACCCGCAGTTGTCGTTTTAAGACCGCACCACTCTAAATCACAGAATAATCCTTATTTAGGAGCATTTTCCATGTGCCACCTACGTCCAATGACATGTGCGCCTCCTCTACGCTGCAGCCCTGCAGCTAAACTGTAGCATTTTCTGGTGGATTACTTTGGTTTTAGTTTACACACACGCACTGGCACACAGACAGCAGGGATTAAGTACGGTGCACGTGACTCCAATCTTGTTCAGTTATTACTGTCTGAGAATGTACAACGGCTGACATTCCTGGATGAGACCAGCTGTGTATATTAAGAAGCTGTTTTGCTGGTTTTAATATATGAATGACCTCTACATGCGTACCTTAGCCGGTGATTATCTTTCATCCATGAAGGGATAAATGTTCTGGGAAATTGGCTCTCAACCACATGCCAGTATAGGTTGTGCTTTCTTTTCATCTTTGCAAAATCCCCATCAGATAAAGTTCCTTTCAAATAATGAAGGATGGCGACAAAAAAAGGTCGGCCGTCCGAAACGTCACGACAGCGTAGGACGGATTTAGCCTTTAGCCATGAATGTGTCTGTGAAAGAGACCCGTAGGGGTGTGTAACATCAGCATCTGTGTGTTCACAACCAGGAGGATTTTCCCTCAGCTACACCTCACTGCATACGACCGCTAACGACCGAACCATCGACACATCACGGTCATTCAACGGCGCTTTCACGTTAACACGTCGGGGTTCTTCCAGCTGAACTAAAGTAGATGTGACGTCCAGCCTGTTTCAGCAGCCGCAGCGGTGATTTCATAACTATCCTGTTGGCTTGTCAGTCGCTGACCCTGAAAGAGGAAGAAGCTTATGGGCTGACAGTGGTTGTGCATATGCAGCATATAGATCCAGTCCAAGCAGCAGACAGCCTGAGGGCTTCCCGGAACCAGCCACAGATTCCTGGGGGAGCTGTAGTTTTACTGCAGGGTGAAATCCCTTCAGATGAAAACTTCACTTGGTGAGCTCAGGTTCGGTTGACTCAGACCCGAGGACTCATTCGTCACTTCCCACACAGTCTCTCTTATATCGAGCCCCCTGATTCCTTTCAAATTAGACTGAACCACTCCAAATCTCTAATCAACCCACACTTGACGGACAGGAGAGAGTGTCCTCACACCCACGTCACCAGCCTGGAGCCTCACTTTTCTCATCACCAGCCTCTGTGTTTGTGAAAGCCCCCGGTTTTGGTGTCAACACTGCAATTTCTGATATAAACGATAAATGTGTTTTGGACATCAAGGAAGTGGTCCAGGCCAGATGAAGCCAGAGTGGTTTACTTGGCCTGAGCCGGACCAGGCGCTGCCCGTCTTGATGGTTAGAACATTAATTACTCAGATCAAACAAAACTCTGCAACATCCTGCAAATCCTTTCGGCGCTTGCAGCAACAGATAAAATCGATGTGGAACACCAAAAGCGCTCAGCAAAACGACACTTTTAATCAATTCAAGTCCAGCAAAAAAGAAAAAAAAAAACACTAACACAAAAAAACCACACAAAACGGCTAATTACAGACAGTTAATGAAAAACCGAGGAAAAGGAAAGAGGCTTAAACACGCTCTCAGCTAAGAATGAATGACAGGACAGTTAACTTTAGTTATTGGAGATAAAATAAAAAGACGTCACTGGCGCGCATCAGGGCAATCATAATTTGTTGTTTATTATCTTTAGAAAACTGACAGCAAAATAAACTCAAGTGTAAAACGCTGAGTCAGGCATGGTCTAAAAGAGCTCGTATTTTACTGCATTTATGGATCCAGGAAAACTGTAAATTTGATTAAAATACACCAATTTTTGGGTTGTTCAACATCCTTTTAGGGCCATTTCAGGGTTTAAAATGAGCCGGAAGGCGTGCGCGTATGGATGTTCTTTGAAATGTTATTAAAGCTAGAGGTATCATAGAAGGATCTTTAATTTACAAGAGTTTGGAGCTCATTTAGGATTCTGTGTTTATAGCACTGCTTACAGTGGAAAATGTTCCTTTCTGACGAAATACAGCTGCAACAGCTCCTGAAAACGGCTCCGTGGGCGATCAGGACTCTACCTACAGCCGGATGTTGACGGCACATGTCTGACAAAGTGTAGGCTGGCAGCTTTGTGCCAGCGGTGACGTTAAATGCATTGCCACGTTTTACACGCTTTACTAATTCATTCAGTTTTTCTCCTTCCAGAATGCGCAAGATTCACAAAGAAACGCAGTCGCAGTTCATTTCTTCTCACCGCTTCTTAAAAAACGGGCCGCGATAACACGACTATGAGTAGAGCTTAAAAAGAAGGCAAGCTTCTAGACATAATCTACAATGCAATCGTGCAAGCTGGAGGTAGATAAGACGGGGAAGAGGGAAAAGGAATGACCGCTAAAACTGCTGAAATAGCACCACAGGCGAATGGTTGAGCAACAATCATAACTGGAAAAAAGTTGTGCGTATGATAAACATTCAGCTCCATCCTCAGCTGTCTGATTGGCGTCCCCCTCCACCTCTTCCTCCCTCCACCCTCTCCCCTCTTCCTCACTGATGTTTCTGCATCAGGGTGATGAGTCAGGGAGCAGGAAGGGGTCTAATGTATTTGCATTGGCTCATTTCCTTTCCTAATGGGAGACATGGGAGCATAGCAGCACACAGAAATTGGGCCTGCGGGCTGGCTGTGGGTGGGTGGGAAGGCTCGAGAGAGCTGGGGACAGACCCAGAAGAGAGGCTGGAAAGAGAAGTGCCGATTGATAAGGTGTATTCTGGATGAAACAGCCGCACAAATGTCAGGTGAGTCATCTGTAACTAGCTAATTAAAGTGAAGGTAATGGTGTGATTCCCTGCTGCAAAGCTCTTCACCTCCTCATTCTGGGAGCTCACTGATTCATCCACTGATCGATGGTGGTACTAGTTTGAGCGCGTTTCTGCACCTTTGCATATCACCGAGGGCTCATTGGTTCTTGTCAGAAGAGGAGAGGCCTGTATATTATTCCCATGACAACATCATGCTTGATATGCCAGTGCGAGTCATTAGGCAGGGCGCCATTATCGGGTGATGCATGGCAAGAAGCTACATCCTCACAGAGAAATGTGCACCAAAATATCCCCACCATGCTTTCTGCAAAGCAGATGAGTCTGGAGAGAAAGCGTTCTTTCACTGCTGAAGAGTGAGCTGCATTAAATAAAGATTAAGAGAAGAATAAAAGAATATGAGCCAGTAACCGTCTGCCCCCATCCTCCAGCTAAAGGAGGAGGTTTGAGAACATGGTGATGCTGCTGAAGAAGTCATCTTACCTTCTAATCACTGCACCGATGTGGTAAGATGACAGCAATCACAGCTGCAGATCTACACGGGACGGCCATGAAGCTGACCTCACCTGTTTTGTTCGCTCATGCAGAGAACGAGCACGAGCTCCAACAGCAGTTTGTGTTTTTGGAGCTCGTGCTTGTTCCCTGCACCACGGTCCTCCACCCTTCTTTAATCGTGGTTGACATTTAATTAAAGTAGTTAATGTGTGCCAAGGACAGAGTACACCGTATTAACAACTTTTCTTTCTTGCTTAATGGGACGTAACTGAGCTATTTTGAGTGCATGTTGAGGGAAAAAGAACGGAGCTTAGTCTATTAGTCAGAAACCAGAGCATCTCCCTCAAGTGGATGAAGGTCAGTGTCACTCCCGTTTTTGGGCTAACCGCTCGTCATCCAAGCACTTCACAAGGCAGACTGGGCTTATTAACATAAACACCAACACAGGAGAAAGCTTTTAGCACAAGAACAAGGCAATGGGACTCTTCTCTCATTTATGTAACACCGCTCCCATGTGTAAAAGGACCACGGCGCAGAAGCTTCCGCGGGTGTGAATAAGAGGAAGCACCACCTCCCTGCCAGCTTCCGCTGGTAAACTAGTGGGGATCGACTCTGCTAATGCTTTTTGGCTTCGGTGATCACAGACCAGACAGGAAAAACATTAGAGCGCAAAAAAATCAAAAATCAAACTGCACTCAAAAGGCTCAAAGGTGGTGCATGGCAGAAAGGGAGATGGCAGGAAAACACACACACACACACAGAGGTGCAATGTGTTCCAGCCCATGTGAGTCCTCCACTGTACTAACGGCGTGGACCAGAAGACGAACAGAAATGGCCTCTGTGTTTTCCACTACTCATGAGGAGCCAGCCTCCCTGCAGGCAGCCTCAAATCTGCGTTTAGACGCGAACCTGAGCGTGAGGAGACCGTGTGTACATCCGCCACAGTAAAAGTTTACTTTACACGGCGCGTGGGCAGGTTGTCGGGAGCCGCCGGCGGTAGTGACTCAGTGCAGACTGAGAATATGGATTTTTGTTTTTTTCATGCAAAGACGTCGACTGAGAAACAACAAAGATGTCTGACCTCATTAAAGATGTCACATTCATACATAAAAAAGATTGTAATTCTGCTGCAGCCTGCTGGAAAGACTGGCTGTGAGGAATCCTGGTGTGTTTGTGAGAACATAATGTAGAAAGCAGTGACATGAATGAGAAACAGGGAGAGAGAGACCCTCTCTGGAAATGAGCACCTTTAGCACATGTGACTGGATAGAAGTCTAGCAAGCGGTGGCGTGCCTCGGCTGATGTCGGCCGCTGCTGAGAGGGATTCTAAACTGGAGCTAATGGGAGCGCTTGAAAAGCAGAGAGCTGCAGCCTTGCATTCTTTGCCCATTCTCAGCCCACCACTTTAACACATGAAGAGGCCAGAAGCACATTACACACCTAACCCCCCCCACCCACACACACACACGCGCGCGCGCGCGCACACATAAACGCCAGTGCAGTGAATAAATGAAAAACACCTCAGCTGTAACACAGAGCAGGAGACGGATGAAGAACAACACGTCCACACAGGCTTGGCTCCGCTCACACATGGGAAGGGCTGATAATCTGCCTTTTAATCAGAGGCCAGGCTGCTGCTGAGACTAAGCCAAGGTCCATTGTGAGGAGGTGGCAGACGTGAATGGAGGACGGCTGCTGAATTATATCCCCAATCCTGAGTCAGTCTTTACGTCAATAGCGGCATCGCGGACCCGTCTTTAGCATCACCGACGCTATCTGGAGCAACACTTATCAATCACGCCCCCCCTTCCCCCCACAGAGAGGTTCAATATACTTGTTTTACTTATTATAAAGTAAAACAAGCGTGTGTTCCTCAGCTCCATCCTTCCAGATGCTGGGGTTGATGGCAATCAGCATGGACCAGATGTCATTCCAGCCTAATCGATGAGCATGAAGGTGGAGATGGGGGATTTGGTGCCACCTCCTGTGGGATGTAATGACTCTGATGGCTGCTATCTGGAGTCGTGAGACACAGAGAAGTGCTGAGGTGAAAGGCAAAAGGCAGGATGTGTAGAAACACTCTATGGCATTCAAACACACTGGCAGGCAGAGGCAGGCTGTTGTGTTCAAAAAAGATTGTTTCTATTGAATACCAGCACTTCCTCTGATTTATTTGGCGCAGTCTTCTCCAGAGTTCACAAGATGATTGATTCAGGTCAAGTGCAGGACGAGTGGAACTACTCAGGAAACACTGGAAATATCACACTCTTCTGCCTAATTGTAAAAGAGATGCTTCACCTCAGGAGCGGCCAAAACTAGAAGAGGAAAAGACTGATTTCAACTCTTTTCCCAACAATGGAAAGCAGGACATAGAAAGCAAACCTGTTCTTGCGATGCTACGATAATATCCAGACAGTTCCGTGGTTGTTTGTGAGAGACAACACAAGATTTAAATGTCTGAAGCATTTCTGTTTCGCTGGAGTGGAAATTAAAACACCTCGAAACTTTAGTGAACCAACCAGGAAGGACCACAGTTCAATGGACAACTGTATCTACAGGAGGATGTTGTTCAAGGAAAACGACTTATACATAAATAAATATGGGGTTTTACTGCAATATTTGCACATATATTGGAAAACGCCTTGACCGCATGCTTTGGATCTATGGACTTTAGCTGCCTCCCTTCCTGTTCACGCATCTGCAGCCAAACAAGCAGACCATTGAGTGTTTGTTGATTGGGATTACCTGGATGAATATACTGAACTACTGTTCCAGCCTCGAGTGCCGTCATTCACCAGCACCTGAGCAGCATAATCGCAGTACTGTGAGTGGGCATGTGTTTTTACATGTGCTCACAACACTGGGGCCACTGTCACGAGCTGCTGGATGCGGAAGCGCTGCCATACGCCTACTGTAGCTCATCAGAGCGGCTTACAGTTTTCTGCTCTGCTGTTCTCTGCTGGCTGCCTGCTACCAGATCATCGCCTGTTTGGGGTTAAAGGGCGTAAAAGTCACCACAGGAGCCCAGGAGGGGGCATTACACCAACAAACAGAAGGGAAGAAAGTGAAATCTACACCTCACCTCCCAGGGGTCAACCGTGTCACCTGTCTACTTTCTCCCTGCTGAGGTGCCCCCAGCGTCTGTGCTGTGCAGTCGGGGTCAGGCACGCCAGTCTTCCAGGAAGGAGGCTGAGGGGCGCGAACATTGGGAAAAGGGCTGCTTGCATGTCCTGAGGCAGGCTCTGTGCAGCTGTCAGTACCCCTGAACGCCACCCTGTCTCTGCCAGCCGAGGGCCCCAAGGGCTTGAAGGGCACCGCCACCCTGTCACGGTTCAGGGAGCGGGAGACAGCGTGACTGGAAGGGCCGGTGTTCATGAGATTTTGTCTTTATTTTACCTACCATGCTGAATTCTGCACAGCTTCCCACCTGGCCCGTCACTCCAGAACAAGCTCCTACAGAGCAACCAGGAATTCATAATTTATCAATCTTGTGTGAAGGTCACCGAGCTGCAATTGTTTTCAAAGTCGTAGAAAATCAAGGGAAGGAGCCCTGCTGAGAGTAAGAACAAGAAACAGAGAGGTCAGCAAACACACACAAAAGTGTATAAATTCAGTGTTGGGGGCCTGCAGTGTGAGCGGTCTGGTCACCTTCTCCCAGCAGGGAAGACACCAGAGCTACGAATCAGCAGTCAGAGGAGGATCAAGAGAAGGTCACAGCAGAAGAAGAAGAAGCCACTTGAGCAGCAAAAGAGCCAAGACCACAGACACTAAGAGGTGGAACCAAGAGCTCAGAGTGATGCTGCAAAGTTGCATGAAACCAGTTCTGCAAATATTCCTGGCACATTTCCCAAGTCTGAGCAGAGCAGCGAATCCGGCCAGCGCTACATATTCATGTCTGCGCAGGGTCAGAGGAGAGAAGACTGGTGAGCCCCCAGAAAAACAGCTGATCTCTACTAGCCAGCAGGAAAATGAAGATGCCCCCCCCGTCATCTCCAGTTAGACAGCATCGAACCAACACAGGGCAGCGTCGGGCCGCGGGTCGAGTGTTCCTAATTATAAATCCACTCAGAAAACCAAACTGGTCCGAGAGGAACCACAACACTCCCAAACAGGAAAGTTTTACCCAGCTCCGCCTTGTCATGACGACACAGCCGGACAAACCCCCTTGTGTGGTTGTGTGACAGCCAAAAAACACAGTGTGAACGTTTCCAAGTCTGAAATGTGTCTTACATAAGTTCTCTCTCTCTCTCTCTCACACACACACACTGTACAGTAGAATTAAAAAAAAAGCGTAGTGTCAAAGAGAAAGCAAGAAAAACTGCATCATTTATCCACCATTGGCTGTTTCGTTTTGTTCCTTGAACAGAAATGTGTAAACCAACCCTGTGATACTACATCAGTCCTGACCCAGAATATCTTTATTCCAGTTGTTCCTGCTTCAAAACGTAACTAGAAAAACACCTTCAGAGACGAGCAGCTCATGTATATTATGACTTACACCCAAAACGGTAAACCAGTACATCACCAGCATTAAATCAGCTGTTCCTTGCCTCATTATCAACATTTCCTAAAAGTTTCGTTAAAATCCGTTAATAACTTTTAGAGTTTTTTGCTAACAGTCAAAAACAAAAACAAAAAACAGACAGACAACAACCTAAAAGGCTGAGGTTTCTTGAGGTTTCTAGAAAGCTGCATCCAAGTCAGAATGAGTTTACCATTTTCCAGATATTTACTGGAAAGTTCATATAATTCTTAAAACAATTTTGCAAAAGCCAAACCCATGAAGCATCTCGAATTTAACCTGAATTTATTCGGTTCATCACTTCATTTTGTTCTCTTACAAAAACAGGTGAGAGTATTTTCCCACTCAAATGTGCAGACCATCTGCTTCAACACACTGCTGCACACAGTCAGAAATGAGAGCATTTCACTGCCACAACAATCCATTAGTTTTAGCCATAACAACCCAGAATTAATCTGCAATTATAAATCCACTCAAACCTTTCAACGCGGAGCCGAGCAACCCCTGAAACTAATTCTAATTAACGGCAATTCCAAACTAACTTTGGCGGACAAACATTCTTCATCACGTGTGGCTCCGAATCACACAAGCGCGTCTTACCGGCTCTGTTCCGTTTACGCTGCGCGTCCGCGTCCGTCAGCATTGGAGACAGATTCATCCAGACAGACGGACAGCACAGAGGTCCCAGCAGACACACAGTGATCGGCACTCAAACCGGAAACAGCCTTTAAAAATAAAGGTCTAGGTGACACCCAAAACGCTGTAATGAGAAATGATAAAACAAATAATAATAATTTTAGATAGATTGTGACAATGGTACCATTGTGAAAATAAGTTTAAACATCATATCTATGATTATCATGGCATGTTTTGATGGGTAGACCAATTTTCAATTTGGATTTTCTTACAATCCAAAACTCATTAATCAATTATTTTTACTTTGAAATGTCTAACCGGATGTAACCGCCAATCTGCAACTTTGATTCTAACTTTACATTTTCAAAACAGGGTAAGTAAAAAAAAACATATTTACAGCTTTATCTATAATGCGTTTTTAGTTTTATGAAGTGGGATGATTAATTAATATTCCTATTTTTCAAAAGAAAATTAATTTAATCAAATTCACCCTTTTTATATCAGTGCATTCTCTGTTAAAATCTGGTCAGGTGATTTTGCCCATGAAATTTACTCTGCACCTCCACGTTATACTTTTTTTTAAAAACAAACAAGTAAAACAACATGAAAAGGAAATACGTCTGTAGTGCTTCTGTTATCCCATCCAAGTTAAAACATGACTATGAAACTGACTTTACAGATTCATTAAACTGTGTCTTCCAGTTCTCTTCGTGCGCAGACTGAATCTCTGCATGCGGGTCTCCTGACAATTACATGACTGACAGAAATGTTTAAAAGGGTGTCACCATTGCTGTGATGGATGCCTGCCTCTCCTCTTTCTGAGCGATGAAAAATCCCTCCTTCATGCAAATGTGCTGGCTCTCCCAGCAAGTGTTGATCATAAAAATACCCGACGGTGAAGAACGTGAGGCCCTCAGTGGACGAAACGCGAAACCGTGACTGCGCCGACACTCAGTTGTCGCCTCTGTCTTAAAACATTCTGTTCTTCAGTCATTAATGTTTCTGTTGTTTGCATTTTTAAAAATGAACAGGAGCAATCTCTCCATCTTCATCTGCTTTCTTCAGTTCCAGCGCTGTAGACTCCGAACGTCTGTCAGTCCATCAATAAATAAACTGGAACCTCGACTTTTCTCCATAAACAACAGACTTTCATGCAATAAAAATATCAGAACTGTGGTAGAACTGTAGCAAAAAGATTTTATTTATTTCTTTATTGGCATACAAAGTAAAGATTGAAAACTTTCTGAAGCAAAAGCTCCTGAGTGTATTAGTTAGTGTCTGTTTTGTTAAGACCAAATGATGCTGAGAAGTTTATATTTTGAGTTTTGTGTCTTTAACACCGTGTGAATAAATGAAATGGAGTAATCTTAAACAGTTGTGTGTTGTTGTTTTTACAAAATCTTGGAGTTTTTCTGAATGAATCTGTGTTCCTCAAACAGTCACATCATAATCTTGGCTCAGGCGCTCAGAGTGCTACAGGAAGCTATAATTAAAAGTCTTTTTTTTTTTCATTCTTGTCTGTGTTCTCATCTCCTGGCTGGTTTTGAGCTTCCACTGCACACGAGCCGGTGTGGGAACTTCAGGGAACTCCACATTCCCCTCAGTGACAACGTGCTGCATGTTCAGGACGTCTGCAACACGGATTCAACAACGTCTATTACAACAGCGCTGGAAAAAAGTCCACCATATAAGACAAGTCCAACCATATAAGACAAGATGTCCTCTTATTAGATGTATTCATTAAAGACAGAGAAAAAGAGAGACAGAGATTTCACAACTGTACGGTCCAAACTAGACTCCCAGTACAGCCGCTGAAACCCCCACTGTTCTTTAACAACCTGTCTATGAGTCCATCAGGTTGCCATGGCAACTAAAGTGACAAGCTGTGTCTTGGTAATATGAACTTTAAAACAGATGTGATGGAGAGAGAGAAAAAGAGAGAGAGGCACAGAGAGAGAGAGAGAGAGAGAGGGCGGGGGGACTTGGTCATGCACAGACGTTGCAGGCTGGGGGCCACTACAGGTTGATGATGAGGAGGACACAGTGTTCCTCTAAACAGGCTGCCGATCACGCGTGCATCTTCGGCTCACCCTGAGGAGGCTTCTCGGGGTTTTCTGAAGTGTCTCTTCAGTGTCAGCCACAGATGGAACATAAACGGTGTCACGTAAAACTGTGACAATCCGGCTGAAACTGTGTTTGACTGTGTTTTACTGGCACTTTTCTCTGAAGCTGCTGCTGCTTTATTATACTTGTGCTCACTTGGCCTTTGTGGGGCGTCTAATTAAAGGCTCTGCTAGGATTACCACAGCCACTTATGTCAGCCAGCCATTGTGGCACAACTAAAAATGTTCTATAATGTGCGTGTGTGTTCTGTGTGTGTGTGTGTGTGTGTGTGTGTGTATTGTCTCCAGACCCGGGTCCAGTTGTCTTGACTCGACATTTAGAACGCAGCATGACCCTGTGATGAATGAGAACGTTCACACAGAACCAGAACAACTGCAGCCATGTACAGCCGCAGCGCCTGTGACGGCCGGCTGTGATTTATGAGCCAGTAATTAACCTTGTGACGCTGCTGGTGACTTTCGTGGCCTTTTTCCCTGCGAGAGAACACAGGACGAACAGATGGAAACCAAAACCATCGTTTTGACTCCACGCGCATCATGAATAAGCATGAGGAACACCTCTGGACAGTTTGGTTATTTAATAAAAGAAATGTTCTCTCTGGACTGACTTACAGGAACAAAATTCCACTGATGAGATACGTTTGCGTTATAACATTAATATTATGTTTCCTTCATCCATCCACCGCATGTTAAAGGCTGCTTATTCCTGATCCCGGTTCAGTGCTGGCGTCTACACAAACACACAGATACAGGAACTGTAATAATGTGTATTTTTAGCACCGGCCCATCTGTGACTCAGTTGTTTGTATAACATTGGGCTGTTCATAATCAGGATTTTCATAGCTGCATCTACTGATATCATCAGTCCTTCAGAGCCGCCTAAACAAGTCATTAATTTCCTTGACAGTTTTTCCCTGAATTCAGTTTATCTGCTGATCACTTCATGGGTTTTAGCATGGAGCACAGACATTCATGGTGTCCAGACGCTGAGTCCTGCAACCACACGTCTTTTACCGTTTGTAACTGAGTGTTTATTGAAACACGATACAGATGCTGCCTCTTGCTTTAATGATGAAATGATGCAGGAATGTCCAGGAAATAGAGTCACGGTATCAAATACGGTCGACGTTTCTCGTTACTATGGCGATCAAAGCTCAGAAGTGCTGACAGTAAAAGAGAGGGCTCAATCGGCCACCAGGGGGCGTCAGATGAGAGGGAACCTCTTGATGGCCATCACCTGTGCTGGCACAAGGTGACCTGAGAAAGAGAATCAGTCACTTCCTGAACATTAAGGTGACAGCAGACTCCATTTGCTTCATTTACTGGCTGACTTCTTACTTTAAACTGGGCAGCAGAGATGCAAAATGGCTCAAAGTTGGGGAAAATGAATTTAAGAATACAGGAATATCTTTATCATTCAGCAATTCAGTTTCATTGCTCTTCCTCTTTAACCTCCATTACGCTTCTCTCTTTTTTATCAGCGCAGGGATTCTCTTCACACGCTTCCTGCGTGTCCCCTGAGGAATTCTTGTCTATTCCTGCCCATCCTGACTCTCCTCCCATCCTCCGAACTCTCTTCTCATGCAATCACCTTCTTTGATTCATGCCCCCCCCCTCCCCCTCCCCTCCCATTTCCCCCACCTGCTTCTTTAATCGTTCAGTTTCATGCTGAAGGTTACTCTTGCCTTCAGGGCTATGAAAATGTCAAAACGGCCCACTCCATTTTCAGCTACGTAAATAGCCATTTCCCGCCAGAGCAAACCCACTTTCTCGCATCTGACCTGCCGTGTTGCACATCCCACCTCCTTCTGCACACTACCTGAGCGCAGGGATGCGGGGAGAAACATGAATCAGAGAATGGAAAGCTTCTGTCATTTTTATAGAAAAACTTCAAAATTCTTTTTTTTTTTTCTCAAACATTTCCTACAGAGAGTAAACGAGTCTATTTAACAGCATATAAAATAAAATCTTAATAGAGCAAGTAGAAATCTGCGAGCACATAGTGTATGTGGTTTAAAACTAGTATTCATGAAGCAGAAAATAATATTCAGTTATATCTGTGCATCTGCAGTGTTATTACTAAAACTCCACACAGCATCTGGGTGTTGACTGACAGAAAGCAAAGAGAAAGCATTCAAAGCGTAGATGCTCAAACAGCCTCAAATTAAATTTGGTTTCCATTAAAACCTTCCTCTCCAGGCTCGGGCGATGATTGCGCTTTTAGGCGTCTTTTCTGCAAAGATTTGTCTGAATTTGAAGGAAGCTTGGAGCAGTTGAAATAACTCTGCATATACTTCATACCTGAATTAGAGCCCCCGGTAATTTTAGGAAAGTAAAAAGGCAAGTCCTGGCGCCTCTTAAAAACAGCTGCTCTGGATTCTGCAGCGAACAGGCCTCAGACTGTGAGAGCGAGCCGCCGCGGGTCACGCCAGGCTAGTTCATTTCCGTGTGCCGTGTCCCAGAAAACCCTGATGTGCTGAGCGCCGCTCAAGTCCTCCACCTCCTCCCCATCACCAATATCCTCCTGATCTTCCCTTTTCAATTTCCTGCCGCTCCCCGAGACAATGGAGCGCCGCATCAAAGGCCCTGCGTGGAGGTTCCGATAGCTCACATCAGCAAAAGCAGAACTCGTTCACACACTCTTTCTGCTCAGCTGTATTTAGACAACTCAGGCTCTGCGGAGAACATCAGAGAAAAGCTCTGCAGCCTTTCAAGAGGGCTGATTCCTGCCCGCAGGCACCTGGAAGTAGAACGTCTCTGAAGGCGCTCCAGACCCCAAATTCACATCTGACGGTCTCCCGATGCTAATGACGGCTCTGGCACAGACCACGGCTGCTAACGCGTACATACGTGCACGAACACGCAGAAACATTCTGCAGACGTTCCAAACAAAAACACGGCTGAATATTCTAGATTTGACCCGGCGTTTTACAGAACGCCCTGAGTCAGGCCTGTCAGTCATCCTGCTGCGGCTGGAAGTCACTTTCAGCAGCTTGATTGAATTAATTGGTTTGACTGTTGGGCAGAGGGCAATACAGAGACCATTAACTCTGAAAGAAGATTGACAAGTAAATCATTTTTTTAAATAATTGAGGGGGTGGGCTGCAGCTGGAGAGTGACTGAAGGCTGCACAATGAAGACCAAAGTGTAAAATGATGACCAAAGAATAGACTTGGGAAAAACAGGACTGTTCTGGTGGGAATCAGAGGGGTTTTTATGAAGGGTGATTCTTGTTTCTCTGCACTGCAACCTATCATTTGGTCATTTGTGGTCAGACAGGGACAGGAATAGACGTTCTGAGGGAGGCAGAGAATGAAGCAATGTGCAGCAACGAAATATATATTTAATAAAGGGCTTGTTCTCCTTACATCTATGGGAATATCCAAATCAATACAACAAGAAAATGAGGGGTTGAAATAACGGCTAGTGCTAACTGCTATTAGCTGTGCTGCAGCAGCGTGAGGACAGGTCCTCAGGTGGGGGTCGCTTGGGGGTCAGGACGGGGCAGGGGTATGGAGCTGATTCTAATTGGATCTGTCAAAACACACTGGCTTAATGTAGTGCCTCTATTAGGCAGAGCTGCAGCCGCGTGATCGATAGTTCGCTTCCCTGTTGCTGTTTTGTTGTTTAGCGTGACGATGATGATGATAACGATGAAGATGATGATGACAACAGTAAAACAGTCATTATATTTTGACACAGCGATCAGTTTCCGTGCTGCAGCCAGAAGCACGGAGCCGTAGTCTGTCCAGCGCCAGTAATCAACAGCGCTAATCCCAGTCTGAAGGAGAGAATGTTATTAAAGCGAGCTGAGTTCTGCTGCGGTCTCCCCTGTCCTTTCACCTCCTCAGAATGGAGAAAACAATCAATATTCCTCTGTCTCGGAGCCATGTGGATCTGTAGAAATGTCTTTAAGCCACACGTGCCGTCTCCATCTCTGGCTCCAGCTGGACACAGGGGCATTGTCACTGGGCCGGACTGAGAGCAGAAGAGTGGTTACGCTGACCGGCCCTGTGTGACGTTGCCTGTCGTCTTTTGCTGTTTACGTCACATTTGTGCGTCCTGTGTTCTGGCAAGGTTACAGATGACGAAGAACTTCAATCCCAAACAGCACTATTGCTCCCCCAGGACACTTGCTGCTGCTGTTCCCCCTCTTTTCTACACTCTTTATCACCCTATTCGCCCTTCTGTCAACATTTTGTTTTATTTATATTAGTTCACCCTGTCAGCCAGATGAATGATTTTCCTGCAAGAGTTTCCATCTATTTCAGCCTCTTTTCCCCCACATTTCTTTCATTTTTAAAGGTTGTATTGGAAAGTAAAGACCTCGCACGTTCTGCTTCCCAGCAGAGAGGCTTCCTGCTGTAATAAGTCCCTTCAGGGACTCGTGGTGGGCAAAAGCTTCTGGGTCTCTCTCACGTGTGTAATTAATTCTGGAGAAAGCATTTCTGGCCTTGCCTTCAGGCATAAACTCTGATTATTCTAAACTTCCTTGTTATTTTTATTTTCAATAATTATTCACTCAAACAGTTTAGCTGGTGCAATTGCAGGAATATACATGAATCTTTTGTGTCTTTATGAGAAATATGCTAATATTACCATATGGTAATTCTACAATTAATAATTAGATTTTCATTAGCAGAAGTACTAGATATAGTGCATAATATTCAAATTTGGCACTTTAGTTCAACAGAGACTAAATCTAAAAGCTGTCATGGGTCCAGATGAAAGAGAGAGTGGACGCTCTTTCTCAGAGTGGATGATGTGAGGCAGACACGAGCAAAGACGCCTCACAATTACAGTCACATCTCAGAACCTGCAGTGGCCTGTGGCTTTTAAACCTTTTTCATTTTCAGGATTCTCTATAGAACTTCTGATAAAGAGGGGGATGATCTGCTCACTAATCCAGCCACTTGGGAAAACAAGTTTTTTCCTGAAACCTCCCGAATAAAAGACGACACCCGATATGACCTAAAATGTCAACAATGTCAAATGAAATCAGCCACACAGGCCGCAACCCAGCGCTGACATCTAGATGAAAGTCTTGTTTACAATGCACCGTTTCCACGTAACTTGGATAACGTGCATAAAGCTGTGTTTATTTTAGAAGAAAGCTAATTGCAATAACACGTGGTGCCGAGCAGGGATGTAAAAGTAAGTTGATTACAGAGCCGGTGCCTGATCAGAGTAAATCAGACGCTGCACACTTCCTGTCTGAGCAGCCATGACACCCGAGCAGAGACTGTTTTCACTGTGATTACGTCCACGGCTGCACTCTGGAGGTTTGGGACACGTGTGACCAGTGAGTCCAGCCTAAAATCTCAATCTGACGGACACAAATCATTAGAGGCTTTCTGCAGATATCTGACCTACGACCTTCATGACCCAATCGATTCCAAATTCGATCTGAACCAAATCTGAAGGAAAAAGTGCTTCAAATAATTTTTGATATCTTCAAAAAAGAAACTGAGACAGACACACATACAGCCTGAACAGTCAAGCTGTTCAGGCTTCCAGAGGTCACCCCAACACGCGCACTTCTGGATGGTGCTGGCTGCAGAGTGAGAATCACCTTCTTTGATTTCTCCAGTGCATTCAGCACCATCCAGCCACTTTTACTGAGAGACAAGCTGCGGATGATGATGATGATGACTCACCCACGGTCTCCTGGGTTTCTGACTACCTGACAGACAGGCCGCAGTTTGTCCGTCTTGGACGGGAGGAGTACAGAACACTGGTGAGGGACTTTGGGGAGTGGTCTGGGCGGAACCACCTGCTTTTAACGTGGCCGAGACTAGGGAGATGGTGATCGACTTCAGGAAGAAGAGGACGGCCACACAGCCCCTGAGCATCCTGGGAGAGGTCATGGAGGTGGTGGAGGACTACAGGTACCTGGGCGTGCACATAGACAGCAGACTAAACCGGACGACCAACACCGAGGCTGTGTACAAGAAGGGGATGAGCAGACTCTACTTCCTGAGGAAGCGGAGATCCTTCGGCGTGTGCAGCAGGATGTTGGACATTTTGGACCAGTCTGTTGCTGCCAGTGCACTGTTCTACGCTGTGGTCTGCTGGGGAGGCAGCATCGCAGCCGGCAACACCAACAGACTGAACAAGCTGATCAGGAAGGCTGGCTCCGTGATTGGCTGCACACTGGACACCACGGAAGCTGTGGTGGAGAGGAGGATGCTGAACAAACTGTTAGCTATCTTGGATAACCCGGACCACCCTCTCCACCCACTCCTGGACAGGCAGCGGAGCTCCTTCTCAAACAGACTAATTCAGCTCCGCTGCCAAGAAGACAGATACAGGAAATCTTTCCTGCCCAGTGCAATAACCCTGTTCAACAGCTCCGTCTGACTGAGACTCTCAGCCCTTTGTGCTGTGATAGGCTCTATTAGTACTTTTATGTGGCACATTGTCACGTACTTACTTATTGCACATTACATATGTTGTTTCTTTCTTCTTGTTGCACGTTTCTACTTCTGGTTGCACATTCTCATATTGCACATTATTGTAAATATATTATAATTTTGACGGTGCTGCTGGAACAAGTCAATTTCCCATGTCTGGGATGAATAAAAGTACTTCTATTCATTGACTTGATTTGCTAACCAATACTGACACCTAGCGGCCACAAAAACTAAGCGCTCAGTTCATTTAAAGCTTTTAGTCACACTTTCGTGTCTTCATACAGATAAAATCACTACAGAAACTATACTTAAAGAGTCAGAAATAAAAGTAGAAATCTGAATATAAAAAGGCAAAAAAAAAACCAAAACATCTACATTCATTTAAAATATTTGAAAGCCAATAAACACCATTTAAAAATATCCACATTATTAAAGGCATGTTAAACGATTTTTTTATTTTTATGGCATTATAATAATTTCTCAATAGTTTCTCATTTCATTTTTTTCTCCCGTGCAAGATAAAGCAAAGAAAATGTTCCCAAAACATGCAAGGAGAGCTGAGACCTGGGGCATAAACAAAGCTGTCATGCTAATTTTATGCATGATCGATGTGTAATGGGTTTGAAGCACACAGTCAACTTCCAGGCCCCACAGCATAAATTATTGCTGGCATGCATGGAGGGAATTTTTAAAAGCGTGCTCACATTTAAATACCTTAAAATAAACTTTACACGATAACAGACGAGAGTTAGCGAGAAGGAAAAGACATGCTCCAGGTGTGGCCTCAGTCGAAGAGGTCAAGGTCATGGTCCTGGCAGTACTCTTCAAAGCTGAAGTTGTCAACTGTGAACGTGATGTCCTTCCACCGTCGTGGAGTCATACGGCACTCCGGGGTCTCCAGGGCAAAGTTTTCAATGGACAGATTGGGCAACAACGCAACTTTCTTGTACTTGATCTCGGATCCCCACTTCTAAAAACGTAAAACAGGATAAAAATCACACTGCATTCTAACTGCTATATGATATATACGGTTAATATAAGACGGTGCACCTTGTTGCAGCTGCTGTTGTTGCAGCTGATCGTGCGGCCAGGCTCCCAGTCCTCGAAGCACCTGTTGATGATCACACGCTCACCAGTCTTGTAAAACTGCCTGTACAGCAAAGGTAAAACATACAGAATCAATTACGGCACTTCACTTACTTACTTACAATTACTTTTACTTTACTGGTGTTTTAATGTGCTTTTTGAAGTTCAACATACTTAAAGTTGGGATTGATGTTGACATAGTGAGTATTGTCAACAAGTCTGATGTCACTACCAGAGGCCACCCGCTTAAAACAGTTTCGACACAAGAGCTGGACGCTGGTGGTGGCGTGCTGGCTCCTCCTTTTAGCTCTTTCACTCTCTGCAGCTCTTCTGCTTCTGACTGAATTGGTTTGGATCTCAGTTATCTGAAGAGAGACAGAAGAGACAGGCTGATAACAGGAAGTCTGCTGGTGGAGAGGAGCGCAAACTACAACCACCGTCACCTTGCTGCGAAACTCCAGCGGCGTCATGTCTTGGACCTCAGCGATGGCTTTTAACGCCAGCTCCCCCAGATACTCATTCACACACTCGCGATGCACTTCACGCCCGTGTCTCAGGGCCACCACTGAATACTGGCTGTTTCTCGCCCTGGCGCGCCCACTGGCCTGCATCTGGGCAATCTCATTTGTAAGCAGTCCGTAGCGCACCACCAGGTTGCATTCTGGGATATCGAGGCCTTCTTCGGCCACGCTGGTGGAGATGAGGAGGTTAAGATGCCCCTCACGAAACCTGCGGATGGTGTCCTTCTGCTCGGGCTGGAAGAGGAGGAGGAACGGAATGAGACGAACACACACACACACACACACACACACACACACACACACACTGTGATTCTGTCTTCTACATGTGGAGTGCTTCTAGACACACACATGTGTCATGTGGTCGATACCATTCCCAGCACCAGTCAGGATGGCTGCGTCGATGCTAGCTTCCTGTAAAGCTGTGCTGGTGCTGACCCAGTCATGAAGGCAGTGGGTGCTTTTACGCGTTTTACTGAAGAGGATCCCCCTGGAAACCACGTCTGGTCCAAACTGGTTTAGCAGCACGCGCTCTAGTTGGGACATTTTTGGGTTCTCGTAGCGAGAATCTCCTGCCAGCTTCTTCAGCTTGGCCTGATTCTCTGCGCAAATGTGAAGAAGAGCTTCAGCGGCGTGATGGAGAAACTCCATCAAACAAGAAACACAAAGTTCAAAATATACTGAAAAATCTGTGCTTTTCAATTAGTAATTCGTTTGATGTTATCTACAGTAGTATAACTAAAGTGTTTAAAAGTAACAGAGTAGAAAGAGAATAGCAATTACCTCCAGCAGAGTAAAAGTAACTTTTCTACACTGACCCATCAGATGGCTGTGTAAAAGCATGTAAATACGCACCACGGAAAAGTGCCATCAAGAAGAAATCCGTTCCGTCGATTTCGGTGTTGACTTTGCTGCGGTAAAAGTCCTCCAGCGAGAGGAAAGCATCCGTCATTCTCAGGGTGTCGTGGATGAGCAGGGCGTCGTTGTACTGTCGGAGGTGGAGAGCACACTGTGCCCACACTCTGTTGCCCTCTTTCACTCCTGAAGCAAAGACAAAACGCGTTACGGACACAAAGGCGCGCTCCTGTCGTCTGCGGCGGCAGCAGCTGCGATCTCACCATGCTGCTCCAGAAGCACCACGTCTGTTTCGTACTCCTGTGTGCCGCATTCCCTCAGCTTGATATTGTGAGGCAGATCCATGAAGTCGTGGATCTTCTCCATCATCGTCTTCAGATGGTTCCCGAAAGGATCCTGAGGAGACAAAACAGAGGATTCGGTGCACTAAAAATGCTGAATATAAAGGGAATTTTTCCAAAGATGATCAGCCTTATTTGCCTTAAATGAAAGCAGACTTTTCTTTGAGCTGAGGGGAAAACGAAACTTTAAAACTGTAATGAAGAGTAAGTGCATTCTCTAACTGGTTAATCCACGTGCACGACCTCACCTCAGGCCGTTCCTCAGCGATGTTGAAGGTTTTGACGGGTCTGGGCACCCTCTCCTCCAGCTCAGGCGTGTACTTTTTGGTGGAAACTACGCCCGAGTCCAGGTTGGCACAAATCTGAGAGGGAGATGAGGGTGATGCTGAGGACGCGAGGGCTGGACTGCAGCAAATCTGATTATATGAGGGTCAAACACTGACCTGTAGGACGTGTTCCACGGCTTTCTGAGGAATCTTTGCTCCCCCCGTACCCAGTGAAGCAGTCAGGCCCAGAACCTGTGGCAGCAGTCGCTCCCCATTGTGCTTTTTCTCCACGTAGCAGCCCATGATCTGGTTATAGACGGCCTGCTTGTTGGTGTGGTGGCACTCGTCGATGATGAGCAGCGTGATATCTGTGAGGAGAGAATCGTAGGCAGTTAAACCTAAAGTCTAACTTTAAAGCAGCACTGATCTCATCCTGTTATTTGCCTGAGAGCTCCACGTGTTTGGCGTCCTCCGTGTTGATCATTGCGTTGTACAGGATCTGTGCCGTACAGATGACAACATCCGCGTCCTTCAGCACTTGCCCGAAGAAGTCCCTCTCCTCGCTCTCCCCACTGATGGGAACCACCCTGTAGGCGGGGCTCAGGTGAGGCTGGAACTCCTTGCTGTGATGCTGGTCTACAAGGTGAACCTGAGGTGGCGCAGACACCGGAGAACCAGTCACACGGGAAGCTTTCAGGCTCCTGCTCCTTCGGTTCGCTCCTCAGCATACCTTGTTGACCAAGACCACCACCTTTGCATTGGCAGTGGTCTCCAGGTGTCTTTTGGCCACATACACAGCAGCACGTGTCTTTCCAGCTCCGGTTGGCAGGCAAATAATGATGTTTTCTCCCCGCAGAGCCCTTTCGACCACTTCGTGCTGGTAGGCGTACAGTCCAAAATCTGCCATTGCTCTGGTCCCTGTTAACAAGCATCAGAATCACAATAAACAGCACGAAAAATGGTGGCAGAGAGGTGGGAAAGAAGCCTTCTGTGAAATTTTAAACAACTTAAAGCTGAAAAGGAACCTCTGGGAACTCACCAGTCGGCTCCTCTTCGCTCACTGTCAGCACAGCGAAGACAGGAGCACTTTTAAATTCAGCTGCATTGAAAACGAAAGTAAACTGAAAGTGTGGCCGTGCAGAGGGAGGCTCTGGAGGAACAACAGCTCCACTCCACCGTGCAATGACGGGAAACGCCTGACATATTCACAGCGTTTTTAAAGCATTCGCTAAAGCCAGACCTAACCAAACTTTCCCACCTTCTCCTCATACTTCCAGTGTTCCCAGTCAGGTGCTTTGGTGGTGGTTTCTGTGCACCCTTGCTGGGCCCTACCTTCATGTTTTGTTTTTCTTTTCCTTTTCCTTGTCAAGAAAAACAAAACTGATCAGCTGTGACTCACATCCTCATACAGCCGTCAAAGACATTTATACAGGGAACAGAAGTCATGAAAAACAGGCTGAACATAATTCCACATTATGGTAGTGAGTCAATAAAAACAATAAAGCATTTTGCCTTTACTGGGTATTTCTTAAGCTTTTGGGATCCTTCATCAACTCCCATGTTAATATAGGAGGAAAACAGCTAAAGCTCAGAGCAGCCTTTAAATCCTGGAGACCCTCATGTGGAAGTGCTGGGTTCTCAGCTGTTTTGATACAGTTTAACTAAGACAGGAACCTCAACTCATCTCTCAGACACACAAACCTGATCTTATTTTATCCATGAGCTGCTTTTTTATTACTTCAAAGGAAAACATAAGATGGCAAACTAGCTTCTTTAAACCACAAAAGTTATCATTTAAACCAAGAGCTGCTCACTTGGTTTGGAGGCTGGATTAGAGTCAGCTGTGCCTGCAAGATAAATAGTTTTTTATTTTCAGGTTTAAAACTGTTCTACGTCTCAGATCCTGGTGGCTGGACGACCTTGAGAAGCCACCCTGTATTGGTTTGCTATTGCACATGAACTAAAGACAACTCTCTTGGAGCTGGAAGAAAGCTGCTGTACCTCCAGAGGCCCCTCTGCCGGGCCCCATCAGTATCATTTCTCTGAATTTCCCACAGCAGTGTTGGCGTCACTTGTAGCCAATCACCAGCAGACACAGCTCACCCGGAAATCCAGCACGTGATCGGAGTTTAGACTGCAGCAAGGACAGGAATTTTTGAGAGTTCTGAGCTGTTTCACACAGAATGAGACAGGAGAGATCACACATCTGTAAAACCCTCAAAGTCTGTTAAATCTAGCATCAGTAACTAAAACCCTACACAGCAGTGGTCCTCTGAAGACAAACACTGGATACGCTCCAGACAGTGTAAAGAACTCTTTATTATCAACTATTAACAACTGAACGGTGAAGTGGATGGCATCTCTCCACAAGCCCACAGGAGCCGCGACCAGCCTGAACGGTTCACCCTTTTCATGAGAATCTGAGATGCAGCATATGTTGACAGCCCTGGAAAATGCAACACTGGCACCACTTCAACTACAAAACCACGGAGAAAAAAAAAAAAAAAAAGACAACTGCTTCATCGACGGCTTTCATGACTTGTAAACGGTCATGTGACACCAGCTCAGACCCATCAAGTATCGTGTAAACTTGTGATCACCCCAAACCTGGAGGAAAAGTGTGTGTGTGTGACTAGAGAACTAAAACCAACCACTAGAACACACATCAAAAAGCTCATCTAATGAGTGCTGAGGAATGAGGAATCAAACTCTACATGTGAGACAAGGTGCAACACTATGGAACATATTTACTGTGCAAATAACATGTTGCTGTGAGTATTTCATGAAAGGCAACGGAATTTTCACTTTTTATATTTTAACAACTAGATTCAGCATGTTTCCACACCGACTGCTTCCATCATTTCAGAGTCCTCCTATATCTGCTTTTATTGCCAAGTGTTTGAAGGTCTCCAGGCGGGAAAAACCTCTGGGAAACCCACGAAGATGCCTGGATGTTCAAGTGTCTGTCAGTAATGGAAGGCAACGCGGCTTTAGGTCCCGAGGCGGAGTCTTCCTCAAACGGTGAGCGCTGCGGAGCAAACTGGAATGAAGAAACCCAATCAAACGTGATCAAGGTCGATCGCATTTTAGATACGCTGTTCTGACCTGGACCTGTAACTTTGGTACACTTGAGAGGTGATGTAGCCCACTGTCAGATCTGACAGGAAGTTATGACCTTGTGAGCATTTGCGACTGGTAACAGACAGATGTTTCCCAGCATTCTCTGCTGTTTGTTCAGGTCCAACATGTAACAAACGTGTCCATTGGGTAAGAAAAAAAAACCCTCTGACAGGATGATCCTCATCAATGTCCTTGGGATTTCCTCCCCCCCCCCATCTTTCATCACGCTGCTCTTCTTCAACGGAACATTTCCAACTCATTTCTCGATCAGGCCTCCGTCTTTTAGTTTGAAGTAGAAGAACTTCTCCAAGGTGTTGGCACACTTACAGTACTCGCTGTCTGGGTGGTTGTACTCACGACAGTTGGAGATGATTCGTTGCAGGTCAGCAATGAATAGCTTCTTGGTCACATAGTATCTGTTCTTCAGTCTTTCAGTCATGGTCTTCAGGTCTGAGGAGAGCCCACAGGTCAATCAAAGCATTTATTTACTGAAGACTGAACACTTTAAGTTGCTAACGACTCTTTTCCTACATGACAGATACCCTGTGTCCCAAAATAAACACACACACAAACACACACATTAAAGATAAACAAAGCTGGCAGATGAACTTGAGCGAAAAGGTAGACCGAGAAATCAAATTTTTATTTTTCTGAACAGAAGTGGGTACTGACCAATAGGAAAGCGGATGATCTCGTAGTAATCTGGCGCCTCTGATTTTTTCACAGGTTCCATGAAGGGCCATGCATCAGGATGACTCTGTGGAGGAAAATTCTTCTTTTAATCCTGCTTCTCTCGCTCTCCTTTTTGTGGTCAGCAGGGACTCTTACCTTTATCTGGGCTAGAAGGTTCTTCAGCATGTTGTATAATACATCTGGATCCCTCACCTCTTTCCTGCAACAGGTGAAATGATCGACAGTGTCAAACTTTAAAGGATTCTGATCGTTATTCAATATTTAAATAAAAACTCTACCCTTTGTCCTTGTTACTGGGCTTCCAGCCTGTTTCCCCTGAGAAGAAAAACTCAACTTATTAACACAAATTCTTACATATTTGAAAATAAAGCCAAGCATCTTCAGCACTCACGTATGCCTGGAATGCTCTCCACTGGGATCTGTCGCACACCCTCTTTGAAGCAGGTGAGGCCTGGGTAAACCTTCCTGATCTGGCTCTGTTTCCTCTCAATCAGCTTCTTTATAATCTGATCAGACATTTAAGATTCATGTGCTCGGCAGCAAAGACTGATTGCAAACATCTGAGGGCCACTGACCTCCTTCTGTCGTTTTATGATGTGCGAGAGCTCGGTGTAGGGGATCCTCGGGTTCAGCTCACACTCCATGAGCGTCGCCCCCTCGTAATCTTTGATGTATCCCAGGTAGCGGCTTTTCGGCACTTTGATGTCTTTGGAAAAACCCTGAGAGGAGGGAAAAGATCACAGCGAGAAGAGCCGGAGGAACACCGGTGTCACGGCTGCAGTACCTGCTTCTTGAAGTAGCCAATGGCATACTCATCAGCGTAGGTGAGGAAATAGAGGATGTTGTGTTTGATGTGATACTCCTTCAGGTGGTTCATCAGGTGGGTTCCGTAGCCCTGGCGTTTCAAAAAGAAGATGGAATATAAGTTGACAGCAGCCCATCAGTAAGGTCAGAAGTAGACTTCCTGAACATTCTTGCCCTGAATCCTGTTTCCAAGGTTACTGCGTTTGGTGACGTGAGCTGAGATCGGCTTTTACACATGCTGAGGATTTCATCTCTCACCACTAAGAGTCGTTACCTTGACCTGCTCGTTGGACGTGACGGCACAGAAGACGATCTCTGTGAAGCCCTGAGTTGGAAACATCCTGAAGCAGATCCCGCCAATGACGCGTCCATCTTTGATGAGGGCGAGGGTCTTGTGCTTTCTGTGGGCGTTTCGGACGTGAGCAGAGAGCGAAGGCATCCACCGACATGAGGCTTGAGAACGGCTACTTACGGGTCAAACACCAGCCGGGTGATGTACTCCTTAGGCATGCGAGGCAGCTGATGAGAGAAGACGTTCTGCAGACCAACCAACCACATCAGGATCTTCTTATTGGACTTTTGGGAAAGTGAGTTTCCAATGACGTGAAACTCGATGATGCCCCGCCTCTCCTCCAGCCTGGCCGTCTCATCGCGTGCAGCGTTTGGTGTCAGCAGGTTAGTCTGTCAATATTCACATTTAACCCACGAGAATCCACCTAGTTACAGCCAGGTAACGCTGCAAGATCCGCCAGGAGAGCTCACCTCTGGCCCGAGCATGGCAGCGGGGTCGGTAATCGTCATCATCACTTCATTAACCAGCTCCATCGGAATGTCTCCCATCACACGGATTCGCTTGGCGTCCTCCAGGGTCAAGGCCTCCGGAATTTTACGCTTCTCTCCTGAGAGAAGCACGAGTCATATTAATCTCGCATACACAGCCGGATCGCCGCTGATGTGTTCGTTTTAGGCCCAACCCAGAATTGAGGAAGCTGAGCACAGACCTGCGAGGGGCTCGGCTCCACTGCTGTCCACATTCCCCACAGATGACACACCACTCAGACCCTTGGGCAAAGCAGGAGAGCCGGACACAACCCCAGGGCTGAGCACTTCAATGGAGAGAAAAACGTCCACACATCAACACAGCTACGTTAAACAACACAACCAGAACAAAAAGGAGAAAGCTTAGCCAGTATTATTTTTTTAATCACGAGCCAATATAAGTCTATATAATATTATATATCCTCTGTACCCGTCTGATGCCCCAGTTGAGTCCCATCTGAAGCTGGCACTGTGAAATCTGCTTCCCAGATCGGAGAATTTTCACCATAGATTTCTTCTTCCAGCATGGACAAAAACCTGGAGACATTTTACATTGAATGTTAAGAAAAAAGGCAAATATTCGCTGCAACTCCTGGTGGAAGAAAAAAAAAAAAACCCAAGCTTTTTAAACAAGGTTAAAAACATATATGCAGATGTGCTTGAATCTTGACATTTTCACTTGTAAACCAAGGACAGTTTCCTCTTACTTGGGAAAATGTGTGAGGATGAGTGTGCGTTTCTCTGGTAACAATTTGTCCTTTTCCACTCTGAACTTCTCCAGGAGCTGACGTCGCGTCACAATGAAAATGGATTTGAGCAAACTGCGGCCAAACACTTGAGTGGTTTCATAACGTGGCAGGCTGTCGTTACTCTGGGGGACATGGCAGTAGCAAAGCCACCTAAGAGGAAAGAAACACAATGACGAGAAGTCTGTAACTATTATTATGGAAATATTAAATGAGCATGTTGTTAAAAACGGGATCACACTCAAGCAAACTGGATGAAAGAGAGCAGTTAACACTGATCTATTCCCACACCTGGTGTAGTCCACCTTGTAGGCTGTTCCGTCCTCTTTCTGCGTGCGCTGGCGGTACTGCGTCGGTGTCTCCAGCTTCCAGTAGTTCAGACACAACAGGAACATTTTTGACAGTTCAAACATGGTCTGCCTTTCCTTTGGAGCAAGATGGCTGAACTTATACTGGACAAAATTCAAAACTCCCTTGGAGGCAAACAAATGCAGAGGTGTAATGTACAATAAACCAGTGTTGTTTTTTTTAATTTTATTCACAGTTACCTGCTCAATGTTGGGCTTTTCAAAAGGTGGACTTCCTAGAGAGCCTTCTACTACAGGCTGGCTCATCTGAAGGATACTTTTCCTTAGTAGCTATTTAAAACAATATGAAAAGAAGAAACAGACTGACTTTTAGATAATGTTTACCTTTAAGGTGAAAATGTTTGCATTCACACTGTAGTCATTTGCTCACCTTAAACAGGTAAAAGTAAACTTGTTTGGTGTCAGTGTCTTCCTCTTTGTGCACAGACATGAAAAGATTTTCCACATCCACAACCATCCCTAAAAGCCTGTTGATCTCATCCTCTGACACATTCTCCAGGTGAGACACGTGGTCAGCTGTTAGCAAAACAAGTTTCAAATCTAACAATTCATGACTCGGCATGCATATTTATTAAACCTATAAACAATCATTTTTTTTGTGTGTAAGGAATGTTTATTAAAACTATAAACAATTCTTACATAAAAAATGTAGAAATGCATTTTAATGTCAGTGAAACGCTGTAAATGTGACTATGTTAGTTATTTCAATGGCTGTTACTGTATGTAGAGGGTGATTAGTTTGTACCCAGAGAATGTTCACAGCTGCGGCACGACTCGCTCAGGCTGGCGGCTTGCTGCTGTAGATCCATACGTGGGGCAGATGGTGGATTTGGATTTTTCCATCCATTGCACTTGCATGTGTCAATTGCCTGGCAAAAGGCAAATTATTCTCATCAAATGAAGCAACCTGCACAATGTGCGGGCAACAGTTTATACAGTAGACATCAAAGGAAAACGAAGTAATTAACTTAAGCTAGCTAATATAGCAAATATATACCACTGTTTGTGGCTAGCCAGCGTTTAAAGTTAACAAATATACTTTTATTTCGGTAATGATTTTACCCCATCTGTCTCTATAATGCACTGGCTTGTATATAAACGCTAATACTAGCGAGAAGTGCTTTGTTGTGGTGAGGAACTTTGGTTAGCTACCTTGCAAGCAGAGAATACGCCAAGTTTCTCGAGCTTTTTTGCCCGTGGGAAAGCTCGAACTTGAGCTTTCTTTTGGCTTGCACGCTGTTGCTGGCTTAGTCCCGGTCTAGCTGGGTCACTGGTCCCCGAACCAGAACCTGTCGTACCGGTGCTGGAGCCAGCTGAACCAGCAGTCTGGGCTTGGAGAAGCCGGGGTTGCAAGGCCTGCGTTGCCGGGTCCGACATATCCACGCCGCTAGATTCTTCCTCTACGCTTTTACTACTGCGATGTCTTCAGGTGCTGTCGGAAATATTGTTTTGGAAGGGCTGCTGTAAAGTGTACAATTTCAAAACATACTTAATACGGTACAGTCATGAATTGTACGTTTTAACATTAAAGACAATATAAATATGAAAAGTCAGTAGCTATACTAACCAGTCACATCCACCTAAACTTCAAGTTTTATTTGAACATCAGTACCGAGTGTTTTCTGCTTCTACGATTGTAAGCGCACGTTCACATGTTTAGCGCTACCCTGTGGTCACATCACGCAACTACGTATTTGTCGTAAAAAGGGCGTTCACTGATAGCAAATGTAGTCCTGGGGCAAAAATAGATTGTGACAATCGTAGCAAGTTTCACTGCTTCCATAAACTGTATATGATCAAGAGGAATGACTGCGTTGCCAACGCAACGTTGGTTATCGTAATGTAAAAATAAATCCAAGCCTTCCTAATTCTAACCCTGTAGTGGTCAGAATGTAGTATTGCAGGTTTCAAAACCTCAAACAGAAACATAAAAAAAATCTAATTCCTATTAAGTACTGTATTTAAGACTCTACATTCAACTGCGCGTTTATGTAGTCACGTTGCTGTTAAGTAAATAATCATTATGGGTACCATAATATCACTTATTTTGCACATGAAAAAAAAAAATTACTGTGAAGATTGTATGCAACATTTTTTGATTACAAGGATTGTAAATCAAATATAAAAAATGTTCAGGTTTGAGAAAGCTTAAAGTGTTCAGAATTTATAATAAGTGAAATAAAGAACTTATACAATATTATCCACGTGTTTTTACATTATAAATACGCAAACAATAATTAAGTTCCCATTGTTTATTGGTAAAATTACATATTTTCCTCTTATTTCTTTACCCATGACCCCACCCATCCCCATTAACCCCCACCTGGCAGCAGCAGCTGCTGTGCATGTATTTTTGTGCTAGTTGTTAGGACGACAACTTTTTTTTTTTTTTTTAAAGCAATGACTGTGATATGAACAGCCAAAACAGACAGACAAGAAAAAGGAGAGGAGGCTGAAGACAACACCTTAGCTCTCAATGATAAGTCAGAAACAGTGCATGAAACAAAAGATCAGGAAAAATTAAGACATAAAATAAAACAAACCCGTCACAAAATAACTGAGGTTAACATATCATCACGGACAGGCTGAAGATAACGATTGTTGAATATGAACAGCTCTGAGAGGATAATGCTGTCAATAAAACACAACTGTGAATTTGGTCAAATCTTTATGTTCTTGTCATTGCACAGTGGAGATTTCATACAAACATGAACGCTGAAATGATTCATGGTTTACTGTGGATCTTTTGAAAACATGAAGGGACATTTTTAAAGTTTTTGCTCTGAATCACTGGACCGCTGGTGTCAAAAGAAATAACAAGCACAACGTGATAATTCAATCTACGCAGCTCTAACCAGAGGGAAATCTGTCCGTTCGACTGGTTTAAACCCTCTCGTTGTTTCCAGGAACAGAACAGAAAAGGCTGCTGCATGCAGGAAATATTTCAGAAACGTATGCTGCTTGAGGAAAAAAGGTAGTAAAAGAGAGAGGACAAGGTCAGCCAGTTAATATTCCTTCTTGTTTTATCTTTTTTTTTTCCCACAGCACAAATACAAAAAAATCATGGGGAGTATGATGGCCCTCAGAGTCCTGGAATAGCTGATTTAGTTTTCTTCCATGATTGGGAGTTTTTCCCCCTAAGGTGGCGCCGAGTGTCTTTCACCAAGAGATGGATGGGAAAGTCTGGGTGTTTAAAACATGATTCGAGAGGATGGATTTCTTGCTCCGCTGATTGGTTCATCGGTTGGAACCATTGGGGGGAGGGGGTCTGGCAGTTTACTGGCCACTCGTTTGCCAACAGTTCATTGGTGCTATGTTGCTCAGAGGGTAGCTGGTCCGGACATGGGTTGGTAGTAACTGGTCTGGTTGATCGAAGCTGCGGGACTGGTTGGATAAGCGGACGCGTCGCCATGTTAGTTCCCACCGCCGCAGCACTGGCCACTTCTGCCCTGTGGTGCAGCTTCCTGCAGGTCCACGCCACCCCGGGCTCTTCCTCCGGCGCCGGGTCCACCCTGAGGCTCGTTTTTAGGCAGCTTCTTGGCTGTGGACAGAAAAGAGGCCATTGATTTCTACGTTTGAAGGTCTGCGGGGGGTCTTCTCATCAGAGACTGACATCACCACGATCAAAACAAAAGTACAAGGAGGATGGAGGACAGTTAAAGGGGGAATCCAGGGGCTTTGTTCATTCCTCACTAATACGTATTCATTATCTTCTTTGACCAAAAAAGCTATTTACTGAAATGAAATAACTCAGCAATCATGAAGTAATCTTTAAAATGACATTAGAATTATAAAGGACATTACCGACCCGCATATCTGATCATTTCTTTACTTGATTTGAATGTAGGTGATAGTGAAACCAGCTGCCAGCATAAAGGCAAACATTAATACATTAACGCTGACGGCTGCTCACCTATCGCCATGAAGATCTCGTTGACGTTCATTGCAGTCTTGGCTGAAGTTTCCATAAAGAGCAAGCTGTTGTCATCTGCATATGCTTGTGCTTCCTGGTAAAATAAACAAAAAGATCAGGGGAGTTGGAGGTTTGTCGTAAAGACGGTTTCCCCGTGGGACCGTTGGAGCTTCTCCTCACCTGGTGATCTACAGCGCGCTTGTTGGCCAGATCTGCTTTGTTTCCTGCCAGTGCAATAACGATGTTGGGGCTGGCTTGTCTCTGCAGTTCCTTCACCCAGTTCTTTGCACGTGTGAATGTATCCTTGAAGACACAGAAAGCACTTTCAAAACATGCCATTTAGACAGAATACAAGGGAAAAGCTGGCGAGCAAAGGTCTCCTGCAGCCAGAGATCATCAACCCAAATTTAAAGACATCGACCGGCCTTCTGACACGCAACTCCTGAGAGTCGTTGCTGATGTCACATGACTCACGGTGTTGGTGATGTCGTAGACCACGATAGCGGCCTGAGCTCCTCTGTAGTACATCGGTGCCAGGCTGTGGTAGCGTTCCTGTCCAGCGGTGTCCCAGATCTCAAACTTCACCGTTGTATCATCCAAACATACCGTCTGTGTGAGGAACGCAGCTGGAAAAAGGACAAACGGGCATTAACGCACTGATCATCAACGGAAACGCCCAACAGACGCAAAGAGAAGGGAGCCTCTTGTTGCGCGTTACATAACTGTACAACACCAGTCCTGCTGGAAAGCAACAATCTCTATCAGATTTACAGCCTGAGTGTATGGCAGCACCACTGCACACAAGCTTACTCAGCCTTCTGTCACATGACAGAGGAGAGTTCAGCCTAACGTGGTTTAAAGCTCTGTAATCTTTGACCAGACGTGCAGCTGACGGCTGCAGCAGATGAAAACACGCTGACTCCAGAGGAGCACGGAGCATGCCGTCACTTCATTAGTCACCAGTTATAGGAAATTAGGAAAACGGAGTTGAACTATTGGAATTACACTGAAAACGAGGGATCACACCTCATCCTTCCTGTAAAGAAAAACCTGTCTTAGGATTCCTCCCTTCCGTAAGTGAAAGTGACACCTTACATCTTCATCTATTAGATTTCTAAAGAAGACCCTGATCAGCTTTGATGAATGACAGGAGGTCCAGGAAACGACCATTGTTGTCTCAGTTACTTCCTGTCTCAAATAACCTCACTGCTCCGCTGTGGCAGACAAACTGCTAAATATACCCAGCAGTGTAAAACCATCAAGAGCATTCACACACACCTCTATCGTGTGGAAGGGAAGTGTCATGGGAGAGGCAGGTAATCAGAGAACTGGTTCTGCTGCTCCCCCATGAAACGACAGAAAACATCCTAACAAGTTTGCAGCCGTTTTGTACTGGCAGGGACATATTTTCTCCCAGCTCAACATGCTGGGAGGTAAAACTAGCACTTTCTGTTTGTCGTTTTCTCCAAATCAAACGTAAAGCCGTACCTCCAATGGTGCTCTCCTGGTATTCGTGGAACTGGCCTTTGACAAAGCGCAGCACCAAGCTGGACTTTCCCACTGCCGATTCGCCCAGCAGCACCAGCTTAAACTGGCAGATCTTGTTGTTGGCTGCCGTGCCGTTGGTCCGCATGGTTCCACCTCGCCCTGCCATAGCCCCAGTGCTGAAGATGTGGAGGGAGAGTCCAGGAGTGATGGGAGAATACTGGTTTCAGTTCAGGCCTGGGTCGAGGGCTGGCCGATCCTCAGGTTCAGGCGTGCAGGTTCAGTTTAGGCAGATGACAGAGCGAGTGAGGGCCTCACCAGATGGAGCTGCAAAACCAAACAGTCATTGAACGTCAACTCAAAATGATTTGTTAAAGGTATTTAAGTTCGGGGTTTGTCATTTGGGGAATCAAGCACAAGACTCCTGTGGTGGCAACTCTGCTCAATGCCCCCCGCCCCACCTCCCCTGTTGCTGGACTTACACCCTAAAGAATCACGTTTTTGCTCACTAACTGTGCCGCTGCTAAAGACTCCGTTTCCCTCCATCAGTGTCCTCACTTGTATTTAACATCAGTAGCAAGTGTGCAGACACGAACACGTGAAGTCTTCTTCCAGACCACATCTCAGCTCTGAAACTACACCGCCAGTTTCCTGATTTTAGCATTTACGAAACAAATTGCTAAACGTACACCTGAACAAACAGGTTAACTCAGAAACATTTTTATAGCAAAAGATTTTATAACTTAACTAGATAAGAGTCATGCTGCCAACTTCATTCTCTGTACTTTAACCTGCTTTGCATATCTGAAGCGTTGCCTGATCGTTTTTTTTTTTTTCAGCTGGGTGATACACATGAGGTCAGCCAGCTTCTGCTTGGTTAAAGGACAGGAAACACAACTGATCTCAAAGCAGGAAGTGAAGATAGCGGCGAACGCGTTACTGCTGAGCACATGAAAACTCTGGACAGTCTTCACTTTGGCACTGGGACAAAGTGGTGTTGAAACGCTAAAGTATAGTGGTGGCAAACAGGAGGTCGGAGCGTTTGTGTGTACGCGGCCAGCTGACAAAGCTCTTATTTCCTCTCAGCTCCTCTCTGACCAACTGAGAGGAGTTTACACTTCAGCATGTTATAAAATACTTGCATAGGGTCCATCACAACCTAATTATGTAGAATTCTATTACTTTAAGATCAAAATCTTCATCATTCAGATCATTCTTCAACGTATAGATCTGAGCAGGAGAGGCCAGATGGATCCAGCCGAGAGGGAAAAGTCACCTCAGAGATTCCGAACACCACACTGGTGTCTTAAAGCTGTTGTGAGAAACACCTTTTTAATTAGTAGTGGGCGGGTTTAAAATGACACACACTGATTAATTTTGAATACATCTTAAAAGGAAAAGCATCAACGTCACTCGTGTTCAGCAGACACTGGAGAAGGCAGCAGCGGGTGTCTAACTTGCAATCAGAGAGTCTTTGTTGCAGCAATAAACCTGCACACATCTTAAGCAGCCTGAGAAGCAAGCTCCAATGGCATCGCAACAGTCAGACGACCCCAACAAGGACCCCAAGTAGTTCCGAGAAACAGAAGATGCTCTGTTCACAGTGGAAAGACCTGATATGGAAATGTATTGTTATTATTACTCCTCTCTCACCTCTGGTGTGGTACTGTGGCTCAAATACAATTAAATATTCCAAGATACTCAACTAAAATGTACAAATTAAAGTTTTCTACAACGCGGTGACTCATGAGTTCACAAAGTGAATTAACAGTCTGGGCAGTAATTAAAGAAAAGCCATCAGTTTTGTAAAACAAGCAGGGACTTATGGTATTTGAAGGGTGGAGTACAGCACGAGCAGTTGGTTCTGATATGAAGGGCGGATCGTCACAGTGTGTCTAATATGCTAAACGGCTGGGGAATAGCAAAATTCCTGGCTTTAACACCGACTTTACACATCATTGTAAAAGTTAAGCTGCGACACAGTATTAATAGAAGAGCAAATCAAAGTAGAACATGAAATGAAACTCGTGGCACAACTGAAAGAAAAATAAACAGGATAGTCCTAATTGGATGATCGGTAGGAAACAACAGATGCTTTACTTCCTTATGACATCGAGAAGAACAGCCCGAACAGTGGAAAATCTCCCTCCCAAAATCCACACCGTTACATCAAACATGACTTCTGAAGCAGCCGAAAACTAAGCGTAGGGTGTTTTTAGGGTCTGTTACATAACCATTCACCTAATGTGATTACTACATTATTGCTACATTAGTGTTGCACAGTTCCTGTGTCTAAACAAAGACAAAATGGAGATGTTATTTTTCAGAAAATTGTTCTTTTCAGATTTTCTTTTCCTAGAACGTAAACTCCATTTTACAGCAATTATGTCAGCTCATAACAAACCTTATAACACAAGAAAAGATTTTAATGCTTACATAGCAGAGGGCCACGCTGAGATGCACTTCAACTAATGCTCAGATGAGAGTTTAAGAGCCCTACAGATTAACAAAAAACCCACAGCTGACTCTAGAGGCAAAGAGTGGCTGGTTTGATAAATGTATCTCTCAATCCAGCATGAATAATAATCATTCTATCAGGGCTACATGTGTCAACATCCGTCAATGGAGGATAAGGTCCAAACCCTATAAAACATAACAGGAGCTCCAGCCTGTAACCGTTTAGCCATGAAGGGTCTCAGTAGTGTCTGGTGAAGCCTTAAACACGTGTGCAGACACACAGTAAACAGTTGTCAGCAGTAATGAAACCTTTATAACATCTAAGCTCAGCAGCAGGTACGCTGGCATGTCATCCAAATTCCCCCACTTATTAACAATGGAGACTCAAAGATGTGAAACAAGCTTCTTATTCAGACAAGGATGACTTCTGACTGAGGCTTAACTTATGGGCTGACCTCACGTCTCTATTGAAAACTTGCTAGATTTTGCAACGGCTGCAGCGTTACAAACTGAAAAGGAGACAGAAAAATACCTTCATACTTTAACTTATACAGCATTTGAAAATAGTTTAGCAGTTTCCAAACTAAATACGAAGGTCTAGTTTCGGTGACTGACTGAATTTTTCATTTATTCAGTATTAGCTTATTAGCGTCAACAGCCGACTTGACCAAGCGAAACTGCGCTTGGCAAACTTGAATTCTGCTAGCATTAGCTTCATTAGCAACAACGGCGAGTGATAAAAACGTCAACAGGCAACTTTCCCTTACTCATGCCCGCACTGTCACCTAGTCGAAAAACCCGGGGACTCCCGTCACCCCCCAGGAGGGATAAACGTTTGTCACACGCCTCGCAGCAGTATTCTGAGCTGAACTACGCGATTTTGATGATTTTTCACGGGGCTACAGGCTCGCAGTCTCTCTCGATCCACTCTGATGGATCTATCTAGACTTCCAGATCCGTTCATCAAAATTAGACGGCGGACAATTGGATACCATTAACGGCTAACTGGGAAATACTCGATGTGCGATTGCCCACAATTTACATTGGTTTCAAGTTTTGACTTACAATACTTTCTCTTCTTTCACTAGCGTCATCGGCGGCTGTCTTCTTCTCCGTCTTCTTCGTGGGCTCTGGCCTTCCCTTCCGGTTAGCCACTTTTCCGGGAACGTCCCACTCTTTGTCACAGCTCAGTGACCAATGAGAGCAGCCGGGGGGAGGCGGCCAAAATGGCATAATAAATAAATAAATAAATAAATAATAATAATATTATTATAACAATACATTTTATACATACTGAATATGTGTGTTGTACATGAACAGATGAAACTTAAGGGGAGATTTTAACACATTTTATTCATCAGTCCTTTTTAATGGCAAAGGAATCCACAGAAACATGCAGCATGAACATGCATAAGAAAATGTAGTGAGTGAAAATATTCTTATGCTTCTGATAAACATTGTGAGCCTTTACTTACTGCCCCTTACCTGTTACTCATTTAATTTGTAATGAATTTGTTAAATAAAGGTTTATAGGAAAGTGACATTAACACTTCGTTGAGAACACACGTTGTTGTTGATGAAGGGTTTTAACTTATGTTAAAACAAATAAATCGAGCATATAAAAGCTGACAGTGGAATCTGCTGCCTAGTTTAAAATGCTTTACTTCAATGCTTTACTAAGTTTTCATCAAGGTTGAAATGATGAAAATAAAAGAAAATTTTTCTTCCAAACCATGGCGCATGTGTCCGTTTGATGTTGTACTTGCTTTCACCACTAAGTGACGCTGAAATATTACTAATGGCTTTCCCACGGTTTTTTGGTGTAAAATTAATCTAAAATATTAGACAGATTCAGTTTATCTACATTTTTTATTATATGGTTTCAGCATCTGTATTTAATATAGAACATTTTACACTCACACTTTAAAGATTTATTAAAGCAAGAGAGCCGTGAAAGGTCTCAAAAACACACAAGGACACTGACATTATTACGTCATTACGTTTTTTTCTTCCAAGTCCAAGAAAGGAAGTTGCTCTGCAGTGATCTGTTGATTTGTTCGCTCTTTACATAACGATGAGCCAAAGTTTCTGTCTATTGCTTCTTCGAACTCAGAACATGCAAAGTCCTGTGTGCGATGGATGGGACTGGATCCTATTGGACCCTTTTGCCTGGGGCCAGTGATGGAGCCCTGCTGGCTCTGGTTGTGCCCAGAGCACATTGAAGAATGGCCTCCTGAATATGTCAGAGAACTGAAGGTTGCCTGATACTGCGACGCTCCAGGGAGAATGACTGAGGGATGGATGGACATCTGAGATCTGGGCTGATTCTGTTTGTGTTCAGAGTTGGTTTGCATACTGGATGGGTGAGAAAAGCTGGAATTAAATGGGGAACAGAGAGTGTGAGAAATGCTTGTTGGAATGGAGGTATTGTAGACCACCTTTGTGTTCTGACCAATCACTGGGATGCTACCAAATCCAGAATTGATGGCCAAAAGTCCTTCCTGAGCTTGTTGGTGAGTCACGTAGGGAGAGCTGGGAGTTGTCCTGGAAAGTTGGAAGGTTCTGCACGGATTCTGTACAGTGTGGCCTGTGGATCCTTCTCTGTTAGAGCAGCACAGGTGTAAACACGATGACGCGGGGCTGGAAGAGTGCATCAGTATTGGATTTGTTCTCTGGGAAGACAACCCACTGCAGCCCCACATGTTTCTGGCAGGGTGGCTGATTGCTTCATGATGGAGGTGCAGCCTTGGGCTGACATGTACAGTGGTTTGAGACTGCCGGTTACTGGAAGCAGTCTCACTGGGACTAGGGGCTACTGGCTTGCCATAGGAATATGAAGATACAGGTGAGGCATAATGCCGCATGGTCACATGAGGGGGTAGGAAATGTATGATGTCATGTAGCCTCTTGGCCAGACTGGATACTTCCTGGTTCAAGCTGCACACCTGGGAGGAGAAAGAAAAGATTATATTATTTCCATATTATTATAAAATGAATTTAAATATTTTCTGCTTTAAGCTCCCCCTTTCCTGAAATAACAGTTTCAGCTTTTTTTGTTTTTGTTTAATATTGGCCTACCTCTTTATTCAGTTTGCTGATGTTCTGTCTGACTTCCTCGGTGTCCTTCAGCAATTTTGAGCTCACTTGATGGTCTGAGAAAGGAAGAGCAAAAGAAATAGATAAATACGTCTTATCTGACAGTGATCATTAATGCTGCCTTTCAGCACATAACATAACATCTAGTCCCCAAAAATATCTGATGTTTTATTCCCTGCATGAGAGTTAAATATTTGTTTGAGCATGTTTCAAACATCCATTTTACGGAGACTTTACCTGGTGACTTTGTGTCGCTCCGTTCTATGTTGAATTGAAAAGTGTGTCCATTGTCTTCAATTCCATCTACAACTCTACAGAAGCAGAAAATAATGATGCTTAACAGACACTGAATCAAGATGTTGAAGCTACGGTGAAGCTCACCTGGGGCTCAGGTTCAGTGGACTAACACAAGGCACCGACGGCATGAGCAGATTAGTAGGCCGATTATTTAAAAAAGCTGCGCGGTTCAATCTGGCTAAAGAGGACGGAGAGAGTCCCTCACTGGAAAGTGGTTGAGCAGAGGGACTTCGGCCTGGAGCGGGTAATCGACGGAGGCCGAGGGCATCGATGTGGCACAGTTGCTCTTCTGACAGCGTACTGACGCAGGGCAGCTGAACGGGACTTCCTGTTCCAATTACCAGAGGGATCTTCCTCTGTGGAGAAGGTTTTTTGTCTCCTCTAAGCTCTTCTTCATCCTCTTTAATAATATAGGGCAGGTTATGGTTAACACAAGCATGACCCTAAAGGGAATATGGATGGAAAAAGATTAATATAGGATTTCAGTTACAATAATGATTTCACAAAATACTTGAGCCTTAAACAAGTAAACATTTTAACTATTAAACTATTAAACATCACTTGATGTTTATTATTTATTTGACTTTCCATGAACCCATGCATGGTTAGAGTTACTGAAACTGAGACTAAAACCTTATTTTAGAAGGTCATCTTGTCTTTTAACTTGTACTTTTGTAAATTCTTGATTATCCACCATTAATTATGAAGGCATTTCTCATCATTTGCCACAAAATTAGATCTTAATTCTTGTTTTGTGGTCAAAAATATATTTTACAGTACTAAAATAATTAAAGTAGAACAAACACACTTGCCTGAGGTTTCCTGGAAGATATCTGGAACTTCGTCATCCCCTACAGTCATCAGGTCAAATAAAAGACATCGAGAATTGTCAATATGTATTAAAAGAATACAGTAAATTGAAAAGTTCATGGCCCAGATATGATGATAAACATCTTACCTCAGTGTCACAGCCCTCTCTCAGGTTATAGGTGAGGTTGTGGTGGATGTCAGAGCTGAAACGGCTGCCATACTCTGGGTACAGCTCAAGGACCTCCCTCAAAGCTATAACGCTGATGTACTGCAAGTCACAGTAGGTCAGTGCCTTCACATCTGCATTGATCTTGATCACCTGGTCATGTTCTGGGAAGTCAGCCCCGATGAGGTCCCCTTTACCTGTGCAGAATGTTAAGTTACACTGAGCTGATAAACGGCTGATTGGCCTCAGGTGGTGCATACTGACCCAGAATTGCTTGGACCATGCCATCCTTCAGGACCTCCAGGGAACCTGAGCAGACATAATAGTTGGCTTGTAGGGCGTCTCCGTGGCGTAGAAGATATTCTCCTGGTGCACAAAAGGAGGTCTTGACGTGCAGGGAGAGGGAGCGCAGACACCCTCTGCTGGCGTGCTCGAAAACAGGCAGCTGCAGGATGTCTTTGTTCAGGTGCATGGCGATGTCAGCTCGCAGTTCATCCGGGAAGTCGTGCAGCAACTAAAAAAGAACGGTTGGTCGCATGATTTATTGCAACTGACATTAATTACGCGGCCACAATAGTCCATCAGATGCATAGAAAAATCAATGAAAAGAAAATCCATAAAAACTTCATTCTGAGGCATCATGACTGGCTTTTTAAGGAGCATTAATACTTGTGCTTCGCAGCATCATTTATTGAGGAGGTGCTTTCATAGAAAAGAATATAAAAACTCACATTTTAAGTACACAAAAGCAGCAGTCTTTATCCTGTTGATTTCAAAAAGCCAGTCAGTCGCTTTGACGAGAAACCGAAGACAAAGCTCATGTGGTGAACTAATGTTTGTTCAAATAACTGCAGGCTGCTGTGATATGATTGCGATATTTAACACTGTAAGGTTCTGTATCTATTTCAAAGGCTCATTAATATCAAATGACTCCATGAAATCTTAAAGGGTCACAAGATAAGTCAAACAGACCAACTTCTTGTCTCCAAAAGCTGCTTGAGTCATGTCAACAAACACGGAATCTGGACTAGAGATGGGCTTCATGCATGCTGCACTTATCTAATAATTCAATCTTTCTCACCTGCGAAAATAGGAGGAGCAAAAATACATGTAAAGCGCCATCGATGACTGAACTGTTGCATTGGTTTCGGGGCATTAAATGAATTACTCAGAAGCCTCTAGATGAGCACTGGGTAAGAGGCAGGAATAAAAAACCGAGCTCAGAGTTTCTGACCAACCAACCGACCAACCAGTAAATCTGCTTGAATTGAGGGAGGAAACCAAGGCCCTGAAGAAAATCCATCAAGTCTAAATGAAAAAAAGGATGATACTTTTTTTTTTTTTTGATGTGGAGTAATGTTTCCGCACGACTTTGATAGTTCTACTGAAAATTAAACATGTGGTTGATGCAGTCACATGATGCGCAGAGCTAAAAATGGGTGTAAAAGCCAACACGTTTCCAGGCACATGCAGCTGCGTCTGCTATCTTCAGCACTGAATTTATTACCTGGAGCTGCTGACTGCAAAGGTGTTAATGACAACTTTCATTTTCTCCTCATACTCTTGCAATCATGGTGGACTTTTCCTAGATGGGATGTTCTAGATGGATCAAAAGTGCTCTCTGCTTAAGGAAGCAGAGTAAGGCTCCAGATATTTCTGAATCATGGAATGTAGCACCTACACAATCGCCTGCTTAAGCTTTCAGGAAAATAAACTTCAGCTCATACAAATCCCTCAATGTAGCTTTTTTGCTGCTAATTTGTCAGTTTCGCCCACCTCATTGGCGTTGATACCATTGTTGACTGACCAGGTGGCCTGAAAATACTCCAGCATCCTCTGCTTTAGCTGCTGAGGCAGCCGATGCACACGAATGAAGTCCTTGAGATCCTTCATCCGAGTGTGGTACTGAGAGCGTCTGGAGTACATGCGCTGGATGATGGCTGTGACGTTGCCAAAGACCACTGCGTGCATCAGGGCTGGAGGCAGCAGATGCAAAGCAGCGTCACGACTTTTGTTTCTGTCTCTTTTTTTTAGAGAGATGAGATGTTCTTAAACTCACCGCCCATCAGCATCACGCAGATGGAGAAGATTTTTTCTGCGTCCGTATTGGCACACACATTGCCAAACCCGACGCTGGTGAGGCTGCTGAGGGTGAAGTAGAGGGAGGCGATGTAGGCGCTGGGTACAGAGGGCCCACCCATGGTGCTGTTGATGTAAGGCGTCTCCAGACGCTTTCCCAGCTCCTGAAGCCATCCTGTCGGGTGAGGTCAAATGGCAGTTGTGTCAGAGTAATGTTAGCTTACGAGGTGACTGCAAAATGTAGCCTTTTGTGGGTTTTCTTTGCTATTGTCTGAGTCTCATCCAACAAAAGACCCTTTCCATTTGGATGGTGATACGATGGGAACATTACAGGGAATTACATAATCCATTGCTGGTGATATAATGGTAATTGTCTGTGAATGATTCTGGGCGACGATGCTAATGCATCGAGGCATCCCTGGCCTATTGGGGTTCTATGAGACGCACAAAAGAAGCATCTCACAAAATGTAATGACAGCGGAAGAACATTCCACACGTCATACCCGGGCATTAGTGCTTTTACACTTACCGATGTCCCAGGTAACAGGGTCGCTGCTTTCTATCTCCGCACGTCCGATGACATACCAGACGCAGGCCATCCAGTGAGCCAGGAGAGCAAACGCGGACATGAGCAGCGTCAGAACCACAGCGCTGTACTGGGAGTAACGATCCAGTTTCTGCAGCAGGCGCAGCAGACGAAGCAAACGAACTGTTTTTAACAAGTGCACCAGAGATGTCTGCAAGGACACAGTAAAAAACTCAATGACTTGCTGTTCTTTTTTTTAAATCATGTAACGTTGTACTGCATTTTCACACTGTAGTGTATTATTTCACTCCAGGCATTGAGGGTTTTACATTTCAATCGAGGCTGTATTTTCTGCTGAACTTGCCTCTGTCTCTTTGAAAGACTCTATTTTTACAAGTGAGATGGGAAAGTTTGTTAAGAAGAGTCATTTCACAAAAAAGTTGGAGTTTGTGAGATGTCTTTGTGTGTTAGACAAGTGCCAGTGTTTAAGTGAAGGATAAAACTGAAGCGAGGGAGGCAACAATAACGCTCAGTGAAGTGGTTGGTTAGAACGACAGTCTTTTCCAGGCCAGTGAGTTAGAGGAATAATTCTACAAAAGGAGTTGGGACACTTAAAGGAACAGGAAAGTTTTAAACTGGTGGCGAGTTGTGGTTACGCTGCTCCTACCACTGTGATGTTGAAGACGTAGAGAAGGTCAAAGGGCAAAGCTGCGATCAGATCCACAAAGAACCATGTACTGCAGTAATGGAGACAGATGGAGCGCGTGTCGTACACCACCTGACCCGACTGACTTACGTAAGTTGTACGGAAATTCAGGATAATGTCTGAAAGAATCATAACACAGAAACAATTTTGTTCAATTCGTTCAAAGACTAGGACGTGTTCTATGAGTAAATTAACTGCTGTATTATTCATGTGTGCATCATTCAGGAAACACTGCTGATAAAAGACACCTGTCTTTGTCTAAAGAATGTCTAAAGAAAGATTTTTTTTTTCATTCTGTGGAATAAATAAGATGGGCTAATGTCCGGCAAATTGCTGAGAATATTCTCAGCATCTTTTCCACCAGGCTCTTCATCAGCCAAACCCTTTGGAGGTCAAACAGGATGAAGATGGAATTTCTAATTATGACGGCGAACCTGGGGCAACAGAGAAACTGTGTGGGTGTGGAAAGGTAGGAGGTTGACTTCTCTGTTGGCTATTGCCAGGGAAACTGCAGCTGCGCTGGAGAATGTTTCTGGTTCTAATTTAAATAGAACAATGTTGTTGCTACATAAGCTGCTCATAGGCTTCAACATAAAGGTCAGCTGGTGTGCAGATACTTTAAAATTACAGCTACAGACTACCAATTATCACTGTTGAAAAAGTGAATTGTCTTCTGTCAGAAGAGAGAGGCCAGACAATTATTCAGGTACATTCTTTTGATCAAAATATATCAAAAATAGAAAATCTATTATACCAATTATGAAGAGCATCTCCACTGCAATGTCGCTGCCTACAGTGCTGTGGCTGACCAGCGAGTGATAGTTGCTGCCTTCAGCGTGACTGACAAAGCAGATATCATAAGGCACGGCCACGGCCACGTAAAAGGTGGCCAGCAGAATCAGCCAGTCCCACACAGCCTTGAAGATGCTGTAGTGCAGCAGGATGAAAGGTGACTTCCTCACCGCAGCCACCTTGTACTCGGGCAGGGACGGTTTCTGAAACACACTCTGAAAGACAGAACAACATTTGGTGTTGGAGGAACACAAAAAAAAAGTCCTGACTGACAGATCTGTCTTTGAACCTTTACGCACAATGAATCCTTTGGCAAAATGAGACCAAATTTTCTGCTGCGCTAAAGCCTTTTTTGTGATGTAATGACATCAGCAGGAAACACTGGATGCACACAGTAAGCCTGTTCATAATCAGACATTACCATAGTAGACTGAATGGCTCTGGATCCGTGTGCTCACAGGATGAGAAATCATTCAAATTCGTCAAATGAAACCACTGAATTTGTTGTGTTGGGTGTCAGTGTTGTCTGAATATTAACATTTAAAGATCATTTCAAAGTTCACCTTACTTCTAAACTGGCCGTCTGCACTCACCTTGGTTAGCTTCCTCTGGCCCCTCCTCGTGAACATGCTGCTCATGTGGTGCAGAATAGTCCTCCCCCCCTCTTGAGATTTAGAAATATTTCGATTGTGTCTGTTGTTCTGGTCTGCGTCCTCCAGAATATCTGTCAGCATAAACCACTGCACTCAGAGAATAGTCAAACGTGACATTTGACATTTGGATGTTGACACGGTTTTGATGGTCAGTAAAGGAAGGTGTGAAGCAGCTTCTCACCGTCTTCTTGGCTGTATGGATGTTTTTTTCTATAGGATTCACTGAGGTCTTTAAAGGATAAGAGGAACAGCACGACCTCGCCTTTCTCGTTTTTTATTGGCACAATATCCAGAAGACACCAGAATCGATTTCCTGCAAAATCAACAAGTCTGTTCAGAAACGTTTTAATTGCACAATAAATCAATAACAATGTCAAGAAAGTCAAACACAAGAGGAGAACTGTGTGTTACAGTATGAAGGACAAGGGCCTCACCGTTTTTCCTGTAGAAGCAGATCTCTCCCTGGTACTCCTGCTGGCTCTCCAGAGCTTTGTCCACCTGCTGGATGACGCTCTCGCTGGTCTCGTCCCCATGGAGGAAGCTACAGGTGCACATCTTCTGCATCACCTCTGTCCGCACAAAGCCGGTCAACTCACAAAACCCGTCTGAACAGTAAACGATGGGGTAGCCGTAATGACCCTGAGCATTTCCCAGAAGGAAATTACTGTCTGCAGGAGCGGAGGAGAGAGAGGCCTCGGCGTCATGATGCTGTTCCATTCTAACCACATTACAAACTAATGCAGTCGAGGCCGCTATTAAAGAAGATTCTCTAGCAGAAAATTGTGTGATTTCAGAGCAGGAACCTGAAAGTCATTCATGATTTGACCCAAGTGAATATTTATGATTGACTCTTTTTGTTATTGCTCCCACAGTTCAACAAAGATTATCCAGGACCGATTCTGTCCACAGTTAAACTAAAGATGTACTGAAATGTTGCATAACAGTCAGCACACAAATGCAGAAGACAAGTTGTGCATAAGAAAGATATGGCTTTGCCCGAATGGTAACGGTTGACGTAGAAACTTAAAAAAATCCAGCGGCTGCTGGGAACAGTGAACACCGTGAAGGTCATAAGATGTAGGCAGAAGAAAATATTCACAAATCCGCAACTGCAAAAACAACTGAAGGAAGAAACCATCCCACAAACGGCTGAAGATGCTGGCTCTCATTCTAAGGCGAAACCATCCTCATCGAGCACTGAGAGTGCGAGAAGATCAAATTTCAAGCGGAGATCTTTATTTGCCTGCAACCACAACCACGAACACCTGCACAGCCAGCAGGACATCGAAATGAGTGCAACCTGATCCCTTTGACACTCTAAAACTGTCACATTTGTTTCTGAGTGAAAGCTCACACTAGGCTTTGAGATGAATATATTTCTACTTTTTAGTGATGCAGTTACATCATGTAGTTTTTGATGTCCTTACACATCGCGTTGCCATGGCAATTTGCAACTGGAAGGTTACTAAGACTCAATGTCCCTGATTATAAATGTGTTTACGATTAGAAGTATGCAGAGTGTTTAGAGAAAATATCATCTACAGCCATCCAATTCCTAAAGTTTGCACTTTAGGCAACAAACCTCAAATTACGTATCTTTAAGAAGAACAGTGCATAAAAACTCTGTTACTGTTATACTTTGATAGACATAATGTGAAAGACAAAGAGAACATTTGTATGTTATTTCAGAAGTCAGGAATCCTAAAGTAGTCGGCTTTTGGCCGATATTTAAAATTTATTTTTGACTTTTTTTGCAGTGCAGGAAATCGCGACACACACCAACAGACCAGTAATCAAATATTTTTATATCATAGCTATAATTAAGAATCACATTCCAACATTTAAAGGTCAGAATATATTATTATTATTATTATTGTTGTTGTTGTTGTTGTTGCTATTACATGCAAGTGTCACTGTCCTATTAAGTCAGAAAGAAATGAAACTCAAAGCTTTATTTCAAAGAGTATTTTAATTTAATATTGATGTAAAAATGCATTTAATCTGCTGAAAACATGCAGCCATTTTCAGGCAAGTGTGTAAATTTAAGTCAGTAAATTCTAAATTGATGGAAGGATTATCTTCTCCGGATAGTTTATAATTAAAAATGGGGGTAAATCACTGCGGCTCAATAAGTGGCTCTTCAGGTTGAATAAATCATCCAGTTCTGTCTGAATTGTTAATTGCATCCAGCAGAGTTGTCACTCAGTTTTACAGTAAGTGGGACACAAAAAGCCAAAGGCTAAAAGCTTCAGTAGGATTGGATGGACTTGCACTTTTAGAGGTGATGGCTACACTTACATCATTTTAAATCTGAACAAATATGAAGAAAGCTGCAGTTAGCGATTACAATTAACAAAGTCAGAAGTACAAACGTTTGCAACAGGAAAGATACTCACGGGTGCCATCAAAATGGTTCACGATGGCTTCCAAAAAGGTGTTCTGTGGCGCGAGGAGGCCCTTCATCACCGGCATCTTGTATTGTATAGATGAAAAGCTGCACGCTCTTATTTACCAGTTTCCATTCATTGGTTTCATTCCTCAGAGAATCTGGAAGAGAAAGCGACTGGCCCTCTAACTATTCCACAATGTTCTGTGGCAGGTGGAGTTTTTCCTCCCGTCAAAAACACCCTGAAACTATCAGCTGGTCATTTCCATGCGGTATAAATCTGTGGTGGCACTGAGGGACGAGCTGAGAGGAGCCGTGAAGCTGCTCTCAGTGTTGAGTCCTTCAGCTTCAGCTGAACATCCCTCTCTCTCATCTGTGTTCCAGGATCACCGCAAATCCTCTGTGTGTCTGCAGTCTAATTCCACTCACCGTGTTTCCTGCCACCTCGCAGTTCCCTGCCTCTCTCCCTCCTCTCCCTCCAGTCAAACATGTGAACCATCTCTCTTTCTTTGTGCATTTATCAGCTATCTCTCTTGCCTCCTTTCTCTATCAGAGCATACATCCTCCATTACATTGTTTCTATTTTTAGTAACCAATATTTTTCAAATCACTGTTGTCATTTTTAATTCCTGCAGATGAGGAAAAGTCACATAAAATGCCGTCAGATATCTCGGCATTTGTTGGCTGCTGAGGATCCAGTTTGGTCGATATTAGAACGTCGTGACACAAGACTGTGTGATATTTCTCCTGCGAGAGGTCAGAGGTCATGACAAAAACTAATGTTGGTCTTAATGCAGGTATGTTTGTCCACTCTCTCTTACACATATGTAAAAATTACATTAAATTATTCGATGCATGATACAAGTTTAAGAATCACCAAAAGCTAGAAAATATTCCTCAAATGAAATAAGCTACTAAATCTATATCACTTCTGTTTGTGCACCCAGTGAGCTTCGCCATCACTCTGTACGTATGTTCACTATATAAAAAAAAGGAATTTTAAATAATTTTGCATGCAAAGATTGACCAAAAAAAGACATTTTAAGTACCTTATGTTGTTGGTATATGTAAAGAAAAATTAATTTGTAATAAATAAATATAAGCTTTCTGCTTCTAATTTATTTATTAAAACCTTTGCGGTATCCCTCACACACAGTGGTTCTACTCAAAATCATAAAATCATAAGACAGACAGACCGGACGGACAGAAAAAAAGAGTGACACGGTTTACTTCTCATCAGCGCCATCTGGTGGTTCATTCTGACCCTCACAGCTGGACTCTATCTATGTAAAACATCTGTGAAAAAATGTTTTTCACAGATGTTTTTCCCGCTTACTATAATAAAATTAAGGTTTGGAATAACAAAAAAGAACAGATACTCATGTTTGCTCTCATAAAATGTTTATGATCCTTTTTCTGGTAAACAAAAACAACTGCAACTACTGCAGAGCAGATTTTTTGCAATCTAATCGAGTCAGTACAGAAGGCTGCAGCCACATTTAAACTGCACACTGTTGTCAGTGCCGGCTGACCAGATGCTGGTTAAGTTCCCCAGAACTGTGGTCATGCAAAAATCCAGTTCCAAAAGACAGTTTGTTAAAATTGTGTAAAAGGGATCCAGTAAGATTAGTGGAGAATTGTCTTGGTTTTAATTTTGCCAGAATGGTTTTTAACACTTTCACATGGAGGATTACAGCATGAAGCGACACAGTGAGTCTCCTCTCACTCCTCTCTCAAAGGTCACACCACAAAAAGAACACAGGGTGGAGACACAGACCTAGTCAGAGCTCTGTCAGACACGTCCGCTATTTTAATTATATTGGCCATCTGGTCGGTCTTGGTGCTGTCTGCACCTTTGATCAAATCTTTCAGTTATGTAGATTTTTAAGCGACATAACTTTACTACATCATTTAAAACACGCCAGGTTTAGTGTTTTTCTTTTCATGTGTTGGATTCACATTATTACACAATTTTAACGTTAAAGTAACAAAAATGTGCAATAAATGAGTAAATATCCATTCTGGGTGCCAACATGAGAACAGTCCAGTGAAGCCTACGTCACCAGGTAGCCGTTAAACGGGCAGGGACGTTTATGCTGGACGTCCAGTCCATGAACGGCTCTCCAGCTGCCTCCTCCGTCCTCTTGCCCATTGTCAGGATCCCAGCCGCCTGGTTCCTGGATCCGTGGAGAAGCTGGTGGAGTCGGCTCTGAAAGCGTTCCTCGTCTTCCATGTGTTTACCCAGAGTGGGGATGCCAGCGGCGGCGTCTCTGGTTAGCGGCCCCTCCGGGGGCTTGCTGCCGGAGCGGCACAGCAACACGTAGAGTCGACAGGAGCGAGATGGTTGTTGGCAGCATTCAGACATGCTGTGAGCATCACAGGCCAGCTGAGACAGCAGCAACATGAAGAGCAGCACCAGGACCTTCTGCTGGGCCAAGGAGAAGACACATAAACACATGAGATCTGTGTGTGTGTGTGTGTGTGTGTGTGTACGCAGCGCACACAAGACACAAGCACGTCCTCGAGCTTGCACTTAAGAAGACAAACAAACATAAACGACATTCTTTGAAAGTTAGCAGTAAATAAATATCAATATAAGAAGCTTGCAATTTTACTCATTTAAGAAAAAACATTACTTTTATCATTTCATAGAAATCAAAGAGCCATAAATGGAAGGTGTAGATGAAGACTAAATATTCCCTTTGTTATTATCCGGGACAGGTTTGACTGGTCTTACCCTGTCGGACATCCTCGTGCCTTTCTGGATGTTGGCAGGGCACCACGTCATCTTCTGATCTGGTGCTTTCTGATCCTCCTTTTGGAACAAGTGTCTTTTATATTGTTGTGCACGGACGTCATTCTGGACAACCACAAACACGACAGAAGCTGCTGGCTCTCGTTTCACCTTTTGCTCATTTGAAAGATCGATGTGCTGCCTGCTGCCGTTAATTAGGCTGTAGTTGCAGAGCATCTCCTAGGCTTCCCTCTGGACCTTTGATGATCTGCAGGCATTCTTTTGTGAAGACATGTAAAAGGATTGAGAAGACATTCCAGCTTAATGAGCTGCGGGGGACAGAATTAGACTCTAAAATCATAACAAATATAAAAACTCATTTGAAAGTTGTGATAATTACGTACTCTGGCTTTGCTTCTGCGGACCGATGCAGAAGACCAGTGTCCCGGTTTCCCACACTGCTCAGGGATGACGTGAGTTGGGTCAAGTCTACGTGCACGCGGCTAATAATCCTCCAAATATTTTAAAAACGTTGAAGTGAAATGAAGGAGAGCAGGCGAGGGAACCAACAAAGCCACTTTTAATGTGCCACGTAAAGGAACTTATACAGAATCCACATTCATTTTGCCAGGCCTCGTCGTGACCTCGTGTCATGGTGTCAACCTGTACTTCTGCTTCAAAGAGGTTTCAAATCATATTTTTACATAGAACTGATGTTAAAAAAAAGATTTAGGTTGATAAAACTAACAACAATTATTATTTCATATCATCTATGCGCGTGTCTGCAAGAATTATTTTAGCAATATGTCTTCCTTTCATACATGTTATATACAGTTTACATCTAAATTAATTGATTTGTTACACAGCTGACGATAGTACCATGTTCCTGTTGACTGCAGGGCCAGAGATTCTAATTGTGATCGGCCGCGGAGCCACTTATGGCAATGGAGAAGCTCCTAACTGGGGTCCAAACCACTAACTTACATAACATCACAAACGGCCCCTGTGGAGATTTCAAGACCCTGTGGGGAGGGTCCGGGAAAGCGGATGAACTGAAGCCCTGCAAGATGTGTGGTGGTTGGTGGCAATTCATCACCATACTGAGTGCAAGGAGAGCAAAAAGAGTGACTAGGTAACAGCAACAGTTTGTTTTTTTTAACTTTTAGCCCTACATCTCCCAGGTTTCGGCTGAAATTTTCATTTGTGACCAGCAATCAGCGCAGTTGAGCTGCTCGCCTTTGCACACCTAACATGTAAAGAGCGTCCTTCTCAGTCAGTAAAGAGTAGCAGTAAGCTTTTGGTGCAAGGAGAGTGTGCACGGACAGAAATCAAAGCTGGAAAACATAGTTTCTGGAAATGAAAAGGCAAATGTGTGACCAACGACACGATGAGGTAAAGCCTGTACCCACAGAGCTGGAGTCCATGGTGGAGAGGCATGTAACCAGCGCTGCCCAGAGAGAGCCACGGTGTGTCTGGCTCATGGTCAGAGAGCACACCTAAACCTTCTAGCTTAGACGGAAGACAGAAGAAACACAGTCGTCTTTCCAGTTTTAGAAAGCAGAAGTAAAGTCTGGGTTCCTTCGGCTCCCAGACCAATTAATGCTTCTCAGACTTGTGTCTCACTTCTCGTACGACGTGTTTTCCTTGAAGTCATCATCTCTCTAATTCCCTCAGCCGTTTCCTTCTTCGCCTGCTGGTCTCCTCCTACCCCCTTTCCTTCCCTCTCCATCTCCGTGTCTCTCCTGGGGCAGTGTTCTCTGTGGGCACAGGCTGCGGGTCAGCAGGATCCTGGAGGATTGTCACTGGCCATTTCTTTCTGGGGGATGACATCCAAAGGTCCCGCTGCCCTATGCTGCTGTCCTTGGGGTGGTAACGGACCCTGGGGCAGGGGTGGGGGTTGAGGATAGGCTGGTGGTTTTAAAACAGTCAGAGAGGGAGCTAGTAACAGGGGATGTTGCTGAGGAAGAGGATGGGTACAAGCCTGAGGTGTAGTCCGTGGCTGAGACTGGTACAGCGACGTAGGCTGTGACTGTGCCTTAGCCACAGACTGCTGCTGAAGCTGGATCTGCTGTTGGTGGTGTTGTTCCTGTGGGGAAGCTGCGTCATTCTTACTAAGACCACAGGACTGAGCTGCACAGTGGATCTGACGGAGTGTGTCCAGTGCTTCACTCTTAGCATGCTTCAGCAGGTCTGCCTGGCCCTGAGAGTCAGAAAAAGAAGCGACACTGTCAGCAAATGCATAAAAGATTAACAGAATAAAATAGCAGAGCTCCTGTTAACCATGGCCTCCTGTCTGCTTTAACTTTAATGAAAGTCTGTGTTTGTGGTATAGTATTCTTTAATTAATGACATATGTATTATCATAATCTAGGATAGACTGTACAAACAAGCACTTCAGGAAAATTAAGTAATATTACTTTTCCCAAGTGCGTTTACCCATAAGGAACAGCAGGGGGCGTTATAAAGCAAGTGACTGAAGGCGTGCGGCCGCCTGCGCCCCTGTAGTCATGAGGGATAATGTTATACTCCACTTCTGCTCTTTATTTGGGCAAACCACGGAGGGAAACCATGCCATGAAGAGGAAGTGGTCAGAGTGGGCATCCTGCTTTACAGGGCAGCCATGACAATCTGGGCCGTCGCCATGGCAGCCTGCCCGGGTCAGATGTCTCGACCATGTGGAAAGGTAGAAAAAAGCTTTCCCAACTAGAGGTCATTTCTGCATATGTGAGGTGCTAACGTCAGTAAAATGGACAACGATGACCACGAATCCGCCCACAGTGTTTTGTTTTGTTTTGTTTTTTTAGGTTGGTCAAGACTTGATTGAGTTAACTGAGTAATTTCATTTTCAAAAACAGAGCTGTCTCTGTTTATTTTCTGTTTCAGGACAAGATACTCAGACTATCCTGCAGGTAAATCTGGAGTTGAGACGTGGCTTTTAAGTTGTTAGATAAGACTAATCAGATTACAAAAGTAATAACAAGGTTTTTTGTTTTCTTTTAATTACTTAGCAAATTTGTGTGTGTGTGTGTGTGTGTGTGTGTGTGTGTGTGTGTGTGTGTCCCCTCTAACCAGGACAGGGCACAAGGGGCCCCTAAGTCTGCCTAAGTGTAGCTGTCCCACGTTCTGCATGCAAAAAAGCCCAACAACAGTGATTTTAATACACTGCAAGGATCCTTGTACCTGAGCCCTTCCAGCACACAGGCCACAAACATGAATAAGTCATGCTTGAAAAAAAAATAAAAATAAATAAATAAATAGAAATGATGTAAGTTGTGACTCACCAGGCATAAAATAAGACGGAGCTTGTTCTGTACCGCCAGAGTCAAATCACAACGGCTCTGGTGCTCATGCACGTTCACCTTACACGTGGTCTTCAGGGGCGTCAGAACATGCAAGCACACTGAATCCCATCACTCCATCCTCACTTCCTTGGACCTTAATCTACTCATTTTCAGTCGGTCCCCGCCTGCATTTACATTATGTTTTATTACTGCTGCCAACACAAAAGGGGCCACCGACGGTAAAAATCGTAGCTCCACAGGTTACATAATAACTCCCCTTAAACAACAGTTCACTGGGTGCTTTTGGAGCCTCTTAGACTTCTTATATTTGCAACAAGATGCGTGACTCTGTCTCTATTTCTGCCTCATTGATTTTGCTTTTGTTGCTTCTCATGCAGAGTGAAAAACAGAGAAGACATGGCCCTCTGGCTCGTCCTCACATCCTGCCCACCATCTACGCTCAGCAGGTGGAGGATCTGAAAGCAAGATCGGCAAACATGCACCGGGTAAATAAAGAGGAGGAAGCGTTTAAACGCTCTCACGTTCAGAATATTAATGGAGGAAAGAGGATAAAAGATGGAGATGTAGAATTTATGTTTGACGAGACCAAACAGGAAAGCTTGAAGTAGAGATTAGGATTGATGATCCATCTGTTGTGCTACTTAAACAAAAGCGGTTCCCAATTCTTAGCAGTGCAATAAATCTTAATTAGGATAAATGCAGTTTAGCACACGCAGCTGCTGCCTTACAGGAAGCCATCTTTAATTCCCCAACCTTTAACTTGTTTTTGATATTATTTGTTTTGTTAATAGTTAATGAGTATGTCTAACTGGTCAAACTGGTAAGGCTTCTGAGCTGTAGTGTTTGAATTTTTTTATGATTTTCCATAAAGGACTATTTACAATATTTGAGAAAATAACTGATTAATTCATTAAAAATAACAGTGGGAACAACCTTGATCTTTATTACCTTCCTGTCTGAAAAGACAGCCTTGAGAAGGGAATAACGTGAACCTAAACCTTTCTGATCAGTGCTAAAGGGTCTGAGAATGAGGAGACTGAAATTCCTGGACTAAGTTGTTTATATTTAGTGAACGTGCTGGTGCAGGTGCAGTTTTATCAGTGAATGTGTTCATACATGCAGCAATCTAATCTGCTGCTTTCACAGTCAGTGATGCATTTTGCTCAGCATCATTTTTACTGCAGGTCCTGGAAGCTCAAAATACCCTTAAAAGGGAAACAAATGGACAAAAGCGTGAACATTCCCATCATGTTTTGCCCAGATCTCCAGAGGCAGAGCGTGGAATAATCAAGAACCACTCAAGAGATTTAGAGATTAGAGACAAATACAATTAGACCAGCGAGCTTTCTTAACTCAACGGCGTTAATCTCCACAGCAGGTCCTGGGATTCCTGACTGAACAGATTCCAAAAGTGAAGTAAAGGTGGACTGAAAGCAACCAGGCACGCTTCCATTCAACTGACCTTGAGGACGGTGATGTTCCAAGCATAGCTCTCCATGGCCTTTTGAAGTTTACGCCCCTTCAGGCCCTCCTTTGCTCCAATCCGATGCAGGTCCTCATGGAAGTCCAAACCTGGTCACAGACATGTGAACTTCAGAACAACACTCAGTAAGAACAGCACCTATACGTGTTCTGCATCGCTAAAGGCTCGAATTCAAAATGTGCAATTCAAGCTAACGGTTAATTAGGTTCAGGTTCATTTAGGTTTGGCGGACCCCCACTAATCCTCTGGGATTTTAGAACCGGCTCCTTCTAATGCAGAACATCTCAGTGTGTTTTTCAAACTGTTCCATACAAGCGAGCCGACGCTCCTTCAGCTTTATTGTGCAAAAGCAAAGCCCGAGTGCAGCCGGCTATAATTCACCAAACCCGGTATTCCCAAGTCAGTTAAATCTTTTCTGTAGACACTAAGCAGCTGCAGCACATACACAAGAGAATCTTTAACCCCATTGATTTTTCCTGTAGAGCATCGGGAACCTCTGACCCACTGTCAGTCTTGCTTGTTAATATTACTTAAATTCCCATTTAATACTATTTTAAAATGGTAAGGATGACATATATGCTACCGTCCAAATACTGAAGAATGTTAAACTTGCATGAAAACTTGAACACAGCACATGCGATTAAACCATAAAAATGCAAAATAAAAGCACAGCATTTGAATTAGCTTTACTTACATCACTGCTCACATCTGAACTCCCTCAAAACAACAGAAATGTCCAATCAAACCTGTGCAAATCAGCCAGAAGTTGCATTAAGTGCACTTAAACCACAGAAAACAAACTCTGTGGTATTTCATCACATCACACCCTCACAAAAAGAGACAGAACTCATTACCATATAACTAATGACAGACAACCGTTGGAGAATATCTGCTTCTCAACTCAGACTTCTAGAAAGTCCAATCCTGGACAATCTTGTGACCTGGCTTTCTTCATCAGCTGCAGCTCATGCAGGGCTGTACTCAGAGACAAGCTGATTTCCCAATTATTAAGCATTTTTCCTATTATGCATGCAGCTGCGGCCCCTTACTGTCACATTAAAACACTGTGTTATAAGTAAATAAACAAGACGGACAGAAAAACAGAAAGAGAGAGCGAGGGAGAGAGAGAGAGAGAGAGAGAGGGAGAAAACTGTTCTCATTGCAAAGAACAAAGAATAAATAAGATCTAAGGAAGGAAGAAATGAGTATAAAGGATCTTCATTTGGTCAGCTCAGCATTTCATGTCTAGAAATACAACAGAACTCATCATTCTAAAGAGACAAATTGACTTTTTTGAGCTGATGATGAGCTGGGAAAACAATGACTACACTAATTTAACCAAGAAAAGGGGATGGACATGTCTTGCTTCACCAAGTTTGGATCAGAACTATATTTAATTTTACATCAGACATCCGGACTTGAAAACTACAAGCAGAAACTGCACCAGTGGTTACACTCAGTTTGGGGCCAGAATACACACACACACACACACGCACACAAATCAGAGCAGGTCCTCTGAGCAGTAATTTCACGAACAAACGACATACAAATGTGGCTAAAGACACTAAATACACATTCCTGCCTGGCTGGGGAGGCAGAGGGCTTTGCTGCCCATGCAGGAGTCATGCATTATGAATGCACACACGCAGTCACCGTGGTAGCATCTGGATGTGCAGGAGTGTGAATCCGGGCTGTCTATCTGGTGACCTTGCATTAGCATAATGTGTGATGGTGCCATCAATTGTACCCAGGAGGCTTCATCCAGCACCTCTCCATCCTCATAAACTCATCAGCTTCACCACCCAAATTAAACAGATTAGCTGCAGTAAAGACAGAGCATGAAGTGAACACTGGACAGGAGGAGGAGGAGAGCCAGCTCCCACTTATCAGCCACAGCAACTGTAACCTGTCCCGGATCTTCTTTCATCCTCTGCAGTACGACTGCTCGGTAACTTGACGAGCCCTGTGTTCTATTTACATTTAAAAAAAAAAAGAAGGTCTGCGGACAGGTGGGGCCGGTTTCCTCATCTGGGATTGGACTGCAGCCTGCACATCAGCGTGATTATGGCCTTGACCGTTGCATTTAGCTGATGAGCAGAGCACACTTTCAGTAGGGCAAACTGTCAGGTCTAATCAAAGGCCATAAAATAAGCTTCCACACACACACGCAAAATGCATCATCCCATTTAGCCTCCATTGTTCACATCCCATCCACTAATAGCTCCTTTTTATGCTTCTCAAATTATACATTTGGCCTCTACATCAATCAGAGAAAACTATACCTTCAATTCCAGGCAAGGCCACCGTCTCGTTCTTCACATCTAATTCCATCTGTGCCCGTCCGTTTGTCACAGTTAATCTTCACATTATGATGTGCCTTATGAGATGCTTTATGATGACTGAATTCAATGCCTGTCAGTCCATATAAAAAGGTCCATTCATGCCATCACAAATGTGGCGTTCTGTCTTCTGACAGACATCTGTCTTCGTTTTTTTTTGGTCTTTTTATAGAATTATAAAAGTGAGTCGAGATGTAGGATAAAGAAGACTGGTGACAGAAAAGAAGAGACAAGAGCGATCTGTGCCGTACCGAATAATAATGAGCTAATGCCACCAAGAAGGGAAAAATCAGTTTGCTCTGAATGGCTACGCTGTGGACGTTTTCAACTATAAAAAAATGATTTAATCAAGCAGATACCCTGAATTGGTGAAACCGCACCCTCCTACTTCGACCAGCGACTGCAGTGAACGTCAGGAAGCATGAATGGCCACTCACAGGAGGTTCTGGGTGCAGGCGTGTTGCTGCTGGGGGGCACGGGGGAGGGACATGGAAAGTGGGAGAGGGTGAGAGGGAAAGTGCTGTTTGGCATGCAGCTGTGGCCGCTCAGGCGGTCGCTCCACTGCTCTGCCTCATTGTGTCATCCTTACATAACCTTGAGCCATCAAAATTAGAGCTTCCATATTTTCAATTAGTGGGTTTTAATAGCATGTATTGTTTTTTTGTTTTTTTTGTCTCGGACTTTCAGGAGCTGAACAGAAGGAGGCACAAAACGAGGCTGCTTTTCTGCTCCCATCTGGGAAACCTGTCATTTAGGTGGAACACGTTCTCGCCTGATCATGGGGCTCTGGTATTCAGCCAGCGGCCCTGCTGCGAGGGGCAGCCGCGTCTGCGTAGGGTCTAAACGCCGCTCACCGCCGTGGCCGCCTTTGAAGAGGGTAGAAGCCAGGGGGCAGCTCTGTGCTTCAAGACAGTGTTCAATCTACATCCCTGCGTAATTACGCTGAAGAATATCAGCAGCGCACGTCTGCGTTTCTGTGACAACAGGGAGGAAAACTGGGCACATGCTCAAGTGGCCCACAAGGTCCTGGGTTAGGCTGAGGATGCTACGTTATCGACAACAGGCCACGGACGACAATTTTACCTGCTGACTGCGGGGGAATATTGCCTGGAATATAAAGGTTTCACATTTGTTCTGGTGCAGACTTTTGTTGTGCGCAGAACTGAAAAGCCAAATGCTGGAAAACAAAGATGTCAGTATTCAAAGCGTTCCTCCCATCTCACAAGCTCACCAGCAGAGCTGCGTGGTTGAGAGGCAGCAAAAAATGAGGAATAATTAGCGTTGAATGTCAAAGAGGCTGGTGGAGACAAGTCGCAGGATTTCCCTCATTTAAAGGCATTTTTCTCAAGGATCTGATTATAGTCAATTTACCCCCTCGCCCTGCAAAATTCAAATCAGACTTTTCGCATCAGTCTCCTTTCAAAAACACTTCCCATTTTTCTGTCCCTCCTCTTCTGATTCTGCTCTGTCCAAACCTTCCAACGTCAGTGTTCAGTCCCACTGAACCTTTATCTTCATTTATACTCTCTTTTGTTAGTATGACTGGCAGCTGTATTTTTATTCTTTATTCATGATGACAATTCAACAGTGACTCACTGAGGATGTTCTCTTCCATCGCCAGCAAAGACTGGATGTCGCAAAGATGAGCAAGTAATGAATGCGAGGCAAAAAAAATTGTGTTTCTATATAATATTATGCTTATGTGACAAACCTGCTCGCTGGGCTTGAGTGAGCTTGGAGTAGATGACATCAGCTGATTCTATCAGTGTTCTGCTGGTTTGGATCATCTAGAAGGTAAACAAGACAGCTTTTGTAAATGCACCATATCTGGGTGAAGCAAAACACAAGAAAAATACCAGCGGAGGGGTAGTTTTCTGCTCTGAAGCACTGCCTGGGGTCTGTTTTTACAATTTCAAGGGAATTTAATTTCCCAGTATGGACAGATAACTCCGAAATAGAACCGAGCTCTCAGCTGTTGCACTACTAGCTGTTTACAAGCACAGTAACAATCCAGCCTTAACCCAATTAAAGCAACAACCCTGTCATGTAAGTGCCTTTATGAGATTACTTTAATTGGTGCAAGATCATAATCAAAGGAAGTAGTTTTTCTTTTTCTTTTTTCCCCTAATCGAGCACGTAAACAACCACAGGTCAGGCATCTTGTCACATATTTACTGTAATACAAAAGAAAGCTTAATGGACCTGAGGGACGGGTGCAGTGTTTACAGAGGCATTTCAGCCTCACAGCTTTGTAATAAACACAGACGAGCACTCAATGTTTTTTTCTGCATTGTTTAGAGTCATGTAAAAAATTTGATTTTCAATTCTACTACTTTATTTAAATAAAGCAGAAGAAACACTACAGGATTAGGTAGTTTAATGAAGTAATTTTGAGTTTTAAGGTTTGTATTAGGTGTATATGCATCATTTACCAACATCGAATGCAAGTTATTTTTTTTATTTCATTCTTATTCACTACAAATCTCTTTTTCCATATCCATAATCTCTAACTTTGCATCCAGGCAACGACACGTCGGGCAGTTTAAGGCTTAAAACACGACCCACAGGCTGAAGAGGAGCAGCTGGAGAGACGCTGCAGCAGTGAGGAGAAAGATAATGAAGTTTCACACCCTCGTTAGCAGGAAGAAAGGAAGTGGACTCATCCCCTGTGTGCTTATGTGTGCATTTTCTTTTCATATTCTTATGTGAGCTGGTGATGTAAACATCACAGCATCGTCTATATCTGCAACAAACTCATCTTAGTGGAAAACAGTAAAGAAGTAAAGCTGATGTTACTTAATGGATCATTTACGCCTCAGTAGAGTAAAAACAGTGCAGGGATTATTACATACTCATTAAATAGCTGATGTTTTTAGTTTCAGTGCACACACACACACACACACACACACACACACACCGAGGACTCTGTTTTTGAACAAAGAGAGTCAACACTCGCTCTAACCCTGAGGCACAACCGTAGATTCATGCACACAGTTCTATAATCTGCTTTACAATTATGTCATAAGTCATAAAGTGCAATATCATTACGTTATATGCATATTCCCAAAACGATTAAAGGCACTTTTGACGTATTGATCATTTAAAGGAAGAGAAAACACAGTTATTTTCATCCTGTAAAACTCAAAAATGCGGATTTTGGACTGTAGAAGTCTTTTTTCCCTGAAACATCTCCTGTGGACTGAAGCACGAAACCTGCTCTGACAGCAGAATATCCCTGACTTTTGGGAAGCCACATATGTCGGTGGTGCCGACGACGTGAGCAGCGGCGACGCTTTCCTCAGTCACGACTCATTTTACTGGCAAGATGGTGGGTGATGAGTGAATATGGACAGTCATCCAACCTCCTTCTGGACTCTGCCAGTGTCAAGTGGTGAAAAATGCAGCGTTCTTGCAAGAGTGGCGGCAGGATAGAGGACATGTGAAATCATACAATAAATAGCTGCAGCTTGACAGCCTGTTTATTTACCATGTCGTAAGCGTTGAGCACTTTCCGCAGCAGTTCAGGCACAGGACCTTGAGCTTCCATGGTGGGGTAAGTCTCGCTCAGGTCCACAGTTACCCTTAGAGACCGCTCACTGTTCATGAGCCAGGTAGACACAGTCAGGATACACTGCTTCATGTTGGCCGCTGGAGTCAGGCCACACAGCTCCTTGAAGGAAACCATTGCATTCTGGGAAGAAGAAAAGCAACCACGAAAATGAAAATTTTCAGAAGACAGCCGTGATCCTCGTTGCTTTCCTTCACGTTTGTCTTTCGCATGAAGGGATTTTGGTCCTGGAGATGTGAGGTAGCAGATTCTTTTGAGTGTGAGTGAGCACAAGCAGTAACAAGGACCATAAAACTCATCTGCCACCATCAGAAATCGAAAAACAGCTCATCTATTTTTCAGCCACGCACATGTTTAAATCCCATTTCTGTCCTGATTCGTTCAAAGCAGTTTCATAATGTCTGGATTCAAAGGCTAGATAGAAACAGTTTCACTCTGGGAATAGGTTCCTGCACTGTAAGCTAGCTTAGGTTCCTGCACTGTAAGCTAGCTTTTTGGCTTTTCTACATGATGAGGTTCTACTGCCGCGATCTTATTTGCGTATAGAAGGAATCAAAGCACTGCAAAATTGATCAAGATGAGATTAAAAAAGGGAGGAATAATGAAAAGTACTAACAGAAAGAGGAGTGTGTAGATGAATGAAAAACAGAAGGGGCACAGAGACGGGGAAAATTTGTCCACACACTCGGCAGTATGGGAACAATCTGTTTCCCCAGACCAGACCTCCAAGGCTGAACAAAAATACAACCCCCTACCCCTGAGGAAGTGCTGTCAGTGTGGGGCCCGACCTTCCTGTCGACACAGAGGAGGTTGGGCCAGAGAAAAAGATGTTGTTTGAATGTGGATGCAGATCCAGGCTCAGTTAGATTCCAGCCCAGCTCTGCACAGCCTGGTTAATTTGTGCAGGTGGGTTCAGTGTGCATGCCACACTGAGACCACAGGGCGCTTCTCTCAAAGAAGGATCAACATTCATAAATATCTTTACAATTCTAATGTTTCAGAGTCAAATGCCTTTTGTGCCAAACAATCACGCTGTTGTGAACCTGTGTTGGTGAGAATGCCAGAGCAGAATCCTGTGTTTTTAATCATCCCCTTCCCCCACTTTACTCCAACATTCCCCAAATGAAAGCAGTGTCCGGTTACAACGCTGCTTTTGTTGCTCGTCTCTCTCTCCGTTTCAGTCAGTGCATGTCTCCTTCTGTTCTCCAGCCCACAGACTTGAGCTGCGTGTTCCTCTGATAGGAAACACATTTGAGCAAATGAAGAGAACCTCTGGTCGCACAGCTCCCCCACAGCTCCATCAGCACTCAAGTCCTCCGGCAGCAGCTTTGCAGAAGGGATCTTTGACCCACTCTGAAATAATTTCCTGAGCCACGTATAAATCTTTGTTCAAATGTCGCCATCTGCCATGTTTGCAGAACCCGTATGTCTTTGGAATGGTCATATACAATCATCATTCCACTGTTATTCAGACTAAACCACCTGGAAGCTTTGCAGTTTGAGGATAAAAGTCTTAAAAGGGTTTAGTGAGGTGAAATAACATGTATGATAGCAGCATCTGAATTGCGTATGTGTGCTGCAGGCCATTATATCTGTCATTTTAGTGAGCATAAAAGAGTCTCGCTTTGCTGCCAGTGACTGTTAATGTTTCAGCTGTCGGCCATGGGCTGCACTCATGTCCAGAACACCCAGATCCAAGATCCAAGGATCCAAGAAGCACAGCTGGCCTCTACAAAGCTTTTACATTTAAAAGGCAAACGGAACACCGCCGTACCCTTGAAAGCCCATCTCTCAACTTCATGTCTTTCATTCATTTCATCAACTTGTATCTCTTCATTTGAATTTGTATTCCAGGCCCGTGTGATCTGGGGACAACGGTGTTGTTTGATCAGGCTCAAACATTCCCCACTGCTTTTCATGTGAGCCTGTGGATTTAATCTGTTACAAGGAATGGTTCAAAGCTGCAGGAGATCGCAGCAACAGCTGTGGCACATGACTCACCTGCGGTTTCCCTATCGAACAGATTTAGTAAAAATATGTGTCACATTATTAACATTCCCTACTCACACGAGCAATAATTAGGTAACACTAACTGCTGAGGTGTCATTTAGTCATTTATTATTAGTGCTGAATGTTACAGCCATAATGTACGCTAACGTGCAACTAAGTTCTGCTCTTTACAAAAAAGAAATGATGCGCTGTAATAAATAATAATAATGTAATAAAAATAAAAAATAAAAATGAAACAATATCAGTCATTTATGTGAGAAGGTGTCCGTCGATTGTATTACTGATTTCTTTAGAATTAGAAATATTTGAACGAGCGAGGTGTGCCGAGCTTTAAAAACGTATAATGACGGGAACGTCAGGAGAATAACAGCAGTTCCTTACCTGCACATTTTCTCTGAGGTCTGTGGCTTCCCTGAGGGGTTGAGTGGAAGCTCTGAAGAGCTCATCCACCACCTTGATGCCCGTGGACTTGGTGGTGGTGTATTCCCGGGTCTTCCTCCCCTTCCTCACAGACAGTCCCCTCTTGTGTGCCTTTCCTCCACCACGTCGGTTGGTGATGGCCACGTGGACAAACAAGGTGGTGTTCGGTAGGAACTCTCCAGTCAGGGACTGCAGGGGGACGTGTCTATAGCCTGGCTGTAGGCACTCAAACGGGATGGTGTACTGGCCAATGAACTCGTCCCCGATGTAATCATCATCCAGCACCACAAAGCGCAGCACAGCAAGTTCTGGCAAATTGATCTGAAATTCAAAACTCTCATCAAAAATAGGGTTGTCACCATTCTGAGACACGGTTTTGGTTCTCTGTTCAGCACAGTCAGCTGGGATTCCATGGATCTCCGCATAAATGTAGGGCTCCACCACATCCCCCTTTGCGGCAGAGCCTCGAGGCTTGGGCAGATTCTGCCCGCTGATGACTTTGATGTGAAGAAGCTGGGCAGATACTCCTGGCAGGGAATCTCGAGCATTGGCACTGAAGTAGGACACCTCTTCTCTCATAATTGCAGGACGTAAAACATAGCCACAGTTTCCATTCTGCCTGAACCAACCTAGGTTCAGGTCCATCATCAGACCTGGCGTCTGGTAGTTCATAGCCACTATTTGGCAGCCACACTTCCAGAAATCCTGGGGGTTCATGTTGCTGGCATCAATTCTCATAGGTGTGGGATATACTCTGGACAGAAAGCGCTTATTATAACAAACAAATTCCTCTGGGAACTCATTGGCATATCTGTTTGCATCCACCTCATTGAAGGAGCAAATCTCCCAGTATTTTTGTTCCCTCTTTGTGATCTCAAAGTCTCGGAATTGGACTGACTTGCAGAGAGACACAAGATCAGACAGTTCCCTGCACAATCTGAGTCTCTTGTAGCCAAGGCCATTTAGTTGGTCCTTTTCATCAGATCCTAGTCGCCGAGACATTTCCAGACCTTCCTCCTCATCTGTGACATCCCCCTCAGCATCGGTACAGCTGGGTGGTAGCTTCTTACCCTTGAGGAGGATTTTGCCTTTGAGTTTCTCTGGGGAGAGAAGATAGTTTTCCTCCTTGTTTGGAGGATCAACGTATAACTTATCCCCAAAAATCTTCTTCATGTGTTGAGCCATCACCCTCTGCTGGGGGATGCAGCAGTGGGTCACCAGGCAGAGAATCAGGGGGTACTCAGAGCTCTCAAAAGCATACTGGTTTATAATGTCAAGGATTTTTGAGAAAACCAGATGCGAGGCCACCGAACTGCCAACATACACCACAGGCTCATTATCAGGGCCGTCCCACACAATGACCTCAACGCTGCGACATCCCATCCTCAGAGCTCTGATGTAGCTGCTGATGTCTGACGAGCCCCAGAAATGATCTTCCAAAAGGGAGGCGTTATGCGAGGAGTTGATGTAGTAGTGAGACAGCGGCTGGTTCATGTCCTGGCACACGCGTTTGTGCTGGGGGTCAAAGATGTGGCATTCGGAGGAGAGGAGGTAGTGTGTGAAACCATCGATGGAGAGGTAGGATCTCTCCCTACCTTCAGCAGATGGCTCAAACTTCTGAACAATATCCCTGCACATGTCTTCTGTTACACCTTCCACTCCCTGCTCCACTTCTACAAACAGCATTAGATCTTTGCTGTCCAGATACTCCTTGTTACTGGAAAACTGCATCAGTAGAAAGAAAATCTCTGGTCGAGTGCAGAGCTCACAATAGGCCTCCACAAAAATGTCCATGTTAATTGCCTCTCCATATTGGTCTTTAGCTTTCTGAAGTTCTTTAAACTTCAGCTCTATTCTGGACTCTTTCATTCCAGCGTTGAGCCCCTTGATTATCTGGGTGGCCCTGAAGAGGTCTATGTGTCCTTCCTTTTCTGTATCTGCCAGCTCAAACACTGAGCCGATCCAAGATGTCCGCAGACTCGGCTGGTTGGGCTCTACCATGTTCACTGTGTGCCGGCCATAAGATACCAGATACCGAAGGCCCATCACCCAGGTACTGACAACATCTGCTGTACTGGCTACCAAATCTAGAGACTCATAGTTATCCCCATATATGATTGAAAAGGCGCATTCATCTGGGAACTGGTCTGAGAGTCCATTGCTGCGTAGAACTGGAGTTTTCTTCCCCAAACGAACCTCCTTAATAGTCTTGATCTCCAGCTTGGCTTTTTCTGAGTCCTTCTTGGATGGCTCCCATCGGAGCCAGTGCATATCTGGATCCAGCAGGAAGTAGCGGTTGTACATGCGCGAGTTAGAACGGACCTTCTTCATTTCACAGCCCTCCATCATGAACGCCATGCAGGCAGCGGTGCTGTTGATCTTGCGGTCACTCGGCATTGTGCTGAAGGACACTGTCTTTTTTCTGGCCTGCCTCTGTTTGGAACCATCCTGCAATTGACAAGAAGGAAGGTCATTCATTTCACAATTTAAACAGTTGCTAAATGATCGGTGCAAATCGTTAATTTGTCTCCAGTATTGCTTCAAAATACATTGGAATCTCTTTATTTTCAATTGCATTTCTTGTAAAAGACTAAAAGATAATACATATCGCCACGAGCCTGAAAACCTTCTGATGGGACGTTTAATGATGGATTACAGTCCAATCTCAGGATCATAAATCTTCTGCCTGATGGCCACAGGAAGATGATGGCTGGAACTTAATAGTGACTGATAATCTGTGTAAAGATGCAGAAATGACGCTATCATTATTTCCTGGATTGACCCCTGATTTATCACCTGAATTTTCCAAAACAGTTATTTTTAACGTCATATTTTAGAAATGTGGAATTCTTTAGACAATAACAAGAACTAGGTATTTGTGAAATTCTGTTAAACAGATATTACTCAGGTTGAAAAAAAACCCTGCACAATGCATTTTTAATAATTATTCAAGATATTCCAACTACATGAAATAGCTGTGACAGACAGGACCTGCAGGCACATGGAAGTGCATCTGCACGCTGGTGGAGGATATTCCAACCCAGTACTTCCACACTGAAGTCAAAACACCTCTTTAAATGCTTCACAAAAGAGACAGACACACCACAGGCTTCCCCGCAAACTATCCAACCCGACCCTATTACAGACCTGGTACTGGAATAGAAGTCTGAAAGCTATGATTAAGAAATAGCATTAGAACTAAAATGTCATGTCCTTTAATCTAACCACCCAGCTTGTTTTGCACCATTTCAGAAAACCAACGCTAAGAATGTTGTCTATTTTGGAAGAGCAGTCCAAAAACACTGGCTGCCTCCTTCTCAGAGCCAATCAACTCCACACTGAAAGGCGATCTAATGATGTACAAATATGTTTACAGAGTCAAAAAGAGAGGGTAATGATTTGTGTTAAGGTCTGATTGCTTCCAGGCATCCCTCATGCAGAGGTGACAGAGGGTCACTCTCACTAAAATGTCATGTCACAGCCAGAGGGATTTGGTCACGAGCAAAAAAGTGTTAATTGACTGCAATGAAACAAATCTGAATAAAAATTAAGTACATTTTTACAGCCATTTTTTTTCAGCCTCTGGTTTTTTTTTCCTGGTAGCCACTTCAGAATTATTGTTCAAAGTGTGCGCATCCGTGTACTGTCTGTGTGGTGGAGTTTATTGGATTGACCTCTCGTTGCTGTTTTCTGCTGCAGTGATGTGGGGACTATTCTGGTGTTCCTATGCACCGCTGTCAGTACCGTCCCTGCAGCGGCGTTGGCTACAGCAGGGTCAAAACCTCCCCGATTGCTGCAAGTCCTCCTCTTTTATCACATGTTGACCTTTTAAATGATAAATGTATGTTTCCAATCTAAATATGCCACCTTAATTTTGCGTGACTTTGTATCCTGGGAAACAGCTTTCTCAGAAATGCTTGCTTTTCTGCAAAACAACAGAAAATCCCCGGGATCTTTTCCTGCTGCATAATCCCATATAATGTGACAGGATGCACAGCACAGTGATATGTGTAGACTAATGACTGATTTCCAATGTGTGGTACTGACTGTAGAGGGGATGGTTGAGCTTTAAAAACACCAGTTTAAGGAACAAACACATTAGTTTACGTTATAACTGGTAGCCTAAACTGCATAACTGACAAATGATGCTTATGGAAGAAAAGAGGTCTGGTATTTGCCGGAAGCATTTCACAGCTGAGTAAATTCCAATCTATTCAAATGAAATGGAAGGGGGGTCATCATCAGAGCCCTTTCCTTCTCCTACCTCCTCCTCCTCCTCAAACTGAAGCTACCCACCACTTCTCCCGAGGTGCTGCTGCACCTATTTCTTCCTACATTTAAAACGTTTAAAAAAAAAAAAAAAAAAAAAAAAAAAAGGCTCTTAAATGCTACACAGAGCTGAAGACGGACATCATTCAACTGTACAACTGAAAAAAGATGATGAACCGGCTGGATTTAATAGGAAGGGACAGCTTTCTAGTACTGAGTGATCATGTTTTCTTTTGATGTTTTTTTTTTCCAGTATTTGCATACCAAAGCTTCACATCTGACCGGTACAATCAAATATTCAAACAGAATATCAGAACTCATGAAAACATCTGAAGGATGGAGGGAACAATGTTGGGGGCAAGTGGTTCGCCAGCAGCTTTTACACTGATCAATGCAGGCCTGTTAAACCCTTGTTTTACACCACTGTTTGTTTACTCAACTGGGAGGCATTATAGGATATAATTGGAACTGCACTGGAGGCGATTAATATTAACTATTTAAATCACAATGGAGGCTAGCGCCATGATGCTCTCGTGTGTGGTCTCCCTTGAAATTGAATAGACTTTCCACAGTAAAGGTGTTTAGAAACAGCCTGTTGGCTTTCTTTTTGAGCTTAATGTCTCTAAAATCTCTAAAATAACTGACGTCATTCGTAGTGCTCCACGTTGTGCAGCTCATCACAGTAACACTGCAGAATATAATGCATAAAGGGGCAGAGAAGGAGCATTCATTAACTGCACGGAGCTGTGTTTGCTCACGTCCCCGTACATTTTTCATCGAGGTTATATCCTACACTTGAATATGGAGTGCAGTTAAGATTCAGTGCGTGCTCACCTATTAAGAGGAAATCCCCCTGAGAACCAGCCAGAGAGCACAACACAGTTTCACTAATTAGTGGCCCACAGAATCCCAGAGTGGAGCTCACTGCCATCAAAATGTGGAACTAAAAGAAACAGCAACTGTGATGAAGCTCAGACGATCACGGGACCATTCACGAGGCCACTTCAGCTTCACGTTACGAGTGCTTGGTCTACAGTTTTAAACATTATGTCCCTCGTTTTTTCAGCTCTGCTCATATTTGAATGCACATTTGCACATGCATACCAATGCTAGGTTTCACCATGACCCTCCTTCTCCCTTATGCTGCTCATCTCCCCAAGTCACCAGTGGGGCCAATTATTTTCTGCGGTCCTAATTTCGACTCAGTTTAGGTGAGTTGGTGAGGGGCTTCTTTGTGCGCTCGTGTAAGCTTGATGTTACGCTTGATGGACACGGACAGAAAACAGGAAAAGATTCAGCATTTTAAAGGACGTCATATTCCAAAAGTCCTCACAGTCAGTTCACGCCGTGGGTGACGTCTGTCAGACAACGTGCTTGCTGTTACCGGCAACTCACACTCACTCTGACTGACTGTGTGTCTGTCAGGTGATGCTGGAACAAAAAGGGGGGGTTTGTTTGCGATTCACGTCCCTTTCAATCTCCTGCTCTACAGGTTTAATGGAAACACGTCCCAAGCATCCCAGCGTTCAGCTAAATGTAACCATGGCAACTGCTGTCTTAAAATGACAAAAACTATCTGAAAGACAGTATTTTCTTTTATTTCTGGTGATTGTGTTGGTCTCTTTTGCACCTATGCTGCCTTGAATTTGGAAAATCAGCCTAAAAGAAACACAAGGCTAAAATAAAGTATCTTTGCATGCTGATAACAATCAAGTTTTCTTATTAATTAGGGACCAAAGCCAGTAGGAATACTGTAGTAGTTATATTACCTACTAAAATGAAAAAGTCACTGAAGTTTTGAAGCTGGAAGATGAAATATTGTAATAAAAAAACATGGCCAGAGCTCATATTTTCACCATATTTTCAAAGCAATTCAACCCACTCCACGATCCAATCGCCAAAATGTTAAATACAACCGCCAGTTGTCCAGGCCATCATTGCGCATCCCAGGTTTGGGACGGCAACAGTTGTTTTGGCTGTCATGTGTCTGAATTAAATATTTAATCTGCCGCTCTGCCCTTGAGTTCTTCTCCATCCGTCTTTGTTGCCAGAAACTTTACTACTAAACTATAGCTGTGCCATCTTTTCTGCCATGTTGGAGTGTTATTTGGATGGGACACGCTTGGATTAGTTACTTACTGCTCGTAAATCTCTGACAACAGTTTCAGTTTATCAAGCAAAACAAGAGAAAACTTTGACTTGTCAGTTAGAGAGAGGAGACAAACGATCGGCAGCGCTTCCATGTGTTGTTTAGAAGGAGTGGCAGCGTGGTGAGCATAAGCTACGTAACATTTTTAGTTTAATTGAAATAGTAATGACGGAAGCCGAAGTTGTGGGGTGTTTTTGAGACGATGCTTCTACATTAATGGTTGTGTGCCAAGCCTCCCACAGTTAGTGCTCCTGGAGACATTCATTGACTCAGATAATTCCATTTTAATATGTCCTTAGAGCTACTTTGCTTTAATTAAACAGTGCTGTTTGATTTTGTTCCTGTCGTTATATTCATTAGTGTTTCCCCGAACGCTCTTCAACTGTGCACGCAGCACATTCCGACTGTATTTGTCAAAAAAACAAGAGAGGTGTTGACACTGGTGCTTTGACACACAGTTGTCCTCATTTCTGTCCATTTGTCCTTTTTGCTCTATCAATATTTGCTCTCTCTCACTCTTAATCGCTGTCATTTCATTTTTATTATACGCGAGTTCCAGTTTTCCTTGAGACAATATGTATGTGTCTCTAAGTAGCACGCATAAAGACATGAGCTTGATACTGGAAAACCATAAAAGTGGCGTTAAAGGTTTCCAGCCTGTGTGAAATGATCCACTTCTTCCTCAATAACATCTGGCAGAGGCGGTTTTGAACCTGTGCTTAATAAAACATGTGCCTGAGCCTCAGGCACGATAAAAGGGGAAGCCAGAGGAAGTCTTCAGGACACAAAAACACATGACGGCGATGACGTCTGTATACAGAAAAAAAAAAAAAAGAAATAAAAGCATCACAGGGTAACCAAAGAGCGCCGAAGTTCCTGTCATCTCTCAGAATAGATGCCACAGCGTTTTCACTGCGTCCTCTTGATGTGGCCACGCAAGAATAACCTTGAACCCTGTCTGCATTGCAGCGAACAGCAAGGAGACAGAAGTGTCCCCCGCCTGCTCGCAGAGAACCGTGGTGCTGCTGCGGCTGCAGCTGCTGCATTACAGGACACGTTTGCCACTCCTTCACCCTCTCTCTGCAAACAAGAGAAGAGGCAGGAGGAGCATCCTGCAGCCCAGCTCCAGGTCTTTACACAAAACTATTAGCATCACCTGGCCTCGCCTCTCCCTGGGTCGATGTGCTTCTATGCTGAGATGAACAGAAACGACATCAATAAAGCCTCCTTCTGCACACCTACGTGCATGTTTTCATTGTAAAACCCACATGTTGCTGTGTGGGTGCACACCTGTTTCACTGTGCATCATAGTCTCTTTCAAACACCCACCATTATATGTTATATTAAACAGCCAGAAACGAGCAGCTTCTCAGAACAGGGGGCTAAATTTGGTGTGTGTTGAGCGAGGTCCACTCACCTGTGTGGGAGCAGAGATCTCTGTGGAGGTAGAAAAGCAGCAGTGCTTAGCACCGTGCAGATGGAGCCTGTGGCTCGGTGATGGGCAGAATACAGCTCCATATCTGAGCAGGCTTTGATCAATGCTGCTTTTTTTCCCCTCTCTGACACATTCTATGCCTGCATCCACAAAGCCCACTCAACTCTATAAATAACCCAATGAGCTTGATCCTTTGCTGGGCTCCTTCTGTCTCAACAAGAGGGTGGTGCAGCGATACAGGGACTATCGAGGTGCCAAAAAGAAAAAAGAAAAAAAAAAAAAAGAGGAGGAAGCAGCTCAGAGGGGCATCTGCACCTGCTTGGTTTTAATGTGCAGGACAGTCAGCTTTGTTGAAGTCTTTGCTCATATATCCTTTGTAGAGCAAAATCCAATTGCCAGATTTATTCAGAGGCATTTTAATAAATCTATTTATCAGTAATCGTGACATAGTTATTCTATGGGAAATTTAAATGTGATGGGTACTTGTTATGTAATGGGGTTAGAAAGGCTGAATTAAACCTGGTTCATTACCTTTTTTATAATTACCTGAGATAAATGAAGGACTAACAAATGTGTTTGTATAAACAGTCAGAGTGCTTGTGTGGGTGAAGGTAATCGTGTGTTTCCCTCTAAACCTGTAAGGAGCACGGTGTGTAAAATCAGAGCCCTCACGTCTGGACTAAATCTGGTGTTGTGGTGGCAGTGATGGATCAGAGAGGGACGATATGGATGTATAATTGGGGGCCTCTTGAGGGAGGCAAAAGGGTGGCTGGCATTGGGGAAAGAAGAGAGAGACACAACACTTCCTATATTTAGCCGTGGCCTTCCTCCTTGACTCACAAGTGGGGGAGTCAGGATTCCCTGGAAGGGAACCAAACAGCTGGAAGGGCGGTGAAGCTGATGAGGATGGATAGAACGGTGACAACAATACCAAGGCCTTGATGGAAGATAAGCCAGTTTCACTAAAAAGCTCACAGCAACATATGCCATCCCTGACTGAGCAAGGCCATATACTTTTTTGTGAAGGTGGAGAAACGATACGAGGAGTATAAAGTGTTACAGACTGTGTCACATTTGGCCTTTGTCATTTTATCCATGTACTGAAAAAGGGGAAAAAAAGAAACGGTATAAAGAATTACTCTACAATACTGGTAATTCTAATGTGAAAACATTTGGAAGGGACATGATTAGTATCAAGACTCTTTAAATTATTGGCCATTTGTGGTGTTAAACAGCCTTAAAAGAGTTATCCCCCAGTATGCAAGTATGCACTGATATCTGATATCTGTGATAGATCCCATCTTCCTGGTGAACACAACCCCAGCAGCCTGATTTGGAACTCTGTATTAACACAGAGGAAGCACCAAAGACTTGCACATGTGGAGGCAACATGGTGAGGCTATTTTTGTCCTCTGATGTGTTATTTTGTGATGTGGCTGCCTTCAGAATTCCCAGAAGAGCTCAGAAAACCTTGCAAGCTTCCAGCTTGGAAAGCATCAGTGGTTAAAGGGAGATCTGCAGCTCTCAGCTCATCATTACTCTGTAGAGAATGTTCAGCACTTCACAGCACACTTTTTTCATTTACTACTGACGTTTTTATCAGCAAAGTGAAAACATTATTGAACAAAAAAGACATTTGGGGTGTTACTCAATGTCCTTCAACAAAGAAAAACAAATTCCACAGCAGAGTTGCTGATTTGATATTAGAAACTGAAGTGTGTGGGTGTTCCTAGGTTAGCATGGTAGAAACAGCTGTGGGAGCCACATTGGGGCTCTTTTGATTCAAATCCCCCCCTAGAGTGACCAATTCTCCTCAGCTGTGACTTAATTTAACCTTTCTAACAACATAAGTTGTCTGTAACATTTCAAAAAAATAAACATCAAATAAATTTCATTAGAATCATAAAATAAAGTAATGCTCAGCGGTGCAGTGAACTCATGATTGAGGTCAGGCCCCCGGACTGTCAGAGGCCTGTGCTCCATCTGCTCCTACACTTCAACACCTTCCTTCCTTCCTTGAGTCTTTACAATCATCATTTGTTTCCCCCTCTGTCTGTGCTCTTCATCACACTTGTGTTCAGTCATTTTGTGCACACTTGCTATATGAAGATTTATTACGCTGTAGCGCGCTACCTGTCTGAGCATCCGAGCTGATTTGAATTACGACTCCTGCACTGCTCCAAAGATTTGCTGTGAATTTAATATTGCTGCAACACTGCAGCAAGGTGACATTATCTCTGGAAGTCCTAGTACCTGTTGTAGTAGCTGAGAACATGAAGACTATATGGCCTTTGTGCATTGTTTTGACTACATGTTATTCATTTAGGACGCTGTGAACATGTGATTTCCCACTCACAGACACACACACACACACACACACACACACACACACAGATAGCCTGAATAGGATGAATCCAATTCTAACCTTAAATAGAAGTCAGACCAGCCAAATTGTCCTCACTTCAAAAGAGGTCCTAGTGTTGCTTGCAAAAATGCACGTTCTAGTCCTGACCATGTGCCAAGATCAGGAACACACACACACACACACGTTTGAACAAATGTACACAGAACAAGACATAAATGCTAATCTCCCTGTCTGAACAAACACGAGGCAGAAAAACATCTGCATGATAATAGAAGATTGTCATCAGCAAACAAAGAAACGTGGGCCTGTGCTCACTCATAATGAGGAAGCACCGAGTCCACCAATAGAAACAGATTGTTGTGCATTTGCGTTCTCTTGACTTAAAAATGTCCCCTCAGGAGTCCCACCGTCTAAACACTGGACGAAGGACAGAATTCACATAGAGCTGGAGCAAGATTCATGGGCAAGTGTTCATAATATCCGTCAAAACGCAGTTGACAGCCTTTAAACACAGATTAGAAAGTCGAGGAATTTTATCGGCAGTGACATTTTTGCAGGTGTTCATTCAGCATTGTATTTTGGGGGGTTTTTTTCTCGATTGACGGATGTGCCTGTAACCTACTGAAAAGGCCAGTCAAACTCGTCATTATCTCTCTCGATAAGTGATGTCAGACATAAAGAATCTGATGATTTTCCAGGCTAATCAAATGCGGCAGGAAGAAAGCGCATCCCATTTCAGATGAAAGCGCAATTTTCCATGTCATCGTAAGTGATCTTTAAATATAATTGCAAAGAAATATTACCGAGCAAGGATGCTAAAGCATGCTAAAGCTAGACAATGGAAAATTCAAGAGGAAAAACAAAGCGCAGCTATTTAGCTATTAAAGAGGTAAAAGGTAATAAATCTCTCTCCTCCACATGAGAATTAATGAGCTTTGTTTGTAATGTTTCTCACTGAGACTTCACAAGAACATTTGGTTTTCAGGAGCAAAAACTTCTGGCACGCATCCCCAGCAGTTGTTGTATAACGGAGGGCTTTTTCATCAGGACTGAGCCTTGAGTGAGTGGATTCCTGCTGTGACCATGGTTTTGATGATTAAAGAGGTAGTTTCATCACATCTACTGCAAAATATTAGGAGCTGCTTACAAGACAAATATATACCTGAAAGAGGCACAAACACCGAATGAGACGGATCCCAGTCAGGAACTGAGGAAGACACAAGAGGATTGAGAGAGGAGATTAGCTGGTATAAGAGAATACAACACAGAGGATGAAAGGAGACTGAAAAGAAAGTAGACAGTAAAACGAGACATAGAAATGGGTGAGAAAAATTCAGTGTTTGTTTAGAGATAATGACTGTGGTCATAACCCTTTTCTAACACCAGAGATGACCTATGATCACAGCACCATTTTGCCACTGGAAAAAAAGCAACAGTAATGATTGAGGGTGCCTTAACCATCCATTTCCCAGTCAAACTGCACTTCCACTGTCAGTCTTCCCACTTAAATTGCAATACAACACCCTCGCTGGTGCGCAGCTGTACAGAACATGTATGTGACGTTCTGTCTGCCTCTCGGCCTACGCTGCAGGACTGGACCTGGTTAAAATTAGACTGGTTAGGCAACTGAAATCCAAGGCATGGTAAATGGACTTTTCAAACGGTGTGGTGTACAGTGGTATTTTATAAAACAAAAAAGCTGAATAGATGTATTCATTTTGTTGCTCAGACTATGAGCAAAACAAGGATCGACACACACCCTCACTCAGACAGCAGCTTCTAAAGTCACTGTAATAAAATCACTTAGAGATGGATATAAGATTCTTAAAAATACCTTCTGTCAACCAATCTTTACAGTCGTGTATTTGTGGTTACAAATATATTAGCTGAGTTTCCTCTTTTTAAATAGGTAACAGATACAGCGTTATATACTAATAACTGTGTAAACAGTGTACAAGGATCATTGTATTTACATTTTTCATTGGCTTTATATTAAATCAGAAATAGGTTATTAGAGTGGTCTGGTTGCCAGGCAACACAGCAATGCCTTCCGTTGGTTCAAATACACTTAAAGAAGGTCAGAGACTGATGAGCCTCCAGAAGCAAAAATGACAAGAATCCGACACAGAGGGACAGATTCCATCAAAAAATGCGGAACAGTCCTGAATTTTTTTTTTTTTTTTTTTTCAGTTGTTCATGCTGTATATCAGTGAATAGTCAAGTGTACTTTTCCAGTGACGCTTATGTGTACACTTATCACCTACAGGGAAATAATGTTGAGCAGGGGGGAGAAAAAAATCATTTCAGACTGAAAATTGGTGTGGGTGAAAGACAAACACAGCTCAGTAATACTGGTGGAGTGAAGTGGAAGCTGCCATGAGCGCGGTACATCCAGTTCCTGAGCTGTTCCTGAGCAGAGGTAGTCTGAAGGACACAGCTCTCACCACCCCTGAATGAGGAAAAACAATGGGCACACCGAAATGACTCATCCTGTTTTAAACCTGCTCGGTGTGAAAATGCGGAGGAGGCAGATCGATAGACAGGTTGATGGACCTGCAAGAGAAGCTGTGGGTGCTTGTTGTTTCAGCGCAGTGGCTAAATCAGGCATTCAAAGGCTAGCAAAAACAGAAACCTCTCATCACAGGATTGATTTCAGATTGTACACAGTTCAATGAAATAACGCCGCATTCGTGAGGATGCTGGACCAAACCAGTTTTTCAGTAAGTTCAGATGAGCTCGCAGCACGACAGGGAGCTGCCCTCAGCGTGCCAGGCACGCTTCCTCTTTTCGAAGCACCTAGTCAGCATTATCCACGCGTGCTGTCTGTTTGCACCATCCCTGGTTGACAGAAAACAGACATTAACCTCCTCTCTTTTTTTTTTTTTTCAGGCTTCACAGAAAACTGCCCCTTTTTTCCAGCTGTTAAAAGGGGCTGTTTCTGTCCAACGTTGCTTACGGGTCAGCCAAGCAGCCGTGCACAATCTTGACTGCAGTAGATGCTCAAAAACCAGAATGAACTCAGCCCAGGCTCCGCTCCCTTTCAGCGGCTCAGCGGCCCACACCGACGTCCCTCGGCCCTCCCAAACGCAGCCGATTGCACAGAAATACCCACAGACCTGTCTGCAGCTTTTTGTCTCCGACTTGTTTGGCTCGTAACTTCTGCTTTTTAAAGTTAAAAGGGAAAAAGACCTCTGCCGCACATCCTCTTTCGCTTTCAGGAAATCAGACAGCGCAGCTGGGAGATGAACATGGAATGATAATTCCACAATGCTGTGAGATGATTTTGCGGGTAAATTGGCATTCCAATTATTTTCAGCAGCTTGTTGCTTCTTCACTTTCAAAAGCTGGTCTCTGGTTGCTTTATTCATGTTAGTTTTACCCAACATTGAGAAAATGTGAAGAATGTCCTTTACGCTGCGTTTTTGCACTGATGTGTATTGCACATCATTGTAACTGCATGTTTTCGCCAAGTCATGGTTATGGTAAAGTGATTTTACGGCTGCTACGCTGCGGTTATTCGATTACAGGCCTGTAGAGCTTGTTCCGTAATATAACGACAGACGCTGTTTATCATTTCTCTAAAAGTTGGGCCTGTAAGCGGGAAAGGTCCCCTCGCCTCTGCAGACAGATGCACCGCTTTTATAGCCGGGTCAATATTGCGTTTCCAGAGCGAAGACCTCCATTTCAATTTATTTCCAGTCAACACCTTCACCAATAAAGGGATTGACCTGCTCACGCATGCAACTAATGGACATGAGATCGTTAACACACATCAGGACACCACAGGCAAACACACCGCCACGCCCCTGCTGGTGAACACATCACCTGTCAGGTGACCTGTAACACCTGCTGGGATGGAAAATGATTATGACTGATGGATGGGGCCTGCCTGCCAGCTCCCTTTATCGCCTAAATGTAGCGTGGAGTCCTGGAAATCCGTCTCTCTCGTCCTCCTCTAATTCTCTGGTGTCCGACAGTCATTTGGGAGGAGGATGAAGGTGGGGGCGGTGAGCATGAGACGAGGAAGGAGTAGCACAACCTCTTACAAGGACGAGCACTTTCAGGAAAGCACTTAACAGTATTAGTAAACAATGCGCGTGCACGTGTGGTTGTCTGCAGGCTTGTGCTCGGGAGTCGATCCGGGATGTGCAGCGCGGCCTTCACCTGCGCGCCACTCCTCTGCTCCTATTTACGATAAACTTTAATCGGATTGCGGCGCAGTTATCTAGTAATCTAATGGCGTCTGTCCAACCTCAAGATTTACTTGAGCACCACGTCAGTCTTCCTGTTCGACCTTGAAATTCCCCTTCCTCCCATCCTCCTCCTCCTCCTCTCCAGTCCTCTTGCAAACAGCTCCGTCCTTCCCCAGCGTTCTCCTTGACACCACATTCATGTTTGTCGCCCGTTCCTTAGGTTCTGAGGCATTTGAACACCCACCGACCCCAAACACCACGCAGTCTTCTTTTCTACTCGTCACCTCCACCTCGTCTCCAGCTGTTGCTGCCTGTCACTCAGCTCTGTGGGAGCAGGAGGCTCCATGTTGCCTCCACCCAGCCGGGGGAAAGATCAACACAGACGGGCAAACTGGGAACGCGCACCTGTTTCCAGAATTCACCACGCACATGTGGAAGGCCTTGGGGAGTTTTCTTTTATCCACGTGAAGTGCCTGTGATTACAGTGTGAATACTAATTGGCTGAGATGATGCGATAACCCAGATCTGTTCACCGTGTCACTGCTGCTGTTTCTTATTTACACCACTCAGCTGTTTGCTTGATTGTGGTGGAAACGGCGGAAGTTTGTGTTGGAGAAAAAAGTGAAAAGGGAAGCTGCATTTACGCAGTCACTGTCGTGTTACGGATCCATACGCGCACACACACACACACACACACACACACACACACACGTACATTAAATTCACGAGCTGTTTAAGGCTGATAAAGGGACACGCCTCCACTGTTATCCTAATTACACTGACAAACCAGTTTTTACACTCCATTTTGAGATCCCACATTGCAGGTGCTAAATAAACAGAGACATTAGTCTCTGCAAACAGTCAGCTGTCATCTCACAGGCAGACAGAGTCGATACTTAAATTAGTGCCGGAGGGACACCTGTGTGTCTTCTGCGGAACATGCTGCAGGTACAGCTTCAAACGGTTTTGCTGTGTACTTCCTGCGCTTCACTGGCCGAGTGTCTGGTGGATGAGCTGTTTGGACACGATTACAGTCTTCCCTAGTTGAAATGGGTGCCAGCTGAAGTGCGAACGCTGCGTAGAACACATCACACCCACAATTTTAATAAGACATCAGAGCAACATGCAAAATTAGATGTTTGGGTGGGAGTGAATGAAACTGCAAATACGACAATCAAACGACAAGACAAACTGTTTTTTTTTTTAGCTCAAAAGCAAAGACACCGTTATCAGAATGCTGGTAAATCACTGCTTTTTGAGAAAGGATTTTATTTAAAAACAGACTCAAAGCCAAAAAAAGGCAGACTGATTTGAAAAGTGTGTGAGCGGAGCTGGCAGCCGCATGAGAATCTGCTAAAAATCATCTATTCTCACACACATACACACACGCACGCACACACAGCCCTGTGACAATCATATACACTGACCTTAATTCTCCCTAATGACCAAAACGACTGTTGTTTATCTGCTTTCGAGTGTCTCACTTTTACACACCATTGTAAAAACCACGGACTGAGTTACAAATGCTCTTGTACGTGTGCGAGTTTGCGTGTGTGTGTGTGTCTACACTTCCACTAATACCATCATACATGTACGAGCACAAACGCACACAGACGTACACAAGTCCGACTGGATGGCAGATTGCAGATGGTCCCTCTCCTCCTCCCCCTCCTCCTCCACACTTCTGCATCGATTTAAAAAAAAAGACAAAAGTGAGCTCCTCTCACACACCTCTGTTCTTCAGAACTGGGTCACTGTGTTCTGAGTATTTGCTCCCCTCTACCCGAACTGACCTGCTCTTTCCAGGCTAATTGAAATCTGACATTATGCAACAGCATTATTAAGGTGCCCACAAAAAGAGATTTCTAAGCACAAGCAACTTCTTGCAGTGGGAATTGCATGTTTGTCAGGATTAGAGTTTTGTGGACCTGCAAAGATGAACGTCATGAAATCTTCACGCAGGAGTGACACTGACAAGCAAGGACAGATGGGAAATTGCTGCAGCTTCAATAAGTCATGTAAATATGAGTGTGGCGGTGGGTGAGAGTGGCGCATACAGGCGTTTAGAGCTGCAGCCCAACTGTCTGGCCTCGCTCGCAGCATTCGCTCCACATTTCAAAAGATCTTATTCACAAAACCCTCGTGTGTATGATGGAGGATCATCATCTTATCAGAGCTTGCATTGATCTGTATTCCGAAGACTCATCTGTGAGCTAGGTCATGGGGTCGGCTGGTTGCTTGCTTGCAGTTGAGGTTAAAATCAAACTTAAATCATAAGTTGAACCCTACTGTTTTTCCCAACTCCTCCCAATATGAAAAAAACCAACAACACCGGTGAACTTTCTCCCTCTCTTATCTCCCCCGCTCCGAGCTCTCGTCAGTAGTAGGCTTCGTGAGTAGAAGCCACATCTGTCTCCCTCAAAACCCCTTCACATGCGCCGCACGCGTGGAGCGGTTCCGGCTCCAGATACATCGCAAAGCCCCGTTTTCTTTTGCTGCTTCACACTCAGCCTGTAAATTTATTCAGTAAACATAAACCTACAGGGTGATGAGCAGAATATCCTGAGACGTGAGGGACTAAATACCAGGCTCAGACGCCCGCAGGCAGCGTGTAGGGCTCTTAAAGCTGACAGCCTTCTGGTAGCTGCACGGAACCCTTCAGACATGTGTGATCAGGAAGGTAATTAAAGCTGACGCGGAGCTGCTCCAAACGCACCTGCTAATTGTGAGAGTGTTAAATAAAACCTAGATCAATATTTTCAGCCCCAGAAAACAAGCGATGACATAATTGTGTGTGTTTCTGTGTGTGTTTTAGAACATAGGGAGTGCCTGAGTGACGTGCCCGGGCTTGCACTCTGAACCTGTGGTTAACCGTGTAAGGACAACCGGAGCGTTTACTGTGGAAGCCAGCAGCAGGTTCTGGTGCTGGAGATAATCAAATATGGACAAAAAGCAAACGCATGCAGCTCATGTAGGTGTAGTTTAAGAATGGCTCAATAAAAGGCACGGGATATTTTTACATGTGGGCTGTGAACAAAAATAAAAGGCCGGCCTGGAGGACTGAATTATCCTTCCTGCTGCTCCGCCGATGCTGCTCGCTAACGCTCACGCTGACTGGGAACAGCGAGTCCAACCTGGCTCAATCATTGATGACAACTCAAGTGTTTGTCATTTCCAAATAATGCGCACTCTAAGCTCAGCTGCAGCGTGTGCTCAAAGTGCACGTTTTTTGTTTTTTTTTTCTTTTTTTTGGTCATCTTTGGCTCCATCTTTGGCTTTGGTGTAATGAGAAGATGTGCGTGCAGGTCAGAACAGGCCTCTCCCTCCCTACGCTTGTCTTTGCTGCTCATCAACACACAGAAAAGATAAATATATACACAATAAAAGAAGCTCTGCAGCGACCGCACAGCATCGACAGGGATGAAGGATTTACGTGGAGACACACTTTGCATCCGCCACCACGTTTCCACGGCTTTCGCACCATCACCTCCTCAAATAGCCTGAAATTTGATTTAATGTCACACTGTATTTATTGTTCATGCGGTAATACGGTTTAAACTTTCACAATAAGGAGAACTACAAAGGAAAACGTTGGACACCACTTTCGGTATCTGACACAGAGGCGTCCACCCGGTTCGGCTGTTATATAACAGGAACCTACAGGCTGATCACCAGACAAGCTCATTACACTGCTGATCAACAGCAGCCTGAAAACAATGCCGGTTGAAGAAGTGGCTAGCATAGTTTTACATATATTTACGTGCACATTTATTTTGGAAATGCACAAACACAGAATCCTGGAAAAACACGGGCTGAAAAGAGAACCAGGGAAGCCGGAGCGGGTTCATTTCAGTCAAGGCAGGACACACGGTGACTGTGCACCCTGCCACTGTGTGCACAGTTACACAGACACACACCCACACGCACACACACAGTGACTGTGCACCTGGCCGTCAGGTAAAACACTGAATATTCCACCTGTGAATGAGCTTTGAAATTCTGACTCAGGAGGCTGCCAAACTTCGTACAGACACCAACACCTAATTGGAACGCAGATCCACTCTCACCACGTGAGACAGCCATCTTACTGTGAGGTAACGTAAATCCTCTGGGTGCTCTGCAAAAGTCACCAGTACCCCCCGGTGTCTGAGAGTCTTCCCCCAGCTCACTCCAGAGGAGAGCAGGGGGAATTAAAGATGAGAAAAGATGGCAATGAGACAAAAATGAACCTATTCCCAGACCCCAGACTCAGACAAAGTACCACGATCATTAAAGAAATGACTTTTCTGTGTCACCACAATCGTGCGTTTTTTAAGAAATGCGGCTACTTTGCTCAGCTGGTAATCAGAAAATGAATATAGGAATTATTTGCTTTATTCGGGGCATGACACAAAACAGACTCGTGATGTGGTTATGATGAAAGGGTCATCTAGAAGACAGGGATCAGAATCAAGCATGCAGCCTGCCGCTGAAAGACAAATGGACGGCCTCTTTTCCGTTGTTTGCATACCACTGTGATCCGTTATGCAACATAGATGATAATTATTTTATGAAGAGCCTAAATTACAGCAGAATACGTATTCTGTGGGTGGAGCGGGCTGTTTTAGTAATGCCCTTTCATTTTATAGGCAGATGCTAGAATCACAGTCAGAGAACAGCCAGCCAGCCAGCCAGCCAGCCAGCCAGCCAGCCATCCTTACGACAGCTCAGCGTTTACTGATATGCACCAGCTCCAGGAAGAAGAACAGTTAGCTTTTTCCAGAAATCTATATGGCGAGGGAAAATGACCTTTACCATCAAAGAAACGCCTTTTTTACGAACACATTCCTCTTCTATAAAGCTTCAGCTGACTTCTGGATGCTTCGGGCTGTGAGTTGGGGCCTATTTTACTTTCCCTGCTTAGTTTTTGGCCTTGCGGAATATTCGTACATTCTAAAGATGCTGATCCACTCAGCATCATCCTTTATCAAGACTACAGCAAAACGAGCACATGCATATGCTGTGTTCCTGAACACCCCCCGCCCCCACCCCACCCCACCCCCCGCCACCCCACTGCAGCGGTGGCTCGGCACGATAATGATACGTTTGGTTTTGCAACTATTAAAGTAACCTGGGTCCACCCCCGCGCTGTCTGGATTCAATCTCTGTAATCGCGGTGATCTCATCCTCCGAAAGGCTTTGGGTCCAGGGCTATTCCTGGCCCCAAAGCCTGATTTGTGCTGCCGTTGCAGTTGCAGCACACAAGGTAAACTCACCCAGCAGGTAGCATCAATTTCAGTTGATTAGAGAATTGCAGATTAACCTCAGTTTATTTCTCCGCTCTGATCTAATTGCTGCTTCGAGGAGGAACACACTGTGGAGTGACGCGGCCAGACAGATATTAACCAACCAAAGGAGAAGATAGACATCATAAAAGATCATAAAAGACAGGCCCTGAGTTAAATTCACTGCAATGAGATGTAAATCACACTTGTTAAGGTGATTTATTCAGGAGTTCTGGGCATGTTTTTCTATGGGTGAGCGACCTTTACAAAGCCGCTGATGCCCTATGTTTGATGCTAAGCTGTGGATTAAAATACAAAGGGGCCTGTTTGAGATGGTTCTGCTTTGCAGATTACTGCCTCGAGGGATCCGGCCAAGAGCCATGACTCAGCATCCCTGGTGTCTGGAATCGACGGCCACATTCTATGAAGGCAGGACCCATCTATTACTTAATCCAGCTCTTCATCGGCGTCAGATGGGAAGATCCACCTGTTTCCCTGCAAAATATCTGCTGTCGAAATTTAGCTGCTGAACAAAGCCAAAGGTTTTAAGCCACATTTGTTCAGAAAACGGTCTATTTACGGGAACTATAAACGCATACGTGCTGGACCGGCTGCGCTCTTCCTCTTCAATATTTGAAATTTCAGCTGATGAATATTTGTATCTGTACAAATCCACACGGATAGAAAATGATTTTTTTTCTTGTTGAGCGATGACTCGACTCAGTTTGCAGGGAAGGATTTTTTTTGTTTGTTTTTTTTTTTAAAGACTCTTTATTTCTCCGGTCCTGACCCACAAGGCACCGCTGGGTCAGGGGACCCACGCATGGAGGTGAAGCACATGCACACAGCCATAAAGAGAGTGGCGTAAAGGAGAAATTCACGCCAAACTGGCGAGACACCATGTCAGCAGATCTGAAGTCATGTGCGTGTCAGGAAATAGGAATCACACGAGTGCAGAGAATCTGGTAAAGGTCCCCCGTGTGAGCGCCGCAGCGGCTGTGCATGGCGGTGGTCACGTGATCTGCGCGTGAAGCGGCACGCTGCATCCGACAGGAGCCAGCGGTGATCGTGGCTAAAGAGGTGCGGGGTGTGGGCGCACGGGGACCAGACAGCGTGAGAATTCACACGTCCTCCAGCCTGTGCACACCTTCGCATCATAAAAGCGCCAATATTTGGTGGAAATTGAAGGTGTTTATGTAGGAGAGTCTCAAGACTTAGCAGACTGCCAACAATTCATCATGAAGAGTCACACACACACACACACACACACACCATGATGACCATGAACCTGGACGACCAGTCTACCACGCCAGGAACAGTCAGTAACCTTAGTTTCCGTGCTTCTGCGTGCATGCTTTTCTTTCCCTGATTCTATCCGACAGCTTTGACGATGAACCAAAATGACACGAAAGTTGCTTTTTTGCCCACATCCATCCTTCCAAGCCCCAACTTTAAATTCAAGACTCCACATTTAGACGACCTGAATTAAAGTCTTAACAGAAAGCTTGAATTTTGCATCTCTCAGTCATCCTTTGGTGAACTTTTAGACTTGATGGGCTTCTGAAGCGAATCACATACATCAGTTATTAATCTTCCCAGCACCGTTAAGATGACAAGCAGCAGGCAGCTTCACACCGGCTCAAATATATCACAGAAGACCCCGAATTAACTTACCCTGGATGTCATGGAGGCAGAGTGCATATTAAAAATGAAACACGCAAATTTGTAGATTTTATTCTCAGTGAATATTATAATATTGTTACATCATTGTTGTGTTTCCATTTTCTGGGCTATTTTCAGGAGGTTTTTTTTTTTTTTTTCTCTCTGAAAGTAGATGCTTGATCTTTTATCTTCTGTGAAGAAGACAGCATGCAAGCAGGCGGATACAGTGAAATCTCTGCAGAACCTCCAGGTCCAATCACATGTGCGGCTAACGCTAACTGTGCTGGTTGCTGCTTCCCTCCCAGCAGCCAGGCTGGAGCCAGTCGTGCAGCTGTCCACAATCCAGCGTTACGTAACAGGGCTGCATCACCCAACGGCCGTCCAAACGCTTTGCAGCCTCTCCGCCACCGAGGCAGCGTCGCCCCCCGAGGAAATGACACAAGGACAAAATTGGGAAACGTCTTCAGGGAGAGATACGCACAGTCAACACACGGCTGGAGCTTCTCATTCCAGCTCTCTGAGCCGGCAAAAGAACACGGAACCTTAAATTAGGACGGGTTTCATCCAGAGGAGCTCAGTGTTGAACAGTGCAATAGGAGTTACTGTAGCAGCTAGGTAACAGATGTGGTTAATCTGAAACATCAGCAGCGTTTATACCAGAGGTGGGCAAACTAAGGCCCGGGGGCCACATGCGGCCCGATGAACTATTTCATCCGGCCCACAGAGCCTTCACAATAAGTTCTCCAAAAGCCAAATGAAGAGGGTTGTCAGCTTGATTGGTTAGAAAAAGGTTCAGACCCCCCCTTCACCTAGCATGCTAACATGTCCTCTCAAGAAGGTGGGGCCAAACATCATTTGGAGTTTCATCATCCATCTCTAGTTGGACCAATTTACAGGGTCTTCAAACTATTTTCTCTGTCAATAGTCCATCATGCAGAATTTTTAGTTAACCTCCGATCCTCATGTGGGGGGTTAGTTTCCCGGACCACCTGGCCGGCCCCTTCATCAAGATCTAAAACCCAATGTGGCCCTTCAGGCAGAATAACTGCCCACCCCTGGTTTACACCATCGTCATCATTGTTGAAGAAAACTTTACAGCTGATCAAACACCAGACTCACCTGACGGACCCAGTTCAGAAAAAAGTCTGACACACTTCCACACAGTTCGGTTCCCGGAAGTCAACGGGAAGCGTGCTGACGCTCCCGAGGCCGTTTCAGACGTGAGCTGTGCCCCAGAGCTCATCGGAATTTTAAACATGGACCTGGAGCAGCTGAATAAGTGACACCAACACTGCAACTACGCCATTTCTTTCAACCACAGAAGGAGAAATCTGAGCACATTGCTGCTGTACCAGCTTCCACCCACGGCCCCCTGCCTCTGGAAGCATATTCCACATTTGTGATGGCTGCATTAGCAGGTCTAAAGATAGGCTCAAGTCTTGACTTCTCTGAAGGTGTGGATGAAAGCAGCTTTGTGCATGTTCTGACTGTCAGAGGGAAGTGAAACCAGTACAGAGAAGTTCCAGCAGATCACAAAATCCACAAGCGAATATCTCTCCATTTCAGGCATCACTGCTGTCAATCTGCTGCTTCTGGGAAATCTTTATGTGGACGTTCAAATAATCCAGCAAAACCGGCTAACGCGATGACACAGGCTGCGTGGTTAACGCCTGCTTCTTAAAGTGGGAATTTACAAAGTTAAATGGGCTTTTTGGCCTTCGAGCCGCTCTCATTATGCCAGTATCAACAGCATTAGACGCAACTAACGCCGGCTGACGTAAAATAACGAAAAAAAAGGGTGACACACGGAGCATTTAATCAGGCAGCTGGTTTACCAGTCCTTATGACTCTTTTTTTTTTGTGAAAAGGAAATCAGATTTTTGTAGTCACAAGCGCAAATGTCAAAATGAAACCAATAAAGAAGTTTCATCTAAAAGGATTCCGTTAACCCAGCAACGCTAGCCACGAGCCGGCTTGTTTCCAGATGTTGTTTCTGCTCACTGGTTTCCTCAGAGAGTCCAATCTCAGCGGAAACCAAAAAAAAAAGCAGTCTTTTATATCAGTTGCTAAGCAAAGTAGGTCTGACATGACAGAATTCAGGTCTCCAGAGTGTTTCAGGCACCGCGTGATTGGACTCTGCACCGCGGAAACCCAGCCTGCCAAACATGCTAATAGCATGACATGAAACAGACATGTGACATCGCGACATGCACGAGAGCCGTGCATGTCGCGATGAACCTCCGGTTGGTTACTGGACGGTCGAGCAGGGATGGAGACAAAGTCAAACGAGTCAAAGCTCCAAGAGGAGTAAGAGCACAAAAGGTCAAGATGTCAGCGTCCCAGTCGCCGACATCCCCTCCCAGCACACCCCGGCTACAAAAAGTTCACCGCCTCACATCAAGGTCGGGAATGTTTAAGCCTCATTCTTCTTAGGCTGGTTTGTTAACTTTTCCCTCCTGTCCAGCCTGTTTCAGCCCTCGGTCTCCATCTGTTCTCAGCAGCCTTTCGGCTCCATCTAACAAGGGTTTCTTGGTTTTTTCCCCGTCTGGTTTTTGGTTTTTGGGTAGATGCGTCTGTTTACTGACTGAAGTGAGTTACTAAATCTTTTTCTGGCCCCGCTGAGGACCCCTGACACCGAGGGCCGCAGTTTATCACGCATTTACTCCGTCTTTTTATCGTTTCACCGCATGGGAAATTCCTCCAGTGTCACCTTGAGGATCGACGACAAGGAGAAACGTTTGAATGAACCAACCTTCATGATGCCGCAAGGTGTGTTTCCAGCTGCCGGGCTCCTGTCGGCGGAATTATCCCGGCTTCCCCTGCCGATCCTCGGGCTGCTGTCTTCCCTGGAGCGACCGCTGCTGTAAACTCCGTCGGCTCCGTAGCCCTGAGCACCGGCTGACACTTCCAAATAAGCCCGTGTTCCGGCTGGAGGAAGCGCGGCCGAGTCGCCGGTAACTCCCGGCGCGCTCGTCGCGCCCTGGGTCAGCATGGAGCCGATGGCCGGATCCAAATAATGTCCCGACGCAGCATCTGAAGCTCGCACCCCGGCCATGATCCGCTGAGTTACAGCCGAGCGTCGCTGGAAAAGCGGCCCATTGTCTTCAAAGCTGTCGGACTTGTCGGCGTCCAGGGCGGCTCATGCTGTCTGCTGGATCAACGCTGCTGCTCCAGGCCAGCCCAGAGCCGGAGGGACCGCAGTCCTGGACCAAAACAGCCCCACACGCACACACACACACACACACACACACACACACACACACACACACGGCACACGCACACACGGCGTGTCCTGCGCCCGACCTTCACCGGATTCTGGAGACCCGCGTTCAAAAGCTCCTGAAAAGCCAACTGATGTTTTCAGTTTCCACTTTCATTCCAGTGTCCGGAGCAGCGAGATCGGCCGGCCGTCGCCTCCCGTCCTGGACACTTTCACTCCGGCTGCGAACGGGAGAGCTTGCCGCTGCAGAAGCATGCATCCGCGGCGGGACAAATTCAAGGCAGACAGCGCAGCCGCAATCAGCCCCGGCTCGCGCACGCGCGCGTGCGTACGTGCAGGCTCATGCCAGCCCCGTGCAACCGTGCTTCCATCACAGTTCGCTGCTACAGGACTTCCTGCACCACATGCACCATTTCTCGGTTTTATTTTAGTGACTTTTTTTTTCTACAAAGATGACACACACCAATACATATCAACGTGTTTTAAACGCCTGTAGGAGAAAACACTCCCAACAGAGTGGAAATGGTATTTTTAGCTAAATCAGCCTTTTTAAATGTTATACATGACCCCAAACTTTTGCTAGAATCCCCCTAAATCTCTTTTTGCATTAACCTTGGTTAAAGGTGCAGAGCATGTGGGTCAATAATTTAGGATCGAATGAATGAATGAATGAATGAATGAAGGAATGAAAATTGTTTTATTATCCTGCAATGGAGAAGTTGCAGTGTTCCGGCAGCAACACTGCAACTTGCAACTGCTGTTTACGTTTGGGCGGAAATATGTGGCATCGTTTTCGATCTGATGAGAAAAACAAACGACTCTGTAGGTGATACCATACAGCATAACCCTGCAGCCTAAATCCTGCTTAACCTTGACCCCCCCCCCCCCAACAGGGACTGGAAACAAAGAGGAGACACACTTTATTGTTCTTGCTGACTGAAAGTGCTCCCAATAACAGCATGTGCACCAAAGCCAGCCTTCATTTTAGAGCATTATTCTTCATCAAAGATGAAGCTCTTCCTCCACTCCCGGCCTCCCCTCTTCGTATTGATTGGAGACAATCGGCCGGAAGAAATAGCAGAACTAATCATGTCTAATTCATTTCAGAGTGATTTGGAAAGACTGAGGTCGTCCACGGTCGTTTGTCGTGGGCTGAAGCGCCAACAGTGGAGGACGTTCAGGACTGAGCCACAGACAGGTATAATAAAGGAAGCTTGTTAGATAATAACTGAGCAACGACCCAAAACGCTTCCCATCGCTAGAGAGTGGATTTCTCCTTCAGAAAGGCGGAGCAGCAACACCCACACAGCACAGAGGACTCGCGCTCAGCACACGGTTCACGATGCAGTCGTCAGACATGCTCTGTCTGCAATCACCTCATACGTGTGCGTGTCTGACAGAGACAGAGGGGCCGGAGGAATGGAATGTTCAGTGGGAGACTGAAACGCAGAGAAGCAAACGCCTCACTCACTCTTATCAGACACCCCCTTCCATTGTGATCTTTCAGGAGCATGCATTATGCATCCTCAGAAATAATTTAGCAAAGGTTCTGCTTTAAAAGCCTGCTCATCTGGCCCAGCTGTCGTCCTTTAATATAAGAAGACCTCTAATAACAAACTAGCATCTCTGAGGAACAGCATAGTTCACGATCTGTGCACATGATTAGCCTCGCTGGAGGACCCCCTCCCCTCTCGTCCAACAACAAATAACCAAGTGTGAGTTCAGTAAAGATGCATTTTCTGTGGAAACATCGGCTGAATGACACGATGAGGACTGATGAAAGGTGAAAATGTGCTGTTGTACAGCTGTGACGGATAGCAGCCCGTTTCCCATTGTTGTTGTCCACACCCAGGTGTTGTGAATTGTAATCTGGATGCTAATGTGTGTTAGCGCTGGGCTACTTCACCTGGTTCCATTTTTGCTTCTGATATCAAATTCACAAGGATGTATTTACACATGAAAGTGATGAAGTAGGACATAAAGGGTAGCGGATTGTACTCTCTCTCCAGCTGAATCATTTCAGGTCGAGGTTTGCTCGTTTCCTGTGGCAGGATGTCAGCCGTGGAGAACAAGAGACGTTACCTCCTGTGGTAGCAAAGTCAGGTTCAGACCTTTGGATATCAAAAGTTGTATGTAGTCGAGTCCCAGCAGGAGAATCAGGAGAAAAGAAGGTAAAGGTCACTTGGCCAAATCAGGTCAGGACCGCTGATTATATCACCACGGAAACCAACACTGGCAGATTTGTGTTTATTAGTCAGATAAAACCGTAAATGCACAAGAAAACACACAGCTGTGTGTGAGCTGCATGCTTGAGTGGCATTAGTCGTCAAGGAGGATCTCGTTTGCAGCGAGGGAGCAGAGGGTGTATCTTCCTGTGCTCTGCCGCCACACTTCCTGTGTCGTCCATCACAAACTGCCTGTGTAAAGTGCCCCATTTCCTGCACTGCCACTTCACACAATGATTATTTTACAGCCTAATTAGCTGTTTATGCCTGATTTTAATAGCCACAATCTATAAAATGAACATATCACAAATAAAACAGGTTCAAAATGCAATTAGAAATTAGATTATAACGAGACATAAAAACACAGAATCAGAAGCTGATTAATTCTTCATGACGATGCAGAACAGCTGTAGAGGAAAAACAGAGCTGGATTTTGAATAACTAATGTTGTCATGCCCCTGAACCACAGACACCCTGAGCTTTCAAATCTCAACCTGCTTGGTTGTGACTTGACTCATGACACAACTCAGAACAAAATGAGAAGGAATAAAAACACAAGCAGACATTAATGAAGACTTAATGAGCGCAATGTCAGACTCATGCATCTTTGCTGCTCTCTGTAGAAGTAGATATTAGTGGTTAGCGGAGACTAAAACTGCTAATCCCGTTTCGTCTTAAAAAGTGTCTTCTTCTTTAATGAATCTGTTCAGCTAATTCATTCCTGCCTGCTTGGAACATTGGTCTTTACTGACCCCTGCTGGCAACTTATGAACATAAACAAAGGTGATTTTAACCGCACCAGTGGACGTACGTATGCGAGCAGACTGTTGAATAATTCATCAAATGTACGGATTTGTGTGAGAAAAATTGTAGGAAATTACTCGATTTTATAAAATTGCACATAATGCCCGGCATTTACCTACATTTATGTAAAACACACACCGTAAGACACGATACTTACGCAATCTCTTTGATAATTTAGACGTGAACGTCCGTGCTGGTGGTAAACATCTACCTTTGCAATTACTGGACACTTAGTATTCAAGGCAGCACTGACGCACTTCTCTGTGCTCATTTAATTAGATTTCTATCACCGACTCGCATTCAGTTTTGGACTTGGCATTAAGCACATTTTAATCAAGTATAATAATTATTTATTTTAAATTTTGAACACCTATAACGTTATGTAAAAATATTAATTAAAATTCCATAACAATTAGCAACAATTCTGTATTTGATGAACTGTATTGAAATTTGATTTTCTTATCTTTTTCTTATCCAGCCCTCATAAACTCACACCAACTAACAGTTTTCCGCGCTTCCACCAGGTGGCAGTATAGGAAAGGCAGCTGACCGTAACACTTGTTTGACCTCAACATTTAAGAACATGTAAGATGGCAACATACAACAGCTTTAACATTTTAAAATACAATTTTAATAGTTTTGCTCTTTTATGTATAGCAGTTTAGGTCTACATGCTCTAGCTGTAACACATTTTTTAATCACTTTTAAAGATGACTTAAAATTATTTTTTTAAAAAAACAATAAAGAACTTTATTTTCTCCTTTCAACTTAACGTATGGTTCCTTTTGATATCGCCAAGTCATAAGCCGAAACTACAAACAAGGTACATACATTAAACAGCACACTACATCATTAACAGCACCAAAATATACACAAACCGCAGAGGGACAAAGCTGAAACTCGATGAGCACAGTTGCAATGAAAGATGTTTTATCACAGGATAACTTGTGCAGCTTGGAGCTTTGCAAACAAAAAGTTTGAAGGATGACCAAGAGAGACATTGAGATGTCTTTAATGTCGTAAAGCCCCCAAGACAAAAGCTCATGCCTGATTTCCAGTTGCTGTTTTCTCTTGAAGTTGTGGCAGTTACATTCCATAGCACAGGGCCAGAAAAGCACACTTCAAAAACAGAATTGTCATGTGGAATTCATACATTCTGATCGTTTTCCTTATGGCTTACACACCAGTGAAGCAGAAAGGTTCATTCCTAATGTGCAAGGCCACAGTGAGCGACGTGTTGTCTATTCAGGGGTGTATGTCCGTGTGTATTTGTATGGCAGGCAGGGGCGACATACTGATTACATCTTTATCCATTAAACAGTGAGGCTCAATGTTCTGGGTATGTATTTAAAGAGGGTAGGAGATTGGGAACGTGATCTAAAGAAGACTAAAAATCAAAACAAAAAAGAGAGTCCAAAATGAAGACATCATCCTTCATGTTGTGTCAGTGGCACAGCGGCTGGTGGGACAGTGCAGACATTCAGCCTGCGCCTACCTAGGTATGGCTTACAGCTTCAGACGCAGCGCAGTCACGTGCACTGCCGTGTCAGTCGTGCTGCAGAACCAAAAATCTGAAGGCGCGTGTAGGAAAATAAAAACCAAGACGCTACTGTAGAAGCTAGGATGGTTAGCAGAGGAACAGAAATGACAAGAACAAGTGACCCTGTTGGTGCTGAAACAAAACATTGTAGTCGAACAATGCGAGGTAGCGTTGATGAGAACAGAGAACCTGAGAGGACAAGTAGCAGGCAGTGCTGGGTAAATGCTTAGATTTGCATTTTTGTGTATAAAAACATATTCTAGCCCTGTGAGAATGAGTGAGGCGCATACAGTAAACCCCCAGAGAGGTTTTCAGCCGGCTAACACGTACGTGGTGGTACTCTAGCGTGTGCTTACTGTGTGCCGTCAGCAGCAGAGCAGAAGACAGTTGCTCCGCTTGTAGGTTAGTGTATACTGGTTCAGAAGCCCGACTCAACACTAGAGAAATAGACCATATAAAGTTGATAACACCAAAAACCAAGAACACAAAGATATCTGACTGCTGAAATTGGCTGATACAGTAGCATGTTTTTGACAATTTTTAAAAATTAATCAGTGGTGCATGCAAACAACATTACTTTGTCTTTTATAAACATTTACTGACAATTCAAATGTAGAGAACTCGGACGTTCATGCTCTTATGTTAAAAAGAAAGAAAAATCACAACCATTATTTCACATTTCAGCAATCTGAAATTAAAAAAAAGCTTGAATGGAATTCATCTATGAAAAGTGTTGAGTGGTAAGTCGAGATGCGCCTTTGTTTGATGCTGTCATGAGTTGAAAGGTTAAGGGTCAGGACTGCTGGCCGCCCCACTGGCTCTCTACGGGCCGCCGGAGGAGCTCCTCCACATGCCTGGCCACATCCATGGTGTCGTCCAGGTCGAAGTCTCCGTCTGCGTCCAGGATGGAGTCACTCCTGCCACAGGACAGATGTTCTTGGTAAATGAACCAACAGCAGCAGAGCGACACGCAGTAACCGTCACGTGCACCCACTAATCTTTACTAGTATCAACATTATCTTATTGAAAACGGGTTTTCATCTTTCATATGCACATTTTAATTTAGACATTGGTCATGTCAGGAAAAAAAAATAAATGGGGACAGGAAAATTGCAAGTTAATTAAAAAAGGACGTGGTAAAAGGACTGTAGTTATACAACATATTTGAGCACTTAAGTGCTTTATGTTACGTTAAGTGTGCATTCATGCTTCTATGTTGAGGTTATTACGCTGGTGGCAGAATAACCCATCGGGAGTAATAAATAACCATGAACATTCATGCGCCAAAGACACCTTGGGAGCTATTTTGGGGTACAGTATCGTGCTCAAGGACACTTTGACATGTAGCAGACAGCAGTCTTGGATCAAACCAGTGACCTGTGAACTACTGGAGGACCACTATGGAAACGAATAAAAAGCACTCAGAGAGCGCAGACCTTTGCCAAGCAGCTCATCTTCCCACATATTGAAACTTACAACCAAAACGGTAATCTGGAACATAACTAAAATGTAATCAGCTGTTCCTGGGCCCATTATCAACATTTCCAGAAAATTTCATTAAAATCCATTCGTGTCTTTTCAAGTTATTTTGCCAACAGTCAAACAAACAGACAGCAAAAACCTAACAGAGAGATGTACATTTCTACAGAATTTTTCAGTAAACTGTAATATTTTCAGTATATTTGGCCGCAGCCTTCCCAGTTTTGAGCTCGTGCTCCCCCAATGACCCGTTGGAGTTGCTTACATGGGTGGGTAGATGTTGTACGTGTGGGCGTGATTGACAGGCGCTGGCGAGGCGTGATCCATATAGGTTGGGTTCCCACTTGCTGGGTCTGGATTAGCTGTAGTAAACCTGTACACAGATACACACACACACACACAGAAACGCCTTTCAATCTGTGTTCTGTGGGTTGCCTAAGAAACAGTTATCACTGTGTTTTTCATAGCTTGCTGTATCATGATGTGCGTTGTGGGTAAACCAGAGCCTGGGGACAAAGGAGTCTTTAAACTAACAAGCCTAACTCTAATGATGAGTCGAGAACGAGCTCACTCAGGAACCTTGGCTATCTTTAATTGGCCTCCTTCAATGGTAACAGCTAACTAATAGATGATTTAAATTCAGGGCCTTGTATTTGCAGATTAATTCTAAACATTGTGAGAGTGCTGGGTGGACGGCAGGAAGAGCAAAAATGGGAGATGTAAAAGGAATGGAAGAAGGGGGTGGAAAGAAGGTTGAAGCATGTCACTTACTCTGGCACCACTTGTTTGATTTGTGGTTTCACATAGCCATCCACTGCTTTGGCTTTAGATTAACAAGCACAGTGAGACAACAGAGGTTAATGCAGCTGTAACAAAGGGGTATCTTCAGGATGAACACATCTTTTCAGTACAAGTTGATAATAACAACCAATCTTCTTGTTATTACTGTTAGTGGTTGCTTACAGAGTGGTGGGGTGTAATGTTTGGAGAAAACCTCATCCTTGGGTCTGTCAGGGTAAAGGAACAGAAGGTGATTGAGGTCGCTGATGCGGTCAGCCAGAGAGCGAATGGAGAAGTCTTTGGCCGTGTAGGGCATAAGGTTCCAAACCATTCTCTCACCTGGAAACATACAGCACAAACACTAGTAGCTAGTAAATATTAACTAGTGAGACCATTACCAGGTAAATAAGCAGCTTTTGCACAAAAGAATGCTAATAACTTAAAATTTACCACCAACTATGTTGCTTTGATGTTTTCCCTTTATACTTAACATGAACATGTGGGAAGTAGAAAACATTTGCAAAATTGTTTTACTTTTTACCGTTTCATCAGTGTTCCATATTTTTAATTAATACAAAGTAATTTCCAGTGTTTCCATAGTCAGCGTGACCCATGCCCCCCTAGTGGCCGGATTCATACTGCAAGTTGAGGCACATTTATTATCTAAAAGCTTTTAAAAATAAATACAGTCTTTTAAATTATCAAGAAAAAAATGACTGACTACAGAGGCTGCAGATAAATTCAGCTTTTTCAGTGCCACAAGCACTGACTATACCTGCTTTGTTAGGGTTTTCTGCCACCCAGGCAATTGTAATTCCTCCAATCTCAGAGTCACTAAAGCGCAGAAGAAAAGTGCCATTGGGTTTGGACATCAGCATGTCCTGAGCCTGCTGTTTGTTCACAAAGCCCAGTATGGCTCTAGAAAAACAAGTAGAAAAAAAAAAAGAAAATTAAAATGGTTATGCTCTCAAAAAACAGAGAAAAAGCAAACGTCATTAACGTGAGCTCTAAAGCTCCAGTAGTCATTGCAGACACTGACTCCAGATGTGAATCTTAAGAAAAAAAAATAGCTTGCACTTTATTTTTCTGTTGGCCAATGTCTTTAGTCAGTTATTTAAACTTGAGAAACCCATCAGTCATTGCCTTACCCATCATTCCAATGAGATTTAAGATGCTTCTTAGTTAGTTCCATCACTCCATCAAACCACTGCCAAAACGTAAAGCTCCTTCCAGGCAAACTCTCCTGTAAACAGTAGGATCTCTTTTAAAGATCTTCAGGTCATTTTATATCCCATGAGTCCACAAATATACGTGGCTAATCCAATTTGTGTTGGTCACATGCATGGAAAGAGGAAGAACGAGATTATATGAAACTGGGCATGCTTAGCATTCTGTGAAGGGGCTAAAAATGATGTTTCTGTAATCTAATGTCTGGAGCTAATGTGAGTACCATCATTTCTGCCATCACTAGCTTTGAGCCGGAAAATGAGGTCTGCTGCCCTTTACTGTGTGGACAAACAAGCCCATTACGATGAAGACTTTGCTACCGGGGCATTCTTACTCAAATCAATTACAGAACATGGCTGTGGGGACGGAGCAAATGGAGCTGGATATATTCCCTTGTATGAATAACCAATAGTAAATCATTCTTGGGTAGAACAAAGATGTGGATGCAATGACTAACTGAAATCAGCCTGTAGGGACGACAAAAATGACAAGAGGGGAAATAAAGTACAATACACAAACAGTGGGAAAAGGGGAAGGTGTTAGTGGCTGGTGCTGACCCTGTTAAACTGTGACCAGGTCATAGTCATGTTGCGGTAGTCATCCGGGTTGTTGCTGGAGCTGCTAAAAGCTTTTTGAGCCAAAAACACCAGGTTTTCCTCCGACAGGCCTCGGTTACTCTGCACCTCAGCCTTGTATTTCATGTTGATGGCATCACACAGCTGAGGCCAAAGCACCTTATCTGGTACGAGGAACGGCACCCGACCCTGTGGACAGCAGACGATTGTTATGAGCTGTGCTGACAGCAGCAAGGTTACAGGAGGCTGTAGAAATACATGGAAAGCAGGCAGAATTCGACTGTGTACTGAACTACAAAAAGCAACTCTGTGATTCCTGATTAAATGTTGATGAACTCACCGGCTCCGCAAAAGCATTGTCCCACAACACAGTTGCAGTGGCATTGTTGTCTTGACTCCCGTGTACTATCACCACTACGGGAAGAGATAATGTCTGTGGAGAGAAAGAAGGAAGGTCATCAGCACACAATAACGCAAGCATAACATGTTACTTCTGCTCTGCCACTGCTCAAAATGGTCTTTTTTAGCTCAAATCTTCTTTATCTCTAAAATTAAAGACGGGATAAATCTGGACTAGGTCTTCTGGTTTTGGTTACAACCTTGATGGTGCTCTCTTACCTTCACTTGAAACACAAGTTCATTGCCTCCAATGCTAAACTGCGACTCAAACAAAATGGTGAACTTCTCTTCAGTAACAGATTCGGCCCCTCGCCTGTCCGACCGCTTGATCCTCTTCAAAGACTACAAGGATTTATTGGGAAAGAATGCGCAGAAATATGCACATATCATAAATAAACAGTGATGAACGCATTCATAATTTATTTTCTGTCACAAGATAAGAGCTCAATAATGCATTTAGCAAGGGGAGAATGATGTTTACAACATGTGTGATGCTGTAGCCGGAGGTCCTGCAGGGTGGATATGCTACATAATTCTGGATGCTGCTCAATTTGGCCTCTTCTAAATATAAAGCTAAATTCATTGATGGATAACTCATCTGATTTATTCCACACGTATTTAAACAGTCAAAATGAATACATTTACACCATGTAATATGTCCAGACCTGTGTTTAGACCTGTATTTAGCTCACATCAGAGGCACTCACCATGTTCCTGAAATGGGCGCTCAGAGTTCCTGTAGTCTGGTGGTACTCCATTACACAGTTATTGTTGAGGATTTCTCCACTGCTTTCACTGTGGCAGAGATCAAACAATCTTAATGCTCTTTCAGATTGATGAAAGACTTTATCTCCACCCTTTTTGGACAGTGTGAGAGTCTGTCCATACTGACTTAAAAAAAAAAAAAAAAAAAAAACACATTCAAGACAACAATATAACCCTATCAATTTCCTTCACATGAAAACAGGCTGAGGACCAACGATGAGGAACAGCAGATGAAGATTAAGCTCTTCATTTCCTGGCCTGTTTAACCCTGCCTGCCTGCCTGCCTGCCTGCCTGCCTGCCTGCCTGCCTGCCTGGCTGACCTGCAGTCTTGGAGGGTTTCTACCAGTCAGGGAGAATGTGGAAAGCGGCTGAGGAGGCTGTGGATCCACACCACAGATTCCACTCTGATCAGGTTTCAGGTTTAAGTGTCTGTGGTGAGGTCTGGAAACACACTAGCACTAAATTCATCTTGGGCTCCAGTTATCCTGATATAGTTTACCATCGTCCAAAGCCAGGATTCTTTATCTTATTAAGCCATGGGATCCGTCTGTGGTCTCCACAAAAAGAAACAGGGAATACCACAAATCTACATACAACATTAAGAAACTTTTACATGATGTGAGCATTGAACTTACTTCCTTGTGTTCTCATTTTTCAGCAGCGCCTTGCCTTGCTGTTCGCTAATAATGGTGGCTTTGACCTGTGGCGGGTTCATGTGCACATTCAGTTTTCCACCAACGAGAAGACGAACTGTAGCGGCAAACTTAGTTTGGGTTTTTAACACCTGTGGAGGCTGTTTCTCAATAATGAAGGTGCTGTGGACAAAAGAACAAAAAGCAAATGACAGTAAAAAAAAGTCTGCCGAGTAGGTGATTGGCAAGCCTTAACATTAAAGCCTTTCGATAATGATCTATAATCTTTCTATAATAAATCTAATTATAATAAGAGCTCAGTCGCTTTCATTATAATTAATGGAAAACTACCTTAACTTTGCACACTAATGGAGGCTACAGAATTATGACAAAGGTGCAGCTATTTGTTTCCATTGCATTACTTTCCTTGAATTGCCTACACACTGCATGCTTGCAGCGGTGCACCTGGAGCTCGCGGCTTCAAACCATCGCTTCGAGAATAATTTGGATGCAGTTCTGACGCGTTCACTCATCTCCCTCTACGGAATCATTATGGTCCTTTTCACCAGCAAAGCCTCTTACATTTTCTAAATGTCTTTTGTAGTGATGTGCTTTGAAAGCGGTGCCGATTGATGTAATAAGCTACATTTATGGCAGATGACCCCAGAAATTGCTGAGCAAATTGTGACAAATCAGTTGCTGGGTTGAATACAATAGACAGGAAACTTCCAACGCAAAAGTCAGAACTAGCCTAACCTTTCTGAAATTCACCTCCACACTAGCTCCCTTTGTGGGTTAATTTTTAATTGGATAAAATGAATGCCTATTTAATTCAATTTTATATCCCATCTTATCACTTTGTAGACCAGAAGAGCAAGTTTTATAAGCTTTAACTGCTTGCATAAAGGAGAACAACGGTCCAACTGTGAGAGCAGGAAAGGGCAACGGTTTGATTTATGTAACGCATCCACCCACTTACAAATATCTAGGGGCTGACTTTATATCAGTGTTCAGCACATTATTGCTCTTAAATAAGCAGTATTACACAAGATTGAGCATCATGAAGCACATACAGACACAAAAATGTATAAATCAAGGTAGATACCTGGTAACCAGTGCTGAGATGATGTCTGTGATTGTGCTGTTGAGTTCATTGAGGAGCTCTTCAATTGGACCGGGGATGGGCAGTTGTTGTCTGAGGTGTTCCGCCCTTCGAATCTGTTGTCTGTTTTGCCAAATAGTTTCTGCCAACTTCTCACACCTGTCACACACGCAGATAAAAATGTCTTTAAATATTACAAAACTACAAAATAGTGAACAGAAAAGCAGAGTGCTAAAAAAAGACACATCAGACTGGCTAGTTGGAAGGAAACCCAGCAGTAGTTAATTAAACACTTGTAAATCAGTGACCCTTTCTTTAGTGAGGGAGGTTAGTGGCTGTGAACTTGGTGGGAGGTGGAAGACACCTCACCATGACTGCAGGATGTCCAGGCCTCCCTCTGGCGGGCCCCCGTTGCCTGCCAGCTGTTGCCGTCTCTTCCACTGGATCAGCTCATCATCGAGAATGATGGTTTGCTGTTTTCTCAACAGCTGCAGGGTTTTCTGGTGTTTCTCTGCCAGGTCCTAGTATATTATAGTACATTACAGCACAGCAGAGTACGGAGGATATTTGTTGGTGTTCTGGGTGAGGTTGCGTTTACCAGTCGGTATTTTTGTAGTGTGTTGGCTTCTCGTGTCAACCATGCCTCCACGGTGGCTCTCTTGCTTAGAAGGGTGGGCTCACGGAGCTGTCGGTCAGCTGGGGGAAGTGTGGCCAAACTGGACAGCTGAGCTGTGTGGGGGTGGGGTGCCATCCAAGTGGGAGATCGGTTACAGAAAGAAGCGAGAGGTCAGGTAAAATCTTACTTTCGATGGCTAGTATGTAAAAAGATTTATCTATCCAAAATGTGGAGTTGGGAATTTCACATTTTTATTTCTCAGATTCTAATCTATTTGATCACAACCTGCTTTTACTGTCATGCTAAATTGTAGGAGAAAAACACAGAATCACCCTGGATACGAAGGCTTTCCTGGTACTGAATGATGAAGTACTCCTGGTTGTGCTGGAGCTTGCGCAGGTCATTCTCTGTGTCTTGAGTGAGCAGACGAAGCTCTTCAAAAGCTTGGTTGATCTGCTGGTATTTCTGGGACATGGTGTCCATCATGCCTCCCAATGGAGAACTTGACTGTCAAATAAAGGAGTAAAATAAAGATTATTTTAAAGATGTGTGCAGGGAGGTGGTGATTGTGCTAGGTATGTGCACACTGGGAATTGCACATAAGATCTCTTCAAGGCTCCTGGGAGCCACCAGTGCATTGTGCTAAACAGGTCAGGTCAGACAGAACTGGTCGTATCAGCTAGCGTACGCCGCCTGTGGAGATTGTCCTTGATAAAGACCTCTGACTTCTGAGTTTGGCAGCTGGGCTATTTAACTGTTAACTAAGTTTGACTAAGTTAAAGTTAAAAGTTTAACTAAGTTTGATGCGAATGTGGCTGAAGAAAGAGATTTATTTGCTCATAATGAAGCCGACTTTGCTCTGTTAGAAGGTACAACGTGTGTGTTGCCTGTAGGCCTACAAAAGGGAGGAGAACCAGTTAGCCTATACTTTGCAAAGGCCTGTTGTTACTGGAAATCAATTCATTTCAGGAGCTACAGTACATGCTTACAGACTGCAGAATTTTTCATTTTATGGTATGATGAACGTATCATATTTAAAAAAAAACTTCAAAGAGACCAAAAATCTCTTCACACCACCATTATTTCATCATTGTATATTGAGTTTCTCTTTGTATTTTGGTGTGCTTTGTTTGGGTTATGCATGGACACAATTCAAGTACTGTATATGTTTAGACAAATGAGCTGACGGGTGCATGCAGGTATAAACTTGCATACTGCGTATTTTAAAGTGCAAACATGCATCCTACTCACATTGGTGGCCTCTCTGACGAGCCTCTGCTCAGTGTAAAGGATATGTCTGATGCATCGGACCAACTCCAGGGGACAGCGGTCATACGTGCTCTGAAAGAGAACGAGCACATGTGCTCGGTTAAGGCTTGTTAGCCACTGACGAGTGGAGCGGCTGTTAAACACAGGAGTTATCAATTTAGCTATATCGGGGCCCTCGCTATGTTCTGGAGCCAATGCCGCAGACACACTAAAATCCATTAAAGAAGCCTAATGAGTCCATTCTCTGAGGTATGGCGCACTTAACTCATCTGGATACGCATGCACGCACCATTCTTAAATGCTTCATGTCTTGTTTTTCCACTGATTACAAAGATGCATCTGCTGATGACGTGCGTGCTATCTGCTTTCAGCATGACAGAAATGCTGCAGGCATCAAGCAGAGTTCACAAGAAAACACACCAACAACACATATCTGTACAATTATAGTTAAAGAGGACAAAACAAAGTGGTACGAATTTGGAACTAAGGTGAGATTTACACGGCCAGTATCCTTCACCTTGTTTTCGGGTCTGATTTCAGGGAGGGGAAAAGGCAAACAATACTGATGTGTGAGCAAGAACGGAGATCATAAATAGCAGTACTGGCTGGCTACCAAGGGTGCTGCCCTCTTGTTTTTCTAGTGGTGCATAAAAAAACATTTTGTCTCAAGTCTCCTTCCAAGAACTATGGCGAGAGGAGGTCTGGGCTGAACAGCTGGACCTTCCAACCACCTTATCACCTTCTCAGAAAGGAAACAGTTTAATGTTTACTGTCTTTGCTTTAAAACATGCAGGTTCAGTCTACGCAGGGGGATTTTAACTCATTATGTCCATTTTTATTATCTCCATCAAATGAAATTACGTCCACAAGCAAGGGACACTATGCAGCGATGTGTCTTTTGGACCAGTTCCTCTGCGTACTGCCTCTGGGTCAAAGTGTCCTCAAACCTTTAGCTCTAATGGCTCCTGCAATTCCCTCTCTCTTTCTCTCTCTCTTTCAGTAAGTAAAATACAAGCGGTACAAATAGGAAAGGTTGGCAAATTTGGCCTTGCTGGACAATTGAAAGTAGGCTGAAAAGCAATGCAGTTTGATAAAATACATCTGTGTTGCTACAGTCTGTAGCAACACACAGATGTATTGTATGTAAAGTTTAAGCTATGCACAGATCAAAAGTGAATTTCCAAAAGACTCACCTTAAGCTGACTGGCATAGTGGCCCAGTTTGATTTTGAGGAGAAATCCATCCTCTCCCATCTGGTGCTCGGCCTTGTTCTGCAGTTCCTGAATCAGACTGTCTAACAGACGCTTCGCCTTGAACTCCTCCTGTGGATTCTCCAAGTCAATTGCATCCCTACAAACATACGTGTGCACAGGCATATACGATGCATACACATGAATGAGCATGCACTGACACCTCGAGCCAGATGATGGGAATAAATTAATATTATATAATTAATGTAATGATTATTTGTTTATAATTAATTGTGTCATACATCCTTGTACTTTTTCAATTTTTGTAAGGACTCTTATTGATGTAATGTATTACCCAGCCCCTAGCCCTAACCCCTCTACTTGACCCTAATCCTAATCCTTAATCTAACCCCAACCTAAACCCCATTCTTACCCCAACCTTAAAACAACTCTTAACCCTCAAACAGACCTCTGAAGTTGTGAGGACCGGCCAAAACGTCCTCACTTCCCAAAAATGTCCTCACTTTGCTAGTAGAATGTGGATTTTGGTACTCAGTAGTACAAGAACACACACACACACACACACATGCACATACTGTTGTTGCTGTGATTCTAAAGGCGACTCACCACAGCTGGCCTTCGATCCACTGGGACAGATAATGCCGCACCTCAATGGGGAAGTGCTGACCATAAAGAGACTGCATCTGATGCAGAGCATCTCCCTGGAGCTGCTGGGCCTGGATCCACACTGCCATCTTCAACACCCTAGTTGGGAAAAAGAAACAGTTAGTTATATCAAGTCACGAGGGAAAACAAACAAACAAACAAACAAACAACAAAAACCCCAATAATAATTTGAGGTGGGTAATACGTGAGTTCAGCCTTCAGCTGTGCAGCAATCTGCCATCCTCTCCGCTGATCAGCTGTGTTATTGTGGAAGGTCAGGTAAGATAGAAGTTTGTTACGTAATGAGCAGGGAGTTGCACGAGTCATTAAATTAAGTCTATAAGCAATAACTGAAGCTTTTCTGGATGAATACAAACAACGCTGCTATCAGTTCTGTCCAATTAAAGGTTACGACCATGGCAGTGATAGAGACTAAGAAACACATGATTAAGTAATGGCATTAGCATTTGATGCAGTAGTTAAGCTCTGTGTTGTATCCGTCACAGGATGCTGTTAGTATCAATGAATGCTAATGCTGATTTTAAGCAGCTGATTTTTATTAAACTGAGGAATGTCAGCATGTTATGCATACTTATTTGTGCTATAATAAGTAGTATTCTTTTACTGCAGACACTGCCTAACTGATTATCGCTTAGAGCTGCAATTTGACAGAAGACAGGGGTTAGAAAACAAGCAACTTTAGGAAATGTATGAGCTTTAATAGCAGTTAAAAACAGACACCATGCTTGATTGTTTGGGCAATATAAGAATTGGCTCTCAATAGTTTCTAATAAGCAAGTGTTTAAAATCAGTAGCAAAGTTGAATGTGTTTGTTTTCTCTTACACCTCTCATAATAACACCAGCTTACATGCAGAATCTTTAAGAATCAGATGTTGTTTCTGGTTTGCCACTATAGATGCGGCTGCTTAAACGGGAACCAAAACCACTGTCTATTTCTCTGAGAGGATTTATAGGTCAATGCTGTTTCCAGTCAACACACCCACTCACTCTTCTCAAAAGTGGCACAGTCACTGTCAGTAAAAGAAAGAGAGATGAGTGTGCGAGAAGTTTGCGGTATATGTGTACAGTAAGTGTATTTGTGTATGTTAGGTGTCTGTGGTGTGAGTGGTGCTGTTGAAGGGCCCTTACTTCCTTTCTGTATCCATAAATACGACATTAACACAAACAAACATATAAAAGATCAGCTAAGTCTCTATGCATGCGTCTCTTTATCTCTTTTAACCTCTCTGGATTATGTTCTCGCTCGGTAACCCAAGTTTATAACTTCCACAATAGCTGCGGCACGGCTCCTCCCTCTGGACAAATACTTTTCAGTAAAACGGCAAATAAGCATTTCTTATTTGAAAAAATCTTCACTTGCTGCTCCATTAACCATCAACACTTTATACAAATATGTTCAGTATCCTGCAAGAGTCATTAGTTTATGCCTGTTGACACTCAGCCTGTTAGAGTAGCTAAAGCAGCGGCACTCATCTAACTCTGGTTCTTATGTGCTGCACTCTAACATAACGCTTGAACAAATGGATTTCTCCCTCAATGTTTCAGAACCACTTTCCTCGACCAAAAGCTGGTCCTCTTAAAAAAAAAAAAAAAAAAAAAAAAAAAAAAGACCCATCTCTCCTGTTACGCAATGATGTGTTCGATGTAAGTCCTCAAATGGTATTAACATAATCATGCTCCTGTTATTATCTTTTTACTGTTACTTGCATTTTTTTTTCAGCAAGGATGGTGAGAATAAGTCAGTATAGTTGGGGTAGTTCTTCACTCAGCTAAGCCTCTATAGTCTAGCTACTTTGTAGATTGTATATACTGTATCTGTCAAGATTTACTGTGTTTACGAGATGGAGTGACATCAGCAATGATCACACTGCAAAGAAAATCAGGGCAAGTCGTGCAAACATCGACGTAAAGAAATGAACAAAATGAACATGTGAGCACATTCTTCAAATTAAATAAACAAAATCGGTTGCTCTGCTTTTGAAGGATGGCCAAAACACCGAAAGGCTCCAGTGGCGTTATGAAGCCACCCTGATGGTCTGAAGTCATAATCCCAATTCCCAGTTCACGCACATGCACATGCACATGCACACAGACTATCAGGGGTAAAGCTTTATTATACTGTGATAGAGTCTGAACAGCATTTTGAGTCACTCCGTAATTTAAATCCTCCCTAATCGCTTCTCCGGATGTACTGAGGTCCATCACATCACTGAAACCGCTGCTAGTAAAATTTTACATTACATTTTAAACTAAAGACAACACCTGTGAGAAGGCTGAGGTTGGTGAAAACACTCACGATTACGCAGACACCTGAAAACAAGGAAATGTTGAACCGGACATTTCTGCATTTTTATTAGCTTTTTATTATGAGCAGCTCTGTGAATCGTTTTTACGAGGCCTTTCATTCATCTGTAGTATCAGTGAAAACTAAAATGAAAGAAAATTCCACACTACCTCTTGCCTTCAACTGTTTGTTAGCATGTAACAGCAGGAAACTCTATAGATGATCACCAAAAACCAAACCTGAAAGAGAAAGACAGAGGGAAATGACTGAGAAAAGAAAGCAAAAAGAGGAAGTGCGTCAAACTGAAGTATTCTTCTGAAGAAGCCATGCTGTATTTCAGACAAAAACGACGGTAAAAGGGAAAGTCCACTCATATTGAGAAGAGCTCCAGGCTTGCACATCTACAAAGAAATGTCACTGTAAAATAAGTGAATGTCTTGTGACGGCTCAGCGGAATGATGCTGTTGGCCACACACACACGCACAGACCTGGATGATGCAGATCTGTCTGAGAACCAAAGAACAAACCTTTGCTTACTTTGAAAGATTTTGCCTTTGGCCTAATCAAATGACTGGAAAATGTCATGACTTTTCCGCAGAGCAGTGTCAAGTTTGGCAATGTTGCAAAACTTTGCCAAACTTGGCAGGCAGCTGTTATTCCTGGCTGGTCCGGGAAAGGCAGGACTGCCAGAACCCCTGCGCTGGAAGAGGTCTTCACGCAAATATCTGACTACAGTAATTTACCCGCCTGGAACTGTCACAGTTGAAGTGATTTGTAAAACTTAACCTCTGAAAATATAAAGTCCCCACGCCCTTCTCAGCAGCAGAGGGAAGCTCGCCGTGACAACAATGGCGTAAATAGATAACAGGTGATAGGAGCATCATTTATAATGCTGTTATAAGCATTTAAGATCAGGCTTTTCTGCTGATAACACATAGAAATGTGGGGTCAGCTTTGTTATTTTTTTGGGGTCTTCAGCAGTTGTGATTCTCTTGAATCACTGTGATGCTGCTGGAAAAGCCTGGATCACTCTCAGCATTATTTCAAAACTCAAACGCAGTTTTGGATGTCCAGTTGGGATTTACAGCCAACTGCACAGGCAGCTTTCTTTTTCAGGGACTAAATACTGCAATGACATATTTATTTCTTTCAAGCTGAATGAGAAATCAGAATAAAATGTTCTAGTAGCATTACACAGCCTTAAAAAAGTAATAATAATAATAAAAAAATCCTAAAAACAAAACCCAGCTGCAGGGGATTTCAAACTTTTAACCCTTTTCATCCCTCAGGAAATTTTCTTTTTAATTTTTTTCTGTGTCAGTAAACGTTGTACTGATTGAGGAACTAACAATTTAACTGCAAATATTAATATCTCCATGGCTGCCAGCCACGGCAGCTTCAACCACAGCGGATGTTGAGTCTAGAACAGCCCGAACATGAACAGATCAGCAAAGTCTGTGAATTTCTATGAGCTGCATTTGAACTTACACTGCATATGTGCCTGGTAGGTTGTGGTAGCTCACTGACATTTTACATGTAATACAAGAGTTCAGGTGTGCTAAGACTTTGTACACATTGGTTTTTAGCACAACAGTCCATCTGGTAATATTGGTCAATTCCCAAGGATAACACAAAACAAATGTCCTGGTGAAATTTGTGTGTTTGGCAGGAGCCAAACACACAAATGTTCCTCACACTAAGAGACTTTTAAGGAGAGCTTCTGGCAGTGTCCTCTTGTGAGGAGAAATCAGATTCAATCAACCTCTCCTGGCTGAAAATGTCCAAACATATCACAGCTGCAATGGCGGCAACGACCATCCAGTCTGCTTGGACATGACCATGGAATATCCGTGGTGTGTCTTTTGCAACTGCAACGGCTCTTAACCTGGCTGTTCATGAAGGGTTTGTTTTAAAACTCCAACACAGGGTCTTAGATTGTGTGCTAGCTAAATGTATAATGTCAAAGGAAACAAAAACTCATGTCACCCACTCTTTCCTCTGAGGAAAAACTGTCATTTGCTTCCTGTTAAGACACTGAGGTGCCACCAACCATTCAAGCAATCTCAGATCTTTCCTTTACACCAAAACCCCTGCGAATGTCAAAAATGAAAGGGCGCACAGAAAGAACGCAAGTTTCAGCTCGATTCGCTGTACTTTTGGGCCTGCACACGAGAGCAGATGAGCATCTAATGTCTGTTCTACAGCTGCACAAACCCTCCCTTCCAGTGGAATCTGGAAGCCATGGAGATATTGCTTTAATGAATCCCACATGTGTGCTCAGTTTCTCAGACATTGTCACATCGCTGACAGCTTTTTAAAAAGTCTTTAAAAATCACTCAAAATTGAAGCTGTTTTTTTGATAAATGTACTGTGGATGTGGAATCACTGAAAATGTGCCAACTGCCTCAGAAACGCAATAGGCATAAAAGGCTTTTATTGTTTTAGTTTAAAGGGCTACGGCTTTTTTAAATTGATCGAAAATCAAAATCATAGGATAGTCATGAAAATGAAACACTTAAAAATCATGGATGGAAAATAACAGCAAATTAAGGGGAATCCTGCATTTGATTCACATATGTTGACATGCGGGTAGATGTAGTCCACAAGAAATATTACAATGAAATGATAACTGATGCAACACTCTCCTGAAAGCATTTAAGTGTTTATGACCTCAGCTGCGGTAGCAACTAGTCCACATTTCTCAAGAAATCCTGCATGGGTGCAATCACACACACATACACACACACACACACACTTACATACAAAGCCAATACGTACAAAGAGATAAAGTGTCCTGTTTTCATGAGAGTGGTGCTTAATATAGAGAGAAAAATGAAAGAATGTTTTGAAAGCTTGCTTTTCCCTTCCCCCTCCTTTTCTTCCAGTTATGCAGTTCCACGAGGTTATGCACACTTCCCCTCGTGTCAGTGTTAAATAAGACTTTAAGAGTGAAATTAATCTCTACACATTCAAGTTAATCTTTAGCAAATCTTCTTCAAGCACAAAACAAGGAGGGATCCAGCAGAGAGGGGTGGCCTTTGACTCAACTGAACAGTGTTTAGGAAAAGATGGAAGGCAAGCATGGGGTCAGGGGTCATGGCACAATCATCAGCTTTAGAAACTAGCAAATTCTGAAGTGTATTTAAGTGGACAATGGTAGTAAGGGTGTAATAGATTACTCCAGCCTGAATAAGTACAGTATTCTCATTACGTTGTCAGCACAGCTGAGCCGAGCTCTCTCCACGCAAACACGACAGGTTGATCGGAATGCAGCTTGAGACCATATCATCCGTTTTAATTGACAAATTCTAAAACCACAATCCTGACATGAGTTAAGTGAAGCTAAATTATGAGACTGAATTTCATGCCTAAATTCACTTTTCGCTTTAAGATGACACATGCTCTTAAATATAGATAAGGCTAAAGGTGAAAGAGTTGCAAAGATAAAATAAAAAAGAATCAACGGCTGACTGAGGTTTGACCAAATGTGACTACTGATTCACATTAAACGCACACAATCGGATGTTCACGGAAAAAGATGCAAAGGACTTGGTGTCACAGTGAATCATATGACGAGAGAATGTGCCAGAGGTTAAAAGGAAGCAAGAAACAGCTACAAGATGGGCTTATTGTAGTCCAGCCTGCCCTGGGGGTCCTGTTGCTACGCTGCTGCCCACATCCCATCACGCTGTCAACATCAGCAAGATCACCCATTAGCTCAGTGATGTGTTTGTGTGTGTGTGTGTGTGTGTGTGTGTGTGTGTGTGTGTGTCACAGTGTGCAGGTGGGGACGCGAAGACTTATTATTGTCTCACATATGGAAATTTTTTAATTAAATATGGCACGCAAGACTAAATTAACACTAGAAATAGGGCATGTTTGATGGAAGAATCACACTGGCTCTGCCCTGCAGGGGTATCCAATCAGCCCCGTGTCAATGCCTGTTATTACAGCTCAACACAATCTATAGATCTATTTGATCTATAGATCAAATGTTGCTGTCGCCGGTACCCTGACCTCAGCAAGAGTTTATTAACAAAGCAGACTGCGCTGCGTAGATTAGTACTGTCATAAATCCAGATCCACCTTTTTATCATTGTTTCATTTTAATTAACAATGAAAGAATTAAAGACAAATTGGAGGATCTGGCGGCTGAATGTTCAACGATTCTGTTGTTGGGAACTGAACCGTTGCTTTTTATAGTGCTCAGACACAAACACACAGAGACACATTTCAGACACATTTCAGAGTGACACAAGAAAGGTAATTGCATAAAAAGACAAAACTACACATGCCCCCAGGTAGCCGGGAACCTATTGTGACAGCCACAGAAACCTGAGGATAATCTTTGTTTGCTGGCTGTGACAATGAGAGACCACAAATAAACGGAGAAAGAGCAGTTTCTGACACAAAATTGCTCCATTCACACAGGGAATGAGCAGCTCTGCAATAGTCTGTCGTGTCAATTAACAACTTTAAGACTTGACAGGTTAGTTTCATTTCTTTTTATTATGAAGTGGGATTGAAGTGACACGCTGCACCGATATTTGACGCTAGATCGAGATCAGATGTGGATTTTGGTGTTTCTGTGATTAATCAGTAACTAATATGAAATTGCAGGTGACACTGCTGAGCATGGCTCTGCCTGCTTTATGTTATTACAACAGAATTTAGCTTACTTACTATTTAGCTTAGAAAACTCTTCATTTTAGTCCAGCTTACTGGTGCTGACAGGAGGCAGTGGTGGCCTTTTGCAACCTTATAAGTGGCAGACTATTTAAAGAGCTTGGCAGGGTGCAGGGAGCGCTGTGATGCCTATTTGATTCTACATGGTAATTGTAAATGTAAAATCCCAACATTCAGGGCATACACCAGGTATGATGCAACTCTAAATACTCTTATTTAACAACTTTTACCTCATTTTCCACCCCCGATTTCCTGCAAATTAGGAATAGAATACTGTTTTCTCAAATGGCAGGTTTTAGAAGAAAGTAACATGTCATGTATGCTTCAATAAGAGACCATTTGTGCCGAATGCAAATGTCTATGGCCGTATTATATTTGCTCACTGAGTCTCTGGCACTGTGACCTGACTGTATTCAACTGCCCTGCTGTCCTCTGACCCGCCTGGCCTAACCCCTCCCAGCCAGACTCTCAAGCCTCTAATAATAAAGACAGGCTTAACTCTAGTTTCAACCCTTCAGGAAGATTCATTTGAAAAAGGTAAACTGTAGTTTCAAGCTGTCGGTTCAAGTCGAATACAGTTTGCAAAGTGCAACATTTAGGTGTAGGTATGCACAAAAAACAGTTCATGTCTCAATCAAATAAAAAAGGATCACCAAAATATACTTGTTTATGAGTGCGACTTGTGAAACTTTAGCTCTAAACGTGCCGCCATGGCAGCAAGACCAAGCTCTGTTTGTCTGTAGTAACCCATTAGCTTCACTTTTACCTAGTAGACTGTGACTGAGTCCTCCTGCATGGAGGAGCACAGTCTCACTCTGTGTTTGATGTCTGGGTAAACTATAGCGTACGTGTGCATTCATCCACGGTAATGTTGACTAGTGGGTGACATTATGTAATCAGAGGCCCAGAGGGACTGTTAAATGGCTTGAAGTTCAAGTTCATGGCAGAAAGAATGTCGGCTTGTTCAGTTGAGCCAATTTTGGAGCAGAAACCCACAGGCACATAACCAGTGACAGACAGCAGCACGGGCAAGACAGTTGGTGCTACCCAGCAGACGGCTAGAGATTACACATGTGCTGGCCTACTTTTAAAACAGACATTTAAGTGTGCCCCACCAGATTCCAGCGTTAAAGACTGCGATTTAAATTCTCGTGGTGGATGGATTATTAATGACTGTTTTTCTGTCCCGTCAACTTAGACAAATGTCTGCGCATATTTTGTGCTCAAAGTCACTGTGATCTAAAAAGGCACACTAATTAAAATACCCAAAATGCCACATTGCATTTAGCCATAGCATCATAACGTTCTGCAACACTAGTCTGACTACTGTCCAATTGCACAACACAGCACACAAATCATCAGATTTTAAAAGACTTCCTGTGTGTTTATGAGTCCATATTAGTGTGAGCAACAGTGCACAATGTACACTGTTGTGCTAGAATTCTGCACCCAGTGAGAAATCTCACAGCACCATGAGACACATTGCCCATTATCTTCAAGAACTGTAAAAAATGCTTTTATAAACAAAATGTCACCATAGTTTAATAACAGAGAAATCAAATATTTTGGCCTGAAAAAGCAGGGAATTCCCTGAATAAAAGCAACCTTCCCGTCTTTCGGAAGATTCATCAACTCCTGAAAATTTACAGAATCTGCGCTTCAGCTTTAAGCCAATCGGTACTTCACAAAGTCAACCAGCCATGCACTTATATCAAATCCATTAATTCATCTCAATGTGCCATGCACTCATATGACCAGCATGGGAACAACTGCCTTCAGCTGCACTTCATAATTCCATGAAATTATTGCTAACTGGTTAATTTTCTACTCTATCATTTAAGGTAACCTTCGGGGTATGAGCTGCATCTATAAATAATCAACTTTACTTCTCAATAGGCCTGAGGCCTCGTGTCTACGACTGAAGCACAGATATTCAGCACAACAGCATGGCCTTAGGTAAAACATTGCTACCACTTGTTACCATATACTGTACAAACCTACACAGTTGGTGTTGTCTTAAGCACCAGTGCAGCCTAGAATGCTGCATTAAAACTAAGTAAAGATAATCATAATATTGCTGTATATTAGTCCACTTACTCTATCACTACAAATGACAGAGGAGCAAAAATCGAATGAAACTGGGTGAATGCAGGGACGAGGTCTGGCCTTCGGCTTCTGCAACAGCCAGACACAGAAAGGAGCAAAAGAAAGAAGCACAGTAAAACAATCAGTCTGGGCTTTAAACTACTTTCCAGTTTTGTCTCCCTTTAAGATATTAACAATTCCATAATGAACAGAATAGAGAGTTTTATTACTGAGATTTGTTAGCCTCCTCTGTACTGGATGGCTCCATTTCTTTGTTGATTTGCCAAAAGTGTTATTTAATGGGCTTCAAATTGTCGTCACTGACATCCATCCACAGATTAAAATAACACAAGACAAAGCAAACACAAACGCAAGATTTGTAACGAGAAAAAACCTTTACAAAAACTCACCCAGCAAGAAGATTAACCGAGATACTGGATCATTTGTTAACAAAGAACACGAGAGCACATGCATGTGCTAGCCAAAGGCATTTGACTTCATTGTCAACATCCCATCTTCTTTTCTCCGTGAATACATACACTGAGGGAACTATAATCTGTCAACACAGAGCTTTGCTAATACTGTGGTTGAAGACATCGCTTTTGTAAGTCATATGAGACACATAATTACAGAGAATAATATCATGAAGTTGTAATTAATAAACTAGGAGTCATTTAGTTTTTAGAGTAAGAAAACAGTTCACGATTTGCAGTTTTATACAATCCACATTTTGCTTAACCAGCATTAAGACAGTTCAAGGTTATTTCATGAATCAGCACAACATTCCTTTGGTCAGTCTTCATACACGTGTCAAACCATGCGATCGATACGATAAATGATGAAGCAAGATTGGTTTGTTGATCCGTTAATACAAGAGCACCGTCACATGTTCTTTATCCTGCACTGTGCACATTAGTGACGCATCTGTTTAAAAGGTGCCAACTGTTGAATGATAAATGAACCTACAGCTGGCTCTTCCTCTAGTACCAGCTGTGTTGTTTTAAACAAGCAATTAGAGGCAATGAGACAAGTGAACAAACAACATCAAGGGCCCTCCGTCTAAATGAGATCAAGAAGTTGAGGGTGCCCCAGACAGGACCCTGGGAAGGCACGTGTTTGTGCATAGTTGTGATGGAGCCTTGGGTAAGATTCTAGTTTACAGGAGGTGACACTGCCATCGAGGTTTAGCTCATCATAAGGCATAAAGGAAATGAAACTCTGGTCAGAGCTTAAAGATGAAAATTAATGCTGCTCCTTCATGGATGAACCTGACGATTTCCAACATTCGAAACACATTAGATGAGCTGTCAAAACTGCAAGATCTAAAAAACAATATTAATGTGTTAACAGTTCATATTCACATCTGTTAAAAGTGGAACTATGCATCACTGGCAGGATGAATGATCCCCAAGTCAACACTTTAGCAGTGAATCTGTGGGATAGCCAAAGCGCCTGTCTTCTATTATTACCACCCTCTGTGGATTACACATTTAAGTTGTTTACTTGATTATTCTCATTTGCTGATCACAGTCTTAGTCTTACAGTTTTTTCCCAGTGACACTGCACGGACCTGCTAGTCAGCCTGTCCAGTCTTGTTAATGTTGAGAAGAAGCTCCCTTATAATCTAATTTACATAATCACCTTTTCCTTTCTGTTCAACATTTTTCTGTAAGTGACGGACAGTCCCTCCTGAACAGCTGTGGTCCGTCTGTGCAACAATAAGCCTTTTTTTTAACTACAGGAACTGTTTTAATTTATCCATTTTTACATTTTTTTGAGTTTCTGCTGAAATTACCCCAGGAAAAAAAAAATCCTCCCCCAACCCCAAACTTTCTGTGAAACAGTCGGAGGAGTTCGTTTTAATACCGAACTCCTGCCATAGCTAAGCCAGCGTGAAGCTGCAAACTTGTTTTTACATTTAAGCAACATTTATGCAAGCTTCACTAACGTCAGAGCAAAAAAGAGGAAAAATCACACCAAGTGGAACGAGATCCAGATTCTTTAGAGCGTATTTGCAGAGGAAGAAATTTTTATTTCACCCATGCAAATAAACTCCCGGCGACAGCAGTTCCTGGGAATGCTGGTGGGAAAGGGGCTGTATTGTGTTTACTGGAGAGGCTGGCTGCAGTCTTCCCGCTGTGTCAAAAGTTAGCAGGAGATGAAAATGCACCGCGTGAGCTTGCATAAGATCGCTGAGCCTGCCAAATCAATGCTTTTCATCAGCTGGAATAAAGGCTGTGCTGCTAAATTTGTTTACGAGAGTCAATCTCTCCACATTAATACATGACAGTATTCATTAGACCAACATTAATAAGGTTAGCCTGGGAAAATTCATTCAAAGTTAGATGTAATAAACTTGGCCTTAAATGTCCTAACTTTATTAGGCCTTTTCTGGGGGACCTACGTTGTTGACCATATCCTTTTTCAGTCACGCAGTATTAATCAACAGTTGTGTGTGTGTGTGTGTGTGTGTGTGTGTGTGCGCGTGTGTGCATGCGTGTATGTGGGCAAGCCTGCTGTCTGCATGTGGTGAGTGTTAAAAAAAAAAAAGGTTGAAAATAAGGGTTGTGTTCATCTGCAACAAACTGGCAAAGCAGTTAAACAGTGCCAGTACCAGTCTCTCCCCGCTGGTATTACTTCATTTGCAATATTTGTCAGTACTACCCTATTGCCTAATTCAAATGTCACAGCAAGCTCAGTGCCAGTGATAAAGGTCAACTCTTTTACTGTATAGAAGTTAAAGTTTTATAGGTACCACTTCTTGACAGAAACAAGTGTTAATATTATATATCCGACTTAATAAGTCTTCAGCTGACCGTATTTGGTTTTTAAGAAGTTGCTGAACAATTGTATATGTTCCATTTTTCAGCGAGTGTAGTCAAAATTACATTAACCAGTGCCTGTGCCAGTAATGTGTAGAATTTGAACACTTTTGCAGTTTCATTTCCTTTTTCAATACCTTCACAAATACAATGTTTACAATGGTTTTATCACAGCTCTTGCTGTTGTGATTGCGTAAAACGAGGCAGAACTGTGCTCCGGTGTGAATCTGTGTTTTGTACTCCCGATAAGCGCATTCAAATGCTACGGCACATTGCGGAATGCATGTGAGTGACACGTCTTCCATCAAAGAGAACTGCTATGTGTTCGCAGCTGTCATTACAAGACAGAATTTATTCAGGTCCTAAATTTAAGCTCTAGTTTGCCTTGGGACCAATTCTTTACAACAGAACTTGAGACCAGAGCAACTCCCTGTGCCTTGTTAAAATGAGGGAAACAAGCCATCATCTTGTGGTGCTGGATGCAGAGTATGGTCTGAGCGATTAAGGTGGTGGCACGGGGATAAGCTGGATAAGCTGAGCAGGAACGCTCAAAAAGTAACACATCAGGGACCCGTCTTCAGCCAGGGTCTCTGTCTTCCTTAAGTGTTGATACTGCAAATAACGGCAGAGGGTCACCAGCACCGACAGCATCAGAGCAGCATTATCGACAGATAAGAGAGACAAACAGAAAGAGCGCTGACAATTCCAAAAGAACAGAACAGACAACCCAAGTTCAAATTTCCTCCAGTTTCGTTTAAAGAACAAATGATTTAAGAACACAGAACTCTATTTATAACTCTGCATTAACTGTTTATACACATTACACCTCATGGCCTGCTGTTTGTGTGACAAGGACTGCAGATTCACTGCAAAACGCCTCTGAAGAAACTTGATTGGGCACAGCAGAATTATTTATTTACACAATGTGCATACACTGTCTCATCCAGCCACAATGCTATCAGTGTATATTTAACACTGCGCGTGATTGTCTGACATGCACAAATACCTGCAAGGGGTGGATGGCAGATGATGTGATCTAGTCTGTGCTCAGGGTAAACTGAAAACCCTCTTAATGAGCGAGAGAGTAAATAAGAGCCTTTATTGATCTTATATGCTACTGGTACTACAGCAGCAATATGCTTTGGTGGTTATTTAATGACAACAGTAAATTGTATTTCAGTTACTGTGCAAAGTGTCTTATCATTTGCATGCCACAGATATGATAGTCTGAGAGGGAGCAAACGGCAGGGTTTTGTTGAAGTTTTGATGCAGGATCCAGCTAGCTTTACCTCCCATAGCTCATCCAAGGGCCTCATTACGCTGACATCGTGGTTAGGGTTAGCAGGGGGCAAAATGAGCTCACAGGATCGATACAGGACAACAGCCTTTGCAATCCAAACGCTGACTTTACACCAGCATGTCAATTAAACTAAAACTCACAGGGGTGTGTGAGCAAAATCTGATTTTAAACTAATGATGGGACATCTAACGGAAACAGAAGTAACATGGTGCCATATCTCCTTTTTTTATTCAGACTAACTTCCTCTTTGGTGCTGTGCACTGCCTTTTTGAAGTACAACCAAATATGCAAGCGAAAAGTATGGGAATAATAAATTAATCAACAAAAATTCTGCTCCCCATTTACAGCAATCAAATGCAGACGTTAGCTCTGCCCTCCACAAAGGGGCATTCATGACCTAACCCCAGTAGAACAAAAAAGATATTCATGGTACGTACACACCCACGTGTCACTCTCATGTGCATTTAAGACTAAGTATTAGTCTTAAACGCAGGAGGTCTGCAGTTGATTTAAACACATATTGTTTTTATTCTGTCTTAACATGTTCTAAACTTATCCAAATTAAGGCCAAAATTGCAAACACAAAAAGCGGAAATGTCCTTAAAATCATACTGATTGACACCGCATACCATGGGGATAATATAAAACCCTTATTAATAGCGTAAAAAGGTTGCGTGTGTCCTGTGTGTTGAGAGGATGGGCTACTCTTTAAGCATCATTTCATTACTGCCTCACACTGTAGTCACTCTTTCCGTAGCTCTGTTCCAGATGTTCTATTAATAAAAAAAAAAAAAAAAAAAATCCAACTGTACATTGTCTGTATCTTCATGCATCTAATACTGTGATGATGGCATATTAGCAGAAGCCTTGGAGGAGGAAAATACAGATAAATCCTTTAAATGATTAAAACTGGGGAACACTGTTCCAAAATCATATGACAGTAATAAACTGGACTTCCGCTATAAATTCTTTACTTGTTTCACTACTTTCACTCAGTTGTTAAGCTTCAGTGTGTGAGTATGTGTGCGATTGTTGTGAAAAATCAGAAGAGGGAAAACATTAAGCAGTGCTAGAATTTGGAAACAGATCAAATGTGAAGTTGTAGTGCAGTGTCATGATTTTAACATAATAATTTACAGTATGTCCCTGGTTAAAAAAACAAAAAACTTCCACTCAATATTTGGTTAATCTCACTTAGTATCACCGAAGTTCTAAATGACACATATATTTCAGCCAAGACTACAGACAGACTACACTCCATCCTAAAGTAGGTCAGCAGGTCAAAACCCAGGCTGTTATGAAATTAAACTGTTGACATTGAAAAGAGATCCTGTAACATTAAAATAACAACTTATTTAAACAGAAGGTCTCTACAGGAATACATCGTTATGGTATTCTAAGAATTTAAGCATAATCCTGCTGCCACATGGAATCGTCTGAAATTCAGGTTCAGGCATCAGAAAGAACATATCTAAAAAGCTGATCTATTTATAAAAGCATGGCCAACGCCAAACCATTGTTTTGACTATTATTCAATATAACAGATTTGCACATGTGCAGAGAAGACGTTGAGTGTTGAAGTGTTTATACTTTTTCTTCAAGGACACCAAGGCACAACCACATTCTCACCAGAAGAGCACACAGATTGAAAAAAAAAAAAAAGAAAAAAAGATTCAATCAATTGCCCCTGAGGACACCAAAGCACAACCTGGGAATTGTGTTTGGTTTAGAAAATCTGTTACATTACATACGCAGCCAAATTCTGCATGTGTAGGTTTCTGTACTCCAGTCCTGCCATTTGTGTAGCGAGACGGTCACGTTAAAATGTGAACTGATTCCACAGTGGGGGTGCTGCAGAAAAGATCTCCACACCAGGAGCCTGCGCTGCAATCATCCATGATGAAGATGACGTCAGTGTGCTCAGTCTCTCTTATATTTTATTATCACCACAGATCCCTCGAACGCTTAAAAAAAACAAAAAAAACAAATGATACTCAGGAAAGTGGATTATCAGCTGTTTGCACATTGCAGTGGGTTGGGGGAGGGGTGGTGTGTGGACGCAAAAGAGCAGCAAAAGAGTGATCAGAAATTCTAGAAGATTTCCTTTCAGTTTCGAGCCGTAGATCCTACAGAGGAGTTACAGGCCTGACTTCATGTGCTGCAGGTAGAATGCTCGGGTGTTTTTTTCCCTTCCTTTTGTACTGTAAGCTGATGTCCAGCAGGTTTGTGTTCTGCACACCCTCAAAGTCACATACACAACACAGCAGCGATCATTGTGGCTTAATTGCTGCAGCATTGACGCTCGGTGTGCACAAAGATGTTTAAATGAGTCAGCGCCGACTCGCTAATGATTAACAACATGTTCAATATTTCTTTCCTGAAGCCCGCAAAATTTATTCACAAGTCACTGTAACTTCTGCCACAGGAGATGTAGGCAGGATAGAAACGTGCGTTAAGAGTTCAATATTGCGAAAATCTGCTCTAGTTTTTCAAACATCGATGTCAAGAAGGCTTTTCTTTTTTTTCTGAAAATTGTTTGAACGACTAAGACAACTTGATTGAAACGGCCGACTGTAATCCTCTCCCAGACAGAAAAGAGGAACCCTGACATCAGACCAACATGCAGAGGCTCAGGTCGTACAAACAGACAGTGACAAATAAAACGACAATTAAATCAAATAAAAAGGTGTGACAGAAGAGGCCAAAGCTCCCTTGACCCAGGACTGTGTGCTGTGGGTGCCAACAATCAGTGACACCATTTGACAGATGGATCAGAGCACTCCTGGCCTCAACCGAGCTAAAAGCTGATGGTCACATGACCGGTGGATTAGTGCTTACCCAACTGAAAGAGGGAGGACATTTGGGTGCATATCAACACACGCTTCCTTATCTCTTCCCTTTAAGCATATTTCCATTTCTTTTTCAGTTTTCCCTAATGTTTTTCTCTCTTTGCTTGTGACTGTAATCACAAGGCACTTAGACAAAAATGCGTGACCATTGTGTTTTTATTTCTAAATATTTCCTTTAATCTGTCCTTTTCTGGGCAAACTGACGAGAGTTTCCATGAGACACAATCATTTATGTATGAAAAGGATCTGACTCCCTCAGATAGAAACCAGTGCTACAATCAGCTCTCTTCCAGGTACTGATCAGGGCTGAGATCACTGAGCACAGAATATATGACTTCGTTGTTCCAGTGAAGATGTCATGTTGTCAAATATTGCCATGTGCTTTAAAGGCCTTGCTGAGCTCTCACCCATCTGGCGGCAGGGACCAAAAAAGTATGGAGCACATGCTTTGCTGCATGCACATGGCTTTGTGAAAAACAGTGCCAGTGCTCCTCCTTTGTCCCACGCTGCTGCTACTACTTTGGCATCTTTGTCCCACCCTTGCACAAACCTAAACAGCCTTATTTTTGCATAAACTTGCCAAAACCCTCCCCTTTTCATGGACCGCGCACTGGATTGGTGCAGAGGAAACATTAAGGGTAACATGATGCTGGCCAACAAGTGTAAAGGCATATGACAGCAGAATGTTTTATAGGTTGGGAATGTACGACTAAAGAAGATAGGACAGCATTAAAAGTCCATTTTTATAGTGAATGTCAAATGTGAAGTAAACTATATGGCACCCCACATAAAACACACATCTTAGCCAAACAGGAACAAGTTGTCAGAATAACCTATATTTCGCGTATGAGGGTTGTCACTATCAACATTATCAGCGTGTAATTATCACTTTTGCATCGACAGCGCACTAATCAATGCCAGCGTTGATGCGATGAACGATTGTGGACTTTTCCAAATGAATAATCGTGATCGCATAAAAAAGCTCAACCTTATCTGTATTCAACATACACCTGAAAAAATACATTTTGCATGTGCATGTCCACAAAGCAAACCCAGACTGTCAGAGGCGTTGCTCAGCGGTCAGGGATATTGTGATTCAGTAACTAAGCTGAGGCTGTCTGACACATATGTCATCTCTACGGCATTCTCATATTCATGATGCGCTTCCAAGTGAACATCATTTTCTCATTCAGGGCATATATGAACTGATAAAGACACAATAATTCCAAATGCCACGCAAATATGACAGCTGACAGCTTTAGAATACATTTTAATAAATTTGCATTTTCTTAGAGATGCCAAATTATTCTGGAAGAGTATTCATATATCAGCAGATTTAACCCTTTAAAACCACAAGAGTAAAGCCTTACTGCACGTCAATTTGGAGTGACTTTCATAAAAATGTCAAATATTGACATAGTTCAAATATATGTTTCATATTCAATATTGAGTTTGTGGCGCTTTGCTGTAGTTTTGTAGAATTATTTGCTTTTTAATAATGCTATAACTTGTAAATAACAATAATAATAATAATAATAAATAAATAAATAAATAAATAAAAAGAACGTAAAAAGTGGTGAACTGAAGAAAACTCAGTGTGATTAAGAAGACAATCCAGCCTTATGTATAACTGTTGATTGAGGGATACAGCGATTTATAAAACAATTAGAATGAATTTTGTGGGAAAAGAGCGTAAAGGGCGGTTTTCAGTCAGAACCTGTAAACACACGCTATCGCAGGTGGTCCTAGTTTTCCTGTTGTGCACAGCTGAAGACCAGTGCCAGTCCTTGGAGTAACCCTGCTGTTGCAGCCGTAAGAACCCAGCGTGCACTTTTCACTTTGACAAGGTGACAGTAAACTCACTATCAGCGCTGCCACGATGGAAAACACATCAGAATACATGTCAAACATTCGTTCCGGGGCTGCCTGTTGATTCACGGGCGCAAACGTTTCCACTCGGAGAGAAATAATGAGGGAAAACGGAAAAGTACATCCACTAGAAATTGGTTTATCGGTGGGTTTAGCCGACACGTCCTCAAGCCGATTTTGTGTGTGCGTAGCGATGCCGCACTTTGTTTACAAAGCGCTGTCAGTTTCTTTCGCAACTAGGACCCGGGCAGGAACCAGAGGAGGACGTTCAACCCGGACTCTCACACACAAGCAACATGGAAAACATGTCACACTTACCGCTATAGGGCAACTCCAGCCGCTGTCCTTTAGCATAAAATACGAGGAGAGATGTGACAGACCAAACGTTACAACAGGAACCTCTCAGTCATCGAGTTACCAACAGTTCTCACAGTTCACTGCTCCCTCGCTTTCTCTTTCTCTCTCTCCGTCCCTCTACCTCTCTCTCTCCGTCTCTCTCTCGCTCTCTAAAACCGCCCACTTCCGGTTGTCTGTGAACGTCTGCGGAGCTCAACATTTCTGCTGATTTCTGCCAAGTTGCTGCAGATGCGGGTTTCCTTATTGTCACAACTATATTACCGTGTTTTTCTCCCACACTTTTTTCACAAGTCTACTTTGTCTGCAAACAAATGAATGTGAATATAGGACTAAATTTGGATTTCACCATACGCTAACACTATAGGTTATGTTAATACTACAAAAATATATAAACCAACTACTAATACCACTGCTGCTGCCGCTGTAGAAAGCAACAATTAGTTAGAATAAGAATAATTGCAGTCATAATTTCTAAAATAAAATAAAAATAACTAGTTGAGACGTGTTATTTTTTAATCAAGAAAATAGCGACCCCGTCTGGTACAACCGTGGCTCAACCAGCAAAATAAATGTGCTTAAAATAAATGGTTCAACACACATACATACAATTGCGCTCAAAATAAATGCGGAAGTAGTTTTGACATTTATATATCTATAGATTTACATATGGACGTACACTGGCGGAAAACAATTCCACAAATGGAGTTCTACTGTGATCATAGCAGGACTACCAAATATTATATTGAGAGCTGACATCTTGAAACTATCAAGAATATAGTTTTGTTAGTTTTTCTTGTAAAAAAAAAATAAAAAAGAAAAGGTTTGTATTTGTCTCTGTCTAATGTAATGTCTAACACCTTTTGAAACACAAAAAGATTTTTCCACAAATACTTCATAATATTTGAGATTGTGTAAACGTTTTAATTACTATAAACATGCATTATAAGATGAAAATTTGGAATGTAAAATACATCAACATAGGAGTGTTCTTGTTGAGGGAATTAAAGTTCAAGGGAAGGGCATGTGCTGCTAAATAATAATGTGTGATATAAATGTCACACTACAGTGTGGTCAGCATGCTGCAAGCTTTTAAACCTTCATCTTTTCTTCAGATTCATTGGCTGCAGGCCTGCAGGATGACAGCTGACTCAGCAGCTGCTGACTGTAATAACTGCATAGTAATCTACACCCTCCTCAAGTCAGTCTGTCTTCATTAACTCACTGAAACGAACAACTCACACGAGGAAGTGACCGAAGGAACGGAGATGTTTATGTATTTATGGATAGATGGATGTCTGCTGTCCCAGAGAAGACTCCTTGGATTCAGCCACAGTGACGACTGAGTTATAGTTGGAGAGTAAATGATTTTCAGTCTGTTCATGTAAATTAAGAGTGTGGTTTTTAAATCAATTAATGCCCTTTTGAACCCAGGCTGCCCAGATAAATCTGCTACATCAATTTGTCCTTTGGCTTCCAGTGGAGCATGAAGTTTGTCCAAGCCAGCTGGTTTGTAAAGGCTAATTTCTGAATTAATCTCTAGTCTGAAACAAATCTGCAGATTTGGTTAAAACAAACAAACAAAAAAGAAAACAATACGATTTACAGCATATATTTAATGTTTTACTCTCAGGACTACTACTTTGATGCAATCTTTTTTTATTGCCTTCGGCCAAAGGATGAATTACAGCATTTTTGAACCAAAATTTGCTGAGATTTTCTGTAAATGTTTCCTCTCCAAACAGGACAAACAGATTTGTCCTAAACCCTTCAAATGGTTTACCCAAACACAAATGGAAGCAATATCAAATTTGCATATTTACAAAGAAAGTAAAATGTACAGCCACAAATTACCATATGCTAGTGGCAGTGACAAAAAAATATTATCAGAGCACCTCCACTATAGGGTACAGGTCGGAGCAAAATCACTCCTCTTAAGGTGAATTTGCTTGGTCTTCTTATTTCTGTATCTTAACCTGCCGAATAACTGACAATATAACAAACATGACTTATTATGGGGGGGAAGTTAAATTAAGTCAAGGATGTATGGAACATGGGTTCGATTGCATTTGGCAGGGAATCTCATACGACACATTGAAAAAGTACAAGAACTGCATAAAAACAGTCAAAGGACAATCAGAGATTGTGTAGCTTATGCGACAATTATTGTTATATTATCAAAACAAAAATAGAAATTAAAACAGTATCATTCTAAACCCAAATAAAAGAGACAAGAACAGTTTGATAAAAATAACTTTTCAGATAACTGTGGACACACATAAGTACATTTTTGAAAGTAGATCTTTGCAAGTGCATATCAACAGTATGATCGGTTTACAATGGAACGGAAATGGAAAATCATTTATTTCTGTGTGATATTTTACTATACACAGGACCCAAAGATCAATCCATTGGATCCCTCTCAATCCCAATGAAGAATGATGATCCTTTTCACTTCACATAGGTGACGCTACATCCATTTCCAAAGTCAGAGAATCTGTGAGGCAAAGATACAAATTAAAGCACTGCAAGTAAAAACACGGGCGGAATTTGTGCAAGATGCTCACCCAAATGTGCTGGATTAGCTTCTGCTTCATTATGCATCAGAGAGTCAAGGGTGCGAGGTGACATAGGGAATAGGTCACTCGTGTTTCCAGAGTTTGTACTGGAAAACAGAAAAGAGAACATTCTCTCAAAAATGAAAGAACGACTGGAGATTTTATTTACAGCTCTGGTTCGGGTGCATTGTTTTGTTTGTACAAATGGTCAGTGAGTCTCAGCATAATTCAGCACTCATATTAGTATTTTAAATTAAGCCTACAGGACTGGATTAAACATTAAAAAGAAAATGCATCTATATAAAAATTGGAAAAGATGATGACAGTGTGATATATATGCTGTTGCTTCCATTTTAAAGCACATTAAAGATGCAAAATAAACTGATATTAATGAAAGATATCGGATTTTTTGTCACTTACTTTTTCCTGTATTCTTATGAATTTATTATTAACAAATATTGCTGCTAAAAGTTTGCACATAACGTCTGTTATTTTGTCACAGAATTATGGCGCAAATGTCTGGAAAGTGATTAACCTCAAACAACACCGAGGAATGAAATGGCAGGGAGATTAGGCCAGGAAAAGCATGAAAAAAGTAATACGTAGGTGAGGGTCTCCATCAACACGATTAAACTCCCAGTACAAATTTTGACAAGACGCACACAGAGCCCTACATGCCCCCTCCCCCAGAACGCCTACCCAGGGAATCCGTTCCCAAGCAGCTCACTCTCCGGCAAGTCCATGAACACAGAGGGGCACCTACGAAGACAGGTCAGGATCTCTTTCACAAAACTTCACATTATACACCTAAGCAGACCACGACTGAGGGCTCTGCATGAACGCCACCGGCTTTATTCAACCTAACATCATAGCAGCTTTGATAAAATGATCTGAATGTGCTTCTAATGTCACAGTGAATTCCTCTAAATGTCTTCTTACATAGAATTCTTAGAGGGATTGTTGCTTATTGATAATTCTCCCCATTCTTGCTCAGTACGGGCATTAATTCAGATGATACATTTATTAATCAATAACCAGCTACACGGTCACGATGGGACGTTTGACTCGTTCTATTTGGGGGCCACAGTCCTACAAGAACTAAATGGCTATAGAAGTGGAATAGAGTAAACACACAGTCTTTATAAACACAGTTCCAAGTCTATGTAGCAAGAGGCCAGTAAGTGAGCTGGTGTTATAAGAGTGATACTTACGGGGTAACACAGATGAACTTCGTCTTCAGGTATGGCTGAATTGCTGCATAGAAAAACAAAAACACAGGCTGTTAAATACCTCAAGAAACAGCAAATCAGTAATGTTTCTTGTGTCTTGTGGCATACGGAAGGTAAGATTGACTTACTTCCTGTGGGGTCTCCCCCCATCTCTGGTTCAGGAGCTGCTTCCGGTCTGCAGTATTTCCCAAACGCTTCCTCTTTGGGAATGTCAGGGTAGAGGTACACGAGTGGAGAAACTAGGATATTAGTAGCATCCATGATCTTGTAGCCCATGATTATATCGGCAAAAGACATGTTGTTGAGCTGCTGCTTGGTGTAAGGCTCCACTGACTGGATCTGGGTCTTTCCTGTAAACATGAAGAACGCTCGGTCATGATGGAAAAGTGTTAAAATCGACGCTGCAATTGCGTCCAAGAACACTCACCACTTATGTCTTTCTCTACCCATGTGAATGTGATGCCCCCTTCTTTACTGCTCTCACTGAAGCGTAGCAGGAAGGTTCCAGGTGGTTTTGGACTAAGCAGTGCCCTCTCTCTCTCCTTGCTGATGAATCCCATGATATACCTGTAGAAGAGTAACAGGGAATAAGGTAGAGAGAACTTTAAAATAGTAGCAGCAGAGTGGTGTAGGGACGAGGAATAAAAAAAACCCTGCAAATTCCAAAGACAGATTTAGCTGACTGCAATCAGGACAACATCTCACCCTTCATTCCACAGTGCCAGGATATATTTTTTCACCAGGTCAATAATATTGTCCAGCCACACCCAGAAGGAGAAGCCTTTGCCAACCATGTTTTCCTGGAGCAAGGAAGGAAAAAACACGACTCACAATGAAGCAAAACAGTGCTAAGCGGCAGACCGGACAGTATTTGTTGTTCAAGTACCTTACAAAACTTTGCCCAAGTGATCTGACAGCCAGAGTAATTTACACATGGCCCTGCAACAGAAACAGCTAATTATACCTGTTATTAATCACTAAATGCTTAATAGTTGGTAAAAGTTCTGGCATGAAAACTTACCTAATAATTTCTCAGCCAGTGTGGTCAGCTGTTCAATGGTCAAGCCTCTCTTGGTAGTGGACGAAAACTGCCAGCTCAGCACCTCTGCTACCTGGTCCCACGTTCCCACTGGAGGCTTAGTGAAGAAGTTGACGTTCTGCAGAGAGACAATGAAGGCAACATAAAAAACAAATAACTTTCTCTCACTGCAAACTGTAGCATTAATGTGTAGCCTCATGCCTTTCCAGCAGGGGGTGCTGCTTTACCTTTGGGTGGTTGGTGAGCATGTTGTACCAAAGAATGGAGGCCCAAGCGTTAGGCATCTGGCAGATGTTTGAGATGACCACCACAGGCAGGGAATGAGTCTGCATGTGGCAATTCAAGTAAAAGATACTTTTACTTGATATATTTTCCACACTATCTCCTTTAAAAGAGGTTCGATCATGTTTTGTAACATCTAATCTACAACAGTGATGCAAGATATTTTATTTCAGGACGTTGTATGATGCAACTTCCTCGGGATATGTGTGTGTGTTTTATATATATATATATATATATATATATATATATATATATATATATATATATATATATTATTATATATATATTTAGTTTTCTGCACTTGTAGAGTTAAAGCACATGAAAGTCGAATACATTTTCACTGACCTCTAGATCAATCTTTAGTCCTTGGTGATAGACTTCTGTCTCAAAAGTGATAAGATGAAGTTCCTCTGTGACAATCAGTGAGGCCTACAGAAAAGACATTCTGTGTTAAATGACACGAGACCTGCAGCAGGACTGTGAAGAAGAAACACGGGACGAAAGGATCTAAAATGTAACCGAGTAGTACTCTCACCAAGCTTCAGAAGTAGTACTTACATCGCTATTTGTGCGGCCACCATTACCACACCTCTGTTCTCTCAGGGTCTGTAACAAACAGGGAAGTCAGGGGCTCAAAGCAGACTTTAATCACAGATTAAATTAGTGTTAGCCAGACCATCATCATAACTCACCAAGTGTTTAAACTCTGCTGACAGGCTGCCATTGTTTGATTCTTCCATGTTCATAACTTTAGTGTTGGTACCGAGGATATTAAACTTCCGTGCTCTGAAAAAGTCAAAGGAGTTTCCTTTAGGAATCCAGCTCTTACGTGGTCATAGACAATAAACACGTCACGTTTCTAAAGTCTTACCCTCGAATTGAAGCCACGTCTCCAGATTCCCTGAAAAATAAGGTTAAAATCAGTAAAGCACCATGGTCATCTTTTCTCTCCAAGTCTTAAAGTCCTCGAGAAAACGCATACTTACTTGTCAATGCAAACTTTAATTTTCAACTGATAATTGAGTTCTGGAAACTTAACCAGTAACCTGGAGAAACAAACAATTATAGACAGACAAAAAATAGATTTTGAGAATAATATCTAAGTTTGCCAGAACTTTGCAAGCAGAAATGTAAATAAGTACATTGTTTCATACAAGTTTTAATAGAAAATCATCTCACCTGACTTTATTTGTGAACTGCACTCCTGTTTTGATAACCAGAGGTCTGTCTGGATGCATGGGCATACAAGGCTGTCTTTCCACAACAAAAGCGCTAGAAAAATAAAGAGTGATTGACACAGAACACGTGGTTTTAATCACTGGTGTTAAGAGGTCCTCTCCCTGAATGACCCACAGCTTGTGTACTTCGTTTTATATTCCCGTACCTCTTCATCAGGTTTCTGAACAAGTCCACAATCTTTTCTTCAAGGGCGGGTCGGTGCTGAATGATGGGGTCTCCTTTGTAGGACACCTTCTGTTGCAGTTCCTCCAGCTTCTTGATCTGCTGACGAATCTGGAGCTGGGACTCCGCCAATGACGTGATCCTAATTGGAAAATAATGCAAATTATAGGTTCAATTTGTTGATGAAGTGTGTATCTGCACTCTGCAGCATGAAACTGAATGGAAAACAGTGGTGGTCGAAGCATTTGACTCTTAAGATCATTTGGGAAAGTAAAATTTCTGTCACCATGTTTCAAGGCGATCCAAGCAGATGTTAGGTGGACCTCCAATACAGGCAATCTGTTGCCGCCTCTTCCAGTCTGCTAGTTCTTCGTTTGTCAAGTTCTTCTGTACATAGTCCATGGCAGTCAGCAAACCTCCCATCTCTGTAACGATTTGCTACAAGACAACGAGCACAGAAGACAAGAAATAGAGAATTAATAGTTTATCTCTTTTCTGCCTAAATCTATGTCCAATCCTGACTTTTTTAATGACTGGTGGTTTGAAATACCGCTTCCCTCCTCCAGTTTTGTCTCCTGAAATAAATGTAAAGTTAAACACCTACCCTCCTGAGCTGGTCTAGGGCACTCAACATTTGCTCCAGCTGGGCCATCTTCTGTCTTGTAGCAGATGCCTGGCTGTTCCCATTAAGGTCCTGGGACAGCTCTAGAGACGAAGTGGACACGTCACAAATCAACAACAAAATGTACTTCATCTATTTTACATAATACATGTTAATCTGAAGAAAAAACTATGACCACCAGGATCAGGAAAAGATAACTGTGAGGTACCTCCTTGGCTTTTCAATGTCTTGTAATTGAAATCAAAGTCATCCTGTAGGTTTTCAAGCATTTTCATCTTCTGTTCCATATCCTGAACAAAAGACATAATGACGCTGGTTTAAACACATGCAATGAGAGAGAAGGATTTCTTCAAATCATTTGTGCTTCCTACAGGAGTATTAATGAGTGGAATCTAACCTGCACCCGCTTCCTGATGTCCTGAAGGTTGTGCTCCAGGATCTGCTGCTTCTCGGTCACTACTGTCCCACTGGGATTTGCAGCTTGGCCATCCTGTAAGGAAACAACCATCAAGCCTTTCAACCCTTTGATGACTTTACTTATTAGTGATCAATGTTAACTGAGATTACAACAGCCCTGCTTCACATATTTAAGATTTACTGGAAGAAGACCAAAGCTTTTCTCTACCTGTGCCACTGTGGAGGCGGTCTGTAGCAGCCTTTGCTCCTCCCACAGACAGCGGGCAACAATGCGAGCAATTTCCATGGGCTTTTCCAGGTATTTGCTTTGTAGATGCTGTTTAATCCTTCGCAGGTTATGCTGGTAGAGTACATTGTTTTCCTGCAGGAAACGGCTATATTGCTGGTCTATTTCCCCCAAGAGGTTGTGGAAGACCAATGTGGCATGTGACTCCTTATTTGCTGCATAAGCCCTTTTAAAAGACAAATAATAATCATTACACCCTACACAGGATACAAGCCACTGTCCATGTCTATTTCTATTGCTCAATTAAGGTTTTCTGTGGATTACTCAGATGTATATATGCACAGTACTTCCTTATTTAAAAATTATCAGCAAGTTATCGCCAGTGGCACGCCGCCAGTCAGGTCAGAGTAAAGGCGTTATAATGTTTTTGTTAGTGCAAATCAGTAAATGATTCCTACCAATCTTGACTTTCAATCCAGGGGGCAAGGAACTGCCGTAGTTCCATGGGGAAACTGTCACTATACAAATGGTAAAGTTGCTCCAGATATCTGGTCTCCAGCTGCTGTAACTGGTTCCACTGGGCCATCCTGACACGCACCTCCTCAAACCTTCACACACAAAAAAACATATATAGTTAGTGGTGAAAGTTAAATATGTACTGCATTTTTGATGACATAATAGCATATGCTTTGTAATTTCATATGTGTTGTGACTGTGGGAAAAACCTTCCTGCAAAAAACACGATGACAAGCCACTTCCTGTTCAGTATAATACCACGTCTCCAAGAACTATAACTCAAGAAAGTGTAAAGTCCCTGAGCAGAGCAGAATTACATTTCCTCTCAAATGCATTTCATTTAAAAACAGAAACCCAAAACTCCTTTACCTGGCTGTTGAAAAACCATTTCCTACAGTTCAGCTTTCTTCAGAGAAAAGATACACTGAAAATGGTTTCTGTATGATCCATCTTCCTCTTTCAGTGAGGTATGAAAGAGCATGGTATCAATTTCCAACCCTCAAAAACACAGTTGTGACTAAGACGAGGTGGGTTTTGTTAATCATGTGAGAAGTTCACAAAAACATTTATCTCATATATCCAGTAAAAAAGCTCGATCGACTGAGCTCTTGTATCAATAACACTCCTGCTGTACTTTAATTATGTTTTGTTTGCATATAGCACAGAATAAGAAAGATGCAGTACCGGCCAAAGGCAATGCATATCACAAAAAATATTTTTAAACATGTTAAATGTGCAAATTCTGTGACCAAAATGTAGAAGCACATGTAATGTTATTTGGTAAAATTGTATAACTTTAAATAATTAAATAATATGAACATGAATTTGACCAATTTAAACATTTTTCTAGCAGGCGACTGAATGAGGACTGAAATGTTACTTTGTGTTCTGTTCTCTTGCTGGGACAGTCCAGAACAGTCAGGTGTGGCCTCTCATATTCCAGGAAGAATTTCTTTAAATGGTAAAAGGTATAGTCATACTAACAACCAATTTGTAGGTACTACTACAATTTTTCCCCCTCACAATAAACTCTGGCCTTACTTGCATTTCCCCTGTGTTATCCATGGAAGATGTGTGATATTGTACCTGTGAAACAGTGTGCTCTTCTAACCCATTACTATAGCAATGGTATAACTGACCAGGGTAAACACAATTGACAATGTTTGCTTCTATAAAAAAACAAAACAAAAAAAAACAAAAAAAAACACATAAAAAAAACCCCACAAAATCAACAGCATAACTTTTGCAGAATGGATAATGAAGGCTGCAGGGTGGCAGACATGTTATGTGGAAATGGGCGTGACAATAAAAGACAGCATGAACAAAACAAAACATTGATCATAAAATTCAGTCAATAATTCATCCAGTAAAGACTTTCGGATACTGAGGACCTAAAATTACGATTCACTGTTGATCGCTTACTTATAATTAATACATAACATTTTTGATGACATCATGACGCTTTGAAATTGATGTGTTGGTTGTGGCATCAAATGTCACCAGGAAACAAGTATAACAAGGACTGAGTAGAATTTCTACTACAATATCTTAACAATATTAAGGCACAAAATGGCTTCTCCAAGTTATGCCATCGTTACAAAGGTGCAATTAAGCTGCATTATTTGAGGCCAGTTCCAACTCCAATAATTCAATGTATTATAAAACACTCGACCATATAGTCAGCAATAATAATAATAATAATAATAATATTAAACTCATTAATGCCAAAAGCAGAAGTCATTCCAATCGCTTACCTTTCTCCTTGGGAAAGTTTTATCCGTAAAAAGTAAAATTTGTCACCTTAAAAACTGTGAAAGTTACAGACCCAGGCGAGGTTTGTAGATATTTTAGAACAGAAAAGGATAAACAAGCGAAGGACTTTGTTGGATGCACGTAGACTATATCTCAGCGAACTCGACTCCCACATTGCAGTCTTTCCACCCTCCTGAACTTAATAGTCTACATTATCGACATCTTAAACATCCAATAGTGCTCATAATATCCGCTGTAGCCAATCATAATAGAGTTCATGCGAACGAAAGGCGGAATTTAACCAAGGCCGTCTTGTTCGGCGCTGTCGCAACGGCGCTGTTCCGCCGAGTATACCCTCCCCCGCCGGCAGAGGCCTTTTTCGCTTCCTGTTGCAGAGGGAGGACGAACACGTCAATGTAACAGCCAGCCTGGAAGTCATCTGACTTACTGGCAGTGATGACGTCATCACGCGTTTAATAACAGTAGAGCCGTTCAGTGTCGATCTCTCTAATATTAAATCTAGGGCACCACAGCAGAACACATTTAATGGAATACTTAACTTACTGTGTTGAAAGACAAAACATTAAACACTAAAGTAAAATAAGAGACATTACTTAATGGTCAGTAATATTTTATTTATAGCCTAGTGAAAATATTAAAGCACATTGAAGTTTTAAACACAACACAAATGCAAGCTTATACACAATGGCATTTCTTACTAATCAGATTTGTGAGGTCTGGTATATGCTTCCATACCGACACATCTACGGCATTTGAGCAAACAGTCAAGACTTTTAACCTATTTGTCTAACATTTGTATGGGGCTTTACATGCACTTTCATCCATTTCTATCAACAATGTGATGTGTCATTCAACTTTGATTCACAACTTACTGTTAAAAATTTGCTAAAATTTTGGCCTCATGAAGATAGTCAGACACCACGGTGAATGAAATCCCCAACTTGTATAAATGTACAAACACACACACAGAAAAAAGAGAGAAACACTCACCCTTATCGTCACTATTTTCCACCCAGCCAAATATTGATTTGTGATAAACTGAGAAGACGTTCCTTTGCAAGCTCTGTATGCGTGCTCACATTAAAATCTAACATTATGGTTTATTTCATCACTATGAGCTACTTCTAATGGTCATTTCATATTAAGAACTGTCGCTATTTTTGAATAGATAAGATCATGATTTTTGAGTGTCCTGATACTTATCATTTTGAAGTGATTCTAAAAATGTGCCGTGTACATTCTCATGTTGGCTGCATTAAAGAAGTAGCCTAGTTATAAGTAGTCATACATCAATCTTAAATCACAATTTCCTACCTGTAATATCTTTTAATTCTAAATGTACAGTAGAACTATAGCCATGACGACAAACCAAAACATTATCTTTTTTTTAAATCTTTAACTTTACTACAGGCAGATCACACTGAAACCATCCATTAAATTATAAATCCAGCCAAAACTTCCTGTTACCATTCTTCAGACATCCAACATGGTAAATAGTATAAAACACACGAGTATATGCATAAGGTTTGTTTTGTATTCTTATTTAGAGCACGTCTAAGTCAGTCTGAAGCAACTTGTTAAAGCTGTTTTTTTAAAAAAAACAAAAACAAAAAAATCTGTGTTTTTCTTATTTCTATGCTGCAGTGAAGCACATATGAAAGATATTTGTGTGGTATTACAAAAGAACGTGAGGTGTCATTAATTGTGATCATTTCTAGAGAGTCCTTATGACTAAATCTGTCCTTGTTGATGAGACTCATTCCCTCCTTCTTACTTTTATTTTTGCTGTAGCAGAAGTGGAGCGCTTTAATCGCTTTGAGCCTTGTTTACGCGGGCTGCCTCCACCACGACCAGGGAGTCTTCCGTCACCTCCAACAGATCCTCCACCTCTGGGCCGTCAACATTCACCAGCTCCTCTTCATCCACCTCCACATGCACACCCAGGCCGTTCTCTTCGCCAGGCTGGTCCTCATCCTTGGTCACTTCCACCATCTCTGTGGTCTGCAGCATTTCTTGCTCTCCTTCACGGATCTTCTTAACGTGGAAGGTGAAGGGGGGCACTCGGTACACAGTGGTTTTGGAGCGGGCGTAGACCGTGTGGTCAGGGGTGAGGGACTTCTTCACTTTGTCTTTGGAGCTCTTTATCTTCGCCCGGCGTTCCTGGTTTGGAGTCATGCGGGTCCCAATCTTGCCAATCTTCTTCTCCAGGCTGTGCTTGGTTTTTTCCAGGTTGTCGCGGGTTTTCTGCTTTGTCCTCTCCAGGTTCTCCCGGGTTCTTTGCTTGGTTTTCTCATAGTTCTCCTTGGTCTTTATCTTGGTCTTCTCCATCTGCTCTTTGGAAAAGGCTTTCTTGATGTTGTCCACTTGCTGCTTGGTGCTGCGCTGCAGGCGCTTGGTACGAGACTCCTCGATAATCTCTTCTATTTCCACCTCTTCATCTGAATTGACATTTTTTGGGAGTTGATCTTGTCCCTCCTCCGGTATTTTCCCCAGACCCTCCTCGGCTTTTTCCTCAACAACTGTCTCCTCTTTGGTTTTGGAAGTCTTTATTGGCTTCACTTGGTCCTGAGAGAATAACACAGAAAGAAAAATAATTAATCAAAAATCATTAAGCCATAGCAGCTTTATAGTGAGTACAATAACTGAGGAAGATAGAATTTCCAGTTTGACATTTCCTACGATATCAGCAGATATCCTGAATGGGTTTTATATTATTTATTAATTTAATTTCACAGATTCACGTGTCATCTAAACGCCCACGCAAGTGTCTCATTGCTGTTAGTACAGAGCGCCATCTAGTGGGCATTAGCATACAATCGAGCCATATGTACATACAAAAACCTCTACCTCCACAGTCATACTGAAACCAGAAGAGACAGGCTGTGAAATCCTGATACACGTAGATTTCCTGTCATTGCTTTCCCACTTCTTAACAACCGTGATGTTTTCAGGCTAAAAATATATTTCAGTTGCATTTGACAAGAATGAAGAGGCAGCGAGGTTGCAACAACTTAAACGCATCACATTTCACACAGGCCAAAGCCTTCATTAAGTTTAATCTGACGTTTGATTCCACCAGATGCAGTTGTTTTCCAGAGCGCTGCATGTTTTTCCTGTGAGATAAAATGCAACAGGGTCAGAATCCTGTGTATCCTGCACAGTGTTTACAGCTTTATTTTATTATTTTATTATTATTTTATTTTAACTTGGTGAATTGATATGTGGCCTTTGGCCGAGGGCCTCAGAAAACGGCCATTTCCTCCTTGTCTGCAGCTGCTCTGTGCTGTGGGTGAGGCCGGCCTGCTGTGTATGCGTTTATTTTCAGATGGCGTCCTCGTCTCTCCGAATTCCACCGACCAGTCTCTGGCTACCTGCCACAGCAGCTCGTACTCGTACTAACGTGTCTTTCACCAATCAACCATGCTGCTGCTGCGCCCCCCCCACCCCCCCCAAACACACACACACACACACACACACACACACACACACACACACACACACAAGGCAACCGATAAACACAGAACTCTGTCTCCATGGCAACCACTTGCACATGCCGTCTCCACCGGGTGGTGAAATTTAGCTGGATAAACAGCTGACGTCTCAGCAACAAATTACCAGCATAGCCTGTTGTGGCAATTTAGCTTAATCTAATACTGCACCTGCTTTGCAGGCCTGCAAGTGAAACCAAGGGTAAAGAAACTCCATTTATTTCAAATTAAATTCATTCTGGGATGCTACTGAATTCAGGTGCACATTCAAAATGAAAAGTTCAACAATTTTTACTATTTCTGAAAACTATTGTAAAATATTCCTATAATAATAAATCTATTAATAGTCTATTATTCATCAAGGAAGCATTTGTCTCTCATACATACAGAGATCTCCACCACTTGGATCAAAACACAGTCCTTTACAGGTTTTCCAATAAGGCACGCTTTTATAAGTTATGCTTTTATATCGGGAGGAAAACCAGCAGTTAATTTTGGTAACTTCTGATGTCACCGTAGCTCTGAATTAAAAAAAACAATCCAACAAAAACCTGCTAATCTTTCTGCGCTGTGGCAAAACACAAGGTCTAAATTCTAAAAGCACAGCCTACATATGAGTGTAACCTTAACATACTGGACACTAATCAAAGAATTTGTGTGTTATACTCGCATGAGAGTGGAATCTTATAAGGTGCTGACACTTGACAAGTATAGTAAGTGGAAGTGATTTATTTAGGCTTCCTCAGGCTGATTATTGGGAAAGAGCCTGTGAGGCTCTGATTCATTAGCTCCACCGTTTCCTCCTCCCACTTACCACCAATGGAAAGAATGTGTGTGTATGTGTGTGTGTTTGGAAGGAATTATACCTGCTGGAAAAGTTGGAAGAGAAAGAGGGCCTTCCTCTCAGGGTGTGTTTGCCTGCAAGGATGTGTGTTTGGTTAGCTCTGACAGACCCAGAACTGTTTGAATCTTTATAAAACTAAGGAGAAGCTTTTAAGACGGTTAAGACTCTTCACCCAGAATTACTGACATTAAGCCTGTGTGTCCAACAAAGCCAGGTCTCAGAGAAAACATTACTTTCTGATACTATGGACTACCCAGCAAACATTGTAGTTGCTGGGAGCGTTCATTGACCTTCGTGACATCTACCTTTAGAGATATTCTCTAAAAAAGACTTGAATAACTACCAACCGACTTTTCATCTGAAAATCAGATTTTTTCCCCCCAGTTGCAATCTCTCTACATGTCTACAGACGTTCCGCAGCCTCCTGGCTCACATGTAAACACCCAGGCAGACACAGTGTTCCTTTTTGAGCCCTGTGATGAAAGGGTCCACTGGTGAGTCACCGCGGCAGCTGTCTGATCCTGTCCAGTCCCGGCACTTGTGCACTCAGCCTTCACAATGAGTGATATCACAGGCTCTTGTGACGCCTGCAGCACGCTGACAGATTGACACGGACTAGAGGTGGAGATCCACACGTACGTTGATCGTAAGTGCTTAATTTGTTCTGCTTTGATGCCTAAGAATTGCCTGGAGGCTAATATAAGCGGAGTAATCCGCCCTGGCCGGTCATGTTTATGCATCTATTCCTACCCTAACAACAGACGGAATCTAAAGAAAGAAGCTCTGTTTACCACTGATCCAACATGGTGATGTCACACCACAGGAGAAGAGCTCCGTGGTTTTCCTCTCGCGGTAATTTGTGACTTTACACATGGGCACCTAAAGGAGGGGGAGCTATTTTCCACACTTCAACTTTCCCCACATACGCGAGGCTGAAGCCAGAGGAATCCTCGGGGTCAGCTCAGTGCAAAGACAGAAAATCTTCTTTACACTCCCAAGTGTTTGTGAACTAGAAGCTACCACAGGGAAACATTATATAACACTTACTGCTGTCCATATTCAGAAGCAGTCAGGAAGCACAAACATTTATTTGTGCTGATGTAAGAGGCATGTGTTTTATAAAAAAATAATCTGTTTACAAAGGTTTTTTTGTGTGTTAACATAAATTACTTAACAGGATTACGTGATATGTGGTTTGGGAAAGGGCAGAGAACCACTAACCCTACTGGACAACTTTAACCTAGCTAACCTAGACTAGCATGAACGCTAGCAACTATCTGCTACTCTCCATACGTGGTCTATGAAGTGGAACAAGAATTGTAGGTCAAAGCAGGTTAGAGATGGTTTGTGATAAGTTCTCTGACACAAGTTGAAGTGTAAATTCACTTACGGTGACTCTGAGGCCGTGACTGGAGAATAATCACTATTATACTGTCTCTCAACATCTGCGCACATGTCGAGCCTCATCCACAGGCCACTAAAGCTCAGGGAGCATCCTGGCACGACGACAGCAGCAGCCAATAACTCAGAAATCTACTGACAGGAGGAGCGAGCCGTCAGCAGGGACACAGCCGCTACAGTCACATGCAACCACACGTCTTCGTTATAGATATGTATTAATGCTGAGGGCATGTTCAGAGTATTTAGAGTGATCTTAATAAAGCAGCTAATGTTCAAATTAAATGAATATCAACAATACAGAAAGACCTAAAAACACAACAGCAGACCACACAAACAAATATACAAGTAATTAATAAATCAATCGGTGTGTCCGACTTCTAAATTCAGACTTGTGCAATGAAACAGAACACTTTTGCATTCCATAGCACTACCGCTGGTGTATTTATATTCACAGGCAACATACCAGTTTCCTTCATTACCCGTCTCACATTGTATGGCCAGTGTTTTTTTGGGGTTTAGCGTGAGCTCAAGGCTGTGCCCTCAGATCTTGGACTAAACCTGGTGGATGGTATCTGCAGCCTGCGCCCAGGCGCGCTTCGCAGCGTGGACACACTTCTGTGACCTGTTCACCAGACTGGTGTTGACTGGTTTTGTGTGCTGCTGTGTGACGGGGGTGTGTGCAGCAGGGCGTCTCAGATTCAGGGCCGAGCTCATCTGAACTCCTGCCCTGGAGCTACAAAAGCACATTAATCAACTGCACATAAAACCTTCAGATATTATATAGAAACAAATGTAATAATAGACAGAATGTATAAACATGTCTACTAGAACAGACGGCACAGCCTCAGAGTGGAAGCATGGGGGAGCTGCAGGCACGCTATCAGCATATCAACGTCTACAGAGTGTTGTAAACCTGATCTGAGCCCCAACCGAGGGTATAAAATTAACCCTGCACACTTACGCTAAACCGGGACTTTGTGCTCGTGTGTTTTAAGTGGGTGACCACAATATTTCAGTGATTGTGGAAGCCTCAGCTTTGTTTCACTGAAACGGAAAATGAGGTGAACAGTGGAGGGGGCCGGGCAGGAAATCTGTGGTTTCGATAGATTTACAAGTTACAAGAAAGATGTGTTATTTACTGGTACAGACACCAGTGCTGACTTTCTCAACAAGTCCTTACATCCTTACATCCCTCCCTTGTGACTCTGATAATTATGATGAATAAATAATAATTATAATTATGCAGAATGTCTGATTCCTCCCCAATTCTTTAGATTATTCTGACTTTAGATACTGTATGGAGGCTGTTGCTGAAGCTCTCTCTGACAACCAGAATCTGTGTTTCCTCTGAAAGTGGTAAATAGTCTTGGATACGTTTGAGACATTTTAGCAGTAATCAAATGAACCAGCTCAGAACACGGCCACACTCGACCAGAGCTGGAACTCCAAAGGTGCCAGGCAAGAGTGAAACCTGGAGCCTCCCAGACGTCTTTCCTCTTGTCTTAGAAAGAGCAGGAGAGGAGACTGGAAGGCAGACTGGATGGGTGCTGGAGCGAGTCATGAATGAGCGGTGCCCTGCTGGCGGGTTAGACATCTGAGTTGGATAAGAACCATAGAAATTAATAGTGGGAGTGTTGGTGGGAGAGGGAACTAAGAAGAAAGGAGAGCTATTTGGCATGTTGGCAGGAGAGGAGATGCCGGTGGGATGAGTCACAGCTCCAACTTGGTGCTGCTAACTCAATGCTAAGTGGTCCTGCTGGGTCCAACCAATGTGCTTGTAAGGAGATGTTTGTCTTCGACTGAGGTGGACAAAATATTTAACATCCAATAAAAGTGTTCTGAATGAAGACTGCAGTGAAAGAACTGAAAAACTCTTAAAGAGGAGTCGGTGGCTGAAGGCCCGTGTGCTGCAATCGGAGCTCTGGACGTTCTGCAAGCTCGAGGCGGTATTAAGTAGGCTGTAACTGAGAAGTTTAACATCTCTCTGACAGAGCTGGCCATATGGGTAACACTGATCTGCAGCCAAACACACCCTAATTCCACTCCCCCACATCTAAGTCCACACGATTAAACAGAGAAGGTGCATTATGAAGTATAGCACTCACTGCTATTTCTGAGTTAGCACAAGGAGTGTTTTCAAAACTACATGGAAATGATTGCTTAAGGCTCCCGACTCCTCGGTGGTCCCCACTGAGCTGGATGATACCCAGTCCGAACATGTGTATCCAAAAATAGGAGTGGAGGCTTTGTAGCCCCGTGGCTGGTGAAGCGAAATGCTACTGAGAAACACGGCCCAAGCCGTGATTGCCTGAGCGAAAACAATAATAAAATGTTTCTACAGAGAAGAAAACAAGAGCCGTGGACCTGGCCTGCACCCACTTTGGTTAAGTCAACCACGTGTATGTGTGGGGTCAAAGGTCAGACAAACATCACCTATATGCAGATGTTGCACATCTGCTGTCGGTGATGCAGCTGAAAAGCCTCGTGACAACGGTTCACCTGCGCACTCGTCCACCATCACAAGCAGTATTACTTAAAAAAAAAAAAAAAAAAAGAGGATCAATTCTTCTGAGGAACTCATGAAAGCGAAGGCATTTCTCTGCGGCCGTGCGGTACATGTGGTAAAAATATCTTCCCTGCCCCACCCTGCTGGCACGGGGCAGATCGTGCACGCTCCGCCGGTTTAATTATAAAGCATCACTGTGGAAACCCTGTTCCACCATTCGGTCCTGCGCCAGTGTGGAGGGGTATTCTCAAAAACATGGAAAACACCCGCTCACTGTCTGTACACCCTCTACACACTCCCACTGGTGATTCACCTTGTGGGTGAAAGGGAGAACGTGCACGCAGACACATGCCCAACCTGATACACAGCTGCTGGCAGCATAAATCTGCAGCCCCAACACTTAGTTATGTCTTCATGGTTAAAATCAAGATCTAACTGTTGTGTCAGTGTTGGTGTTTTAGCTGCGCAGGGCTGGGACGAGGGTGGGCCGCCGTCACGTGTCTCTGTCTCTACTGCACACACATCTGTAAAAAGGGAGTGGTCCTTCTTCTCGTGTCGAGAAGATGAGAAAAAGCATCTTTAAACAGCTCAGATGTGAAATACTGTCACATTTTAGCCGATGGCACCAGATTATCAGACAGATTTGTAAATCAATCCACACGATCCAAAGAAAAGTCTGTCCTCTCAACTATTCAAACATGCCAAAATCAGAAATATGCAGCCTTTCGTTTGAACTTTGGTAGAGATCTACACTGTCATTTGTGGGCTGCTGTTGTGTTCTTCCCGTCAGTGTTTATCACCTTCGTAGCTGTAGCCTGTGTGAGGGCCTGTGGCTGTAAAAATGGCCACGGATGTATTTACTTTTCCATGGAAACAAGCATCCCCCTCTGGAACTCTCACCCAAGGGGAAAAGAAAGAAAGTATCTTTGTAAACTGCGTGGTTTAAGGAAAAAGTGACTCCCACATTAGCATCATGGAAAGAGAAGAGGGGAAGCTGTGCCAGCGCTCTTTAACCTAAGCGTTATTTTCCTTGCAGCTAACAGGGCCGACTCCTGCAGCAGCAGGACTGCTGGGAGCCCAGCTCTGGTTCTGATCTCCTCCCTCCTCAGCAGCAGGAATGTGACACACCTCTTTCAGGGATTGTGTGTATAAACTATGATAAAAAACATTCCCCTTAGTCCCACATTCATTGGGAATGATTTTTTTCTATCATTAGTGAGAAGATTCTGCACATTCTGCCGCCCCCACCCCTCACCTGGTAGAGGAGCACTTTGAAGTTGCGTCTCTTGAGAAGCTCGTTCTCATTGCTCTCCAGCTTCTTGATCTGACCCGCCTGCTTCTCCAGGTTGGTGCGCACCGTCTTCACGTTGACGCTGACCTTGCGTACCTTGTCCAGCATTTTGTTGACGGTGTCGGTGGTGCCAAGGTGGTTCTTGGACAACTTTGCCAGCTCCCCTTGGATGTTTAACACGGACTTCTCCATGGCCTCCTGCCGGGCCTCCAGCCCGTTCTGGGTCTGCTGGATCTGGTCCACCACCCCGATAATCTTGTCGAGCAGAGACAGAACCAGGACGCCATTCGTCTGCGCTTCACTTTTGGCTCCCGAGCCACAGGCCACATCCTCCTCCTCAGCTGGGTTTTTATCATCTACTGCCGGCTCTGTGGCAGCAGCCACCAGAGCCACTTCGTCGTCATCATAAGGCACCTCTTCCAAGACTGCGTGCTCCTTTTTCATACCTGTATCCGCCATGGTTGTCTGGAGTAAAAACAAAACGGTCTCCAACTATCAGCACAGATAAAAATACACTTGTGAAAAATGACCTGCGGGAGCCACGCTGCACTGACCTCTCTCTTCTTTACTTTCCTTTTTCTTTAAAACTACTGTATTCTTTCCACCACTTGTCTGCTTCTTCCGTCTCTACTGTACAATTCAACGTTCTTTTCACCTCACCTCTCTCTCTCTCTGATTTGTTCGGGATGCCAGCCAGCCAAGGGGAGTTGGGCCTCTCACAGCTGATGCATGTGTGCCAGACGCAAATGCCTGTGCTCTCTGGAATCACCCAGGAAAACGTTTCCCTTCTTACAGCCTGCCACTATCCCTCCCCCGGCTCCCCCTACTGGAGGGGCTCCACCCATTTGGTCCCCACCTATCGAACCGGAGCACCACCAGGAATTATTTCAAGAACTACAGCAGGCATTGTATCAAACAGGGTAATGTCAGATAAATTAGTTCTTTACAATACTTATCCCCCTAATGTTCGGGGACTTAATTGTTATGTGGTCATCAACCTAAATAAATAGATCAGATTAAAGTAAATTAACCTCAATTTTAATAAAAAAAACAAAAAAAACAAAAGTCTGACAAATATTCTGTGCCAAGAACATGGCTGAACACTACCCCCTACTGTTTACAAGGCGAACTACAATTTTCGAAGCAGCGACTGTAACTATTTATGAATTCGCACGGAGCTATCTTACGCATTTACAACGTTGAGCAATACACAAAATTTAACAACAACATTAAATATTGTTTTTGTTGCAAAACTGTCTGTATTATCGTGATACTGCAAGACAGAGAATAAACTCTCTTAATCGACGAAAGAGCGAAGCGACCCAAAACTTGCTAATCTTGTTTGCCCCATTTAAATGAATAACTAAAACTGAGCAGTAATTAAACCTAAAATAAAAATGCCTACACTATAGCTAAATCTAGTCGCTCTCAATTGTCCGAGTCAGAATTAAAATTCCTTTATAATTGCGTCAGTGAAATTAGCATACCGTCCGTGTCCATTCTATAGCTACTTAAGGGTTCCACCTGAATGGTCGCGATCCAAGCAGCAGATGCCACTGTGGCCCTCTAGTGGTCACAACAAGAAATTTCATCTGCACGCCAATGGCGTGAAGTTATCATTTTGACAATATTTCCGGTCAAATGTTCAAAATCAAACGTTGAGAGTTGTAGAATGTAATTACATTTAACAACAACAGGGTAGCAATAGATATCACAAACCATAAATGTTGAAAAGAAAAGGAATACATTTCCTCAGAACCTAAGTACAATTTAAACATACTGTAATCTGTCGTTGCACATAGTGGCCCCTAGATGACAGTGAATTTTCACAATGTAGTGTTGATCAAAATAAACAGGTTTATTCATAACCATAAAAAATAAAAGCATGTAAATTTGCCTTAATTTTGAAAATAATTCAAAAGAGACATCTGTAGTAGACGAGACATTATTTCTTTTTTTTATTTGAGTAATTCAAATAAAAACTCAGTAAACTCAAATTGAGTTTATAACCACAGAATTTAAATTTAAAGTAATTATATGAGTAACCGGCGCGGGGCAGCATTGCAATGTAAACGAAGTCAACTCCCAACACTTAACAGTAGAAGAAGAACTAGTGCACAGAGGAAGAACTAGAATGTTTTGCAAGAAGAACTATCAGTGAAAACTAAGAGAATCCGAGAGGAAGTCTTCAGCAGTAAGGACGTTTCGTTGAGTTAAGTCTTTTAATTACAATATAATGGTGATATTAAATTGTTCCAATTACTCATTGTTGACGATAATGGAGTGGACAAGTTTATATTGTACAACAGGTGCGCGTAGTATTCGTTAGCTATATTGTTAGCACCAAACTACGCTGTTTAGCTGTCAATTACAAAGGGGGTCAGATTAAGTGTATTCATTGTCTATAATTAACCAACCGCCTTCTGAAAATAATATTGGTTACATTCGTACATTGTACACTCTTGTATGGCGTTAATCCATTTTTTTTTTAATTATAAGAATAAGTTTATTATTACCTACCCACGGGTTGACTGTTCGGTCAATTAATTAATGTTAATCGTTTTGGCTCTGGTCGTCGTTGTTGTTTCGCTATTTTATTTATTTATTTATTTGTTTGTTTGTTTGTTTGTCTCTTGGAACCATTACTGTTTGACATAATGCAGAATATCTCCAGAGAATTTGCTAACTTGTGATCATTTTAACTTTCTTATGGGTGATAAATGCGTGATAAGATCACATCTAGCAGTTTATTGAAAATGTGCAGCTTTGCGATGTGTCGTCTTGTAATACAGACCGATATATTGCTGATATGGTTGTGAAATTGCGTTTTTGCGATGGGAGTGTCGAGGCTCTTAGAGCTCCAGGTCACATGCTGTCGTGTAATCCACAGATAAGCCGTGCACGGGGTTTATGCCTTTTAGTTACACGATATTAAGAGGTGAAAAGACACCTTTATTTATGCAAGATCACAGAAAGGTGTGCAGTGTTTTGTATTTTATATAGTCATGACAAACATCTCTTTCATCATCTCTTCTAAGCTAATACACAGCTGACATAAATAGACTTATTTAAATTCTTCACACTATCATGCCAAGCAGACGTGTTGAATGAATGTCAGATCCGTCATGCTTTGTTAAAATTTTACTTTAATGTAAAGGAGACATTGTGTTTTTACTTTAACTGGAATTCCCATTGCCAGTATTGGTTACTAATGGGCAAAATTAATGTTTAGTTTCTAGGGCTTCTGGGGTGCAACGCACTCGCATTCTTCATCAAGATGGGGCAGTTGTTCAGAAGTGAGGAGATGACCCTGGCTCAGCTTTTCCTTCAGTCTGAAGCTGCTTACTGTTGTGTCAGTGAACTGGGAGAAATTGGAATGGTTCAGTTTCGTGACGTAAGTCCACTGTTTTCCCCTCTATTATCAATAGAGTGGCATTTTACACCTAACTAGATACACTTTTTAAATCTGATACCAGCTGTTTGACCTCACATCAGCAACATTGTTGGAAAAGTCTCATGTTCATCATGTGCTCAGAACCTGCATAGATGAGGCCCATTCCTCCCAAACCCAGGGGGAAGCTTTGTGGTCACGTCTGTGCAATAAATGAGAGCTTTCATTAAATCACATTCCAAAAGATAATAAAAACTCATCCATTGTTACTGTTTGGCATCTACATGATGTATAAATGTCCAATTTGTTCTTACTGTTGAAAAAGATTTCTGCTTGCATACAATATTTATGCTCGTGACACAGCTGGAAATAAGTAATTTGATTCTAGATCATGCATCAGGAATTGATGCATATAATTCCATTATTTATAAAAAATGGAATTTGGAACATCCTTAGTGCTGATTTGAAATGATCTTTTTTTGTCATTTCTGCTGAACTCCAGTGTTTTTCTTCTTGAATCAGTTCCTTTATTTCTACATGTGTTCTCTCTTTTTTCACAGCTCAATCCTGATGTAAACGTTTTCCAACGAAAGTTTGTCAATGAAGTACGACGTTGTGAGGAGATGGATCGCAAATTGCGTAAGTGGGCAAAAATGTTTTTGAGGTATATGAAAATTGTATTGGTTTTGGCCCCACAGGTGAACGATCAACCAGGTCCAGGTCAGATTGATATATTAAGCTATTTTAAGATGTCATTCAAAAGATTCTTCACATCTTTGGACAGATGTACAAACAAATACCTAGTGAAGTTTAAATTCTTTGCAACAACATGCAAATCTCACAGATATTGTAATTTTTATATTTCTTTCCGATTCTGTAAAGCACCCACACAGAAAATAAGAGGGTTGTTCCTAGAGGTTTTTATGCATCTCTCCTTTGCCATCTGTACAGGATTTGTGGAAAAAGAAATAAAGAAGGCAAACATCCCAATTGTTGACACAGGAGAGAACCCCGAGGTCCCTTTTCCACGAGACATGATTGACCTGGAGGTGACTGTTGGCTTCACTCTTCCTATAAAGTGTTTGATTTTCTGTTAAATAGGTCCTGCTGAGCCTCCTTTGCTGTCTATGTCCTCACAGGCCTCATTTGAGAAGCTAGAAAATGAATTGAAGGAAATAAACACCAACCAGGAAGCCCTGAAGAAGAACTTCCTGGAACTGACTGAGCTCAAGCACATTCTGCGTCGTACACAGCAGTTTTTCGATGAGGTCAGCTTGACTGTGAATGTGGCTCTTGTAAGGCCACATGATCAGCTCATTTAGCAGGACTGTGTAACTTCATGAGTGTACGGCTGAAGAGACAAATGTGACAGTCATAATAATCCCAAGTCTATTAATATCCAACTGTGGCCATGGACACAAATTAGTGCCTCAAGTCATGATTGATTTGTTTGGTGAAATGCAGATATATCTGATAAGCTCTTGGCCTCTCATTTCTCTTCCCCACATGCTGTTGCCCATATGTTTTTCATTAATTTATTCATTTTCAGTGATATACAGATATGAGTAAACGCAGATGATGATTGTGCTGTTGAATGTGTAATTTTCATGCAGATGGAGGATCCCAGTCTACTGGAGGAGTCATCCAACCTCATAGACCCGAGTGACCCCCACCGAGGGGCTCCTCTGAGACTGGGGTCAGCCTGTTTTGTGTTTTTTTTCTTAATGACAAGGAAGTAATCATTTATTTAGAAGCACTGGGTGACAAAGGTGTAACAATTAGCCCGTCCTTCCCACAAAGGCTCAGGTTTCTGAGCTTAGATGGCCAACAAACATGATTATTTTATGGTGTCTCAGTCTGAAGTATTCCATATAAGTTAACACGCCACCTGATTTTCACATTCTTCTTCTATGATAAAGCAGAACATTTCTGAAGCTCTCACATCGGAGGTGTTATAGCTGTATTTATATGTGTTACAGATTTGTGGCTGGAGTTATCGGAAGGGAGCGTATTCCGACGTTTGAGAGGATGCTGTGGAGGGTTTGCAGAGGAAATGTGTTCCTGAGGCAGGCAGACATTGAAGACCCTCTAGAGGACCCAGCTACAGTCAGTTCTGTTTAATAAAAGGAAGCCATGTACAGCAGTCTATAACATATGTTTTTATGGTTCATTCTCAGCTAGAAGGACAGTGATGGGTTGGTTGCCCTTGTCTAAATTCTAATTGCGTGACGTTTCCACAGGGTGACCAGGTCCACAAGTCAGTCTTCATCATCTTCTTCCAGGGAGATCAGCTGAAGAATAGAGTGAAGAAGATCTGTGAGGGGTAAATGACCAGCAACGTTTCTCTAGTGAATTGCATAAAATGGTGTTTCCTGCCAGAGCCACATGTTTGCTTCCTCACCCACGTTCAGCTTCAGAGCTACGCTGTACCCTTGTCCTGAAACCCCTCAGGAGAGGAAAGAGATGCTAGCAGGGGTGAACGCACGCATAGAGGACCTGCAAATGGTAAATAGACTTACATGACTCAGAAAATATGCAGTGTTGACTCATTTAAATTAACTCCAATCCACACTTGAACTGGTTTGATCTGTTTTTGGTTATTCTTCTGTGCTTCTCATGAATAAAACAAACCAAGAAATAACTAGAGGAGTTCTTTGAGAATGCAGAAATGTGATCTTCCCAGTTCATCTTTAACATCCCGTCTGTCTCTGAGCAGATGTGTTTTGCTAACACTGAAGCTGTTTGCTTCAGGACTGAGGAGGTCCATTGATTTAATGCCTTTGTTGAGGACAGACGTTGTTTGTCGGACACCATCTTCTTCTGTCCTTACTGTGTTATTTGCCACTGCAGTATGGAATTCCTCCCCACTGACCTGTTGCCAGAGATGTAGACCCCGGAGGCACTTTCCTTCTCACACTTGGCAAACAGGAACTGTTCATGTCTTTGTCATGTAATATGTAGTCAGTGGATACTGGATATTAAAGGATAAAAGATTCTTAATATAATGTAGATATGAGACCTAATTTAGCAAATCACATAGATGATGAGGGGAATTTTCCAGCTGTTTGGAACGCAAGTGATTAAACCTGTGGACAGATGCAGGTCTCCAGGTGATTGCTCTGTCTTTATCTAGTTTTCATGTAATTTTATCCTTAACATTTGCAAATATAGTTAAAAGTCAGTGTTTTGTTCAAGATGGTAACCAGGTCACCTGAGATTACCCTCACTCCTTGTTTGTTCCCAAAGGTACTTAACCAGACTGAGGACCACAGGCAGAGAGTCCTGCAGGCTGCAGCCAAGACCATCAGAGTGTGGTTCATCAAAGTGAGGAAAATGAAGGCAATCTACCACACTCTCAACCTCTGCAACATCGACGTGACGCAGAAGTGTCTGATCGCCGAGGTGTGGTGTCCCGTCTCTGATCTGGACTCCATCCAGTTTGCTCTGCGTAGGGGGACGGTGAGTAACTGCGTCTGCCAGCCAACGCAAACCAACGCGTCCTCGTAGCTTCAGGTTGTGTTTTATGAAGAATATCAGAAACGGAAGCCTTTATTGTCATTGTACAAGAATACAACGAAATTATAGCAGTGGTGGTACTCCAAATTCAAATAAAGTATGTACAAATAGTCTAAATAAAAAGAAATAGAATAATACTTACAAAAAATAGAATAGAATACAAAGGTGCTGCAATAGAAAAAAAATAGTGTAAGAGAGACAGAGCTAATCTAATATCGTAGCAGGCTGCTTCCGGTGTATCTGGTTGTGTAATGAATGTGGTAGAAACATTTTGAAATCAACAAGGTTCAAGTTCCCTTTGCGGTCGCACGTTATAAGTGGTTAAAAAGTTGTGCAAAATCATTTTAGTGTTGGCAGACTGCTGTAAGTGTGTGTGTCTGTATAAAGTCTCTCAAGTCTGGTTTGTGTTTAGTGGGAAACACTCGGCACTATCTGAAAATGGAATTTAAAACATTTCTGTGCCAGAATGGTATGTGACCTCGACTCAAAAGAGGAAGGAAGGCTGATGTGGCAACAACCATTGCAATGACCAAGCGAAAGAAAGGTGGCCCAAAGCTGGGGGACTGTGTCGATGCTCATTTTATTTTGCAGCTTGTCCTCATCTAGTTTTCTTTCAAGCATTAGGAAAGATATTACTAAGCGGTACCACTAAACCAGGTCTTTGAGAATAATGTGCGATATTATTTTGTGTTCACTGATTAGGAGAGGAGCGGCTCCACTGTGCCTTCCATCCTAAACAGGATGCAGACCAAGCAGACGCCTCCCACCTACAACAAGACCAACAAATTCACCTCAGGCTTTCAGAACATTGTTGATGCCTACGGAATGGGCACCTACCGTGAGATGAACCCGGGTGAGCGTGTGCCGCAGCTCCTAACGTTGCAGACCATCAGTCGCATCAAGATGAATCTTTTAACATCTTAGCTCTGGATTTCTGTAGCAGCAGAAACTGACAGTGAGAGTTCAGCTGGCTCTTCATCATCCATTACATCTTTTTGTTGAGATGTTCTGTGTATTGTGACGCCACCCCTCTCTCATGGGATGCCTGCCTCCCCTCTCCTTGTCTCCAGCTCCATACACCATCATCACCTTCCCCTTTCTGTTTGCGGTTATGTTTGGGGACATGGGCCATGGGGCACTTATGACCTGCGCCGCTCTCTACCTTGTACTAAGGGAGAGCAGACTGATGGCCCAGAAGAGCGATAATGAGGTACGAATCCATCGCGACCATCTCGCCCCACCGCTGCCGTACCTGACCCAATGTACACGAAGCTGCACATGCTTTGATGCATCCACCCACCCAGGTGCCCTTGTCCTTATTTGGGTGATGCATCGATTTGACTTGAGTTTACTGACAGCGAATCTTTTGCGGCAGATGTTCAACATGGTCTTTGCCGGCCGTTACATCATCCTGCTGATGGGAATATTCTCAGTCTACACTGGGATCATTTACAACGACTGCTTCTCCAAGTCCTTAAATGTTTTTGGCTCTGGCTGGAGCGTACGGCCCATGTTTGACTCTCGAGTAGGAGGCAACTGGACGTAAGCGCCTTCTGGTACTGTGCAGTGGCCTGTGCTGCTTTGGAACGACCCTTAAAATGCTTTTCTCATTATGGTCAGGTTTAAAACACTGGAAGACAATCGACTTTTGCAGCTGGACCCGGCGATTGATGGAGTGTTCAAGGGCCCGTACCCCATTGGCATAGATCCGGTAAATATCTTTCTTTGACAACAAAATTGTTTTTATTTTCTGCTTAATAGAACATTAAGATAAAACAAAGGATATTGCTGAAATGTACTAACTCGTGGTCACACCGCTTTAAAATATGAGGCAGTTGAATAATATTAAAGTTCTTTTAGGTAAAATAAGAATATATTACTTGGCTTTGTTTTCCATTTCTCCCCCAGATTTGGAATATTGCCGTCAACAAGCTGACTTTCTTGAATTCGTTCAAGATGAAGATGTCCATCATCCTGGGAGTCATCCACATGCTCTTTGGTGTCTCTCTCAGTCTCTTCAATCACCTGTGAGACTTCATTCCCCATTTATGCTCTAGTTTCTCCTTGTATCACTCTGTTTTGATTTGTGACATCATAATTGTGTGTGGCAGGTACTTTAAAAAGCCGCTGAATATCTACCTTGGATTCATCCCAGAGGTCATTTTTATGTCCAGCCTGTTTGGCTACCTCATCATTCTCATCTTTTATAAGTGGGTCTCGTTCACTGCGCACACCTCCAAGGATGCTCCCAGCCTCCTCATCGCATTTATAAACATGTTTCTCTTCAACTATGACGACCCCAGTAACAAACCCCTCTACAGGGGACAAGTAAGCCCCACCAACATGCACACAACCACCTTTTCACATTAGAAGTCACTACAAAAAGCTGGTTGCATATATTTTTTTTTTCTTTTCCTCTTAAATATGCAGATGGGCCTCCAAATATTCTTGGTGTTGCTTGCCCTGGCATGTGTTCCATGTATGCTGGTGGTGAAAACCTTAGTGTTGCGGAGGCAGTATTTGTGGCGGAAACACTTGGTAAGATGAGGCTAACCTGGCAAACTGAGCACTTGTAAACAAAATCCGCTGATGTCTATGTAGATTCTCACTCATCCAGGTCATAGTTATCCAAAGTTTGATCTCTGTGTGTGCAACTGGACAGTAAGGTTTCCTTGAAAACGTTTTGCTCTCTCCAGAAGGCTTCTTAAATGTGACCCAACAGACAAAGGGCAAGCACCCAAGCTGAAACTAGGTGAACGACCCTGCCAAGGACTCTCAGGTGACCACCTGGGTCATTAACATGCCAGTGGTCCACAAGGGCTATATTTTCAAGCTCTGCCTCCAGCAAGTTTAGAACTGAAGAAGCCTTCTGGAGAGAGGGCGAAACGTTTTCAAGGAAACCTTACGGTCCATTTGCACACACAGAGATCTAACTTTGGATACAAATTCGCTGATCTTTTCTCATGTTGTCGCTTGACCCATCTTTTGTTAGGGCACACAGAACTTTGGAGGGATCAGAGTAGGCAATGGGCCCACTGAGGATCAGGCTGAAATCATCCAGCATGACCAGCTCTCACAGCACTCTGAGGAGGAAACTGAAGTAAGAGGGACCTTTTCTTTGTCATTATGGCAGTCTGACAGTTCCTTAGGGAACCATGGAAGAGTGCATCCCACATCTTTGAATAATTCAGTCAGCTTCACCACAGTTTGAAACAGGAAGCTGAAAGCTGATATTTCCTCTGCCCGTGAGTGTCCGCTACTCTTGATCAGACCATCCTAAATGTCACCTGCTGAACATTTTATAGTGGTTCTTTAAAAGATGCGCTTACGTACATAGAGGCAGAGCGTTTCTTGTCAAATATAATCTTCATCCTTTCCCCCCCCCTGCAAGCTAACTGATTTCTGCCATTGCTGTTTTCTTTACTCATGTCTACCTGTCAAACTGTGTGTTGTCAATAACCAAGCATTGCCTTTTGTCATCTGCTGTCAAGGCCCATGAGGAGGAAGAGGTAGGCCAGGAAGCATTGTTTTCTATCCCCTGCATGTTTAGCATTTCTGGTGGTTTGTGTCGCTCATGTTTTATACATGTCCAGCATTGCTTGCTGCTTGTAGCTGTGCCTGTAAGTGTTTCATCGTGCTCGATTTTTTTTTCATGGATGCAGCTCGAGCTGTGGGAGCTGGATGGTTTTGAGGTTTTAGGGGACATGCATGATACATTAGCTGGGTAGCTCATTTGGGCTTACAGAAAAACCTAATACAGTGGTGCATGAAAGTGCCTCTTCTGGTTCTGGGTTCTTTTCTGATCCTGAAGAGCGTACAAAATTTCTGACAATTACAACGAACGCCTACATGGATCACAGGACTGATGCGGAGAGGCAGTCTTTATTCTTAAACAAGATTGCCAATTGACTGTTTGGTTCTGTCCACAGTTTAACTTTGCCGATGTGGCGGTGCATCAGGCCATACACACCATAGAGTACTGCCTCGGCTGCATCTCCAACACTGCTTCCTACCTGAGACTTTGGGCCCTGAGTCTTGCTCATGCTCGTAAGTCCCACTCCACATATAAGACTTGTAAATCATTTTAACAAGAAAAATGATGCATTGTAGCACTGAAATCTTTTCCTCCCGCTGCTCAGAGCTGTCAGAGGTGCTGTGGTCCATGGTGATGCACGTCGGCCTTTCCTCTAGGAGCTTTGGAGGTTTCTTTCTTCTGACCATTGTGTTTTCCTTCTTTGGCGTTCTAACAGTTGCCATTCTACTCATTATGGAAGGCTTGTCAGCTTTCTTACATGCACTGCGATTACACTGGTAAGTGTTATTTATATATATATATATTTTTTTTTTTTTAATTTTTTTTTATTTTATCTGGTTTGCATTTACACTGTCTTCATATATTCTATAAGGAGATAATCCAGTTTGTCCTGCTAATACCAAGCAAGAGCTGAGTGACAGTTTTCCTAAATTTGAAAGAGAAATATAAATATTTTACTTCTAGAAAATAATCCCTCCTTACCCGCTCCAGACTATGGAATGGGAGGTATATGTGGCTTCTCAGTTAAAAGGTTATCGCGCTGTTATATTAGCATTGACCTTTTAAAAATAGAGCCTGGCCATTTTCCAGAAGCGGAGCTTGGGTTTCAGCCCTAGGACTGGGCCAGACATGAGCAGGTGCAGGTGGGTGACTGTGGAATGAAGACCATGGGTCATCAGCCTCACTGTCTCTGTGCTGCTGTGTAACACCCTTGTCCTCCTTTTAAAACTGGTATGTGCTACTTATTTTTTTTATTATTTCTTTTTTTGTACACAGGGTGGAGTTCCAAAACAAGTTTTATTCAGGCCAGGGCTTCAAGTTCCTGCCCTTTACTTTTGAAGGCATCCTGGATGGCAGGTTTGAAGAGTGACATCATTTAATTTTGGAGAGTAGGTGAGATGTTTGAATAGTGATTCTTGTATGTGACGACGCTGAGAGATCTGGAATCAGTCAGACTTTTGTTTTAAACTTCAAACCCCCCCAAATTACTTTACCCATTCCCGTGAAAGATAACATGTCTTGTTATTATGAGGTTTTGTTGCACGTTTTATTTACTTTAATAATATTTATGCAGTATCCTTTATAATTCCAGTGTCTCTTTTGCACCTGTAATCACTACATTCTTTTCTGGTGATGTTGAGAGATGCTTGTGCAGATGAAGGTCTGTCCTTTACTTCAGGATCAGCATATCTGTTTTAAGGATAGTGACTGTGTTGTGCTCTAACCTGACATAAATTCTTTGTGTTTAGTCATTTCTGAAGGTTAAGAACAGCGTAGTGCAGACGTGTTCTGTTAATTATGAAATTATTCAACATCCACCTTAATGTGTGCACCTCTGTGGTTAATAAAATTAAAAGAACTGGGCTTGTTTTGTTTTTTTTATATTTTAAGTATAAAATAATTAAACAGCAGCTACTGCAGCTGCACAGACCTGAGCTGTGAAGGCATCACAGCCATTTAGGAGGAAGCTGATAAAAGGAGTTTATACAGAAACATTTCAAATAGGTCAAAGTTGTTTGGCCTTTAGTTGAATATTATAATGCGCAGAAATATATTTATGGTTGTAGAAGCGAGTCATAAGTGAAATTAAGGTTAAAGTCCTAACATTTACGACCTGTAATCAACCTCAGATCTGTCAGGTTCAATGCGTCATCTGTCCACTTGGTGGTGCTGTTGGGTTTGTTCAGTTTTGGGGCGGGTTTTTTTTGTTTTTACTGCTGAACTATGTCTGTCTCTGAAGGTCACAGGTCAAAGCCCTGCAGCGTTTCCCAAGACGCTATAATTTTTGTTGTTAATAGAGGCGTAAAAAGCAGATGCGCACCATCTGAGCCTGAGATGGTAGAAGAATTTGAAAGCGTCCCATAAATAAAAACTCAGGTATCCTTAAAAGCCATTATTTTATGTTCACTGTCAGCGCTTGTGAGTAAATGTATGCTTTAATACTCTGAAGGCACTTTTGGATACACCACATCTCCTAAATTATATCAACCGTACAGGCAGCAGTTCTGTTGTTTTCCAACATTGAGTCTTATTTTGTTTACGTCTCTTGTCCAGTTCTTAAATCCAAATGTCCCGTTTTAACCGAGTGTGCCTATTGTGTGGTTTTAGGAATTTCATGTGTGCCAGAACAGCTTCCATGTGCTCAGAGCCAGAGCATCAGATTCAGGTTTCTTGCTTTTCTCTTTTTTAGCATTTCCAGCTACAGGATAAATAGTTTTTCTTAAACATGTTAGGACTCACAAAAGAAGTTTCGTGCCTGCTCTATACTTGGAAATCTTATATAGATCATTTTCATTTAGGCTTTGATTTGTCATGGGAAGTCTTGTCGATATAAAAATCTACAAGCATTCTCAGACCAAGAGAAGGGGTTTCTAGAAAGAGTAAAGATTTGTTTCTTATTTCTGCTCTGAGTCACCAGTATTCATCAGTCAGCTGAGCATATGTTTATTTCAACCTGGCGGAGCGCTGGATGAAGAGCTCAGAATGAAGGAGAAAGTTGTCCCATATGCACCCACGTGTATATTTTTCCTCTGACATGAATGTGTATAAACCCACAACTGCAAAATAATTAAGAACATAAGCCTAAAGGAATGTCATTGTTATATAAGGCTTGTGGGGAACTACTTCTGAGACAAGTGGCGCCCCCATCAGAGATCTAGGGACGGTGATATTCAGAGAGACAAGAACAAAAAAGCAGGACAGCTAGCGGAGAAACAGCCGTAACTGGATCAGTCGGGGGGCACGTAGAAGATCAGAAATCCAGAACTGTCAATGAAGCAAATATAATATACATTTGATATCTGAATATGAAACAAATGTTTAATGATTTCATTTAAAGGCCCCTGGCTTTGAAAAACTCTCGTAACACTATTTTCACCAGTGCATCTGAGCATGGATCCTGCTTCCCGAGACAATCCGTGTAATTTTTTAGTTTCATTGACCTGGTTGTAAAATGTGATGCCTGCTTAGCAAATTGAGCAGAACCTCAGTTTCAATTTGTTAAAGTTTAAAAAAAAAGAATAATAAACGACTTGAATCTGAGAATGCAGCCTTCCAGCAAGTGTATCTGCTCGTGCTCTGGTCGGTATGGAAACAATTCCAGCTCCGGGGGGGCATGCAGGAGACAAAGTCAGAAATGGGACCAGGGGCCAGTTATGAACATTTCTGGCATTCCTCAGCTCCAGACAGCAGCAGGACTTTCTGTAGAGGAAGTGGTCGCTCCGGCCGAGGGCCACCAAAGCAGGGCCCCGCAGGAAGCCGCGCTCTCTCCTTACTGGCTACAGCTGCGCTACGCTGGCACAGCGCCCAATAGGAAGAGCACATTAAAGCAAGCATCCAGGGTATTGACAGGCAGGATCATTGCTCAACCTGACACAAGGAAACAAGCGCGTGCACGAGGAGAAAGGACCTTCGCTGAAGTGGAAAGCATGATTCTTCACAACATGCTGGCATTTCCTGTTCAGGGAGCCTGCTGGATATTTATGGAAGGCTGGACCGAAGGAGGGGTTTTTTTTAAGTTCTGTATGTGTTTCTCAAAATAGACAGGCTGAAAGGAAAAGCAGATGCTTCACGCACAATTCACGGGTGATCTCTGTTTTGGTAGAAGATCTGATTTCCTGCACATACGGTTGCACACATGAAGATCATTGTCATATTGTCAAAATTTCAAATGTTTACCTGCTGGGACTGACACTGGTTGGTTTGGTTACGGAAGGAGAGCCAAAGCACACCGAAGGAAAAGCCTGGCAGATTTGGGTTTGATATACTGTAGCTCACATTTGTTGGTGCATTAAGCTGATCAGGGAAATAAGGACACGATGAGTTAACAAAACCGACGACGAGACAAGATTTGATACAAAATGTACGTGTATTTTCTTTTTCTTGCATTTTGCAACACAGACCAACATTTAGTCTTTGAAACAATGTGTTCACAAGAACAAGTGCAAACCTTAATGAAATCCATGAGCATTAAGAAAACAGCAATAAGTAAAAGGCAATGTACAAAAGATGATTTAATGATGTTAACATACAATGGTTAAAAACATCAGGAACTGTAATACCCCCCTGCCTTCTACGCTCTGGGCCCTTCATAACAATCTGTTGTAACGGAGATACCAAAACTTGATTGTTTTCTTTTAAGCACGCTCTTTTTCCAAGAATCTTTTTCCTTTCCTGGACTAAGAGCATGAACTGTGAAAATCCAATTGTGCAACTGGTGCAATAGAAAAATAAGCAAAAAAAATAAGGAGAATCTGTAAGATTAAGACAAGCTAGGCTGAAAATGAGACAGTCATGTGATGAAAGCAGTGATGGGTGAAAGAATGTTTAATATATATAACAGCACAGTGTAGCAGGTAACTGTGGGCCTTTGGTTTCTTACAGACAGATTAAAAGTGCTCTAGGTTGTCACACTATTTCCACCCTGACATAGCATCGATGTGGTTGTTTTTCATCGACGTGGTTGTGCCAGAGTGGAATTCATACAAACGCAAATAAATAAACCTAAACAACAGCGGAATAGTTCATGTGTGGCATAAGCACAGGTGCTTCGATTCTTTTGGCGAGTACAAACGTCTGTCAACCCCCAACACGATTCATCAGACACGCAGCAAGCAGAGTGTGTCTGGCTCTGCCGACTCGTCGTCACCGGTTTTGACGAGACCACACGTTCATTTATGTTATTTCCTGAGGAAGCAAAAGGCAGCCTCTCCTCTGAAAACGACTTGAAAGGTTAATGAAGTGGGAAAAAGCCGTGTTCAGACATGGTTGAAATAGCTAAGGTAGGTTTAGTCCATTTCCATTCTCTTCTGTCCGTTTCCAGGCAGCGGCGCAGCCCGCTGACAAACTGCTGCTGCGTCTTTTCTCCTGCTTTTCATCCCTTCCAAGCAATCATAGATCAGCAAAGATTGGCGTGTAAAAACACACAGAAGTATCAAAAGCACACAGTCCGCCTCACAGGAAGCACAGCAGTACAGGCAGCCAGTACAGCAGCCCTAAAGCAAGGCCTCGAGTCGGATCAAGACCAATAAGCTGCCAGCTCCTCGGAGTTAATGCAGCCTCTCCGGGCCGATGACAGCTCCCTCAGCAGATCAGCTCCTGCTGTATTTCAGGCCGCGTGGCAAAGGGGGGCTCGCTGAAGGAGAAGGCAGGGCGCCCTGTCTTTAACTCACCCTGACCAGGGTACAGGAGGTACGAGCCAATCAAGTCCAGCTCAGGGGAGTGAGCTGGGCTCTCGGGGTCGGACTCCGACTGGCTCGTCTCGGGCTCGTCCAGAGAGGACGCTTTCATTGAGTGGAGGTGCGGGTTGGGATGCTGATGGGGGTGGGAGTTGAGCCAGGGGTGGCTGAGGCCTTCTTCTGCTGTAGCTCTCTTCCTGTCCACACAAACAATAACACACTGGATGAGTGGAAATTCCTGAGGGGTTTACATAACCCGTGGATTGCTTGGATTTTCTGATTCACTCGGTCTTTCCTGTGTATATGCAGCCACGAACTTTTTTCTTTTTAAATGTTTTTGCGATTTTCATGAATCTTTGTAGAGTCGAGGTTACAAGTCATCTTTTTTCAAGCTCTGATGGTTTTTATGAAAAACTACACGTCAACTTAAAAAGTCTTTTGTCACTATACGGTGACTTTATTGGTATTGTTAAAGGAAATGACTTCTCGCTTAAGTGACGCAAACCTTGTTACCGCATTGACTCATTCAGACATATGCAGATGGACTTCTGTGTTAGTGTGACGCACATCCTTTTTGTGCAAATCAGCCCAAAGTTACATTTCAGGAAACGTCTGTGGTTTAACCATCACTGAAAAATCTGATCAAATCAATTGGTTTCTGACAAGCAGACTCACCTTGGATTTTTAACAAGTAAAGACTTGATGAAGTCAACCGCCAGAGAGGAAATCCCCTCGAATGTGTCCTGTGAGTAGTCTATGTTGACTTGAGAGATGTTGAGAAATGTCTCTTGCTTGTCATCACCCAGGAAGGGGGACTCGCCGGTCAGCATAACGTAGATCAGGACCCCGATGCTCCTGTTAAAGAGGAAGGAGCAGAAGGTTACTGGTCTGAGAACTCGCCCGAGAGTTGGACTGAAATACGCCGGAAGTCTTTTGTAAAGACCTTGAGGTTCGGCCCGATGAGCCTGGTTTGCATCTGTCTTTATTAAAATAAAACACGGACTCGTAGCGCGATCTTCAGCTCAGCAGTACACTTACCACATGTCTGTTGCGGTGCTAATGGGTTCATAGTTCAGGATCTCTGGTGCTGGAATCAAAGCACAAGGCCCACGTTAGCCACGATGCATGAAACCCAGAGAGTGAGGGAAGAGGCGCCTGACTCACCCACATACTCGGGTGTCCCCAGGATCTCCCTGACTTCTGTGATATTGTCCATGCGTCGGGACAAGCCAAAGTCCACAATACGAATGTCTCCCAAAGGTCTGGCAGTGGTCAGCAAGATGTTCTGGGGCTGGAGATGAAAGAGATTAGACAAACTATTACATACAAGTGTCACATCATCTGGCGTCTGTAATATTTGAAAAAAAAATGTTTGTGAAGCCGACAATTTTTTTTTTTTTTGTTGCAAACTTTAAAAACGTAGTTCGTCCAGGTTATTCACAAAATAATAATGTGCTGCAGGAGTAATAATGTGTTCATCTTCATTGAAAAGAGAGAGAAAAAGTTCCACAGTTTGACAGTTAAGCCAGTAAACGGATTTACTTTGAGATCCAGGTGCACCACGTTGTTCCGATGCAGGAAGGCCACCCCAGTCAGGATCTGCTCGGCCAACCGGATCACATCTTTTTCTGTAAAGGCCTCGTCGTTATCTGCAACGCACTGGTCGAAGATTTCCCCCCCAGCAGCACTGTCAGGAGAGACGAGGAAATAAAAGTGAGAACACAACACAAGGACAATGGATTGGCGCATGGGCCACACACCGTCTTCCTAAACCAAACACATTAACCAGAAGCAAATATCGAAATATTTTCTGCCAGGGAAACAAACAGAGCTATTTAAAGACAGCCGGGAAAGTTACTTTGGCTGTGCAGCCTCCGTTTGGCGATTTTCCCCTCCAACCACACATAAACAGCTAACACGTAAAGGAATAGTTACCTCTGGAATTTAGCAGTGAGACAACTCAAAATAAGGACTTCTCACATTTTTGTGAACGATTGTCACATTCCAGCCTGATTCTGTCCCTCTTGTGTAACCAAGTTAAGTCACTGTGGGTTTTTTTTGGATGACAAAAAAGACATTGTGTTTTTTTTTTTTTTTTGGTTTTTTTTGTGTTCCATCTGTAAGATCAGTGCCTGAAGCTGACAGTTCTAGTCTAAACTGGAACCATGTGTGGGGGATTTGCATGACGCATGCTTTTTTTTATCTTCAAGGGGAAAAACGTTCGGACCGGGTCCTGGGCACGGCAATTACATAACCTGAACATACACAGTTCAACTCCCAGTTAAGCCTGCAAAGGTTACACTGCTCTCCCCAGCTGTGGAAACAGCATCCGTATTTTTGGAGATTCTCGGGGGGGGAATCTGCCTTCAGTCGGGTCCATACGGCAGAACCTTTGGCTCACAGCAATAAGTGGCCGACCTTCAACTTACACCACATATTACACACACGCAATCTCATGGGCTTAAATCACAAAACAGTGCAACTTTTGGGCGCAGCAGAATATCTGGATACGCTGAAAGGCTCAAAGACTTGCAAAGTCACATCAGGGGTGGTTTTAAAAAGTCACTTTGCCATCATTCATTCCAGATGTTTACATGTTTTACAGATTCTACGCATCCTGCACGGACATCAGCACCAACTGTCTGAAACTGCGTGTGAAGGCGGGACCTTCTGTGGTGCTGACATATGGTGGAGCTATATTTTCAAAGACGATCACAATTCAGTTTCATCGCTTGCATTTCGCAGACATTACTAAGGATGTGGTTGTGGCTGCGAGTGTGTATTTTTACAGCGATGCAGTGTGCTACTTTTTGGCGCCTTGCTTGCCTCTTATATTTAAACCCACAGGAAATAGAAAACGGTTTTCATTTCTTAAAACTTATGCTGAAGTCAGACAAGTTAGGAGATACATCTTTTCGCTGCTCCAGTGGCTTTAACATAAAACAACCAACAGACGTACGAGAGCTGAGTGGAAAATGATACCGTAAATGAAGTTAACGCCAAGCATTTTAAAAGCTGCAGTAAACTCAGGGTATAGGCTGCTTGATTTTCGGCCCATACTTTGGCAGGGTGGACCACTGCAGAGTAAAATGCTACATTTTCTCCGCTGGCATGCAGTGGTGAATTGTTGTGTTACTTCCCCTTTCACACTTAAGTCAGAGGTCAAACACAGCACCCCCCCGCAGAGATGCCTTTGTTCTGGGGATGCATTCCATGTCTGGAATGGGGATGTACGGCCAAAAAACTGTGGATGAGAGGGCTTCCTGCCTGAGGAACAAGCAGTTCAGTAACAGGTTAATATAAACAGAGTTCAAGGTTAACGAGTCAATGTTATCTCCCCAGTTTCAGGTGATTAATACAGCATGTGGGCTTTCCGTATTCTAATTACAAGCTGCAGCCAGAATAGCTGAATGCATTTTTTTAGATATGCATCACGTCATTTAACGCCTAACCACACCAGACTGAAGCCAGACACGGCTTTGCCGCATCGCTGACTCAGCTCAACGCGGCTGCACCTGCACGCTCAAAGGTAACACATCGTCCACAACACTGAAAGATACGTTCTCGGGAAGATCTAGCCGGCTTAGAGGTGGCGGTGTGGAAAACGCATTAGAAACGGACCCCAGACAGAGAATTTCCATATGAGGAATACAGAATTTAAAGAGAGGCGCGATGATGGCAGATGAATGTGGAGAGATGCTGACTGGAAACCACTTTTACTACCAGAAAAAGTCTATTTTTAAGTGCACTTTATTAATGCTGGAATTTCATTGAGGTTTTACTGAAGTGAATAAAAAAAAAAAAAAATAAAAGATGAAAAGCCACTAGATTAGTTATAAGAAGTCAAACTGCATCTAGTGAACTTTTAAAGACTTTTGAGGGGTTTTTTTATCTTTTTTTTTGCAGCATACACACACACACACTCACACACAAAGCGTCAGCTTACCACTCCAGAACAAGGATGATTTCAGCGCTGGTTTCGTAGACCTCGTGCAGCTCCACCACATAAGGGTTCGCCTTGGCCAACTCCAGGACGGCGATCTCATTTAAGACGTCCTTACGACAGTCCGTACCCTTCCGGCGTTTTCGCAGGAACTTGGCAGCATACTGCTTTCCCGTCGCCTTCTCGACACACTTTTTTACCACTGCAAATTTACCCCTGGGGAACACAAACAGGGAGAGAGAAGGAGTAAATAATCTCAACCACATTACTTGCTTTTAAAATATATATAATGGTCTATTTGGTAAGAGATTGTTCTATCCAGTGTCCAAGTAGCCAACTGGACCACTGGATTCTATTTAAACTGCTGAAAATGAAAGGCTAAATTCACTGGACAAACTCAAGACAGTCAAATTGCTGAAAGCCGTAACCTAGATTACAGGGAAAGACATTTGAAAATTCATACCAGCTCGCCGAGACTGCAAGACCAGTCAGAAGTATAGAAACAGTCCAGAGATAAGAGTGAGGTAATATTTGAAAAATACAGCCCGACTGCTCTTGACCAATGTGAGCTAAGATGATCTTAAAGATGATTTCCCTCCCGTTTTAATCTCTCTGAACCAGGGTCTGACAGTAGTGAGATAAGTCAACAAGTAACGGCCAGGGACCCGATATTGTTTTAAAGTCAGCTGTGCGTTTGTGCAGGTTGTCTGATACGTGCAAACATAGTCTTCTCTTCTTCTTCCCCACACTGGCAATGGGAAGTCGTTCGCCTCCCTTTCTTCCCAGCTGACAGCAGCAAGGACAGATGGGCCTGCGCTGACGCCTCACCCTGCCCCTCGGACAGGCTACTTCACCTTCAACAATAGCTGACCAGTTAACCAACACGCCTGACCAGGACCCAGACCACCCACCTGGCACAGGCCTGGGGCAGCTTGATGGGGGTTCCGCCTGGATGGATTCTACAACGTTTTATTGAGCTACGCGATTAAAAAAAACCTCCAGCCAGCAGAAGCTTATGAGAAAGGCGGACTCGTTAATACTTTAAGCGGTTGTTGCTATGGTTAACGGTTGTGTTTTGGCTGCAACTTTAGCTCCCCTGTTGACAGCTTCTTGTCTTTTGCCTTTTCCCAGTCTCCTAGAATGCTCATTATTCCTAATGAAAAGGGGAAATCCTTCAGTCTTTTTCATCCTTAATCAGCCAAATTCAGAATAGTTCACTCAAAGACCAAAAGCCTCAGAAAGGAACAACAGGGGGTCGTTTCTGGCAGACTGGCAATGGGTCAAAGGTCACTAAAGATCACAGTCTATAGGCAGTCACACAGAATACCACACAGCTACACATATGATCACAGTGCTTTTATCTACAGTAATCCTGTCATATATTGTAGAGTTTGTTATAAAATAACATCACTTTGCCTTCTATTAGGATCCATATAGACAATTATTAAAGGTCTCATTAGCAGGGTCAGCTTTGATCAAGCCAAGCCTGATTAAACTGTCCCTAAACCGGTTGATCATGACGCCTTAGAGGCCTAATTCCCCCGACGGAGAACTTGGTTTTATCTCTCTCAGTGGGGCACTGACACAGGCCCGAAGCGTAAGGAGAAACGACACTTCTTGCAGTTCTCATTTGCCTGTTTTACAGACACACCGCATCAGTTCCTTTTCCTGCTCCAGCTGGCCACCGAGTACAGCACATTACACAGGCCTAAAGGGGCAAAAAACAAAGCTGCTGACATTAGACTTAAGGGGTTCAAAGTTTTTCAAAATAACGCACGTTTCTGTTTTTATTTCATTTTTCTCTTCTGACCTTGTTTGGTCAAACTGACGGGAACAGACGATGATGCAGCTGAGGCTGCGAGGAAGAGGAACCAGCCGGTATGAAAGGCTGCTGGGGGCTAAATTAGGTTGTCTCCCACCAGCTGAATGCAACAGGTGAAAATGATCAAACAGCTTCAAGTGGAAAAAGAGACACCCAGGAGGACAACAGTACATACTCATAAGAGAAAGTGTGACTGAATTTTCGATCTTCCCATCAGGATCTTCCATGTCACATTTCTTCCACAGAATAACTGAGCCACGTCGTATTAACAGAACTTGCTACTTTACATTTTCGTTCTACACCGACATAATACAGTACTCTTAAAACTTTACCCAAGACGCGCAAAGCGCATTAACACTCCCCGGAGCGCGGCGCGCCCCCATCCGCGCACTGGAACGCAGGATTACTAATGTTCAATCAACAGGCTTTTCCACCCACACGTGCGCAGAGGGATCTAATATGATTACCAGATTTACGCAAGATTATGGACATGTTTTTGTGAATTCCATCCATCCATCTAGAGAACAGCTGCTTGTTTTTCCACCAGTAAGAAAACAACAGACTCACCTGCCGAGTTCTCTGCCGACCAGGTCATAATATGCGCCGAACGGCTCGGTTCTTATCCTCGAGTTGATTTTTGTCACGATGCCCTTCTTGTTCATCGCTGCTGAATCCGGCATTGGTGCCGTCCTTCCCAGTCAAACAATCTTCGAACACCAAAAAATAAAAAAAAAAAAAAGAAATGCGCGTCGAGAGACTTCTGATCGGCTCAAGTCAAACGTCGCATGCTCGGATGTCTTGGACGGTTTAGGGCGACCAGCTGTTGTATCAGACTACCGGAAGATAATCCAGCAGCTTCCCAGCCAACGAGGATGTGCCCCCCTGCGGTGTGTGTGTCTGTCTCTCAGCCAGAGCAGTAAATTAGTTCGGATTGCTACTACACATTCCTGACAATAAACGTCTCTCCGGGGCCAACCCCGTGCGCTGACGCTCGGAAATTGAAGCCAATCAACGCGCTGGAGAGGACGGACCTACAGTGGTGCTTTCAATGGAAACGGTGGCGCACGATGAAGAAGTCTGGGTTCATGTCATCAGGTTGATGAAGATAAAGAAAGTCGCGATTATATGCCTGTTTTCACACACCTCAGAGGCGGTCGCTTCCCTCTGCACTCCATCCAAATACACCAGCCACCGCGGTTTGTAACGTCTACCCCTGCAATACTTTAAAGAAACACGATGGCATAGCAGACTCCAACCGTTTCAAATCCTAATTCAAACCAGCCAAGCAGGCTGTTTGCGGAATGTGCTTGATTTATTCTCGGGTGTGCTGCAGGTGAGAGTGAGACCTCCTCATACAGAGGCCCCAGAGTCGGCCATGAATGTAATTCTGACCTTGGGCTATGAGAGCTCCTGCTCCGTGTGCGTGAGAGCCGTGTGGCTGCCTGTTGAACTTATGTGCTGTTAAAAGGGAGGAAGAATTCGAAGCATGCCATTAGCCACCATCACTTTGCAGGCCATCAGCATGATGATTCAGATTTCTCACTAAGTGTTATGACACTGTGTGTTTTTCAAGCGTCACACAATAACAGGAATGTGGATGGTTTTTATGACTGCGCGCCACCGGGCCACTTTCATTCCTCGTGGTTTCAAGATGGAGGTGAGATTTTCGTTAACACCGTTAAGGAAATTGATTCAACTGAAAAGCAGAAAACAAAACAAACAAACAAAAAAAACTACGGAAATGAGTACAACATGATATTGTGATAGCCCACGGTTGAGCACAGGGCTTGCGATTGGTCACATGCCCTCCGTAGCTGGAACCGCACACAGCAGGATTTGTCCACCAAAGTTAATTTTGTTGCCCCAAACAGCAACTGATGTATAAGAGACCTATTGAGAGTGGACGTTCCTCCAGTCCGACCACGCCATTACTGTCTAGAGACAAGGTTACATAACCCGCCTGCCTCCTCAAACTGAGTCCTTTCTGGATCCTTGACCCTCTTTGCCCCCATTTTTCCTATTAGAGCCGGGGTCAGAGTTCAGCGGAGCCACACTGGAGAGGGAGCTGTACCTGGCCCCGGAGACCTAACGAAGACACACACCAGTCAATCGGCCTGCTGCTCTGCGCTGTAACTGACATAAATATGAGAAGTTCAACCGTGACCTGAGGAGCGCAAACTCTCCAGGCTGCTCCAACAAACAGGCCTTGAGGACAGAAAACACATCCCATAGTCAGGACCTCATCTCTCCAGTAACGTATGCAACTGTTGGCTACGGTACCATGATGCAGCCAAGCATAAGGATATGTAATAGAACTCTATTTGACACAAACGTTCACAGTTTAGTAATGCCTTTTCAGTGTTTTTTTTCCCATTGAATTGTTGTTTAATGAGCGACACCACTGGTTTTCCATACACCGAAGCAGCATTCCATACGCTAATGTAATCTACTCACCGTTTAACACAGAATACACATCCTCAGACAGCCTGCCTTCACACTCAATTTGCATGTGGTTCATGCTGGGCCCAGAGTGGATTTGCATGGCCAAAACGAGGTTTCAGCAGGACAAAGGCAGTCTAGAGATTTGAACAGAGACAGATAAAGAAGAAGCTTTTATTTACCTTTCTGCTGCCTACAGGTCTGTGGGGAGGGGGATGGAGGCTGTGTGGGCAGGGCGCTCCCATCATATTAGTCTTTCTTCAGTCATACTTTGTGACACTATGCTTTTAAATTCTATTTTCTGCCCCTTTTTCCGCCTGTGCGTAGGACTTTACTGTTACACTGCTGCTGTATTCCTCCTGGAAGGACCTGCTGCTCTGCATCCGCAGCCCTTTTGATTCTCACTCAAAACTTTCAGGCTAGAAACCTTTTAAAATGAAGTCTTTTCTAGTCATTTCTTGAGACGTGTTGTTAATTTGAACACACTGTAATTGCCAGCTGTGTAAATGATTAGTTTATGTTTTCCATTAAACAATTGTTTGTGCAGAGAGTGGATTCTACATAATGAATGATTCCAGACTCGGGATAACTCCTCGGTAATCTCACTTCAGTCGAATCCCTGTGTTCCTTATTGCTTTTGAGTCTCCACTGCATATTTTGTCTGTCCAGAGTAGCACAAATTGTAATTAACACGAGAGCCTCCCCTGTCTCTTCACAGCAGACTCTAATTTACACAGACAGATAGGGTGCATGTTACTACTTACAGGGTTAGCGAAGATTAACAGTAGTGCAATTTAACACATGTGGTCAAGCTTCCATTTACTCATAAATCCTTCATTCAGCGGTGTAATAGACGTAAGTCGGGGTCACACACAAGTGTGATCTCTAATCTGTTTGCAGTGACCGCAGGAGAGATTTGACTGAACAGAAAAGGTCTCGTAAATATAAACAGCCAAAATCTGGGATTGGTTTAAGTCTTAACACGCCACCCGTGTTTGTCTCTTTCTGCTCCGGGTGGATTTCAGGCCACATCAGCGACTGTGGTGAGCGTGGAGGACAGACAGCAAGTCTGTGGTCCGACGGCGGTGGATGAATAGACTCACCTCAAGACTTCAGGATGACGTCTGACACTGACGCTGGAGGAGTATAAAAAGATCAATTCCTAATCCCTCTGGCAAACGGTAGAGTCCCTAAAGGCGGGACAAAAATAAAAAGATCTCACTGCCCCGTGTGTAATCTGTAGGTCAACACATAGGCCGACTGTAGCTAATGAGCCTGACGGAAGTGGTGCGTGAGCCTTAGGACAGTTTGTACGGCTGATTTTTGCTTCTTATCGCCGTCATTAGGGAGTTAACTTTACCTTCAGAGCCTCTGAGGGAACATCAGGATGTCATTTTATAATGACTGAAGAGAAAAAGAGTCACTTTGACACACGTTTACTACAGAAAAAAAGTTTCTTTTAGCCTCATTTTAGTTAAATTGTGGGAAAACTTGCAAAAAAAATTGGATTCTTGAGTCATTTTTTAAAATGGGCTGTTGCTATAGAGAATGCATTTTTTGTCAACTTGACAATGGTGCTGTTGTTTGGTGAAAGTCTGCAAAACAGGAAAGAGAAAAGACAGAGAGACGGATCAAAGCTACACTGAGGTGAACGCAGCAGTGCAGATGAATTTCTAACCACAATTCTGCATATCCGCTCTGTCTTCTTGACAGTTTTGGCAAATAAAGAGGATTATTGGAGAAATGGGTTCATTTTCATCAGGAAGAAAGATAATCTAACCATATATGCAAAAATAAAAATGCATTTTGATGTGCTTATGACGCCACCCTGAAATCTGCAAGGGCGTGGGGCAGCAACAGATGCAGCCGGGGCCCAGGCGTGCTAACAGAAACGGAAAGAGCTTTCTCAGCTGTCACTTCTGTCTCCAGGATCCATCCGCTCTGACTGCCACATCCACGTCTCAGTCTTTCTTTGGACAGCAGGCGACACCAGACTTGTCACATCTTATTTTACCCTGCCTGTTTTAATGCAGTGCAAGCCGTCCGCCCATCATGGCTTTTGGGGTTTAATAAGCAGGCACCAGCTTGGAGATTAAAAATACTGGCTGTGCTGCGCCAGTGGCCATCCATCAGATTCCTATCTGTGTCCACTGGTTTCCAAAAACAACCAGTGTTGTCTCAGTTGGAGCCTGATGGCAGGGCCAAATAAAGCTGCCGGGGAAAACGAAGCAGTTTGAGCCGGAAGAGTTGAACCAGCAACATAAGATTAGAAAAAGGACAAATGAAAGTGAAACAGACAAGAGAAGACAATTAACAAAGAAAAATGAAATAAGCGACGATATTTTCTTCTTTTGCTGTAGTTTTGAAGAGCAAACAGGATCTGGATGGAGGCTCAACATTCTGCCCATTTTTGAACAGATTTATCAGCTCAGTTTATTTCTGCTTCTTAATGCGAAGCTCGAGCTGACTGAGGCTTCGATTGTTGACCTTTGGTTCCACCGCAGTCACTCATTCAAGCCTGTTGAGTAGCGACCGAGGACCGCTACCGTTCAGTTCTCATTCCCACGCAATTTCATTTTTGGCCTCACTAAATCTCGCTGCAGACTCTTATGAACATGAGGACGGTGCTGCTATTATTGTAAATTCTGCTCTCGCTTTCTTTAGCCCTTTTGCCCTTACAAGACCTCCCAGGGAGACCATGTGGGTGTGTGTCGGCGTGTCTGTGTGTGTATCCAATGGCTTAATACTCCCAGACCCCGCAGCTATGACTTATAGCTCACGCTGACAGCCTGTTTTTTATACGTCTCCTCAGGCTCCTGTGTTAACACTCCCACCTTTACAAGACCAGACCAGAGTTCTGACCCACAGCCAACAGTGAATCAAAAAGCTTCCACAACACTTCCACGGGAGAGGTTCTTGAATGTCTGTTAAAATATCTGAGCCCTTATTTCTGCTAATATGCAACACCAACGTGTTAATGAATACTGACAGCGACAGTGTGACGGTAAACTCGGTTTCTAAGCGGTTTTGGAGGCTCCCGGCACAACTTTCCTGACTGAATAAGAACATCAAATTCTCTGACAGATTCAGACAGAGGTAGCTACTCTTGTCAAAGGGCGTGTCCCCACTCACATGACTGGCTGTCATCTCACTTGTACCCTGAAACCACACGATGAAAGGATGAGTTAGCGCCATCTGTCTCAGCACCATCTGGCTTCCGCATAATCATCCGAATCAATTCCAGTGATTTATTTGCGGAAGTGAGGCCTGCATCAGCCTTTTGTGTCAGCAGATACTGAATGGCGCCTTTGTCCATCTTCCTCCTCTTCTGAGGGCCTGCTGGAGAGTCATCAGTGTGGAATGGGGATTTTAATTCTGCCAGTGTTGGACTATAAGTCTAAGCACAGCAGGCGTGTTTCTCACACCCTCACTCCAGCTGGCACACTGAAACAACACTGTCTGCTGTCTTGGGAGTGTTGCGATGGCAATGCGCAGGGACGGGAGGAAGAATGCAGCACCCGAACGCTGGAGCTCCAGAAATCTCCATGCTGACGCAAGTCCAGGCCGGAGGAATCTGGTGTCAGATCCTTGTTAAATGAGAAATGAGAGTCAGTCGCGTGGAAGGCGGATCATTTTCGTGAAAGCCAAAGATGATTTTAATACACTACATGATATACCACAAGATCTAACGTGACAAAAAGGATTTTTTTTTGCAGCAATGATAATAATTATAAATTCACACACAACATGAAACTTTTCTCCCACATAAAGCATCAGTGTAAAGGAAGTCACTTTACCTTCGTCTCTGCTAGAACAGCATATGTCCACTGCGCTATATGATCTGAAACACTGACCAAAGATCACATGACAGGTCATGTGATCGGGCGGAATCCACGGGCAGAGCCAAAACGCTCATTTACATTCAAAACTCACCAAACTGTCCTTTTTGCCTAAATTAACATCTTTGGTAGCTTTTGAATTCTGTAGATCCTTTTCTGAGGTTGAATAAAAGAGCCAAAATTTATTCAGACCTGTTCTACAACTAAACTGATCTTTGTAGATGACAATTTTTTACATGTAATTTCTCAAGCACAAGTGGTTTAATAAAATAAATCCTAATTATTTTTGTCAAAAATCCTTACAAAGTATTTAGACGGTGAAGGTATTAGGACCAGGGTGCGGTTTCACAATCTTGAAATATGCTGTCAACAATGAAAGGTGAGGTCATAGCAGATGATGTGAATTTAATGAGAGTGAAACTGGTTCCTTGGGACAATATTATGCAGATATTAGGCTACAATGGCTGCAGTGTCGTATTCCTGCCTGATTTATTGCAGTGGGAGTTTTTGTAAAACAATGTTATGCAACCAAAACAACACATTTGAGCTTATCTCTTATTCCCACATCAGTGATTTCTACATAGGACTTCTGTCTGAACGCAAATTACAGGCCAAAAACATTTTTAGATAAGTTGCCTGCAAAAATGTACCAAACATCCGAGGAGCGATCCGCTAACGCTGCTGCATTTCAGCTTGATCGTGCGGTGCAGCATGTTTCTCAGAGGCTTTTATTGACCTTTACTCTGTTATTTCATAACTGCGAGACAAATTTAATAGCGGTCTCTGAGAAATTTCACCATGTCACTGTTACCACCGTTTATCTCTGTCAAAATGTACTTTAGCCTTTAACCTTTATCCTAATGACCTTTAAAGACAACATTATCCAACATTATTAGAGGGAAGAAGGGGGAGAATTTCTCATTAGGATAAAAGACTGAGGGCCACTGAATAGAAAAATAGAGGGTGATGGGAGATAAGCATGTAGCACACGTCACAAAGACGCTCCTTCTGGCCTTGGTCAACTGATGCGAAGGATGTAAAGCTCAGAGGCGATAAGACCCAGATGTTTGTTGGGAATGTTTCACAACTTCAGTTCATGGGGGAGACTGACTGCCTGTTTATCTAGAAAAAGAAAGAAACTGTTACAACAAGTCCAGTTTGGTACTGATTTTGCAGAGATGTGTTCATTTCCTGAGTGGGGACGATGAGAAAACCAAACAGATGAAATTTAAAAGGTGTCTTTTCAAAGGTGAGTTTAACTGAAACCAGGCCTGTAAATGTTTCAGAGCGACTTATCTAAGAATTATTGGGTGTGTTTTTCTGTTTTTTTTTCCAGAGGAAGGCTATTTCTGCTTCGCTCCACCTTTTCTCATCCGTACCTTTCAGGGAATCACCCAAAGAGCACGCTGCTGTCAAGCAGGCATGACAGAAATGAAGACCGGCGACATTTCTTTCTCTGCAGGTGTGTGAGAGATATCGGGTGAGGTAATAAAGAGGATTAGCCTTCAGCTCTCAACTGACAAGGAAGGGCACTGAGAACATCTGAAATATGTTCCAAGGTGCCAAATCTCAAGTCACCGTGCCCTTGGTTTCTGAGAACCGAAAGCAGCAGTTATGTGGTACCTGAGCTGGCAAAACGGACAGCATTCTTTTACTCTCCAGTCATGGATGTAATGTCTGCCAAGGTGCTACAGCATCATATCATAAAGCTTATGAAAGCAGAGTAAAAAGGCAGGATGTCCAGGACAAACTGGACACAAAATCAGACAGTCGTAATGGCAGGGCATCAAGGCAAAGCGAACAAGGCCCTATTATTCACATCTAAGTACAGCATAGCTGGAATAAAGAGCACGTTAAGCTCCTTTGGTGTGAATTGTATGCATTTGTGAGCCAGAGGAAGTGGGTTTTGTAAGCATTTGCACATGAGAACACAGGAAATAGTTGCTTGGGTGGTTAACGTATGACTACAAGATGTACGTGTTTATATGTGTGACGGGTCTACACACCGAACTTTAGTGTGTCACTAAAGGTGAGGCCGGTTACCAGGTGAGGCTGGAGCACATCAGGGTCTCTGGAATTCAAAAAGATGAATATATTTAAATGATTTAGAAAGAGCGAGAGAGAGAGAGAGAGAGAAGCAGGAAGTAAAAAAAGCTATCATGCATGAGAAATGTGCTGCGTGAAGTGCTAATGCATGTCTGCATTTACTGCCAAGAAGTCTTTCATAAGAAAAGAACTCGATACCAGCATCGCTCAGACACACCAGCTATCAGCTCAGACATATCAACAGAAGTGCTACTGTACACAAATGTATATTTGTGTACCTTGACAATCCAGCAACAGGTAGAATGCATTCAGTTTGACCTCTAGCAGAAGCTTCAGGATGTCAGTGCTCTAAATTAAAAGTCTGGCCAGATCCCAGAGCAAACGCCAGCGCCCAAAGGCCAAGGAAATGGTCGGAACAGGATGTCTCCACTGTTGAAGACAGAAGGAATGCCTTGGGCCGTCTCTTGAGGGACGAGAGGACATTTCCCATGACACAGTCCCGGCCGTTTGCTACAGCTCTGACGTTTTCGCTCCAGCAGCTCTTGTGGAATAATAAATCAGCAGGTCACCAAGTGGCCCTCGAAGTTCCACATGATGTAAAGCCTTATGTTCCAGAGGACAGAACGCACGTCAAAGTTTAGAATGTAATTATATTGACTTCTAAGGACCAGACCTGAGTGACATTTCGCTTTAGTTCCCTCCCTAACTAGATGTTTGCTTTTCTCTGTCCCTCTTACACACATGAGAATCTCAAAGGATCTGTAGGTGTATCCTTAATTATACATTCCACTGCATAATGTTCCACTTTCTTTTAAGAATATTGATATGCTGCTAAATTTACTGGCTCATAAATCACTATAATTAAATCTGTGATAGTTATGGTGATTTTTAACGTTAGGAACTTTTATTCTGTAGAGCAGGAACCATAAAATTTGCTGATTATGCCCTTCCACGTCCCAAAGCGTTCATACTTTCCACACACCCTCTCTCATTTCAGCCTTAATGGTTTTAACAGTAAAGCGCAGCAGCACTAATTTTGATTTACCCTGTTAAAAATCCACATGGCTATCTCTGGCACGTCCTGGCCTTATTTATTGAAATAAATTGACTGTTTGTCAGTGCAGAGGAGAAGCCACATTTATCTTCAGTCTGCAGTTTATGAGCTGAATACTTGGGAGGTCATAGCCGATGGAATTATTTCAGCCTCCAGACACTATTGGCTTTCTCAGATTATATTTTTCCCCTATTTTCAATCACGTATTCATGCACAATGTTAAAAAGGAATGCATAAAATACTTTAATGAGTAATCAACATTTTCATCCAAACGGTGATTTAATAATATAGAGGAAATTGTAGGAAGATATGAGGATATAACAGCATTTCTCCAGGGAAACGGTTTGTTGAATTGTTGCAGTTGTGATAGTTGATAAGAGGGGAGTTCTGGGAAAGGTAAGCACTTTGCTGGTCTAAAGAAGGTAACCTCATTTATCTACATGCTGTGACATTTCATGTACCACATTCACCATAGCAGGCCTTCAGCTCTTTCACTTCTCCTCATCGTTCTCACATGAGGCATCCTGCTGATGCATCTGCTCCATCAAGTGTTGTTACAAATCTCATACTGTTCGTGAGTCATTCCTCGATTTCAGTGTTTGCCCTGACCCAAGACGGCTCAGCGTGACTCACTCTGGTTGCCGTCCAACAGGTGAGTGCGTTAAAGAACTGGGGAACTGTTGTAGTCTTCCACCTGAAGCAGCAGTAGATCCTCCTTTCATAAATCCTTCTTTCTTTGCAGTTACAGTGCAGAGTCTTAGTTGTTTCCGGCATTTCCCCCTTGAGCAACAAACCATCTCACAAACACACACTCCTGTCCACGTGGGGTGTTGCTTTTTTATGAATTTATCAGCGATAGCTCCTCACAGGTCTGCTTATTTAGTAGTGTCTGGAAATCTTGTCTTTGGAGCGTTTCAGGCTTTTCCAGACACGTCCACATGACCCTCTTCTGGCATTTCCTCGCAAATATGTTGTCACGTGTTGCACCAGAAAGCTTCCACACTGGCTGCAATCAGCCATGCCAAACTGTCAGGATACATTCATAGACAAAAAATAGTTTAAAAAAAAGTCCATCCTAGAGGCGTATACTATACATATACTGGATGACGTGTACATGAAAACTATTTTATTCAGCATTCATTTCCGATTGTTTTAGATCTCAAAATTAAATGCTGCATGTGAAAAAAAAAAAAAAAAGCTTTAAAGTGCTGCTCAGGGTAAAATAAAGTAAAATGAATAAAAGCAGGGAGAACTGAGGATGCGGGTAGAACCACTGAAAAGGAAAATGCTACGGGTTTCCATTTTGTCAACAATATCAATATACTGTATGTATTTGCCTTGAAAACCTCTATATATGTACAGTGTATATAAATGTACAGTGTAGTCATAATTGGTGAACAAATGGTTTCTGGCGCCACCTAGCGAAACATACAATGATGACGTAATGTATATCATGTTCCTTGTCACTGAACTGAACACTCGACCTTTTCTTCTTGGGTTTGTATATATATATATATATATACTATTTTATTTATATATAATTATGTATTTTTTACTTTTAAGTTAATCTTCCTCTTCATCTACGATCAACAGGGACTGTGCTGATGATAGTGGTTCAGTAAATTTTGATTTATCAAACATGAAAAGCTTTCAAGCCTGGAACGAAACCATGATGTCCTGGCGTCACCTCGCCGTAAACTTCGCTTTTGTTTGTGTGGAGGCAGCAAAGGTTCCCATGTCTGCGACAGACAAAACGAAAATACACGATGATGGTATGTGAAAATAATGGGAGGACTGCAGGTGGCTGATACTGAGAAGATGTTTACACGTAACTGGCCTTGTAGTCAAATGTGGAAGCACAAGGAAAATCCTGCCCTCTTTTCTTCAGCTTCTCTCCTCTTCAGCTGATCAGTGAGGACCATGGATGCAAAGGTGGTGTTGATCACTGGCTGCTCGTCTGGAATCGGGCTCAGCCTGGCTGTGCAGTTGGCCTCCGACCCCCAGAAAGCATTTAAAGGTAACCAGAGCTGACATCGTCCAGTCAAGATCATTGTTGTGTTAGGCAGAGGATAGAACTTGTGCTCTTTAGTGATCCTGTGCTCCCAGGGGAAGGCTACTGTCCTGTCAGACTGCACTGGTAACCTTTTGGTGAATGTTATCATGTTGTCATATTATCTTTCTTTCTAGTTTATGCTACAATGAGAAATCTGTCCAAAAAGGAACGTCTTTTAGAAAGTGTTAAAGGCCTGCACAAGGACACCTTGGACATACTCCAAATGGACGTGACCAGCCAGCAGTCCATCCTAGAGGCGACGGCGAGGATTGTGGAGAAACGAATAGACGTTCTGGGTATGCCCAGTAATTCCGGAGGAAAAGTGTAGCTTGTGTGTGAACATCATTGTTCTCTGTGCTTTCAGTGTGCAATGCTGGTGTGGGTTTGATGGGACCATTAGAGGTGCAGTCTTTGGAGTCAATGAGGAAAGTCCTCGAGGTCAATCTCCTCGGTACCATCCAGACAATCCAAGCTTTCTTGCCAGACATGAAGGCTCGGGGCAAGGGTCACATTTTGGTAACCGGCAGCACCGGGGGGCTTCACGGTGAGATAAATGAGTGTTTGAGGCTTTACTGTGTGCCAGCGGGTTTGTTCATGCTTTGATGGAAATAATAAATGTTTACGCTTGCTGTCATGCTTGAAATTGCCAAAACACTGTGGTCTCGCACAGGTCTTCCCTTTAATGAGGTGTATTGTGCCAGCAAATTTGCAGTAGAGGGAGCATGTGAGAGCTTGGCCATCCTTCTGCAACACTTCAACATCCAGTCAGTGTTTTCATTACTCCAGCTTTCTTCTTTAATTCACTGAAACTGTTAACTGGCCGCTTCTTCCTGCAGTGTGTCTCTCATTGAGTGTGGCCCAGTCAACACTGATTTCCTAGCCAACTTGCAGAAGGCAGAAGTGGAGGATGTGTGTCAAAACCTGGACAAACAAACACTCGGACTGTATGAGAAATACCTGCAGCACTGCGATTCTGTTTTCCAAAATTCAGCACAGGACACTGAGGACATTGTGAAGGTATGCGGTGAAGGTCAAAACTGCTTTGCTAATGGGATGCTGATGGAATTTTTTGGGCTTTTGTTTATTGATAACAATGTAAGAATGACCTTTTGCACACAAATACTGCCAGTGCTTTCTCTGAAACCAATCCTCAAATAATCCAGTTGTCCATTACTTGTTTTATAATTATAAAAATGGAATAATTATAATCAAAAGTCAAATATTAGCAGTTTCTGAGAACTAATTTTAGGTTAAGAATCTACGATAACCTTTAAATGCAACAAAACATTATACAAAATGTTGTAAATATCGGCATTTATGTTGTGTGCTGTGTGTTTTACCTTCAAGGTGTTTCAGGATGCTATCCAGTCACCCAACCCTGCGTTCAGGTACTTCACCAGCGACGTCTTGGCCCCCCTCACTAAACTAAAGGTCACAGAACCAGACGGCTCACGATACATCAGGACGATGAGCAAAGCCATTTTCTCAACAGAGGAAAAATAAACCACCTTTTTTTTCATTCAAGTGCTGCACTTTGAGTAGTTCAGCAGATTTTCTAGTCCTGTCTCTCCAACAGTGTTTGCATGTGAGCAGCTACAGATACTTTCTAAGAAAACTGTTTGTTTTGGATGACAAATGACAGTACTTGTTTCCAGCTCTGAAATATAAAATCGAGAAAAAATAAGACTCCTGTCATTGACTCAGAGTCATTGCTACTTCTTTGGTAAAGTTCTGTGGTACTTCGTTTTTATTCTTTTAAAACCTTGGCATCGGACGAATCCGTGTTGCTGAGGTTATATTTTATTTATTTTCAGGTGGCTTAAACACACAATTCCATTTTTTTTTTTTTGGTAATTGTTGGATTAACAAATATAAGGCACTCTTTCCAAATGGAGAGAAGTTTCCAGTCCAGCCTTAACAGGATTGACAAAAGACTGTAAATTCCAGTCTGACTAAATCCGTCCTGAATTTAAGTTTTAATTTAAATTTTACCACTGTAATAGAAGAAGATTCAGGAAGTTGTAACAGATTCATTAGATTTTGCTTTTCTGATCTTTCTGTTCTGCAATACGTTTCTTTAATGCAGTTCTTCTACCAACATATACTTGATGATGACAATTTACCTGAAGCACCAAAGTCCAGGTGTGTCACACACACTGTGTGTTTGCTTTCCGTGTTCTCCACATGACTCAGTTTCCCGGAGTATAATGTAGACTTTGACAAACACGTGAAACTCTCCCAGAATCCCGTGAGGGCACAAGTACAGGAATGACATTACTCATTCTTCACAGATAAGACAAACCAATCAGAATTATGGACATGGCTTTGCAGTGGAATTGTTAGTTTTAGTTTTTTCTTTAATTTGTTTAATTTGTTTGTTTTCCTTTTGTCTCATTTAAATCATCTAAAATTAATTTTGAATTGTGGGGATGGACAACTGTATAACAACTGCTAGACCTGTTTTATTATTATCTATTAAGTCACATTAGAATGATTCAGTGACAGGACTTGATGATCACTTTTAAAGCTCTCAAATCTTAGATCTTTGCATCTTCTCTCCAGAACAGTAAAATTCTCTATACTGAAATGTAAATTAAAGCGTATGTGTTATTATCGTTACTAAATGATTTACAGGTTAAGTTTAAATCTCTGGAGTTGGAGCTCTGTAATTGGCCAGCGCTCACTGCGCCTCCCTCTGCGCCATTACGCAGCGTCGTTTTCATCAGGCAGCCCGGCACCCGTCCAGTGATTCCGGTCGTGTTTCGCTATCGCAAATCCTTCATTTACTGTAGTATGACCAAGAAAACGACTCCTTTATTCTTCAAGGTGTTGTTGGAAACACACTCTCTCAAGTTTTTGCGTGGAAGTCCAAAAAGAACAAGCGTCAGGTGAGGGCTGTAGTTTCTTTGATGAGTGGGTGTCCAGCAGCTGGAACGCCTCGGTTCCAAAGGATCCTTTGGCGTTCAGGGCTGGAAGATTGTGTTGCTTTCATTTAGGCTAACTGGCATCTGTGCATATTGTGAATGTATTAGCAGCGGACCGGCAATATTACCGTCAAAACGTGACAGAAAAAGAGACTTTAAATTCACATGAGCGTTAAAATCGCAGGAGTGTGTGCCCCCTTGTGGTTAATGATCACCACGTTTTCTTTGTGCAAAAAAAAAAAAAAGTGATTCCAACATCACCCTGACGGAGCCTCGTGTGTTCAAGCAATTTACACCTAAAAAAAAAAAAAAAAACAAGGAGTAAACGGAAGGAGTAGGAAAAAACAAACAAAAGTTGCTTGGCTCTTTGAATATTCCTGACAAATTCCATTCCACAGACACTTGAGCTCCAAGAGAGTCCTGGAACCAGGAAGGCCTGAGCACATTTACCCTGTCAGCAACCCCAGACGCAGCTTCATCAACCTGGCTGCCCCCGTTAGTGCCCGCAAGATGGAATACACAGAGTGCAGGATACTGGCGTGAGTGCAGGGTCAAAGAATGTCAAACCTGGGTTTAGATTAGATGTTGAAAGGCAAAAATGCCATGAACGGTTTTGAGGCAAAGTTGGGGAGGAGGTGAAACGTTGCACCGTGCATTTGAAAACAGCCCCGCTGTGTAACCCCTGTTGATGCAGTGGTTTGCTCCTCACAGGTATACTCCAGAGCAGCTCTACACTGTGGTGGCCAGTGTGGACCAGTACCAGCAGTTTGTTCCCTGGTGCACAAAGTCTCGAGTATTTAAAGGACAAAGTGGCGACTTCCAGGCGGAGCTTGAAATTGGCTTCCCTCCCGTTGTGGAGCGGTACACCTCAGAGGTCACCATTATCCCAAACCACAAAGTCAGGGTAAGTCTCTGGAGAAGAGTGGGCTCTGAGAGTGGTGAAGCATGAGCATTCCGGCTGCTGTTAGGTCATTAGTGTAATTGAACCGTCTCATTTTTGAAACAGGCTGTGTGCACCAATGGGTCCCTCTTCCGTCAGCTGGAGACAATATGGCGATTTTCTGCTGGTGCCAGTGACCTGCAACCCTCCTGCAAAGTGCACTTCTATGTACGTGCACAAACTGATATTAAGATCTGTTGCTGCTGCGATAACATTAGGAGGCTTTAGCATCCTCTGAAAAATGTAGCCATTGAACAAGTTTAGAATATAATTAACAATGACAGATGTTGAAAATCCTGGCTCACACAATGATCAGACTCGAGAGATCAGATTATGTCTGAAGAACTGTGTTCTCGTGCACTCATGAATGGATTACTGTCTATAGGAAGTGTGGAGTTAATGCTTATTAAACTCTACATTTAGTCTTTAGCGTGGCATGCTCATTATCTGTAGGTTAAAATAGCTGTCAGGACAGGAAAAGTATTTCTGAGAGAGGTTTGGACCCGCCACCCAGCTCTGATTACTTCAGACAGCGTCTTCCACTTCAGTGGGACATAAGACATCACCACCGAAAATAAAGATGAAATCTTCCACCATTACAGTTTGAAATTTGACTTACATGCTTTTCTCTGGCTTGTGTCTTCTGCAGGTTTCCTTTGAGTTCAGGTCCCTCCTGCACTGTCATTTGACCAGCCTGTGTTTTGATGAAGTGGTCAAACAGACGGTCAGTGCCTTTGAGTCAAGGGCAGCAGTGCTTTACAACAACCAACAGGGGGCAGTCACGACGGGGTGATTCCCTGACCTTTGACGTTGGATCCTCTTGGACCTTTAGAGCACTGTTGTTGGCAAGGTTCTCTTTGGACTTGCTCATATTTTTATAAAGAAATTAAATATTAAACATTAATTTATTCACATTTATACCCATATTTATATCAACTTTAGAAATAAACACTATTTTTTCAAACAGTGTAAATATTTAGGTGATCAAATTCAGTAACATCTCAAAAGCTTTTCTTTGTACAGCATTTAAAAAATATTTTTCAGTGTAATTAAAAACTTAGACTTACCTGACTTTCTTTGTAGCCCTTACCTTGTCTTCTTGTCTTTTTTTGGTCTTCTTTCTTCCTGCACTCCCTCTGAAACCACCTGTTTTACTGAAGAATATATATTATCTCAAAATATGTTATTTGTATCTGCTGGTTAAAAGAAAAACAATCACAATTTGGACTCCAGACAGCACTGGTCAGTCAGTGTCCTTAAACCAGTCAACAGGGAGATTCCATTGGAAATGGAATGCAAAAGGTGTGTCCTGTTTTTTCCTGTCTTGCACAACACCAGATATACAGTATATAAAAGCAGACGGCCAGCGAGAGGCTGCTATTATGAAAACGCAATGAAGAAGATTGTGGTCTCGCTTGTGTTCTGCTGGTGTCTTTGTGAAGCGCAAGTTGCTGAAAATGATGGAAAGGTCGATTCGTGCTCGGGACTGCTCAGCTCCTGTTGCTCTCTCAGTTTGCTTCAAAACTTTGGAACAGTTGGGGAGAAACTCACAAACATGGCAGAAAAAATTGCAGTCTTGGAGGATAAATTGCAAAGCACAGAGAAAACTGTCCTGGAGCTGCAGAGCATCATAGGAGGTAAGAGCAAAAGTAGCGTTTGCAGGAAATACCTTATTTCGTATACGTATATTCTCTATATTTTTGTGATTTGTGGCCTTTAGGTGCACCACAGGTGGCCTTTTCTGCATCCCTTAGAGATTCTGGGTATGGAAACACAGGACCTTTCACAACAGATACTCCACTGCTGTATAAGAAAGTCTTCTCCAATGCTGGCAACTGCTACAACCCTTCGACAGGTTGAGTATCCTTCAGAGAAAAGTGCAGCGGTGTGAGAGCTAATGATGGTAAACGGCTCTTATTTCGACAGGCATTTTCACAGCAATGGTCAAAGGAATGTACTTCTTTCGGTTCTCCATGTTCAACAACCTAAATCCTGTTGCAAATTCGGTTGTAAGCCTGAGGAAGAACAGCGTACTTCTGACGTCTGTGTGGGACACCTCAGACTCTGATAGTAATGACATGGGGAGCAACGCCGTGGTCATCCCCCTCGAGGTGGGAGACAATGTATACGTGGAGCTCCAAGCAAACAGGCTGGTCTACGATGATGGCATGGGCTACAACACCTTCAGTGGTTTCCTTCTCTTCACTATGTAACTCTAGCTCAGTCCAGTCGTTCACATCTGCATGTGGAGAAGTGATTAATAAACACTATCACTCTTTGTCCAGCGCTTGTTCAATCTGTGTTATCTGAAGGTAAAGAATGTACACACACAGTATAAAATATAGGTAAAGTGTTTAATATGCGCATTTCTGCTTAACATGAAATAACATTCTGGTTAATTAAGTCTCAGAAATAAAAAGAAAGGGTTTAGCCTGTGCAGTGACTTTACTTCTGAACAGTAAGTTTGGCTGAGCAGACTGTCTCCCCGTGATTATTGGTGGCTCTACACGTGTAAACGTCACTGTCGTCCGGGCCAACTTTGGCAATAACCAGGGTACAGCGGCCGTCTTCCACGTACTCTATCTGAACTGAGGGCGATTCCACCACCGGCTCTTTTCCACGCAGCCACACCACCTCCGGGTCCGGATATCCTGCCAAAATAGATCAGATCTTTTATGTTCATGATTTTCATTTCAAGTCATCCGTCTCTCTTAAATCAGAACCCTGAGGTGTACCAGTGAGGTGACAAGAAAGACGTGCACTGGATCCTGAGGTCACTGTCTGGTCCTTTAGGCTCTGGGCGAAGTGTGGCGGCCCCTGCATCTTGTGCTCCAGAGTCTGGAGGGCATGCTCTGCTTCTGGACTAAATGGTGATTCTGAGAGAAAAGGGGAAGAAGTAGCGTGTAACTGACAGTGTGTGAACTTTACATTTTAGGCTTATCTTGAGGCGTAAAGAAATATCCGACACGTTTTACCTTCTCCAGAGCTGCTAGGAGATGCGATGCTTTCACTTTTAGACAGCAGAGCCATTCTCTTCAGGGCCAACAAGGCCTTACCCGCTTTCTATTTGACAATGAAAAAGTCAGGGAAAAAAAACCCATTTCCTTAAACGGAAGGGTAAACACGAAAACGGTATACTGAGGTGTCACCTTCCACTTTTGCCGAGCCAGAAATTTCTTCATCTTCTCCTTTGACAGATTCTTGGTCTGTAGCTCTCCAGAGTCAAACGCTGCCATCCAAGGATGAGCCAGTGCCTCTTCACAGGTCATTCTCCTCCTGGGAACCATACAGCTAGGTGATATTCAGCTGGGTACAAAAGGAAAACGTCATTGGGTAAAGTATAAAATTACCTTGTCTCCTTGATAAGCAAGGAACTGATGAAATCTTTGGCCTCCTGTGTGATCTCTTCAAAGCTTTCCTCATTAAACTCCCACTGTGCAGCTGTGACCAAGGCTAGAGTCTCCACATCATTGTCGCCCTGGAAGGGAGACTCACCACTGAGTCTGCAGAGAGAGGAAGACGACGCTTTCGTTACAATGTCGTTTGTACGTTCACCACTAGGTGGCAGTAAAGGTCAGTTTAAGACTGACGCGGAATTTTTTTTTTGCACCAAATGGAAAATACTGCATAAAATAACACTGCTAGTTATAGACCCATTCCCAATGCTTTTATGTGATGCTGAAATGTCTTCACATCGGCTACTCTAAGTTGACCTGGGTGGGTGTGAATGTGAATTGTGGTTGTCTCTGTATGTTAATCTTGCAATGAGTTGGCAACTTGTCCAGTGTGTAACCTCTGGCCTGAAGGTAGTTGTGATAAGCTTCTACCCCCTGCGACCCTGTTAAGAGAAAGCATTAGAAAATGCATGCATGCATGCATGGACTTTACTTACAAGATGTAACAGATGACCCCGATGCTCCACATATCAGTGGCTGTACACACAGGCTCATAATTAATCACCTCTGGTGCAACAAACTCTGCAGTCCCATGCATCACCTTAAGCGGTGTGGTGTTATCTGTAAAACATAATGTGCATTTAATATCAAAATGTACAACTATGGTGGAATGACAAATAAATATTCATCATGAATGGTTTCTGGGGTGCTTCATTCCACTTACCTATCTTGCTTGCTAATCCAAAATCAATGATCTTAATGAAGGTACCAGTCGTGTCAACACACACAATGTTTTCAGGTTTCAGGTCCAGATGCACAATGTTCTGCCGATGCATGAAGGTGACACCCTCTAGGATCTGCTGCATGTAGTGCACGCTGGCAGGCTCTGTGTGCTCAAAATTGTCATCCACAATGCGCTCAAATAGTTCTCCGCCTGCAATACTGCAGCCAGAATAACCACAGTAACTGGTTGTTATACTGCATTTCTTTAAATATCCAACAATTTGAAGCTTTCAGAGTGACACTCACAATTCCATGACCATGACCATTTCTGGTTTCTGATCATAGGCCGCCAGGCACTGAACCAGTTTTGGGTGGTGGAGATAGTTCATCAGCTCTATCTCTTTACGGGCAGCCTCTCTCTCCTTGGCACGTCGACCTTTGTAAAACTTACCAGCGCACACATTCCCTGTTTCTTTGTGGATTAACTTGAATACCTGGCCAAACTTTCCCCTGATGAAGAGGTACGTTATTTGTTATTTACCCGACTGGAACAAATGTCACCACAGGCATGAATCTTAATCCCCTCTGCTGGGAATTTGCTCCTTACCCACGCTAACGAGAGAAAGTCTGTCTTTAAAACAAATCATATTTATCTGAACCGCTTTCTTCTTCTGTTGTTTGCTTACATGTTTGGAAAATAGGAACATTTTCCGGACAATACTCACATTCCCAGTTTTTCCTGTGAAATATAGTGGTCATTGACTTTGTGGGAGGAGTCAATGGTGACAAAGGTGTAGCTTTGAGGGTCCTCCTCTTTCTGTGGTTTGTCTAAATCTACAAATAAAGACACAATAACTGTGACAAAAGCCTCATTCTAAACTATTAGCTTCTGTGTTATTGTCCTCAGTGTCTCACCTTTCTGCTCCATCCTAACCAGTGGTGAAACTGGTCCTGGCTGGCTTATTCCCACCTCGTTGTAGGCACTCACTCTGAAACAGTACTCCTGGTGAGCTTGCAGCGCAGACACTACATATGAGGTACTCGTACACTGATCGGTCAGCTTCCTCCAGTCTGCAGAATCAGCTCCTCCTGGGTTCTTTATCTCCACCACATAGCCCAGGACGGCACTGCCACCATCATAACAGGGCCCTGACCAGGACAGCACAAGGCTTGTGGCAGAGACGAGGGAGATCACAGGACAGGAGGCCGGGGGTTGTGGTGTTTCTGGTGGGATTACGGTGGGACAGTTGTTCAAAAAAACTGCAGTTCTACTTTAAAAAAAAACCAATCCTGCAAATACAGATGTGCATTGTCTTACCTATGACAGACAGAGTAAGCGTGTGCTGTGCGGAGCTCCTGCGGTCTCTCACTACGATCATGTAGCGACCTGCGTGCTGCGTAGTCACCTCTGTTATCACCAATGTACTGCTCAGATCTGTGGTTTCTACCCACAACTCTGGGCCATCAACAATCTGTATCAAAAGCATAATCAAAGAAGAAGAAGAAGAAGAAGAAGAAGAAGAAGAAGCTTCAGTGGTCAAAAAGTAAAAAAAAAAAAAAAAAAAAAAAACAGTTTCCTTCAAGAAACACAGATTTGTTTTCTAGTGTTTTTTGGAGCTGATAGAAATGTTCTTTTTTTTCCTTTTTTTTTTTAATATGTGCTAATAGGTGGCTGGTCCTACAGCCCCCTATAGCCACTCTCGGATTCAGCTAATTGTGAGAGAACTAGGGCAAATTGGCTGTGTAATATTGTAATAAGTCAGTCGTTTTAAAGGCGGTAAATATTTGTGCAGTCGTCAGGAATTAGAGCAAAGAGCCCATCATCACCAATCACCTTCACGTGGCAGAGAGACTTCATGCAGATGAGAGACAACATGCAAATCCACACAGAAGTGCTCTCTTAAAACTGGCACTGTGAAGCAATGAATGCAAATGGCTGCAGACAGATGTTTTCAAGTCTGGTTCAAAATGACAAGACCTGTTCTTTATTCCTGATCCAACACGAGACTATGGGAGGGCTGCCGCTGAAAGAGCACGTCACGCGTGCAGCTTGTCCCGCCTGCAGCCGGACGTGCTGCGGAGGGTTTCTAAACTGCAATGCTGGTCCTGCAAAGACAAAACAAAGTCAGTGGTGTGACTCAGAACCCAAATCCTTGCTGTGGTGTTGCTGCTCTCGAAAACACCACTGTGAGAGGAAACCAGTGGCGTTTTAGGAACAAAGATGGAGGCCAGAGAAAATGTTTGCTGGGAAACGACAACATTATCTGTTGTTTGTAGTGTACATATTTGAACTGTATTACTTTTACAGGCAGATCTTTATTATTGTAGCACACTGCAGACCAAGTGCCTCAAGTGGAAACAAACGCAAACCACAGATGACCTACCAAACACAAGTAGAACCAGTCCTTGTGTAATCAAGTGCGTTAATTAAACAATGTTACATTCTGTCACTCTTTATTTAAAGGTGCTAATGCAGTTACAAAGTATTCTTTATGTACTTAGAATAAATATCCTGAAAAGAAACAGACACAACAGCAAATATAATTTCCTGTTTTTATGCTCCACATATACCAGCCACTTTGAGAGGTAAAAATAAGATGATGGTTATGGAATTATTGCCGTCTCTCACACTGTCAGCATTCAGACACTGGACAGCAGATTTGACTAGAGAGCTCAGATAAGAAGGATTTGACTACAGTTTACCTTCTTACCACCAGGCAGCCTCATCCCAACTGTTTTTATGACATCATAGATTTTAGTCCATTAACACCTGCCCCATGACACAATTACACAACAAATCCACACCATAAAAAACTGCTTTTTGGTGCATTCATTAATACCATTCAGATCCTATTAGGGGAGGGTTTTCAGGCTCTTGGAACCCAACAAAATTAAAAAAAAAGCATAAATACAAAACATCTACCTTTGTATTTACTGATCAACATAAATGATGCAAACTTTTCCAAGAGACAAGGAAAGGACCAGAGAATCAAAGAAAAAACATTAGCGTAATAATAAATTCAATTTCTCACCCGACTCTGGGTTGGCTCGCTTCTTTGGGATGACTTCTGCAGAAACAGATGAAGTGCAGGTAGGTTTTAGTGGGTGGGAGCAGAGGTGTGGCTCGGTGCTTCTGTTCTAGGACTATTGTTCGACACTCTCCCCTAGATGGTGCTCACTTGGGACTTGGAAGCTTTACTGGGTGTAGCACAAGACTGTATTGCTATAGATGCTCATAATGGCCGAGCGTTTTACATGTGTGGCAGCCAATAGCAGAGACAGGAAATGATCAATGGCTTTCTTTTAAATGTAAAATTCTATCCGAGATTCAACAATAGCAAACGACATTGCTGACTTGTACATGCTTCGATACTGCTTTGTCCTATAAATATACTCTGTATTTACGTGTTCAATGACTCATCATCTCTTTACCTTTGAGAGCTAAATCCAGCTTGTCAGAGAATGCAGCAGAGGTGCCAGCTCCTCTGGAGCTCTGTTGCCCATTTGTGGGAGACTGCAAAGTTCTCCCAGTTCCCAAGATGCTCTTGGGTGCAGACGTGGTGGCACTTGAGACTTTTGACTTGAGACTTTTTAGACCATGCATAGTTTCAAAGTCTGCAGTGTGCAGCAAAAAGGAACAGGAAACAGATCACAGATCATGAGAAATAACCAATCATTACAGAACATAAGCCCTTGGCTGTTTATCATTTAAGTTTCATATTTGCCAATTAGATACAATCAGATAAAATAAGCGAGTGTACCCATGTTTATCCCATTTATGAGTCTGTGTAGTTTTCTACTCATTTAATTTTTTGGCTCTACTCTTCTTTGCAAATGCAGTCATTATCAGAGTTCCAGGGGTTCGGGTACAAACAGCCCTGCTTCGCGTCATTGTTTTACGAGACAAAGAATGTTTTGTTACCTTGTAATTTTCATGTGGACTAAATAAGAGTGTCCTCAAGGATTCCCTTTTATTTTACTCTATTGAAGCCCCCTGGACCTGCTGCAGAGAAGCGCCTTCATAGCATTAAAGTGCTACTGAGTCTTGCTGTGGGGAACACCGTATTTATACAAGCTTGTATGTTGTACAATTTCATGTGGGATTTTTTTTTTCTCTCATGAAGATTTCCTAAAAAATCTGTGCTCCAGTATGAGACACAGAAAAACAAATCTGCAGGAATGCCTTCCAACAACTGACCTCTGACAAACACGGCAGCGCAGCAGGATGTTTTCCCTGCACGGTTTTCTATCAAGCAGGTGTAGGCCCCAGCATCCTCTGGCAATGACTCCTTCACCACAAAGCTCACCTCTCTACCGTCAAAGGAGGCTTTCCCAAAGAGAGCCACTTCGCCTGCCGGTGGGAACAACCAAAGGAACTTGAAACCGGCAGAACAAATGCAACGTGTAGGAACAATGATGAGAAAGAATATTGGATCAGTTACTGGAAAAATGAGCCTCTTGACGTCTGAATGCAATTTTGTTTCTGCAAATATTGCTTAAACTGCTCCAGATATTGTGCCTAAATATAGTACATATTCATATTCATATTTTTTGGTAATTGGAAATGGAAAAAAAGAACATGGTGCACCATGTTTATTTTAAATACATGTATGAATATGTGTTTTTAAAGCTCCTTCTTTAATAACAAGCAAGTGATTTAAAGTAAACAGTTCCAGCTCACCATTATGCAACCAGCACACGTTGACCGGCTGGCTTCCTGTGATAATTGCCCGCAGCGTGATGTCACTTCCCTCATCCACATGGCAGTCTCGCAGAGGCTCTATGAAGGCGGGTGGTTCCACACTTTTGCGGGAGGAGAGTGGAGAAAACCCTGAAAGAGAAAACAGAGGTGAAACACAAGAGCAACAGATGCATTATTATGTCTCTGTCACTCAGTCAACGACTTCACTGCAGCTAAAACCATATTTTCTTGCAGCTAAAACCATATTTTCTTGCAGCTAAAACTATATTTTCTTGTGTCGTGTGTTGTTACAGGCATCAGCCTGACTTGAAATACCTGAATAACTCACAGAAGAGGTGCTGCAGACAACCTCTCATTTACCAAAGCAATTCTCACCTTTTTTCTCACCCATTCTGATACAATGTCACATGATAATTGATCGCTGCTGCAGTCTTATACAAAAGCTCCACCATTTACTGAATTCAGAGCAGTACTCAGTTGCATGGAGTGAATTTGGGGTAGAACACTTTAAATTTACATTTATGGTTAACAAAAAAAAAACCCTGTATTTGTGCCAGTTTAACACCCTCCTTTCACCACTTACCAGTGTTAGAATGTTTCTTGGAAGTCCAAATGTCAACAGGTTCTGGTCCGTTCCGTGCTGGTGCTAATGCACTGGGTGGCTTGAGTTGTATCCTGAAGGTCGATACATAACACTGTTTGCTGCCATTACTGCTCATTTTGCTCTGAGTATACCTCCTTGGACTGTGAGCGAAACAGCAACAGTAAATTTAGACCATAATTTCCTACACTGGTTATCACACTTCCCCTCTTTGCTGCTTTTGAATCAGCTTCTGCATCCTGATCTCTCTAGTCTGGTTCACTCTAAGTAGTGCACTTCTGCCCCAAACATCACACTTCTCTGAACATGTTTCAGTCCGCTTTCTCACCCTCCCCTGGCCTGAACTAACCCCACCTACACCTTACAAATCTGCTTTCGTCCTGCAGGCAGAACATCTCCTTATCTCTCCAACATCAGCGTCCCTCCCACTCAAATCTTTTCTTTATTTTACATGACTAAAGGGCACACATTACAAATGTAAATGTACAAAAAGAAAAAGGAATTGTGAGAAGAAAGTGTTTGCTTATCGTAACACCCAGCCAAAGGTCACACTATCTCATGTTTATTGATTTCTGAGTTTGTACTTTAACTAGTCAATGACACAACTGAACTTTGCGTTACTGAAATCTCAAAGGTTCATTTCATGCCTGTGGATTGTAAAAGTTGCAGTTGTGAACGACAGACAAAAAGGCACAACGTGCACTGGCTCTGACAGAGCATCCCAGCACACACAGGCTGAACATCTCCCGAGGGTTAGGGTTAGCATTATTTCTATAGTAGCTATTGCCATGGCAACTAGATGTGCTTAATGCTAATTATTGTCCTTAGGAACAGTGGAGACTACGGTTCAAGAGCTCTCACAAGCTTAATTACAAAGAATGACATGGAAAATACGGATCAATCTGTTGTGATCAGAGAACACAACAAAAGCCTCCTGAGGTCACTGATTTTTTTATTCATTACATTAAATCAGATACAAGATTAAGATTTTTAAATCTCCTGTAAAGGAAAAAAAAAAATCACACACACAGAATATACCGAACAGTGCCATGAAGGTTGTAACACACCCCACATGGTTACGGAAATTAATCACTGTTCTGAGAACAGATGAAAATCTTGATTGTTATTTATTTATTTATTTGCAGCTTAGTCATGGTCTCTTTATATTCATTGTATTTCTATGGTTGTGTTTGGGGGAGGTGGACATGCTGCATGTCTTTTGGGGATTATCACACCGCTGCAGGTTCCAACATGCAAGTAATTGACTGAAAAGAACCACAGAGTAATTTGTGAGGAACCTGCAATGAAACCTTAGTGTAACTTTATCAATTGTGATTGACTGAATGTCTGATACAGTCTGACCCTAACCAGTCTCTGAATCTGCAGAACGGCTCACTAAGAGGAAAAATATTTTTTTAATCCCCACTGAGCTTGAAAATGAATGTAATTAAATTACAGGGAAAATGCACACAAAAGGACGGACCTGGTAGGTGACTCATTATTGTGTTTTATAGTCATTTGCGTGAGCTAAGTGAGAGCTTGGAATGACAGATGTAACGAAACTAAAAGAAAACCATCCACAAGGCTCCTCTTATCTGCAAAGCTGGAATAGATGTTGACTGGAGATAGTCTCAGCACACAAAAGAGAAACAATTCGTGTCTGCGGAAAGGCATGCATGGACGTCTCGTCAGCGTAGGTGATGCATAGTTAATGAATAAAGTATTGTCAAGCTTTCCTGGTCATGAGGTAAACCATTGGTCTAATTTCATGGTTTTATGTATAGTTACACCTAATTTGTTTTCCAGGCTTTGGGTTTCTGTAAAGTGCCTAGACATCTGTAGTAGCAGCTGCTATATAAATAAATAATAAATAAATAAAAGCGCACTGAAATAAATTTACTTCGACTTGATATTATTCTCACCACCAGAGGTAAAAGTGATGTTGATTAAAAAAAAAAAGAAAAAAAGTTCCTCTTGTACGAAAAAGAAGACAATAGCGCCATCTTGAGGCCAATTGTGTAAACGCGTCCACAGCGTTGGAGGAGTTCATATGTCAGAACAGGTCAAAAACCCTCATACCATCATAAAAAAATAAAAATAGGGGGACATTTTCACCCCAGTGTTGTATATATGCACCCTTAACTGACCACTGTGTCCTCTGACTCCCCAGATTCTCTGAAATTGTGGAATAATTGCCTGTAAATTTCATTCATCATTATTAAAAATCAATTACACAATTACATTCTTAGACAATTAGGACCTGAACTTGAAGTTTAAAATAGGTGAAGAGGTCTCTCTATGGTTTTGTCCTATTCTTAAGTGCCTCAGTAAATCAAACGTGTACATGTGCGACGTATCCTGCTGAACGTGTTGTGCAAAGGTCTCATTATTATTATTTGCTCTGCTGATTTAACACATTGACCGTGACGATCTGACCCAGCAGACTCTGGTTTTTCAGAGTAAGTGCTGCAGCCCAATTAAAGCCAGAAGGCCAAAAGATCTGCATGATGAACTGACTATTTCTAAAAACTTTACCTACATTATTAATTTAACTCATCTCCATTAGTCATTTGTAAATTTATAGTGAGATTCATGCGGATCTGCTCAAACAATCTGAATAAAAATTACAGTTTTCTCTTCATGAGTTTTTTTACTCCCACCTTTGCAGGGAAGTCCTCCACCTCCTTGTTGCTGGTGACGGCCCACATGGAAGTGATCATGCTGTAGAGAGGCTGAAATTACAGAGAAAATGTACAGATCTGCAGCCCTCCTTTAACCACTCAATTTTTCATCGAGCTTTGCACATATTCAGCCAAGTTAGCACACGCTCGCGCACACACACACACACACACACACACACACACACACACAAATGCAAGCCGTATATTTCCACTGGAACAAGGCTGCTGTGTGTCTTTCCTCTTCCAGGCTGCAGTAGGATGGAGCCGAGGCAGTAAATTCCTCAAACTGTAAGAGTGTCTCTATTAAATTGCGGGGCCGGCTCTCACCAAAGCAGAAACCATTCAATAAGTTATCGTCCAAGCCGGAGGCCTTGCTGGCGCCCGTGGGAGGGGAGCTGAAATCACAGATGGCAATAAAGCTACCTAACTTTGCTCATTATACAATACAATAGTTTTGCATTTGCTGGCCAGTGGAGCTGATTAAGATCCAATTAATTCATTCCATTACATGCTTTCAAACATTAGAACTTCGAACCTGTTAGACTTGAACAGGAAACATGACTAATAATGGAAATTAATTCATTAAATTATGTCTAAAAACGTAGCTCTGCCAAAATTTGTAGTGCATTTTAGAATGTTAAGAGATGCATTTATAAGAAGTATGAAAACAATGACATTATCATATCCCGGGTCCGTAAACCCAAAGTGTTTGGAATGTCATTGTTGTACACATGCATATTAACACTCCTTCACGCCAACCTATTATTATCCCAGGCATGCTGCAAGCTCCCAAAATATCTGCCATGCAGCTGTCAGCACCTCTCTGCGCAGCAGCTGGAAAGGCTTTGATGCATTTCCTCAATGTCTTTCCGGCCATGGCCAGAACACCCTTTCCCTGAAGGGCAGAGAGAGAGAGAGAGAGAGAGAGAGAGAGAGAGAGAGAAATCTGAAACAATACAGTCATTCTCCAATTTGTGGATTTTGTCTTGTCAATGAAAGATCGAAAAAAATACTTGACAAATGGTCTTCAAGAGTGAAAAGGAACTGAAAAGAACTGAGAGCTTTAATGCTGTCTTTAGCAGTGGTATAAAACCTATTTTTAGGGATGGTTAAAAAAAAAGTCAAGAGTCTTTAAGCACTCACAAGATCAAATAGTTAAAAAAAGATGAATGAGTCCTTCAGTTAAAAGGCAATGAGGAGGAACAATTTTTAGGGGACGTAGAATAAATGAAGAAAAATATTGTTATTGGAGGAATTGAAAAGCAATGGCCGCAAGAGGAGGAACGTGTAATCCGTGTTGAGACAACAAAAGACAGCTATAACTCCAGCTCCGAACAATCTCCAACGTTTCCTATGGTTGGGAAAATATATGACTGCACCTAATGAGATCTTGAATTCATGCCTAGGACTGATTAAAAGCAGTCTTCGTAGGTGTCTGAGTATTCTGTTGTTTTTGTTGCCCATCTGTCATAGATCAGCTGTGCCTCATACAGTCTGGGGCTCTACAACAGCAGCACGTCTTCTGTCTTAACAAGACAAAGTGAGACAGGTCAAAGAAGTGTTCCAGTCAGGGCGACACCTTAACATCAACCAGAGGAGGTATTCCGTCTTACCCGCAGTCTTTGGCTTGTCGCTTCTTGCCTTTGGGCAAGCAGGAAATGGCTGCATGCAAGACTCAGATCTGAGATCAGCAGCATGAAAGGTAGCTGCCAGTGAAAACCTGGGTGTTAGAAAACATTTTAGCATTGCTTGTGAATGTCTTCAACGCGACATTACAACTTTGCAGAGTCTGTGTTAAAACTATACCTCCCCACATTTATCCCCCCTTTGCTTTATATCTGTACATCTGGTTCTGCTTAATTTTGCTTTGTTCTGGAATCTGAACTCAGTACAAAATCACAATCGCGTCTCCTTTCATTTCGATTCTCCTTTCCCCCCATCTGTGGATCTCTCCTGAGGAAAGAAAAAGGGAAGCAGACACACATTTTTCCATCATGTGATCCAACCCCCCCACCTTTCTATAAACCCTGAAACAATCACACTCTTTACCGCAGACAGTCCACCCCATGCTTCTTGTCTTCGTTTTCTCACTCTTTATTCGTTGCTGTGCTTCAGTGCAAAGCCAAACAAGCCAGCCATTAAGATGAGTTAAGCGCAGGAAGTGGGCCTTCGGGCCGGGCAGCGCTGTTTACAAGGAGCTAGTCAGGTTTCAGCAGCGCTTTGATGTGAGCAGCACACAGGAGACCGTCTGTCACTAGGCAAAGGCCCAGCACCGCTCCACTGACTCGCTCACTCACATTCCCCCCATTCATTTGGGCAGAGAGAAGCAAGGAGGGTGAAGACAGAGGGGGGGGTGTAGATTTATGGTTCCCCCATCTGAGTATCTGTTTCTACCTTTAATCATGCTTGCCTGTCTGTTATTACAACCTTTCTTTATTCCACCACAGATAAAGGCACGAAAGACAAAACGGAACTTGTCTAACAGGTCAGGAGATAAGAGACATCCCTGGATGGTTGGTCTCCGCTCCTCAGCTCCTCATTCCTGGCCTCCTCACATTAAACTGGGCCATGGTGTTATTGTTCTGTATGTGCGTGCAAATCCTAAAAGAAATGCCTGATTCAAGCCCGGATCCTCTGCTGTGAGGCCAGAGGATCAGTTTTCCCCCCAACACACCCATTTGCTTGACATCACTGCAGAAAAGGTTCAGTTTCAGCCAGGCATGGCCAGGGGGATTCCAGTGTGTGCACAGCGGTGCACGGTCCCAGCGAAGTAATGTTACAGCAAAGATGAACACTTTTGTTTTCCCTTCAGCACACAGGCAGGAGGGGGAGCTTTGGGACGCCTGTGAAATAGCGCAGGCTTGCTGTGTGCCTCATTTTCATCTAACAGTAAAGTTTTTTGTTAGCATTTGAAACCCTTCTGTGACATTATTGTGGGATGGCCCCATCTTATAGAATGATAGACACATCTTGGAATGCACTGGTGTAAAGGATGCATGCTTTCCACGATGACTAGATTAGTGTAAAATCTCTTAGTTTACAAAAAGTTTACATTGGCAATAATCCTTTACAGTCACCAGCCAGCCTGCAACAACAGATCACACTCAGAAAACACTACTCAACTTAAATATGTCGGAATGTCATTTAATAGTAGAAAAAAGTTGAACTTAAGGAGCAAGAACTCTAAATAGTTTGAACCTTGAACAAAACATTTCATATCAAACATTTGATTTTGAGATTTTCTACCTGTAGCTCAATGAAAAAGCTCCTTTGACATCCATAAAAACAAAACTGAAATGTGGACACTATTTTAATTCATAAAAATGGAATTAAACATTGTAACCAGCGAGTAATAAATTTGATGCACCACTAGATCTACATTAAATGGCACGTTTACAATGCAAAGGTAAAGCCAATACACTGGAAGACAAGGAAAGTTTGCTATTGTCTTTAAATACAAATATAGAATTTAATGTTTTTACAAAACCTATTTACACATTAAATTGTGACAGGTATGCAAAGGGAACAAACTGCTTTTTTGTGTGGATAATATCCCCACTCTGTAGGCTCTGGGCTGCAGCATCCTCACTCCCTCTCAGAGGAGTCAAAGTGGAGAAGAGCGTTTCGCAGAAGGTGTTTAAAGCCATAGGTGTCATTTGTTCAGTCTTTGCTTATCCAGCTTGACCTTTTGTCAAAGTTGACCTTGTTTGACATTCGAATGTGGTTTTAAAGCTGAGGCATATACGAATGCTAAAAGAACATACTCTACCGCTTCCTGTGCTACTTACCTATTACATCACAATAGGTAGTAATGCACAGATTAGTCCCAGCAGTAACCTACACAGTGGTCTCTCCGTGCTTCCCGTACGTCAGCCTGGTGTAGAATTTATGCCAAGAATGCAAAGTCTTTCCAGACCAGATCCAGAAACCAGAGGTGATACCCACTATCAGAGTCATCAGATACTTGATCATGTAGACGGTGAAGTCTGGAGTCATTCGGGGCCCGGTCTGAGTCGGGCAGGGAATGGCAAAGGCCCTGCAGTTTTGGCTGAACCAGCTTCGCTCCCAGTGCGTGCGGAAGGCCTGCTCATAGAAGAAGCAGGCGATAACGATGGTGGCAGGGACAGTGTAGAGAACGCTGAATACCCCGATTCGCACCATAAGCCGCTCCAGCTTCTCTGTCTTAGTGCCGTCGTGCTTCATGATAGTGCGGATTCGGAACAGTGACACAAACCCGGCAAGCAAAAAGGAGGTACCGATGAAGAGATAGATGAAGAGTGGGGCCAACACAAAGCCTCTCAGAGGGTCCAGGTTACTGAGGCTGACGAAGCAGACGCCACTGAGCACATCCCCTTCGATCTGCCCCATGGCCAGGATGCTGATGGTCTTCACAGCTGGCACTGCCCAGGCTGCCAGGTGGAAATACTGAGAGTTAGCCTCAATAGCTTCGTGGCCCCACTTCATACCTGCAGCCAGGAACCAGGTGAGGGACAGGATGACCCACCAGATGGAGCTGGCCATGCTGAAGAAATACAGCATCATGAAGAGGATAGTACAGCCTTCCTTTTTGGTGCCTTGGACGAGAGTTTTGTAGTTTTCTGGGTTGAAACTGTCGTTGCACACCACAGTGTCCCCCAGGAAGTACCCAGCTATGTATGCTATGGAAACCATAGTGTAGCAGCCTGACAGAAAGATGATGGGTCTCTCGGGGTATCTGAAGCGCTGCATATCAACTAAATATGTGGTTACCGTGAATAATGTGGATGCGCAGCAAAGGACAGACCATACGAGAATCCATATGCGAGAAAAATGAATCTCTTTGTCAGTGAAAAACATGCTACCGCCTCTTCTTGATGGCTCACAGGGAGCTGCACAATCCTTCTCATCTAAAAACTTATAATTTAGATGTGGGGGCACTTTCAGAGCAGGCGGGCATCTGAAAGGACCATTGGGTGGAAAGGGTAAGTCGTTGGTACCGGGGCCAGGCATAATGGGCGGTACGGTGGCTGCGGTGGAGTCGTTCTGTCCCACACAGATTTGTCCATCTCCCTGCACAGGGAAGTTTTCACAGCGCAGTCGCTCCGGCCACTGAAAGCCAAACTTGTTCATGAGAGCCTCGCAGCCCTGCTTAGCTCTCTCACAGATTGACCTACATGGAGGAATAGCTTTCTCCAGAACAGTGCACACAGGCGCATACATGGAACACAGAAAGAATTTCAGCTCCGGAGAGCATTGCACCTTTACTAAAGGGTAAAACTGATGTACCTCAAGCCCCGCGTCCTCCTGGTTGTAATGACCAACTAAATTCGGCATAATTGTCTGGTTATACGCTATATCCGTGCACAGAGGAATTGAAATCTGCTGACAAAATCCATGATCCGGGACGACTATTCCATTGTCTCCGTGGTACTGGGCTGTTACCAGCAGAGGCAGCAGGAATGCAACAATCCACGTCTTGCAAAAACTCATCTTCCTAAGTTTGAGACTACAACTTTGGCCCAAGAAACTTGCTTTAAATGTATGCGTCATCGGCTTTAGCAACAGTTACTGAGAAAAGTAACTGATATTGTGCTAAAGAAAATCTGTCCTCTTTGAGGCTTCGCTTTGGAAAAATGCAGACTGACTTTTTTTCCCGTTTGGCTCAAGTCTCCCTCGCAGCTGTTAAGGCAGCAATAGAAAGAACCCCGAGTTCCGGTATTTTTCTTTCAAAATAATATCTCTCTTACTACTGTAGAAGAAGAAACTAAAGGTTCACATTATAATGGTCCAAACAGCTATTATCTATCATCAGTTTTTTTTAAATAAAGTCTTATTTTGCAATGTAGACAAAAACGAGTTAATTTATACAATTAAATTGATTAAATACAATATAATATACATGTGTGGATACTTATTAGACCAACTATAGCAGCATAATAACACTGAATCAAATTCAAAGAAAATGTTATCCAGACTTCACAAAAGGCGACCGTCTATGTAGTTAATTTGTGAAATTGTACTATTATTGTTAAGAATTAAAGAGGAATATCACCTTTGTACTCATTGTAACATTGTTAACTTGACTACACCTGAATAGTTTACGTGCCCCAATACCAGTTTTTAAACAGTCATCATGGATTCACACGTGCAATAATTGTATTTCTTATGAAAAAATTAAAATTAAATTAAAAGAAAAAGATGGATTAAATCAGTCGATTTGTGAAACACGCAGATTTACCTATGTATGTAGAAATTTTAACAATAACGAACTAAAATATGTGTATAATCAATGGATAGCACTGTGATCAGATTACTGTGTCTGATTATTTTGAAAATCTTTGTTATATTATGAGATATGTAGGAATTTTAGAGTTAATTATTCATGTAATTTCAAGTAATTTACATTTCGACTACAACTACAGTATGTTTAGACTATTTTGTTAAAATATAAATATACATTTATATATAAATATATACATTTAATCCATAAAAACTCATTTTTCCATCCAGCTACTTGAATAATGACCCGATCTGTTCGACACCACGGCCTGAATTTGAAGGGGGCGTGACATCACGTGTCACTACGCTCTCAGACCTCCTGCTCGACGTTTAATTGGATCCAAAATAGAATTGGTCAGGCTCAGCCAATAAAAAATCGGGTCTCCGGAGGTCAACAATGACCATCTGCGGGTAGGAGCGGGGGGCACGAGAACACTCCGACTCTCAACCGTAATCTTAAAAGTTGAAGGAAAAAAAAATAAAAAAATCAAAAGAGTAATCTGATGCTTGCTTTTTCTTAATAGTCAAGTAGGTAACAAATGTATTTTAATCGCGGTAGATTTAAGTTAGACCTTTCATTTTCGTATGATGTTACTAGCTGTTTTGAAAGGAGCGAAAGTTAATTATCCAAAGTATCTGAAGCTAGCTTAAACTAGTAACCTGAAAGGCTAATATATCTAACTAATTCCAGCAGTCGACAACAACAAACTATCGTATGTTCGAAATATAAGTTTATAGGATGTATTAACAATGTATTTTGTCTGTTTCCAGGAGAGTGATGCAGTAACTTTAGACTGTAAGGGAGTACATAATGGATGTTGACAGGCATCAGAGTTCGTTAGCAACGTTCCAGCCTCACGTAAGTTTTAACATAATTTGTCCTATTTATCATGAAAAAAAAAAAAAAAAAAAAAAACAGTAAAGATGACAATTGCATTTTAAGCTGTTGATTCATTTATTAGCATAAGCCATCTTTAATTTCAATAGTTGTGTGGTTTACATAATTTTAAAAAGTTTAATAGGCCTTTAGTAGCAGCTAAAGTTGGAAGTTACTAAATTATCATTAAAAATCATCCAAGCATAAATAGTTTATACCAGCTAAAGCTATCTATACTATTTTAAGTCATAATATAATAAGAAAAATATTCAGTCAGTAATTATTATTCAGTGTTGCAATCATTAGGAAAATTTGACTTATTTGTGCAGTTAACTCACAGTCCAGCGCAATCACTTCACTGAAATTATTTCAGAGAATTTATTAATACATTCACAAAAATTATTTAAATATTTTGTTCTAGGCCAGCGTGAAGTTCAGTACTGAAAACAATGGAAGTGGGTTGTGGCCTTTTTGCATGCCCGGTGCCTCAGTCCAGAAACAGGACACAGCATCCTACATGTCATGGTCCACCGGTGCTGAGGATGGACCTTACTGCCTCATCAGTGGAGTGCAGAATGGCTGGATACGCAGGTATTTCATATTAACCATGTGAAGGACAAGATTCTGATTATTCAGTTTTTTTTTCAGTTTTCTCTTCACCCAGTTTTATCTGGGTAGCTTTTTTTCAGCCACATAGTTCAGTAAATGTCAGAGATTTTGAAAAAAAGGGGCAATTTGTTTGCTTTACAGGAAACCCACTAATGTAACTGATAGTGATGGAGAGACTGATCTGCAGGGTCTAGTGTCAAATATTTTGGATGAAGCAGTATCACAGAATGGTTACAATGAAAGGTACGGCATTAATGTTTTCATTTTAGGTGGGGTAGTTCAAATGGTATGTAAAAAGCTCAGGCATTAATGTTTACACCACGGATCCATTTTTAGGGCTCTACCTGCAAGTAATTCCATCTGGTCTCCAAAGTCAGTGAGTGACGAACTACAACAGGGTTTTCAATCCCCGAGTAAAACCCAGCATATCGCTGCCTTTCGCCCAAACTGTGCATCCTCTGTGGCGTCAAATGCAGCGAACACAGATGATAAAGATGTTTTTCAGCAGCCCAAAGAGCCTGTTATGAGTCAGCAATGGATTTTTAATATACCGAAGGCAGACAAGGACTACTTGACCTACTGCCCTACCAAACTGCCACCAGGTCTACCAGTGCCGAACACTAACAATGCTTACCAGTCTCAGATGCAGAAAGAAAGACATGACAGCACAACAGTTAACGAAAAGAGAGGGAATAAAAATTACTTGGATAGCTTTCTTGACCTCAGTAATGCTTTTAACCTTCAAAGTGAAGCAACCACCCCGTACTTTCATTCTCACTCCGAAGATAACATTTATAACAGTGTAAAGCCAGTCAGCAAAGAGCAGTATGATTCACAGGATCCCAGCCAACTGGTCACTGGTTTTCAGTCCTTCATGGCTAGTGAGCATGATGTCTCATTTCATGGGAATTTTGCTGATGTCTACAGGGAGACACAGATCAGACACGATGAGGACTGGCTGGGTGAACACTGGAAATTCCCTAGTCCATCAATGCCAACACATATCACTGCAGTACAAACAATGAAAGAGCGGGTGGCAGTGCAAATAGAGAGAAATGGAGCAATGAGGAATGAAATGGTTAATTGTGAAGGCATTCAAAATCTGCATGGTTTCAGTACTCAAAACACGGAACCCTTCCAGCAGCCAAAGATGTTTTCTGGCTCTGTCAGCCTCGCTAACCACTACCAAACCAAGATGACCATGCAAAAAAAGAACGATTTACTTCCCTTTAACGTGAAAAATAATGAGTGCTTAAATCAGCAGGAGCACATCCAGAGAAAAATCAAGTCACAGATGGAAAAGGAGAAGAAGAGGATGTCTGGTATCCATGGAGAAAACCTCTATACAAGCCACATAGCCAACTGCAGCACAAAAGGGCGAGAGAAGAACCAACAAAACCTGGACCACTTTGAAATCATGCAGTCACAGAGGTTTGGTGGCGAAAACGGCAGGGGCAGTGCAAAGAGCGGACAACAGTCGGTGTCTTGTGTGTATCCGGTGAATGACCCCAAGAGGCACTGGAGCATGAACTCCTCTAATTACCACTCAAGGTCCACACTGTCCTATGGAAATCCTGATCCCAGTGTCTCTATGGGGAATATGATGTCAGCTAATGAATTTACAACTCTCAAAGCTGTTGTTAATGATCTGATGACCCAAAGAGGAGATCCTACTTATCATGGACTGACCTCTGCCATGACTTCAGTAATGATGGATGATGTGCCCGTGGTTCAGCTTTACCTCTACCTAGATGAGTGTTCTAACCAGTTGAAGTGTTTGGAGAAAGAGAGAAAAAAGGTATGCTCTTACATCTAGTTTTGTATCAGAGATCTGAAATATTTGACTGTAATCAACAACAACTCACCTGTTAAGATATTTATGTGGACATTTTAAATTGTTCCACTCAACGGGTTTGGTATTTTGAATCATTAGTTGTTGTTCTGCTCCAGACAGAGACCATTCTAACCAAGTCAAGTCAAGGAGGAAAGACCATAGCCAATACCAGCACTTTTCTACCCAAAATACCACCAAATCCCACAACAATTGACCACCTCATAGTTAGTCAGATGAAAGAACAAGCAAAGGTAAGACATGGTCCCACACTGCCATCTCCAGACCAGTTTCTTTACAGCAATATTGACACGTACCTTAAGCGATTTTTACAGTTCAGTGTGGAACAATCTGTAATTTTGTTGGGGAATAAAAAAATAATAATTTTAATGCAGACCTTTAGGGCACCTGATCCTTGTTGGCAACGTAAATGATGTTCAACGTGTGGTATCCAATCTGTAATGTTGCAGGTGGCGAGTGTTCTGCATAGAATGGAGTCTTTAAACAGCTTCCTTCATAGCAACATCCACACAGCACTGAAAAAGCACTATCTGGCCATTAGTGTCACAGAGGCCAGACGCAAAGAAGACATTGCCATCGTGTCTAAACAACAGCAACCCAAAGATTATTTTGCTGATTACAAAGGTAGCTCATTGCAACTGTAGTTCCTTTTCCACTTTCTGCCTTGTGTAACGTACCTCTGCTCCTTAGACACCCTGCTGATGGTCATGGCGTTGAAGGACCTTGCTGCCACCACAAGGAGACTCCGCACTGCGCTGTGGTGTGCTCTTCAGATGGTACTTCCAAAACCAGTCAGGAGCCAGGATCAGGCCACAGGCACGGCGAGATGCCCCTCTCCTTACGAAGGAGGTTCTTTTAAATTATAATTTAACAACAAAACCTTTACACCGTATTCCCTGAATTTCAGAAATATCCATCCACGGTAATGAAATTGACAGTCTCTAGTGACATATGACAGTTGCAGTTTTAATCTTGTGGATAGTATTTTCTTTTGACGTCCAGAGGCTTTGAGTAGCAGAAATTTGCTGTTTCAGAAGTGCATGAAATATGATTGATCCTGCAATATCTAAATTTCATTTCATCGAATTAGTGTCAGTTCTAAAGTAACATGTAACTTTGTCTATCACTGTTATATTTAAGACACTATTTATGAGGAAGATTTCAGTGAATTCTTCCATTGTTTTACTTATTTATTAAAATGTAATGGAACCATCGTTCTGGGTATTCCCCCGAGACAAATTTAAAAATTAGGAAGCAGTTTTAAATCTAAGTTAACATTTCTTAATGTAATAATTTAGTTCCCCCCCCCCCCCCCCCCATGCAACCTTGACATTGAATTAGAAAAATTGATATTCCAAATTTTGATAAAGTTTTAACTCAATATAAAATAAACTTCTGGCAAAATGTTTTAAAATAAATATCAATAACAATTTCCGTTAGAACCATTATAATTATCTGTAAGACAGGTTTAATGTAAAAAAGTGATTTTAGAATTCTTGTTGTAATGTTCTTGAAATGGAAGGATTTTGCTTTCTGAAATGTTCAAATTAATAGCCAATTATCTTTTACCCCAACCTTATAATTTTCATTTGTTCAAAAGTTCTAATTTTAAGATAAAATAATTGAGTTTTACAATTTTGCAGTTATCTATTAATCCTATCAGTCAGGGTTTTTTCGAGTGTCCGCACAGGTATGACATCAGTGCTGGTAACAGGAAGCTGTCCAGCAGTTCTGTTCGACATCGTTCTGTTCAACTTATGCCCTGTAAATTGCAGCATTGTTCCATTTAACTTGACGTTCATGCAGTTATGTCATGTTAGATGTTTTCTTTACAGTAAATCTAAAAATAAAACTAATCTGCACTTCATTAAGTTTTAAAAAGATTATTTACAAGGAGGCATGGATGTTTAATTCTGTGTATGTGAGGTAATTACTGCTTCATTGGCCATTTTTTTAAAATTCTGAACTTGGTATTTATTGCAATCAAGGCAAAAGCTTTGGGATGAACATTTGCCTTTAATTGGGTGTGCAAAAAAAATATGAAACCATAAAAAACCCAATTGTGCTTCATAAAAATACTGTGATATTTCAAGGTGAAAGTGTTGAAGCCTGATTGGCAATGTACCATAACAACGGTTGACTTGTTGCTACATGACTGAGATCTGAGTAAAACTGTGTGTATCTGCTCAAACAGACAAAACCAACAAACAGAAAAAGAAACTGCCCAGTTCATTGTCCTTTACTCGTTATTTGTCAGATGAACAGGTTAGCATAGTGACGGTGTAGATGAGGTTTTGCTAAAACAGTCTGACGGGTATTCTTCTCTTGTAGCAAAATAATCTTTACAATGAAAGTGTCCTGCCTCCCCATTTATCTTTTTCGTTCACCCTTTTGTGTTCGTTTCTTCTCCTTCTCCTTTCTGTCTTGTTTGGCTAGTTTGTCCTTCTCCCGCTGCATCTTGTCCATTTCCTTCTTCTTCTGTGCATCTTCACGTGCTTGGATGCGTTTTTGCTTGACTCTGTTCAACACCTCTTCCACGTTGGTGTTCTTGAACAGGGCTGGGACTCTCAGTAAAGGGCAGCTGGATGAAAGCAACCATACTGACCTAATTTGATCAAATATACATTTTCACCACTGAAAACTTGAGAATAATGATATCGTTACTTAAATATAAGTCACATTGCAAAACCACCACAGTCCACGATAATCTCTGAGTGTTAAAGCCTGAGAAAGGATACAGTTTTCACTCCCAGGGAACTTATTTCCACCTGCGTACTCCTCTTCTTCAGCTTCAGTGCTTTTGTTAAGGAAAATTTCCATGCATTTTGCAAGAAACTATTTTTTTTAATTGCAGTTTACCTAAAATGACAATACCAAGGATATTCCTCTTCATCCGTTACGTTACCGTACTGCGCAAGGACTGCTTCTTTTCCTTTCTTTGATTCCACAGACGCCTTCTGTTTCACCACAATCTGGGCTTGCTTCTCTATCATACTGGCAATGGCCTGGACCTCAGCTACAAAGGAACCATACAACAAAGCATACAAAAACATTAAACACCTTGTAGTAAAGTATGATTTTACCTTATGTGTATGGATTTATATTTGTTTAATATAGTATAGTGACCAGTTATTGATTAAAAAAAAAGACAATATTACAATGAGGTTGTGGATAAAGTTAAATACCATCATCAGTCTCTCTTTTGGCAGCTGATTGGCAGTTCCAGTCTGTCCACCGTTTGATGATCTGTTTGCAGACATCTTCCACAGTGTCCTCATCCTGCACATAAAATATAAATAATCATGGTCAAAGGTAAAGGTGACCTTTAGCACTGGAAGTGGTGCTAAACAGCTTTATGACCTCAGCCAAGGAGGTAACGTGATATCCGGGTACCCCTGCCGAGACACGCACCCCCCACCCACCCGTATTTTTCCCCCCAGCATCAAATGCTTTTGACGGTATGAAAATGGGACTAGGATGTGTCACCAGAGCGAGTTTCATGCATGTGACACTTTCCCAGTAAAGGTTATTGGGGGTGCATTTCACGACAGGGGTGCACAGCAAAACACCGGCGTTAAAAAGTCATGAACGGACATTAATGACATTTACAAGAAATGCTCATAATGGAACAACGATTACATTTTGGTGGTATTCTGGCTCTAAGTCCAGGATTTAGTTTTTTTTTTTGGAAGAATTCTGTATTATTGTGGGGAAGTCTGCGCCCTCCGAGTTTAGTAACATAAATTCCAACTATAAATAAATATGGCCATTAGCTGCAACATCATTTGCATTTTCCAAAAATATTATATGGCAGCAAACATATTTAAGCAGCACAGGAGAAGTAATTATATTAGGACAAAAGTTTGTGTCTGTCATGGCTTTGAATACATAAGGAAAAAAAAAAAAACAGTTCCAGATTTGGAGGAGATGACGTTTGGGTCACGGTAAGCACATGTTAAATTCTGTTGTGTATGGAGTTTGATAAAAATAAAACACAACAAAGTTGACAATTTCTCTTATCAATGACAACTGCCAAAAAATCGTGGGTAAAAAAACAGCACTATCTTGGTTAGTGAAACATGCCGCCATTGATAATTACCACAAATGCTGATAGAATTCCTTTAAGCGCATCTTCTTTCTCTTCGTCTGTCTCCTCTTCTTGTAGGACCCCCAAAATATATGTTCCGTACACGTCTCGATCCACTTCTAACGAGTCTAATCGATCATTTAACCAGCTTTCAAACTCTCCGGTATCTGTCATGGGCGCCGCCATCTTGGCCCTTTGGGGTCTTTAGATGATTCAGGGTTGCCCATTGTCAATGCCTGTGGAAAAAAGGCGGATCTTTGATAAAACTGACATATCTACTTAATCACACTGACGAATTTGGGGGAAAATGCCTGGGCTCATTTTATTTATTTATTTATTTTTATTTTTTTCTTTAAAATAAAATGTCTGTTTTTGAAAAAAACGTGCAGTTACAATCCTTAAAACGTCTTATCCACATTAATGCACAAACAGCTAATTACATGTTAGTTTACCCTAACTATCGTCAGTTACATATAAAATACGCTTTTAATTTAGATACGCTAACTCTCCTTAGCTTTATTATTTACTGAACCAGATTCAAAACTTTCCCAGTTAGGCGTTGACTTTGCAGTGTCACCTACCAAACAGCAGAGGGCGAAATTTTGGAATGCGTCGAACGCTTCAGTGATAAAATGATTGACACATTTCAGACATACGTTAGATACAAAACAAACTGAAAAATCCTTGATTAAGGTGTTACACTGTACTATCAAAAAAAATATACGTTTGAGCCGAAGACAGTTTAAAAAACAAACAAAAATGCCTAAATGCAGCACAATAATACAGCATAATTTTGCAATTCATATTTGTAAATCTCCAGGGCATCTGCCTCATTTAGAATATTTTTTTTTTCAAACAACCTGCCTGTAGAACTTAAAGTCCATCGTTTGCCCATTTTCTCCACAATATCATATAGTCCACATTACAGAATTCTTGTTAAATAAACAAACTTAAAGATAAACGTGACGGGCACCCACCAAGCAATGAACTAATACTCATCAACACTGGTCAGGCAAATCATCCATCTGAATAAAATGATTGTGGTGATTTATATATGTTGCATTAATCGCAATTAAATCAACCAAACAATTCAGGATTCAGTACGTAATAAATTTTCAGCTTTGGTAGAGCACACTTGGGATGCCACAAATCTCAAAGTTTTTCGGTGGGAAAAAATGATTACCCCCTACCCACAATACTTTCCAAAAGTATTCGTACACTCTATGCAGCATACTAGTATAGGGTCTAATTGAAATGTGGACTTCAGCTGGCAGTCAAACAGAATTTGTTGGCTCAGTAAAGTATAACCACACAGAAATGTTTCACATTCACATCTTAAGGGAAATATTTTTTTTTCTTCCTGCATACTCTATTGTTCCCACAGGGGTTGCGTAAAACAAAAGCTTCATATTTACATTACTGGCTCCTTAATGAAATACATAATAAAAATCCAGATTTATTCCGATCAGGAGCGGCTTATACAGAGAGGAATATTCTTATTTCTACCTCTGGGTGGAAGTAGAGGACGCAGATTTATTTACCCCATAACAGACGAGGATAAAGACGACGCTTGTTGTTCATTATATTTACTTTACTGCAAATTTCCCCGCATGTTCATGTTAAAAGAGTTTGTCAAGTATAGTTATAAGCAGAGCTGTGGAACAAGTAAATGCCCCGCCAGCTGTTTGTTCGTCCTCTTTCATTTGATACTGGGACAACAGACAACACCTCCTAGCTGTTTGAATATTAAACTGTGTTTCCATTTGAATGGTTTGATCCTGCTTCCAGAACACTTTGAGCAAGGGGGCAGTTTGTTACCCACATCCCCCACCTCCTGCATCCTAACACACGTACGCTCACACACCCTTCCCACTGCTGCTATAATGGCTTCACACGTTGCTGGCCCTGCAGTAATGAAGTGTGAAGCTTCTGTGTCGCCACAGGGAAGCTATCACGTGGAACTGTACTCTTTATTTTAGTGCACCTCCTGCAATGTTATACACCCCTGATATATTTGCTCATAATAGCTCATTCAGTGAATTATCTAGGCAAAACAAAACCCAATCTTTATCAAAAAAGCAAACAATTATGAAACCATCTGTCCTAACTCTTTTTTCTTTTGCAGCAGTTGTTTTGTGCTGAACCAACAGTCAGTTTAATCACCTTTTTTATATTGTACACATGCTGTCAGTGATTTTAGCACTTACTTAAAAAAAAAAACAAAAAAGCTGAAACAAAACAAAACAAAAAAACCTCAAGATTTTAATGATGCCACATTTATCATAGTAACTTTTTGTTGTTTTAAAATTAGAGTGTGCTATTTGTTGATCAATTTAGTTCAACAGAATCACAGAGTGTAAGTTTGTCTCTACGACAGGCTGGTATATTCATATTTCAGGGTTGTAGGGTTGATGCATAATGCCATTTCTTCTATTAGTACAACATAGCTTTAGGACGCCTCTCCTATTTATATTGAGGGACTGTGGACTGATGCGAAATGACGAGGGCCGCCAGGCTGCAGAGTGGGTGGGCATCCACATGCTCCAGTCCACAGGCAACCCGATCCTTTCTGTACACGCACACACACCCTTTCACAAACACACACTTGTCTTCATGTCCCATTGCCACCAGCTACAGAAAAGCCCTACAGTCCTAATGTGCAATGTCCTCTCTCTGTCAACATATCCTCTATCCCAACATTAATGTGACAGAATATAACCAGGGCTCAGAACAGCGAGGCACTGCACTGCAACCAAATGTTTCCTACTCTTCCAGCCACTCATCACATGGCTCAGCTCGCAAGTCCAAAGTTTGGAATTTTGCTCATTCTGGTCGGCTGTACAGACTCCAAGTCCCATCACACCTAATAAATTAAATAGACTTAAGCCTGTCAACTCACTGCATCTCTTGTCATTCAGACCAGTACAGACACGTACAGTTTAAATACTTTAAAATAACAACAAAGGTACTTTTAAGATCTTCTGCTTGACTTTGGCGTGCACTGTACAGTCTATTCAGCACATATACTGTAGGTTTAACCTGCAAGACATATAGATTAGAACAGAAACAAGAGACTGATGTTATCTGTAATAACATTAATAAATTCTTTTATTCTTTGTTCCCACTCTTCTAACACTTCACCTTCTCATATACATACATGCTCTCACTTGTCTTTGCCCCCTCGCTCCCACACAAATATACTCTTTCATGAACAAACTCTCATGTGACTGTGATTAGAGAAGAGTTGGCAGAAGTGAGACCGTTTGTTTTGATGCGACTGGAACCAAAAATATTAACGTCACGTGAACAAATGTAATATTTGGCTACTCTAGTCCATCCGCTGCCATCTTATCTAAACTTGTGTTACAGCTATTGACTAATCAGACCCTTCCATACTGAACCATTAAATAATTAATGATGGTTAAGTTTTAAAAACTGAAAGCCCAGGGTTGTATGCACTCCTTACACGTAAAAACACACCGATGTCAAGAAAAGAGGTACTATAACTTTATTAGGCAATATCAAGCAGAATATAACCTGGAATATATAACAGTAAAAAAGAAAATCATCCAGAAGCCCTTAAGTGCTATACTGAAAACATTGTGTGGCTGTTCAGCGGCCATTGACAAGCCAGTGAACATACTGCACCTGCCATATTGTAAATTATTTTAACAAAATATCTCAATATAATATTTTCAGACCACAATTGATGTCTATTTTCTATTCATCTTCAGTTCAGTACGACCAAAACAACTCAAGGTGCTGATTGTTTTCTGATCAGGAAGCTTCATGGCATTCATGATTATTCATCATTTTACTGGAGCCATCTCTTTGTAGAAGAAAGAGTTAAGTTTAGAGCCAAGGGAATAATCTGGTAATGTGTAATTACAGCTTTTATTAGGAGTTGGGCATTTATCAGGCTTCGTGTGCTGGTGTTGGACTTCCCACATCACTCTCCAAAGGCGTAATGCTTTCGCTCCATTCATCAGGCGTTAGGTCTTCTGAGCTTTTGGCAATTAAAATTCCTGCCATTTGAGAGTAAAGAAAAAGGTAATGAATATGGAACGCCAGCCCAGAGACGTCTGCAGGGACTGCTCGTTGAGTTCTGAGGGTACTTTCTCCAAATCACTGGAAGCACAAAGATCATTTGACGGCATTTATTTTTCCAATCTGTGCTTCGTTTGGAATATATGTGACTCCCCAAATGTTGGCCCAAAGGTTTTAAAAATGCAAAGCCCAGTCTCTCCAGGTTGTTGAACTCCTGCAACCTCTGGCACTGGCGGATAAACTTTTTGTCATGGGCTTGGTACCCTGCCTAACTGGACCACGCCAGCTTCTCACTGCGTCTGAGCAGAAGAGAGGGGTGATAGGAAGGGGGCTGAGTGGATGTGTCCAGACAGCCAAGAGGTGCAGGGCAAATATTTAGCCATACCACTTGGGGAGCAGGATCTGGGCGCCCTTCCCCTACTAAAGCATGCCTCTTAACCTCAGAATCAGGCCATGTCTCTATCCCTCTCCCTGTGGTACTTCACACTCTGTATTCAGGAGCACGGATCTCATTTCTTGGATCATATTTCAAGCTGGGCACAGATGGGAAATTAAATTGAAGACCCAGCTTGGTATAGAGTATAAAGGATGGATTTGGAATATTTCTGAGAGTGTGATAGGGAAAAAAAAGAGATACTGCAGATTTAAATGTACTCTTAAAGGTTAAATGATTGCATGAAATGATGGCAGAAATGTGAGCTAAGTGAAAACAAAACAACCCAACCAAGTTACAGTTTAGGGTGGCACCACATGTTGCTGTGGTGTGACAACCCATGTGGAAACAGGAGGGATGCATCAAGAGAGAAAGGTCCCAGTGGGAGAGCAGGGAAGGGCAGTGCGGTGAAGGCGCGACTCAGGTGTTAACGTTGAGCGGTGTTCAGAGGCTTGTTGTGTTTGCTGACAGCCTCAGTCAACCTTGTCACTGCTCGTCGTCAGTCGCCTGCACATCTGACTGTCCCACACCTCCTGTGTTCATGCGCCATCACGTTCCCTCAGCCGCGCTGGAAATCCACCAAAGCCTGTGTTCCAACTGACGCAGCGTCACACTGTTTCAGACTTAAGATCTTGTTTTTTGTTTTTTACCGTATTTTTCGGACTATAAGTCACTCGGAGTATCAGTCAAAAAATGCGCCATAAAAGAGAAAGAAACGTATATAAGTCGCATTTTTTTGGAAAATTTATTTTACAAAATCTGAGACCAAGAACAGACATTTCATCTTGAAAGACAAGTTATAAATAAAAGCAATAGAATAGAAAACAACAGGCTGAATATAGGTGTACGGTATGCTAACATAATACATTGATGGTTATTCCGCTACATGAAGCACCGACGATGAACTGAATACATGTCTGGTATGTTAACGTAACACATTAACAGTTATTCAGAAAACTATATCATAAAAAAACATGATTACAAACTCTCGATCTCACTTCAAATCACTAAGATCCAGTTACTGGTAATAAAGCATAAAGTGCCCTTGCGTGGTGAAAATTACCGTATATATTTTAATAATTTCACATTATAAGTTGCACCTGAGTATAAGGCGCACCCCAGCCAAACTATGAAAAAAAGTGTGACTTATAGTCTGGAAAATACGGTATATATTTTAGTTGCACATTTGTACGGTTGTGAGTTCAGGACTAATGTTTTTCTGCTGGTGATCATGTGGTTACAGAGTGTGTCATCAGTCGACTGGAGCAAATCGCAGCGTATTTAGCAGCGCCGCATCGAGCATGTGGTGCCATCTATGATCACATGCCCCTGGGCCCCCTGTTATGTGAACCTGTATCAACATCCAAATCCAGTTACACTTGAGATGGAATACAGGCAACATGTCCACCCTGATTAAGTAAACTGACACGGGTGGAATGACACAGCATGTGATGTATTTATAGTCAGGTTCAAGAATCGAGACACCCGCAGTTAGTGTACGAGCGCTCTGTTTGAGCCCAAAGGGGGAGTTGGTGCAAACAGGGAACAGAGTGCTGGGGTGGAAAGGTCTGTGGGGTTTTGTGCGTCAGAGAACAAGAGGGAGTGGCTGATATTCTGGCTTATTTGTCTCTGTCTCTTCTGGCCTTTGAGAGCGAGTGACAAAGGCTACAGGTCAGTCCATCCCGTCTGTGCATTTCTGTGTCTTTTAAACGATAGGATCTTGTCTGGTACCGATATGCTGCCTGTCTCTCACTTCTATTCACTGATTTTTTTGGCACTTTTGTCTGTGCAGCAATGGGGCCAGCTAGAAACCCCACACACAAATGTCTGCGTGTTTCTATCATCCGATTGTGATCTCCAGTCAGGTAGAATTGTCCCAGCTGCTGCCTCTCTTTCATGACATTTTGCCACCCTCCACTTCACACTCATCCTCTGGGAGTAGCAGATAGAAATCGCAGCCTAAGCCTGGCTTTGAGCAGCAGATGTGTTTGTTCCAGACTGTTCCCACCTCACAGGTCATCTCTGCCTTTTAATGTCATATGTAGGGGGGCGTACTACTGTACCATGGCTGGCATCAAATGTCAACAGCTACTTCTGTTCGACCCTCTAACCAGGAGCTAATGTTTGTCAAATTTTCCTTCTGGATCTCATGAAGATCAATCATCATATTATGTTATCTTGATTGTTTCGGTGATCAAGCTCAACTTTTGTTTCGATGGCTTTGATGTCAGTGAGGGAAACGCACGAGGCATGAAAAAGCATCTCTTGTCTGTTGCTCGTGGCGACGGAAGGCCAGACGTGTGTTGGCAGAAGATAATCAGCAGTTTTCACACAAACAAGATAAAAAGTTAGGGGATTTACTCCCATCCTGCTTGTCAGGCAACCCACTAAAGACAGGAGAATAATTTTGGCAGCAACCCTAATGTGGTGATGGTTGTTGTTTCCTAAACTGATTTCCTTAATCCCCCCCACTTGTTCCACACTTTGTAAACACGGGGGCCTGATTTTGTCATTTGGGAGGTCCCACTGAGTCACAGCTACACATGAACATCCACAGCTTGTCCTTCTAACCCTCCTATCAGCTTCTGCCCTAATTAGTCAGAATAAAGACGAATGCCTGGGCCTCCCACGATCAATTGGTATTGAGCGGGCCTTCGCTCTCCCATACCTTAGGGCCTCTTGTGGCCAGCAGATCATTTATATCAATCGCTCTTGTTTTTCTTTCCTTCCCCCTATCCCATCTTGATTCCTGCTAGTGTAAGGTGTGTTCTATTGGGAGCCCTGCAGAATGGACAGAAGGCAATATGGGGAAGCCGGGTGTCTTAAGTGACATTTTAACTGCTCCAGTGGCATTGATAGCGCTGGGACATTGGTTAAAAATATTCAGGGTCATGAACACCTTTAGAAGCAAAAGTATTTCCTCTCTATAAAATAAAAAAAGACAAGAAATATGATCAGTTAATTTGATCAATAGGTACTCATCTTCGCTTCAAATCTGATTCCTGACTTCTTGTGTGTATAAATGTGTGTCTAGTGAAAATCCTGAACAGGTTGAAGTGTTTCTGCATATAATCTCAAGTTTATGAGCATACCACGACACAACTATAAAGCTAAGCTAGGAACCTTAGGCTGTAGGTTAAGGTCATGGTCCAGACTTGGTCCACAGATTAGCACAGTTTACCTGCCCAAGCATAATAAGATTTATATTGAACCGTCTACGTCCACTTTCAGATGTCCATCTGAGGCTGACTGGAGGACTGCTCAACATGTTATATATTAATAGCACCTTTCACTTTAACAGTTAGCCTTTCAACAGTCAGCATTAGCTTAATTACTAGCTCACCACAAAGGTTTCTGCCTAGCTTTTTTACCATTAATTATCCATCTTCCTGAGTAATCCAGAGGCCCCCGGCTGTTTTGACATAACAATCCATCCCTTTATGTCCCACCTTGTTATGTTGTCTTTCTTTGCCACCTGCTATTTTGAGACAAACGGTGACAGACGTCGGCTCCATCCTTTTACTTTCCATCAGATATTGCTGGAGAGAGCCCCCATCTGTTCAAAACACAACATTGTCTTTACAGTATATATGTACCATATAGGGGTCAAGCAAAAGAAAAGCACAAGCTGCAGCTTCTCGCTAATGTGCTTTAATAGATTAATAGGAGGAAATTGGGACTATAAATCCTCTTTCCCTACTCTTTGCTATCACTGTATGATGGAGTCCATTCACACAAATCTTTAACATAATGTCCCTTTCATTGTTGGGCCTATAATGAGTCACAGAGGACAAACACACAAACTCTTTCTTTATGTTTGAATATGCTTGATTAGGTCTGATGGTTGGCAAACACTTGTGTATTTTTTGCTTATTTTACCATTATGAACGCTATTAAGTTAAGTGGCCCAAGTGTGTTTTGTTCTGCAGCTCCCTGTTGTGTTAGAGTTATTACACCAATCAGCCAACAGGAAGCCAGGAAAAAAAACAGAGGAAAAAAAACAGAGGAAGACATTCAGGAATTTAAAGGACTGTATCACATTTAAAGCAAGAAACACACCAAGTGATGCTGATTAAGAAGGAGGTAGTGAAGGGAAACAAATGCACGGGGACTGCAGTGTTTCAGTCTCAGGGATGGTCCCGGCGAGCCCCTCTGCATCAGAGAGTCAGACGTGGCCTACCTGCACTGCTGCCAAGTGCACCAGCTTTTTGAGTTGTTACAGATGGCATAGATAGTTCTGCTGATGTAGCATGCTACACATGATAAACATGGGGGGAAAAAAACTGTTTTGACCGACTAGTTTTGTCCACGTTTTCATCAGGGCAGTCTAAAGCAGAAGGGATGAAAGGATGGTAATTACATGCTTGTTTGTTAGGTATTCCTGTATAGTGACGGTATGTACACAAATATTCCAAAATAATAATGACATGCTCAGAATAACAGGATCGACGTGTTTAAATATGATTATTGTTGTAAACTCAAGCGGAGCTTAAACTCTAACAGCTGCTCACAGTAACAAACAGGATTAACTAGGAAGAGAAACAAAGCCTTTGCTATTATTGTGCTAATCAAGTTTTGTTCTTACCACACTGCTGCCAGTTGGCTTCTACTGCTCAAATTATAAAAGGTTAACTCAAATGTTTTGTGTAACGAGCGACGATAAACCTACAGTTAAACAGATGCAGCAATGAATAATTTATTTGAAGTAGAAACTGTAAAAACTGTTTTCTCGTGAAATATTATGACTTCAAACTGTTTTCCCGGGAATCTCCTCTTTCACACGAGTGCAGCACATCCAGTGAGACCAACGCTGAAGACAATCTGTTCCCCCAGCTTCATGATGTATTCACAAACAGAACATGTTGTTGTGAGCTCCGCATGGCACATTCTTGTTAGCCTGCCTCCTGAATAATCAGTTGTTTTCCGGGCTCTTGGTGGCAGCCCGCAGAGCCACGAGACATGCCCAGGGAACCTTGGGGGCCCTGGATGCGGGGATGAGGGGTATTGTTTGACTGCTGCATCTGTCTATCAAGAGATTTGTGGGGATGCTCAGGGCGCAGAGTGGAGACAGTGTCAGGGCGATACCCTTGATGGTGATGAGATTGAGTAGACAGCCACGACCCGCTTCTTTCTTACCCGTCACCCATCTCTTTCCCTCCACAATTCTACTCATTTCTCTTTCTTTGCTTCATGCAACAGCTTCCAGAGAGTGAGTGATCGCTTAAAACACCAATGGTTATTATATCCAAGCACATCCTCGTAATTTATGCACGATTGCCTCGCAATCTGAGGCAATTTATCATCCTCTTTCCTATCTTTCTTTTTTTAATCTGTTGGTGTCTTGCTCCCCTGGACTTTAATCTACAGGGCTATTAAGAATGCCTGTGTAATGATACCTCTGCTTAGGTGACAGCGTGACATTGCTGCCATCATTGTCATGCAGGTTTGGAACCGGAGAGCTCTGACTCACAACTTATCTGTTTTTCTGTTTTTAATATGTGAACTGTTTAATCGTTCATTCTGTCAGATTTGTATGGAAACGAGCAAATGTGCTAAAACATCCGTGCACCTGTTAACCAGCACATATTTCTGATCAGGGTCGGGGGGGCAGGATGTATGCATGGAGCAAAATCTAGGTTCCCACACAGTTAGACCACACACATTCAGCTCAATCCAATTTCAAGGGTTTGTGTGAACACATTAATAGTTCTAAGAGGGCACGTACGTCCCATTGGTTATCACCCCAAATTACGAAAGGTCAAGTCAATTTGTGCATTCCGAACTCAAGTTTTAGTCCAGTTATCTGTCATTGAAGGTCTTCCTTCTCTCTCCTGTCTTTTCTTGAGTTCTTTTAACCTTTTCTGCCTAATGGGACTAATCGCCTGAGTGGTATCAAACTGTAAAAAGGCTGGAAACATACTGGAGGAGCTAAATTTACAGAGCAATGAACAAACTTATACACCAACAAACTAATCAGCCTTAAACTTGTGTTGAAAATAAACAACAACTGGGCTTTTACAGAAAGCTGTCATTGATCTCTGTTGATATTTAGACACCAATTGTTATCCAGGGACCATTTAACCAAAGTTAAAGATTGACAGTGTGGCCCTGAAGTCATTATCCACAGTGGAGATGTGTCAGGAATGAAGTGTCTGTTTCAAATGTCAGAACAATGAACGTATCGTTTCAGCAGGTTCCATGATTATTATTGTCATATTTTTTTGTCAACAAGCCCTCAAATGAATGCACAGACTGTACAGTAGATGTTTTCTTTAAGAGTTTAAAGTTAGACAGCTGATTTGTAAAGTAACATTCAAGGATGAATCAATACGGCAATTAGTCTCAGTAAAATTCACCAAACCAGACTGCAGCATACGCTTCTGCTCCGTGGACACACATTCATTGCTTATTTTCATGACGTCTTCATGTATTGATAAAACATTCTTGTTGCAACAGTGAACCCACCATGAAACATTCAGAGTGATTCAGGGGCGTCGACACAGGCCGACCCTTCTACTGTGGAGTTAGTCATCTGTGACTGCGGGGCATGGCTAATGGATGTCGACCTTGCTCCTTGTTCTCTACCGCTTCCGTTCAGAATCTATCAACCTGTGGATGTATCTTAATTACCGTCTTGTCCCTTTTCCACTTCCTGCATTTAGAGCACAACATCCCAGGACAACACAGCATACTGCCAGCCTTTCTGATCTTCACGGACTTAGTGGAGGCTAAATCCAGACTTGAGCAGCACCAGGAAGAGTGCCACAACAGACGGATATCATCTCAGGAGGCAATCAGCAAGTCACAATGCATGGAGAGATCTGTCTCTCACTGAAGCAGCTCATTTGAAGAGCAAATCACTAATCCATTTATAAATACAAAGAAAAATATTTTTACATTATGTGTGTGCAGTTTTCTTTTTCTTTTTTTTTTTTTTAACATTAATATCCTCATTCATTTGTCCTCCGGATTAACAAGTGATGACTATGAATAATTTATGAACAGTTGGGAGTTCATCTCAGGAGAAGACAGATTTAAGGAGTTGACTATTTTAGGAGAAATCAAATTAGATGTCCCTTTGTCATGTGAAGGGACATCTTATGACAGGACATGACACGAGCTGGATCAGCTGTCAGCAAACTCATCTGATGCAATTTTTCTCCTTCGCAGAGAGCCTCCGATGAACGCAACGCTTGTATGCTTGCACGCGGCCCCTCCGAGCAGAAGTACTTCTCAGTGCAGGAATGAGAATTTGGGATCGTGTTGAAGCCAGCAAACCAGAATGGCTTGTAATTAAAAAAGAAGTGATGGAATGGCAAATACGTAAAAGTAGAAGAAGCAGCAGAAGTATTTGTAGGAGAATCCAGAGCATGCATAGATGGAAGACGTGTGTTTGAGCTGAAATTTCGCTTAATTTCTAAAGTCGGATTTCTGCATGAACGCATGCATTGCCACATTTGGTTGAGGTTATGCTAAGAACACCTAGAGGGTATTTAGAAATATTAGTCATATTTTGGTTGACGTGTCGCATAAACCACATATCCTGGTGTGGCGGCCGGTGAAATTCATCAACACACTCAAACTTTTCTGTGTCTGCTTCCTTTGCTTTTATCCTTGTGTTTCATCAACACTCTCAGCAACAGGAAAAGGAATGCTGTTGCTGCAAATGTCAGGAAAAAGGTAGGTAGGACAATTATCAGGGGTCTCTTTGCTATCGGTCCTTCTGGCAGCGGAGCTCTACCAGTCGGCTGGGAGAGGGAGCGCCGCCGTCTGTCCAGCTGGTGGTGCAGAGGATGTCGCGGTTGTGGATGACTTGCAATGATCCTTCGATGCTGCTCATATTTACAGAGAAATGCATGGAACCAGGTGATACCTGCAAACGTTTAAAAAGCTTTAACTATACTACACGCTTACTTCTAATTACCTTAACTACGCTACCTTGCAGTGCATGCTGCTGAGATGAAAGCTAACATTTGAAAATGGTCTGTAAAAGACAGAAATGCAGCCTTCATTTTAGGATTTGGCTTGCCTGACAGTAGCCCTCAGGGTATGGCTGCTCCTCAGAGGCCATTGCTGTGAACCTCATCTTCTACACACAGAAGACCAGGCCTGCTGGACATGCTTGCCTGCTTGTTGGTCCCATGACAATTCAGAGTGACATTTTTCTTTTATCTGTGTCTTCCAAATTCTCCTTCGCCATGGTCTTTCATCAATCTTTCTCTTTCCTGTTTCTTTCCAAAGAGCAATATCATCACCTTCAACAGGAGGGCGGGCTCTTTGAGTGAATCCTGCAGGAGAGTTTGTTTTGTTTCTTAGCAATCCTTCCAGCTAACCCCTAATAGCATCCCTCTGCTGTAGCATAATGTAGCTGACACGTTCTTTGAATTTGCTTCAGCATCTTAAAGCCAGTCTAGCTGGTGGCCCACAAATTCAGCAGCTCATGTCACAGTCTGTATGAGCACGTTCTTTCTTTCTATCTTTTGCTTGATCTCTTGGTAGTTTTTCTTTTCAGCAGGCAACTGAGTTCAGGGATGGAAAACAGCCCAGTGAAGGGACGCCTGCTCTTGGAACACACAGTGGATGGGAGAATGTTGTAACTGGCATCTGATGATCTGAGGAAGGAGAGATCACACCTTTACTCAGAATCCTCATTGGCAAAACTGCGACAATGTGTTTTTATTTATTTTTTTACTATTCTCAGCTCATGGTTCCAAAACCATTTTCCTTTGCAAAACACAATATCTGATTTCAATTTTCTTTGAAGAAATGTTTCTATTGACTAGTACTCTCGGATCATCCTTATCAAGTTTTACATGCAGGATGTAAAAAGAAAATTACGGCATCATGACTGCAGAGAGCCACGTTTTAGTTGCTCAATCTCTGGGAGGCAGGAAAATAAAGCAGAATTTGATTTCGACAGGTGTCTGAACCTCCGAGGGGTCTCTCTCTCCTGACAAAGCTATATTTAAACCTTCTGTAAAAAGTGAGCACAAATGATGGGCAGAGTTGTCAAGAAGACACCTCATTGACAATTCATTCAGAGAGCTTCCAACTGATTTAGCATTATTGATTTATTCCTTTCTTCATAAAGATCAGTCTATTTTATTGTCTTTGGCTTTGAGTTTGAGAGGAGTCATAAACATTAATCATAGTGATTATGTTTTTTCCAGTGATGATATAGTAATTCTCAATCATAGATTATTCTATTCTATTATTTCATACTTATTTATTTTATATAAATGAGACTGTTTCAAGAAGATTGCTTCTCTTCTTTTTATAATTATACAAATAGGTCATATTTTGAAATATTACCGCTTCATATATTTTTTTTTTCAGATAGAAGGATTGTTTTTTTTCCCTCTAATTTTTCTGTTTTCATCAGAGTTCCTATTTTTTTCTTTTGGTTTCATGTGAGTTTTCCATGTTTTTATGCATCAGACAAGCGTGATGGTTTGACAAGATGGGTCCTGGAAACTTGCTGCCTCCCTCCAGACCCTCCAAAGTCTTTGCTCCCCTACTGAACTGTTATCTGCCCCAATTCCATGCTTTTTCCTGGCAACAAGGAGGCAGAGAGCATGTGAGGAAAGAGAGTGAGGTCTCCAGTGAAAGCAACATCTCTTCTCAGACAGCTGTCTTCTAAAAAGACAGCTAGCAAAAAAAGAAAGAAAGTGAAGTGAGTTTCTGAAAGTTCCAAACTTTAACATGAAAAAGGGTTTAAGTGGATGCAGTTCATCATAATGTTCTACAGCTGTTTTCAGTTTCAGCCCTTGAACCTTTATCAGTCTTTGAGCCAGGGACTGCTCCTCAAAATTTATTTAGACTTTTTCTGCTGTTCTGCTAACAATGGTAGATGTCTCCTTGATCGGTTCCTAAGCAACCTCTTCATTTGAGGTGAGCTATAATGACTGACTGACTGACAGTCCTCAAGGTTCCAGCCATGGGACTCCCTCGATGGCAGTAACCCACATTTCACTGCGTTTTAAATTCAAAGTCAGATGCAGTGCCTTCCCTAAAAACATGTGGGTCTCTCCTCTCAACATGTTTTCAAAAGAAAGAGCCTTGCTCCCTGGGAAGCCAACATGTATACCTGAGTATTTCTTGCATTAGTGCATCTATTTACAACCCTTAGCCTCTCCTCTAGGCTCTTGTATTGGAGGGGGGATGAAGGCAACTTTAAATTCAGGTTGCGCCTGCATCGTCTGCAGGATTACACCAGAATGCCAGTGGTTTTAAACAGTCACACTCTGCCACTCAAAGCCAGACAGTTTTGTTTGGAACGTTTATTAAAGGGGTCTAGAATTCTGTGGTGACAAGTGGAGCGTTTTGTAGCAGTGGAATGAGGGATAGAGAAGATCAGAATACAGCAGCTTGGGTTTTCCTTTTTAAAAGTTTTAGTCTGGGGATTTTCACACTTGTCTCTCTGTTCCGAAATACATCCAGCAGCAGAACCACACGACCCAGTGGGCTGAAGGAAACTAACAGTTAGACCATTCACACACACACGCACACGTGAGATTTAAACTAAAAAGTCTGTTGCCAGTAAGAATTTTTGACATGGTTCCAAACCATTTTCCTTTGCAAAACACAATATCTGATTTCAATTTTTTTTTTTAAGAAAACTTTGTATTGACTATTAATCTCGGATCATCCTTATCAAGTTTTACATGCAGGATGTAAAAAGAAAATTATGGCATCATGACTGCAGAGAGCCACGTTTTAGTTGCTCAATCTCTGGGAGGCAGGAAAATAAAGCAGAATTTGATTTCGACAGATGTCTGAACCACCGAGGGGTCTCTCCCTCTCCTGACAAAGCTACACATAGATATGTATATGGACTCAGCATAAACACTAGCACCAGCAGTGGTACAATGTCGGTTTGTTTTACCAACGTTCTAACTTTCCATTTGAATTGTCATGACCTGAAAGGACTGTAGGAGCCATTTATGAAGGCGGTATATCTGCAACTAGAATAGAATAAATAAATTAGAAGAGCAATATTAATCACGTTGAAAAAGTTGAGAAAAAAAGATGTACGTTTTTCCCGAGCCTGCTCTGTGTGGCGGCAGTTGTCTCCATTGTCAGCTTCATTATCTCTATATTATATTCTGCCACAGTGGCTATTCTGTCACAATGGCAGATTGGCTGGTGAGAGTATGGATCCAGTTCATGACAATCCATCATTTATGACAAGTACACACAGTAATCCATTTTAAACAGTGGGGTGTGATGCTGATGATGCATGGCAGAAGAGGTTATATCGTATATACACTTGTGGGCGTACATATTGATAATCAATTTTATTCATTTAAACCACTGTGGGGGGAAAAAAAAACGGCGTTTCCAGGAGCAACTCAGAGTTGCGGTTCCTGAAATTAGCGTATTATATGCATTGTGATTTTCACTATCGACAGCTACACTGCTTAGAATTACAGGAAAGGAGGAGGACATAATTGAAACATGATTTTGGAAACTTTTCTGATAAAGTCCACTCGGTCAACATTCATCTTATTAGTCGGGACACAACTGACTGCACATTGCACTGGAATAATTAATGAAGCAAACATGCCCATATTCTTATTACATATTGATCTGTTAAAGTGAGACAAGTTTTAGTGAAGCGTGCAGACAGCAAGGCTTCCAAAGCAAAATAAATGAGGCTGCAGAATCACATATTTAGCTAAACGCTCTGTATGCGTGTAATAACTGGTATTCCAGTGTTGCCCCATCCTTTCTTTGCTGGTCCTCTTATTTCTGTGATTGAGCTGTCAAAAGGAAGTGGTAAATATAGGCTTAGAAACTCAGTGAGAGTGAATGAATGAAGGGAGGTTTTTTTTCATCAAATCTCCTTTTGTTTGAAAGTGGTCACACTCAGTCGCTGCAGATGAATCTGTCTGCTGTATGAGGATCGCCGAGTGCTGCTACGATACAAAACATGACACAGAGACCAAGAATCATCCCTGGATCTCCACTGGTTCACATTTGCAAACTGCTAATCTAAGTCAGTTTCCGTAGCTTTTGTCTGCCAGGTTCTGAGGCTCGGCTCTGGTTCCTCAGACGCTTTTTGTTTTGGGGATGGAGGGGGGTGAGGGTGGAGGGTTGAAGTCAAGGCTTCCTGCCTACCTACCTACCTACAGTGCATCCGGAAAGTATTCATAGTGCTTCACTTTTTCCACATTTTTTTATGTTACAGCCTTATTCCAAAATGGATTAAATTCATTTATTTCCTCAAAATTCTATACACAACACCCCATAATGACAATGTGAAAAAAGATTTTTTGAAATTGTTGCAAATTTATTAAAAATGAAAAACCTCAAAAATCACATGTACATAAGTATTCACAGCCTTTGCTCAATACTTTGAGCAAAGGCTCAATTTGTTGCGATTTGTTGATGCACCTTTGGCAGCAATTACAGCCTCAAGTCTTTTTGAATATGATGCCACAAGTTTGGCACACCTGTCTTTGGGAATTTTTGCCCACTCCTCTTTGCAGTACCTCTCAAGCTCTATCAGGTTGGATGGAAAGCGACGGTGCACAGCCATTTTCAGATCTCTCCAGAGATGTTCAATAGGATTTAGGTCTGGGCTCTGGCTGGGCCACTCAAGGACATTCACAGAGTTGTTGTGAAGCCACTCCATTGATATTTTGGCAGTGTGCTTTGGGTCATTGTTTGCTGGAAGATGAACCGTCGCCCCAGTCTGAGGTCAAGAGCACTCTGAAGCAGGTTTTCATTCAGGATGTCTCTGTACATTGCTGCATTCATCTTTCCCTCTATCCTGACTAGTCTTCCAGTTCCTGCTGCTGAAAAACATCCCCACAGCATGATGCTGCCACCACCATGCTTCACTGTAGGGATGGTATTAGCCTGGTGATGAGCGGTGCCTGGTTTTCTCCAAACGTAACGCCTGGCATTCACTCCAAAGAGTTCAATTTTAGTCTCATCAGACCAGAGAATTTTGTTTCTTATGGTCTGAGAGTCCTTCAGATGCCTTTTGGCAAATTCCAGGCGGGCTGCTATGTGCCCTTTACTAAGGAGTGGCTTCCGTCTGACCACTCTACCATACAGGTCTGATTGGTGGATTGCTGCACAGATGGTTGTCCTTCTGTAAGGTTCTCCTCTCTCCACAGAAGAACGCTGGAGCTCAGACAGAGTGACCATCGGGTTATTGATCACCTCCCTGACTAAGGCCCTTCTCCCCCGATCACTCAGCGTAGATGGCCGGCCAGCTCTAGGAAGAGTCCTGGTGGTTCCAAACATCTTCCACTTACAGATGATGGAGGCCACTGTGCTCATTGGAACTTTCAGAGCAGCAGAAATTTTTCTGTAACCTTCCCCAGCCTTGTGCCTTGAGACAATCCTGTCTCGGAGGTCTACAGACAATTCCTTTGTCTTCATGCTTGGTTTGTGCTTTGACATGCACTGTCAACCCTGGGACCTTACATAGACAGGTGTATGCCTTTTCAAATCATGTCCAATCAACTGAATTTACCACAGGTGAACTCCAATTAAGCTGCTGAAACATCTTAAGAATGATCAGTGGAAACAGAATGTACCTGAGCTCAATTTAGAGCTTCACGGCAAAGGCTGTGAATACTTATGTACATGTGATTTTTAGGTTTTTTATTTTTAATAAATTTGCAACAATTTCAAAAATTCTTTTTTCACACTGTCATTATGGGGTATTGTGTGTAGAATTTTGAGGAAATAAATGACTTTAATCCATTTTGGAATAAGGCTGTAACATAAAAAAATGTGGAAAAAGTGAAGCGCTATGAATACTTTCCGGATGCACTGTACCTACCTTCTGTGAAACTGAATTGGATAATCCTGAAAAAACAAAACCTTCAAGAAAATATAATCACTCTTTTTAATTCTCACTCTTCTCACATAGTGTGTGAAGTTTAGATGAAAGGCGGCTTCAAGTCCTCCAGTAAGTCCCTGTGGGTTTGGAAACCCAGATCGTGTTGCGGCGAGCCAGTTGGCTCGGTGTGGCGCAGTGACTGCGCGGTCGTCTTCAGCACAAAGTCTGCCACTCAGTCACAGTCTGCTGGTCAGCTGCTCCAGCGGTCAGGCGGGAGTTTATTCTTTTCTATGTCTAAAAGGCTTCTTTGGCTGCCAGATACGTCTTTCCACCTCAGCCTGAGCTCTTTCCTCTGCTTCTGATCCAGGTCATGATTCTGCCTCATCCTGCTGGTCCTCTTGCCCCTAGGTGAGGCCTGTGAGCTCAGTGATAGTGCTACTTCTGCAAAGGCACGGCTCCGATACATGCATTCTTTCAAGCACGTCAGACTCTGAAAGCCTTGATGGCAAAAAAAAAATCTACCCAGTGGAAAAATGCTTTCAAGAATGTAAAAATATAAACATGGGGCAGTTTTCACCTGTCTCAGCTCTATTCTCCCTGAGTCTCCTGTGATAAAAAATACATGCTTATTTTCAATTGCAGATTGTAAACACCATTACCAGTGCCTTTTCTATTTTTTTTTTTTTTTTTTTTTTATTATCCCGCAGTTTTGTTTTGTTTTTTTTTTTTTTTTTCTTGGCGCAAAGGCTGTACACAACAAGACAAGAGTGACATGTATTGCATTCATAGCAGAAAAAGCCCCCTCGTGCATTCTCCCGTATGAGTCCGCTTGGGTTTCAGCCTCAACAAAGGCATTAAAAAAAGACTGACATGTAGACAAAGGAAACTCTGCGGTGCCCTTTACTGTGTTGTAGCAGCAGAGAGACATGTTTGCCGAGACACAAGCAAGCCAGTGGTGACCTGCAGTCACCAGGAGTGTTGAATGTATTGTGACAGTCTTTAAATGTGAGCATGAAGAGCCCTCATCAGCTATCACTTCTGTGAGTTGAAAAGCCCTGAAAGCATCCCACCAACCTACTGGACAAAATTCAGCTGAAGTGTTTGACAGGAGTAGCAGGTACTTGACCTTCTCTCTGGCTTTTCTCTCTTTTCTCTCCCTCCTTTCTTCCCCCTTTTCCTCCTGCGCTTGTGTCACTGTTTTGCCACAGCCTGATCAGCCTCCAGGGTGTTGTCAAGGAGCTAACAGCAGTGTGCTGCACAACATCTGCATTTAATGTCTATTTTCAGCCCTTGTCTGGATAAGAGAACTAAACTAGTTTGCTTATTTGCTATAGACTAAGCAGGATTATGGCTGGGTTAGGGTCAAGCACTTGTTCTGCAGACCCAGACACAACAGCAGCGTGGGTGTGCATTACCTCTGTAGAAATCTGGCAAAAGGTAAAATTAAGTGAGCTCAAATCCCACAAATAGCGTGATCATGATATTATAATGACATCCTCCTAAGGTTAAATCAAAAGACACTTACACTGGCAAATGCAGCAGGCTGCTGACTGTATTCTGAGCACAGATCTGTCAAGATACGGATGACAGTTGAATTTTTAACAGATTTATGCACATTTCCATTTCTCCTGCAGACGGTATCTCATGTATTCCTCTTTCCTAACAATGGCAAAATGTCATCACACTTTCAGGCTGTTCTAAATTAAACATTCATCCTCTCTGAGTAGACAGCCGTGGAGATGTTCCTGCTGTCCCCTACGACACTATTTTTCCATTTTCACACAGAAAAATATGTGATAGTAGGGATCAAAGATCAGATGACAATAAGCACATTTATGATTAAAAACACATCTGAAACGTGACGGTGACAACTGTCTTTCACTCTCCTGTCCCAAATGTCCCTAGCCTAGATGTGGACACTGGCCAAGAAAGTTCAGCCGAGCCTGAAGATGGGGAGGGGAATCATTTATTGATGGGAACTATTAATATTCCATCGCAATGGGACAATGGTGTGTCTCTTTTTGGGGAAGCATAATGAATAACTGAAAGGCTCCATGGTACCTAATTCCTCAGCATGAATATTCAGGGTGTGGTATCATGGGAACGGTGAGAGCCATCTTCTTTAGCCTGTACTGAATCACACCCGAGCATATTGTCCCACCTCTCAGTTCATCTACGCTTTCTTCCCTGCACACTCAGTCACACGATCTTGGCCGATACCATCTATAGATCTAATGCCTGGCTCTCAATAAAGGCCCTCCACAGAGGCTGGACTGATTGATCACAGCACTCTGGCTTTGTGTGGGTTTTTTAATTGATTGATTAATCGTGGGCCTGGGCTGAAGCGTGATTGATTATGAGGAGCCTGCAGTCGGTTGGAATTGGGCTGTCAAAGCCAGCAGGGTGAAAGTTGAGCTCCTGTGTCTCCTGTAATGCACATGTTCTTGTATCCATAAATCGGCCTACTGCACTTCCAGCACCAACGTTTTCTGCGAAATAATTTCTTTCAATCAACACGACGTTCTAATGTTGAAAAGAGAAAGGACGTAAAAGAGAGGAGGCTGAGGAGTTGGAAACTGGATAAAGTGTTGTCGGCGTGTTGGTTCTACTGACCTATTAATGCAGCAGGTAAACTTTCCTTTTCAACTGAACAGCCTTGAAATGTTTTATGGTGTATTTTCAATTTTGTTATTTGGAAGAGCAGCACACTGTCCTCGAACTGGTCACCTCTCTGGAGAATATTTCTCTCACTGCAAAATGTCTTTGCATTTACACATGTTTATACATGTTCCCTGTAGCACTCCATGTCATGTTCTTGAGTCCAGTAATGGCTTGGGGCATTCAGCAGGTACAACACTCACAAAGGAAGAGAACAACAAATGTAGACTACACATGACAGTGAATGCATGCGACAATGAAACAAATGAGTATTGTCATTCCAGGCACTTTATGTATGACAATAAATAAAAAAATAAGAGAATCACATGGAAAGAATTACACGGAGTGCATGCCAGGGACAAACATTTAGCTGCAGACAATATTTGGAATGAAGAATACAACTGGGATGGGATGAGGATTGCAGTTTTAACTTCAATTTTGTGCTTATTTACATTAAAATAATATAATAATTTGTCCATTGGTGTTTCTGGGTTATGGCATACATTGATTCATAAATTAGCAGTAAAACAAACATGATAAAAATGAATTCAACTATCAAATGAGAAGAGTGGCATGAGCATCTCGACAGGGGAAGACCATTTGTAGAGAAGAGAGATGAATTTCAAGTGTTTTAGCTCTTGAATGTGCATCAGCAGAGTTGCCAAAAGCATCCAGGGCATTAAAAACGCTGCTATTCACAGATAAATATCTGAAAGTTGTTTTAAGAGAGATTGGTAAAGCGAAGCCATGCTGATAAAGACTTGCTTAGGAGACACAACGAGCCTTACATAGACCGAATTTAAAAATGTTCGTCAAAAATTAAAGATAAATCAATAAAATGTAGCTGTATAGGGATTCATTAATAATTAACCCAATAAGATAAAATGTACGCCCTCTGTCACTGAGGTTTGATGGACAGTTGTTGGAGTTTGTTGGACACTGCTGACGCAAAAGATTCTGTCATATACACCATTAACACATCAGTGTTAATGGTGCATTAAAGGCCTCAGGTCAGAGCTCTGATGGATATGCTGCTTAAATTCAATTCGAGATGGCCTATGATTGTATCCTTTTTATTTCCCCAGTCACTGCTTGGCCTTTTATCTACACAAATAATCAATTCTTACCATGGCTTTATTTTATTCCCACAGTTAAACTGTTTCTTGATTTTGGCAAAGACATATCATTATTGTTACAGCACCAGCTACATTCGTTGCAGTATTACTGTGGGCATTTTTTTTTTTTTTTTTAATATTTTGTCTCTTTTTCTTCAACTTAAACTGTCCCTGAGAATGATACTTAAAAAAAGGTATTTACTGATAGTGAAAGGTTCCATCCTCAGTGTTTTTTTAACAGCATACCTTTTGTTTCTCTGGGGAGTGTTATTGCCGTTACACCTTCCTGCGCAGCACCTGTGAGCATGTGTGCTCTAAACTGGTAGGTTGTGTTTTCTAATGCTCTCTCCTCTGTTATGTGATGTTTTTTCTATCCTTTTTTGTCGTTTCCATGTTGATAATATTCACTCTGTACTGGGACGATGAGAAAAGTTTCAGTTTAAGAGGAACGTGACATTTGTTGGTGTTTCATGTTATTTTGTTGTTTAGTGGTGGTGAGAAGCAGATTGGCTTGTGTGTGTGTGTGTGTGTGTGTGTGTGTGTGAGTGAGTGAGAGAGAGAGAGAGCCTGTGTTTTCCTTTTGGTGAAGAATAAACCCGACAGATCTTTAGAGCCGTATGCATCTCACACACAACCCAGATCAGTTGCAGAAAGTGGTTTGTTGAAAACCTGTGATAGGCTGGCGACCTATCCAGGGTGCACCTTGCCTCTCGCCCCTTGACAGCTGGGAGAGGCTCCAGCAGACCCCTGCGACCCAAAGTGTGGATAAAAGCAGGTACAGAAAGTGGATGGGTGGCTGGGTTTGTTGAAAACTGCTATAGCCTAAATATTTTTGTCTCTGCAGTACTCTCAGGAAGATATTTTGACTGGTTAAATATTACACGCTGATAAATCAAGGTGATGTGTGAGAAAAGATAAAATCAGGAGCATAAATACATTCCTTCTTTCTCGGCAGCGTCTGAACATCAACCTGCCGGCAGTGTTTTTCGAATCCGGTTTATTCTGTGGTGCAGAAGGTGCATCAGAGTTAAACTTTGGATACTTGCTATGTTCCCTGTGGGGCACAGCAGCAGAAGGAGGAACACAGTGAATGCTATTACCCATTCCTGCTTCCATTAAAGACAGCAACTGGAGGATTACTGCCAGGGCCAAGGCTAATGACTGTCATGGCTGCAGAAAGCCGTTTTGCCGAAACCGTAGCAGGGAAGCATGAAGCCAAAATCTGCCACTAAGACCGAGCTTGAGGAGCCTTAATAAGGCAGGTTTGCCTTCTTTTGTGGAAAAAGTTGTGAAAGTCAGAAAGTATCCTAATATATGCAGATCCCCATCCAGTGTATATCCATCATGTTGTTATCTGCATCAGTCACTCCGTCCGTTAGTTTAGGTGGACGGAGCTGGAGGTGTGGTCCACACACGTGCACAAATCCCTAAACAAGAGCTGATATTAAAAATCCGATGCACATGCAGCAGCATACATGTTCCTCCTGCTGTCCGAGACTATTCTTTTGTGAGAGATATTAAATGTTTGTGTCTAAATATTAGTGCAGCTTTGGGAATGTGTCTCACCAACAAGCTCCAGCTTAGGACTTTAGGTCATACTAGCTTATAGTTTAGGTTATTACCCATATTAAAGATGCTGTTCCTGTCTAAAGAACACACAAAGCCACATGCATGGGCATTGATTTGGCTAGTTCCGAGTGTACAGGGGCAGGAAGAGCACTCATGGATAGCCTGGTACAATTGATCTCTGGAGGGCTTAACAGACAGGATCCCTTTCTTTCTCCATTTCCATCATGCTTGTTCTCTTCACCTCTTTTCTCTTACTAGTTTCCTCTTGAGAAAAGTGCTTATGGGGTGGTTACAGTGATGGTATGGAGAAAAGTCAAAAGCAAGGACACTACTGTTCCTATTATCTCAGCTATGGGAGAAAAAAGGCTCTCCCATCTTTTAAGTAATCCAGGATGCTCTATTTTCAGGATTACTTTTTTTTTTACCTTCTGTTTTATTTAAATGTATTGCTGCTACAATTTTTTTCATATTCTTCAACCATATCGATAAAAGAGTTACACAGTATTTTTATTATTGTAGCTCACAGGAGAATTGAAAAGAAAAAGCAGCGAACGACTCATCCTATGTGTTTAATTCGCACACAGCTCTCGACAGCAGCCGGCAGACTTTTCTTTATTGCTCGGCACTGTGAGAGCCAGCCCTGACACTGTAGATGATTGGCAGCTGAGTCTGGCAAGGTATGTGCAAGACATACTGTGGTGGCACGCGGCTCTCTCCTGCTATAAATTGCACCCGTTCAAAAATGCATTTTAATGTATTTTCCTGTTTTAAATTAATAATCTCATGACCTTTTAGCTGTTTCTTGTGACCCTTTGTTGGTGTCCTGACCCCCAGGGTGCTCACCACTTCATTATACTTTACTGTATAATGGTTATGCTAATTCTGAATTCCAGATTTCCATATAACAGAATATTTCAGAACTTTTCTCCCCTTACTTATTTTTTTTCCCTCCACTGAGTCAAAAAGAAAGATATGAACTTGATATTCACAAGATACATAATTTACACCTGAAAATACCAGCTTATTAAGGGTGAGTTAATTTTAAAAACTGTATCACATGCTGTAATGTTGTTATGGCCATCTGATAAATGACTGCATTTCCTCTGAAATCCTTGTATATTTGCGAAGGAGGAAAGTCTGGCAAAGGATTAGTGGAGAACAGCAAACTGCCAAAATCTGCACAGCCTGTCAGCGTTGGGAAAAGAAAGAGACAGGAGAGGAAAAAAAATGTCAAGAAGGAGACTGCAAATGAGGCTTGTTTCAATAAGGGGATCGATGGAGATGGAGGAAAAGATCTTGTGTGAATTGATGACAAGTGTCCACAGGCAAACACAGGAGGATGGGTTATTGAAGGAGATCCCCTTGTGTGTTGGAAGAATTCAAAACGGGCAAGATAGATGCTGTAGCCTAGAGGTGGCTGCAAATACTGTACCGTGTTTCCTGAGTATGTTTCCCACGCCGTGATCACAGCATTTGGAGAGAACAAGGCAGTGAATGAATCATAAAGACATCATGTGTGAATACAGTACATTTCAGACACATAAATCATTTTTTTGCCCTTTATTTTAAAGTTTGACAGTGATCAGTTGTGGCTCCCAAATTTAGAATGGATCACTACAGGCGGAGTAATTATTTTTAGGCTGTTGTCCTTGGTGTTTTCAGTTCTCTAGGCCTTTTGGTTGAGATTTGATTGTTGGGGACAGCCCTTCAGCTGTGGTCCATGTCAGAGGGATTTGTGGGGGACGCACGTGTGCAGACCTGTCCCAACAAGCGCATATACTCTATTGATGATAAGCTTCATTAAAAAAATAAGTGTATTATTTATTTACACTGTGTCCTCCAGGCTGCCTGAGCTCCTCCAGCAGCTTATTTAATGCATGGGTTTGTCTCTGGGGCTTCTGATCATGTGTGAGGATACCGTTGATGCCATTTGAAAGGCTCTCTTAGTGTGTAAATAACATATTTTAGAGTGTGTCTCTTTGTTGCACAGATTTCTCTTCAGGTTCGAATGTAAATAAATCTATGTCTCATCTGCTTTTTTCCAGCTCAGCATTGGTTTCTTTGCTGTGTTTTTATTTCATTCCTCTCGTTTGGATAATCAATGCTGCCATCCTTGGAAGCAAACCTCTTCCATATTTCTCTTTGCTTCAGTCAATCAAAGCGTGACACTGAGTTGCGGTGGTGGTGGTGTGTCTTTTTGGGGATTACAGTGTGATTATGTGTTGTTGTCACTTCTTATGATAGATGTGAGCCACAGGGATGCAGTTAAAATAATTTCAGAGATTTATTGAGCTCTGAGTTGCAGGAACAAACAAAGCAGACGCACACAATCCTGATTTAATGCTCTGTACTGCAATATCTTAGTGCTACAAAGTCAGACATATAAGATTCACAAAAATTGTCGCTTTTGTTTTAAGGACTGATTCTTTGTTGTTTTTATTATAGACGTAGGATGGACACATAAAATCACCAGGATCAGTCTTCCCATTTGATATTTATCCAACAAAAAATCTGTTGCAGTAATTTCTTTGATATTACCCTACTTTCTGATATTTTTTAAGCTTTTTCATGCTTAAGATTAATGGTTGCAGAACTGTTAGAACAGACACATCCGTCTTTTTTCTTTCACTCTCACTCCTGTGCAAACGAAGCGCGTGGAAGAGGGTGGGAAAATGGTGGGCTGATGCATCTCGTTAGAGGTGTTGCATTGGTAATCGGTGGAGACACAACAAGAGCCAGGGTAGGGAAGACGGGGTAAAAGAGGAGAAGAACAAACATTGGCGATATCCATATTTGCAGGGGCAAGTTGTTGAGATGGCAGAAACAGGAAAAGCAGAGAGTGGAGAAGAACCGATGTTGACCTGTCACTGATGTAGGTGTGATGTCACTTTGGTTTATCTCCATCAGTGTGTTAGGCTGATCAGAGCTGCAGTTCCATGTGTGTGAGCTGAGTAAAACTCCGTGTTTTTGTGGAGATAAACATTTGCAGCTCTCTCTCTCTCTCTCGCTACATCCCTCTGTTTTATTATTTTCCTTGACCATTTTCTGGGCCTCCATTTAGACAGTGAGAAAGTAGGTGTCTAAACTAGAGAATTTCTTCTGCTTGGTGTATTTGATGACAATAACTCGACAGTTAATTTATCCTCCTGTGGCTCTTGTGAAAGAATACTGACGTTAGTAAGGTGATTATTATTTTTTTGACACCATCATCACCTCTGCCTCACTGAACATGGATCCAGTGATTCTGCAGGCTGATTACACGCGATAAGATGGCTGTTGTTCATTAACTGGATCACCCCCATATCGTTGGAGATGAACAGTGGAGGAGGAACCCAGTTTTAATTTTCATGATTTCATGAATAAACGCATAAATGCATTCTTCTCTCTCCTTATCTCTGTTTGTTAGCAATGTTTTCTTGCTGCACATGACACACAGCACCTAATTACATCATTCATACATATATGCGCCTTTAAGTTATTAAAAATGTAGACTAGAAATGTTGCACCTCGCTGAAGTTTTAGCCACCAACCACAGCAAAAGTGTTTATTTTGTTACTTTGAGTCCACCATTTGAGCTCAGGCTTCAGTGAAAAAGCTCTCACAAGGCCAACTTTTCACAGTTGGCACGTTAGTAAAGGTAATGAGGGGTCACAAAGAAACATTTGGTGCATGTGCATAAGGTTTTACACAAACGCTGGTGCGCTCAGAGCGAGAGGAGACGCACTGAGGCTTTTAGATGATGAGAGCCAGGCATTAAGTGGTGTAGGTTACAGCTGGTGTACAGATTTCATGGAATCAGAGAACCTGGCAGACTGTTGGCACACACCAGCTTTCTTAGCTTGCATTTAGATATTACTACAGAATCCAAATTACAGTACGTGTGTCCAGTTTGGAGATTTAGATTTGCAATATTATTCAGACAATAAATAGTCCCTTTGTTACATCATAATTGAGAAATGTATTATATATAAGTACTATATCATTCAAGAATGGAGCAATAATTAAAACACTTTAAAAAATAAAACCTTATAATGTGGAAGGTTGGTACTCTACACCAAATATTGGTGGGTTTTAGCAGGAATCAGCTAGCGAAGGTGGACTGATCTAAAATAAATAAATAAAAAGATCCTCTCTTCATACAGCTACAGAATGACTCTCTAGGTGTTGCTGACCTTGGTTCAGCTGCTGTATTCAGTGTGTCCTGTAACATGTTGTTATGAAAGACAACATGCAGGTTTTCAGGCTCATTTTACTCTTTGGGCTGATGGAAAATTTAAGGTTGTAGTTTGGAGCAGTAAAGGTTTTACAGTTAAGCTTTTAATATAAACACTATTCAAATCAATTCAATTTTATTTATATAGCACCTTTTAGACACTAAAAGGCATTAGGTTTCTTTTAGATGTTAAAAAGCTCCCAGACATCCACACAGACCTCATTGTAATTATTTTTTTCTCTATACATTCCACTTACAAATCTGGGCTTATATTTGGATACTACACATAAATGTCAGTATGTGTTTAACTCTGGTGCAGCATCTTTCTTCAGTTCCTCGCTGTCCCTGTTCTGCTGCTTCCCTCTGACTCTTTTTATTTCACATCTCCTCTGCTCCTTTATTCTTTTCTCTAGAGGGGATTAAAATAGCAATTCATGAGGGAGCTGTTACCTGGATTTAACACACATGGCTGCTTCCATTATTATTGATGATGGTTACTTAAAGCTCTAATCATTTATGCTGATTCTCTTGAGATGACAGCTTTGAGTTACACGGACAGGACGAGATTATTCTTGGTTTCCAGAAACGAAATTGAAAATATTTAGAATTTCATTTGATGTTATGTCTTGTTAAAACTGTATTCATGTAAGCCAATAAATCTGTGTTAAGAGTGCAGCAGGGTTTGTTTCTTAGTTTTTATTGCTGAATATGAACACTTGTTTTTCTTTACCAGACCTGTCATGACCTCAAGACTATTTTCTTTAACACTGAACTGAATAATCATGGACATACGTGCTCTAATTACAGAATAGCAGAAGGGCTATTCCTGCAGTTTTAAATTCTTGTATTTTTCCTTTTTCAGAAACATACAAACAAATAAAAATATGCTGGCAGATTGAACACACTTATTGATTTTTCTCCAAAATGAAGGTCTAAGTTGCACCTCATCAGGGGCAGAAGGGAGATCTCTGCCAGTCGTGACCGTGACATTCAGAGACTGTGAAGTCAGTCAAACTTGAAGCATGCTTGTTTACAGCAGCATGTTGTCCCATTGCAGTGTCGCAGCTGCCATGACAACCTGTTCTGCAAACATCTTTCCTATCCAATTAAATGCTTGACTGTCACTGCCCGCAAGGGATTCCCTCAAAAAAAAAAAAAAAAAAAAAAGCTGTCTGTTATTAGTTTCGCCTCTTTGTCCACTGCCAGTACCATGTTTCATGTTGCATGTTCATGTTATTTCAAGCTGTTTCTCAGACTCTCCTGGGTCTCGTCTGAACTTGAATTTCATTTGTAAGCAGTTTAGACCGCCTACACACGGCTATATTTGCAACAATGGCGGCTGTGTGTTGCACGGTTGACTTCTGCTTTGCTGTCGCTGCTGTTTCGCCTGTTGCATTGATCAAATATGTTTTTACTAACCACAGCTAAAGTTTGCCAGGTATTCTAGCAATCAGTAAATATCATTAAAACTGAAGACAAGTGAACTGAACAGAAATGTTTACCACCATAAAACTGCATGCATTTGTCTGTACACCTGTACACCTGCACCATCAGTGCAGCAGTCCCTCTTCCCTCTGAATAGGTAATGCAGCGCTCCACAAATAGCATTCTTTTGTGAGGCGTTGACCTGGCCTACAAACGTATCTGATCCCAGTCCAGTTGAATACTAACAAGATGCAACAGAACCACGGGCAGAACAGATTCCACAGCAGATTTCTTTGCTCTGGTTTGCCTGTCTTCTGTTGCCTTGGTGATTAAAATAAAATGTTACCTCTAAAGGAACAGGGCGGTGGTATCTTTTGTGGTTCTCTTAACTCTGAAGTAATGTTTTAAGACAAATTTACAACTTAGTGGTGAGTAATTAGTGAGAATACTGTATCATTGGATAGTCACGTCCACACGTTTTAGCCTTGGTTTAGTCATTCCTTGTAAAAATAAAACTTAACATAACAGGTATTCATCTGCCTTTACGGTCCCTTTGGAAATTTTTAGTCCCTTAAAAGGAATGTGATGTTCATTCAAAGATGTTAACAGTCGCTCACACCAAAAACAGCTTCTGAAAGTCTGAGCACTACATTTCAGAGAAATGTTTGGAGAGAAGCATCGTAATGGGTCAGTGGGTAATACCAAGAAAACATTCAGAATTTGACATTTATTCAGGGTTTCTCTTCCATTGAGTCTTAAGTGCTGGAAACGTTAAGAGGCCAGTGTTTAAAAATGAACCACACATCTACCGGTGATGTAAAGGACAAAGTCAGAAACTGACTGTGGGAGTCAGTCTGCAGCCTGTGTGTCCTCACACACTGGAAATGTAGACAGTGGAAAGGAAGGAAGAGCAAGAAACCCCTGATGGGAAGTGTAGCAAAATATGGATTAATGACTTGTGCTTCACTTGTTTATTCCTAATATCCTGTTGCATTGATGAAATACTGTTCCTGTTGACTCTAGAGGCAATTGACTAACTTATTTAACTGACGCTACGTGGCTCTTTCTGCATAATGGATGTCGCAACATAAAAATAAATTCATGGAATAACTACCTAACGAGCACTTTATGATGTATCTTTATGTAAAGATTTGCATGGACTCTTTATTTCTGGTCTGAGTCATTATTCCGGTGTGTCTCTAATGGAATTTCTTTGCCTTAGCAATGCTGCTTTAGGACTTAATGAACGCACACTATGTATATTATTATACGCTAATTTTGTCAGGTTGTGTGTAATTATGCCAAAGTGGCAGACGTTAACGAGTCTAACGCTGTTGGATTTTCCAGGGTGACTTGCTGTGTGAAACATTTAAGTGAAGCTATTCCTGGGCCAGACATGATCAGACAGGCTAATTTTACTTGAGTAACATGTTTGACTAAAATGAATTAGTCCCCCATTTTCTTTCAATTTTACTGCAGCACATTACAACTGGAATACACTCCACTGAACTGTTGGTTTATAAGTAATTCATAAACTGTTTTAACTAATTGTACTTTTCAGTTATAAATCCCAAAGCTAAAAAAAAAAAATAAAATAAGAAAAAAGCTTTTGTATTCGTAGGCGTTTCGTGAGCGTATGCCCTTGTTTTAAGTTTAAATATAAACTCAATGAATTGAATTATCATCACATAAAACCATTTGCCATCAAGAATGAAAATAATCAGTCTTTTTTATAGATCACAGAGGTCAAATTGATGAATTGGTATGTTTAATTAAATTAAACAGAATGCAGTTCAAGCTTTTAAATCTAGAGATATTTGTACATTATGTGTTCAGGTTGATAATCTGTGTCATATCTCTGGACAACTTTAACAAAAATGATATAAGTTTGGCTCGAATGTCGAAGCAGTTAAAGTTTTATAGTGACATTACAAGATTCAGGGCACAAACTCACACTCGGGTGGTACTGGCTCTGTATACGCTTATCTACAGTTGGTCTAGCTGTGTTGGGACACATTACTTTGTGTTTGTATCCTAACTAAGATAAGTATGACAACATATAATATAAACACTGCTGAGTCTTTGTGCTAACAACTTAAAAATCTAGTGCAACAACATCCTTACTGATGTAGTCGAGTCCAGCAGAACCTCTTTGATTCTGGTGATTTCTCCATTAAATCTCACCCAGTGCAGTTATTCCACCAGAGACCTGATTGATGTGCAGAAGCTTACAAGAGTAAAGCAGTTATTAAAGATATTTATGGTTACGATGGAGGGGTAAGCAACACATCAGCACATGATTTGTGGATGGAGGTCAGTATCTCAGCCATGGGAATACATTAAATCATTGTATAGGAATGTAATATGAAATATACAAGAAATAGACAAGAAAAACACAGTTTCTGTGTTTATTTTTGTAATCAACCTATTGTCTGCCTATTTGCATGTTGTCTGTCTGTCACCTCCCTTTTTTCCAGTGTTAAGCCAGAGATTTATGAAGACGTGTTTATTTTCCTCTATTAACATGGTTAAAAAAAAAAAAAAAAAAAAAAAAAGCAAACAAGGGCCCCATCGCACGCCAGTGGCACGATTTCGAAGCGTGAGCTGCTAAGATTATTTCAAAACCAGCGTACCTCCAAATTCTTCATGGTCGTTGGCGGGACGTGTCTTGCTCTCTGTTGCACAACATGATACGACTATTAGCTTTCAGTCCCTTCATCATGTCATGGTGATAACAAATAAAACTAGCTTCCCTGCATATTTGCTGGGGCCAGTCCCCGTCTGGGCAACCCACTGGGACATACTGGGAGTGTCTTCAGCAGCACAATTAAAACTATACCTACGTGAAAACAGGTTTTATCCATCTAAACTTGATTTATACAGGTAACCTCACTGACATACATGTTTTATTCTCAGGAAAGAAAAAACAGAGATTGGCCGGCAACACTCAAATTAAAGAGAATAAATTAAAGAATAAATTTGATGATGAAGCAAAATAAACTAGTCACTTATTTCTCTTTGGATTATTCTCAGGAAAGAGCTGTTCACGAGGACAGTCGGGGTGATAGTAATTCACGGGAGCCACCAGAAAGCCGTGTAACATGTATCGGGTATTGTCGGTATATATCTCTTGAGAAGGCTCGGTGTGCCCCCCCCTTGCAGATGATGAGTCTGACTATAAGTAATTAGACAAAGTGAGACAGGGATCTTGGTTTTATGTCAGCGTGGTTTCGGCTGCGGACGTTTTACCAATTCGGACTGCGTGTAACAGCCAGCTTTACCTATTTGTTTACCATGTCGTCAAACGACTGTGAAAGCGATTTTTCACACCTTCCGCGGACTGACTGACACAAATGATCTCCTGGACCTCCTGGCCGTCGAGGCTGTGAACTTCATCAGTCTCCACACCTTCATGGAGGATGTGTGGCTGTGTTACAAAAATAAAACGGGAACAGAAGAAGAATAATGGCACTGTTATCAGGTTTGGAGGTTATCAGTTTAGCGGTTATCAGGCAGCAGCTGAGTTCATTCATCTGTGACGTTAAACAAGAGTCAGTTCAAGACAGAAGATAGCAGAATACTTTTCTCTGGTTTCCTGTTTTTTGAAGTTCTGTTATGTGTTCAGTCTTTCATAGATACTTTACCTGCGTAAGAAGAGGAGTGCAGTCCTTTTATTAGGGCAGTTTTCCACTGGAGTCACTGATGGCTGTTAAGTTTTACTGTGTTTGACCAGCTTAATAAAATCTTGATTTCCCAAACTCCCTCTCTGTACATTTCTCCTCTCATCACTCTGCCCAAAGACTCACTTCCTCAGCCAGTGCCAGGAGTTGCCATTTGGTTTTGTTTATAGAGTGCTCACAGCCAACTGAACCAACAAGCTGACTGATTAAAATGAAAATCGGCCTTCAGTCTTGGACCTCTTTTTCTGTCTCCTCTTTTCTCTGTTGAGGGAACTGTGCTACATACGTTCTCCCCACATGAATAAGGGTGATAAACTTCAATATCTACAGCTCTGAAACCTCTATAACAAAAACTTAATAAACTGGAATGCGTGGGTCCTAGAGTGATGATGTTTCTGACTCCAGCTCGCCGCCTCAGCCTCGTTTTAACTGCAGATTTCGGCTTCCAGTGCTGTGACTTAAGGACTTTTTTTTATGTCACTTCATGCAAAGAAGTTACACAAATGTGAAACTGAAAGTGGTCTCTGTTTTGATTGGGTATGCACAATTTCCATGCATACTTCACTTTGATGTGCACAATCAGAACAGCAGCTGTGCAGCTTTTGAGATGACATTTGGCCAAGTCAGTTGTACTCTGTAAAAGGATTGTTGCTGGCCCAGCCTGGATCACAGAGTACCTGGTGAATGATACTGGACGCCATCCATACTGACACGATGTCAGTTTGAGTATAACAAACAGAAATAAATGGTGTATTAATTAACAACGAGACACTGAAATTCCTGCTTACGCACCGAGAAGCTGTGGTTCAGCAAATCTCACACTTAATTATTATCTCTAATGTAATATGTTCTATTTCTTGCAACACGGCAGAAGAGGTCCTAGTTCAGCTAACAGTAAAAGTTCTGTGCTCAACAGTGACAAATCATTTGGGATTTATTACTTCTAGTATTCACGCATACTGTTCAGACTAAAATGATAAGGGAAATAATTAACTATCACCTTATCTGGAGTGTAAGAAAGGCTGTAAATGAACTATTTCAAAGGTGGAATATTTCCTGGGTGGGTTGAACACACGGAGAGCATCTCTGCAACTGTCGTGCTCACATACCTTCGTGTGATACCACAGGGCACAATGGGTGACGCCCTTGGTAATCAGCACCTGCTGCCTTTGACAACTCGGGTAGATCAGTAGATGATATGTCATGTGGTCACACACTGTGCCATGATGTGTGGATTTGACAAGAGGGGAGAATAAAGGTGTTGGTCTAGACACCAGGGAGAGGAGACTCAGTGGGAGACGGAAGCAGTAGCTCAAATACGGCGGAGGTGGTTTGTGTGAATAACTAATGACGAACAAAGTCATCCACAGTTCTCATGTGGGATAGGAAGTCATGGGTGCGAGCTAGCACCCATCCAGGTGCACCAAGGTGTGAATGTGCCTTGTTGCCAAACTGGCACAACACCTAGTTTGACTTTGGCTTTGTGTGTGTGTGTGTGTGTGTGTGTGTGTGTGTGTGTGTGTGTGAGATAAATTACCCACTCATTCTATTAAATTCCTTTAGAAATCAAAGCTGCACATACTAAGCTTATTTATTACAGAAGTGTATCTGCCCTGTGATATCAGCATGTTTCCCTAAACAACATTACCTTCTGTGCTCTTTTTCTATTTCCTCTCTCACACTAAATTAAATCCTTCATTATCATTTTCTGCTTACCACCGCTTTGCCAGATTCAAATTGATCCTCGGTTTCCTACACTTTTTAATAAACTTCAGCCCGAAGCAATACAACGCCTCCCACAAGATAACACCGTGTGACTTCAATACACAGAAATCAATCGTCCCTCAAATGTTGTAGAGTCCATTTACGGTAGTTTAGAGGCAGAGGCCTTTGTTACTGTATTTCCCAGGATACAGTGTTATACACCCTCCCTCTCTCCACACACACACACAAAGGAAATATTTGTACTAAACTCTTTCTAATAAAGAAGTAAGATAAATGTGCTAGTACAGCAAAGGGCTAAAAAAAGCAAAAAAGATGACATGATGTAATTAGGAGGCTATCTAGGAATAAAAATATGCCGCAGCAGGTCATAAAATACCTCATCTGCTGACAAAGTAGTAGTAAAACACCCCTCTGGCCATGAACAAGGGTATATTTTGAGTTTGTTAAATCTTGCAGCACTGCCTCATTGAGTTCAACATTTACACAGTTTAAGGCTTGAAGAAATTGTTAATTAATGTGGATTATTCTATCTGGAATTGAAGATGATTTTCCAAGCAGTTATTGAGACGCAGCCGCAGATGTTTAAGCATGATTGTGCTGCACAGATGCAGATGAGACGCTAAGTTCAGGACCAGGTCAGCCGTGACACAATTCATGCTGAAGTGACAGCAGTCATGTCAGCTGCTGCATTTCAGAGGTATATGAGATGCAATCATTAGGGAGCCATGATGAATCTCACATTAGGACCATTTGCATGCACATCACGTTACATCCGATGCATATCATTATTTCTGGTACTTTTTTTTTTTTTCAATACAGGTTTTATATTATCTCTTTGCGCTGACAATCCTTAAACAAGTGTTGATGAAATGAACTCCCGTTGGGGTAAAACAGTCTACTCTTGATTGAACAATGCACCTTAATTCTGCCTATTTACAGTATTTGATTTCATCCCTTTTCTCACACAGAGCAGCCTTTCTTGTATAAATACAATCAAACAAATTGGGTTTCATTCACAGCAATAATTACAAGGGTATATATTTCATTGTAATCACATAAAAAGTGGCTTTTATTTTTCACATTTTAGTGTTTTCATGGTAAACATATGCTGCCACAATCACAGACAAGGAAAAGGAGCTTAAAGATAACCTGAAAGCAATCAACATTTGGCAGCAGTTGTCAGCCAGAGAATGATTTATGTCTGCCGGTTGCTCCGGTTCGCCCCGCCCCACCAGTCAACGGTGAGTGTTGTTGAGAAGCAGAGGTGCTGCTCACAGTGTGATTGGACTGGTGGGGAGCTGAAGCACATGGAAAAAGAGCCAGTGTCACCTTGTCACTCTTGGGCACGCTGCCAACTGCTGCCAGGGGGTGTTGGAGCAGGCTCCATGCCAAGGAAGGGTGATGAATGATTGTGCTCCTTCGCTCTGTCCCCTAACCTCCCCCACCTCTCCCTCCTGTCTGTCCCACCACCTCCGCCATCACTAACACTGTAATTATCTGCCTATGGAGGATGGGACGATCGGTTTGATCCTGCGTGTCTGTGCGTGCGCATAAGTGCTCGTTGGAGATGATAAAGAAAATTAAATGAATAATTGAAATCTTTGTTGTTGTTGTCACTTTTCAACCCTAACCCTTTTTTAAGAAGTTGGTCCAAAGGGGCAGCTTTACTGAACATGTCTCCAGGAGCGTCTTCATTCGAAGAATAGCCCTCTCCTGCCCGAGGTCTGCACTTACTCAAGACCCTGCAGCTGAGTACGTGTGTCACGCATGTGATCAGAGACAGAGGGGTGAATGTGGAGTCACACAGGATCAAGATCTGCACCAAAACAAAGGCTTCTGTGGCAGAGAGGCTGTCACAACACCCTAAAGCTCTGCGGAGCTGAGGTGCTCCGAGGCGACCCTGAAGGTGTTGGGAGACACGCTTGTCCAGCTCCTACTGTGGATGCCGGCTGGATGATTTCTGAGGCTTGATCACCTAACACTCGGTTGAGTTTCAAGTAATTTCCTATTATATTAACATCTCGACACACAGCGAGAAGGCTTAGGGAAGTTTTTTGTGTGGAATTTTCATATTCTCACCATACCTGAAGGTTAAGTGGACATTCTACTTTTCAATATTCAGGTATTTCTTCTCTATGGCTCAACCCGGTGTTGAACTGGTGGTGAACTAACTGTAACAAAATGACATTAACATGCCCCCCCTTGACCCTAAACAGGTGAAGCAGTGATAGATAGGTATGCTAGGAGCCAAGGTCAAAAGAACCAGGCTGTCTCTGTGGGGGCTGGCTTGAGAAACATTAAATCAGCAAGTTATGGCCTATGGACAGTATTCCCTTCCGGATTTCTGTGAAAAGAGATACGAAATGATATCGTAAGGATTAATATGAGAGACCAGTCAACGTTGTTAAAATCTGATTAAGTGTTAAGTCATTCAAAGGCAAACAAGGGCAGGACTTACATTATTGCTGCCAGACGATGTTTATTAGTTACATTTTTGTCTTTTATGGATGGCTGATGTTATCAGTTCTGTGCGTGCACAGCATTAAATACTGTGATTTTTGCTCATCTCAAATTCTAATGCTGTAATTTGAGGGGTTAGCTGCCACACAGTTGATTTCTCACAGATGTTTTTTTAAAAAAAGTGTTTTGAGATCACACTGAATAATCCGTGAACTGTGAAAATGCATTTAAATAATGTGTAAACAACAAAAGATGAGGTTAAGAAAGGATTATGGGAGGTTTCGATGTTTGTTGAATTTGTGATGCTCTGCGGGTTTTCTTTTCCTGTTAATTCGTGGGCTACTAATTGAGGTGCCACTTGTGTTGACGATGACACATCTCGTCATACTTGTTATCCTCGCCGAGGATGAGCAGCGCTAAAAGAGGCTTGACTCTTGTGTCAAGCCTCTTGTGAGAAAGAGAGAGGATGAAATGCGGAAAGAAAGACTGGGAAGGAAAAACTGCTGAGGGTGCAGAAGGCTAGTGGGAGAAAAGACAGCTCCTTCACATGACCTCCATGATCCTTCCACTGTTGCTACCTGGAGCACAAACATTGGCATGGCATCCTGAGGATATGGAAATTTCCCCACATCAGGCAGCATCAGCCTATTTCTTGTCGGCCAAGATGTTCCTTTCATCCGTGAGCACCCTGTGGAGGAGTAAAGAAACCTAAGCATCAAAAGGGGGGGGGGAGCAGCAGAATAAGAGAGAAGGGGAGACACTGATAACCTCATCTTATAACATTCTCTGTTAAGTCATCAGTCTTTCTGACCCCTGTAATTAGCACACAAAGCACAAGGATAGAAAGAGCTAGCCTCAATTGGTCCCTGTGAGACACTGGTCACTGCCTACAAATAAGATATTGCCACATAGGCAGTTTTTCTTTTCTTTTCTTTTTTTTTACTTAAAGAAGTGAATAGATTTATCTCCCAGCAGACACAGCAGATATTTCTTTCAGGGTTTGCTGGAGGCTAACAGCCTAGTTGGTATTAGTAAGCCTTAAAATTAGTGGGAGCTTACAGTACACACAGGAATACTTTGATATCAATTACTTCAAATTCACTCAGGGAATTGCAGGGGTTTACACATAAATTTAACACAAGCCATTAAGAAAAAAAAATCACAAACATTTCTGTGGTAGACACAGAGCTGACCTGGCGACTGTTTTTCTTATAGGATGAATTAGTACCAATGTTTTATTATTGTAGATGAATGTGAGGCTACGCTGCACAGCAGTGCGGGCGTCTTCTTCAGCGCCACCCACAAGCAGCCTCAGGGAGTGGAGAGCAGCCAGACTAACTGCAGACCCATTAGGCCAACTTCACTTCTTTGAACGGACAGAAATGCTTAGACAGTTCTGGTTGGAAGACTGGCGCGTAGAGAGCTGCGTTTGTGGGGGAAAGAAGCTGGTAGCTTGTTCTAATTGTCTAAGCTGCAGCACAGACTGTGCACGGACAGGAGGAAGTCAAACGCTGGGGGACCCATTTACCCTAATGTCTGACTTTGTCTTATCATGTAGTGTTAATGACTTTATTGACTTCTGAGCGCAGTTAAAGGACTTGGAGAATCAAAGTAAGTATTTTGCAGATCGTGGGAACAGCGTTTCTTTTTTGTGTGAAGTCTGTGTAGTCCACTCAGGGCCACTGCATCCCAGCTCTTTTTCCATGTTCCCGGTGACGGGAAGTCTGGCATTGTGGAGGAACTACTTTACTTATTCATCAGGTTTTCAAGTTCTAGCAGACGCAAGGTTTCTCAGGAATGATAAATGGATGTGGAAAGCCCAGGTGGACGGGAAAGACGAGGAGGTAAATAATGGAAGAGCCTGACAAACAAAGGATGCTCCATGATGCATTGTCTGAATAGGAAACAAAGCCACAGGTGTGTGTGTGTGTGTGTGAGTGAACTGATGGTTGCTGAAAGTTCCCCTCTTCCTCCATCGCTGCCACACTCCCGCGGGAACGTTTAGTTAGCAGCATCATCTGTATGAAGTGACTGTGCAAATGAAATCGATACATTTGGTCATAGAAAATAGAATAAATAAAAGAATGAACACCCCCCACCCCCAGAGTTGAAATGCAACTCTAATCCAGCAGGAGGAGGTGGACAGAAAAGCCATTACGGCTAAGCGAGGGCCTGGGGTCCACTCAAGTTTTACACTCCTACTCAGGACTCTCTCTCTTTTGATCTCTCTTTCTTTCTCTCTCTTTCTCACACACACACAGAACAACTCACGCAACCAAATCCTCTCAAACTCCTGCTCCAGCCCCGTTCCGTCTGAACTCCCTCTCAGCACTCAGCCGAGCAGACTCAAGGAAACGGTTCATTTAAATGTACATAATTTGCTCTCCAAGGCTAACTCTTGGTCTCACTGCTCCCCTGTGGCACCACAGAGAGGCAGAGACAGAGAGAAAAGATTTTATCCTGGAAGAATCCAATGGCATGGACAGAAACATGCCGGCAAAAGCGAAGTGAGAGCTTCAGGTATATAGACATTTATCCCCAGGAGATTTTATTGCCAGCACTTGTTTTTTTCTTCTTTTTTTTTTTTTTGTTCCTTGTAGAAGAAAAAGTGCACTGCTATGCATTTACAAACTGTAAAAATAAGGTGTTTTAAATGTAAATATGTTGTCTTTATTTGGTTGGTCCAGGAGAGCAATATAACCTTGTTGAAAAATAAGCACAATGTTTTGACTAAGTGAGTTTTGTGAGGGAAAAGATGTTATTAGATTTCATTAAAACTCAACGACGTTTTTAAAAAATGCAGTTGGTAATAGTCAACTGGTTTCCTGGACACCTTTTGGATGAGATGACTAAAATGAAGGAAACCGGATGAGAGAAAAGCAACTTGGACTTTGTCAATGTCAAAACTTGGCCTTTTTGCACGATGGTGGTGACTGCGGTGAATGTGTACGCTCTGTCAGAATGACTGCATCAGAATATCAGTCATCAGTTTGCTGCTTTCCGAGTGTGAGGGTTTTTATAATATCTGGATTCATACAGGCTTAGGCTTTCCACCAGGATTGACCCGGAACACTGGAGCTTTGGGCAAAGCAAACAAAACAAAGAAATCCTCATAATTGATTCTATTTAGGCTGAGTTAATTCATATCAAACAATGAACAGAATGTAGACTTTAGGCAGAAAATACTTTTTTTTTGCGTCATGAAGTATAGCATTTATTTAATTGTCTATTGATATGCACATATCAGCTGGTATTTCATTATCAGTAACTGATCCTTATTATTTTAATGATTTAATTCATAAAGCGAGTATTTCTTTTTTTGAGTTGATCACTTTCCCGTGTCCTTTCCTCACGTTTGTCTTAAGCGTTGGTGTGAAATCCGCAGCCCTAGCAAGCTTTAGGAAGTTATCTGGCTTTTGGCGAAAACACCGGGGCTTGCCAAAATCTGTGAGCCGTCGTCTGGCAGCGGAGAGCTCTCTGACATTTTCAAATGGCTGTCTTTGTCACCTCACACACTTCTGCTATATATGGCTCTGCTTTTATGGGCGCTGGACCGCTCACAAACAAGCCTTGAGGTAATTGTTGATCAACAGAATTTATTCTACATTTATATTCATATGTGAGTACAGGTATGGAAATGAGTGTGATGTGATATGTTTCTCAACACCAGGAGATGATGTCTAACACTTGTTGACTTGTGTTTTTCAAATATTTGTGTGTGTTAGGCACAATACACACAAGCACACACTCAAGCTAGAGATGTGATGACAATGTAAGTCAGCCATGATTCAGCCTGCATGATTCATATCTCATATGCACAAATGATAAAATATCCATTTTATTAATAAGTGTTTGTGTTTGAATGCGCAGACCTTGTGCGTGAGCCTCCAGGTCTAAAGCTGCAAATTGAATAGGAGAGTGAAGTTGTGGGCTTGTGGCTCATGGCCATCTTTGGCAGATGGCTCACCAAATCTCTCCACGGATCTGCTGCCTCAAGTGTGTGTGTGAATGTGCGCTTCTGTTGTACAAAAACGCCTCAAAAGCATCCTCTTAACAATTTAGGTTTACGTAAGGATGAGGTCTAGAAGGTGGAGAAGCGACGCAGATGAGGTTTCCTGTTAGCTCTCTCTGAGACATCCTTCACCCATCTGTCTTCCCTGGTGACCTTTTTCACCCTGCAGTGGTTCATTACCTCTTCTGTTTATTGGAAACCTTGTTTTGTGTTGCTTATCACCAGGTCTTGGTATTCAATTAAGGAAATAAACATTTGTTGATGCCTCTGGAACAGAACGATCATCGAGGCAGATTATCTAATTTTACTGTCAGTCCAGTCTAATAAAGCCGTGCACTTGAATTTGTGAAAACAACATCTGCTGTTCTGTGTTTTTATGGTGGCATGGTGATTAACACTATACCGCCTCACAGCGCAAAGGTTGTTGGTTTGATCTCTAGCAGCAGCACTGCTTTTTCCTTTCTTTCCGACCAATCATCGATATACATGCTGCGACTGCAGCCTGTGAAAAGGCTACTCTGTTGGGGTTAAAGCAGATCCTGAAAGAGTTGGCACCTCAACAGCCACGGACCTCACTGCACGTCGCTGCTTCGGAGTTAAACCTGATTTGCTTTCACTGCGTCATGTAAGACCTGAAGCACGATTTCATATCAACTGTGGGCCTATATCGGGGTCTGAATATGTCATTTTAGAATCAGATATGTGGTAAATAAAAAACAAGAAGCAGACTTGATGATTCAGAGTGATTCCTCTGTAACATGATTAAAGAACTGTAGTTTTAAAAATCACCAAAAATAATTGAAATCCCTTCAATATTGCACCTAGTGTGAAAAGACATTTAAAAAGTTGGCCTAATCTAGATTCAATTCATTTTTTTCAATTTTTATTGGACTTTTTAAATGTAAGACATAATTGCAACCTCATGGTTGCCTCCTTAGATTGTCTCATTTTCTTTATTTAGATCAGTTTTGCAGTCAGGAGCAGGTTGAGCGTCTGTGTCTTCCAGCACGCCTCGCAGCCAGAGCTCCCTGCTGACATGTGTCTGTATGTGTTAATCACCAGCGTCTACTTCTCCCCCTCCTCCTGACCTCCCGTGGCTCTCTTCCTGGTTCTGCGGCCAGAGCGAGGGAACGCGGAGCAGGTGACACAAGGCGGCATGACTTGCATGCACACATCGATCGCAGTGCGAGAAGCAGCAGGAGATGAGCTAAATATGGAGGGTCATGACTCAGAACAACCTGAACGCTTACATTTATACGTTAAAGTGGAGCCTGCTGTAATTTCGTTTGTTAGCATTACCTTTCCGGGACGAGCTGTCATTCCCAGACATCTTGTTGAAGATGCTATAGTTTTAATTTCCCTGTTAATTGCTACTCATGCTTGCCATTCTCTGTTTTATCTGCATGCCAATGACTCAAACAGACTATTTAATAGCAGGCCACGGTAAAGTGGGCGATAATATAATCTGTTTGACATTTGCCCTCCTGCAACTCCGACCTTATTCACCGTGCCACAGTTTCCTACTGCAGGCGCTCGGTCTGATGTCCGCTCACGCAAACGCCGCTGCACGCTGCACGCAGCACACACAGACACACTCACAAGTACACGAGCACACAAATAAAGAGTTACAGCAATTAGTCTCATATGGTGTGCGCTCAGTGCCTCCCACGATTCGAACCAATAAGGTCATTTGGTAGATAAGGAAAACATTTCTGCTGTTGCATGTTTTTTTGAAATGCACGCAGCAATCTTGTATTTCTCTGAGCCGAAAATTAAGTTTATCTATTTTCAAACATCAGGTTGCTGTTTCTCAAAAATGATATCCTATGTAATTTAATGTGATTGGAAAAATGTGCGTTATTTTCGAACCTCTTTGATGCTTCAATACTCTTTAAAACAAAACTATTTTCAGATATTTGTTGTCCTGATTGTATTTGACAGCAAACGCTGTGATGTTGCCAAGAAAAGGTTTGATCTTTCATTTAATGTGTGTCAGCTTTTTAGCCCTGTTAGTAGTTTATCCTGCCTCAGGTTGTGAGTAAGGCACCAGGGAGACAGCACTTTCAAAGGTCACTAATGCACTCAACCTCCTAAAGGGGAAATGCATTGGATGTTTGACTCAACGATTTTATTCCTCAGTTCTGTCATGTGGCTCCGCATCACAGAACTGGGCACGGAGATAGGGTGGTGGTGGTGGTGGTGGTGGTTTCATTGTGAAAGAGATGCAGACAGACGAAAACAGGAATGAATGACGGTGAGGCTATTCATCAATAGTTATTTTTAATGTCTGCACCTCTAACACAACCAAGACAAAACCCAAGCAGAACTCGAATGAAGCAGTTGATTGATATGGCTTGTGTTTATTTTACGTGGACATTTATTCAAGTAAATGGTGTTTTATCTATCATATATATGCATTATATGCAATTATGCACCATCATGTCTCCCAGATCAAATCGATTACATTGCATCCCAACTTTTTCTGCCTGTGTGTATAACGTACAGCCAAAACATGCAGGCAAATTACAGAAATACAACACAAGTGGACTGCAACGTTCAAATCAATAAAAGGAACGAGGCTCAAATGGATCGGATGTTGTGAGTCAACTGCAGCCGGGAATATTTTAGCGTGTGTGAGGCAATGGGATAGTGAAGTGGGGTCAGCAGTGTCACCGAGTTGGAGGTTGAGCTCACAGATAAGATCCAGGATGACTCAACTCAGCCAGGTCCTGCAGCACAGGGACTGACTGCAGAGTACACCTGGCCTGGCAGCTTCAGACCATACAGGGACAACTGGGAAAGGCTTTCTCTGCAGCTGCGAAGCAATCTGACACAGGCAATTGTGTGCGGTGGAAGGAGCACACACACAGCGGGTTTGACAGCGTTAACATGCGACTACACCGTAATGCAAAGGTTTGTGGACTGCGTGCATTTATGCATTGGAGGTGGCTGCTGATGTCGACTCCTGTTAACAACTGTTTACTGTCCTTATCAGGTAGTCAGTGAAGAAAGCAGAAAAGAGATTGTTCACCAAAGCAGGTCAATAAAAATTTCAAAACTCCTGGAAAGAAACAGAACTTATGTAAACTCTTAAATAAAAAAGCAAATTAGGGGCTCCGGTGCCACCACAATGTGTGAAAATTCAGATCAAGATTGCTTTGACTAACATCTTCATTTTAATTAGGGTACTAAATGCAGCACCAGAATTTTTTGAACGGCCCCGACCTCATTTAACTTCACCTCAGTTTCACAATTCCTTTGAGTCAAATTTCTTCAAACTTCATTAATTCACAAGCAGACCTGAAGTACAGTACGGTACGCTGACTGAAAGACCAGACAGCAAGAACATGCATTTATATAACGTTACGTCGCTGAGCCAGATTACATCGAGGGATTGTGTTCTATGCATTATAGAACTCTTTCATATTAAAATCTGTGTTGTCGTTCAGCTAAGATGCAGGCAGAGAAATTTTGGCCTCTAATAAAATTTTGCTCTTTTGAAAGATTTGTTTGTTTTGCCTGTCACTGAATATTCCATGAGATTTGGCCACAATTGCTTTATTATTTGTTATTATCAAGTGAATTACACATGGCCAACAATGTTAATTTTGTGAATCATGTTTAGATTTATTTTTTATTAGATGGAAAGTTTCTCTCTGTGTTTCCTCCGGTGAAAGTTTATTAAAGTTTACAAAAGAAGTCGAGCAAGGATTCATTACATATCCTTAACATTAATATCGGTGCAGTTTTCACAGACAATAATAAGCAAAAAAAAAAAAAAAAAAAGCATCACAATCAAAGGAAAATAAGAGAAGTAACACGTGGGTACTATGCAGAAAGGTGTAAATGACATATTTAAGAGCGAGGAGCAGACCAGAGCGACGCCACCGCCAGTGTCACGTCCCATTCCTGCCAGGTCTGAGGAATATCTGCTCCTTGACATGTGTCCAATCCAGGCTGTCTCAGGCTCTGTCCTCCAGCATCCAGCCAGCTAATCTCTGGTGACACCTCGCACAGGCCCGACAGGGAATCGTTCTATCCTGAAAACAATCCATGCCATCTCTCTCCCCAGTGTAAAGCAGTACCCCACTTCCGCCTCTACTTTCTTCAGTGTTCTTGTTACCCCCTCTCTCCCGTCTATAGCTCCCCTATTACTTTCTGTGGCCTATTGTCTTTCTTTCATGTCTCCATCTGTCTTTGTCAAATCATATACGCCTCCTGTTTTATCTCCCTCAATCTTCTTTCTGTCTTTTCGACTCCATCCTCACTTTGTCTCCAGGTATCTTTCCTCCGTTGATGAGTATCTCTGAATAGATGCTGCGATTGCCAATTGAGGAATAGCCTGCGTTTCCTCTAGGACTCATCAGTATTCAAGATCTGCTTTTTATTTCACCGGAGGATGCTTGCAAAGTCGAAGGGTCTTTATCACCGAGTGCACCTTTAGAGATGGAAGCAAACTCATAGGATTGCTTAAGTAAGAGACAAGGGACCGTAAACATGGACATCCCTCCCTTGACAACTATCATGCTAAAAATAGTTTACTTTCTGGAGCTAAATGAGAGCTCAGGGGTTTTATGATCAATTTTTAATGTTTGCACTGACATTGAACTAAGATTCTTAGTTTTTTTTTAAAAAAAAAATGCAGTCGTGTTTGTTTGCGCTGCGGTTTGAAACAATATAATTTACAGACCGTTTTCCTAAATTATCTGGGATACAATGATTCTCCCGAGACAGTTTGCTCAAAAAAATCCCATTTATTATTTAAATGTATTCAACAATTCCAAAAGATAAGATAGACAAACATGTCATAGATTTCATTTACAAGCTGTTCTTCTCATCACAATTATAGGCTCCAACCCTATGGAGCACAATCTCATTGGCTGCAGAGTGGAATATCCGTCATTGGCTGGAGCACAGAATAGCTTTGAAAACAGAACAATGTGGCTATGGCAGGGCACATGCTAAAATGCACACACTCACTGGTATGCACAGACAAATACTGTACATAACCACATGTGCAAACATACATACGAACACACACATACACACACACACACACAGAGTCCTAACTGGCCATGTGCACTCATCCAATCATTTCCATTCTTAAGCAAGCTGTCAGGCCGCCATGTTGAGTAAATATTACTATGACGCATGTGTGTCAGTGAAAATGCTGCTAATGAATAGATGACAACCAGAAAAGCCAGACACACTGAAACAGAAAATTGCCTACTCACACTCTTTGCTCTCATCGCCTCTCCAACTCACTTTTTCTCACTCTTTCTTGTCTTCCAAAGAAACTTTTCCAAAGATGGCAAATGCTGCGTAAATAGCACGAATTGCTAACATTAATGGTTCTGCAATGTCTGTTAAATCTACAGAAAATGAGAACATTAAAATGATGATTTGAAGCATATTTTCATCCTGAACAGCAGCAGCACATTGTGTACGGTGTGAGGTGGTTAGTGGTTAGGAGTATTTTTTATATACGGGACGATGATTCCTTTACCAGACTCATTGGAAGGTACACAATGGATTGTTTTCTCCACATGAACAATATCAATTTACCTAGGTGTACCCAGCGATGAAGAAAAAAACACCCTGTGCCATGAAGCACAGACAGCCTGGACGATGTTTCCAGCTGTTATTTGTCTGAGCTGCATCACGTATAACATCTCACAAATCCACTCTCTGTCAGATATATGCACAAGCAACAAATATATTTTTAAAATCTCATTTTTGGGTAACGTTATGCATGTCTACAAAATTAAAAGCACAATCTAAGTTGCACAATTGAACAACACTACGGATCTCATCCAGCGAGACTGCAGCTGAGGTGAAGTCGTCCACTTTTGCAGGGTTTTCATTGTTACTAATATTTCTGTGCAATGGAGCAGGACAGAAGAGGAGAGACATGGAGAGATTCTGGTGTGATGATGATCCCATTTCTCCTATGCTTCCTGCCTGGCTCCTCTCAGTCTGTCCTCAGGAGCTTTACGTCCAGACTCAGCTACAGAGCCTGGATGTTTTGTCTGACTTATATGAAGCAGAGGTGTCCATGATGAAGGAGCGATAGGAAAAGTAGACAGCATTCCAGCTTTGAACACATACCCCCTACCCGCTGTTGACTGATGTTTTTCTTTCTGTCTGACTCTCTGTGTCTGCCTGTTCTCAGTCTGCGTAGAGGATGAAGCCCGAGAAAGTGCTGTACTTGTTGTTGTTGCCTCCGTGCGCTTTTCCGCCATCCAGTTTGATGTAAACTTCGTCTCCTGCGTCCAGATGGAGGATGACGCTGTTCGAGGCATAGTCATAGTTCTGGTCAGCGTCTTGGGCAATAGCACTGGCACGAACCTGAAAAAGTAGATGAAGCAGAATTTCTAAGCTTTTTTTTTTAAATAGTCAGGAGTTATATTCTCAAAGCCTGTCATTTTCTCTTATTAACACAGAAAAAGAACATTAAATGAGAACTTGTGTACTCATCAAGGCTGCACAATCCTCCACATTTGTTATTTAAATTTAATAGCAATAGACTCCATTACAGTTTGTAATGAAATATCCTGACAAGTGTTTGTGGCATTCTACTAATTAAATGACACCAACATTTATAAACCCCATTAAAGTTTCCTCTTGTTGGCAGAGTTAATGAAGGAATAACAGCAAAAAAAAAAAAAAAAAAAAACAAAAATCATTAGTCTGAAAAATTACAGCTTCAAACAGGACAATAAATATAGTGTTGAAATAAAAACCATCAACAAATATCAAAAGAAAGTTATTTTTCGTATAGGTTTACTTATTTTAATTTAGAAGTCAGAAAGTTTGAAATGGCCTCAGCAAAAGGTGCAGAGTTCATTTTAAAGGTGCAGCACCAAAGACAAGCTGTCAGTCTTTCTGTCTCGCACATTTGAGGGTCGTTACTTAAATAATTTAATTCAGTTTATCTGTATGATCTTAATTTTCATTCCTTCATTTTAATCCTAAATTATTATTATTATTATTTTTTTGTTTTGCTTGCTCAATAACCTGGACATAATGGCTTCCACCAGATATGATTCTAACCAGGAAAAACAGGTTGTAAAGCCAAGAGGCACTCCCAAAAAGCAATCCTAAAAATAAAGACAAAAGTTATGTCCATGTTCACACAGTTTTATTTGTCCCAAAACTACAGAGAAGGTAAAAAATGCTATGCTTGCACACAATTTCAAGGCAGTCTGATTCAATTTTAACATACAAAAAGTGTGAAAACTAATATTTTTCCCTCAAAAATCTTTGTTTTCTCCTAAAAAGAAAAGAAAAAAACATGTATGTCTTTGAAATTATAGACACTGTTAAACAAGCCAGTTAAGAATTATGTGGTCAGTGGGATTGACTGAAGACGCAATGATTTTTCTCATCTAAAATGTTTTCACGTGGCTCATTATCCGATTTCTGAAGTCGATGTTGTTCCTTTGATTAGTGACTGAGAAATGAGCTGAAGAGTCAGCCTGTTAACGAGCTGCACACAGCCCTGAGGATGATGATGCCCTGCACACAAATTCATGCGGGGAAATATTTATTTTGTTTAATCACACTTTATCTGATTTTTTTTTATTTCTGATGCATCCGTGTGAATTATATGAAGCTATTTATTATCTTTAGCAATACACAAATGATTTTTCTTCCACCACTGCTGCTTTGCTATTGAATTTTTAACAGCTTGACAAAATTCAGAATCAAAAACCAACAAAAGTCTGATGGACTGACCTGGATACTTGGAGCTTGTTGTTACATTTATCACATTTTCTGAAATTAAAAATGTAATAGGTAACAGATTTTTTATTTCTTTTTTTTTAACAGGTCCAGATATGTGCTTTTGTTTTGTGACAAAAGTTTGAGCGTTTTTGCCTGTATCTTTTAGAAACAACAATTCCAGATTAATGCACTGATCTCATATCTTTCCTGGTTAAGCAGAAAATCTCATTTCTAATGCCAATATTTCTCAAATTTTGAATATTGTATTTAACGGATTAGTCAATTAGAGTTCTTCATTTAAAAATCTCTTCTTGAGCATACATGAGCAGCATCTGCATAGACTTGGTTAGGTTTAAAATCGGTGAAAGGCAGAATGTTGCACCACTTTACCTCTAATGAAAGTCATACTGGTGTGAAACGTGAGATCTGTGATGGATAATCTGGGTAATGAGGAGAGGTTTTCAGATGTCCCAGTAATATATGGATTGGTTTTTATTGTTTATCCTCTTGATTAAATCTAGCACAACTCATATCAATGTGCAAACAAAGCCTCCTGTTGAGCTCCTGAGATGTTGGCATCCTGTGCATATTAATATTAATAAGATTTTCCCTGAGTGTTCAAAGTTAACACTATCTCGTTCCGGGCCGATGTGGGAGTGGGTGGTGACGGCTCGGCAGGATTTGTTAGCTGAAATTTAAATGAAACTTTGGCTTCAAAATATTTGCCTTCATGGCAACTTCTGCTGATGCCACAGCTGTCCATTAAAGCTGCCCAAGTCACTTTTTTTTTTTTGCTCTTTCAAGAATCTGGAATACCTCAAAACTGATGCAAGGGGGCAGCCAAAACCCTAATAAATCTCTTCTTTCGAGGACAATGTGGAAAGCGCTGGTGTAAACCAAAATCTCCCAGTTCCTTCTAGTCTGATATTTTTATTTTGCTCCTCTGTTGAAATGTTTCTTTTCTCTTGTAATGTTTCTTTTCTTTTTTTTTTTTAATCCCCCCTGGAGACTAACTGCTGCAGTCTAGGCCTCCTTTGTTTGCTTTCAGGGATAAGTGTGCATGAATAAAGCCTCTCGCTGGTTTTGAAATAATGATCAGTGAGCTCCTATTGGAGCTATTTTTCTTCTTTTGTCTCCAGCGCACACAGGAAACTTGTCAAGGCCACAAGCCAGTGGTTCACATCTCGGATATACCAGATGCAGAGCAAGCGATGAGCGGGACAAACAGCCAACTGGCAGTGAGTGACCTTGGCGTAGAATATGTAGAGGAACTGTGACAAGGCAAACAAAGCGTGAGAGTACGCGCAAGCTGCCAGCAACAGCAAATGAGGTGTCGTGTGAAGTGCCTTCCTTGTGGCTGCTCATGCATGTTCGGAAGCATCACGTTTTTAAACTGATGGCTCTGACTGACGATACGTAGACACGACCAAATCAAAACTGCTGGTGTTTAATGTTCCTGTGGAACCTCTTGACTTTTATCAACTGTAAAAAACACAGTTGTTGTTGTTATTAATAATTTATGTAGGTTAGCAAATTTTCAAATGCTACTTTGCTTTTGAATTGTTTAGCAAATTCATTGTAAGACATTGTAAAGTTTTGGGTGCCTTTACATGTTGGCGGGACGGGAACGTTCCAAACGTTTCAGTGTGACAAGGACATCTTGTGGCTTTTCTGACAGGGATTTGTTGACTTGGTGTTGAGCCTCCCTTTTGGATCAACGAGGTCTGTCGATCCTCTTTAACTCAAAGTGTACTGCCATCTAATTATGTTTGAACATTCCAACCGTGCGCTGCATGCTCAGTAGCAGCTTAGATATCCCACCATTGTTGGGCTGCGGCCAACAACTCTCTGCACCACACAGGCTGCAGGAAGGGCGAACATATCCAAACTACGCTACAGTGAAAGGAACACTCTTTTCCCTTACTGGTTTTGAATATTTTAATATTATTTATTTACACAGGTGGGGTTTTTTTATATTTCTTTTCTTTTTTTTTTTTTTTTTGTAGAGGCAGCAGAGATTCCGTTACACTGAAGTAATGTGCAGAAACGATGAGACTTGCTCGTGATGGAGAAGAAAAAAAATCACCTTTAACCTACAATTTAGCCGCTCCTTTTTTTTTTTCTTACATTTATCGCATCGCACTCAGTTAATTGCTCAGATACGCGGCACCATCTGTCTCTAACACCAAAACCACCATCGCTGCTCGCAGCTTTATTAGAGAAGAGACGTTGGCAGCAACATTTCCAACCTTTGTGAACACTAAATCCATTTTCACAACCTGCTTTGCAGTAGCCTTGTGGCACCATAAAGTGCCGCTTTAAAGTCTTACGACTCCTTTTAAAAACAGCCTCGCTTAAACATTTTTCTTATGAAAAATCCTCTTTCACTTGGGCAGTTATTGGCATGTTATCCATATTTACTTTGGTAGCGGGGGAAGGAAATGTTAAACACACTGAGTTATGAAACAGACTGAGTTATTGGAAACCATTGACATTCTGCCTCCCCGTGAAGAGGGACAAGATAATTGTAGATATTACTTAAAAAGTGAAATAGGGGATAGCTAAATGTCAGAGGTGTGGGGAGAGATGGAGACTGAGAGTTTGCATAAGAGGGCCAGGGGCACTTGTCTGTATTCCATATGGCCCTCATTATAATAAATAAGCCTTGTGAGTCAACATCATAGAATCCTTGAGTCAGCCAGCCACAGCAGGAAATTCAAAGCCTATTTTAGACAGTATGATTTTGCTCTCACATTACCAAAGACATTATAGCTGGGAGTTATTCTCAGTTGTCACTGCAGGGAGCTTGTACATTTCCGAGCTCTATATTAAAAGATGTGAATGTAAAATGTTCTGAAGTAATAAAATTATTATAGACAAGTGATGGGCAGCTTTCAAGCACGTTTTGTAATTTGACCAGTGAAGCACCAGTGGCGTTACCCTGACATTTCCAGTATGTGTGGTATTTCCTAACAACATGGACCAATTTTCAACTGATAGCCCTCCCACCTAATTAGACCAGCTCTAATGTTCCACTTGGCAGGGTGTCAAAGCCGATGTCCAATTATGCCGCAGATCAAGGCCAAAGGTCCGCCTCCACTGCCTCTCTGACTGATTAGAAATGGCACAAGATACAATACATCACACGGAACCAAATGGGTCTGTCAGCAAAAACAAAACTGGAAAGAGTCACATGTTCATGCACACACATGCATGCATGCATACAAGTAATGAGATCAATAGTGTGGACAAAGAGGTTGAGGCACTGAGGCTGGCTCTCTAAACCCAGCCTGTCTGTTGGAGACAGAGTCTCTCTGTCTTAACTCGGCACACTCACAGAGCTCCCTCAGTGCTGAAGTCACACCACTCTGAAGTAAAGCAGGTCGAAGCATTAAAAATCTTAAAATCTAAGCGTAAAAATCAAGTCGCACTGTTGCTGTATGTATAGATAGTGTCGTTGTTTAGTGCTAGCTATAGTCTGCATTTATGTTTATTTATTTAACAGATTTTATTCGATAGCATCTGTCATGAAGCAAATCTGTTAGTCCACATGGGTCAGCTCTTCTCTTTAATGGTGGAACTGATAGCATATGCTCAACACAGTTTGCCTTTGACTGGGATGTAAAACAATGGCATTATCACCCTTGTCTGCACGTGCATTAGTGATGAATAAAACAACAGACAGGAACCTGTTGTGGCTGGTTGCATCCTAGAGACCAAACCTCAGATGAACAACATAGTCATAGGAGACAAATTAAGAGTTTCGATGATGCAAACACAACATTTGATGGAAGTTCTGAAAGCACAACCAGGATCTGAAAATAACTTCCCATTTTACGTGCAATCTGCAAATCAGCCATAAAGGAGAGTTGGAGGGCAAGTGCACAGCTGGGGTGGGGTGAGGCAGTGGGTTGTTACCATGGGTGGGTTCAGACACATCCATGGGTGTGTGTTGTATGTGTTTGCGAGCATGTGTGGACGTGAAGCACGGACAGCAGCGGTAATTGCTCAGGAAGAACCGTGTGCACAAAGGACACTGAAGCTTATTAAAGGAAGAGACAGTGATTATTCACCATGGTCCTCTTGAGAGACTGACGCTGAAGTCATCGCTTTTAATTAACTCTGAAACGGTTTTGCGGATTAATAATGATATTAAGAAGGGAATGGATAGAGGGAGTGTATGCACATCCTGGATTTGGTTCCAGCACGTTACAATGGCTTTATAACTTTTTGCTCTTATTGTTGTCACTGCATCCAAAGAAGTTGTCTCTGTTGTTAATGCTGCGTCTAATCGAGACGTTAAAACTAGTCTTCATACATTCAAGCGCTATTTAAAGCGCAGTGATAGAAATCTTTGTATTTGCTTGGATGCGATTTTAAAAGCTTAAAGTTATTACAATTCTAATGATAATCTTAGCATGCTTACAGTCTGCCAAACGGAAAAAGAACAGGCAAAATAAAGCGTTAATGTTAGACTCTGGAGTCAAGTGGCACAGCGGGGAGAAGCAATGCTTCCCACAAGCCTAAAGATGATAAAACACCACTATTGTCCACAATTCCCTGGACTCAAGAATGCAGCTTTTTGCGTCTTTAATGAGCTGAGGAAAGCACTGCTGTCACTGCAGGAGCTTCAGCACTTCATCAATGATGCTGCTTAAGTTGGCCAAACATTTCTAACTCTCCAGTCTTTTAGAAGGTCTGTGGCTGGCACCTTCTGCAGCAGCCCAGCCTAACCTAGACAAGACACAGCAACAGAATCGTGTCTTCAAAGTAAAAGACAGGGAATAACCACTTACTGAACATTACTCAGGCCCTTGGAGATGCACGTGTGCATATAACTTAAGTGCCTGCACACTCCTGAGAGCACAATGGAGAGGGAGTTTTATAGCAACATACTATGTTCTTTCTCTCCTATTAGATATCAAGCCTTTACACCCATAACCGTCACCGTTTAACCCGTTGCTGAATAGAAGCGTTGAAAGCTTTTTTTTTTTTTTTTGATTTGCGGGATCAATCTGAAAGCTGTGTTCTGCAACAACAATCCAGACTGCCTCGTCACGCCTACATTATTATAGTTACTATTTGTGGTGTTTTCGTCATATTGGCAACTAATTAAGGTGGAGTGGCATCGTGAGGACACAATATCCAGCATCTGTTTGCATGAGGCGCATTTCAGAGGTACTTTGATAAAGAGATCTGCACAACTAATCGGAAGACTGCAAACTACACCAGCGCGCATTACCAACCTGAGAAAACCCTACGGGGCGCAAAATAAAATTACAGCCCCATTAACACGGTTCACCGAAGAAGCCCAGAATAGATCACGTCGCCTACCTAATCCATTTAGCCCGATCGCAAATAAAGATAAATGCATCGGCAATGGCTGTAATCCAGTGGATTTGTAGAGGAGTACAGTATGCTCCAGATTACACTAACTGCTGAAAATTCAGCTCACACTGCGCAGACAAACTCCGAAACACCCTCGAAGTTGAAGGAGAAATAAATTAGATTCAAACAGTGACAACCTGACGACTAATAATAATAATAATAATAATAATAATAATAATAATAATAATAATCGTACGCTGTTACACCATACATACACCATTTTTTTAATTGTTTTTTATTAGCTTTCCTCTTTAGGCTACACTGCAAATTCCAATCGCCAGCGTTTAAACGAGCATATTTATCATAGTTTTAGGGTGACGTCGTTTTTTCTAAAATCCTCATCTTTGTCGGAATGAAAGATTTGTGCGCTCTCGTCATTCGGCTCAAACTGTCCTTTTGATCTGTCAGGACATGTACAGTAATGCCAGGACACATCATGCAGAAAGGATTCACGGGTTACAACCAGTCAACACATCTTTATCTCCAGGCGCGGTGGTGCCACAGCTGTGCGCTCTGCGCTCTGAGGACGCACGGCCGATGCGCGCGTTTTCACTATTTATGAAATGGCTGGATGAAAACTCAATATAAAACAAGACATATTTACCAAACTACGTTAAATAGTGCCAGATATATGTCTGATGAAATAATTCAGAAAAAAGTTTAAAAGCACTAACCTGGCCGTTTTTACAGAGATCTGCCCACATGCTGGTGCCATCCCCTCCTCTCATCAGCACATGGTAGATGAAGAAGTATGTACCTGGGATGCTGCAGATAAACTTGCCAGAAATGCCATCGTAGTTGTTGCCTAGGTTGGTGACTACGTCGTCAAACTTGAGGATCTCGTAGCCTTCGTGGGGGTTCTTAAGCCCTGCATAGAAGGCCACCCGGGGCACTGTGCTGTAGGTGGCTGTGCTGATAGCTCCGTTCCCCCCAAGACCCAAAATCCCAGTCCTTCCTTGATCCCCTCTGTCCCCAGGAGGCCCAGCTGGTCCTGGTGGGCCTGGTTCCCCTGGTGGTCCTGGTGGTCCTGGCTTTCCCGGTCTGCCCGGCTTCCCCTGTGGACCCTGCAGTAAAGTTGAAGGTGGGAGCACATTGCTGTTGTCACTCAATGCCTCAGCCTCAGCCTGAAGACCGGTAGAACTGGTGCTGCTGGGTGGAGTGCCCTTGTTCAGGTAGGGGTCGCACACCATACGACAGGTGCCCAACATCTCATAGTGACTGGCATCTGTACTTACAGAACTGACAAGGACGGGAATGAGGACCACCAGTACCAGAACTAGCATAACCCCTACAGCAGCCGCCACCAGGGTCTTCCTCCCGATGCTGAGTCGGGGAAGGGGCTGCGCTGCCAGCGTGGGTCTCCCTGGAGCGGAAATGGTGACTACTTGGTGTGGAGAGCCTGCCACCGAAGAAAGGGACCCAGAGATCCCAAGAAGAGTTGCAAGAGGACCGGAAAGTGTGTGAGGGTAACACAGAGACCCACATACACTTGATACTCTGCTGTGCTCTCAGTCACTCTGAAGTAGACAAGCAGTCATTCATGCACACACAAAGAGCTAAGAAAAGCCAAGCATACACAAGGAAACATTCAGCACATACTTACAAACACAGTCTGATTTGTGAGAAGAAGCAACAAGGATGCAGAGCCCAAAGGAATTGAGTGAGAGACACAGAGAGCAAGAGAGAGAGAGGGAGAGAGAGGGAGTGAAAGAGAGAGGGAATGAAAATGAGAATGAGCATGAGAGAGGGTGAGTGAGTGAGTGAGTGAGTGAGAAATAGAGAGCAGCCACTCGATCTGTGTATGTGTGTGTGCGTGTGTGTGTGTGTGGTGAGTTTGTGGTGCTGGATTGTCAGGCTTGGCTTTTTATACAGCAGTAGCAGCAGAGTTACCACCTCCCCATCCAGCATCCTGAGCGTGAGAGGTTGAATGTGGTTATGTCCCTTTCTCTCTCCAGCTTACTCAGAGGAAGGACTCTCATCACACTGCATTTCTTTCTACCGCTTTTCTAAACCACGTAAAATCCAGTTCAACCTCTTAAAACCACATCATTCTCCCTGATTTATCCTTCTATCTTCCTCTCTTTGACCCTTCTTTACTCATATTTGATCCATTTTCCAAGACAGCTGTTTTCTCTGATCAGCATCTAGCCTGTTTCAGCATCTAGAGGTGGGTTGCAGAAATCCACACATAGACAGATAAAATCCGGATGGCAAAGTGACAATTTTTTGGCATTTCACTTCCACGTTTCCATTTCCCTTGCGCCACTTACAGTACCTTCTGTCTAATAAGGTGATACCGGCTCTTATGCGACATTTTTATCTATCGATTTCATGTTCTTTTTTCTTTTCTTCTCAAATTAAGGGTCCGTGTTGGGGAAAATCTATATACAGCAGCGATATCAGTGTTTGACATTTTCAAACAGTGATGAATGGCAAAGAAGGAGAAAAAATAGTCTGAGGATTTCAAAGAAACAGGCATTTGAAATATGAGACAAGTTCACAAAGTGTTTTATCATTGATATTAAAAAAGAAAAAACAAAATGGACAAACGACTCAACTTGAGTATAGATAAAACAGCATGTACAGTATCCATCAACAAGACCCTTGATTTAAAATGAAGTAAAAAAACAAAGTGATACCACCAAAGTAGATAGACTTAATTTACAATTTCAGGAAATGTGTGAAATAGTGTTGATGAACAACGTGTTCCTATTTTGATGTTTTTGTACACATATGTCTATATGTATATTACTGTCTGCTTTTACATGTGCTGATTAATTCTTTCTGCTTCACATGCTGATTGTTTCTGCTTGGTTTTCACAGAACTGCACCAAGCTCTTATAGATAGATTGAAATCAATCGTATGCAAGATACCTGAGTAGTACTTAGTACACTTGACATATCACTACTTATTTGCTTGCTAAATCTGACGCTTCATCGTCATTAAACTTTAGTTGCAAACTTGTGGCATCATCAGGTGGTTGACTAATTTATCAGTAACCAGGACACCCGAATGACGACCACAGCAGGTGTTCGTGCAAAGCATGTTTGCCTGGTTTGTTTTCTTCATTATAACAGGAAACATGTTTGCCTATATGGGGATGCACACAAGCCCTAAATTGGTTTTGGGGTTTGTTTAGGGGTTGTTTATTCTTCACACCTGCCAGCTGTAACTGCCAGTCAGATAACTGTGCCCCAAATCCCCAAATCTCTCAACCAGAGATCAATGCACACCAGAGACGACAAACAGAGTTGGCAGAGATAGGGATGAAAGAGAGATGAGAAAAAGAGGGAGACAGGCAATAGAGATGGAGGAAGGTTTCAAAAGGCACGACATATAGAAAAAGTGCTGTGACAGCTGAGCCTTATATTGGCGCAGCTTGATTTTCTTATTGCTCCATAGTGAGTGTGCAGAAATCCTGGCATTGCCGTTTCAACTTGTAGCACGTTCAGGATAGATGGGCTCCTGAAATAGGCCAGAAAGGTTTTCCAATGTGACACGACTCGTTGAATATTGTCAGGAATCTTGGGGTACCAGGCCATCAGTGAACACATTGTTATTGTGAAGTAATCAGTTTTGCTAAAGTCATAATGTAAAATGATAAAGTGTATAGACAGTTGCTTTTATTTACTTACAGTGGTATTTGCTAGCAGATTTTTAATACACTGAATGGCTAAAAAAAAAAACAAGGTAAAAACAGGAAGCCTGAGCACACCTCAAATACCTTTAATAGCTTTGTTGTTTTCCCCTGTTACAAAGAAATGGAGCCAAGAGTTTTTAGAAGTTCACAGGGGAAATCCAAAAAACATAGTATATAAAAACTTTGAAGGATTTTATTCTTTTTCAAGTAGAAAGTTTAACAGGTCAAAGACGGGGAAGAAAAAAAATCTGAAACGCACCAAAAAAGCCTCGTCTCTAGCTGAGTTTGTGTCTCTGATTGCTTCCCTTGTGTTGCTCCTGGCCGAGCTTTATCAAAGCGCTCCTTTCATAAATGTTAGGATCAAGGCACCGCTGTGACTGCTGGCATCCACAGAGGAAGGGTGGAGATAGGGAGGGCAGTGGGGTGGAGGTGGGGTGTGACACCTTACAACAAAGAAAGACAGTCAGGCGAAGTCAGAACTGAAAATAGTGAGCCGGGATTGTATTCCTTTTTTATATTCAAAAAGGGGGGGAAAAAGGCACTTTTCAAAAACGCAACCCTGGGATGAAAGATGGGCAATCGTTTCTTGAAAAGCATGTGGATTGTTGGAGAAAGAAACCCATGTTTGCTTTGAACTTTATCTGCCTTCCCGATTTTTTTGCTGACATGCTGAAAAATGCTGTGAATATTGAGGTGAAGGACATGACCTCAGCCAATACACACACACACACACACACACACACACACACGCTCAGGAGTCCCTGAGGCCACACGTTCCTACTGACTATAGTAACAGTGATAGCAAACCCGTCATTTGCTGTGGTTTCTCAAATAAATTGTCTTCACAGAATAACTGACCATGCTGACCAGAGATCAGACACTTAGAGGCGAGTCTAAGTGTTCTCTCTAAGTCACTCTGCTGTTCTTTGGTGTTCAGATGTCACACTGTAACCCCTTTTGCATGTTACAGCATATGCACAGTCAAATTAGCCTTATTGTCTGCATATTTCACTGCAATAGGCAGAGAACAGTCATGTATGCAAGACTATGGAATATTTGCAAGCTGCCTACCCAGACATGCTCAGCCACACTAGAAAATGGAGTATAGTTTGTAAAGTCTGTACAAATACATACATGTTTTATTCTTGACTGCACAGCAAGGCTCTGTGGGATTACTGTTATCATTATTAATGTTATTTTCCCTCAGTGTACCTTGAATGCACCAAGCTGGTTCTGGCCCAAGTCCATCTTGACATCTCTTCGCCCTCACTCCCAGAAGATAGTTTGACCTTTTCACCTTGGCCAGGACTGCAGTGTCACTCACAGCTTGAACTGAAAGCTCATGAAGCATCATTTCTCCATTTTGCCATTTTGTCTCCTGCACCGCATCAAATTTAAACTGACACACACAAGAAAGGTCAGACTTTGAATTATATTTTCAAGATTTAAATGTTATAATTTCCCATAAATGGCCACTGACACATTTTGGTTTCTCTCAGCCATCCTGTAAACCTAAACTCAGTTCTTTTTATGTATGATTTTAAGGATTGGGGTTTTTTTTTTTGGATTACTATTTTTCTTTTTATTTCTAATTCTGAGAGGTTTATTTCACATGGGAAAATATAGATTACTGTTCAGGTAATGTGAATATTCATTACTGAACAGACGAATTCCTGCTGCATTTGTATTAAACACTTCCTTTTAACTATCCTTTCTTCTTTCACTAACATTTCTCCCCTATTCCCCTGCTTTCTGACCCAGGGGACGTCCCACGGTGGTTTCCTTCATCCAGGTGCTGAAGACAAGAGTCTGTCAAAAACTCAGCTGGAGTCAACTATAAACACTCTGGTGTGGTGTCATGCTGCCAGCATGGATGGGGCAAAGGAATACTGTCCTGGAAAAGCAGATAAAACATCAAAGCAGTAAAAGACTTTCTCCAAAAGTGAGTATAGGAGATCAAAGTGTTAGGAATCTGGTTTGAAAATGGTGATAACACAGTTCCTTTTTTATTTTTGACATACAGTGATGGCCAACATGTTCCTTTACAATCAAATTAGTATTTATGGCAGTAAGGGAATGACTTGAAATGAAGGATAAAAAAACACAGTCACCAGAATCTCATTAGCCAATAAGTATGTGATGTATGAACATTTCAGTTCATACATACAACTGCTGTTGTTAATGTTGACAAAGATTATATTTTACACAATTCCTCCTTTGTCTTTATAATGCAAAATTCTATTTATTTCAGGTGGTGTGGGGGAACCCATCGATTCATGAACTGCAATTTTGCAAAATGCATCATTTCTGGAAAAATGTAAGTGAAGAAGTCATTTAAAATAATTGTGAACATCAGTTTATCCATCACAGGGCCCTTTTAGATGTGCAAAAGCAGTGAAAAGCAATGTCTGACTTTAGAGGTAACAAACTTTCCTCACCGCTAAAGCTCAGCTGTACATTATTATAAGTCTGTGGAGTTCAGCACTGAGCTACTTACTGTACATGCAACTCATTATTCAAATGACATTGACTTACAGCATGGTGAGAACAAATGGATCAAAAGCTGTTATTGTTCCTTTTACGCACAGCTGGAACATCCGTTTTCCTTTGAATCGAACCTCCATGCTGACCAAAGTTTCCATTCAACCTTTAGAAGCTACTTTGCTACCCGTCCCACATTTGATATTCATGCAATGCATTGAGTATGCATTTATGTTAAATAGCAAATCTTCTCAATGAATCATCTGAATGGTGGAACAGAATATCTGATGAACTCGAAGTAAATTAAGGTCTAATCGCCCACGATGTCATACCAACCCCAGTCCCCTCATGTAGCCATTAGAGAGGAAAAGCATAACGCACAAAACAACAAAATCATTAATACACAGTAGATCGGGGAGCATACAGAACACATTATGGTACAGTGATAAATCCATAATTAGTAATGACATCATCAGCATTTGAAAATGCATTTATAATTAACCTTTAATAAATGAGTGTGGAAACCTTTACGTATATATTTAAACTAATTTAGAGCGGGAGCCTCTGTAGAGCTGTTGGCTTACAAAAACAAATAAAACCTTGTAGTAACTGGTGACCTTGACCCAGGGTCTTTATACTATTCATAATGTTGTCTTAATTTTTTTTTTTGCCCTCCGAATGCCATTTTATTTTTTTTGACTAAGCATATTTTACCCTGGCCAAATGACAGTGACAATGCTTCAGTGTCTAAAAAAAGGAGTCTGCAGTCTGGGAGAGCGCAAAAGCCAGCCAGAGGTAGGTGGAGTGCAAAGGGGAGCAGCCCAAAAAGCAGGACTGCTCTCCCCACACTGCATGGCAGTTAATTTAAATTCTGTAAGGAGACAACCCATAAATCACTTCCATTCTGACTAATGGCTTCTGCAACTGAGGGAAAACTCTTTGCCTCTGTACCTGGAGACATTCAGCACTGCAACGAATACAGTATAGCTGAAACTGTGTTTGTGTGTGTGTGTGTGTGTGTGTGTGTGTACTGTATGTATGTTCATGCCTCACTCAGACAGACATTTTTTGAAAGTCAGCAGCAGTGTGCTTTCCACGGGTGCAGGTTTCACTGGAGGGGCAGAAATCCCCTAGTGCTGGGCCGTAATTAGCCTCTATAACTGCAACCTTATGAAGTCAGAAGAGGCTGCTGTAAAAAAAAACAATTGACCTTGAACTGGATTCCAAAAACACCCTTGGCAGGAACACACACACACACACACACCCATATATATGTGATGTTCTTACTCTGTAGGTACTGTCTTTATGCTGACCTGTTTCATTGAGCATCTCTTCTCACTGAAACAGAAACAACCTCAGATTATGGTGTTTTTCTCTCCAGTAGATAAAACATACATTAGCTCATTCTCTGGATTTTTACTGGAGGCTCTAATAGGCACTTAATGCTCATCGCAGTTTGGTTGTATTCTTTTGTCTTTAATTCTCCTTGTTAAGAATGTTATGTACAGCTAGTCCATAGTCCCAGCAAGCGGATGTTTGACACAATAAAAACCGGATTTAAGCGACACAAACATGAAGTATCAAAGGAAAAAAACAATAGACTTTAAATTACAATTGATCAAAATGCATAAAAGGTAGGTAACGTATCAGAAATTCTCATTCTCCACATTCCACTAACTTATAATAATAGTGCTCAATTAATATGCAAAATTCTCTACAGGAATATCAAAAAGGGCTCAGGTGTAATCGCTACAAACTGAGCCAGTACTTATTTTTAAGTCCCTCCAGGAAGGGTCACTTGAATAGAACTTTGGGCAAGGTCGTTAGCATCAAGATGTTTCCCATCTTTAAAGCCTTCTTCTTTTTTTTTCCTAAATTTGATCTCTTCAGAAAATGTCTCTTGTAAGACCCTCTCCTCTCTGAAGCCCAGGTCCTATAATCCAATATCATTAGCTCAACCAATGGAAGGGCCTCTGTGTGAATCCATTACCCAGGCTTTGTGTGGCTCCGTCTCTGTAATCTCTTTAACCCCGTGGGATTAATCGCCCACAGAGAACAGCAATCAAGCCATTTAATCATAAAAGACAAAACTAGTATAACTTGGGGATATGATAGAGAATTATTATTTTCCATTGAAATTCACAGGAAAGCAGACAATATTTAGTGGTACCAATATTAGGCAGTCTCCCAGTTATTTGTGCTGCAATAAAAGAAGGAGAGTGTCTACGAGACCATCCTGACATATTTGAAAAGCATGGGCTTTGTTTATCGCGGTTTTATCTGTGGTCAGCATTTTAGAAATATCTGATGTTGAAAATTTGATGGCACTTCCATGAGTCCATAATGAAAAGGAAAGAGGGTTACCCTGCAACATTAACCCATTAATACTATCTCCTTTTCTAAAGGGTGTTAAATTACTGCCCTGACATTTTACACCACATGATTTATGAACTGAGTATTGTATCTTCCTCTCTAACAATTATTCTGGCTATGGAGTAATAAAAGAAGTTAAGGAGTCTTATTGATCCCTGAAATAGTGGTCTTTGATTTGACATCAGACTTGAACTGAGAGAGGAACCAAAGAACTGTGAGAGGAACTCAGCTATTGATGACATTTTTTCCCCCATTGCTCCCCACTAAGCATCCACAGGGTGTCCGGACACCTGCCATGTGTGAACAAGCTTTCAGCTCACATCAGCTTCTCCACTTCCACCTATAATTGGCCATATGTGTCACCAGCACCCTGTCACTTCTGCTACTGCCGCTGCCAAGAAGAGAGGAAAAGATCATGGCTCTGACAAGGTGATTGTTGGATGGTTCTTCCTTGGACATGTCAGGTAAGATTTATCTCACCAGATAAGGACATATCTGAACTTATCATGTAAAGCGGCCCCTGTCTATAACTGTTCTTTAACTTCTGATAGTTTTATTTAGTTAGTTATTCATGCATGCATTCATTCAGTGGAGGAAAAACACATAATTTTCAGACTTTAAGCACTTGTCATTTGCATGTAGCAGGGATGTAATGAGATATTTATACCATCTCAAGTGGATTCTTTGGTCCCTCAGCTGTGAGCAGAAAATATACAGTAGATCATCTGCAGGCCAACCACTGAAAAATCTGAATACATAAGGCCCCGAAGCAGCACATGGCTTGTGGCATTCAATGAGCATTCATTAACCTTTACATCTGTGGCAGCAGTTACCTGCACCAGGTCAGGCAGGCAGAGAGTATTCAGACAGTAAGAGTATTATTGAATGGAGAAACTTTGTTCAGATAGTAATGAACCACAATTTGAATTCAATTTAAGTGCAACTTATGGATATTAAAGTTTTTTTTTTTGTAAACTAAGTTAAGGTGAAATATACACAAAATAAATCACATACTTATTTGTCTTTATATATTTCATGATTTAGCGGATGTTTGGTAAAGTGATCCCCCTCTGCCCACTGTAGAACAGCAACATGCTTCTGTAGATCTCAATGGAATATTTTTATGAGCTCAATCATTCATGGTACTTCTGCTGTAATGTGATGTGGCTGATGCAGATTAATTTAATTTGTTGTTCTTTCTTTCCGCACTGTTATTGCATGTCTACAAATAACTGCTGGCAGTCTTTACATCTAAATTTTAATTTTGTATAATCCTAAGGAAATAAGAAAGAAAAACCAAGCCCCTGAGGACATGATTATGAATTCTAGTCTAGCAAGCAGTGTAATGGGTTTGACACCATTTATTTATGCCATCAATGAGTTATAATAATCACAGAGATGCCTTTCTGGATAAAAGGGTATTTGGTGGGCTATCACGATAAACTCCTTCCCCTCCAGCACATCAGAATGGCCTGAACTGTGAGAGCTTATGTGATACGATACCCCAGCCCTTCCCCTACAAGTCTTGTAGTTAGTATTATAGTCAGTATCACAAAAAAAGCAAAGCAACACAGGCTGGCAATGATTCTAAAGGTTTATTCATTGAATGTGCCTAAAGAACAAAGTATAGAAAACGTATCTGCATTCTTTTTTGTGGAAAGGGGTTAAATATCTTTCTGCTTATGGTGAATAGGAATTGATGATTTATCCAGCACCTGAGAAAGTCCAGAAGGCCTCAGACTTGGAACCAAGTGGAGACATTAGGGACCAAAGGCAGCGGTTGCCTCTCCTTCTAAAGGAATGGAGGAGGAGGACACTGGCACAGTATCTGGCCTTTAGAGACACAGAGCATCCCTGGAGATGGGCCACCATCTGGTGTCTGTCGCTGAATTAAGTTTATCCATGATGAGAAATGCAGTCTGCTTCTCTCCCACACTCTCTCTGAAGGTCAGCAGTCAAACAGTTTGAAATACTCTGAAGGTCAGTTGCCATTGGTAGAAGTCATGGCATGGTGTTTGCATTGCCAGAGTTTGTTGGTCTTCTCAAAGTTCCTTTAACTTGTGGAATTGATGTCAGATGGGGAGCTAATGTAATCTCCATGGTGCAAATGCCCTTAAATTCCACTGTGGTTTCCTGTTATGAACGAATAGAAATTGCTCTTGCTACTCTCACCTGATGTATGAGTTGTTTCTTCTCTGGTACAGATGTTCTAGTCTTGGTTTTAGCTTTGCTGATCTGTTCCAGGTATATACGAAAAGCAATGGAATAACAGAGTAACAAAGACTTTAAGCTGCCAAACACCTTCTTTTCCTGCTTTCCATAGTGCTTTATTTTCACTCCTCATCTCTGTCCATAAATGTAAGTCTGGCTAGACAAGAATCTGCAGTGGGATTATGTACTGTGAGATGCTAATAAAGTTGAAGGGCCTCCTGGGATCCTGTTCCCACACCAGCGATGCAATAAAGCCGGGAACTGGAAAATACATGTCTAGCTGATAGAAACTGAAGTTTGTGAGTGATAATAATTTTTCAGGTAGCCTTTCTTTACTCATTTTTGCACATGCTGCTTTGCATACCTGTCCTTCCCTGTCCTGCCTTGGGGACCGTTTTGAGCTCTCTTTGACCTCGTGTCTCACACCAGTCACAAACACACACCGATCCGATTGGACACATAATAAAGCAGCAGAGAGTCGGCAATTGTTATAACTGAAAGTGTTTTTCATAAAATGTGTAGCAAAGGAGAATAGAACACTCAGTTTTTGTGCTGACCAAATTCTGCACCGTTTCCAAAAAACTATTAAAATCCTGCCATGCAGCTTGTGCCATCTGCCTCACACTGATGTCAGAATGAGTATGACACAACAGGGCAACTTTTTTGTAGTCTTGTTCTATTTATTCCTCGATAATGAGAAATCAGCAGAGGGACTAGCATGGGGCTTGCTGTTGCACACATTCGCCCAGAAACTCTTCCTCAGCCATATGGCTCATCTGTTGGGGGGTACTTGACGCATCAGAAAAACCAATCTTGATCTCTTTCCTTTAGAGAGTTGAGAGAAATCCACACTCCCATGCATGGTGTTTGAAAGTAAGGGTTTTTTTCCCCCAATTCCTCTGGGTAGTCTGTCATCTTTTGCACTTGTTTTTTTATGACAGGTGATCTACTCAAAAACCAGCTGCAATCCAGCTGCAGCTACAAATAAGTATATTTTGAGAAGAAAAACAAGTAATAACAGACAGTAGGCATGCTTTGGGATTTTAGAAGCTATGGTTATTCTTTGTCTTTGTGGGACAAATGCAGGAATTTTAATTTAGCTTATGCATTTAATGTTTCCTTTCTCCAAAACAGAACGCAGCACAATGTGGCTAAGTACACTTTCATGGAATTTTTAAATGGTTGCAGATTGAGGATGCATGTAATGTTTAATTCTTGTTTAATTAATGTTTAATTCTAAAACATTAAATCACACAGCATATATATATATATATATATATATATCCTTCACATTAACTCCTTCAAATGAACTATTTTATTTATTCTGGTCTTTTAAGTTAAAAACATTTTAAGTTAAAATAGTTAAAATAAAATAAACTTAAAATAAATTGAATATGAACACTTAACACACCAATCAAAACCCTTCCCTCATTCTTTTTATTGATACAGCAGCTATCAGCATACTATCAAATATGCATCAATATACTTCAACATTCACATTCAAGGTAATCATGGACTAGACATGTAAGAGATAAGAGATTTTTCCACTTCCGAAGAAGTCCAAATCTCAGCAGGCTGCCACCTCAGAAACAGATAAACTGAAGAGCAGCCCCCAACAAGACTGATACCCTCACAAACAAAGCCCGAAGCCCCATGGAGCACCCATGTGGAGAGAAGGTCACGGAACATGATGAACCAGCCAATGCAGACTGCATCATCCACCATGTTTGAGTCCATAGCTCAGATTTCTACCTTTGGTCCAAATTTATGACAATGCTGGCTTGCTTTGCACCTGCCAGGCTGCGTTACTGTCACCCAAGCACTGCGTGGCCTTACACCCACTCTAATGAAAATGTATGGAGACATTTAAGTCACATAAAATCTATTATTCTAACGAGGCTGAACAGCATACATCCATATCTCTCAGCTATTTATAAGCAGTGTTCCCTCTGAATCTTTTATATTAATTCTGATGTTCTTTGGGGCAACTCCATGGCCTGCTGCCCTACTTAAACACATATGTATTAAGAAGTGATAATCTTAAATATGGCACGGGTGGGTACAAAATAATCACTGAGCATTTGCTTTTTACTCAGCAGTGCAACAAGCTCTGCAAATGCAACAAAAATAGAATGAAATGTTAGGATACTTGTACTTGTTGAACAATGTAAATCAATGTTCCAGTTAAAAAGTAAAACAGACTTCCTCTCATTGATTGCTAAACTCAGAGATGGATAATCAGTGTAAGAGCTGGCTTATTCCAGCTATTGATGAGGGTTTTGTGCTGACAGGATGGAATGGGTTGTGGTAATAATTGGGCTCTTGGGTGGGTTGATGGTTCGGATTTAGACTTTTACATCACTGCAAAGAACACAGAAAATAAGCTTCTGGTTTTTGTAACAACTGCCTGAATTCTTGTTATGCGTGTGCATTCTGTTGTTTATATTTCACTTTTTGGTCAGTGAATGAAAAACCTTCATATTTTGTTCCAGTGCACTGAACTAGAACATAGTGAAGTCTTGGAATTTGTCCAATAGCAGCTGATTCAGCAGCTTCCATGCAAACAATTCAAAATAGTGCCGTCAAAATGAAACATTTTTGAGGTATTTTATCCTTATAAGAAACAGATATATGAATTTCTATATACCAACATACTGTATATGTGGGTTTTTATTTCAGCACCAACTCTCAGCAAGTGCTTTGGAAAAAAAATCAGAGGTGTTGTGGTTATGCTCAGCCCACATGCACTTCTAAAAAATCTCCACAGATTCATCTTGCACGGAACACAAAGCCCTGACCAGCTGCTAGTGAATATATATTTTTTTCTTTTCTCAATAAAAGGGGTTAAATGTGGAAAAAAAACCGTTTAACTAGGGTGAGAATAAAAATATGCAAAGATTCTACAGTCTGACAGCAAAGAAATAAACATCACTCTTAAACATAAACTTTGCTGATTTTTCCTGTTACACTCCTATTCACCCTCCCTCTTTTCCTCAGCCTTATAAGACAGGCGCAGCTCTGCACGCTGGGACTGAGTGGCATTTTAAACTGAGTTTCCCATTCTTGTCTGTATTGTGTCTCCAGAGCAACTGGCTTCCCATTTAGTGCCTGACAATATCCAAGCTTTCTATTCATTTCCCATCTTTGAGGCAGGAGGAAATGAATCACAGGGCTGTCAAGGAGAGGCACAGGAGCAATAACAGTAGCATGAAGCAAAAGAAACTTTGATATTTGAGGTTTACTCGCTTTTTATTCCCGAGGGGCCCTTGGAGTGTGTTATGGGATGTCACAGTGGTAGACTCTGCTGCTGAAGCTAACAGACCAGTATGTGTAATTTCATCTGCCCATCTTTTGTAACTGCCTCCATCTCCCTCAGTACCACCTTTCTCTTCTACTTCCTGTTTTTGTCATATCATTTTTTTTTAAAACAGTTTTCCTGTCAACGCTGTCATATTGCCGTTAACTGAATGTCTAATATGACATCGTGCACATATCAATAGCTCATTATTCCCACCCAGATATAAATCAGAACCATTATTTGTTGATTTACCTCCATAAAAATTCACATGTTCAGTTATTTACGGTCATGAGAAAATAATGGATGTTGGTAAATTAGTAAAAGAAGAAAAATAAAGTACAAAGTTAAAATCCTGAAAATGTGCAGGATAGGTAGATAAGGAGTAGGCTTGTCACTATTTCTGACCAGAACTGAAGCTGGAGATGAGATTAGAAAATGATATTGAATCACTGATGATTAGCTCTTTCCTGTGATTACAAATCACAACCGCATTCTACACAAGATGCTCTTGAGTAATACACAGCCTCCAAGCAGCAAATGCTAATTTTAATAATTTTGAAGGGGGAAGTATGCCAACTTCTGACTTCAGCTTGGAGTGAGATTTGTTCTGAAGAGTGGGCTGGTTTTAACGATGTGAGTAGGCCTAACAGTCAGAGATGCAGAGGGTAACTAAAAACCTGCAGTTCTTAGTGGAAAAAAAAAGATGTCGGTGCAAAATGCTAAACTGGTAATATCCTTGTATATAGACTTGGATCTATTTTAACTAAATATTTTTCAAATATATTTTCAAATATACTAAAGTAAGCATTTACAGAAGCTTAATGCCAGACTGGACGTTCTGCTTGTTTTTTGATATATGCTGCATTAAAATGAATGTGAAGTATCTTAAAGGCAAAATATACTTTACATGCAGTGCAACTATTTCAACAGTACAATATAAATAAGATGCATTGCTTCTTTTTCCATGCCTACAGTGTGGACCACATTGCACATTGTTCTCCTTCTCTTGTGACAACATGTTGTGAATTTTATTCTGGAGACTGGTGCTTCATTTTCTCAACCTCCCACCTTGGAGGAAAAACTGATATTTTAAGGTCTGCCATCTGCACAGGTGCCAAAAACAGCCCAGGAGCTCTGCCAGATGTCTATGGATTAATTTAAAGTCATTTTCTGAGTTCTTGACTGACACGATGGCCTGGGTCAGGGCACCATTCACTTACACAAAAAAGTTCATTTTATTCATCAAAAGATTGTCTTTCGTGATGAAGCATGTACAGTGACATTCTGAAAATGTATTCTGAATATATATATATATATATCTATATAGATAGAAAGATAGATAGATAGATAGATAGATAGATAGATAGATAGATAGATAGATAGATAGATAGATAGATAGATATCCAAGAATGATATTAATAAACCTGAGTCTGAATAATAGAATTAGTGTTAGTATTACTGTCTCTGTTTAATCAGTAGGAATTCTCATATTCAGGGTGGGTATGTGGAATAAATCCCACTTACAAAGTGCACACCCACTGAAAAAAAATCCTCTAAGAAATAGGTAAACGATTGTTGATGGTTCCAAACGTTTCTCTGCATTTCTTAGGCTGACCTCCGTGTGCATGAATTTAGTCCACGTGAAACAGAAGACAGAGTACCTTTGCTTCCTCATTGTCCGTTAGCCCGTTCACGCATGAATTACTGTCTCACAGGTCTGTCAGAATTTTTTTTCTTAGGTTTTTTTCTTTCCTATTGGAATTATAGCCTGTGAAGCACTATGTCCAAGTCAGTCAACAGATTATTAATCATAATTTCCTAACAACATATAATCAATAATTAGACATTTCTATTTCTTCTTAGTTTTGACTTGCTTCCATAATTTATTTTTTCTTTTGTCCACTGATTGGCTGATTATACTGCGGCATTATAAAGAAAATGGCATTTGATTGACAGTCTTTGACATGAAAGATGCTTAAATTCATTATTACCTGTGTCATGTGGCCGGCTAGAAATAACTGTTTCCGTGCATCGTGTCCAATTCAATTGCCACTAACCCAATTTTAGACCTCTGTCCTGGATCTCTGTATGCTGCATAGTGGCCGAGTATGCAGATGCTCTTTTTAGTACAGTACATTACATGCTAAGGAAAGAATGCATTATGGGATACATACACAAAATATTATTTTGCGGTTGACATCTTGGCATATAAAAGCTGCTTCATTAAACTATTTCTCCTTTTCCATATATTGCGTTGAGGTGTAAATTCCTGTCACACCTGTCTCATATGGTGATACATGACTGCATTATAAATGTGGTTAAAAAGAGAGGGGTTTTTATGAGGAGCACCTCTGCTCAGTTATAGGTGTAGATGTCTTTGACCCTTTTACTAAGACTTTTACTAACTCTCTGGACTTTTCCATTCAATACTGGTTTTACCATCAATTTTATTATTTTTAATTGGTATTTTAACATTAAATAAATGACAAACTGTTACAATGAAGACTTGTATTGGTTAACAAAGGTCCATTAAATATGTATATTTACTGTTGTCAGAGACTGTACTTACCTTGACAAATGACCTTGACACAGGAACAGTGTGCAGTATGTAAAGGTGAGCCAGCTAGTTTTATCACAGATGCAAAACCTAAAGAGATACGAGAGAGGAAATAGAAAAAAGGAAGATATAAAGACCGTACCCTCCTCCTTGCCCTTTTAAACTGTCAGGTAATGATTTAGGGTGGTGGTGGGATGGGGTTATGGGGCACACAACCCTTAAGCCATAGGGCCCATCACCCAGAAATGGGTAAAATGAGACAGGAGGGAAGACAGGAGGGGAGACAGGAGGGGAGCTTGGTGGAGAAGCTGTAGGGGAGCATAACGGGTGAAAATAAATCCATATTCTTGCCTGAATGCGCCTGTCTGGCCTGTCACTCCAAATTCATCGTCAGTCAAAGTAAAATGTCACACCTTTCATTTGCTCACCCTGAGCTGTGGTCTTTTAATTGCATTGGTTGAACATAGTTTTATAAAACTGTGGCTGTTGTACAGATGGGAGCGAGGTTTAAGGAGACTGGCTGGGCCAGGTGAGGGCCAATGGCACCTAGCGATGAGACAAGAAAGTAATAAATCTGATAAATGATGCCAGTTTACAAAGACTTTACCAGCACCAACACCTTCTCCCCTCTCACAGCAGCATATCAAATATAGCTTCAACACTGGCTGAGCCTAGAATACACCCCCACCATCTCTGACATATCCCATCCTTCCATCTCCTCTCAAGAGGACTGAACAGCCATTATTGAGCACTCGTGTGTTTACAGATCAGCGCTTCCCATCGGGTTTTGGATCAATGTGATTACATTTCTTATAAAGCAGGATGGTGCAGTGGAAGTGGGGGTCAGCAGGAAGGGAAGCATGGGGGTGTGGGTGTGCGAATGAAAGGCAGGGGATCAAGCCGTCGCCTGGCCTGCTTGAGGCTGCGAGGGGACGTGATGACAGTGTGGCAATTTGGTGTAAAACAGGGGTTGGGCAAGGACAGGAGGGTGGTGGGGCCGAACAAAAAAAAACAATGCTTACAGATGGGACGAAGGGCGGAGAGCTTATTGATCTGCTGTCTGCCTTCGTTTCTGAAGCTCACTCGCAAACAGAGGCCCCAGTGTTTATCACCAGCAACGCCAATGTGACGACGAGGATGCTCCATCTGGGGATATGGAAATGTGCATCAAACTCTGCGACTCAGCATGTTTGCATGATGCAGATAAAATGGCTGTGAGGAGCAGAAGTCAAAATGTCTTTCAGGAAAACACAGCAATCTGCTAAATGACTGAAAAATTATTATGTATTCACAGTGGATAATTAGCAGAATTGCAGCAGATCGAGAGTACAATCAGGACAGCAGATTTGTTTTCACTAGTTTCCTGACAGGCTGTTGACAGAGTAAAACCCTATTAGCTTCTTGCGGAGTTTTTTTCTTTAAACCTCAAAGAATCTCTTTGTGTTGTGATTCTATGTCGCTTTCCAGAATGCGGTTTATCTGTATATGTTTCTATTTATCTTCTATTTATCTAACTATCTATTCTCATCCGTAATTACCGTACATATAAATTTGTCTTTAAAATGATGCTCTTCGTTGTGATGGCTCCGTTGTGCGACGCAAGTTTAACTTGAAAGTGTTTTATTTTGAACAAGACATGATGAATATGGTGAATATATTTGCATATTTTTCCTGATCAAATGTTGAAGTTTCAGAAGTTAAAGATTGTTTTGGAAAAATGTATTTAGTTGCTGCGGAGTACTGAGATGCAGTACGATGCACAGAGAAGTGTTCCTAATTACCGGCAGGAATTACCGAAATGAGCCGTGTCTTTGTGAGCTTCGATCTCACGGTATGGACTGAACCTGATCCCCAGATGTGTTCTCATTTCCTTGTCCACATGAGGTGACACAAATATATTCCCGAGTTATTGATTTTTCTTAGGTTGGGGGATTAATCACAATCATCTTTGATGCGGGCATTTATTCCCACTCTCACCTTCAGCGTGACACCCTGTCTGCATTTTATCATGTGGTAATTTAGGCGTGTAAATGCAGTAGCATGCTCTGTCATCTTCTGTTGTTGTCTTCTTGGAAACCCACCCTAAGCAACATAAACATACAAAGTCATGCGCAGGAATGCAGGCCCAGGCACTCACATATACACAGATTAATGTCAAGGACATCCCATTTAGAATTTAAAACGTTATATATGCAGATTAAAACCACATTCCTCCATGTACCTACGCTGCTGGATATTCCGTGGACTTGTCCCCTGTACCTCCTCCACCACCGCCCTTGGAGGAGGCAGCAAATGTAATCCTCTTTAAAGCTGGTGTAATATTTACACTTATACCATAATCACTGAAACATTCATTTAAGAAGCCAAATTTTGTTATTCGTGGCTCTGACAGCCTATTCATCAAAAAGTAAATGTGCAGAACCTCGCATCTCCCGCTGCAATCAATCAATATGCTCCTCTCCAGGCTATCATCATTGGAGATACATCTCTAGCTGAAATTAATCATTGTGAAGTTTGCATAATCCCTCTTTCACCCCGACCAATTGTCACCCACTGAAGGACCTTTACCTTATTTTCACAGCTAACTGGTTTGATCATTCAAACGTGTGCTTAAATTATAAAAGTGCTGCTCATGTACTGTATAAATCAAAGACTTGGTGCCCGAGAGCCGACTGTGACAACCTGTTGATGTTTCCGGCAACAAAAACTAATTGACATAAGTTGTAATAACCCATTCACTCTATTTTCCTTAAAGACATGTGGCAGCATTCGGGTCACACGAATACAGGCGTCAGCAAGGCAACAGGAGAAGCCCATAAAATTATATTGGAAAATCAAATAAGCAGGCAATAATTTCCAACACATCGGATCACGATGGTTGCCTAACACTGAATGTATTCTTGAATTTACTGTTTAAAAACTGTTTTTTTGTTTTGTCTTGTTTTTTAACGTGTTTGTAGCTGAGCACGTCCAAGTGTAGCTGGTTAAATGCAGCCTTCTTCCAGGGTGTAATGAAGGGCGTGTTGAATATTTATTTTTCTGCAACGGTCACTGGATCAGCATCAGAGTGCAAGACTTAACAGAGACGTCTGTGTAGTGCAAATGTATTTTTACAAATGCATGTTTGGTGCCATCTGGTGACTTCAAACACTTGAGTTGAAGGATTTAAACCATCTTAAAACAGCTGCCATGATACACAATATTGACGAATTCTAAGGGGGGAGGGATGGGTGAGACTTAACTCACACGTTTACGGCAATATTAAGATTTTCACTAAGAGCATGGGGGGTAACAACGTATCCTAGGCACAGTACGGAGGAGGAAAGGATAATGAATCCTTTATTTCTTAAAAAAAAAAAAGTCTGCAATGTAATAACCTTCTGACGTGAGAAAAAACTTCTAGCAGTGACTTTATTTAACTGATATGTTTGTGTGAACTTTGCCCTTGTTTAAATATCAGATCTCTGAGTTGTTCATAGTCGTGATAGCGTCTGCTGATGTTTCCTGGAAGACGCGCCTGTGTTTGTGTTAAAGGAAGAACTGGAGGTGTACTCAGCCAAGACAGGTTTTCTCCACCTCCCTGCAGAATCATAGAAAAAGGAACCTGACACAGCTGTCGCAAACAATTCGTGTTTAACGCCAAAAGGTAACAATGTAACACTTTTCTTTTAGCTTTGATGGTAGTATATTTTCTCTGTATGCATGTAAAGATAAATTCTGTTTTCTTTCCGGGATAAAAAAAAAAATTGATATTAATAATAATTAGAAAAACATCCTGCAGGTAAGGATATTCTTGTAGCCTGTTATAAATACCACCAGCTCAATGGTGTGATGGTATTTTACTACCTAAATCCTTTGTATGGTGTGGATCTGAAGGTCTTGGCTTGTTTTTCTTTCAGTCAACATGCGTGTGACAGCGGAGGCAGTGTCGGCCACTCTTACCACCTGCAGAAACTGCACCATAGAAATAAGCAACATCAGTGAAAATTACTTCCTCATCAACCCCAAGTAAGTTGGTACATTTAAGGACAACATAATATCAATTCTTGTAGGGCTTTTGCAAGTGAAATTTAAAATCTACATATAATTTTAGACATGATTGTGTCTGTTTATGACGTAATCATCAATTACTTCAGAATAAAAAAGGATAAAATGATAAAACAGGTTTATGACCCAGGTCTATTGGAATTTCTCCCATATGTCTGCATTTATCATTTGTGACAGGACAAAACATATCATGGATGGGTGGTTTTCACATGTGACATCGCTTTGTTGAGAACATCCACCTATCCATCACACAGTGACACATGCTGCCTCATTGCACATTACATGCAGGTAGACTCACTGTTGCTTAGAAGACCACAGTGGTTCTCCATCCATCAGCATAACTTATCGCAGCTACCCTGGAAAGCTCAACACTCCAAAAGTACCGGGAGAGCCTCTTGGAAACTTACTAAAACTAACTTTCGTCAAGTCTGATTGGTGATAATTGTCTCTTTTCCTCCTGTACAGGGTATACATGTCAAGTGGCTTCTGTCAGCACCCACCCCAGCCAACCATCCCTGCCATGAAGAGTGGCGTGTGTTCCTTTGTAAAGGATGAAGATTACCCCACAGGTGCTGTTGGCGTGCTGACCTACGACCTGTTCCACGCTCACATCACATCTTGCTCTGAGCGTCTGGCCGTCATGTTCTCTGTGCCCTACGACTACAACCTGTATGAGAACCGACTTGCCGTGGGTGTGTTTGAGCAATCCTGTGCCTGTGATGAGAAGCTGTATGAGCTCATGTATGATGGGCAGGATTGCGGTAACTTTGTTCGTTCTGGGAAAAGTGGCAGTGGGCTGGAATATGTAGCTTTAAATGTGGATCTTAGGGCCACAATGTCCAGCATTGGAAAAGCCATTATTAAAATGGAGCTCTATGATAAATCAGGCAGCTAATGGAAAAAGTGTTAAAACAACAGCACCTCACCCAATCAAAGAAAAAGCCTTCATTTCATCAGCACATTCAAGGGCTGTTGTACCTTGAGAAATATCATCCAATATAGGGTATAAAAAAGGTCGTTGTCATGCTTTTCATCATATTTGTTGGTGTTGATCTTTTTCCCCTGAAATTATGCTAATAAAGTATTGAGATCAAGTCCTTGTTGCGTTGTCTTCACTTCCTCTGCTTCTATCTTTATTATTACTGGAGAACAGTTTCTTTTTTTTCACCTTTAAGATTGATCTATCCAATTCTGTTAAAGAGCAACTGATGGACTCTCTCCATCGATGCTCCTTGAATTTGCATGATAAAAATCATCATCCTCCTCATTCACCCTGAAACTCTTCACTCTCAAATATGCTTTTTTGCAATGTATCGGAAATACATGAGGATACGGAGAAAAAGGGTATGGGAGAGCTGGTTGGACCTGCACCACATGCCAAGGTGTGGCATTTGGAGCAAACATGGTGAAATATTTGCTCTCATATCCATTTTTGCATGCAAGGTAAAGAGGATTTGGAGAAGGGTGTGTGCCGTCAACAGGGGATGTGGCGATAAGTGGGAGGTTTTACTAGCTGATACATCCTTAAAAAAGAAAACAACAAGCACTTCCAACTTGCTATTTTCAGATGAAACAGCACCAACAAAGAATCCAAACAGGTAAGTTGAGGTTATCCAAGAAAACGTAATATTTTAGGACTTGATGATTTTGGACCATGCACTACAGCAAATTGGTCATTAGCTTGTGACTCTTAAAGGAGAAAGTCATTTGTAGAAGTATACAGAAGCCTGATAGGGTATTTGTTTGATTTGTTTCTTACATCTTCACCAAATGGATGATCATTTTCTCTAGTGTTTTAACTCTAAAGCCATTACCCCATGATACTTAGTGCTGTAATTGAGGAGGTAGGCTTTCTAATGAGCCAAAGAGTCAGTAACTATTTTCTGATTGTTCACAACTGTTGGGAAATCTCATTAGTGTTTGAAATGCATCATTCACAGTCAGCTGAGTCTGAGTGAACTTTTCAAGGTCAGTGTAATGCAGCATGTCAGCAGAGCAGGAGAATTTTATGTCGCAATAATAAGGACTGCAACAATTCCTGGTGTGTTTGCCAGAGCTGGCCACAGCTGTTACTTCACTGGGTTCTGCTGATTAATCTAATGTCCATCTTACAGCCATTACAACGTGATGGAGTCAGCTGAAGCTGTCGCAGCAGATGTGAGCAGATCAAGAAGTGTTACCATTGAGATCTCAAACGTCACAAAGAATTACTGCCTCATCAACCCCAGGTATGTTCCTGGGATGTGCTGATGATGCTTGATGATAGCTGTTCTAATATCTCAGATGTGTTTCTCTTTCTCTGCTGGTCAGGGTGTACCTGGAAAGTGGAGAAACGTACAACCCACCTCAGCCCACGGTGCGCCCTCTGATGACAGAGGTTTGCACTTTCTCAAAGTCCAGCGGCGTTCCAACCGGCAGCGTCGGCGTGCTGACGTACGAGCTTTTGGAGAAGCGTGCGACTATGTTGCCTGAGACGCTGGCCATCATGTTCTCAGTTCCCTGGGACTACAACACTTACAACAACTTGTTTGCGGTGGGCATCTATAAAAGAGGCACTAAATGTGATGAGGGGCTGTATAAACAAATGTACTATGAGAAGAAACAGGCAGAGCATGGATTTGTCAGGGAGAAAGCAAATGGGTCAGGAATCAGTTATGCTGGGAGTAACCTTGATATCAGGGCCACAATGAATCCCCTGGGTAAGGCAATCATGAAGGTGGAGGTGCGGGATACATTTTTCACATTTTCCAAGTAGTATACATACCAAAACATCTGCAGTTGTCTGTCATGAGCCCCCACATCAGATTTAATCCCTCCATCTCCAGCTCTTACCAGGCAGACTGTGTCTAATCGTCAGCATGGATGATTTAACACTATGGTTGCTGACATGTGTATGTATACCTGGGTATTATCCTTCAGAAAATCTGCTTAAGATCAGAGTTTTGTTTGTTTTGAAATTCTGGCAGAAATAAATCCCTTTCACTGACTAAGCCTCTGTCTGTTTCAAAAGCATCTAATTTTGAAATGGCGTCTTCAGAAATGAAAATTGAAGGATGATTCACTGAGGCATGAGGGCACATAGCTTAATAAAACATACTAGCAGCTTCTGTAGCTTCTGTATAACCTTGACACTATCATCAGAAGAATGAAATAAACCGTTTTGCTCAAGCTGTCTGTGTCCATCTGTTGAAAGGCTTCAGAAAAATGTTCTTGAAAAGAAATGAGATTGTAATTTATTTTAAACCCAAATGTGAGTGTGAAGCATAGAGCTTTCCTATGACTGTGAGTACATGATGTGAAAACCATAGAATCTAAAGTAACTGCCAGTGTGTGAATAATGAGTTTAAACGTATAATCATGTGTGAAATTAATCAAGCCAACCTGATTAAAACTGATCTATTAAACATGAGCAAACATTTATGTTTGCTTTTTTGTTCTTATAATACTGGCGGCGGTGGTGATGAATAATGTTTTTTTTTTTTTTTTTTTTTCCCCAGCAAACATTAGTATAACTGTGCTCTCACATCATCGAGCACAATATGAGGGGTCTCGGGCAAGAGGCTGTACATCAACGCATAATTTACATTGCATGTAAAGCTGTCCTATTTCCTCAGTTGTGTTTACGATCTCCACACTGTGCTCTTTACCCATCAGATTCAAAATGCTTATGCTGCCACAAAGACACCCAGATCAAAGGTTTTTGCTCACTGTCATCACCACATTTGCATAAATACAATGTGTTATGGAAGCATAAACTAGGCCTGTTTAGACGCAAACCTGCAGCATCATTAAGTCGTGTATTGGAGAAATGACACAATGCCTGAGAACAGATGGTAAATCCAAGCAGGAACTTTTGTTTGTCAGCTTTAATATGGTGATAAGTTCCTGCATCTTCCATATTTTTGTTCTTAATCACTGTTCTATGTTTAGTACACCTGGCAATGGGGTTTGGAGCGTGTGTGTGTGTGTGTGTGTGTGTGTGTGTGTTAGCTTTTGTGAAGAACGTCTCTGAAGAGGTCTACATGATCCTGCACATGCAGACATGCATGCATGTCTGCATGCATGCAGACATGCATGCATGTCTGCATGCATGCATACTGTACTTATCAACTCTCAAAACATTATTTACTTAGACATTAGTGTAAAATGTGAGAAGAAAGAAAGAAGAAAAGTGAAATTGGTATTCATGTAGATTAATGTAAGAGGCTCAGGATTTAAGCCTTTGTGAATCAAATGTTTTGTCAAGGGTATAGCTTCTGTCAGAATCCTTCTGTTATATTTAAAGTAAGGGATGTGTGAATCCAACACTTTCCATGCATCAAAAATCTCTAAAACAGCTAAAACAGCATTTATATAAATCAAAAGTCAGAGAACTAATTAGGTAAGTGGGGGATATAAAAATTAAACCAAATTCCTTTTTTTTTTTAATGTGTTTTAATTCTTTTAAATCTTTTATGTGTTTTAGATGGTTTTATGTTGGTGTACAGCACTTTGGCTAACAAGGTTGATTTTAAAGTGTTTTATAAATAAAGTTGACGTCAAAGAAAACTATGCAAAAATGTTATTATGTTATTGTATATTTTCTTCACCAAAGCAAGCATGTTAAAACCTGTTACCTGCACGTAGAACCAACCTAACCAAGATCATTTTGCTATAAGGGGAAATCTGGCAGGGTTTTATAATTTAATTAAATTAATTTTCACACTTTCATCACAGCGTGATTAACAGAGTTCAGACTGTTTTTACAGAAAGAGATCATCGAAATGGTATGTATTTTAGTTTTGTTTAGACATTTGTCAACATATTTACAGAAAATTGAGCTAACAGTGCGTGAGGATTATGTCTTTACTTAAACTGTAATTCCAAGATAAATATATGCCTAAAAGAGGTTACGTCAACATTCAGCAACAACACAAATATGCAAATGAGCAAAGCTGTGAAATATTTTTCAATACACGTTCTCTTAAATCAAATATAATAAATTATGCTGTTTTTTTTCTAATCAACTCTTTTTAAGGTGCAGTAAATTATGCTTTTGAAGACTGCCATCTAGAGGCAATCTCTGGAATTTCAATACAGTCAATTCAGATTACCTCGAGCAATGCTTGTGCAAATGTGCATGTAACTTCTGCTCACAATAAAATATCATGTTTACATTTTAACTGCTCAGGAATGTGGAACTTTGTATATTTAAGAGTGATTATTAATCATCCTGGTAAGGCATCACTATCATGTGAATTTATTTCCAGGCCGCAGTGTTTTCAGCATGTTCCAGGTTTCTCTCCAAGCTGTCTTCAAGCATAAACATTACAGACAAATACTCTTAAAATCATCTGGAACACCTTCGCTTTGCTTTGCCAAATTTCCTTGGGCGTTACTTTGTAGATTTGCAAAAGCTAATGTTATCTGTTTACATAATGTCTTTTCATCTTAGTGTGTTATTTTGACTATTTTGAAATCCAATGTTTACTGATGTTTCACCATTGAACTGATGTTTACTGATGTCCTATCTATGCACTTTATGGTCCTTTTTTCATTCCACTCACCTACTTTATACGGATAATTCATAGCTGCTATACATCCATATTCACCTGTGCAACACCTCAGCACTGCACATCTAAATGGGTGCGACTGTGTATGTAAATATTGTTTTTTTTTTTTTTTTGGTTTATTATTTTTTATACTGTTTTTTGTGTTTATTTCTTTATTATTTAATGTTTCTTTTAAAACTGTTGTTGAGCTACTGTAACAGTTAAATTTCCCCACTGTTGGGATCAATAAAGATCTTATCTTATCTTATCTTATCTTATCTTAACACAAACGTGTATTGTGCAACAGCACAAATAGCTTGAAAACCATACCAATTTTTTTCTATAATATAAAAACTTCAATGTATTAACGATTAAGCTCATCAGTCTATGTTTTACTTTTTAATGCTTCTCCAAGTGTTCTCCAAGTTTACATAACGCTTTTATCTATGTAAGCAAACGGTTCTCTGTAGTTGCTGTTCCTTCTTTCAGAGAGGAAGAGCGACATCTAGTGGATAAAGCTGCAAAGTGTCTCAGCTCTGGACAATCTGCTCTCTGTATTTTTAACTCTGAGATGAGATGAACATTCTCACGAAGGCTGTTTTCCAAAGGGATGTTCAGCACACTCTAATTTACTCAAATTGTTATTTGAGGACTGACATTTTTCTGGTGACAAAGTTTCACATCTGTCCATGCTGATTATTTCTTTAAGACTTGTTATTGCGTCTACAGTGTTCAAACCTGCAGCCATCTGGCAGCCCTCAGCTGTGGGATCTGCTCTGACACATCCAGCTGCCTGGATCTCACACTGTAGATTAATTTCACCTCAGTCTCAGTGACATACATCAATGGGCAATGCAACAATTTTAGCACTTTAAAACATCAATCAATAGTAGGTATAAAAGATGAATATGACTGTTGTACAATATGTTAGTGAGTCATCAATAACAAATAATCAAAAGGCCCCATCGACCTTCGCAGCTGACTGTGGAGGTCGTCTTTAATGCAGCCAGCTAAAAGTGTTCTGTTAGCTTCACAGCCAACATTAGCTCCAGCCAAAGAAAGCAGCAGGTGATGCAGATGTCCTTAACGTTTTCTGTCGTTCCAGCTGCTCTGCCAAAGACCCCAGGACCACAACAGGAGCCCTCAGTGCCAACTCTTTGACCCTCAAGGACACCGTAGGTGAGTGGAAGCATCACAGCGGAAGCTTTCTTGGGTGTCTGTATGGTGATGTTTTGTTGACTTAAATGAAGTTGTCTTTAACATTGTGACTAAAGTATTTGTGGTTAGTTATGAATCGAATGTCAATGACAAAATGATCATTAATATTTCAGTCGCCAGTGACACGTTGATTTGTTTGCCTTTTATTTTCTCTATGCAGGAATATTTGTTTTATTAATCTGTTTCTCTGACATCATAATAACACCTTTAATCAGGAAGAGGAGAACAGGGAGACAGTATTTTATAGTCTGGCCCCACAGGATCAGGCATCAGTCAGCATAGATCATTCTGAGGTAAAGCCCACGGGACTGTGTGCAGCCTGGTGATTTTATGCAATATAAATAAAAAAATCTTACAGTCTTATGAAATAATGCTGACAGGGAGGAAAATAAGACACTGATTTCAGACATGCTTCAAAAGATAGCCAGTGAAATTATTACTGTAAACATTCTTAGCTCTGTCCTGTTTCTAGAATCACACAATTTATTTAAGCAACACACTAATTCTAATCTAATCTAATGTAAGCATAAATAAAAAAATAAATAGTTGTGTTTTGCACATTTCTGGTCATTTCCATACAAAGCAGCCAGCTCCTCTTTCAAAAAAAAAAAAAGATAAATGCTGGGTTTTATTTTCTTCCATTTAAAACTTCTCTGAAAACTATTAAGATAACTAGAGGGCAGCATTTACTGACTGGAGACAAACTTCGCTGCAGTTTTCCGTATTCACCCAGGCAACACAATTAATGAATTTAGTAACATTAATTTACTTATACTGGTTTCTATACAGTTTACATAGTATTTTCTAAAGCTGAGTTCTGGCTTACAGAATCAGGTGGAATCTGAAATGATGGGAACCAGAATGACCCCAATATCTGAAGAGGAAGAAGGTCACCAAACACACTTTTCCCACCAAACCACACACACACACACACACACACGGGTCCACCCTGAACTGGTCCTTCTGCCAGATGAGGGTGTGTGATGCATGATTGCTGTCACTGCTTCCTTCACTACATCAGCATTTGTGCTGCATAGTAACCACATCACAATAGGCTGAGCTGCTCACCCGACACTGTAAAACACAACCGCAGAAACAAAGCAGTACCATCTGTGATACAGTCATGGGAATTGACTGTTTCATCAAAAACTGAAAAGGCCAAAGGTTATTTTGATGGAATGATTCATTCATCTTGAGTTAAACTGAAAACATTCCTTCTTGGTTTTGATTGACTTAAGGTGACTGACAGAAAGGATTTTCTTTTACCCGGCAAAAGCAGTGCAACAGTAGATTTATTTGCAAAAAAAAAAAAAAAAAAAAAAAAAAAAAAGTTAAAAATATGTATAAAATGCATCTGTGAGAATAGAAAAATCATTTTTCTTCAGTCATACGGGAAAAACAAAAATAACTTTTTACAATTACAGACAAATCACAGTATATGAATGCACGTTTTCATTTAACTGGAAAATACTTATCACCACTCAGGATGAAAGAATATTGTATAATAAGATTATTAATAATAATAATACATGGTTTTGGCACATAATACAACTCATCTTCCAAATGTCTTTTTCTCTGAACTGGGTGGAGATGATTGATCTTTGCTACAGTTAGCTCATTTTATCTATTGTGTTCCATCTGTAACCTCTGACCCCCCAAACATTATGTATCCTAGACTGCCTTATATAACTGGACTCACGAATGAGACTAATATTTTCCTGCTCTTTTAAACATGTTCCTAAATCAGCGGACCCATGGCTTTAGCGCTGTATCTACTCCCCTAATAACAAACAAAGTAGACTACATGTCTGCTGTATTCATTGTCTAAAACGTGGCTCAAAACAGGGTTAAAATGCAGAATTCTGCAATAACAGTTACTTTGTCTTTCATTAATATAACTGCTAACCATCATAACGAGGATTGTCAGTATAAATACGCTTTATCTTTACCTTTGCAAGCTATGGAGCTCTTGTTATCATAACCTCGAATACAGTAAAATTCAAGTTGTGTTTTTTGAATTGTGTGTGCAAAATGGATGGATGATACATCTCTGTTACTGAAGAGCTGGAGTAAGCGATGCTGCTGAATGGGAAGTTCACTCTGAATCAGTATGCGATCGGTCATCTCAGAATTGGTGTAAAGCGCAGGTAAAGAATGCAAATTGACCGTCTAAAAAGTCACCGATGAAATGAAAGTTAAGCAGCCGTGTACACGTGTAAACAAGCTAGTTTCTCCAAGCTGGGATAGAAAAAGAGCAATGAAGTTCTTAAAATAATTATTGTCTTGAAGCCTGAAAACAGAGATCCAGGGTTTTCAGGAGCTGCCATCTCCATTCTTGGTCTTGAGTACCACGAGGCTGACCATGACAGGGATCAGACATATTGGAGTAATTACCAGCGCAAAAACAATGGCTGGTGGTGGGTCGCTCAACTCCTCTGTGGGGCAATCTCTGAAGAACTTGGTGTGAATATCCACAAATATCTCTTCCACAAAAGGGTTAGGCCATGGGACCAAGAGACAGTCAAATATATCCTCTGTGCAAAGGCTTAGGTTGCTGTATGAGCTGCAGTTTGGAGACAGAAGGTTTTGGGTTTATCGATGAAAGAAATTATGTTTACATTTTATGCACACAAGCACATGCAACTTACCCGCTCACGTTAGCCCAGTTGCACCAGTCATTCCTGCTGCGTGAGACCATTGCATTCTCGAAGGTTTCGAGGCATAGTTTGCCAAGAAGTTGGGAAATGCAATCCATTGTTGGCCCACCATACAAATGATAACAGAAAGTGCAAAAGTCCATACAGTGCTCAGAATTATTCCCACAAGCTAGAAAAAAAAAAAGAAAAACGTATAATGCAGTCAAAATAATATACAGACATCAACAAAGTTTAGAAACGTTTGCAAATGTCTGTTTTCTCCACAAAGTGTCACGAAGTTACAGAAGGTCACCTACCAAATGACATCGACTGTCCATAAGTGACATCTAAAACAGACAAAAAGATTTCTCAGATCACAAAACTTTAAAATACCAACAACCTTTTGAAGTGTATTGTGAACACTCTTTAAATCTGTAAATACATTCATCACAAATGCATCCCTAAAGATGTATATATTAGACAACGTGTGCGGTTTAAGCTCCGCTTTAAGGGTAATCATGTTGTAGGCATTTCAGCTGTGGAAGGAGACCACACACTCACCCAAGAGAAAGGAGAGGAATACCCCAATGAAACCAAACGCTATCTTCATGTCAGGAAAAACGAACAAAAGTGCCTCAGTCCTATTTGATGTGTAACAAGCCTGGACGTCTCAAAATGACAGCAGCAATGCATAACAGGAAACCCAACAAGACAGACGAGACGTAGGGTAACTTTCAAATACCAGATGTCCAAATAGTGCTACCCGCGACAGCAGATGTTCAGAGATCTGTCTTGGTTGCCAGCTCCTTGGCAGCAGCTCTTCCCGTCTCCAACATGCGCTTCTTTGGGTTTTCTTCCGTTTTAAAGGGGTGGAGGCACCAAATGCTGTCGTCTTCATTCTCCCAAATAAAAGCGAGCACACCCAAGCTGGGCTGGCCTCACATCTGAAAACCCTTTACTCTTTAACTCTTGTTCTGCTTTTAGTCTCAGTTTCTCACAGTTAAAGGCCTGGCTGGCTCACAGCATGTGATTTATTTGCCTTTTGGGCTGCCTCTGCCAAATAGGAAACATAAGTAAACATTTACAGCTTCGCTTTTGTAGTGTGGATGTAATCACTGCTCTGCAGGGCCTGCTCTTCATATTCAGATTCATTTGGCCAGGCCTGGGGAAGTGGATAGTCACTGCAGATCAGCTGGTTTGAGAATAATCAGTGTTTGGAAACTGGTGTTAGGAAAGGAAGTGAATGTTTTGTTTTTGTGCCACAACCGTTCTCGTGTCACAAGAAAGACGTGAAGGGAAAGTGAACAGAAGTGAGTGAAGATTAAATCTAAGGTTCTTCTTTTATCACAAGGAACACTCTCACTTATGTCACTCAGTCCACATGTTAGGCGTCTCGCAACATCTGTTTGCCGAGTAAAATTTTGATCACATCAAGAAATGCGTCTTTTTAGAAAAGGAGGAGCTCAGAGTTGGGGAAGTTGGCAGGGGAAGAAGGGGAGACAGTCTAGGGAAAACAAAAAAAAAAGAGGCACAGAATGAGGAACAGTAAAAGGGGTGCCGTTCCAGTTATTTCACAACTCTTGAGTTCATGTGTGATCACAGACGTTGCATGGGGTGAATGACGAACAAATTCAGGAAGTGGAGCCAGGTGTGGGCTGCTCATAATGAGGTTTGGATTAACCTCTAACCCCCAAACCATTGTGGGTCTTATGTCGGCTGCAGTTGACCTCACACCAGTGGAGACCTCCCGAGGTGTTTGTCTTGGATTCTCATGACACTACACAGGGAGATTTTGGCAAAAAGTCTGTTTTCTGAGCTCTGTTTTCTGTGTTTGTCAGTTCCAAACCAGGCAAACTATGAGAAACTGATCCAAAATAACCTCAGGGCGAAGACACTTGATCACTCTTTACGATTGAGAAATGAATTCATATCTACTTAACCTAACTTTTAACTTTCACTGAGACGTATTTGACAGTGTTTAATGGCGTGAAAAAAAAGAAAAATGGAAAACTTACTAGCAATCACTGGTTCTGTTGGCAGATATGCTGTGCAGGGAAAAGGTTAGGCTAGTCAAAGTTCATGTGTTCAAGAATGACATATGTATTCGTTTATTCTGTTAAAATAACATACCAGCAGTTGTTGCAGGTTGCACCGTCAGCTTATCATCAACCAAACAAACTGTTGTTTTGCATCCTACAATGTAAAAAATCACAAGGATGTGATGAAGATGACTATTAGATGGGACAACAAAACACTGAAAGTAGTATTTATTAACAGTTTTTATTATATTTTCACTTACTAGTTCTATACACATGTTCCATTTAAGGAAATAATAATTGTAATATCTGTTATTAAACAGCTATGTTAGTGTTTGGTAGCAATTGCTCTACCTAGTATTCATTAACATCTTAATATTCACTTAAGAAGGTGTGTATTAACAGTAATAATCCTTAATATAGTTCCACTTAATAGTTTCACTTGAAAAAATATTCATTTCCAAATCCCACTCTGTCTGTCCCTAAACATTCATCTCGGGAGGAAGACAGAGAATATAAGTTTTATACTATAAATAAAATGATGGACGAAAACATCCAATGTAGTATTTGTACTCACCCCAGACAAGAAGAGTCCAGAAACCCCAACAAAGCACAAGAGAGTCACCCATGGCTATCTTTACTGTGTCTGTCTTCACTGGTAGGAAGAGATTAAATATCTCCCCTTTTTTTGCAGGAAGGCTCTATAAAACAACAGGAAGCTCCCCATTTCCTAGGATGGGTGGATTCATACAATGTGACAGAGAGACTGTGATAAAGTTGGAACCACAGCCTGACCATCATTCACTCTTTATCTTCCCATACCCCACACTCCTATACAAAAGTACAATGGGAGGACTAATAACCCATTTTTATATGTAATTATTATCTTTTATCTATGAGAATTTCTTAGAAGCAATATTTGTGTGTCAATAATGGGTTAACATTGCACTGATAGTCTGTAAGTTGCTCCCTAAATCTTCCAACTAATCTATTTTACACACCTGAATGCTGACTAAACTTGGCAGTAAACACATTAGTTTTGGCTGCGTAAATACAACCAACATACAGTATAACAATCTATACAATCTTCTCTAGCCAAAGATCTCAATAACAACGTTACTGTGGCGATCTCTAAAGACTCGTAAATGGCTGTAAACTGGCACAATTCCTCTTTATTTCATTACAAGTTTTGGGAGTTTCTTAATGAGATTTTCTATACGTACGTATGACGAGTGTCTGTGCTGTGTTACATCAGCAGGCCTAATGTGATTATGATCCCGGCACCTCTGGACTGAACATCACTGAGCATCTGGGGAAAAGAGGGGCTGCAGGGGTGGTCGTTTTCAAAACTGTTGCAATCACAGATGTCACTGACGATTTTTGTTTTTCAGCTGCTAAAGTTGGGAAGGAGCCAGGTAACTCTGGGCCAAAGTTATCGCCACTATTTATTTCATATAGAGACCATCATTACATAACTGCCTTTTTTTTTTTTTTTTTTTTTTTTCAGAACATGAAAAATGTAAAAATGCAGTGTAATTGAAACTCAAAAAAAGGGCAGACAAGGTCAAATCAAAAGCTTCCTGACCTTTTCTTTCCACGTGTGTTTGCTTTTGTTTGACTGCTCTCTATCAACACTGCACAAGCGACACTTAATATCACTGTCGACTCACAAAATATCATGAGACTGTTTTATGGCTGAACAGCGCCATCTTGCGGGACGAAAAAGTAACTTTTCCTTTTTTGGCAGCTTTTGCTTTGTAAATACGTAAATACGTAAAGATTAAATGTTTGTCAACGTTTTTACAATAATAATAACAAACAGTTCTAATTAGAGAAGCTTTGAAAAATTAATTATATTTAGATGGGTATAAAACGTCCTGAGCTGAGATGTTACGCAACGGCGTGGAGTGACATCTCATTTTGATTCTTTTATATTCTACATTTTATGCTTTAATTAACTCTTTTGGGGACCTGTTTACTATTTGCTGTGGCAACAGTAAACATGCTACTTTGAAGCATAGGTTCCTGTATTGTATCAATAACACACACGCACACACATATGTCTATTCATAATATACGTTCAAGAGCAGAATTAAATTAAGGCGGCTTTATTCTATGTATCGGTCTTCACCTTTACGCACAAGTTTATACAGCAATGCGTCAGTTGCGGACATCTTTCCGGTTTCCCAGCCTTGTTTCTTTGGTTTGTCTGAGATTCCTTTACGCCCAGCACCAAACATGCCAGGACTTTAAATGTGTTGACTGTGGGCAGCTGCATCAGTTCCTGTGTGCGCGCTGTCGGCGTCCTGCTCACGCTACTTTTTATTCCCTTTACGCAGAGTAGTCATGAATCCTCCTCTGCTCGAAAAGGCTGTGATCACAATAAAGACGTCACCCTCTTGCTCGGGCTGGCTCAAGCAAACCGAGTGCGCAGCTATTTGTCAGCTACAACAACAACAACCTCCAGCACCATGTCCATGAAACGAGGGGCTCTCTCCAGAAGCCCCTCACCCTGCGACGATATCTGCGTCAGATTCACGCCAGATGTAGTGCTCAGTAGCCGTTAAAAAACGGGTAGCACTTGATCGCGTTGCGGGCTCCTGTTGCAACAAATAGGACGACGTGGATTTGAAGGTATTTAATAACTGCGACACTGGCCGTGTGGAGAAGCGTGCACACGTCCGTTTAAACCAAGTGCTGTTATTGTGGTCCTTGCTGTGTACGTCTGTAAAGTAATCCACGTTTAAATGCTGTATCTCTGTTGCAGCTACAGGACTTAGCTCACTTCTTAGCTGTAGCTGAAACGTGTGCACGTTTTCTCTTTGCCCCTCAAAAAGAGATGCGCTGCGCTGTTTCTCCCAGCTTTTGCTTTGTCTTTATTCTTGAATGGGTTTTATTTCAAACGGGGAACTTGCCTACTATTGTTATTATGGATCCAGATAAACGGTACTACGCACTTTTCTGCTACGCTTCATATGGCTTTTTTGAAGAGACACGCCCACTCCTGAGCAATGTGGATTCTTGTGCTGTTAAATAATCCTAAATGAACTGGCTATATGTACGCAAACTAATTTTATTTGTTATTCAAAGACTACAAACGGGAACAACAGCAGCCTTACTTGCAGTTTAAAGCCCCTGTGTTTTGCGTTTATTATCAATGTTGTTTTGCCAACATGAGGGGGCGCTCTTTCGCCCCTGTGGGAGTGAGTTTTTTCTTTTTGAGAACTGAAAGACGAGAAAACGAACTTTTATCAACAGAATGTAGAACAGAACTGCTGACAGATCACATCAGAACAATGGATTATTACCACGGAATATCTGTTATTAACATCAGTTCGACAGAATGAGTAGTACATTTACTATGGTAATCCTAAAATTAGAAAAAGACCACAATTCCTCTATTGATTCTTTTGAGGACCCTATTGAGGTCCAAAAGGTTTTTCTGACAAGAATCTTCTTTGTGTGTTGTCTATATAGGCTATTACCTCTTTTTTAAAAATGGAGGAAACAGCTGCTACAGGCCTGACCCACGGAACCGGCAGTGCCCCAAGACCTCAACCTTCCTCCATCCCACCCTCCTGCAGTCTGCAGGAATGGAGACGGAGGGTCAAGTCTGAGTACATGCGCCTTCGTCAACTAAAACGCCTTAAAAAAGCAGAGGAGGTCAAGGTGTGTTCCAAATATTTACAGCCCCTCTTTCCGTGGTTTAACAGCTGCAGTTGTGCATGTATACATGCATTTATGGATACAGTGTGTGTGAGAGACATCTTCCTCTTTCTATTTTTTCTAGGCCTTGTTCATGTCCAACAGACAAAAGATTGAGCAACAGACAAATCTCCTGAATGCAGAGTGGTCTGCCCTCAGGATTCAGTCCATCCCCCTGTCAACATCTAATGGAGCTCTGGTGGGCAAGAGGGTATGATCTGTTTTTATGACCTGGCTAAATTAATATTTTAGAATTGTCCTAATTTCTTTTCAGCTGCAGGGGCTCCTACTTATTTGTCCAGGTTTTTTTTTTCTACCAAGAAGCAGATATATCTGACCACACTATCCTGACAAAGCCTGCCAAACTATCTTACAGATGTGCACAGTTGAGTTTGGCTTCCCGGGTTTCAAAGCTCAAGCTGTTGCTATGAGACCGCTGTCAACAGTAGCAGGAATCCCCTTCATGTACTCATGGTCACCTCTACAACATAACTTCATGGTATGACATTCATTTTTTTTTTTCTGTCACATGTTGTTAAGGCCGCATTGTCCTCTGTTAAAATCTACATGCTCTGTTATAGGACATCTAAACCATTTGGAAAACATAACATAACCATCATGCCAACTTGGTTGTATTCTATAGTTTCAATATTTCCACATGTTTCAGCATCCAGACATAAACTGTGTTAACATTTTTGCACTTCTGTATAGGTGTAACTGGTGTAACTTCTTATATTTGTAAGCTTCTCCTTGGATGTTCCATTTTTCTTCATGGATGGTTCTTTCTGCTCTTGTGGTAGGTCGAAGATGAGACTTTCCTTCACAACATCCCATACATGGGCGATGATGTCCTGGAACAGGACGAGGCCTTCCTGGAGGAACTCATTGATAATTACGATGGTGTCCATGGGGACAGAGGTGTGTAATGAATTTTCTGTCACTATGTTTCCCTTTTACGTCACCGTAACTTTCATTCAGGATTTGTAGTTGTTATATGTTATGTTTTTCCTGAATCTGAGGCCTGCATCTGACAATCGTCTGAGTGCTCATTATTTCTGTTTCAGAAGGAGGTTTTATTAGTGATGAGATCTTTAAAGAGCTGGTGGAGGCCTTGAGCCAGTATTCGGACCATGAAGATGAGGAAGAGGAAGAGGCGGCAGCAGTAACAGCTGAGGTGATGAGGAAAAAGGAGGATGAAAGAGTGATGAGGAGGAGCTCAGTGGAGGCTTCAGAAGACTCCAGACCTGGTACAATGCCGTTCATGAGGAGGAAGAGGAGGAACACTGCAGACGGTAAGGAAGTGTCAGCATGGACGAGGCTGCTTCTGTTCTTCTTCTTATACTTTACAGCTGACACGAAGCACATTTCCATTGATCAGGCACATTTGGCAAATTAGAGCACAGCCTGTTAGACTACAAAAATCTAACACAAATCCAATTTATTCCTATTATGTAATCCCACTTTGATGTAACCTGTTACTCACTCCATCCAAGAACAAATGATGTGCTAATAGAAAAATCATGCTGTTATTTTCTTGATTTTCTTTTAGAACGTTTTCCGTAAATGTTACCACCAACTAACCTTGAGCACTGGGGGGCGGGGGGAATCACCGCTATTGCGAAATACCCAAACAGCATATTGCATAAACCTTTTGTGAGTCTTTATTAAAACATGATGTGGGGAAAACACTGATGTATTTGTGTTTGTGTTCCCAACTCCTCTCCGAAAGTGAGGGACACGTCCAGCAGCAAGAAAGTCCCCAACGATAAGATATTTACAGCCATTGCCTCAATGTTCCCTTACAAGGGCACCATGGAGGAGCTGAAGGAAAAGTAAGAAAAACACACTGAAATGAGGGTGTATGTGCACACTGCTGAACAGGCCATTGCTTAGTATTCACCATGGAGACAGAGGCTGTCAGGAGAGAAAGTAATAATGGTGGCCTGTTCAAAAGCAGTCTGACTGAAAGGAGCAGTTTAATCAGCGTCTAAAAAAGCCTCGCATATACAGTCACAGTAGCAGCCTCAAAGGCATACTAATAGTGTGGCAGGGTTGTTGTATTCAGGTAACGTGCTGTTTTATTAGTGTTAATACTTGTCCTGTGGCTTCACAGATACAAGGACCTCTTGGAGCCCCCCAGCACCGTGAAGCTGCTGCCGCTGTGCACCCCTAACCTAGATGGGCCTTTTGCTAAGTCTGTGCAGAGAGAGCAGTCGTTACACTCCTTCCACACACTCTTCTGCAGACGATGCTTCAAATACGACTGTTTCCTTCACCGTAATGACCTGATCTATTTTTATTATTGTTTTGCACACGCATGCTGTATCCACGACTACACCTAAACATTTTTGTTCATAATACTTTTCTACATCTAATTCATTTCTGTGTATTTTTCGTATAGCCTTTCATGCAACACCCAATGTTTACAAGAGGAAGAGTAAGGAGATCCATATAATGACTGAACCATGTGGTGAAAACTGTTTCCTGTTACAGGTTAGTGTGTGTGTGATTATGTATGATTTAGTCCATTCCGCTATAGTTTTTAATCCCTTGTGTTATTTCTAAAGAAAGGGGCAAAGGAGTTTGTGGATCAGAATATGCTGAGGTCGCAGAGGTCTCGGAGGCACCGCAGGCAGCCGCGTCCTCACATCTCTAACTGCCCGGGACCATCTCAGTCTGCTGAGGAGAGCAAACCGGGGGACAGTGATCACGAAACTACGTCCTCTTCAGGTGTGAGTTTGTTTACTTTGGAAATAAGTGTGTTATAAGGTGAATTCACCTATAATAAGGTGAATTTTTAAGGCCCCGTTACTGATGAATTTCTGATAGATTGTACTCTCATTATCCTCCTTATGTATGAGGACGTATGTATTTTTATATGCAGTATATGTTTTGAGATACTTGTAATTGTAAAGATTTTGTAATGGCAATGTTAAAGCAGCGACTAAATGTCAGACTGAGTGGACACATTATTTACTTTACTCCCACCCCCACACCACGCCTTTCTGGAAGTCACCTCAGCACATTTGGCTGAGGATGAGTTATTCATTCATGTCCGGCTTCTTATTTTCTTTTTCAGCGTTGTCCAGCCAAGGAAAATAAACCTACCATTACTCAACTCAGCTCTTTTTAAATCGTTCAGCATGCTTCAGCCCCAGCATAAATACATTGTTCCTTCAGTGTTTTTTTTTTTTTTTTTATTCCTGTGGATATGTTCATGTGTTGAACATTAAAATGTCAACAGAATGATCTCAGTTGGCACTTTGTCATCCTGTCCTTCACAGCTGGTGACATTTACAGAATCATTTGCTATAATGAGGGGTGGGAGCTGATTATAATATAAGTAATTACTGGAGCTGCAGCGACAGAATGAAAAAGCTGGATTACTGCAAACATGTTTAAATCACCGTGACTTCCAATACACGTGTGCCCATGCACATATTCAACATGGCAATAGGAAATTATAAGATTTAAAAAAAGATGTGATAAATGTGCAATTGTTCGTAGAATATAAGAATATCTAATATCCTTTTTGCCACGAAAAGAAGCCACTACAGTCAGTGTTTTTGTTGTTTTTTTTGTCATATGTGTGTATAACAGAAGGAAATTCGCGTTGCCAGACTCCCACCAAGTTGCGTCCAGGGGATGATGACGTGACGGAGCAGGAATCCTCCGTGGTCCAGTGGAGCGGGGCAGAGGAGTCACTGTTCAGAGTGTTACATGGCACATATTTCAACAACTTCTGTTCCATTGCTCGACTTATTGGTACAAAAAACTGCAAACAGGTGAGGTGAACTTTGGAAAGGACTTGGCAGTTTATCCGCTTGGCTTGTGTCCACTGGAAACGTAGAAAAACCATGCAGCAACATAAACATTGCTGCTTCCCAGATGTGTCTTCGTTCATACTCTATGTTTTTGTCGAGGTTTTTCATTGCGTAAAAAAGTGTAAATATGATGCAGTGAATTCAGAATAATAGCTGAATTTGTTGTTCATTTCATTTTAAATCCCCAAAGGTATATGAATTTGCAGTGAAGGAAGTCCTAATCCATCGAGTTCCTTTGGTTGATGGAGGAATCTCTCCTCAGAAGAAAAAAAGGAAGCACAGGCATGATATCACCATTGATTACAGTTGTAATAAATCTTTATTTGGTAATAAGCTCTCGCTTGTCAGCATATTTTAAATCAGGTCATTTTAAACTGAACATCTGTTTTTTTTTTTTGTTCTTTATCACAGGTTGTGGGCAAAAATCCAGCTTAAAAAAGGTATGTTCACCACAAAAAAATGGTTCTAAAGATGGCTTCGACTGCACTGAAACATCTTCTCTTGATCCAGATAACTCATCCAATCAGGTGTACAACTACCAGCCATGTGATCATCCAGACCATCCTTGTGACAGTTCTTGCCCGTGTGTAATGACCCAGAATTTCTGTGAGAAGTTCTGCCTGTGTGAGCACGAGTGTGAGTCTCACCTTTTTTTTTTTTTTTTTTTTTTTTTAGTTGCCTGGAGACCTTTCTAAAACACATGATTTGTGACCCAAAAAAAAGGAATATTTTTTACTAATACTGAGTTTGTTTAACACCGAAAGGTTTTAATGCAAAGAAAATTCTCAAATTGGAGAGAAAGGCAGAACATCAGAGTCAAAGGAGATGCTGTCTTCTGGTAGGAATAAGTAGGTGTGTTCACAATGAGGCATTTGCTGCAAAAGCAATGAGACAAAAATGTGTACCCCAGGATGGCCACATGGTGAAGGAATCTTGTCTTCTGGAGACTAACAAAAACATTTAGGATAAAACTTTGGCTGTAGCTTGGCCAGCCGCCCCAGCCCCCTCCTTCTCACTCAACAGTTATCGCAATTTCCCGTAGCACAAAATGTTTGGCCAAACAGGAAACAGATCTCGTTTCTCAGTTGCACATGTGCGTTCGAATGACATGGAGGAAAATCAAAGGGATGTGGTAGACTGTCTAATTTGCAGTGTCATATCTGACATCAGTATGAGGTACACAGCTCTAGCTAACCTAAGCTCGAGTGTGAACACAGCAGAAGGGAAAAATGCTCTTTAAATGGGCTCCTTCCACCAGCACTGCTGCTGACAAGACATTCAGGTTATTTATGTCTGATTCCTGTTACCTCGTGTGCAGTGTTGGATTGCGCCATCCAAAACTGTACTTGAACACACCCGCCAGCAGAGGTCCCCAGGAAGACAGCTTCTCTATATTCCATCATGTATAGTGTATAATTTATTTTCAGGCCAGAACCGCTTCCCAGGCTGCAGATGTAAGACACAGTGCAACACCAAGCAGTGTCCCTGCTACCTGGCTGTGAGGGAGTGTGATCCAGATCTGTGCATGACCTGTGGTGCTGCAGACCACTGGGACAGCAAAGGGGTGTCCTGCAAGAACTGCAGCATCCAAAGAGGCCTAAAAAAGGTATACCCATTATTTGTGTAAGCCCAGAAGGCATTATTTCATTTTATAGTTGAAGTTCAGAGCAGTTATACGATATGCTCGATAAGACGAGCGCCTTGTTACCTTGATTTTGCCAACTGTTTTACCATTATGTGTTTTTAGCACCTACTTTTGGCTCCATCGGATGTTGCAGGGTGGGGCACCTTCATTAAAGAACCAGTTCAGAAGAATGAGTTTATTTCTGAATACTGTGGAGAGGTGAACCTTTAGCTCTCAGCCATTATGATTTCAGCATGACTGAGACGGTGTTCACAGTGTTGATGATTATCTCTGTTCACAAGCAGCTAATCTCCCAGGATGAGGCTGACCGACGTGGAAGAATCTATGATAAATATATGTCAAGCTTCCTTTTCAACTTAAACAATGGCAAGTAATCCCCACTCCTGGTGATTACCACGACTGACCACTACTGCATTACCACTTCTGCATTTTAAGTAATCATTACTACACTCTATGTCTCTCAGTAGACTTTGTTGTTGATGCCACAAGAAAGGGGAACAAAATCCGCTTTGCAAATCATTCAGTTAATCCCAACTGCTACGCAAAAGGTAAAGCCGAGCAGATTTTCTGGCGAGCGAATCGTGCTTGAATTTAGACCATTTTTACATGATTTGCGCTTTTAATAGATGGTCTTAATGCATATCATCACAGTGGTAATGGTGAATGGAGACCACCGCATTGGAATCTTTGCCAAAAGAGCCATTCTGCAAGGAGAGGAGCTCTTCTTTGACTACAGGTAAAGTCAGGAAAACGGTTCAATACAAACATACACACGAGGTCCAGAGTTCTTTGCTTTGAATTACATAGACTTCAGTTGCCACTGAACTAAATATTTAACATTTGCTTCCTTCAACAGATACAGTCAAGCTGATGCCCTTAAATATGTAGGGATAGAGAGGGAGGTAGACATGACTTAGCCTCTCACCTTTGTGCATCTCTCATACTGGCAACTTTCCTGCACCCCCAAAAATGGAAAGTTCTCTTTTCTCTGCAAACATTAGTCACATCTGCTCAGTCCCTCTATCCATCAAAGCCCAACATCTGTCTACAGGACTCTTTTCCAACCATATGATATTATTATTTTCTGCAATTACAAGGTCAAGTTTTTCATTGTGTTATTATATAAACAAAAGGTTGTGATTTCCCATACCATTACCATAGTGTACTATCTTAGCAGTTTTGTTACTGTACTAATATACTAGCTCTCTTTAAACTTCTAAGTACATAATGCAAGCTCTTGCTAACGGTGAAATGCATGTGCTTTCTCTTGGATAAACAAACCATTAAATGTTAGTTACAGCATAGCTGAGTCAGACGCTGTTCTGCAGTAACTCGGTATTGTAGTGTATCGCTTAACACCTGATCTTCTCTCCTGAAGAACACTGCTTTGCCAGCTTAGTTGCTTTTTTTTTTTGTCTATAAACCCTTTCAACAGCTTGGATCACCACCACATCTTTACAGTTAAATACATTTTTTTTTTTAAATATCTTTAATTTTGAACAATAGGCAACCAGAGAAGAAACCGACTGACTGAATGTAAACTGTATGAGGTCTCGCCCCTGCTTTGTTGGTACTTGGCATATCAAGATTTTGTGATTATATTTACATGGTCTTAAGGCATCTTTCCTTTTTATGTGTGTCACATAATGTCTTCCCTTAAAATCCTAGGTGCCAAATGATTCCACACCGTAAAAAGTTAAATCAGTGTGAATATGCGATTACTAACAGAGCCGTGGTAACGGTATACCACTTGCAAAGTAATACAAATTTAAATTATGACCAAAATTTATTGAATGTAAAATATTAACTTTTTTCTTTTCTGTCTTTTGTATGTCAAAGTTATTCAGTCTATTTTCATTTTAAAAAAAAAAAAAAAAACAACAAATGTTGGAGAGCCTATTTCAAATGAAATCATTTCCATCAAATGTGGAAAAAGGAGTTTACTGCTATATACACTGTATGCCTATAAAATTAAAAGTTTAACTTTATAACTATATATTAATGTATGTTCCTTGAGTCTTTGACTGTGTTTCAACCATATCATTTAAAATAATACAAGAGTGCATTTTCTTCAAGTTTCTTTTATTGGGGCGACATTTGTCCCAGGATTTACACAATAATGGTCATTTACAGTGAAAATATTACAAAACAAAGCGCATACTGGAGAATAAAGCCTAAACTTCAATGTGGTGAACTGTAAAGATCATAGTACTGTATTGTCAGAGGACTCGGTTTGATGGTGCACGGAAGCCTAAATCGGTGAACCTGCTTACTCCAACCTGCTGGCCAACCCGCTCTGGTGGTAGTTTTGTTGTCTTTTTGCCTCTAACTGTTGGATGCAGGGTTGGCAGGTGATCACAGACTAAATGTACTTGTCCTTAACACACCTTTCACATGTGCACGGAGAACAACCACTCTTGGAAACATTCACAACTTCTTCATATTTTGTCAGGACTGCTTTTTAAAAGAGTGAGTGAGTTAGCAAGTTGGCATCAGTATGTCTGTATTTTCTTTCAATGACACTCGGCAACGGCCACACAAAAGCATCTACACACTCAACCACGTATACACACACTGCAGGGACCACACATGATAGTGACAATGCTGTGCTGAATGATTGGGATTATGTTGCTATGACGAAAGCAAAGCGGAGACATCTAGTATGGACGTTGACTCGTTCTTCATATGTAACAAATATTCGACCCATATTTGTTCACTTTCTCTCGCATATCATAAACATCTTATTGCAACATTCTTAAAAATATATTCCTTCACAGTAATTCCAGTTTTGACATTTTTACAAACTTTTGTACATTCTTACGCTTCAGACTTGATGACCAGCTGTTTCCATCTGTAATGGAAGAAGTCCTCCTAGGTGTTTCACAAAAACTGATGATCCTGAGCGTTCGCTAAAGCTAACGTATAATTTTACTTTCAGTGCTATAAACAGCTTACTAATCGATGAACCAGCCCCATTTTGTTTTGTATAAAATGTGATTAGAAAATTAACCCAACACAATATTTATGCAGCCATGAATACACTTATTACATCCTAATTCCTAATGTGCATTTGCAGATTCAACAGCAACATCGCTGGTTGGCTAATCAAAGCTCAGAGATTATTGCATGATACTGAAAAGGGTGGTCATGCGCAACAAGTGCATAGCTAATATGTCCTAAATATTTTTATTTTTTTTTCACTCAGACAACAGTTTTGTAACTATCGGTGAGAGCTGTAATGAGGGATGGAGCTTCTGACTTTGATTGTACAGATCAAACGGAGTTTATCTTTCCAGTGAAGGAAAGGTCAGTTAGCAGTAACTAACTAGCAGCATCATCGGTTATTCCAACAGTATAATGCAAAATTATACAAGCTGAATGTCTAAGAAAGCTAGCATTTACACTCTTGTGGTCCTCTGTACATGTTATTTGTGTGTGTGCCTTTGTGTTTCTGCTTCACAAGGTGGCCATTTGGAGAAGTTGTTTCCTGAAAGAGGGTATTGTGACGCTGTTGTTAGAGATCTCTGCCCAGTGGAACACGCTGTAGCACCAAGCCTTTGGCAGTTTGACCGATAAAATGACCAACAAGTAAGATAGCAATAATGAGAATTTAGGCCACCATTTAACAGACAAGCTTCGTTAAATCAGCTCACCGTCACTTGGTTAGCTCTCATACAATTAATAACTAGCAACCAACATTCTGCACAAAGATGAGACTGTTTTAAGAATCCAGGCATATATTCTTATCAGAAGCTTCTATCTACTGACCCCATGGCATTTCTTAACCATTTCTAAGTGGTAAAGCAATGCACTGTTATATGCTGATATACAACAAAGCTTTTGCAATTTTCATATGTACCATATAACCTTGAAGTTTAAGAACTTAATGATCCATGCTTCAACAGTATGTTATTATGTCATTTTGGTAAATTGGCCTTTATTTGCAGTGTTGACAGGGTGAACTGGGATTGTTAATTGGTTGACAATCTTGACTGTTTAGATCTCACAGATCTAAACAGTGATCTATTGTTAACTATAAGTTCAAATATGGCTCCAGGAGAGATTGTCACCAATAGTTGATTTTTAAAAATGGCAATAGCCATCCAACCATCCATCATTGACAGCTTTATCCTTTCACGGGGCTGGAGGTAAATTGAGGTTTTTATCAGATGTTTGTTGCTTTATTTGGACTCAAAAACACAGCCTTAAAATTATGTTTCAAATATAATTAAGTATCCTGTAAAATCCTGTCCCCACAGTGTTGAAACCCTAGCAGAAGAAGCTTGTGTAGTTAATTCAGGTCAAGCTTGCTCAGGTGAGGCACTTTAGTATTTCACCCTGCAATACAGTGTGAGACTTGTTGGCTACTCACGCAATGTGTGACTTGAACTGTTAACCTTTACCAACCAACATATAGAGCACCAGGCATCACATCTCAACCAGCTGAAGAAAGAAAAACAAAAACCTAACAAAAGAGAAGAACCAAAGTAGAAAACAATTATACAAGTGCTATTTCCTATCTACCAACCCTCACTCAAAACCCAACCCAATATCCCAAATATTGTGATGCTAGCCACTCCTGAATTACTCTTCGATTTCCGGGAGGTTCTTTTTTTCTCTCCTCAGTGTCTCAGTCAGTGGCCTGGAGCTGCTGGGTGACCCCAGGTTCTTGGGCTCGTTCGTGCGGTAGCTGCCCTTCTGTTGATACGCGTAGACATAGATGCTGTACAGGCCTCCAAAGAGCAGCAGAAGGGCTAGGATGACTATGACTAAAGAGCAAAAAGAGCACAATCGCATTTATTCAACATTCTATCTTCAAGGAAATCAGGAAAATCACCTTTAGTGCTTAAGAGAAGAAGGCTTAAGAAGGCCTGCATCAGTATGATCCCTCAGAATCTGAAAGATCTATAAAACTGAAGCATCTATCAGTGATGAAATCTCAGCTGGGGCGATCCAGACTAAATATAGCTGATCTGCTAATGGTCTCAGACTGTCTGTGTACTGCAGTTTAATCCTGCTGTTTTCCCCCTCATCTATGACACTAGTTACATCATATCACAGCTATGTTCTCAGCACTAAGAAAGTCGCTGAACGGCCTCTAAAATAATGTTTTTCGCAATTTTGTTCAAAGATAATTAGACCCTTTAAGCGTTCGCCACTTTCTGCTGCACTACATAGTTAATTCAATAAAGGATAATCTTAATATGTTACTAAGTCCCACATGTAATAAATGTCAGTCATCCTGAATAAACGTTAGAAGCTTATACTGGAATCTGACAGCCATAGTCGAATTTAGGATTAAAGGATTTCAGTAAAAAAGGAACATGAAGTTCCATCTGCTTTTTGCAGACGTGCGTCATTACATCTTAATACTGGTGAGCAAAACTAAAAAAAAGGAGATGGCAAAAGGTCACAGTACTGGCCCTGTTTTTCAAAAGATGCAACTTAAAAAAGGGATAATATATCAATGTTCCATTGGACAATATAAACTTTAAATCTTACCTGTTAACCAAAACAGCCCAAGGTCATCGTGAATATAGAAATACTCTGAAAGAAAAATAAACAAATATGTGTATAAAGACAAAAATGTATGTAAATGAGTAGGATGCTACTCTGTAGGGACGCATTCTGGGACAAATGAACTCACCTATGCCAGTAAACCACGGGTCCACCTCCCATGGTACATAACCCAGCACAGGAGGGAAAGCACCACATACAGACTCAGAAATGTAGCCTTGTGTTGTTATAGGAGGGTCTGTTTCATTTGGACGGAAGAAAGCCTTTAAAGGGGCATAAATGTTGTATCTCACCCCAGATATACAGCCGATAAAGCCGGGGGCGTTGTGCCTCTGAATGTCATAGTCAATGTCGCCAACCTCTGAAGGAGGAAATGAAAATAATGATAGCATCAACTTAATAACCGATAATACCTGCATCTAATAAAAAAGAAAACATATTCAGCAGCGTTTGGTAAGTTATGTAGTTACCCATTACTCTGCCCAGAAACATGGACTTTGGAGAATCAAACCTGGCATCCTCCACCAAGGTTATCTTTTCCACTGTGGGCTCCATGTAATCCACCTTTAAATATCGCAAGATAAGTCATGATGGAGACTTTTGAGGGGTGTTTACCTCTGGTTACTGACCTTCTATAAGCCCCCAACTCAAAAGTGATCCTAACTTCACATAGGACTTTAGAGCCAAACTCATTATTTATGATCACTCTGTGTTATTGTTTTTCTAATGATTTTAGCAAAAGCAGCATGTTACAGAAGCAAATATTACACAGTGAGAGCATGAACCTGCGTTTTGATGGTTCTGTTATGTCTGGTGATGTTGATATAATGTGGGAATCCATCTGCCAGGTTGCGGTGAGTCAGCTGGTACTTGTGTGTAATAAGCCCCAGTTTATAGCGCAGATCTACACTCCCTGTGGAAACAAATATATCATGAGCGTATGCTTCACTGTTTTAATGAATACAGTAACTGCACCACATCAGCTGTTGTCGGGTTACTGTTCCAGTCATTTGTCAAGAAAATGATTTAACAGTCTAAAGAAATTCTTCAGATTTCTTAAAACTCTCAGTCGGTCTGCTCTTACCGTCTTTTTTGAGGATAACAGCAATGTAATCTTGCACAAAGGAGCTGATGTAGAGTAATACAGCTGGCGTGTAGACAGTGCTGAAGCTGAACTCGATGTCGTCTGCTGTGTCATTGTAGCCGAGGCTGAAGTTGTCATAGTGCGGGTCGATCCAGTTGGCCCAAACCGCTTCATCTGATATAGGCTTCTTCCATATGTTGTATTTCAACCATGAGCCCAGCTCAAAATAAGCTCCAATGTCTGAGAAAGAAGATTGTTAAATAAGTAAAGCAGATATGCTGTATATCGTAGTTGTATGTTGCAGTTCTGAAGAAGTCCAGATACGCATGCATGAACTCACCTTTATGGCAGTAAAAGCCATCAAAAGCAGTGTTGTTGCAATCGCAGGTGTAGGAAGCGTAGCCTTCGATGCACTGCCCACTGTTTCGGCAAGGTATGGTGGCATTGAGACACTGTCCAGTACAGTTCCTCCTTATACCCTGCTCTTCGTTTACTTTTCCTTCCAGATCAAGAGGAACCCCATTCATACGTAACCCCCGAAGGCACCCTAGGAAAGGTCTCAATGTACGGTTGGCTGCACCTGTAAAAGATTGTCACCAGTTGTTACTTTTACTTTCCCAAGAGGGCAAATAAACTGTAGATGTTCCTGTTTTAAATCAGAAATGTTACACAACCTACCTACTAAGAGAGGATGTGTAAACTTCATGGTGACAAAGGTCTGACCTGGAAAACGTCTAACAGCCCAGGGCTGATAGTCGACCTTGATCCGTGCCAGTTTCACATTAATCTCAGCCTGAACAAAGTGCCACTCGTTGTCATTGAGCGGTACTGGGGATTTTAGAGTAACATTGAGAATTCCATCCCCAACCATGAATATGAAGGCAAGATTATGGGTAGCTGGAGGAGAACATAATGCAGTATTTAGATGCAGAATTGAATAGTGTTCCACTGCACAGAAGATTGTACTAGCTTTAAGAAGAGAAGTATTTTGCTCACTGTTTAGTTCTATTCGAATGAAGTTTCGAAGCTGATCGTCAGAGTTCTCCAAAAAGACACCGTGGTCTCGATAGGTTTTGAAGTGGAAGGAAATGTCTGCACTGGAGCCAGGTCTAAATGTAGGAAAGGTTATGTAGGTGGGCTTAACAAAGGCTATCGTGTTCCAGATGTTTCCTGTGGAAAACATGAAATCCACGTTTGAATCTGTCACGCATCAGAAAATATCAGTGTACTGTATATGCATGTAAATTACTGTCGCCATGGCAGCGGAGGGGCCCAACGGTAAATCTTGCTTCTGAGCCAGTCCTGTTGGTGTCTCCTATCACCACTCTCCTCACAGGCAGATGGTCTCTAAAGTCCAAGTAACCCTTATCCGAGTACCTGCAAAAGGCATCGTATTTGTGTAACCTCACCTCCATGTTCAAAAGAACAGACAGAACCCTCCTCTCACCATTGTCTGTAGTCAGCATCGCAGTTACACTGAAACTTCGGGTCGGTGCAGCTTTGGTTGATAGCGCAGCCGCACATTTGGACCTCTCTGAAGGTTCCTCCCCAGTAATAATGGCTGACGTTATCACGGCCAATCCAATAACCAAATGGTCTTCCGTCTGGTTTTACAAGACATACAAGTTGTTAATACGATTTGTTGCACACGCACGGATAAATCTGACTTACTGGGTGTGTTGAGGAGACGGGACTTGTAGCAAGAGTAGTCAATCCATTGCTCACAGTACATGGAAGTGTTGGCCAGAGCAGAGACTTCGTCCCAGGAGGCGTTCCAGTAGTTGACACTGCCTATATACGGCTGGTCTATTGAACTCCCAGTCACTGTGGTGCCAGCCACACGGTCATTCATGATCACTGTCCAACTTTTAAACGCTGAAATGTGGTAGACATTCATCAAAAAAAAAACCAAAAAAACCCTTCATTAATGCCTCTGAACAAGTGTGTAAAAGGAGCCAGTCTTTGCTGCTCAGCTTTTGCGAAGCTACAAAAGATCTATTTCAAGGCACAGATCAGTGACGAGCTTTAGAAGCTGAATTTCACATTCTGTGTTAGGGCTGAACTTACATTTCATTTTGCAATACACTTCAAATGGTTTCAGTGGTCCGCTGAGATCAGGATCGATTGTGTAGTTTCCAGACCAGTACTTGCCACTTAATCTGTACGCCTCACAGGACTCTTTATAAACAGCTGTTTGACCAGATGACAGTGAAAATATTATTTAGCGTGTGTAATTACCTTTAAATAAAAATCTTACGGTGGCGAGATTACCAGTCAGCACTTACACATGTGGCACACTTCTCCCTTATAACCTGTATTCTCACACAAGCAAATAAAGTCATCCCAGGACTGGATGCACCTGCCTTCATGCTCACATGGGTTTGGGCTACACCTGTGAGTGCAAGCAGGCTCATAAAAACGTGTATGATCTGACACCTATCCAACAATCCAACGAGTGCTTCGCGTGCATTCAAAATGTAAACTCAACTGTGTCTAAAGCCCCATTCAAAGAAAGCTAAATGGACTTACCTGTCTGTAATGCCACATGTACCCAACAACAGCTCAGCATAGCGCCCCCACTGACGCTGAAGAATAATGTCAATGTCCAGTTGTTCGTTGTCGATGAAAATATGTTGCATACATCCATGGAAGCGGTTTAGCTTGGTTTCACACTTCCTTACTGTGTTATTGGTTTGTGGACAACCTGACCACAGGAAAACGAGGACAACTTTTGGAATTGTATTTTAAAACGTCCAAAAGCTGTTGTAACACATCGCCTCACCTCCGAAAAAGTAGCGATCCCCTGTTCGAATGGTGAAGGGATTGGTGATTTTAAGGGGTGAACCCTCTTCCTCGTCAATTGTCAGGGTCAACAGGTTGTCTCTCGCTGCTAAATCCACCGTATGCCAGTAACCATCATTTAACCTATAACCTAGAGATTTAACACACAAACACTGTTTCTGTGACATAATAAGGAAAACGCAACATCAATGAGGGACTGTGTAACAACGGCGAAAGCCCACTGTGACGTCTGTGTCATCGTGGTGGGATTAAGCCCACCTGCCCCAAACTGAAGCTTCTTCTTGCCAGGCTGGAATATGGTGACGTTGATTTGTCCCTCACTTAGGCCAAGCTCAAGTGCACCCAGGTCGTCAGCAAACCGCGTAAACATGAGCAGCCCTGTGTAGTCCCAAGAGCGGAACTTGAACTTGACAAACATACGGGGCCTCCTGAAAAAACCCGGTACCTGTAAGTAGTTGTTTGGCCCTGCAAAGGTCATTGGTTTGAGCAAAATATCCCTGCAGGCAAAATGCATTTTTTTCTGAAAGAAGGGAAAACAAAAATATTTCCCGTTAATCGTGATTACATTGATGTAGATGCAGTAATGCTGTGTGTGTGTGTGTGTTCATCATCCTACCTTTCCTGGGATACGGATTTCAGGGTCTTCTCTCTGAGCTTTGTCAATTATGTTGACTCCGTTGATGAAAACGTTCTCCAAGCAGCCCCGGAAATTTGGGGTTGAGGGCAGGTGAGGCAGATTTTGCTCTATGACACCGCCAACATATAGCTAAGAGAAAGGTAACCAAGGCTTTGAGTTAAGATATCTTACATTTGCATTTAGTCTTCAGGTGACGGTATTTACACATGTGCTCAGCAGACAACACCAAGCATGTCAATGTAACGCATATCAGTACCTGCGTATCTAGATCCAAGTGTGTAAACTCCCCATTGCAGATGCCCGTCACAGTCTGACTGTCCACGGTAAAGTTCACCTGTCGCCCATAGCGTTTTATGGTGACATAGTGCCAGTGCAGATTATCAAGAAGGCTCCCAGCAGATAATGTCATCCGACCATCAACTTTGTGGATTACGCTGCTTCCTGGAAAACAGATTCCAGAACAAGCATTTATTCCCTTTACACAGAATACAATGACAATATTTTTGATATACCGTATATTTCACATTATTACCCAGGCTGATGTGGAGGTAAAGACGGCCTCTCTTGAGTTCCAGGGTGAAAAGGTCTCCTTGAATCCCCTCGCTGTGTAACAAGACACCATCCTGCTCTAGAGTTTTAAAATTTATGGCGATATGGTCCTGAAGTGTACGGGACCTAACTCCTGGGTACATGTACACCACTGAGTCATCTCCATTGTACTGTAGCACGTAGGAGTCTGCAGACAAGATTGCAATGCTTCAGTCGCAGTCACTTTATCTGTGTATAATGGCTGTGTTAGATGTTTGTCAGGAGTATAACAACACAAAGCCTAAAGAGCTATGTAGTTATGTGTCATTTAATTGCTTCATGTTTTCCTAAAAATGACTAAGGTGACATAGTGCTTGTTTATCTAATAACTAACAGTATATTACAGCATATCTGGCACTTTAGAGCTAATGGCATATTATATAATAGAGCTGAATGGTAATATTATTGCCCCTGAGTGTGGATTAGATGCAGTAAATGTTCTATAAAGTGTACCAGTCCTTTTTACCATAAGAACACCCAAACAGCTCCAGCCGAACACCAATCTTCCCCCCGTTTTCTGTGTTCCATGCAAGAGGAATCAGACGAATATGTTTAGCTGTAAAGGCGTAATGGAAGACATTCCTCTTGACTTGATAATAATTCCAGTTCCCAGGCAGAGTCTGCAATTAGATTGACACAGGAAACAGAGGAGCGAGTTACTGACTCATTAACACCACCTATGAGCGTTGATGAACTAACAATTAGATGAGATTAGATTTGTCAGAGGTGAGAGAGAATAAAAGCAGTGTTAGCTTTGCTTCTCTGCCAGTGACAACAGGAAACAGCAAGTCTAAAGATTACAGTTTATTCTCATATAATTCCTCTTGTCATGGTGCTCTTCACACCACCGCAGCCTTTCTAGAACAGTGATACCTACTTGGTTTCCTCCCTTCATCACGTATGGAGTCCAAGCGTCTGGTCGGTCTCCATACAGCAAAGTGTACTTGGTGACCCAGTCATATGAGTTGAAGGTTCCTTGAGTGGCAATGGCCCTCAGACGATACTTCCTGCCCAGGTCGACCTGAAGCCATGGCTGTCTGTCTCTGGGGGATGGAGACCAACCACTGCTGCCTGGAGGTCAGAGTGGGTGTAAGATCATGAGTGTAGATCGCTTATCCCTACACACATATGTCATTACATAACTGTTCAGTTATTAGAAGACATTTTGATAAAAGGGAATCGCTTAATGCCACTGTTGAGACCTTACCGTACAGTTTGGCAAAATTGGCAGAGTAAAGAAAGTTATATCTAGAGGAAGCCAGGAAGGATGAGGCATACAATCCGGACACCAGTGGATCAACACATTCCCCTGCAGTGATAAAAATACACAAGGATTAGCACGCAGCATGTAAGAATACTTTTAACAACCCTCAACCCACCTTTTAAAATGCTATTTTGGACAACAAAGCCTGCCAAAGCTGCACTGTAGCTGCTTTAACTGCAGATATCCTGAATACTCCAGCAATGCTCACATGAATACCCACTGACAACTCAATGTAGAAATAAACGCCTCATATTTCCTTATTTCAGAAGGAACAAAATCAATCAAATTTGTCGCGCAATATTAGCTACGTCTGCTAAATACTGACTTTATTTCTTCCTGTCCTATCAAGAGAATTACCTCTAAATGTTTAGAGATCTATACTGGTAAACACATGTGGAATGAATCCTGTTCTTCCAGTCACAGAGGTTGCAGAGCAGAGGAATAAGAGATGAGGCCATCTGGAAATAGAAGTCAGACGTCCCACCTCCCCTCATGCAAGGACTGCACATCCAGGTGAATGTAATGCTGAGCAAGGAAGACATGACCTTGACGTTCAGTAGTTGTGTTTTGGCTGTGATGCATGTTAAATTTTGATGACTCCCGGTTGTGCTGGTCTGAACTTTGATGGATTAAACCATCAGATATTGTAGACCTCAAATGGTCAGGAAACATGGTTACAGTCAGATCGGCATATGTTGATCTATTTTTTCCTGGTAAAATAAAAAGTGATCTGATTTTTGTGTGGAGAGCAGCTAAATTAGCAGGTTTATCTAATCCATTAGCTCTTCATCCTGTACCCATGCCAGGCACATCACCAGGCACATCACCATCACCTCTAGAGAAAACATTTCCCTCGCTCATCCTTTCCCAGCATGCAGAAAACTGCTGCGTAATAACTACGTTACCATTTTCTAGACCCTCCCCTCCCCTCCCCCACCCCCCTCTGAAGTGGGCACTCGTGCTGCAGGAGTGTGACTGTGCAGAACATCATGTCGCCAGGTTTCCATCCTTGTTTCTTCCTAAACCTCCCTTTCTTGGACCACGCACGTTTTTCTGTGTTTTTCTTTGCGTGTGCGCCCCTCCACCATCATACTTGCTGAATCATCGCTCTGCTCTAAGCGATGGCTGCTCAGTCTCGTCTGGCGCACCGCAACTGCTGGATACAGCAAATATGCAGCAGGGCGCCTCCTGTGGCAGCCACAGGATGTGCTGACTCTTCTATCTGTCCAACTGAATACAGATGATGGACAAAATTCTAGCAAAATGCTGCAGCAGAGCTGCTTATGGGGGTGCACCTGCTGCAAAGAAGGATTTAATGAATCATTCTTGTGCCAACCAGCTATCAGCATGTCTGAATACGGCCGGGGACAAAAACATACAGTGCTGCACTTTAAATCATACTATCCTAATTCAAATCTTTCAGACTGATTTCTTGTCAAAAAAGCAAAACAAACAACTGACTTCCAAAAAAGGAAGTCTACCTTGCACACCTTGACCTTGCCTAACAAAATTCTGCAGTGAGTTCCCTCCTGTCCAGTAATAAGCTTACAGAGGAGTAAAATGTATAGTAATCAGTATGGTAAACATATTCAGAATCACAGTCACAAAGAGTGTCTTGAATCGTGCTTTCTTTCAGTGAAGCACAGCAAATGTGCAATTTTTGTTTGACAAAATAAAATAGATGCAAATTCCAAAAGTATATTGTTATTCACTATTCACTGTCACAGTCATATTACAGAGTTGACCAAACTAATACTCTACGAACAACAGTGAGACGTGGATGTCACAAATTACAGTTAACTGTTACTTAGTTTATTAAATCTTCCCCAAAAATGAAGAAACCAGGTGCCCACTTGATTCGTTTTAGCATTGTGTCATAAGAACACAATGCACGGAAGACTGTTCCTTTAATTATCGTCAGCGTGAGCTCTGCAGAGGGGTAAAAATCTCTAAATCCCAGTCATGTTTGAACCCATCTATGACGGCTTTATTGTGCTGAAGAGCTCCGTGTGCGATAAAACCATACTCATCATGCGCCTGCTGCAGCGCTGGACAACTGGAGGGAACGGGCTTTCCAAAAAAAAAAAAAAAAAAAAAAAATCTACTGCAATGGGCTGGTCCCGGTCAGGGCGCTTCGCCCTCCGCTCACAAACGCTACTTAAAGAGCAGATTTCAACAAAAACATAGATTAGTTCGGCGATTTGGAGAAGGTCGCGCAGGGAAGGACAATATCTCGGTCATCAAAGTCCTTGACAGAGTTGAATCTGCTCTGCAGTAACTTGCGTGCCGGCTCGCAGAAAGCACTGCAATGCAGACAGCTGACTGAGAAGGGGGCTGCCGTGCGCACCTTCTGCAGGACCGACGCGGTTCGCTACCGGACTTCTTGTGGATCTACACAAATGTTACACTGAACTGGTCGAGCAGAATTCAGAAACGTAAATGACGTCTGTCATTTGAGGCTCATTGATTTTTATCGCATTGCGTGCTGCCCCTCAAAGACTAAAACGATCCAGGCCACCCAGCGGCATTTTAAACATTGGATATTATCAGATGGTATTTTGCAACTTTTTCAAAGCAGTTCAGGCACTAAACATTATGCAGGCACATCACCACAATTTCAGATAGCACATGTTATCTAGCTGTCGATCGATGAACAATTGCTGCTTAGGACTTACGTGATAAGCAATGTTGAAACCCCCAAAATAAGAGGCATATGGTCAGTGTTTTGCAAGTCATCCTTCACTTAAAACACGTTTCTCCGCATATGATATGCTAATTAGAAGGTAGCTTGCTCTGCAGCATCCTCTCAACCCCCTTTGGCCCAACTTTAACCAGCGCAGCTCCAACTCCTCTTCCCGGGATCTCGGACAGCTTCTGTCAGAGCGGGGGCGCGCACTGGATGCTGTGCGTATGCTATCCGTTGTCGAGAGCGCGCAGCTCTTCTTTTTTATGATGTAAAATATACTATTATTTCCGGGACCGTAATTGTAGCAGGTTGTCTGTTTTGAGATTCAGATGGTCCATCTCTGGTTCCTGCCCGAGAAGTCTGGACGCAGACACTGAAAAGGGGGAGAAGACGCAAAAATCCGAAAAGTTCCTCAGGAGGAATAGTATTTTTCTAAAACATTAAAACGTGAAATTATCTCCAAGTAAGTCAAAAATCCTTCATGTGTGTTTCCAATCACGTCGTCAGTGCAACGTCCTCTGTCCTCTGACGCAATCATGCTCCTTTGGCACACCTTCATCTACCAGGTGATCCGTGCGAGGATGGTTAATGGTAATTCCCTTCAGTAATGTTGGCCAGCACAAACTCCCACAAAGAATGGAAATCCTTACTATTCCGTATCAGACCCAGAGAGAACACCGACAGCATAGACCAGCAAACCAGCATCCTGTATGTTTTCTTTCTTTTTTTTTTTATTTCTAAGACGCTCAGTTCATCATTCTGTCCAGGGATGAACAGGGTGCAGGATGAGAATGCCAGCTGTGCCTGAACTCAGGACTCATCCCTGCACACACACACACACACACACACACACACACACACATTAAGGCTATGGGGGCAGGGTGAGACAGCGGAGGATTTGTGGCAATTGCTGGCACATTGGCCATAAAATAAAAAGGCTTTGGGATTAAAAAAGTGGGTTTATGGGGCGGTTGGTCGTCAGTGGTGATTTGAGATTGAATGGCTTGGCCAACATTGGATTTACCGTGTTTTCAATCAAGTCAGATTGTCTGTAATCTCCTTGTGAGTGTATAGAACTATAGCTGCAGAGGAGACAATACCACATGACACTGGCAGAGGAAGCTGGGCGCTGTGCTGCATGACGCGTCTTTTAACCTAACAAAACCAATAACCCATTTAATATTTACCAGTGAATAATCAAACAAATACAACTAAGTAAAACGTTGTCTCTGACATATGTTTAAGACCAGTTGTTATCTTGTGTTAACTGTTGTTGTTGTCGTGTTGCCTTCAGATAATATGTACGCGTGTACGCCCTCCTCCCACGCACCTACAATATTGATAAAAGGGCTATATGAGAGTGACACCTTCTGCCCTCACTGATATTTCACATTATTACCTAAAATACTTTTAGAGCTGATGTGGTTCATGCTGGAATTAAACCGCGGACATGGGCTTAAGTGCTGAATATGTCTTGAGATACACAATAGTGTCTCACCTACGCGCACTCACACCTATGTGGATCATGCAAGTGCAGCACCAAACGCAGTACCTCTAATGTCCACTAGATGTCAGATAAAGCTCAAACTTTGAGTTCACGCGTGTGCTCTTTATGTAAATAATTCGTTTTATGCCAAAATGCATTTCTTTTTGTCATTTCTGATTAAAACGGTATAGAATTTTATTTAAATGTTTCTATATAGTCTTGACAGAAACACTGTCAAGAAAAGCTATTAAGAAAATAAAACGGTGTTACCTCTGCCAAGGGAGGAGGCTATGTGTCTGTCTGTCTGTCTGTCTGTTTGTTTGTCTGTCTGTCTGCCTGTTACCAAAAAGTTCTAAACGGATTTTAATAAAATTTTTGGGAAATGATGACAATGGGCCAAGGAACAGCTCATTAAATGTTCAGCGATGTTGTGGATTTGGGAGTGACTGACCTTTGTTCTTCCAAAGTATTTTTCTAGTATTAAACGTATTAAATGCTCTGTCTCTTTCGCTTACACATGCAAACAAATTCAAACTTACACACAGAGACAAATGCTTGCTTTGTTTCTCGGAAACATATTCTGTTTTCTGTATTCTGTCCTGCCCTCATTGGTACTGTGAATACTTTCCATAGGGGTGCCACTTCGTCCTGCACAGGACCTGTTCTCAGAGTATGAACATAATCCCACACATAGAGAAATTCTCACACTGGACATACACAAACATACACCAATTTACAACACACACACACACACACACATACACACACACACCTGTTCCCAATAGAGGCCAGGCCATAATCTGTTGCCAGAGATTCTTTCCAGTACATTGCTGATTTCTTATCGTGGCTGTGTATTGTGTGTTATGGTGATGTATGCAGGGGTGTGAGGTACTAACAGTGAATACCAGATGTATTTATTAGAAGCTGTTAAATGTTTTTGTCCATTGAGATGGAATTTAATATTTTTACCTCCTGAAATTATTATAACAAAGTGATTTATCCTTGGAAAAATCTATCTTCTTAAAACTCTCTTACTGATGCATATAAATAAGAATAAAGAGGCAAATTATTCCAACTTAATGGGCAATCGTATATAAGAAAAACAGACAGCAATTTATATCCAGAAACTTCAGCAAAATTGCAGCATTTTGGAAGTCAAGACAGGTGTTTTTGGCCACCTGTGTGTCTGTATTCTGGGTGGGTGAACTGCCATAAACAGAGCAATTAAAACAGCATGCTGTCAGGTGTCCATACACCCCCGTTATGACCCCCCATGCAGTGGACCCCCCAATCCCAACTAGTACTAGCAAAAAAATAAAAAAAATAAAATGCACTGACTAGAATCCCACCAAAGATGCAGCTGCTACAGCCTTTGCACCCTCTAAAACACATGAATTCTAACATCTATTCTCTGTTAACAGCAGCTTATCCCTAGTCAGGGTGAACAGTGACATGTTGCCAGTCCATCACAGTATACACACACACACACACAAACACACACACACACACACACACACACACAACTGGAGTACCCACAGAAAACCCATGCAAAACATTCAAACCCCACATAGGAAGGAAAGTGCTTTGTGCAATTTATACTTGTGAATAGACAAGACACAAATCAGCAAAAATAACACTTGATTGCCTTAGTTTTAGGTGCTATATTTATCATCCAATGAGCAGGTATAACAATAAATGTTCAACATGATTTATTAATTGAGTTATTGTTTGGTGGCTGCGTGTATATTAAAGACAAACATAACCACTGCCTTGCTTTGATAAGATTTGAAATAATGTATTTTTTCAGAGTGTATTTATAAATGGAGAGGAGACATTGGACATACATGGGCACTAGCTAAACTACCAGCAGCAGCTGCAGTCTATAGTGGAGATGCATGGAGCTGAGACACTTTTGTTTGGAGTGTTTGCTGCCAACACGGACACACACAGATGTCGGCTCACAACCACTGACACATGCATAACGCTGTGCTGTGTTTCCCTCACGCAGCAGACAAGCCACAGTTATTTATTCTGCCTCCCAGTTTGTTTACCCACTGTCTTCTGTCTTTTGTTGCTCCGCATCGGCTTTATGTGGTGTGAGTTGCTGATGGCGACAAGTGACATTTGCTGCTGTGAGGATAAGTGAGGATGAAAGGCACGTGTCAAATAGCAAATTGTGTATACTAGGTAGGATTGTACATGGAGACCAGTTTCTCTTGGCAACTGACTTGTCTCGTGTTAGAGGACAGGAGTGAGAGGACAATAGAAATAAAAGTCCAGAAGTTGTGACAGTGTGAACTCAGGGTGAAATATCTTCTCAGTCATGTAAAACGTTCCTCACCTCTTCAGTTATGTTCCTTGTAGGTAAGCTGGCAGCAAGGTCCTCTCAGTTCAGGACCTCCACCACTGATGCTGGTGGAGGTCTGGAGGGTAGCAATAAGTGCAATAAGAGACGTGGACAAAGACATAAATGGATATACCTCATAAAGGGAGAATCTTTTTGGGAAAGAAAAGAGAGAACTTGATATCCTTTGTAAAAATGACTGGTAAATGTTCTTCACAGGCAGGTTTGTGGCATGCAGTGTGACTGTGTGACCGGGGGAGGTGCAGGGATAAAATACAGCACCTGCCTCGCAGAGTTCGCTCTCTGCATCCATGAATGTTACTCTTGGAGGTCACGCCACCTAGCAACAGTCTGGATCATGTCCTGAAGGAAACTTGAGACAGCACACAAGCAGGCAGTCACACAATCAACACAGTTTATGGAGTAACGTACTCAAGGACACATTTTCCTGAAAACACACACTGTGTTTTCAGTAGAACCAGTAGCTACTGGTTCTACTGACACTGATCTGGCCTGTTGAGTGAAATTATTATTTTATAGTCTGCATTTGTCTGCATCTCTCACATATTCATCTAAACTCAAATCACAACACATCTTGCTAGTAAATATTGTAGTTGTCTTTCTTTTTTGCAAAGGATCAATAAAAACAAAACACATACTGTAATCACATTTTTAAAAAATCCATTTTTTTATCCTAGAGAAATGAAGTACTGTCCAGTTTTCTTTTTCCTTCGGCAATGATTATGATCACGTTAAATCAAATCTCTTTTCGGACTTTCCTTGTACGGCCAAAAAACATAAATAAATAAATAAAAAATAAAATTCAGGCTTGTGCAGTGGACCAGAAGAATGGAAGCTCATTAGCTCTGAACAAAACCTTTCCCATATTGACTAATGATAACACTTGTACTTCTAAGAGCCATTCTGAAGGCTGGCATTTAAACACAGGAAAGAACACTATACCGCACTTCTTCAAAAATTGTATGAAAAAGATTTGCGCTGGTTTACTTTAGCATACAATGTCCATCATTTGCAACTGTTCACAATGTGGAATACAAAACAACTTCTGTTTTCAGTTTGTACATAATACAACAACCAGTTCTTCATTCTTTGTAGACTTTTTTCCAATAGATGTGCTTCTTTGCAAAAGCACACTTGTGCACAAATGCAAAGTGCACAGTGTTTTGGCAGGGGGCCATCAATTCTGGATCCAATATGCTTTTACACAGCCAGTATTCTAAAAATAGTTGAAGGACTTTGGCTCCCTATTCAACCTCCCTAACTGTCAATAAGTTATCTGCCTTCTCATGCTAATACTGAGCTTTAAATCATACACTGCCTCACCCATTAACTGTCTTCCACTATCTTCCATGCTCCATGTCAGTCTGTGAATGCACCAAGAGATTGGTACTCCTAGCTCTATAAGCTGTTGATGTCCACATAGACAAAAAAGTACCTTTTGGTAAAGAAGATGCTTCTGGTTAAGAGACTTTTAAGACCCGAGAAGCCTCCTTGCAACATATTATTCATGCATTGCACAAGTTTTGCAGCTTTAAATGTTGGCAGCCTGAGACAACGTGCAACATTCTGCAGCGCTAAAAATTTCTGTTATGAAGACAGGCGGGGGTTATCCAGGGCAAGAGGGTCAGATGTTGGCTGAGAATGTTTTCCCAAACCTGGTTTTCCCTTGACACATGTGCCACGCAGTCCTCAAAAATGTACCATGGCTAATGGTAGAAACATCTCACTTTCACCAGTGTAACCAGTAAAGGTGTGAATTTTTTAAAGATTCTGCAAAATCTTATTCATAAGCATATGTTCACATAGATGTCCAAACACAGCTGGATATTTTACAGTGTGTTTTCCTGCAGCAACCCTTACATGGGGTGGATCAACACACACTAGGCCATGGCAGAGGTAGGGGTGACGAGGTAGGGGGTCCAATTAAGTTCAATGCTGGACACAGTGGGGAGGAAATCTGCTTAACTCAAGGTGAAAGGTCGCCGGGGTCCGATTTTAAATTTGCTTTTGTCAGAAAAACTTTGATCCTGAGTCTCTTCTGAAGCAAAACTGTAGTTCAGAAGGAAACCTGTCTTGAACACATATAGAGTTTCTTTTTTTTTAATTAGGAACCAAAGTAGAAATTTAGTTTCAACACACCATTGATCATACGTCACTTATAAATGCTTCAAAGAAAATGACTGTGTCTGAAGACGAGAGTGGCCCGCCAGAAAAGATTTAATGTGACTTTTAAGAGTCTGACTGCAATACAGTCTGCAGTGACACTGGATCTCATGTGCAGTGACTGGCAAAAGAGTAGAGTAGAAGAGAGGGGGATATGTTCATTTTCAAAAGTTTCACACATGCTATTAAAAACAGTGTTGGGGTGGTAGCAAGTGTAAAAAGAATAGGTATAACCAAAAATCTAAAAAAAAAAAAAAAAACCCAAATCTAACTCTAATACCAAGACAAATTAAAATAGCAAAAGAAAAAAAAAGAAAAAAAGAGCTCCAGCTATCCAACCCTGTCTGTGTTGGGAACTCAACCAAATAATTTGCCCTTCTCTTGATCTGGTGGCTCAATTTTACAGTATCAGGTTATGAGGATCTCTGTGTCTCTCTTGCTCTGTGTGTGTGTGTGTGTGCGTGGGTGTGTGTGTGTGCGTGTCTGCGTGTGTGCATGTGTGCAAACGCACACGTATTTTACTGGAGAATGATGTGTCATCTCCTGGAAATGGGGGAAGACAGCAGAGGGGAAGGGGGGTGAGGTACGGCATTGAAATGTACTGAAAGACTAGTTGTTTCTTGTGTAGTAAAATAGAATATGTTACCACTCTCACTATATAGCTATTTGTTTTTTTTTTTTATCAGCAACATATAATTTGAGAACAGAATTTTAGTCTAGTATTAACATTTTAACGATACATACTTAATGCTGAACCAACTTCTTCTCTTTGTAGCCATATTGAGCTTTTCCTTTTTTCTTTAGTAATGTGGGCTGAGAGCACTAAAAATAAAACACATGTTCCACCAGGTCTGTAGGAGCAGGGCCTCCAGTGTATTGTTTTGGGATATGAGGGAGGACAGCCAAATCTGGCCCAGACTGAGATTTTGCACACTGCATACAGACACAAGAGCAAAGGGGGCAGGGCTGATGTACTTTCAAGGAAAGAGTCGCACCGACGTTAACTCCAGCATGAAAACTTCTAGATGTTCTTTGCAGTTGAAAGATTAAAAGGAAAATGCATTTCAGTACTAAATTTGGTGTTATTGCACACATAGCCACCCCCTTTTTTCTGTAGAGTTAATATGTGGGACAGCATATTTGCATTGAATGAAAGTGTGCATCTAAGAGGGAATTCCTGACAAGGTATATCAACCCCAGGTGAAAGCATGCACCCGCAAGACTTCTAATTGATTTGGAAATCAACAGAAGAATGGGGTGGGTGGCATAGTTCATTCATTTTGGGTTTGTTTATATATAAGGGAGAGTAAATTATATGTAAAATGGGTAGGGAAGTGATTTTAGGAGCTTTTCTTGGTGAGGAATGAGTTAAAAACCAGCTGACTCAGATGTGAGAGGGAGTTGGCACAGAGGAGAGGAGGGGAAATGAAGGGATATTAAGGGAGAAATGAGCATGAATGCAGAGGGGGCTGTATGTATATCACGTGTCTGGATTTAGCAGCAGTCCTCCTACCTCCTACTGCTATATCTTTGTAGATTGTTCAGTAAAGATCAGAAGACTTTCTTTTTCTCTCTCACTCTGTGTGTGTGTGTGTGTGTGTGTGTGTGTGTGTGTGTGTGTGTGTGTGTGTGTGTGCAGTACGACTAAAATGCTGAAACAAAGAAATTATTCATATGAATCACAGAATCCAATTAAATTATCATGCCTATTATATAAAGTACTTTAAAAACATATTTTCAACATAACTGAAAACTTTGTGTAATCTTGTGATGATAAAGCAGACCTATACCTATTAATAACTAATAAACGTATTAGTGTCTATAGAATGATATTTATTGTATATATGTTCTGCATTCCTCAATTTGGATCATAGTTTTTTGTAAATAAGAATGTAAAAGTGGAGTTATGGACTCAGTTACATCACAGTTGAGACATAATCAATAAAACAATTAAGATGAATATCGCATCTTTCTTACACAATATAGGGTTGGGCCAAAATTTAGACGAAATAGGCAGAGCTGGTCCAATTTGATAATCATAACCTTTCTGAACAATACCTAAGCTCATCAAACAAAGAGTTTTAAAGTCAACATTAGCATGGTATAGAAAAATATTTACAGCTCTATGAATAATAATTAAATAAAGAATTTCGCCATCTGCCATCGTTATTTTTAGCTAAATATTCACATTATCAAAGCCATTCAGAATCAGTCAGTGTGAGGGGGTGTGGCATGTGGGCGTATAATATTGAGGAGTGTCTGTGTTCAGCCAATTAAAACCTTAGCCCCGTGTTAGTGGGCGTGGCAGCTCCGCCCACACTATCCTGTCCCAGGCGCAGCACGCTTTTATTCAAACTTTTAGGAGTCAGACTGTCGGTTCACCGCAGAAGATCCCTTTATTGATGCTACAACCAAATATCTGAAAGCAGATGTCTCAGCTCGGCTCAGTTAGACATTTTAAATCCGCGATGTCAGTTTTAAGATAACGATTTAATATCGTGCGGTTTCTCAACGCTGGGACACCGAGACTGTGTCGCGATCAAAAGCACCTGAAGTCCTGGGAGGACGTTCTTGATTTTCTTGATTTTATTTCTTAGATGTGTTGGAGCACGGTGATTGTCATGTAGACCTGCCTTTAAAGCACATATCTCATGCGTGAGAGAAAGGAGAGTCCTCGCTGCCCGTTATCCTCCTGGCCGGATCTATGGAGTGGCTGCCCTTTCCTCTTCCTCGCAACTGTTGGAGCCACTTGCGGCGGCCGAAGCAGCACCGTTGGTGTTAAAGTCATCGACCTGGATAGAAGAAGGCGGCACACTTAACCTTATTTGAATGCCTTTGCACGGAGTTCGCTGGTTTCTGTGCTGCAGACAGGGCTTTAGTTTGCTCGGACGGGACTATGGGGAGAAAGAGGAGGAAGAATCTTTTGAATTGCGCAACAAGGACGATTTGACTCCCAGTGGACGGGTAACTATCCACCTGCACTACACACGCACACACACAATATCTAATTGTGTTTATTTGTGCTCGGTTTCGCTTTTGCCAGGTACGTGGATGATGTAACTTTACAGAAGCCAAAATCGTCTTTAACAGGAATGTCAAATGTTTTGAAGAATTTGTGTTTCAAGCGATTCCATGCAATGTAACCTAATAATAATACCCCACGCATGTTTTAAAGTATTTTCTGTGTGCTGTGCTGGTTTATTCGGTCGTTAAACACTCTTTAGCAGTTCCAAGACACGTATGCGCTGCTGGCTGGTTTTGACGAGGATTGTATGGCTGGGGCAACATTGAGCAACACACGCACGTATGTGCGCAAATGCAAACTGTAAAGCCCTGTGTGTTGAAGCAATCATGTGTACGACCCCTGTCCGCTCCTTTGCGAGCAAGACTGCAGCCTTGTCTTCACTGTAATGTTGGTCATCTGATCAGGCGCAGAGAGTTCAGCATTGTCCAGCCATTTGTGAGAGGAGCATTGTTGAATTCAGTTGAGGTAAGCCCTGTCTGTGTGACCCAACATGCAGCAAATCACCCTAAATATAGGACTCTGCGTTTGTCTTACAAATGCAAATTCAGATACTTTGCTTTTGGCTTGTATGGGTCTGTCTTAATTGCATGAGAACATGGCAAGAGGTTTATCTGCTGCTTAAACATTATTACAGACCTCATGGTAATGTTATTAAGAGGTCTGCCTTATATGACCAGCTAATCTATTTTATTTAACTCTTTAGCTATGGGCAAACAGCCAGCCGATCAGTGTACCACGACAGTAAGGTGCATCAAATGCTATGTTTCACTGTTGCTGCTCAGTGGAAGTTTACCTGTGCAAGCAGCGACCACATAACAGCAACATCTGCTGCTAGGAGATACAGCATCCCCAGAAGTGCTGAGTTTATTCCATAATTTCCACAACTCAATATATACTGTGGCTATGTTAATGGTTTCATTTTATTTGAATGGTTTAGATCTCAGTGGGATGAACCGTCTAACTGACAGACACAGTGACATTTTGTTAACTGGTAGCCAAAGGCAGTAAGTTGTAAGATGGGGGGGAAGGTTGTTATTTTTACAACTGTTTCATCTTTTGAAGAAATGATTTTAACTGTTTAAAATATGTGTTGTCAGAATTCCACAAATCCAGGTTTGCCTGTCAGTTGTTGTAATTTAGTGTCGATAGTTTATACTGGGCCAGTAATTAATGCCGAATGTAACCCAGCATCATCAGCTGACCTACTCTTGGCCAATGAAATTGCTGATATTCTCAACCCCTCCCTTGTCAATATACCCAGTTAACTGTTACCATCAGTGTTGATGTAGGGGGAGGAGAACGCTTTGACAGTCCACAATGATTCCCAAGAAAAGCCCCTCAGGGCTGTGTCCCATCTTTTACCCAATGTGCTCGTTTTTTTCTCCACAACTTCATGATCATAATTGCCAGACAGTAGGTCAGATCTCCCCTGGTGTGTGTGTATGCGTCTTTTCATCTTGGCAACTCATGCACTCAATCGGGTAGGCGTCTAGTAATGGACATAGATTAGGTTCAGAACCATTCAACATTGCCCTCAACATCCTACCATGATAAATAGCCTCACGGAGCACTGAAGCTTGAGACATTTCTTCTTACCAGATCTCTTCTTGCTTAAGTTGGAATCGTGAGAGAGTGCAGATACTTGTGCAGACCTTGTGCTTAACGGCACCAGGCAGTGTCAGAACCTTTTCCTTGCATGTTGACAGTCCTCATTCAATGAATTTGCTCTCCAACAGCTGCCCAAACAGTCACAGTGAGCTGAATGCCTCCAGTGTTGGGACAGTAAGGCACTAATTTTAGGACAGGACATCCGTCATTCTCTCTCTTTTCATGTTTCCACTGAGACTTTATTCACTTTTTATGTAACAAGTCACGTTTTTGAATGAGCTACTACCACAGACTGTGTAGGCCTGCACCGTTTAAAGTGTGGACTGCAATACCACAGCACATCCTGTTACTTAGAGCAAATGGAAACAGTCCAGCTATGATGTGAGGAGGTCCCACCAACTGTCACTGCTGCCCCCTGTCTTCAGAGTGTCACTGTTTGCTGGTTATATTCGGTTTGCCTCACCACCCTTAGGCCACACATCTGGTCTACAGGCCGGTGCTGGCTGCTCTCAAGTATTTCCTCCTGGTTCTTCAACCCCCCCCCCCCCCAAGAAGAGCTGAAGGGAGAGAGAGAGAGAGAGAAGACTGGTAGTGTCTAATAAGAGCAGAAGTCGCCCATGGAATGAGCAAATCATGGCATTTGATCTGCTCCGGTCTGGAATGATTCATTCCCTGACCTTCCAACAGAGATTTGGCTAGAGCTCTTATCTCACGCTATGCTAGCTTCTCATCCCACAATATAATTTTTATTAAATCATTTATGATCGCAGAGGTACCACAAGTTATGATCAATAAATATTAAAGATTATAAGATTATTAAAGATTATAAATGTTTATAATCTCTGTTTTATTTGAGTTATTAAAAGCAGGCTTCTTTTTCACTACAGTGGCTACACATAGGCACATTTTGTCCAATAGTGTATGAAGTGTGAGGGGCCCAGTGCTGTCCTGGATAGTGTTTCAGGTAGGCCAACCCCTAAGTTTGGTGGGGGCAGCCGCAGGAGTTGGCTCAAGGCTGTGGCTCATAGAGACAACAATCCAGGCCAATTGGGACGCGCAGTGAAACTCTGCACTCCAGGGAAATGGTCCAAACTGCAGGCAGGCAGTCACTGATGAGGTTTTCCAAGGCTATGTTGGGGTCTGAGCACCATGAAAGAAAGATGCTTTTTTTCTCCTCATCCGAGTCCTGGAATGAAAAGTTCTGTGTTACGCCCATGAAATTTGATTTCACATGTCAGATAGTGGCAGCGCCCATTTGTGATTACTTATTTGTAATACAGTTCCAACAATGCCAACCTCCACACAAAAGTTAGAAAGAGGAAATGTGATGTGACATTACTTCCTGGTTTGCAGATTATAAAACCTTCTCAAATGGTTTGTATGAATTTAATGATTTGCTTGTGTTAAATCAAATACGGTGACACCATATGACTTTTATACTAAATTAACTTGTTTTTAAAGTTTATAGTAAGATAGCAGCTATGCGCGTGGCTAATTATTGAGGAACCTGTAGAGCAAAGACTTACATCCTCATCTATTTACTCTATTCTCCTTCTATTGACAGAGTCCAGCTGAGGTGACTGTTTCTCAACCAACTCATACAGCCAATGGATCGAATGGGTAAGGACAGACACTATTCTTTAAAACATTAGTCCTTTTTTTTTTTTTACTGGTAGACACACTCTGAATGCTGCTTTTTAATTTTTTTTCCATTTTATAGCTGTTGCTAATGGGCCAAATCTTATATTCACACATTCTCACCTAAACGCACACATAACTAGGCACAATTTTATTGAGAGATGATGACCATCAAATGCTTTCTTGTGCAGTTTACTTATACTAAAATTGTTAGTGTGATGCACAAAGCCAGTGGATATCTCAGGAACAACTAAATTCAGCAAGCCACGTGGTTTGGCAAGTGTACTCTAGCATAACTGGTGAGGAATAATTAATCTGCACTGTTAACTTGAGCACTTACCAGAAATGAGCCACAAAGCTCTCGCGTAAGACCCAACACAAAAGGATATAGTGGAGTGTTGCTGATAAGGAAAAGAACTCTTCTTTTTGGAGGATGAAGAATAAAATCAAGTATATACCCATTTACCTCATCTATAGATTTCTTAGTATACAGTTAGTAGGAAAGTGGAAGTGGAAGTCTGGGCAACTGGATTTGGTGACTCAGTTGTGTGTCAGAAGCACACTAAAGAGAGGTGTGTCTTCAATGTGCTGATGGCCACCTACCACATCTACCCACGTCTACAGTACTATATTGGCAGTGTGTCAAGGACATAATTAACCATTTTCTTTTTTAAGGGACTACTAATTATTAGACAGCAAAGGGTAGTGTCACCTAAATGTCACGTTACAGACATGACAGCTTTGGCAGCTTCTGCTGAAGGGTCGATGGGACTGGGCAACGAGGGACTGGTCTCTTTAGCCACTCAGATGCAGAAATGTTGCCCCCTTCTGCATTAGTGCATACACATCAAACATTTTTGAAGATGCTGGTAGTAATTACTTTGATATGTACACTCAAAGTACTATTTTCCACTGTTCACATGCAAATCTTGGATGTGGATGTGTGGCGTGAAAAGAAATCTGTTGGTGTGAAACTAATCTAAAGTGGATAGGGGCAATGATTTGAAGTCGTTTTATTAGTCTGGTCATTATTGGAAATGCTGTAATAGATATGGTGTGTTTACACTGACCTCTCCGTGTCAGACAGCTTGCTGAGGGTGTGGGTGAGGCATATCTCAGCCAGACAGTGGCAGTTCTCTCAAGTCTATCTCTCTGTCAGCACAAAGTGTCAGGCAACTTTTCCCCCTGACTGCGCTTGCAATAACTTCCTATATCACTCTCAACTCATTCTGTTTTATTCATGAGTTCCTCCTCTGGCAGAGTTAATCAGTAACCATATCAAAAGCAAGGTTGGACACTTGAAGGTTGAAGATTATTTGCTCTTCTTTGTCTTGATAGTGACAGCGTACCTGTACAGCCTTTAGAGTATGAAGTCATTACCTACTGACATCACAAACATCAAAGAATATAGATGGTATGAGTCAAATAAATATGTTCCTCCTACAAATCTGGAGAAGTCACTTACACTTTCTATCTGAGTTTATATTACTAATCGGTACTCTTTTTGAGTCAGTTACTCTTCCTGTCATATAAAAGTGCCCCTCCTCCTCCTCCGTTCTGAAAACATGACTTTTACTTCTTCCTTCTGCTTAGTTCAAAATTTCTTGGCAGTGGTCTTGAGTAAACAGCATATTTTTAGCTGAGGCCCAGTCTTAATCACCACATTCCCATTTTCCCACCAGCCCAGATTCAGCAAGAGGCCTTTGCTGTCTGCTCATGCATTGTGGGGGAGGGGATACAGTCTAGAGAGAAAAGTGGATTTGTCTAGAGAGAAACCAATGATTTAGTGCTTCAGTATGACACATAGTATTTAAATAAGCTGTATAAATTTGCCCTTCTTTTAACAACTGTATAAACTGATGCGTTGCTGTGTCCAGTACACGGGGCATCAGGAGAGTGTCAGATTTGGCCTATTGAACCTATTCTTGCTTTTACTTTTACAGTGAAACTTACAAACCATCCTCCCAAGTGTCATTTTGCATTGAGGAACATATTTCCACTGTTTCTGCTGAGGTCATCTATGCCCAAGAGCAAGGACAATACTTTTCTAACTATAATTACTGTCTCACTTTGTTACTACGCGCAGAAGTGTAATCAATAGTTCAATGGCCCATTGGCGACCGCCAGACAGACATGAGCTGATCCGATTATTGTACTACTCGTGCTGAATTTAGGTCTTTTATCATCATTGTTGCCTTTAAAAAGGGCTGCAGTGTGCTACTCTCCAGTTGTGATGACTGTGATCAAGGATGTGAGCGCTCCCAATAATAGTCCAACTTGGCAGATATGGTCAAATATGACTATCCTACTTTTGACAATATGTCACTTGTTCTTGATAATCCAGTAAACCCTTTAATTAGTGCCATGAGTTACAGGATGTTTATTGAAATTGATGGTTTGTGCACAAAGGAATAATTGTGGCTTCTGCTTTTTTATTTCCCGTGCTGCACCTTTTTAAGTTTTTAAAGCAAAGGTTTGAAGTCAGAAAAATGTAAAAGTAATGCAAAACAGAACTCCAAAACTAAAACCAGAAGAAATATCTTGGGGAGCATGGGGACAGTGACAACGTCTCTCACTCAAGCTACTGTCTGTGCTGTCCAATCCCCATGTCAAATTGTTTCCTGGTAGTCTACTACAGGCCTCACTGTCATGGCCCTCTGGGAATGCAGGGACAGAGGAGTGTTTGTGTTTGTGTGTGTGTGTGTGTGTGTGTGTTTGGGGCGGGGGGGATGATGAGTCATAAAGGTGTAGGACATAAGATTACTGGACAGCTGTGGAAATCTCAAAGTTGCCACATTAATATTCAGAGATTCGGACATTATCCCACAAGCAAAAAAAACATTCTTTTTCATTTGAAACCTTCGGTTAGAATCTTCGTCGCATAATATGCCATTATTTGAGAGTAATGGTGAGTTAGTCCTTGAAAAAAGTGTCCTTGAGCGAGATACTAAGTCCCAAAATAGCTCCTGAAGCTGGGTCTTTGGTGTATGCACCTGCGTGATGGGTTCTTCTGAATGAGCATGTTGTGTCCCTTGAGTTCTTCTCTGCCATCAGGGTTTGAATGAGAGTGTGACTGGGTGAATGCAAAGTAATGGAAATCACTTTGATCAAAGATGAGCAGAAAAGTGCAATATAAATACAGCCCATGAGTCCATTTAGCATAAAAAACACATGTGAAAGAAAGTAACCCCTCTGGAATTGTAAGCTGAGTCGAAACTGATATGGCTATACTGATACTTATTGGTTTTTGCTGTCATTCATGGAGAAGAACCTCTTAAAATAACCTGATCAATACCAATATGCAGTAAATCAGGTAACAGATTAGGAAACCACGAGCTAGTTATCCCTAAGAGGGGGAGCCTGTGTAATCTATATTCCCAGGATAATGATGATGAGGAGGAGGAGGAGGAGGAGGAAGTCATTTGCACCTCTAATGTCAGCAAAGCTATGTGAAACCAAACAAGTAATTGGGTAAATAAATGTGGAAAGATAAACGTAACCTCTGGCAAGTGAATAGACTAGAAATGGGCCTTAACCAGAGATAACCATAGATAACAGTAAGATAAAAGCTGGAATTTGACCCCAAAACTGGCTGCCTACGTTTATAAATGTACATGTATTATATGTAAGGACAGAATTCTAAAAGAAAAGGGATAGCACTTCTGCAGATTTGCATGTGTTTGATGTTTAGTTTCAACTATCCGAGACTGTGACCTCTTGAACTTCTGTCGTTCTTTGGCCAACATGAGCTGCCTGGCTGAGAGTCAGGCCGGCGTCTCCCAGTCACGTTTATTTTCAGTCGCTTGCCCGACTCGTCGGTCAGAGTGATAAAAGACAGACGAGCTGTCCGCGTTGCCGTGTTATATATCTGTGTGTGCATGCATGTGTGTGTGTTTAGTGTGCAGAACACTGTAGGACAGATATTTGTGGCACTTCTTTTAGTACCCACAGCCCCCCTTCCCCACTACTAACACACACACACACACACACACACACACAAACACCTAACAGAGAGGGTGGTAGTTCCACTGGCATGGTGTCACATGGGACGTAACCAGCCAAGTATATGTCTCTGGGCCAATTAACGGTCCAGTGGTCCTCCTGAGTAGTCTGGAGAAGGCTGGAGGTGAGAGAGAAGCAGTCACAGTGTCATTCCTGTTCCTCCACACAGGCACACAATCTCTGAGGTGTCAGACGAGATGAAGAGCCTGGTCACTGAGAAGAATAAAGTGGGCCTGGATGAAGAGCCTGAACTGTTGGTCAAAGGTGAGTTGTGATTGCATGATGCTCATTTGTGCTGAACACACACTCCCTGAGTGCTCCTAATGTAAATATAGTTAGTCAGTCACATGACAGCGACTCAATGCGTTTGTTCATTAAGGTTAACGTGATGATTTTTGAAAGACCAAGCATCAAACAGGAAGTAAAAAGCATTTGAATAACTGAACCTGAACGTGGCGTGGTCTTTAGAAACTGCTGATCTCCATCTTCTTTACATATGTGCGTTCCAAGGTTTTCCAGAGAGCAGTTTACAGGGAATATTCAGTGAGTGGCAGTTCTCTGGTCAAACATGTCATGAGAGAAGAATAGCCAGACCTGTTTTTGCTGAGAAGATGGGAAAGTAGATTGTAGTAACTGAAGTATGCAGAAGGACACATATGAAGGCAAAACATGCCAAACCTTGAAGGGGGTGTGCTACAGGCTGGTAGTGGTGTAATGCTGTGAGTGATATTTTTGCACACTTTGGACCACTTACTACCGATTGGTTGCCTCTTTGTGATCACAGCTTGCTCATGTACCGATAATCTATCCTACCAAATGGATAACAATCTCTGTTTTCTGCCTGTGTGGGGGCGTGTGTGTGTTTGTGTGTGGGGTTTTTTTTGGGAGCGGTAAAATGACAGCACTTGGATAAGTTGCATCTCATTTGGATTGGCAGCAGTCAGATTGCCTAATTCTGACAACAGTTACTATGCACCCTCTACTAGGGCCCCTCCTTTATTGCAGCTGTTCTTTCTCTGTCTCTGTTTCACTGATGGAGTCCCCACCAAAGCAGAGGACTGCTAGGACCTACGAGTCTGCACCATGTCTTTATTTAATAACTAATCTTTTTAGTGCCTTTATGATCACTCATTTCTCTTGCTTAAGGATATTTTTCTGCTAGAGCACTGGCATGTTTGGTCAGAAGAACATGCTGAGGCTGTATTAGGGTCAATATTGTCTTAATAATCAGAGAGACCACCAAACTATCCAATGTAGATTGGTAGGTTACATTCAGGAAGGGGTGTTAGAAAACTATGTTAAGACAATGATTAATAAACAAAATGGCAGAACAGAGAAAATGATCCTATGACAACATTTGTGGGCCAAACATGAAAATGTTATCTACTTTGCATTGCTATAAACTCAACATTTATATTGGGGCATTTTTAACAAGTTGTCCTAAAGAGTTCTGGAGTAATATTATTTACTGCCAATGCTTATATTTTATTAATGTTCATAAAATCTGCTTTTATAACATGTCAGATGAAAGATTGATCTGCTCATATATTTTTGTAATGTTAAAAAAATGCAGCAAACATTTGACTGGAATGGAATGGAACTCTGTAAGTGACAGGATGTTTGCAGTAAAGAGATGGAAAAGCACAGAGAAGAAGATTGTTTGCTCAGTCTGTGTTTGAGGGGGCAGGGACGGAATTGAGGGTTAGAGGTCACAAATGAAACAAATTAAGGGCGAGCTGTGGCCCCCAGGGGAGACATTAGCGGGCCACAAGGATGAGATCCAGATGGTGGGCCCTGGAAGAATTATACAAGGGGTCTGGACCCCCTTTTAAATAAATACATAAATAGATAGATAGATAGATAGATAGATAATACAGTATGCAGGGGCTGGAGCTGTAACATCCATCCAAGAAGACTCTTCAATCCAAGCTGTGAGGAGAGGCAGTGTGGCATCACTGGTGTGGCTGTTTTTCCCTGTTTCTGCAGAGGAAACAAGTGCAATTCGTAAATCACCACTACGCCTTAAATCAAACCAATGAAAAGAGTACGGATGAGAAAGAAGACGGAAAAAGGCACAGATAAAAAGAGCAGGTTAACTGCTGCATCTGTGGGTCGTCCCGTGTCTGTAATAAAAGTGCTGAGGTAAAAGGCATTCCACAGTCAGTCAGTCAGCTTGTCTGCCTCCTCTAGTCTGTCAGCATGCTCAGCCAGCATTACCTCATGGTTTTTATTTATCCATCTTCGTATTGTATACCCCCTCCCCCTTGGTGATAAGTGCCTCTGGGATTTTTGTTCTGGGCTATATCTGGTAGGTTTATTGCAGGGCCAGACCTGCCACTTATATCATTTAGAAGAATTCCTTAAACAGGAAGCATAGCCTGAGAGACTGAGGCTTTTTTCGACCTAGTGGAACACAGCTTGCTATTCAGAGAGGAAGCTGTGATACTAATGTGGAGTCAGTTCACATACACATACTCTTGCAGCTCTCTTCTCTGTACCTGTTTTTCTTTCTCTCTCATCCACATAACCATGTGCCGTCTCATCATTAAGCCTAATAGTGGAATGGTGTGGGTGCTTCTCTTTATGTGCAGGGTGGCTGTTACTGGAGGTGAGAGGAAACTGGATCAAGCAGCGGCGGTACTGGTTTGTGTTGAGCCAGGATTCCCTCGACTATTACAGTGGATCAGAGAAAGGAGCCCGCAGACTTGGCGCGCTGGTCCTTACCAGTCTCTGCTCCGTCATCTGGCCAGACAAGCAGAAATACAAAGAGACAGGTGAGGGTCACAGACTGATGCACAGACTGAAACGCACGTGTATCATTGTTCACCTCCACTTAACCTCTCTCGTGACAGGTTTGACCTGTATAAAGACCCTGCGCAGCAAAGTACAACTTAACACCCCCCCTTTTCTTTCTGAACTAAAAGGAACAAAAGCTCCAGGCAATAAAAAGCATTTGATAGATGCGATTAAAGAGTCACAGTAAAATGTTTCAGTATCATAATTATGTATCACTTTATCTGCATCGTAACTCAAGCCTATTTGCCCATTTCGGAGGATTGTGTCCTGCTGACTTCCACAAACCACTTAACTAAATTATTTGGTAAATTTAAATTGAGTTCTGCTCTAATTCAGTAAGTCCAGGGGCTTTCCTGAGGAAGCGCCTTTTTAACAGGACCACTGTCAGAAGCTCTATCAGCCTTTTCACTACTGTGACTACCTTTTTTGTTCTCCATAATCAATAAACCCACTGCTGGTAGCATAAAATACTTGTCTGTCAAGTTACTTCTATTACATTATCTCCATTAAGCTTATTATGTTTCCTGTTTGGCTTCCATTATTTCCACCATGCTCGATTTTAAGGCATCAAACACTTACAAACAAAAATACATGGTTGTATTCTTGGGGGTGAAGCTTGTTAATTTGGGCTTTGTTCTCTCTGAAGAACCCAAACAAAGAAGGATGTGTTGGAATATCAGCAAAGCTGTCAGGCTGCAGAGCTGAGGTTCTGGGTTACATCTCACACTCCACACAAATGAAGCTCGTATTTATCCAGAGAGGACACCGAGGCTTTTCCAACCAACGGGCGTCCGGACTCATCAGCAGAACCAGATTTTAATTTTGGATTTGGTGTCCTCTGAGGTTCCTCTCAGTGACTTTTGACTCTCCGTGAAAGACAGAGAGGAAGAGACTCCATCAAATATGCAAAAAAATCCAGATGCAGGGAACATTTCAAATGTGCATGTTGAATTCCAAATGTTCCTAAAATGACGAATTATGCTTTCAGGCTTCTGGAACATCACAATATATGGGAGAAAGCACTGTTACAGACTGTACACCAGGCACTTCAATGAGGCCGTGCACTGGGCATGTGCCATCCAGAAGATCATCGATACAAAGGCACCAGTAGACACACCAACACAGCTCCTTATTCGAGATATCGAGGTGGGTTTCACGGGACACAAGACCTATCTCTGGCTTCTTCTTCGCTGCAGAGGAGTCAGCATTTTTCTGGAGGTTGATGTTTTAAATGACCTCTGAAGTTAAAAGCTTGTTTTGAAATTATTTTCACTTACCATGAAGTATTTTTACATGGGACAGATGTATTTATAGAGCAGAGATGTGGAAATAGCAAAGCTTGCTGAAATCTCAAGGAGCCAACTCATCCTGCAGCAGCGGGACAGTTTTGGGCAGCGGGGGGAGGGGAGTGAATCAGCAGGGCCAGATAAGCACTCATTTGCATGGCCTCCTGTCTCCATAATCTCCCAACGAGAGTCTCTAATCTTCAAGAAAGTAGTTAATCTGCCTACTTACGTCTGCCCCAGTTGGCTTCCTCATGAGGGGCCATGTTCATGCTCTTGAGGAGCAGAGGGGGGCTGCTTTGATATCAGTTCATTCATTCTATTTTTAGACACTTTTTACTTATATAACGGTGAGAGCGGGTCCTCGTTCGCTCTTGCAGTCTCCCCGTGTGTTACTCATCCTGGCTTAACTTTAGACACAGGCACACTTTCTCAAATGGGGCATGTGTTTTCTCTCCTAAACATGAGATTAGGACTACTTTTCAAAAACAAAATGAAGAAAGAGAAGGTCTTTTTTTACGCACTAATTAACGAATACAGACCAAGTGCAGAAAATGTTAAATTCCACAAAAGTTTAAGTGGAATTTCATCAACCAACAAATAATGAAGTTGTCCATACAGAGAGGCTTTGTTTGAGTTTAGGCTTATTGTTGGGTGTGTTGTAATAAATGTCGCCCTTCAGGTGCATGTGCGTATAAATGTTTTCTGTCTTTGTAAAGCCGGATCCAGTGGCGTAAGAGTGTGTGGCACTGGCCTAGCTCTGTTGCTTTGGACATGCAGGCAGACTGCGCGTGTCCTCACGTTTCCACGCAGCGGCATCTTATTTCCGCATTTCAAATAGACGAGCCTGTCACCACTTCGCAAACACTTCCGGAGAATCTGTCAACTCTGCTTCACTCCAAGATAGCTCTTCTTTGTCTTGTGCAGGCAGAGTGGCAACATTTCTAATAAGCAACAGGTGCTGGAAGGCTGATGCCTGGAAGCCATCTGTAGTGCTGGGAGGCAGTCGGTCATGCTAATGTGGTTTGCTGGGCCATCAGTTGACCTTTCCTCTGCTTTGAAACTTGCCAGAGCTGAATTCTGACAATGGTCAGATCAACCCCAACCACCCCTGACAGACAGACTCTCAGTCCTAAAGTTCCTACTGCCGTGTGTCACTTTATTGTGAAAATAATTGAACTTGAATTTTTTTCTAGGAGAATAAGTTCCACCCTGAAGTAGTGGAGCACATCTACCAGCACAATCCCATACTGAAGTACACCCAGGGCCCCCTGTATGCTCCTCTGCTGCCCTTCCCTTATGGCAGCCTGGAGCACACATGTAAGTGTTCAACATTCACATCGTCAGGGGGCTGGACTGATGTTGATGACGATGAAATTACAGCGCACACTAATGCAGTGCTCATATTCCACCTGTGTGTAGACCACAGTGGGAAAGGCTATGGCTCCGTCCGCGAGGAGGCTGTGAAGCTGTTTAACTGCCTGCAGCAGCTGGAGTCTTCTCGGGAGCCGGTTCCCATCATCCAGGGTGTTCTCCAGACCTGCTTGGACCTGCGGCCCCTCCGTGACGAGGTCTACTGTCAGCTAGTGAAACAGACCAGCTACACACCTGCCCCATATACTGCTGCACACCTTCGCTACTGGCAACTTCTTACCTGCATGAGTTGCACCTTTCTGCCGGGACCCAGCGTACTCAAGTATCTTCGTTTCCACCTCAAGAGGTGAGGAGCACACGGCCGTTACGCAAGATAAAGTCCAGATATCGTCTCCCACTTATGGTTTGGGTTTTGTTCTTGTCACGTGTGTACAACTGCAACCAATGTATAAATAGTAAAGATTTAATGTACAGCAACATGAAAACGTTAGTGTTTACTGACGATAGTGCCATTGGTTAGAAATATCGTATTAAAGAGATGATTTTAAGATGCGCTCTGAGCTGCTAGGGCAGATTAGCAGGAATCACATAGGGTGTTGATGGTAGACAAAATTAGGCACTGGCAGTTACATGATATGCCGTTCATTATAACATAATTCCGTGTTTCCAGCCAGGCTTTACAAGCCAGAATGATCATTTCTGTCATTCACGAGTTAGCAGCAGCGCAAGTCTTATATTAACGACTTTCCATCTGACCTCACGACATTCAAGCATCACTCATTCCTGCCTATAAATATATTTACATGCAGGGGACCACATTCCTGCAAATCAAACAGTTTGACCTGTTGCAGCAGGACAGAACTACGACGGTTTCAACTCTGCCCTCCTCCTTTCACTCGGTGCCATGAGAAACAGCTCGGGAATGTCTGGTGACAGAGAGCAGGTCAGGAGGGGGAACAGAATGGTGGCAAGACCAGGACGGAGCGAGGAGATTAGAACACAGGAAGACTCGCAACAAAAGCAACAAGCCATCAGAGGGAAGGATAGGGCTTCTCCGTATGGAAGAATGTTTGCAGGCCACTTTTGTTCACTTTGAGTAGAGCCTTTCATTATAATTGCTTCCTTCCTTGCTTCCCTCTCCTTTGTTTACATACGGCATAACTCTATCAGGTTGTCTTTCACACCTCACACACACTCGGCAACGTGTGAAACTTCAGGCTCCACTTGGAGCTTCTGCCTGCTGCCTTTGTGTTTCCCCTTCTGAAACAACACTCTGCTGGACACTTGACTGGCAGGAAGTGGCAGTTCACTCTGGTTCATAGCAGTGGAAACACCTTTTCCTGTTTAGTGCACGAACCAAAGTCAAAGGTGTTTTCTTTACATTTATTCGAAGGATTGACGGATGTTGAGCCTAAAGACCTTAAAAGCTCAAGACCTTAAAGACATTCTTCTTCTTATTGATAGCCCCCAAATTCAGTTGATTTTAGTGTTTAATGTTGATTCTGAAAGGGGTCACACGCAGTAAATATTCACTACTTTTTCTTTTTTTTTTCTTTTTTTTGCAGGATCCAGAGCCAGAACCCCGAGTCTGAGATGGATAACTATGCGTCATTTATCAATGAGGCGCTGGATAAGACCAAGTGTCGGGAGTGTGTGCCATGCTGGGAAGAGATCCAGACTCTGATGAACCGAGAAAAAATGCCGTGCACAGTCCACTATCCTGGTCCTGGATCGTGCCAGCTCTACATCAGCTCACATACTACTGCCAATGAGGTCTGGGAACGCTTCTTTATTATAAATTTCAGCATGTTCCCGGTCTACATGAACTAGATTTATCTCTTTGTCAGTTTTATATTGAAATGAATCACTTCGTTCATCATTTCTACTGACTTCCAGGTGGCACGGCGCGTGCAGGAGAAGCTCGGCCTGCAAGAGAGCAGGAACACATTTGCACTGTACAAGCAAAATCCGGTATGGGAGCAGCCATTGGCGGGCAGCACTCTGATTGCAGATGTCCTGACCAGGTAAAGTGAATCAGTCAGTCTCAGAACAGACACCCCCCGTGAAGAGGTCAGACATAATAAACAAGAAGACAGACGAGCTATCAACAGCTCGTCTAGGTCCGGCAGACCTGAGTCATTTGTCGTTCTCTGAAAGTGAACACAGCAGGAGACTGTTTATCTAGTCTCACCCTCTTACCGTGCACTGTTATCCTTGATAACTGATAACTGGTGGCCTTGTCTAGTCTTCTAGGGCAAATGTACAACTTTGCTGGGAAACTGGGCTAGTTTTATTATTTCTGCCAGCAAAGCCAGACGAGGTGATGGTGATGTAATGGGAGTTGTTTTAAAAAAAAAAAAAATAAATAAAAAAAAGCTTGAAACGAGCCGTCAATGGAAGAAAGGAACGTGTGTTTTTACAACAAGCACAGACTTCCGTGTTCTCGCTGACAGCAAATATGTTACAGTACAGTACTCACTCATCCAGATCATAGTTATCCAAAATTAGATCTCTCTGTGTCGACTGGACTGAAAGGTTTCCTTGAAAACGTTTCGCCCTCATGTTTAACATGAGTTTATGATTCTTGCTGTTTTGTTTGGAATACATTTCCGACTTTGCTGCTCTTCCTGCCCCCACTTGTAGCCTCAACACTAAAGACCCAGAAGCCAAATCCCAGTGGAAACTGTGTTTCAAACTCTACTGCCTGTTGGACACGGAGAGCATATCAGTGGACAGCATCGAGTATCTCTTTCTGTTTGAGCAGGTAATGAAGCAGAACACAGATGGCAGAGCGCTTAGCAGAGCTCTCGGGCCATGTCTGAACTCACAATGAGACATCACTGATTTTTCTGCAGTGATTCATTCGTCACATTTCACTGAATCATTGTTTTTATGGAACAATATTATATGGGTGTAAAATGCACTGAATCAGGCTGCATAAAAGCTGTGACTAAGAGCACTGGCTGTGGAACAGAAGAGGCAAAAAAGACCGGGCACTTGTTTCATTAGAGGTTTTCCTGGGGACTCTCCAGGGAGGAACTATATGCAAAAGTCAAATGGGCTGGGATAGAAAGTAGTGATCACAGGATGAGACTCACTGACAATTTGTTCTATATTTTGCTTGGTTCTGGCTTCAGTGTCACGAGATGGTGGTGCGTGGACAGCTGCCAGCCTGTGAAGAAGACCTGCAGACCCTTGCTGCCCTCAGGCTTCAGTTTCTGATGGGGGACTTCAGCACACACGCCCCTTGTCCTCCTCTAGATGAACTGTTTCCAAATCACATGCTGGAGGCTCGAGTGCTCGTGTCCCCGTCTCCCTGTCCGGTGGCAGCTCAGGGCTGCCACTCCACGCAGCGCTTCACCTCTGGGCTCTTGGCAGGAGCACTGTGGAGCCACACAGCTACAGCGGCACACAAGCAAAAGATGAAGCAGGACATCCATCTGCGGAGTCGGCTGAAAGAAGAAGCGGCAGCGGTTATGGGATCCATCTTGGAGCGCTGGAGAGGGCTCGCTGGCTACGCCTGCAGGGACAGTATCGCTGCTTACCTCACCATTGCGCGCCAGTGGTCGGGTTTCGGATGCACACTTTACGAAGTGGACTTCTACATTGTGAGTACTGTGTGCTTATATCATTTTGTTTATTAGGGTTGATAAATGATATCCTACCGCTGTGCTCGGTTACTGCTCAGGGTAATTTGAAGGTCACTTGTGTGCTGACATCCTGCTCTCCCCAGAGTTCAACTGGAAGTTTTTCCCAGAAGCTGTGGCTGGGCGTTGCTGCTACATCTGTGTCTCTGTATCGGCAAGGAGAGGCTGAAGCGCTGGAGTCTTTCCCTTATGGCCAGATCTGTTCCTACGGCATGTCCGATAGCAACACCTTCAAGATCACAGCTGGCGATCGGGATCTGCTCTTTGAAACTACCAAGGTATTCTAAACACCCTCCGCCAGTCTGTGCATGGCGCATTGCTCGGTTTTATCACCTCACAGTGTTGCTGTGCTAATAATGCGTTCCGTTTGTCTGATCCTATTCTAGAAACACGTATAATTCTGGTCCACAACTTATTTTGGACTCCCAAGCTAACCACCAAACTTCTGAACTTCCTATCAACCGTGGCAGTTTTTTTTTTTTATTTATTTATTTATTTATTTTTTTTTTTACTGCAGGGTATTGAATTAAGTATGACGCAACATTTCTTAGAAACAAAGATTTTCTTCCAATTTGACTTTTTCTTTCCCCCAGTACAAAACAAGTCTTGTTTCATTGGTCTAATTTACTTGATTTTCCTACAAAGCACAAAAATGCCTCTGAACATTCTTGGGGCATAAAAGAGTCTGTTATTTTTCTATGTAGGACAAAGTGAAAAGGCTAATTCTGATGAAATGTCGTCCTCGTATAGGCTGAACTTAATGGATTTCAACCAGAAGTGCAAATAAGACAGAGAAGGAGTGACCTTGGTTTCATTCATCTTCTTAACTGCTGCTTATTCTTAATCAGAGTCACAAGGGAGGGGATGTGTTTGCCGTGCGACGGATAAATGAACACGCCGCTTTATTTCCATAACAGCTGTAAAAAAAAAAAAAAAAAGGTGATGAAATATCCGTTCTACACATGAAATGTTCCCCTGAAACTGCCAAATGGCATCATGGTTTGCTTTTAGACGATCTAATGTTCTTGGATGCTGAATAACATCATGCAGCTCCACCCTCCTGCACCCGTGCCAGACTGATGCTGACTGCCAGCAGTCTGACCTTCCTCTCTCTCTCTCTCTCTCTCACAGCTGACTGAGATCATGCAGCTGATGAATGCCTACTTCAGTGCCATCCATTGCCAGCAAGGGAAGGGGGAAGATGTGGACATCACTAAAGCAGAAAGTACAGAAGTTGGGTTTAAACACTTGGCCTCTACTTTGACACCCAAACTGCTGGAGCTGCCCTCTCACCCTGTTTGAAAGGGACCTATACTGGGACCCCCCGCCCCCCCACACCTCCCTCTCCACGTGGCGTCCTGAGGCCCACCCCAGGCCCCTGGACACTCCACCCCTTCAACTGGGAAAGACACGGCAGCCAAAACAAAGAGAGCGCTGTTTTCTCTCCCCATCCGTGAAAATAAACCCTTGCTGAGCTTTCCAGCTGAAGGAGCTGGCTGATGGCGGGGGGTGGGGGGTGGGCAGAGGGACAGGAAAGGCAAGAGGGTCTGTTTGCAAGAGAGGCCAGAAACCCACAGAAACCAGCGTGGTTGATGATGGGCTGTCACACACTCTTCACCCCATCCAGTCACGCAGCCAGCTCCGTTACCCTAGATGGTAAACCCCCCCCGCCAAACAATGTGAGGAAGAGACGACGAGCAGAAGAGAGCTCTGGTAACAATAAGCTGTGGTACTACTGTAGTCATGAAGGTTTGGCTCAGAGTGGAAACACTTCTCTTTTTCTGGCTGTCCTAGAAAGCAGCCATCACTCATGCACTGCTGGAATACTTTTGAGAACATTCTGTGACACACAAACACACACACACCCTCCTCCGTCTTTGACTTTCCTTTTTCTACACACCCAGTCACTCACTCACTCACTCTCACGTGCCCTTGTGCTGACATGCTCAGAAACAGGCAGTTTTCTTAAGGTCCCTGCTGGAGCTCTTGATGCAGTCAGCCATGTGAACTTGGAACTGGAAACAGATGCTGAACTCTGCAGCTAAGTCACTCCGGCTGCAGCAGCCATATAGACTCTCACCTGTGGGATTATCTGCGTGCGTCTGTATGTGTGCGAGATCAAGAAAACCATTTCCTGGATAACATTCAGGCTCTGACTTAATTTGGTTTCATATTGGAGCCCTTTCTGCGTTGCTTCCATCCAAACGCTCGCATGCATCCTTTTTTGTGCTGCTCGTCTTGGCTTGAAATTTGGTTAACACTTGACTGATCATTTTACTTACAGCAGTTATTACCCTAAAACAGCTCTAATCCGATGAAGGCACCAGGTGCTTATCTGATTTATTTTATTTGCAAACTGTATATACATGTTTAATGGAAGAAATCCAACCTGGACAGATTTTACCGTGCAGTCCCCCATCTGTCTGCTATTTAAACAAATCTTTTTTTATCTTCCATGGATGCTTTTGTAGTAGTATTAATGCAACGTCTGTTGGTAATAGTTCTTTGTGTCTTAAGTGTAGACCCAGATCTTTGAGGCTTTTAGTTCTGCTCTTGTAAGCAGTTCGGATCCTGTGTAGCTCCTTTTCGTTTCACCGTCATGCGTTTGAGCATGGACCAAAGACCTCTTTTTTAAAGCTTTTATAACAAGAAATTATCCCAAAGCAGACAGATCTTTCAATTTATATTTGAATCTCGTCACATTTACTTTTCTTAAACCTTTAAATGTGAGAAAATACAAAGACAACCTGTAGTGAATACTTTGCACCTCAGGTGACAGTAGACACGGACGATAGGCTTTGTAAATCTGAGCAGTCTGCAACACAACTTCATGCACGCAGCCTCGAGACAACCTCTCACCACAAAAAGCCTTGAAGATTCATTGCACAACCCTGCTTCTGTCCTGAAGCAACTATGGTTTTTCTACCACAGCTGCGGGCAGCTCTGAACTTTGTATGGACAGCGTTGAAGCCGGAGATGTTATTGCTTTGTATTAAGCTCATTTGTATGTTTCATGGTACCTTTATAGTTTTGTGTGTATAGTTAATTGCACTATCATTTGTTTTTAACTAACTTGGAAGTGCAATAAAAACTATAAATACTGTAAGAATTAATAAAAATAGCACCATTTTACAAAATTCTCTTTTGTTTTTAGCTCTTTCAGCTATCCAAATCTGTTTTCTACACAAGCCTTTCTAGTTATACCTGCTTTTTTTTTTTTTATTATTATTGTCCCCGCTGATATAGAACCTTGACAGAGCGCGAGAGCCAACCAGTCTGCAGGTAAACTGGGAGTGGATGCTGGCTAGGTGTCATTTCAGCAACAAAAATCCTCCAGATTATATTTAAATCTCTAACTGTGATGTAAACGTGTGTTTATTCGGTATTATACACAGGTCCAACAGGCAAAGCAACTTAACACAGATACAACAGAGACAGAGACGCATGGAGACCTCCCCCATTCAGATTGGACAGGTACCCTAACATCAGGTCTGGCTCAAGTCCAACTCGAACTTAACCGTCTTGTCGGTCGCGTTTTTCAGCAGCAACAACCTGTATTAAGCCATCGACATAACTGAAACAAGGCAAGCCATTTTTTAAACTGTAAGACGGCACCAAAACTAAAGAGCTTCACTCTGTGTAAAAATAGTCAAAACCAAGGCAACATCTTTTCTTGCACTGCTGGAAATGGGCTGTTCAGGGTCATCGAAGAGAATTGGAAAAATGACTATCGTGGGACATTTAAATTATGTCTTGTGCAGGGTAGGTATACTGGTGCTTTTTGCACAGACTTGATTTTAATAATTTCACTTAAGAAGATGAAACTGGGTTTGACAATTCCCATTAAGTGACACAACCCAGACAAAAATGTTCTGGCTAATATAACTGGATGTCAGTACTCATTTATCAGGCTAACCTTTTATTTATGTGATACAAACACACTACCCTTACATGCTAGACGAAGCCAATAAATACTGTTATAGCAAAGCAGATCTGAACAATTCTGTCCAATTCAACCAGGTACAGAAAAAAAGCTGCAGGTTGAAAGTGAACAATGTGAAGTAAGTAGAACGTGTGTGGAGCGCAAAGGAAAGAGTCAGTTTACTGTTCTTGTGTTCCCCAGGAAATATAGTCAGGCCGCGTTGCTGCACTGTACTCCTCCACCAGCTGCTGGACGACTTCACGAGAGTCATCCAGCTCGTCAAAGTTGTCCTTGAACATGTCCTCCTTCCGGAACTGCTCCAGGAAGGCTTCGCGTTTTCGCAGCTTGTCATACTGTCGACTGGTCCTCTCGAACAACTGTGGCACAGCCAAAAGAAGCATCAGTGCTAAATCCACTACTCAGAATAACTTCAACTCAGATCATTCCCCACCCTCCCTCGCAGTTTAAGAGGAGCACCAGTGCTCTAAGAAACCTCTCGCTTACTTACAGATGAGATACTTGTGTGATTGGCCATCATCAAACCGCTGACGCGGTGGGCCGACGGCAGGTATGGGGACCTCCTCGACAAAGCCACCTGGATGCTGGCAGGGCCCCAGGGAATGAAACTAGCAAGTTTTCTCTCCCGAATCCTCTGGAGACTTTTGTGCACCTATCCAACAGTCGGTCAGAAACAGTGAAGGCTCTCACACTCTTAAACAGCCAGTGAAGAAGGACGATGCTCTGCGTCCCTACCTGCGTGGGATCAACCTCTCCCTGGATGATGTTAAGGATGGCGATGTAGCAGTGGCTCGGCTGCCTCTCTCTCCCTGTGGAAACCATCACATTCTTGGGCTGCAGAAGCCTCCTCATCACATCCAGCACTGTGGTTTTCCTCACACTAGCAACCTGAAACAAGGCGCATTAACCTGTCAGGACGGATTTTAAATACAACTAACAATTAAGGTAAGAAGGCCTCAACTTTAACTCACAGACTGGTCAGTAGTCAGTGGTGTGTACCCGGTCATGAGGAAGTGGAGACGGGGTGTAGGGATGAGGGACGCAATCAGGCCGATCAGGTCATTGTTCATGTAGCCTGGGTAGCGCAGAGTGGTTGTGCTCGCAGACATGATGGTGGAAACCTGCGGAAATATGAAAAGCAGCCACCAAACTAAATATCTAAGTTAACCAAGAGCTTTATTTTGACTGTCACATGATTCACATCTGTTTTAAAAGCTCATTTGGCAACTGAATATCTGCCTCAGCTTGCAAAACCTGTATGAGGTCATTTTAGGTAACAATCAGTGGTGCGAGTCTCAGTTCTGCTTAGCTGCCTTCCACGTGCAGCTCCAACATCACCTGACCAGGTGACATTCCACCTACTGCATTCCCCAACCTGCCTCCAGTTGTATGAGCAAAAAGACAAGTCGAGCTACTTTCAATGAATTTTGTAGTTTCAATCGTGAGAGACACTCGTCCAGTACAAGAAGAATATCTGTCACTCACCAGCTGATTGATCTGGGAGAAGGAAGGATTCTGGATATGCAACCTGTCTGTAGCGATGCGGTTTAAAGCTGTGTTGTCCAACACCACCTGATATACAAAACAGAGAGAAGAAACCTGATGAGACTCCCTCTATCACAGTAAATTAGAATAAGAAGGTTATGGGGCCGGAAAACTCTTAAAAAGCAACACTGTGCTGCTGATTATAAAAGGCACACTGTACGGACAGAACAGGGGGACCAATTGTTGGGGAGGCTAATTTAGCACTACGGCTAATTGAATCAGCATCAGGCCCTTACACAAAAGCCCCAGAGGAAGCGGGTATTAGGAAACACCATTAGACTGTTGGAGCATCAGAACCTAATAGAATCAAAAATAATTAAGTTTATTTGAAATATCTCAACTCTTGAGACCCAAAGTGGATAAAGCAGGTACAGAAAATGGATGGATGGATGGATGGATGGATGAAATATCTCACTGCTGGCACTTGAGTTTGCTTCCTCGCATTAAGAAGACTAAAGAGTTTTTTTGATTTTTTTTTAAATGCATGAAATCATTAAATAAGAATACATCTTTAGAGTAATTTAAAAAGTGGAAAAAATAAAAAAGACTTCAAGAGAACTAAGTCAAGATAAAAGTGCCTTTGTAAATTCAGATTAGTGCAATGTCAGTCACTTTTACTGCAAACTTAGTGATATTTTCAGATTTCAGTCTTTAGTCAGGCGGTCTGGTGCCACGCTGGATTTGTGTTTCAGCATGAAACTGGTTTTCTGACACTGTCATTAGCGTGCGTAACGACACTGTGAGTCATGATCCCATTTAACTGATGCCAGAGCTAACTTCTTTGATGTGTTAACGCATTCTGACACACGTAGGAGACTTTACTTCACCGCTGCCATTTACGTCAGAACAAGGAAGGACAAATTTGCTTAACAGTCTGACGTTACATCCTAATTTTATTAGCTAAATTTGATTTTCTTTCCTGCTTCAGCTGACCAGCAGTGGAAACATTAAGCTTCTGTGTTGTACTGTGTTTAGTTTATGAGATAGTTTAGGGCTTTGTCTGGATTAAAGCAAAGAAACAAAGGAATTAATTAACTCTGGTTAATGAGAGCTGCAGCTCACCACACAGTCTGCGTTCTGAGTGAGCCTCTTCAGCGTGAGCAGCGAGTTGTACGGCTGAACGACCACATCGCTCATCTCATCCTGGTTTGGAAAAACAGAGTAAGTCTGTACCAGCTTCTTTGGATACCTGAAAAAGAAAAGCATTTTTTTTTTATTTTGGATTTTAAAACTGTGAAAGACCTAATTACCAAAATCTGTGTCTTTGTTTAACCTGTCATTGAGTTTCTCCAGTAGATACGATCCCAGTCCTGAGCCAGTTCCCCCAGCAATAGAGTGACATAAGACAAACCCCTGCAAAGACATCCCAGTTACTTCTTACAGTCATTATTGTAGCTGCAGCATGTGCCATACGTGCAGACTGTGTGTGGGTGAGCAAACATTTCTCTTCCTACAGTAAGTATTTATATAAATGGGAGCAGCTCCACCTCACAGTTACCCCAACGCAGCCCAGTAATACCTGCCTTCTACCCTCGCCCGGCTATTATCACCAGACATTCTGCACACCACACCCTGCCTACATACACACACACACACACACACACACACACTGCAGTATCGCCCACCTTCCTATCCTGGGCACACAGGAGTTCACATGCTCAATAATAATGTGGGGTCATGATGTGGACGCGTTAAAGAAATTGCAGACCTCTGAGGGGAAATGAAAGTTATTTCATGGGAGACTGGGCGCTAAATAAAAGTTACCAAAAACAACCCAAGAATATTACCAAGCTTGTCTAAGCCTTTGCTCGGCTCTTGATTACAACCAATGGCGGGATTTATTTTTGGAAGTTTTTTTTTTACCACAACAAAGTACAAAGTTAATGCATTCTTAGTTAACTGCTAGGGAGAATTTCCCCACATTCTCACATCAAGGTAGTGTCAACTTGGTTATTTTAAAAATTAAATTCCCAGCTCCAGTTTTGTCACATTCCCAGAAGGAGTTAATGGTGTAAAGAAACCTGCCTCCAGGCTGTCGCTTCCATCTGCTTCTCGGTCAATGATGTCAAAGATGTCTTCCTGGATTTTCTTGCCCTAGGAAGGAAAAGGCAGGAACTTCAAACCACTCTCACCAGTATTACTTGCATCTGATTACATAAATTGCCAGTGCTCACCTGTGAGTATCCACTAGCCCAGTTGTTCCCTGCACCCCCGCCATGCTCAGAGAGGTAGATGTTTTCTGGGTTATACAGATTTGCATAAGGTGAGTTGAGAATGGAGTGAATTACCCTTGGCTCCAGATCCAGGAGGACTGCTCGGGGGATGTAGTGTTCATCATCAGCCTGAGAAGAGAGCCGCGTTAGAGGGGTTATTGTACATGGCACAACTACTCCATCTAGTGGCAAACAATGTTGTTGCAAATTACAGTCAGAGGAAATAAACCAAAAACTCTGATGAGAGAAATGTGTGGTTTCTTGATCTATAAGGAGAGGGATATGGCAGTGAGACAGACAGGGTTTAAATAGGTCACCTGATAGAAGAACACATCCTTTCTGTCGGTCCCTTCAGTTGCAAAGTCCTCCACAATCCCCTCAGGACTAATGCCGTGCTCGGCACACAACTGCTTCCAAAACTCAAAACCAACTGCAAACGGAAATATTCAAGTTAAGAGCATAAAATAAACAAGCTTTATTATTTTGAAAGGCGTCGTTATATTGAAGGAAATGTGGGCAGATATTGCTCATTTATGCTATTACATTATCTCTGGTAAAACCACCAGATATCTCAAGCTAGCCAAGACAAACTAGTACTATATATATATATATATATATAATCTTAGCAAGCTAATTGTAAGACACAGTTTGACTAATGTCGGATTCTAATCCAAAATTAGATCTCTCTGTGTCAACTGGTCTGAAAGGTTTCCTTGAAAACGTTTCGCCCTCTCTCCTTTCAGTCCAGTTGACACAGAGAGATCTAATTTTGGATAACTATGACCTGGATGAGTGAGAATCTACACAGACGTCGGATTCTAATCATTTGAACGAAGGGATCCTCTCGTTTTCCACGTACTTTGATTTCCACACTGGCCAAGCTGGAGCGTTATTATTTCCCGCGGCATGTTGTCTCAAGCTTGTGCCTATATAGCTAGTAGGCAAGCTAATGGCTAGCTAAATAATATTAAAACACCAAAGAGCTTCGCAACCGTTTCCCACCAGCCTGCTTCTTCCCGCTTGGTATTGATGTGACGCTTGAGCCGACTTCTTCTACTGTACGCAAAAGTAGAGTATACTGCCCCCTGCTGTTTTGGAGAATACTAGCTTTGATTATTTTGTGAGAGCCATTCTATTGCGAACAAACTAAAGTTTCGGGAAAGGTTAATAATGGACCAAGAAACATGATTAAATTTCGGTGACGTTTAGGATTTAAGAGGGGACTTTGACCAAAATTGGATAAAGCAGGTATAGAAAATGGATGGATGGATGGATGGATGGACTTTGACCATTGGTCTTCCAAAGACCACAAGCCAAGATCAATGGTCAAGGTGCTTTGATCATAAAACAATCAAATACTATGTTATGTAACCTTGTATTACTACTGTCTATATACAGTATATAATATACTACATGTGTAAGTCACAATATGTGGGGAAATGAGCTGATTGGCGTTTCTAGTTTGATATTGTAAGATCAAAAACAGCTGACAGTAAGTTGTATAACTATTTCGCCTCTATGGCCTCTACGAGAAGCCCATTTTTATCTGAATTTGGTGCATACCAACGTTGATTTGAGTTATATTTTAAGTATCCTAATATGTTTTTTGAACCGTCGTGAACGTCATCGTTGAATTTTACATAGTTGTATGAGCCTAGTGCCATCAGGTGGCACAAGTTTGTAATTATATCTACAAATAAAAGTACAGTATTAAAATACGTTTAGAAGAAACCCAGTGTCAATGCAAAAGACGATACGACGTCAAACACTTTTCGATGAGAATAAAGAAGATGAAAATGGAGATTCAAGATGGTCAAATCGACTGAACACATACAATAAATAAACGGCATTATTCGAGTCAGGTATTACCCGACACCTTATTAAGGTAAAAGCGGCAGATGACGGATGGATGGAACTATGGATGGATAGATAGCTAGGCATTGCAGGGAGAAAGTTATTCGATTAAATCTTTATCAAATACATTATTAATAGATTCTTTATAGGAATAGCTGTAGTAATAAACGTATACAAATGAATAAAAAATATTTTGCTAAAAGGTGTCACGCAATTATTTATTTGTTGTACTTCTGCCCTCTTGTGACCATGCTTGGTAACTACATTAAAAAACCTCTTCAATTTTACCGGCATGATATTCTTACTGCTTTTCCGGTGAGAATGTTCACAATAAAATGTTGCTTTGGTATTGTAGTTGCACACAATTACCACTAATTAGCACTGTAGAAGAATAATAAATGTAACTATTGACTTTAATTTCGCTACATTTATTCTGTAGACACAGTGCCAGGTACGTTACGTGACAACCGGCATTTATCCCTCTATTTGTTTCTGAACAAAATAATTCGAAAAGTTATGAACGAAATTTAATGAAATTTTCAGGAAATGTTAATAACCGGCCTAGGAATAGATGTTTAAATATTTGTCATGTATTATTATCGCTTTCGTTTTCGATTTCCCCTGAACGCAACACGACAAAGAACTATAACGGCTTGTGATTGGACTATTACGGCTCAGAAAAACATACGCCATATTGTTATCTTCCGAAGACAACTACATTTCTACAAAAATGACAGAATAGTTAAGTGTCATCTTCAGTTATAAACGTTTTGTCTTTATATTTACCCGCATTGTTGTTTCTAAACTTGGCAGATGATTTGTGCTAAACGTTAAGGCAGTTTATCTGGTGTCACTAGCTGTTAGCTTGAAACATCATTAGTGTTTGTGTTGTTCGGTCTGTTAACCGATGTTGTGAATGAAGCTATATTGACTCTCCATCAAGCTGCTAAATTGTTCTCACTTAAGTCCTCATCTACAGATTTTCTTTATCAACGGTATACGCTAAAATGACGCGCATCGGTGCAACAAATGAAGCCTCTGCTGGGGACTGCTCAGATCAGCAGGGATCAAGCGTGTGCCTGAGAAGTCGACCATGCTCCAGCGAGAGAGACAGTCAGGTCCGGGCTGTCAAAGCTGCGCTTCAATCCAGGCTTGGACCCTACGAGCCCGTCCTGACCTACCTCCAGTCCGTCCTAGTTTGGCAAAGACCCATCCTCTGTGTGTTCCTCTACGCTGTGGTCAACGCTGTATTTTGGTGAGTGTCAGCTGGTGTTGGTAAAATGAAAACAGGTGGTGCTTTCATATAATGAGAAGTTTCTCCAGTCAATTCAAGAATCCACAGATGGTCCTAACACTATTTAAACTCACAAACTACAGATACTTGTGACGGTTTTCTACTGTTGCTCCTCCTGACTTTCTGTTTATTAATTCCTGCAGTTCAGCAAAGTTTGAAGACAATAAGCATGAAAAGATGCATTTTAAAAGAGTTTATGTTGCTTGCCCAACATAATTTTGAACCTTCTGATTTGATTTGATACTGGTGTGCAAAGCTGCTCATCCTGTCATCCATGTAATTGTGTTTGCACACAGGCATGCACACCTACACACACACACACACACACACACACACACACAATGGTGCATAGTTTCTGCCCTGATTGGTGCATTCATCAGATACTTATGCATGAATCAACGACTGACTGACAGACAAAAGTCACAGATTGATAGTTAATAATGACCATCCACCCGTCTCCATCGTGCAACACCGTAAATGGCTTGGAAGGATCACATGGAAGTCATGCAGCTACCGAATCATCTGCCCATACAGCGTAAACCCATCCCGTAAACAAATTCTAAGGCGAATCTCAAACTGGTAGCAACATTGCTGTGCAAAACAAAATTTCAGGTGTTGCGATCCGAGAGCTGAGCAGTATTGGAGGGTTTGAGAATTCATGCTCAGTGCAGTTTCACCTTGGAAACAAATATTACTGCAGTGCAGAAACTTTCCCAGCATGTGTAGATGGGAAGTCGCCTATATAGTCACATGACTGAATGTAAATGTGTGGAAAGAAGCAGGAAGTAATCTCTCCGCATCTGCTTCAGGAAATCTGCACTGAACCGTTGCACCGTTGATCTTTATTGGGGTTTGTGGAGGATTAGAAGTACTTTGCGCTCACTTGTTTTTATTTTCCCATGCAGGTTCTTTGCCCTGACGTCTCTGCGCCTGCTGTGCGTGCTGGCGTCGGGTCTGGCTGTGCTCGTGTTTGTTGATACCTGGAGAAATAAGATCTGGCCACAGATTAGAGGTGCTACAAATTGTTTTTTTAGACTCTTGTTATCCATCGAACAGTCTCTGACATGCCCAACCCCCCATTTTGAAGAGAATAGAACGCTGTAATTTTCTTAAACCTGTTTATAATTCTGTTTCATATATAGATTAACAAGCTTGTGATGTTTCTCCCTTTTTCTCTACCTCCCACCACCCATGTCACAGTCAGAAAACCGGATGAGCAAGAAAATGAGAGGTTTGTAACTTTAAGTCCAGTCTCGACTGAAAAATGGAGCTGTCAGTGGTGGTCAGTGACCGATGCCTTTCTCTCACTGTGTAGCTGGGGTCTGGTGCAGCCTGGCATCCTCAGTGTGCCCGAGTTGTGCCACCACGTAGCTGAAGCCTGGGTCAGTGCAACAGTTCTTGCCTCTTGCCTGCTCAAGTACAAACAAGAAAATCCCGGAAAGGTAAAGATCACGCGCATATTATGAAATATATGTGTGATTTACTCATTTTATTTCATGCTTGTAAGGTATGAATCATTGCCCACCTTAACTTTACAGTCACTTAAAGTGAAACTGAAAGATCAGAGTGGCTGAATGCATGTGTTGTTGCTCTGTGTCAGTTTTGTATCCTGACCTGTGGAGTCTTCTCTGGCTTGGCCATGGTTGGACGCTGCCTTACTGGGTTGGTGCTCTCCTATTCTGCTGGTGAGACTCACACATGTGCAAATGTCTGCGCCAGGTTCTTTTGCAAGATCAGCGTGACAGTGGAAAAAAACATTTCAGCTGCTTCTGTTAAAAATGCATGAGTGGTGAAACCAGATCTTTGGGGCCCCGGCAGCGGGGCCTAGATTCTGAGGTGATTAACGTCAGGACCAAGTGCACAGGGAGGGATGGAGTGAAGCCAAGCAGTAAGCTCAGGAGGTCACACTGCTAGCAAGCTAATCTCCCAGCCTCCACCTTGTACAGTCTGGAGAACGTGGGGAAAGAGACTGAGACCTGCCAAAGTCTGCTGACATCTGAAACAGCAGCTTGTACGCGACATGGACAACAACGGGAGGTCCAGAGTATCCTGCTGCCGCTGACTCTATTTAGGATCATCGGAGGAACACACTAATGTTCCACTGGAGTCAAAGACTGATTATGATTTCCAAACACTTCTCTTTAGTATAACTTCATCAACCCCAGAAAATTTCTTTTTTTTTTTCCTCTTGATGACTACAGCTCGACTGGTGTTGAGACAAACAAAACCACAATGATCACTCTCTTGTGCATTGTTTAAGAGCCTAAAGTAACTTCCTGCTTCTTTTCTTCAAAATCTAATGTCCCTCTCCAGTCTGGGCTACTCTCCTGGCCCCTCTGGGAGCGTATCACAGAGTGTTTCAGAACGTGTGTGTGAAGCTGGAGCCAGCCCTGCAGTGGTTAGACTTCAGTGTACGGGGCTACATGATGTCAAAGCCTATAGATAATCAGTGTAAGTAGCACAGCACGAATTACTTTCCTGTCCCATGCTTCCACTGCAGTGAGGTTAGGAGTCGGCTCAGTCCATGTTTGCGTGTGTGTGTGTGTGTGTGTGTGTGTGTGTGTGTTTGTGTAGTCCTGCGGAGGCCCATCGCTGGTGCAGCCTCAGGTGAATCCAGTGACAGTGAGGAGGAGCTGGCTGCTTTCTGTCCTCCAGTAAGTCTGTTTTCATATTGTCTTTTATTCAGAAATGCTAACTAATATGATACCTTCCGGTTCCTTCTGTTGAGCTAATTTTGGTGTTGAGCAACTGCTTCAAGGATTTCGCATGATGTGCAGCATCATGCTTTGTTTTGTTGATTTTTTTTTTTGCCTTGTTTGTTGTAAAGTTACAGAAGGCAACAAAAATTTGTGGTGAATTTGTGTTCCCTAATCTAAAGTGTTACCGAAATTGTCTATGAAGAGCTGTATACATTGACAGAAGACCCTTCAGCTGTGAAACCTTCCTTTATTTTGCTTTCCCAGTTTGATGATGCTGTCGTTGCAAAGGAGCTGGCATTGACCGACTCGGAGCACTCTGATGCAGAAGTGTCCTTCACAGAAAACGGAACCTTTAACTTGTCACGCGGTCAGACGCCGCTCACAGAGGGCTCCGAAGGTAGGAGTTAAGGATTGGAGGACGTTCATCTTTTGTCATTTTCTCGTGTTTTTGAATTTTCAGTCTTCTGGTCTGTGTGTTGCTCAGATCTTGACAGGCACAGCGATGCTGAGGAATCTTTCGCTCAGGACCTTGCAGATTTCCCCTCCATTAACCCTGATGCCACGCTGATGGATGATGACGATGACACAAGCATAGGGCTACCGAGTCTTGGTCCATCTGGTCTAGCTAGTCACCGGGCTTCGGTGCTGGATGTCGAGGGTCACCTGGATTCGGACCAAGACGATCTGGACTCAGAGCTTTCTCTCAGCGCTTGTCCTGCTGTCTCGGATTTCTCGGGCGACCTGGCTGGCGTGATTGCCAGCAACATGATCCAAGCGGCGCTGCGCGGGGCGATGCAACCTCGACCTCCTACTACCCAGAGGAGAGAGGCTCCTCCCAGGGTCGCGACCCAGCGCAGCCACCGCAGGTTCTCCAGCTCAGAGCTGGACACAGACTTGGATGGGGAGGACTTTGAGATGCTGGATCAGGCCGAACTGAACCAGATGGATCTGCTTGGAGGAGGAGAAGGGGGGAGGCAGCGAGAAGGTCAGGGATCTAACTTCTTGTCCAGTCTGCTGGGTAAACCACAGTAAAGTGTGTGTGTGCATATGTAAGAAAGATAATTTTAGATTTCTAGATCCCGTCTTCTGATTGGCATCACTGTGAAGTATTTTACTTTCTCTCCCATAAACCCAGTCATCCAGAACATCTTGTACTTGGTAGGCTGAGCAATAGAAGATGTAACGATGAAACCAGCACACTGCAGCATTGCACCGACAGTCTACCAGGATACTTGTTATACAGGGCTATTTAACATGGGACCAAACCCGATGTTCCTGTCAGCTGATCTGAGCCATGTTTCCTTGGTATGAACATTATGAAGCTCTTCCCAATTTCCTACTCAGTCAAATTTTTCTAGTTTTATTTTCCCCAGTCAATTTAGTTAAACAGCAGCATTTAAAGTTTTTTCTTACTCGTGGGCCTGACCTTTTAGATGATTTAATGGTACAGAAATGCCAAAAGTGGACAATAGAACTTTTAAAAGCTCACTTTCAGCTGTTTTGAATGCGGACAGTATTATTTCCATTGGTAAACATGAATACTCGATGACTCCCGGTGCTGCTAACAGAACGTTACTGTCTTCTATAAGCCCTGAAGGAAAAGGCTGCTTTTTGTCTTGTATGAAGATCAGAATACTTCAGCATATAGTCCAATGTCCATGTTTAATACCTCGGCCAAACCCTCAGCTGTTTGTTTTACAAATGAAACATTTGCAAATTTCTTTTTTAATCACTTGGTTATTTAATAATGAATTTCATTTTTTAAGGCAAAAATTAAAAAAGAGATCTTTTAATTTGTATGTAAGAATGACTTGAAAGTCACCTGTTAAAATAATCCGTATACTATAAGTGTAAAGAATTGAAGGTGTGTGGGTGTGATGATTGTTTTTTTTTTTTTTTAAAAGACACAGTTGGTCAGGGCTTTGTAGTGGAAATGGCACTTAGAGTTTAAATGAGCCACAGGTGCAATCTATTGAAGTCCTTTTATAAAAAGGTCCTAAAACTGCTGTTATCAATAACTCTTTTTTTCCCCCAGGAGAACACAATAGCTGGAGGACATATAATTGCTTAGCGCAATATAATAAGAATTGCTGGATTGAAGTAGAAAAACTGCAGTGATGTAAAGATGGTCACTGCTGACCTGCTGATGATTTCAAATGAAAACGGGAGTGGCCATGCTTAGTTCCATTCTCTGAGTGAGTGCAAGAAACTTCTTTCATTGGGATTTTATATGTATGAAAAATGGGATCATATCTCTCTTTAGTTCTGTCTGTTATCCACGAGGGTAATTTGTTTAATCAGTGATCAGTAGTCGGTTTGATAATCTGGTATGTATAGTAGTCTGTTCCTTTGCAATTGTTTTTGATATGTTTTGTTGTGCAAATCACTGAATAAAAAGTTTACTATTAAGCATCATATCATGTGATAATTTATCTAAAAAAATTAAAGGAAAATTGAGACCTTAATGACTGACCATTTATGGGAGGGTTGCAATCGTGTCTATGTTTTATAAGTTTAGTTCTAAGAAAATTAGACGAATATTACCTGGCAACATTAGTTTGCTTAACATGTAAATTAATGGCAGATATAAAGGTTTAATGGAATGTATAAAATGTAGCTACTATATCTGCCTTTCTTAAAGAAATGTGGACTACATGTTTAATCCAACTGCCAAAAAGTTTTATTGCTCTATGGAACTATAAAACAATGCTTGCTTGAAAGTTTTCAAGCTCTGCCCCAGCAAACTTAGAACTGAAGAAGCTCTCTGGAGAGAGGGTGAAACGTTTTCAAGGAAACCTTTCAGTCCAATTGACACAGAGAGATCAAATTTTGTATAAAACAAGAAGTTACTTATCGGAAAGGTTACGAGTCTGGGACATTTGGATACGCCCCCGGCAAGCAACAGAACTACACTACCCACCATAAATTCAAACGGCCTCTGGCGGAATACGTTGGACGCTACACGGCCAATGTTTACTCCTTCTAGAAAACAAAGTTGTTTTTTTCTATTATTATTCAGTTGTATTTCACGGTTTACGTTTGAGTTGTATGTTCTCTGACAAAGACTTTTCAGAGAAAGCTTTTGTGAAACAGAATTTGAATTATAACTGTATTTCCGGAAACACGTGGTAAAAAGGGGGCGGTGATGAGCTCTGACCAAAAGTTCCTGTGGCTACATTTCGCGATTAAGTACATAAACACGTCAACCCTTGTTTGAAATTCAGATTTAAACAGTTTTTAAAAGAATATCAACAAGTTCGTTTACTGCCTTGTTCAGTGTGTAGATATTGGTGTAAGTACTTTTACGGGCGAGCACTGCAGTGACGACACTTTCGCGCGAAACTCGACGGGAAGTTAAAATGAGCAAAAAGGACAACGGTAAGCTTTGTTTTATGTCTTATTGCAATAACAATTGAGATGTAATGTCGTTATCTGCTCAACACCACTTAGATTCCACTGAATGAAAGTAACAGCTCAGAGGCAAACATTACTACATGGCACTGAACACAATAACACAACATCACCATACCATTAAAAACCGAACTATTGGATCCGGAGACGGCTATTGATGTGCTATGCTATATCAGTTTTAGGTAGCACTCTAAGATGTTTACAATTAAAAAAAATTGTAGGTCAGTGGATTTATTTCTCATACACAGGCGCAGCAACCATCCTCGCCTACCTGAATGAGAAGAACCGGCCATACAGCGCCCAGGATGTCTTCTCCAATTTGCAGAAGCAGCATGGATTGGGAAAAACGGTGAGGAAAAACACTGACTGCATATAGCATAACAGTCATAACAAGTGTATCCAGAACTGTAAAAGGTGAATGCACATCTTTTTTTAACTAAGAGCTGCTGAAAAATAATTTTGCTGTGCCCTGTACAATGATAATAAAAACCCTTGAAACCTTTGATATTTTAGGCGGTTGTTAAAGCCATGGAGCTGCTGGCCCTAGAGGGAAAGATTAAGGAGAAAATCTATGGCAAGCAGAAGATTTATTTTGCTGATCAGGTTTGTGTCTTCCACAGAAATGCTTTGCTGCATTAAACTACAGTAGCTGTTTCGTATAAGATTTATCAGGAGACACCGATTTCTAATAATCTTTCTGTAAAGGGCCAGTTCCAGGATGTGAAGGATGCTGATCTGAAAGCAATGGATTGTCAGATTTCAGAGCTGAGTGCAGAGGTCCAGTCTGTCACACAGGGCTGTAAGCAGCTGGATTCAGGTGGGCTACTGTGATCTCTATAAGTTCACCTCATACCAAGATCTTTGCACCTTTACAGGGTCTTAGATGTTGCTGAAAGCACACTTCTCTAGAATAAAGAATTGCTTTTTTTGCAGTGTGATTGAAAGGGAATGTTGTCTGTATCTGTGTTTAATCTGTTTACAGAACTGAAAGAACTCACCAGCTCTCTGACAACAGGAGAACTTGTGTCAGAGATCCAGGAGCTGAAAACAGAGTGTGCTGAGTACAGAGCACGTCTGGAGGCAATCATGTCAGCCACAAATCACGTGACACCAGAAGAGAGGGAAAAGGTTGGGGATACATGTAATCAGTCATATTACAAACATGTAATTTCTTGCTCGATTTACTGTTTAAATATTTTGAATTGCAGGTGTACAAAGAACGGGAGGTATATGTGAAAGAGTGGAGAAAGAGGAAGAGATTGGTAATGCAAAGATATGTTGATTAATCAAAGATCAATCCATAACACAGGAATTTACAGAGTAAAATCCTGAATGCTAGTGTTCCATTGTCATTACATTCTTTGTCTTTGGGTTCTCTCAGGCATCCGACATGATGAATACCATTTTAGAAGGGTATCCGAAGACCAAAAAACAGTTTCTGGTAAGTACAAGAACTTCATAAAATCTACTTCTTTGCTTCAGAGTACTAAATATTTATGTCACCCTCACAGGATGAAGTTGGAGTTGAGACAGATGAAGACTGTAAGGTGGTTGTTCCAAGTTCTTAAAAGAAAGTATTGTTCATTCACTTCAGCAGTGTTCCTGCATGAATGGAGATGAAACGTCAGGGTGGTCTGATCCACAGTAAACCTTTAATGAAAGTAAATCACACCAGCATTAAAAGAAAGGAGTGATTTATTTATTCTTAAAGTCAAAAGACCAATCGAACGAGGAGTTGAGTTTTTCCACTGTTATGGTCCTTTGTAAATGTTTTTTTATGACCAAAATTTTTTTTCTAGGCGTTCCCTTTTCCTTCACTTGTATTTATTTGTAGTTCCTTTTTGGCACTGTATGTTTGATTGTTTATGCTGTTCCTTGAGTTCTGGTTTTGCTTTTATTTGCATGAGTGTGTTGGATATTGTTCTGTCATTCATACACTTTAGTTCTACTGTCCTAAGGAAAACTCTAGATATTTCCAGCCCACTGGATGATGATGCAGTATAATCCTTTAATAAAATCTTTCAAGGAAACACGTTAATCAACAATACAATATGCAATGCAACAGTAAACAACACTGGACAGGTTTACTTATTTAAAAACTGTAAAACAATATTCACAAACAACCTTTCAATCATATACATGAACTCAAAAGATTAAAAAAATCTCAAAGTGGCTGAAATATTTGCTGAACAACACACTGTTGATTGATAAAATATGTTTGAGGACCTCTTATAGGTTCACAATCTATTTCACAACCCTTCATTAATCTTCCCTTAAATCTTATGCTACTGATATAAGGCACCAGTTCAGTTTTCAGCGTTTTGACAGCTTTACTGATTAATAGTTCAGGTTCCTAACACCGAGGGTTTTTTTTTTACGGTTTTGTGATGGTGTTGAAGTGGTCTGGTTGATCCACTGTGAATAGTATGTCAGGTGTGTTTTTATCTTTTAATCAATAAACGGGTGAAAACATGATGAGGGTGTAACTGTTTCGAAAGGGCAACAGTTACTGTGGCTCTGACTCCAACCTGCATTCAGTTACAAATAGCTGCTTTCCTTTGCGTTTCATATTGGAACAGTGATTAACGCTGAGCAGGACAAAGCCACAAAGTGTGTCAGAAGATGCAGAAGCTCGATGTGATCATTTTCCATTTCGGCCCAGTGTGGAAGGGACTTTATTCCACTCACCATGCCAGTGATGAGACAAGGTCAGTGCGAGCACAAGAGTGAGGCCTCAGGTTCACTTGAAGAGGTCAGCGCAAACCCAAAGTCAGGTTTGTGGAGGCAAGTCCAGGAGTTCATTAATAAAGCTGACTGTTGAGCTGCCGCAGCACACCAACAACAAACTCCTTCAGTGTCTAGTAGAGATCCACAAAATGCAGGTCAAAACGTAATGTTAACATAAACATGGCTACTCTCACGTATGATTCCTTGTCTTATTTATCCACAGCACAAAGAATACTGCTCACCTGAGGTTTGCAGTGCTCCTCAATCCAGCTGAAAACGCAGGCAGACAGCTCCTGGAAACTGTTCACTGAGACAGAATTGCTGAAGGACTGAAATAAAGAATCCATGATGCTCTGAAAGATGTTGAACTTGATCTGGTCAGACACCTGGTTCTCTCCTTGCTGTGGATTGTTCTGGTGGGCCTTCACTATGTGTTCATAGTTCCTATAAGGAAATGTGGTCAATTACACCAAACAGGGTTAAGGGTTTAATCCCTAACCCCCAAACCCTCTAACCCTAAACCCCAACCCTAACCACTACTCAGGATTTCTAAAGTTAGTGAAAACTTGGCTAATAAAAAGAGTAATTATCTCACGTTTTCATGATCTTTAATGCCATCACTTCTTTCCTGAGTACAGAAACTTCCTCTTCTTGTTTCTTTTTCTCTTTATGAAGAAAATGGATGTAGTCGATTGCTGCAAACATAAAAACAGACAGGATTCTGTCAGTGCGCTCCTCATTGTGATTTAGGTTTATTTTCCACAGGATGTTTCTACACAAATCTCTATTGCACCAATGTGCTGTCATGTTGTCTGACTTTTTCATTTACTGGTGACTATGACTTAAATAAAAGTTACTGGATGAGGCAGAGATGTTTTTTTTTCTTCAAGAAGTTCTATATGGGAGGATGAGACATATTTAAAACTACACAGATGTTTGTAAGGCTCAGCAGAAGAGAGAAATGGATGCAGCCATGCTTCTGCAGCTCTGTATGGCCATCCCAATGTGGTTACTCGTCATATCAATGGTTCTGAATCATTGTCGGAAACATTATGCCAACAAACTAACTTCTCTGATAGTGTATAATAACATAACTAACAACATGTACCGAAAATATAGAGTAATATATCAAAACTGTGTATTGACTTTTTTTATCCAAAACATCATTCTTTCTAGTATCTGGGACATTATATCGTACTTTTCTGCAGTACTGTAGCTTTGCTGATCTTCTGTGCTCCCACTGCAAACTCAGACTGCTGCTGGCAGGTTGGTACAATGGACTGGAGGTCATCGTATCCTTTCTGAAATTTTAGAGTAAAAACTCTTCACTATAAAAAAAAAAAAAAACACCTTTTTTTTCCCCAAAAGGATGTGAGATGCACCCGTATATGAAAGCTTTACCTTGATGGCATCCCTCCTCTTCTGCTCAGCCTGGGTGTGCGCTTGCCTTCGGCGGTCTTTATAAGAGTCTTTATATGATGTCTCATGTCTGTAGTCACTGTCTTCATCATCTGTTTAGAATATATCCAACATCATCTATTTAGAACATAATTATTTAGAACATTCATATCAAGAAATTCTTATCTATGGGAAATATGATCTGACAAACAAAAAACATACAATTAGTTAATTTGTATTTTCAATAGAATGTTACTTTTTGCCATTTTGTTGTTTTCATTGAAAAAAACTGGAATAAATCACAAATGCCACAAATTTGTTCTCCTAAACATTACATTTTAGAAATGTGAAAGGACACCTGTATTTGGTACTGAGGAGGCACTTGTTGAGCCGATGCTGTTGGCTCTGGACACAATTGTACCCTTTTTGGTTGTTTCAGCAAAGAAAACTATAAAGCAAAAAAGGCTGACATCAGTCAAAGAGCTCAATGTTCACCATCACAAAGACAATATAATGAATTTCTTAAAAAAAGCTGACAACCTGGCTCAATACTTACTCGGGTCAAAGCCGCTGTCACTGAACGCACCGTCTGTCTGCTGAGCCATCACCAGACAACAGAAGAGGGAAAAGGAAAAATGTGTGTTGATGATGGAACAAGTACAAAATCCCACAGCCAAAAAATACAATCAAAATCCAACAACGAAAACTGACTATTAAACACAATATGATCTCCTGCTGAGCTTTGCCCTGGTTTGTACTTAGTTGTGCTATTTATGTTGGTTAAAGTAGGTACCACATAATCAGAGTAATCACAATTCAACTGTTCGATCTGGGGCATCACGACACGACATCACGGTTTTTATGTTCAAGACGCCTACAGTTATTGTTACAGTACACAGTAGTCAATATAGAGAAGAATCACATTAAAAACCCTGGAATATATTGTTTTAAAAATTGCAGCGTATGATATATTTAAAACAATCTTCCTGAATCCTTGGATTGGTTCAGAATTGGAACTAGTCCTCCTCGTAGCACAAATTTATTACAGATTCGTGCGAGAACTTTACACTATTCAAACGTCTGGGCTTCATTCTGAAGTGTTAATTGTTACTCTTACGGTTTGATATTTCTTTTACTGTTCCACTCTTCGTTTTCAATTGAATGTTTAGTTCAATGGCACACGAGTTGCACCAAGTTATTTTAGAAGCGCGCAGATATATTTTAAACCACAGGTGGAAAAGTAAAACGTCACGCGTTTTGTTTACTTTCATTACATTAGCAAACGTCACTTCGCTAACGTTAGCTGTCGAGCTAACAAAGCTCCGTTTCCCCATAGTAATAACTATCTTCAACTAAAAAAAAAACAATTTTGTCACTTAGTACTTGTGTCACGTTAAAGCTGTTAAAAACTGTCTATTCATTTAAAATAATATAAAAACTAATAACTGGAACTTGCTTTCCAGTGGTCCTCTGGCGACGTCGTCGGATCCGTCATTTTGGAATGTTGCGTAAGACTGCTGCGTTCGCGTACCACATAATTTAAACCAATGAGGAAAATGTAATAACTTAAATCTAATCCGGTAAAAAAAATCAAGAGATAATAACGACATAAAACAACTCAAGAGTAGATATTTTTAAAAAAATTATGCACTTTTGACTTTTAATTCACGTGTTTGTGAAAGTAAATTATGTTCATTTTAAAAATTTTGTATATAAGTGTTACAATTTCCAGGTCAATCGTTAACGTAGCACCGATTCCGATTCTGTGCCTAAATTCATCCACAGTGGGGCGCTGCTGCACAGCCGATTTTATTGCATTACTGGGTTCTAAATCTAAATGAAATACCACACCCAAAACTAGCCTTTGGAAAACAGAAATGATGGTATAAAATCCAAATAAAAGCAAAAAGGGTTCAAATGGAGTAAAAACACATTTTTCAGAAAAGAAGTCAGATAGGAATAACTTTGCCTGTTTAACTTGTTTTGTACACACCCTGCTTGGGTAAAACACTGTTGAAATTCAGTTCAAATGTATTTTATTTATACCCATATTTATTTAGCAGTTGCAGTGTTTATCTTCCAACCTGGGTATTTTGCTGTTGTGCATAGGAAGTTACTCTTCTGCTTTTGTGGTTTTTCTGTTACAGCTCGTCACCCTCCCTTCTCCTTCCTCTCGTTTGTGCACTCACTTAAAAGAGTTTATCATCTAGTGAAGTCTATAGTGACATTTAGTTGCAACAGGCCCCACAAGGGTTGGACTTTTTTTTTTTGACTGTTGTTGACTGAGTGGTATATTGATAGTAGAAGAGACATGAGTACTAATGGTTATTTTTCAACATACGTTTTATACTAAAGACCACGGAAGATTTAGTAAAAAAAAAAAAAAAACAGTCTTCATGATATCCACTCTGGAGGGGAAAAAAGTTAGGTTTGTTTTGGATCTAGAGTGATTACTTTGTCACTGTACTTTACATACGCAGGTTTCTTAGGGAACATTGTTTACGTAAAACTTTCCTCCTGGATTACTTGTGGAGATTAGTGATGGGGAATGCGGCTGCAGGAGGCCTCGAGCAAGAAACAACTGAGAACTCAGCTGGGACAACTACTGGAATGGGTGACCCTGCTCAATTCTTGCAGAAGAAGCAGCCAGCTCCCCCAAAACTGCCTATGCCCCCAGAGGATGAGCTGGAGGAGCGCTTCAATTTAGTCCTGGTGAGTAACTGTGAAATTAATTATCATGTTGTTAACATAAATCTTTGTTCACCCTGAAATCACATTGAAAGACGCACATGATTTTGCATAGTTTCTTATAAACCTTTCACAGTCCATCACATTGTCTTTTACACATTAATGAAATCAATTAATTAAAAAAAATCAGCATACACATGAGCTTTCTGAATTATCAACATTTGTATTCCCCATTTCCTGCAGTGACAGATTTGAAAATGTCTAGATAAAGACTACTTTAAGTTGTTTCGGCTTGGGCAGCTGGCCTTAAGGGGAAGTTGAGCAACAGATTTTCAAGCAAGGCAATGAGACAGGAAAATAGCAGTTTCTCCTTTCTCTCAAAATTTGAAAACCTATCTGATAACTTGTTCAAAGGCTTGATTGATCATAAACAATGAAACTGAAAACACGGAGTTAAATACCACTTACCATAAAACTCAAACATCTTTGATTTTGTACATTTAATAATCCTCCCAAATCAATGAGGTATTATTTTTTTACCTTTTAATTTTTCCCAATTTATGAGCAATTTCTTTGGGAAAAAAAAAGATGCTGATATGTTGAAGCATGCAGGTGTTCCATTAGCAAATAATGAACCTTAATGGATATTGATTTTTATTTTTAGCTTTGCTGTCTGTTTCCTGGTGAAGTTATTTAACTTTCAGTGATGATGATGTGCTGATATATAGACCTCATACGTTAATGACCGTCCATTTGCGTGTGAAATGACTGATATACTTTTTTAACGATAGAAAATTCTGTTCTCAAACTAAACTAGGAAGAGTGCACACAATAATTGTTATGAGAAAGACAGTTCTACCCGGGGGGTGGTAATAAATGGAAATAATGTGAGACCTATTTGTGACTGAGGGGAGGAGGCTATTTGTAATTTTGTTGTTGAAACTTTAATTCTTGTAAGAATTTTGATCTGTTGATATTACTGCCTTCAAAATCTGAAAGGCCAACCAATGTCATTTTATGTCAGCAAGAGTAGGAAAAAACAATGACCTCACTTCCTCTTTCCAAAAACAAAACTTCAGTAAACCTTAAAGAGAAATTTTAAAGTCATACTCCACGTAGTTTTTTTTATTAATTTTTTTTTTAAATACAGAACCAATGTGATATGCACTTATTACCACTAAGAAAACCCACAAGGTCACCCCACCCATGCCCTGCAACTGTCTATAGGCAGAAAAGGCGCCGTTTCCGTTTCTGATTCTATTTTTCACAGTTGTGACTAAAAGAACCCTGAGCTGCTGCTCACCCAGGCTGACTAACACTGTAGTGCAGAGACTGAGCTGCACTGCATGACATTCACTTAGAGTTAAAGAAATACATTTTAATTAAAACTGTCTGCTTCATTTGAATAATTTGATAACTGGAGGTAATTCTCTCTCCAAAATAATATAATATTAAAACAGATTTATGACTTTTTAAAAATTTAATTTATAAGACCCCTTCAGGGCTTTGTCAGCTCTCGACCATTAATAAACCTATATAATCCGAGCTTTTTTAAATTGTATGGCTTCATACCATTTGGCTGCTTTAAGGCTAATTTTTCCTTTCAGGCGGTTGAGCCTGAAACTAAAGGGGTGTATATGCGGAGGTCTCCTCAAACGGTACTTATTTAAAAGTGTCCCACAGTGAGGTTTTATAGACCTATTCTGCAAAACATACGGTATTGCATGAACAAATTATTATTTTAGAATACATTTTAAAAGAGAAAAAAACAGCAACACCTGTTGTGGAGGCAGGGACAGTATCCACCGACAACCGTCAATAAAAGATACAAACACTGAGTCATATTTACTTCCGGCTGGCCTAGAAGACTTTCTGCATGAGTAAGAAATTGCATTTTTACTTTGCTATATTTGAATGCTGATAGCAAAGGGGAATGACAGTACACGTGTACTTAGCAATGGAAAGCATGATATTTTTTTTCTCCAAGGTCACATCTTGCACATAAATCAATTTGCTCACATTTGGGTTTCTCTGTGTCTTTCAGAGCTGCATGAACCTCCCTCCGGATAAACTGAAGCTTCTTAGTCAATGTGACAATGAAAAAAAGTGGGAATTAGTCTGTGATGAGGTAAGGATACAGAATCACCTGAAAGCCTTAAAACCACTGTGTTTTGTGGTTGCAGCTGATGTCAGGAAAGACACAGAAACTTTCTGTTTGAGTGACTGCCGTGGACGAATAAATGTGTCTTTGTGGATCTATGTAATTCTTGTCCTACAGGAGCGTTTCCAGGTGAAGAGCCCTCCATCCACTTATCTGACTAAAATCAAGAGCTTCTACCAAGATCAGGGGGGAGTACCACGGAGGGTCAGTGTGATTTAACAGTATCCGTTCAAATAGGACGTGCTCACATATCCACATGCAGTGCTGCCATTAGAATCATCCCTCTTTCTTTAGCTAAAGAAACGGATCCAGGAGGCCACCCAGGTCCTTAAAGATCTGGAGATATCTCTTCGCACCAATCACATTGGGTGAGTAGGTCATGTCTGCTTGCACCTACATTAATATTCATTCATGATATTCTTTTAATTCTAGCAGTAGTCATGCCTGTAACCCTTGGTAATGTTTATATTAGCTTAATATATTCAATGGAAAATTGTTTAAAATGTCTACATGTGGATCACATAAATTCATCCAACAGTGCAGTAATTAAGACTCCAACAGTTTGCTGATTAACTGAACTATTCTTTCTCTTTAATTTTACATGGACTTTAGATGGGCCCAGGAGTTCCTCAACGAACAAAACAAAGGTTTGGACGTTCTGGTGGAATACTTGTCCCACGCACAAAGTGATGCCTCGTGAGTATCTGAAGGATGGGATGACACTCCTAGAAATAAAATATTTTATCAGTGTAGATGAGGAATTTCCATGTTGTCCAAACTGTGTAGATTTGAAGTGGAGAATGTTGAAAATGGTGGCACCCTTTCAGACAGAGCAAAATCACCAGATAGGTCAGTGGAAGACTTGACCAAGAGTCCCAGCAGCTCCCACTCATCATATGGGATGAGCAGAGCTGCTCGTGCGCTAACTATAAGGTAAGAGCTCCGGCCATCTTTTGACTGGATATGAACGATCTTTATGTGTTAAGTATTTATGAATGTCACACACCAATTAATGGTCTATAGATTACATCATGATTCATAATAAATACCTCAGTTTTAGAGACTGTTCTTGATGTATTTATATCATCCCTTTCTAGAATAAGCTCAACTTTAGGGAACAAGATCTATAAGAAGTCCATTTCTGGCCAAAGGGATGACGTACATGTCTGCATAATGTGCTTACGAGCCATCATGAACTACCAGGTAGAGACTCTTTTGCTTTAATAGTGCAGAAATGCCACTAAAACTGTGTTATCAGAAGGCCCCGAATCTGCCACTCTATAATTTCAAAGTCACTCACAGTATGCTAAATAGTGCCTATTTTGATACCTCTAGTCTGGGTTCAACCTGGTGATGAGTCATCCACGCTGTGTGAATGAGATCACGCTCAGTCTCCACAGCAGAAATCCCAGGTGAGCACATGAGCCGATGGAAACACCTGTGTTATCAGTCAGCCTGTATCTACAGTATAGCTTATCTTTCCTGTGATTCTACAGAACCAAAGCCCTTGTTCTGGAGTTGCTGGCAGCAGTGTGTCTTGTCCGAGGAGGACACGACATAATTCTTTCTGCTTTTGACAACTTTAAAGAGGTGAAATAAATCTTTGGTTAAAAAAAAAACTTTAACTTCCCACTCTGTTCTAATCTGACATTCATTGAGTCAACGCTTTGCTGCAAACTTCCTTTTTTAATGACTCATCTTGTGAGAGACATCATCCACCCCTCACATGCAGAGTGGGCACAAGTTTTAGCACGTCATAAAGTCATGCATTTGGTTTTAAGAAATATTCAGTAGAAAAATGCAGTATTGAAAAGATTTCAGTTCAGTTATAATGATTTACACTCATCCCTCGTTATTTAAAAAATATGTTTTTCTTTTATGTCAGGTGAGCAAAGAAAAGAACCGCTTTGAAAAGTTAATGGAGTACTTTATCAACGACGACTGCAACATTGACTTCATGGTATGCTGAAGAGTTTATACCTGGCATTTTAACAAAGTAAAGGGATTCTCAGCTGTTTAACTGATATTTAATTGTTACTGCGCCTCCAGGTAGCTTGCATGCAGTTCATAAACATCGTTGTCCATTCAGTGGAGAACATGAACTTCCGTGTTCATCTGCAGTATGAGTTCACTAATCTCGGATTAGACAAGTATCTACAGGTTAGTCTACAGGTGTAAAAACCTTACTGTACATCATCTGTCTCCAAACCACCACAAAACATTTAGAAACAGTTAGCTAGCGGACCATTTTCCACAAATGAGATATTGTAATATCTGATATAAATCACTTGACCAGAGTCTGAAGCAAACAGAGAGCGAGAAGCTTCAAGTCCAGATACAAGCATACATGGACAATGTGTTGGATGTAGCTGCCCTGCTGGAAGATGCTGAAAACAGAGGAGGGATGCTGGATCATGTGGATGATCTGCAGGATCACAACACGCAGGTCAGCCAAGAAAGAAAAAAAAGAAAAAAAACAAAACAAAACATGAGCACAAAGGGGCTTAACTGTTGTCATGTTAAAGTCATCGTTTTGTGCTGCAGCTGAGTGTGCGGCTTGAGGAGATACAGAAGCAGGCCACAGAGAGGATATCTGAACTTGAGACTCAGCTCATGCAGGCCACCAAGGAGACAGAACTGCTCAAAGTAAGTGCTGCATGACGTACTAGCTTTAATAAGGTTCATGACAAAAACAAAGATGGAAGAAATAATGACAGTGATTAATAATAATGAAAAGAGTGGCGGTTCCTTTGATTTTAATAGGGCGTATAAAATCTAAAACAAATACTACAATTACACTATGGAGATATCTTAATTTAAGATACATGACTCCTTATTTAAAGCAGCCGTTCAGTTCTTTGTAAAGGTGTGTAATTCTGTGTACTCTGTTTCTATAACAGGAAAGCTTGCGAGAATCCTGCTCCCAGGTTGCTGCATTACAGCAGAGAGAAAGAGAGCGAGAGCTTGACAGGGAGAGGGAGAAAGACCGGGAGCGTTTGAGCGTCTCCACCCCTCAGACATCATCAGAGCTGGAGCAGAAGATCCAGGAGCTGCAGGAAAAGGGGCTGATCCGCCTGAGACAGAGCGCCTCTGGTGGGCTGGACGTCGAGGTCGTACCTGTTACAGTGGTTGAATATGTCCAGGTTCCAGCCTCGACCACCCAGCCCAGTCCTCCAGACTTTGAACCTAACAAAATCAGCCTTCCAACCTCTTCCCCTCCACCACCCCCTCCGCCTCCACCACCTCCCCCTCCTTGTATTCCAGGAGGTAATCTCTCTCCTGCACCAGCTTCAGATGTTTGTGATTCTGCTCCTCCACCTCCCCCTGCTCTCGGAGGAGTTCCACCTCCACCACCTCCACCTCCACCTCCTCTTGGAGGAATTCCACCCCCTCCACCTCCACCACCTCCTCTATCTGGTGCAGGACCTCCACCTCCACCTCCACCACCTCCTCTATCTGGTGCAGGACCACCACCTCCACCTCCTATGCCAGGTTCAGGACACCCACCTCCCCCACCTATAGGGGGCCTCCCACCTGCTCCAGGACTACCAAACGCACAGTCTGGTAGGCGGCATGGAAAGAATATAAAGGACTATCATGGCTTCTCAGTAACAATAAACACGTTATGTATCGCTCTTCCACTAGGACTTAAAACCAAAAAACCCATTCAGACCAAGTTCAGGATGCCTTTGCTAAACTGGCAGACGTTACAGCCAACCCAGGTGAAAGATACAGTCTTCAATGAACTGGATGATGAACATGTCTTGGGGGTAAGAGTAAGATTCTTCTCAAACATCCCTACTACATATTTTATTTTAAAAACAGCTTTTTACATCAGTGTTTATTTTCCTCTGCTATTAATTCTGCCTCTCATTCAGGAGCTGAATATGGACGTATTTGAAGAACTCTTCAAGACAAGAGCCCAGGGAACCAAAGCAGACTTGACAAAAATTAAGAAGGTGGCCCAGAAGGCACCCAGCAAGACATCTTTGATTGATAAAAATAAGGCTAAGAATCTGGCCATCACTTTACGCAAGGGTAGCATGAATCCATCTGATATCTGCACTGCCATAGAGACGTACGTTCTTCATGGTGTTCATGCCTTATTTATTCATTCCTGAGTCATGAACCATTCTGTCTCACACACAAATCTGTGAAAATCTCATTTTGATTGTAGGTATGATCAGCAGACCTTGTCTATAGAGTTTCTAGAACTACTTGAGCACTTTATACCATCAGACTTTGAGCTCAAGTTGCTCATTAACTATGAGAAGGATGGGCGTCCTCTGGAGGAGCTGACAGACGAAGACCGATTTATGTTACGTTTTGGGAAGATTTCCCGTCTGAGACAGAGAATAACCACCCTCACATTCATGGGCAATTTCCCAGACACTGTCAAACGGCTGCAGCCGGTAGGTTTTCCAGAGCTATTGTGACTTTGACCTGAGCTCGTGAAAGTAAGTGTCCTGACTTCTTTCTTCAATTACAGCAACTGAACTCTATCATATCTGCATCCATGTCCATCAAGTCTTCCAACAAACTAAAAAAGATCTTAGAAGTAAGTGAATAATAATAATACATGCTTTCTCAGTGTGAATTTTCTTAATGAGTTGGACCTGTTTCCCTTTAGATTGTTCTTGCTTTTGGCAACTACATGAACAGTAGTAAGAAGGGTGCAGTGTATGGTTTTCGGCTGCAGAGCCTGGACCTTGTAAGTATCTTTGTTGATTTAACACTTTTTTTCAAGATTAGAAATGAAAGACATTCAATAGATATTCAATATGCTTGTGCTATTCATATTTTTTCTGGTTAACTTTGGACAAATTTAATAAAGTTGTTCACTTTTATGCAGACTCTGTGTTAGTTATCTTGATTTAAGAGAACGCTGACATCAAACTCAGTCAACTCACCCTCTATGATTTAGCTGCTGGAGACCAAGTCAACCGACCGCTCTCAGACACTTCTTCACTTCATCACCAGCATCATACTGGAGAAATACCCAGACCTGGCCAACTTCTACACGGAGCTACACTTTGTAGACAAGGCAGCTTTAGGTACAAATCAGGCTCTCATGATAATGCAGTATCTGTATGTGGGCAGATGTATTAATTCAATTGTCTTCCTTTAAAGTGTCATTGGACGGCATTCTTCAGGACATCCGCTCGCTGGAACGGGGAATGGAAATGTCCAAAAAGGAATTTCTGGTGCAGGATAACTCGGTGCTGAAGGATTTCATCAAAGCCAACAGTGAGCAGCTGGAAACTTTGGCCAAAGACAGCAAGACAGCACAGGTTAGTCTGCAAATTTACATCAAATCAAAACTGTGGTAAACTCTCTTATTTCATGCTTTTGTTTTGATCTCCGTTCAGGAGGCGTATGGTTCTGTGGTGGAGTATTTTGGAGAGAATCCCAAAACTACACAGCCGGCCATGTTTTTCCCAATATTTGGACGCTTCATAAAGGCCTATAAGGTGAGGGTGGGGAGGACAGATTTTGATGAATTATTTTTGACATGTTCTTTGCGGCATGTTGATCATTTATTGAAAACAGACAGTGCAGCAAGAGATTGAGCAGAAAAAGAAAATGGAGAGCCAGACTAAAGAGGAAAATCAGCCATCATCGTCTCCAAACAAGGCTGGAGTACATAAGGTATTTTTACTCGTGATATATGATTGATTTCTCACATATACAGTACTTGGTATTCTGTAAATACACATTAATTTATTATTATTTTTTTAATCCTTTTGCTCTGGGGCTTTTACTAGGGACCTGCGATGCCTAAAATGCCCCAGATGGATCTGATAGCAGAGCTAAAAAAGAGGCAGGTGAAGCCTCAAGTACGCGAGGGAAAGGATGGCGCCCTGGAGGACATCATCACAGGTAATATGGTGCATTATTTTAAACATACGATGCCTGTTTGCTCTGCTTTTGAAATTCACATATTTTTGCCTCAGATTTGAGAAATTCACCATACAGGAGAACAGATGGTCGGCGTCCGGCCCAGCGCCAGGACACTTGAGCTGCTTCTGGACTGTGGACAGACGAAAGAACACAAGAAGAACAAACTTTTCTGTATATACACAGAAAACATTTAACTCATTGTGGTATGTGTTTAGTCAATTTTTATTATACATTTTCTGTGTAAATAGAATTTAGGAACGACATTGATATTTTAATGGTATTTTTTTCATTTAAAAAAGATTTCTGTAGTGCCAAGTGGTTTTATATTTTCCACATTTCGAGTAAGCATTCCTGTTCAGTCATGAAAATATACTATTTTGAAATAAATATATTTTTTTCTGTACAAAATAAGATGTCCTTTACATCCGTGAGCTCAAAGCGTTTCATTACATCACAAACCAGCACCGAAAAGGAAGACCAGACATCACAACCGTACAAGAGAGCTGCACTTTATTGGACACACAATCACAGCAATGTATGTACAAAAGAAAACAGGTGGAAGCACCTGTTGTCTTCTCACAGGGAATACACACATTTCTCACAGGATATCATGGCACCCATACTGATAAATTAATATCTCTAGTATCAGTAGGCCTTTAAATGTATATATTATTACATTAGAGATAGATCTATTTCTGTATAATGTTTGTTCTTATATCACACTACTCTACAAATGGGAGAATCGCTCTGTGGAAAGAGTAAAGCATCTTTTCTTGGGGGTGTGTACAAGCATTCAGATTCCTTTTAAATATTCATCACTCTCTGCCACTACACAATTGTGATTCAACATCACAATAAGACTCAACATGCCTGTTTCATATATACCAAAATAACATGTTACTCTTCATGTTTGGAATCCTGCAACAGACCATAGAACTCTCTGCAAAAACATGGAGACAACATAGTTTTGTTCTTTTTTTTTTTTTTTCTCAACTGCACCGTGCGATTGCTCGAGACTATACATGCATTGTTTTATACGGCAAATACCTTTGAAACCATCATCATAGTTTATTACTAAAACATATTTTGGACATAACAATTGGTTGTACTTGAAGGAATGAGTGGACTTATTCACAAAGGTTTTGGGATGTTTGATGCCAAGATTTTTGAACATCCGCATTCATGTAAACACAAAACAAAAGTACAATAAAAGGTAGGCTCATTTTTTATATATATATTTTATATATATAAAAGACTACATGGCAAAAATAAAAAAAGACATTTTAGCTTAATGATTAGACACCTGTTTCTCTGAATGTTTTTGCATTCAGCATCCACACTTATTTTACTTCCACTCCTGTCAACATGCAGACTAAATGACAACTGAAGCCTTTTCAACAATTTTTCCCAAGCTGCAAGAGCTAAAGATTTCAGTCACGAGAGTCACAACAACATTTGATTCTGACAGTCTCCATTGCACTTGGACATACTGAATCACAAAATGGAAGCTGGGATGAAAGAACTCAGAAAACAAGCTCTAAAACAAAAACATAGTAGCAAAAAGGTCCCTAAGTCCAGGCACTGGTCCAGTCACTTAAAAACCGACCCCTTCACATCAGAAGGCAAAGGTACAGATGAGCTGGACGAGCATTTTTAGGGAAAAGGTAATACACAATTCAATATTCCATAAAATCTAACTCAGTTTTCAGAAAGAAATGTTCTGGACATTGAAAATTAACTTCATTGTATATATTTACATTAAAGAGAATGTTCTATACATATCTTTAAACATATATAAAAATGCTGTGTATGTGAATAAATAATCTCAGTGTGAAATGTAATATCTCTGCCAATGAATTACAAAGGAAAATCTGTCCAAAATGTTCACTAAAATATAAAACTGAAGAGATGGTATCATTTTACACTATATATGTCAACTAGGTCTATAAATATCTATATATATATATATCACACTTTTCTTCCACAGTTATAATATCATACACAGACATCTCAGGTTTATTTATACATGAATATTTCTTCTATGTCTGAGTTCAAGTTTACAAGTTGCTGATTGCCAGAGGCATCGCCTGGTGAGCATCTCTGCAATGGACTCTGAGCCTCCAGCCATTTTAAAATCACACAGCGCTAACGCTTTTGAGAGAGGGGAAAAAAAATCATTCCAGGATGCATGGTCACACAAATTCCAGGAGGATTTATCTAAGACATCGCATGGGCAAACCAACCAAATGTGAATACTTCCTCCTCAACTCACACCAGATGCAAATGCAGCAACTTTAACACAGAGTTATGGATTTTAGTGTGGAACGGCATGAGTAAGTGAATTTCTTAAATTTGACTTCACTCAGTGTAGAACCCAAGACTTGGGCCTGGTTGGCAGAGCTAGAGAGCATCTAGGTGAGGCTTCATTCTTTGTGCGTAGAGCTTACAGTTTTGCATATTGTTAGAGCTTGGGGAGTAAAATGTCACTGCTGAAAGCTGCAGTATTTCAAGTGTCATTTATACTGAAGAAAAAAAACAAAGACAAATAATGAAGTAACTTTAAAGTGTTAGTCACTATCACAGAACTAAATTAGAAATATTAGAGGCACTGGTAAAAATATAGTAACAGGTCCACGCAGAAAAACAGGACTTTCTCAAAGGCACCGCCTCAGCAGAACTCGGAGGAAGCCAATTATGTGTCACACACACACTGTTACTGTTGATGAACCGGTTTTCCAAAAATAACCTCAACCGAGCAGGTAATTACACAGAAGCTAACTGAGCAAAGAGAAAAGGGCAGGAAAAGAGCAACCTCTTAAGGGCGCTCTGTCAAACCTTTCTTCTCACCTCGTCTTCAGGTCTTAATATGACAAGCTCTCTATAAGGAGAAAAGGCGTTATTAGAAAAGCACGTCTTCAAACTAACTGAGCCTCTCTGCACATGTTTTTGCTCATTATGGCAGCCTGTCATTATGGCAGTGAAAACGGGTCTGTGATGAAAATGCTTTAAAAATGGTTCTGTGTGCAGTGTTTACATTTAAAGGCATTCAATGCACTTTTATTATAAAAGGTTATAAAACCAAACAAGGAAGCAGCAGTGACAGAAAAGCAGGAAACAGCTGTGGATTTGTGCTTGTCAGTAATAAAAAAAAAAAAATCGGAATTACTGCGATGCATTTGTGAGGAAACATGATTTCGATATTCTCCTCTCAGCATTGTCAAGGGTGAAGCTAATCCAAATCTAAATATCTTACTGAACTTTTCAAGGACTACTTCAACACTTTGATTCATATGTGACATTGAAAGACTTTTTTTTTCCTGCTGTGAAGAGTGCTGTGACTCAAAATAAGGTACTGGAATAGCTGAAACCTTGTAATCTGCTTGCCAGCAAACCTCATCTTTATCATAAATGTTCAGAAGTGAGGTGTTTTGAAGTGAAATCTTGTGAAAATGCTCTTGTGGGCATACTCTGCAAATGTGCTCTTCATCACAGGTGCCACAGGCTTGAAGGTCAAACTCATCAGGCAACTTTTGCTGAAACAAAGACTTGTGCAACTTGTGCTTCTATGATTCTGCAGTACAATTTGGTTTAATGAACACTACCAAATACAGCACAACCAAATTTTTGTACTGTTACTCTGTGCACAAAAAGACGGTAAAGTTTTTGATGTGCTAAAATTCTAGAGAGATGCTACAGAAGTAACTGTCTGATTGTCATAATGAACTCACCTAAACACATTTACAGAAAAGCAACATTTGTACAACTAGCCATTTACATTTTTTGTTGTTTGTGTATATTCTGTTTTTTCCGTTTTGAATTAATGTGCTTTTCGAAAGGGATGTATATTTTTTAGAGAACTGTTTCCACAATTTCAACGAGTGGTTATTCTCCTAAACATCAAAATCAAAAATAAAAGAAAAAAAATTGAAAGAAAAAAAAACCCATCTGTGGAATGTAACAATGCGCAAACCAAAGAGTTCAAGAAACTACAAAAAACTGTCTTCAAACACAAAAAGGTTGAATGAAGAATCATTCCTCTGACTTGGGTCTTTTTTTTGGGAGCGGACTCATATTTTGCACGACTCATTTTTTTGCTAAGTGCTCTTATTTTCTAAGACACAAATTGCAATCTAATCACTATTTGTGTGTGTTGAACTAGCCAGTGAATGGGGCTGACAATGAGATTATCATACAATTTGACAATTTTGTAATCTGGCCCAAGTGAACAGATTAGTTTGAGCAGTGGGAATATGAAGACACCGAGTCCAGAATTTTACAAAAGAGACACACGAAAAAGGAAAATGGTGCTTGAAATCTCCCATCTTCTTATCATCTTCATTAAGCATTGCCATGGGTGAGGTCCGCCTCATTTCCACAATCTTTGCCGTTGTTCAGGATGGAGCTGTCAAGACTACAAGCGCTGCCGTTGACAAATGCAGAAGAGTAGGTAAGGAAATTCAGTGGACACGGAGATGAAGGAGACAGAGAAGGAGTCAGGGTTGTGGGTGAAGAGGAGCAGGACGAGGAGGAAGAGGCAGGGGGAGTAGGAGAGGAGGACAGGCTGCTGGGCAGGGGGACGGAAGGCGCTCGCTGCTCGCGCAGAAGTCGATGATAACGGAGGGTGGAGGAGAGAAGTAGGGCCTCTGTAGTCAGGCCGGCAGCAGACAGGCTTGCCAGTAGGGCTTTTGCTTGGCTGGAGGAGGTTGTCAGCGAGGGTACCCCCCCATGGGGATACTTCCTCAGGCCAGGTGCAAATGCTGCTGCAGTGTAGGGCACTCGGCCTGAAAAAAGTCCTGTTTTGAATGGCTCAATGGTGCTGCTGGAGCTGGTCCTTAAGGCCTTCGGGACAAGCAGGGACATAAAACACAGGAAGGTGTACGGAAGGTTTTTTATGGATCAAAGGGAAAACCTTGATAAACTGAAATCTTAAAATTGGCTGGACACTGCTCCCTGCTGTACCTTCCCTTGCCATCACAGTCAAACATGCCCGTGCATGCATGCTTGCTCACGTATAAATGCTCACATACATCCACAAATGCACTCAGATCAGGTTTTAGTGTAGATTTTGGAGGCAGCGCACACAATATATAAGGGGAAACCAATAATAAGGGAGGATGGGTGAGTGTCGTCATCCCAGGAAATGTAAAGGAGAAGGAGGATGCTGAAGAGGTCGGACATGGACGGGTCCATCACTGCTGCAAGGTCACAGACATAGTAGGTTGGCGGACCGGAGAGTGCAGGACAGCACAGGTTCACAGGGTGACAGGGTGGGTGAGGTTGGCCATGGGTCAGAAGAAATGCATAAAGGTGAGGGATAGGGAACAGAACAAGAGACAAACACAGGAGACTGTTATTCAGGTTGATTCCAGCATGTGTGATGCAACCAATAGACAGGGTGCCATCTACACATGATGACCAAAGCACTGAAAAACACACACATATATATATCACAGGGTGCAACATTTGGTGAAAATTGGCCACTTTTATTTTGGCACTTGTTTTAATGATGTTTATTCATTTAAAAAAATTGCAAAATATTTACATATTAACATACAGTAAAGTGCTACGTTTCTTCCTGTAATGCTGGAAAAAGTCAGTAGATGGTGCTGTCCCAACAGGGTGTGATTTTGTTAGGACAAACCAAGCAAACTAGCAAGCAGGAACATCATGAGGTTTTTTTTTTTATATGGTTTTAACATTTCTAAAATGTGTTTATTAGGGATTATGGAGATTGGATGTGTATAAAAGCAGGAGCACCTGTGCGAACGGCACTGCTGAAATACTTTCACCTACTCTGCTGTAGATTCATAGATTCAGAGTCCCTGCTCTGAAATGTCTCCAGTGAGTGCAGAGGGGCTGCTTTTTCTGCTTGATGAACTCCTCTCAAGTTTAGCCCGCACATTTATTCTGCTCTGTAAGTGCAGAACTGCAGCTGCCCTTCATTTCATGCACTCAGAGCGCTCTGCCAAATGACAGCCACCCGGGATTGGACATCATCACCCCTAGCTCCTGCCCGGTACCTTTAACTGGCCTGTTTTACTGCCAGAAGTAATAAGAGGCCAAATGAGAAATGGAAATAGGGTTCTGTGGTGTGAAAGTGATTCACATTGTCATGCCCTTCCTGATCTATGCCAAAGCAAAGGGAGAGAAATAGTAGCTTTGAACAGTCTATTCTTATCCATCACATGGATTCGAGGGATTTTCATGCTTGGAATGTAGTAATATCACTGAGTAAAGCTTTATAGAGCAGGCAGCCTGTGCTCGGTGGTGCAGAACACTAAAAGACTGAAAGAAACTGAAAGTTAATTTCAGCACCTGCAATTATCACACAGATACCATCAGAGCCAGAGGTACAGTACATGAACAATTTAGTGCAGTTCATAAGCTGTCACACTAATGCTAATTTTGCTGTAGTAATTACAATAGTTGCAGGGACATGTCAGGTCTAGTTTACCTTTCAAAGCCTCTGAAATATAGTTGGATAGTGTAGCCAACTTGTGTTTTATTCTGTGGTTTGAACTCAAGATTTCTTTAGCTGGAGGTTGTATGAGAAGTAAATGTTGAACAGTACCTGAACCTGGTTTTCATAACATGTAAATGTGCTCAAGGTGGCCTTTGCCTGGATTAAATCAAGTGGTCATTGAGTAGAAAATACCACTGATTGTAACGTTATTGAATTAGAACGTTTCGTGTTTTAGTCAAGGGTGGGAGGTTTTCATCCTGTTGAAACTGCGTTAGAAATGCCATTTGAAGCCTGAAGATGTAAAAGAGCCAACACCAGTGTGAACTGGAATCTACATGGCTGTGACTCACATAGTTGAGTGGGCTTTTCGTGTATCAGTAGATATTGATTTCATTCTTAGCCCTTGCAGCTAAAGACCACAACCGTGAAATTCCTTCAGATGCTGGTTTTCCGTAACATCCTTCAGATGTTGCATCTTTGCATTTCCCCACCCTATAAGCCTTTTCTGTTCTGCATTTTAAAATACATGGTGGGCACCCTTGTAGGTTTGCACCGGCTTTAGTCATCAGATACGCAGTCAATGAGAATTTGTACATACAAACATTTGGTTTAATAAAAGAATACCAACAAAACCCTTTTTAACCCTTTTTTTTTATATTTAGCAGTTTATTACAACCCTAAATGGACTAACAAAGACTTCCTACACTACACTGTTTACTTTAACTCTCAACTTTGACTGTCGACAGCTTAAGTCAACTCCTTTAAATTGTGAAGGTTTTCAGCATTTTTGTGGACCTGAATAAATCATGCTACAAGTATATTGGAAAGATGGGGACTAATTTTGCATTCATTACACAGGCACAGGGTCCCACTTTCCCTCTGAATAATACTGGATGACTAAGAGTGATGGGGAAGAAAAATCAAAACGGGGCAGCATGCGTAAATTGTACAGCGAGAGGAAGAAGGAAGAAGATGAAGGATTTAATGGTGGGGTAAGAAAGCTCTACTTTCCATCAGTGATTGCAAGTGTTTCAAAGGGGAGATTATTGCATGCAGTTATGTAGAGAGACTCCTCTCAATCTTCATCTCTATCTCTCTGTCTCTCTCTTTCTCTCTCTGGAATCTCCTGTAGGGAATTTCTGTTCATTTCTGTTACATTTATGTTAATTTCACTGCTTGCATTTTTTTTTTCTTTAAATTACACTGACATTAGTTTTTTTCCTGGCACGGTGCATAAATCTTCTCTTGGTTTTACTAGACTGACGTGCTTGAATGCTTGTCCAATTTTGCCTCCTATGGAGAGTATCTAGCATCCATTCTGTCCTTTAAAATTTTTATAGCACCAGAATGCTAGCCAATTAGTTAAAAAAAAAAAAAAACAGAAACTAACAAAATATGCTTAGCAGTCAGCCCTAAAGTACAGGTTAATTAAATGTTTAAGAATTTTAAATAACTTGCTATTTTAAAACCTTTAGTATTAAAAACCACAATGTGGGGCAAGGACAAAACCACAATGTGGCTTTTAATACTAAGTGTGTACCCACTGAAAGGCTCCATGGTTATTTTAGGGCTCAACATTAATTATACTATTATTTGTCTCATCATCTTACTTTATCTTTGGCAGAGACCGTTGCCTCCATGTAGATCTGCTCAGTTTACTGAAAAAGACCTTTCAGCCTTTTCTGTGCGTATTTGGCACAGAAATATTTATTAATCCATAGAAAATAAATAAATAATACACCAGAAATAAAAGCAACCAACAGTACTGATCAAATGAGCATTGATTTGGACAGTGCTGAATATACCTGTTGTTGGCCCTGGATATTCTGAAAATCCTCTTTCTTCCCACTTTTCATCTTGTCGGTGTTGTTTTGCTGTAGGTGCTTCAGTTTGGAGGTAGCTGATGAGTGGAGGACCTTGCCCACACTCAAAATATTTCCTCCCTGACGGGAGAGGAGAGGCAATTAAATTCACACACAGTGGATACAGTACAGGGCAAAACAATTCACGTTTCCTCTCAAGTGCTTTTATTTTACGCTTCAGTCCCAAACGCACATTCCACAAAGCTAGCCTGTCTCCTGAGAACAGAGCGGTTTAATGGTCAGAGCTTGCTCCAGATAAGCCAAAGAACCAACTTTACAGAGTTTCGACACTCAGAAGTAAAAGTAAAAGGACAAGAACTTAGAAAGACAAGAGCACAAGTGACATTCCACAACACAGCAGACCCCAAATGATCCTTCCAACAAAGTTTTGAATTGGCAAGTATATGAGCAAGTGTCAGACATGTGTTGGGGGGGGGAAGGTTCGTGTTAAAATGATGAACATGGTAAACTGGACTGATGAAATAATGTGTGGAGATGGTGTAATCCTCAGCCATGCCCACAGGAATACCGCCTGACTCTACATCAGAAGGCTCAAACTTACCATGACTGTGAATATCAAGTACGGCCAGTCTGCCATGTAAGTGGGGCTGGGGGGCTGGGGGGCTGGGGGGGTGTAATACATGTGCAGGGAAAGACACTTAGATACTATAGTTAAAACTAGGCTTAAAAAGGATGTTAATATTTTTAACATCAAAAGATACTGCAAAATAATGTCAGGAACAAAAGAAAATAACTCTAATGAGTCATAGTGTAGTTTTGGTAAGTCGTAATTAAAAAAGAAAATATTCCTTTGACAGCTGATACATCCCATTTGGTTTGACACCATTTCTGTTTAACTTTATTTTTAGTGCCGCGAGGGTAACACATGGGGAAATTTGACTAAATTTAAAGGAAAAAACAGCTGCCAAGATCAATAAAGACACAATGCCTCTGAACCCAGCAGGATAGCAGCCCCAGTACTCATGACACAAGAGAAAAGAAGGAAGGATTTCAATTTGTAAGTCTCCTTTTTTTTTATTATTTTAAAAGAATTAAGATATTGATTTATGAACAGAGAAGAAATCAGAAGACTGAAAGCAAAGTCACCCAGAGAGAAGCAGCAAAGAAGGAAAACTGCTCATGCTGCATCTACACAAGAGGTGTAAGTCATGAACCTGAGTAGATGCTGGGCTCAAAGAGGATGGCTTCGGTGGAACTGGTGGCTTCTTTGTCCCAGAGGTCTGACCATCTGACATTTGGACAGTACTGCTTTTAGAAGCTGTATCTGTGTAGAGCTGCTCTGCAGTTGGATGAATACTGATCTCAATTAAGGCTCTCTCCAGCTCACGAATGGTCTCCTCCAAGCTGTCCAACCTCTTGTAAGTGATGTGTCGAATGGCTTCACTTGTTTTTCTCTGGTTTTGAATGGAGACACTGTCATCAGTCAGGGCACTCACTGGTCTTAACAATAATAATGATTTCTGCTGAGCCTCGGGAACTGTCCCAAGAGCTCCGCTTTCCTGCTTGGTTCCTGCTACGACAATTCCAAATGTGAACAAAGACACCTGTAGGCCTTACGACTATCTTTCTCCTCGAGAGGTTAGCGCAATCTCTGTCTCAATCTTGTGCTTCTATGGTGGACTCTACACAACTATTCACTAAATCTCTGACAGGGTCATCTAAGGCAAACAGTTGTTTTAATGAGATGCGGGGGCAGGAGACAAGAGACTTCTTTATGAACAAGAAAAGCAATTAAGGTTTAAAATAAAACACAATGAAACGGCCAGAGCAACAATCCCACAATCCACGAGACAACCTATGCTTAGAAAATTAAAATTTTTTTCAACTTATTTACCAAAATACAGTGCAAAATACAAATTATTCACGTTATACTGTAAACTTGGGGCTAAGATTTAAAGCTATAACAACGTAAAAATACAACTGTCATCATGGTACCATAAGAATTTATAGTTTGTACCATGAGCTGTTATCCATGAGAGCCACAGGTCCAGTCTCAGGTTTGCAGAGAGAGCTAACAGGAATATGTTGGGGTTTGGAGGAGAACATGAAGCTCTGTCAAAGACTTGAAGTGGGGAAATACTGTATGTTCGACAGCTGCCATAAACTGCTAATAAAAACATAATAGTGGCTAAATAATGAAAACTGTGTTATCCCCACTAGATTTCAGACAGATCATTTCAAAACACAGTCCAAGCAGCCATCAGACTCGATATGTCTGGCTGTGATCTGTGAGGGTGATGATGTGTGTGACTGAGCAGTATGTGATCTCTGGGTTCACCCAGTGCCAGGGGCAGGGGAACATATGGCACCTGCTGCTTGAACATGTGCTTATGTCTGTGTGCTAAACCAGCAGCAGACTGCGAATGTAACTTCAATCAGGAAGAATGCCCTTTCCCCAGTCACTGTGCAACACCTAATTAAAATCAATATTTTAATTTACCTCCAAATCAGTTGCTTTTTTCTCCACTTCTCTTTCCTCCTTGTCCTCAGAAGCAAGAGTAGGGGGCGTCGATGCAGGACGGGGGCTTTCACTCACAACCTTCCTCAGTTTGATATGAGGTTTCTGACCCTCTGTTTCTTCGGCTTCTGACTTCTAGTTTGCAACACAACACAACACAACACAACACAACACAACACAACACAACACAACACAACACAACACATAAAGCAGAGTGATGAAATACAAAAAAACATTCATTAATTTGTTATCAGTTAGTTTTAACTCTTCATTTCATAGTTATTAATATGCATCATACACATTAATACTTTATTTTTGCATTTTCTTAATTTAACCTTGATGCTCTTTCCAGGAATGAGGGGCTCGCCGCTGCGGGAGGTGAGGCCGGGAGAAGATGGAAAACTGCGCCTCGGCGGTGGAGGTGGGGGGGACTTAGAGGGTTTCTCTGTGCGATATCGTGGAACTGTGAGCTCATCTAGAATAATGAAATATTTAAAACGTCTTCAAAAACATCTTAAGAAACATCAGTTGATGTTGAGTTGTTGATAAAGACCTGACTAGTCTTCATTGTTGGAGAATGATTATGATCATGCCTAAGCTCTTTTATCTTACCAGACCCACGTCTGGATCCTCCCTCTTTGCTTCCAGGAAGCTTGTGCTGAGGCTTGATGACACGATGCTCCAGGGTTCCTGCCCCGCTCTGGGGTGTCTGTGAAGATGGAGCATTGGAGGAGGGCTTGATCTGCTTAGCAGCAAAATCTAGGTCTGGAATAGCTTTCATTAACTCCGCCTGGGTTTCCTCCAGCAACCGGTTGATGTCCTGGGCACTGTACTGTGTCAGACTGGCACGCTTCTCCTCCCAATCGCGCTCTGCTGCCTGTGAAATAGACACAATAGAATACAGACAGTATAGTTGAATCTAAACTTAATAAAGACTGAGCTAATGAGTGTTACATGCATCAGTGTTGCAAAATGAGCTGTAATAAAAAGCTAGAGGTAATTCTTACCAGGCGGACCTCCACGGACAAAGCTTTGTCGGCAACTGTACGCCGCTCCAGCTCCTCCAGGGCTTTGCCCTTGTGGGGAACAGAAGGGTGATTGTCCTTGTGTTGGCCAGATTGGATCCCATGGCTACGACTGAGGCTGGAGTGGGGGCTCCAGTTGGACAGACTGTTGCTTCCTCCAAGGTCATTGATGGCGAGTGGCGAGATGGGAGGGATGTCAAAGTCTGAAAACTTTCTTAAGTCATCATTGTGCTTTGACAAAGGATTAGAAAAGTCCTCCTGCTTCTTCCAGATACCTTCATTTGCTTGTCTGGGGGGGGGGACATGGCAGAATAAATTACTAATCAAGTCCAAACAATATTTGCTGCTCAATGGCAAAAGAAACAACACCGACACAAAACTTCTGTCAATTTAGAATAATTAGATCCAGTTTAATTACACAGCCCTGAAATATCTGCAAATTGCAAGTGCAGCCGGTGAAAATTATTTTATTTGGTTTCAATCATGAATTCTTTAAGGGGCAAACAAAGATAATAAGCAGTGATGCACTGTAGCTCTCAGCTGGAGAAGGTTCATACTTGCGCATGGCGGTGAGGGTGTCAGTTATGGTCTTGCAGCGTTTTAATAAGGCATCCAGCCTGTGTGGCTCTTCTTTCAGGAATTTGACAGCCTCCACCTCAACCCTGAGCACCACCCGCATCTTACTCTGCAGGCTTGGGAACTGATCTGAACAAAAAGGTGTCACACAAAGTCAAACTTTCTTGTTTTTGAAGTGAAAGTTCAGGCAGTAAATTGAGACACTGCACAATGTGAGGCTGGATAAACATTTGACAGACTGGCTGGCTGGAAGAATAATCAGTCCCTTGATGAATGATGGGCCTTTTTAAACTGTGTCCCACAGTGTTTAATTTTGCGTTTGTGTACAAATATGAAACAAGCCAGCATGACTCACTCTTCAGCTCTGTAAGTGTTTCTCCCAGTTTTCTCAGAACATTGGTCTTCTCCTCTAGCTCCTGCACTGACAACAGCTTGTGATTGACAGATGACTCTTTCTGGATTTCTTCCACTGATTTCTCCAAGTCACTGCAGAGAAGGATCTGTTCAGACTCACGTTACATACATAAATCATTGTGTTGGCTAATGAATCAAAGGTTTGATACATAATTAACCAAAATAAATTGGCCATTAGTCAGGCTGAATAATACATGTTGATTAGCAGGGATCATTGAACAACTAAACCAATTAGTCTGCACTCAAAATGCCACTTTGAGTGAATCAGGAGCTCTACTAAAGCTTGTAGATAAACTAAGGAATCATTACAGAATCTTTGCCTATGAGACAGAAGCAAGTTATCTACTAATCTCAGGGTAGCTCAGCTCTGGTTTTGCAGTCACTTCAATTAGTTTCTGGACAGCCTCAAATTTCAGATCTTAATAAGCATCTTGCTCTTCGTTGGGTGTAATTATTGTAACAGTTTCATCCATCCTACATCACCCTGTGAGCAATTTAACAATTATAATGTAAAAGCTAAAATTACGCCTGTGTCATGCTACGAAATCTAATACTGAATGAAATTTTTAAAAAATACTGGAAAGTTAGGGAATGATAATGCCGATATTGGTGCTGGAAACTTCCACTGACTGGAGCTGCTGGATGATTAGTTCCTCTTCATTGAGATACTTCAGTCTCTCCTCCTCCACCAACAAACGCTGTCTTTGCAGAGGATCTTCTTGCTTCCTCAGGGCGTCAGCAACACGAACATTCAACTCTGCTTCTGTCCGCTTCAACAGAGATCGTACTGAGTCCTGGTTATCCAGCTGCACACACACCAATATGTACAATCAAACACAGTGATAGGTACTGTTGCTACTGTACTGAAATCAAAGCTTATATAATAACTGTTGCTGCTGAACAGTAAATTAGATGAAAGTTTAACCCATCCTCTCCTGCAAATGTGTTCTTCTGTAAATGTCTGGGATGTTTTTTATTCTGATAATATGTAATATTGTTCCCTTGGTGGTATGAGCGTTTGTATGTAATATATCCCTTCACGCAGAAAAATACCATTGCGGTAAAAGGATTATGTGTGAGACCCATAGACCTGAGTGTACTAAGCTCCCTGATTGCTATGAATGGAATATTCTACAGTACTACAGTGTGTAATACAACTCTCTGAGATGAAAGCACCTGGCAGAAAGAATAATTAATTATGGATTAGGCCAATGTTCCAGCAAGATCACAATATATTTTACACAACAGTGACTGTATACAGAAAAATGTGTAAGAAAAAAAAAACATCAATGGACAAAAATACAGTTTTACATTGAAAAATAATAAATTATATTAATTAATTTGTTCTCTCGCCTCTCTTTTTGGCACACATGTTATTATTAATTAATCAGCTGTGGAAAAAGTGAAAAAAGCTGTGGATCGCTGTCATCCACAACAATTTGGTTCCAGGAGGGTCTCATGTAAACGCCCAGAGTTTCCAGTTTGTGATGCAAATGCATTTAGTCAAAGGTTCCAAGTGGCTGTCGCCTCATAAATATTCACACATACTTATATGTGCTGCACAAAGATTCATGCACATTTATGCTCACCAGCTTTGACTGACTGATTTTTTAAAAACCTTTTACGATCGAGACATGTTTGGATCTTTTGTGTTCTAAACATACATGCGGTGCACTCACTGTCGACTTTAAGTAACATTAACACTTAGTTAATAATCGTCCCTGTGATGATCTTCCTCTTTCCTGCTATTCAGGCTGCGATTTCATTTTGTTGTTGAAATGTCTTGCGTGTTTTATTTGCGAGAGCACTAGTCATGAAAACCTTTCAAGTGAAAGTGAGCACTCTTCATTCTAGCCTCTGTTCTCTTTCTGCTTCACTGTCAAACAAGAACTGTGGTTGCAGGAGAAAAAAACACTGTACTATTGATTATAGGCCAGGTTTTTGTTCAGCATAACAATAATTTTCTCCCCCTCTTCAAAATAGCTATGGGCCAAAATAACACTTGATCACACCTAATGCTACATAACAACCCACATGCATGGGTGCATAGACGAGTGCAAGCATATATTTTTGTTACTTCCACCAAATGGCTCCAGGAAATGAAAACTGCAGCTTGACGGCAACAATGACAATCGCTGAGATTAGGACCACGCATTTGCTTCTTTGCCACAGAAAGCATTAACCTGAACATATCTTCCTTCCTAATATAGGACTAAGGCATTGGATTTCATGCCCACATTTTGTTTTGTGCACCCACCAATTTGTTCTTGCTGATGTCTTTTATTTTGCAAAGTGCACGCTGTACAGATTTGCACAAATAATTGCTTAACTGTTAGTCACAGTTATTGTTTTTATTCATTCCCAGCACCTTCAAAATGTCATCAACTGGTCAAGCCATGACACCGCATATTCTGTGGAAATTGGCCCTCATAATAATCGGGCAAAACTGATCTTTATTCTTTTCTTCTGCACAAGCTTCAAGGTGTTTACTAAAAATGAACCATTTAACCCTGTCTGAAACCACTAAATAGCGTGACAGTGATTTTCAGGACAATTAGTTACTGGCACAAAGTGCAACATTTTGTCTATCCCTTCATGGGAGTCTTTGTATAAATGTGTTCTCCGTTACCTGTGTTTTCCGAAGCTGCGTGAGCTGCTTGCGCAGATCAGTGGCATTTTTCTTTAGACCACCGAGGTAAAGCTGCATCTGCAGGTGGTTGAAGCTGTTCACATGGGCTGCATTAGAAGGTGGGGGTGGCATCAGAGCGAGGGGTGCAGATGGTGTGTGAGCTGCCAATCAAAGAGTGGGACATGCAGGTCAACAAGAGGTCACTGAAAGACAAACTGGTTAGTTTTGTTCCAGGGAGATTAACAATCAGGCAGCATGACAGGTTTGAACACACACACACACACACACACACACACACACACACACACACACACAACTAATGCTTATGGGGGAAACGTGAGCTCATGCCATTAGTAACCCATATGGAAGTGCAATTACTGTGTTTAGTTATACTCATGGAGATAACCACAGCATTATCGTAACACACCTTGACACAGGGCTTTGAGTAATGAGTATGGTCAATGACTCTGCTGCTGTTCTGACATCACACACACACACACACACACACACACACACACACACACACACTCTCTTTCATTCATAATCAGCAGACACCCAGCATACACATTTACAAAGTATCTGTGTAATGACAACACAACCTTCATAAATTCCAGAAGAAAAAAAACCAAAAAAGTAAAACCAAATATAAGCATTTTTGATCTCTAGAAGTCTACTCAGGGGGCAAAAAGTCAGGAGTGAGGCATGTCCTCCGATAACATTCACATTCCCACACTAAGATTAGAGAGACATGGCAGGTGCTTGATAAGAAATAAAAAAGATGAAAGAAAGAAAAAGATGGCAACTACCTTTCTGCTTTAGCCGTCCAGCTGGAATATAGAAAGAGTGAGCATGTTACTGAGAAATTAATGAGATGGGGCCTGAAACTATAAGGGATAGGAAAGTCTTTGAAGCTCATGTTACAGAGATGACTTTGGCAATGGTCTGGGGTATTGACAGCGTGCAAGGGAGCTTCACAAAGTCCAGCATTCAATATGGACTCAGTGAAGATGTGGTAATAGAGAGAGTTGGATTCTGCAAAATGACATTGCAAAATTAAGTAAAGGATAAAGACATAAAAGGGAAAAACATGAATAAAAGTAAAACATGAAAGTTAATGGAATTCAAATAAGTTGTGAGATGAAGTGTATAGAACATTTCAACCAACACCACTGAGTCAAAAGTTCAAATGTATCCTTGTTATTACAGTAATTATCTTACTAAGAGGGTTATGTCTGCTTAGAGTCTTCTTAGTCTGGCCTGCTTCCTTATCACATTTCAACAGTTTCAAGTGTTGTCATGTTTAAACAGAGTGCTCCCTCTTCCTCCTGTATCCGAAGTCCTAACGCTGGTTAAAAATGAAATGTTTTTTCTCAGCAGAGAGGGATGTTGAATTAAAAAAAAAATGCTGTTTTTCCGCCAGTCACAAAACGATCCAGAAAATCTTTGGCTTCAGTTTGAGCGCGAGAAACAAAAAGGAAACTCTGGTGGAAAAGTAGAAATAATCAAACACTGTACGTGAAATGTAAGTTACTCACCTCCAGTCGAGCCATCGCTGTTGGTTTCAGTCTTCTCGCTGGAAGAGAAAGGTAAGGGCCGTGAGAACTCCGTCCCTTGGTCTGGAGGGCAGCCCGCCATCATGCAGAGACGCAGCAGGCCACATCTGAGGATCAACGGCCACAGGGCAAGGCAATTACGGTGTTCATCTCCACCCATGAACACAAAGGACTATTTTCACGTGCAGCTCTAATTGGAGGTGTATTTATAATTTGTTGAAAGTGTAAAAACTCCTGTGCAGTTGGCAACGGAAGCATAGGAGCCACATTGTGCATGTTCTCATGCACTTTTTTACAACTACCCCACCATTTGACATCAGGGTGAGTGCTCTTTGTTCACTGCACCATTTAATTTATGATGAAATGGCAAATACAGCTAAAGCACTGACTGATATATTGAACGAGCAGTTGTTAAAGGATCCAGTTGGCCACCATGACGCATTGTCTGATTATCTCCCTCTTCTTCTTTGCCTTTGCGCTAGACTGCATTAGTGATGGACATGTGCCACATGTTGTTATTGTTATTTTTCCCTTTTGTATGCTTTATGATCGTATTCTCATGACATGCTACACTTTAAGACTGATATTGACAATGACATCCTGCTGTTCCTGTCATCAGTGCCGCCACTGTTTAAGCAAACATGTCTGAGACCTTGTGTAGATTAATAAGTCATCTTTCAGAATCTTACGTGCTGTCACTGTCTGGTGCTCTGGTCAACACACTTTGGACCAAACCAGTAAGGCTAGCTATTTGTTTCTCCATTGCCTCCATTCGCTCCAGACGATGATCCCTGCAGAAAGAAATGACATCAGATTACAAAAAAACTACACATGACAGGATAAACATACACAGAAATGTTTTTGAGATTTATGATATTATTATCTCACATTTATACAAGTCATGAAATTCACCAAACACACTTAAACTAACCTGCTGTTGTCAGCGTCTTGCCCAGACATTGAAGAGCCAAAGACAGATGTGGTCCTGCCACCCTCCCCAGGGCCAGCTGTCAGAGACAGAGGCTCTGAACCTGAGCTGGGCCTTGACTTTGGGCTCTCTACAAATACAGAAGAAGATGTGGAGTCTTTGCGGAAAGTTTGCCTGACAGGAGAGGATCTGCTTGGTGAACTGGAATAGGAGTCCCTATCCCTCATATGCATCTCAGTGATTTTCTGTGGAGATGAGGGAGGCATGCGAAAACCCATGCCAAGTGTAGCTGAAGAGTAGGTGTCAGCATAGAGTGAACTTCCAGGCTTGTACAGAGAGTCCTCCAGGTCTCCCTGGAGAGCAGCTGTTGAGTAGGTGCTGAGTGAACGCACAGAGCCACGCCTGTACAGACCAGTGGACACAGGAAAGTTAAAAGGGTCTCCAATGGTAGCTAATGACTGCGTGGAGGCGACACTGAGCCGGCCATCATGCATCAAGCTGTAGGGATCTGCATACAGTCCCTCGTTCTTCATTAGTGCCAAGTTTTTGGCGGAGACCTCCTCATCAGGCTTGACGTCCCGCCGCTCCAGAATAGCACTGGGTGATGGTGAAAGGCCCGCATTAACACTGTGCCCAGCGGAGGGGTGGTGCCCATGTCGTGGTTGTTCCAGCTGAGAGTGGGGGCCAGCAAAGGATGGTGGACGGCCCCCGCTGTAAGAGAGACGTGAGCGGGATGGAGAGCCAGAGGATGTGGTGCCCGAAGAGGAGGGAAGGGTGTTGAGACGGTGAGTAGGGGAGGAGTCGCGTGAAGAGTACACCATCTCCCTCTAAAAGAACAGTTTGAAAAAGCTGTTATCACTGGAAAAATATAGAAAAGAGTGACATGCTCTCCGAATGTAGCTTGATAATATCTATGACAGGCAGACAGCAACAGGAAGATGATGGAGAACGCTTCATTTTTCATTTTAGTAGATTGGTATCGGTGGGGGAAATGCAAAGGCTGCTGTTCACTGTCAAACACTGCATACTGATGTTTTTCACTGTCTGTTATAACAGACAGTAGTAGCAGCTGTAATATCTACACTGTGTGAATATCACAGATGGTGAGCAGGTTTGTATTAAATATTTTTTGAAGTAATGTCCCACGGGCTTCCTTGATCTTCAGTGAAGCATAAATAGCTGTGGATGTTAAAATATGTGGTTTTCACAGAGGAACATTGCTCTCTAGTGTCTGCTCAGCAACAGATGGCCTACTTGAAGATAAGAAAATACATTCCAGGAAGACTACCTGTAAAATTATTAGCCCATATACAAGGCACTGCAACAGCAACCCAGTTACTATGAAACGCAAAAAACATGATTACAGCAGTAATTGCAGAGACGTATCAGACTGTAGCAAACATTCACCGACAATCCAGTTCTCAACAAGTTTGCCCACTTCATGGTCACTGAAATCTAGGTCCCATCTACTTACCCTCAGGTCTCCATTAGCCAGGTGTGCAGCAGCAGGGTAAGAAGCATAGATGGGCTCTTTGCGATAAATCTTGATGACGCTGCGGTCCTGGATATCTCGGACATCCTCAAGCTCATAGAAGACATTGCGAGCCTCGTCCTTGATCAGGATAGCCGTGTTGGGTGACTTGAGCATACCGGCTGTCAACTTCTGAGGAAACATGTGCACGATGAGAGCGTGCAGTGTGTCCAAGCTGCTCAGCTCATGAGTGATGTGCACGCGTCGTGTCTCATCGCCGTACTGCAGGAACAGGACACCTAATTTGGAGTAGTGAAGAAAAGGTTTAAGCGTTTTTTAGTGGATGTAAAAGCAATTCTAATGTTTGTTATCGGCATGAATAATCAATAATGAGTGACTACTGTTTCTTTTTTTCTCAAAGTATGATTTCACCGCTAAGGAAAGCAACATAACGTGATGATTTATTTACACCTATGCTTAAGAAACACAATTGACCTCAAATCGGTGTGGAAGAAAGGTGACAAATATCAGATAAAATGGCTCGAATCCAGGGAATGTGACAGCACTTACTTATAGAGCAAAGGTAAGTTTGTTTCCTGACTAACCTGAATATTCATCTTCATACACCAAGAGACAAACAAAAGAACAAACAAAGTTGAAGACAACAAGTTGGAGAGAAAAAAGAAAGAAAATAAGTAAGTAAAAGTAAGTAAATAAACATGAAGTTGGGAGACACAATATAAGCCAATATATTTTTCTTTTCATCAAGGCATGTTGCTTTGACTGCCATCATTCATGCAGATATAAATTTGACATGTCCTTTTAAACTGGGCTCCCAGATCTATTTATTTGAAGACTGAGGCTCAACCTGTTTCTTTTCATACACCTCAGATGTTTTTTTGAGCTTTTAGGATAAATAAACAGTTTTCAAGTTTAACTTTAAAATGACAGTCGGTTACATCTAACTCAATTGACCACACAGTCTCAGTAACCTGGAGATCGGAGCTTATTCTGGCTGGCAGAGCGGGACAGAGGTAGACTCTGGCGAAATCGGTTCATCCGATTGAAACCAACAGGGATGTCAGCTTCTGACATTGTTTCCAGGGATTCAGCTGATGCAAAGGAGAGCTTGGCTGCCTGGTCGGCGAGTCCAGACTGTGTAGACTGGGAATGCCGAGGACTACGACTCTGGAGGGACAAAGTAAAAATTGAGACACGCAACATTTTAGTGAAAGGTACCAGTAAAGCGAAGAGAATCGATTTTAAAGGGTGAATAAAGCAGAACCAACCAGAAAAGAGACAGCAAACACACAATGAGAGATCACACAATGAACCAAATAACAGGATTAACAAGACCTTGACAATGCTTCAGCTACAAGCCATTCACTAAAAATTGCTGTTGTCACAGTGTTTAACATTAATTGAATGCTGCAGGAAAGAAATACAAATGTTTTCCCAAATGGCACTGCATTCCTGAAAATCAGACTTCAGGAATTACCTGTACTGGGTCAGAAGATCTACTCCAGGTCCCTACTCTGCTATAAACTTTAAACAAGTGCTTATGGGATGGGAGGAGTGTCTCATGCAAATCTAGGCTGTTCCTGTAGGTTTATCCTGCTGGCTTGTACTCAGACAGCTCTGACTGAAAGCCTGTGCAGTTGGGCTGAGCTCGCTGAACTGCGTGGCTTTCTTATCCCCCTCGTAGCAGTCCCTCGAGCCCAGAAACTCTGATGTAATGAGCTCACAGAATGCTGCCTGCTGAGACACACACCCTTAGCCACACTGCAATAGCTTTGTGCGGCTTGTCCTCAGTGCATCATGAGCACACAGTACCACCCCCCCACACCGATACTCACACTACACTAAGGGCCTACTCCTATAACTTTAGGAACATTTCTGCACAATGACTCTTAAAATATTATATATATATATATATATATATATATATATATATATTATTAGAGATATTTAATTAATTCTTTGAACTAATGTGATAAACCTCTAAGTGTATCATTCTATTGCATATCTGTATGTGTAATAGATAAAATTGCATGAATCACCCATCTGGCTATCATCTGACATATGAAAGATCTGAGAGAGAATTCTTTAAGTTGTTCAATTCATCTTGACAAACAGGTTCATTTGGTTTGTTTTCCTGGCCACTGATCTAAACCCCCCCCCCAGTCATTTAGATGGCGCCTCTGTTGACTTCTGTTTAATTTCAATTTGATTCTGTTGACATTGTGACCAAGAGCCATCAGCCACGCTAGAATGTTAAGAAGTTGATCTAGTAAGGTTATACTCTGAGACATTAACTTCATTGTCAGTGTGCTGCGGCCACTGACAATGGTGGCAGGCGATGATGCTGAAAGATAACCCCGCCGTATCTTCTAAAGAGGTCATTCTTCAAAACTGTAAACACACTGAATAAAATTACCACCAACAGAACTGTAGGAGCACGCTTTACTGCAAATGTGTCATGTCCTGACAGCTACGGCTGTCTGCTTTCACGGTTCAGATATATTACGTTGCGTCACATTTCATTTTATCACTGTCTAGCCTTATATCCAATTAAAGACCTGCTTTAACATGGAAACAGTGGAACTTTCTAATTTCTTAATGGAGGTTTACACATTAAGAAGACTGAAAAAGTATTTCGGCGCTACATATGAAAAATAAATGGATACGAGCCATCTGGTTATGCCTCTGGTGTTTCTCTTAAGAGACCAAGATGTGTTTAAGATAGTGTTTGCGTGGCATTTAAGGAAAACAGGTTCTTACATCATGACGTTATTACATCTAACGAACGCCTTTCTCTTCTCCAACCGCCACCTCTTCCTTTAAAGTGATTCTGACTTTTCAACAACACTCAATTACTGTTGAGAACACTTTGCTGTTATACGACCACAGCGGTCCAGAGGAGCAGGTAAAGAAAGGAAGGATCTTACAAAGGACAGGCGTAAAATGGAGGGAGCAGGGAGCAGTGCACAGCAACCTGACAAGCAGTCCTTAGGCTAAAAACGGCATTAAACTCATTACAGCCTGCCATCATGTGGGCTTTCTGCCTCTTACTGTGCTTGTACAAGGAAAAATGACACACACTCATACGTACATACTCACACACAGATATACACACAAGATAGTGGCAGGCAGCAGATATATATACATATACTGGAAGTTTAATGGACAACTGGTGGCATTATTTTTGCTGCTTTCTGTAACTATAAGGACTGTATCCCAAGAAAAGGAGAATAAATGCCAAACACAGCCTGATATATGCGTGACATGACAGTAAAGAGAAAGACTGAAAGACAGATGTTAAATGGTTTAACTCAGAAGCCTCACGCCTCAACAGCTTCTACTGTTCTTTTCTCATTTATATTCTTCATACCTCTGTTCCTCTGAAGTTTCTGGCTGTTGCTGTCTCCGGTTGTTGTTACTTCTCCCTACAGTTTATCCCCTGTCACTCATGTGTCCTCTAAAACCACTCCCAAAGCTCACTTCTGATTCTTCCTAAGCTGCTTCATGTCAACACACATGCCTGCACCTCGGTCTCTAAAAGGCCACAAACAGTGTTGTTTGCTGCAGTTTCTTTCTTCAATTCTGAATTTCTTCCTCTGAAGTATTTTAATCCTTTCCTGCCTTATCTGTCATATCTGTTTATACCATTTCCCTCTTATTGTAAAGTTATCTGAAACTTTTACCAATCCGACCCTAATCCTGTGCCTTGGCGCACACTCCCCTTTCCCCTTGCTGTGTCTAACCTTCCTTCTTTGCAATAATGAGAGCTGTCAATACATGGAACAAATTACTCTCCTGAACAATTGCTGTGAATTGTTCATTTGAATTATTGGGAACATTTAAAAAGACAAGAGACACAATAGCATTTGTTTTCTGAAGGCAAATTACTCCTGAGATTGCAGGATTCTCCTCTCTCAGAAAATAAAGGCAGAAGACAATAAACTTCCTGTCCTGGCTGCAGGATTTATATGAACTCATATTGTTGAATGTCCAACAGTCCTTCATTCATCTTCAGGCCAAAACAAAATTTCAGGCCTGCAGTATGAAATATTTAATATTTATTATTAGCAGCCCGACCAGGACAAAATAAGAGCAGCTGGCACAAATGAGGGAGTAGGATGGAGTATTTAGAAGCTTTAGTTAGCTTCAAATATGAAAGTTGTGACACTATATTAAATGCAAATAGCCTAAACGTGTCACCACGAAGACGTTATAGTCTTTATTTTGACATTTTTTAAAGAAAAAAAAATGTGCAATGTTAAAATTATTAATTATTTAAATGCAATTATTTTTATTAAAAAATACAATATGCTATGCCTTTCAAATAAAATGTTTCTGCAAACCACCAAGAATATAATATGAAATTGTTTTGTAGTAATTTTATATGAAAGGTTTAATGGACAAAAAGCCCTGTGCACGGGTCATGGCACAAGAATACTGATAGCCAGTGACATTTCTGCCTTGTCTGAATAATACTTTGAGCATGTGATGGGTTTAAAGAAACCCTTGGCTTTTCGCGATACTCACACACATGCATGCACACGCACACACAACCAACCATGAACAATAACAACAATCATTTAAATTATGCATCAACAGCAAATCTAAAATGTCTCCTTAATGTCTCAGTAAATTCCAGGTTCAGCAGGGTCACATGACTCCCAGTCTTTAATGCCCGCTCACTGTCGTATTATAAATCCAGAAAGAATCATCTCATGCAGATTAAATTAAGCTGGAGAAGTTTAAGCTGTCATCTCCCTAGGCACCTCTGCCACTGAAAACCCTCACACACACATACACATACACACACACACACACACACACACACACACACACACACACAAACACCCACACACATCCTTGTACTTTTATCTTTGTGAAAACGTTCACAGACATAATACATTCCCCAGCCCATTACCCTAACTCTAGCCATCCCAACTAACCTCCTGACCCTAACCCCTAGCCTGACTCTAACCTAAATCCAATTTCAGCCTCAATCTTAAAACCAAGTCTTGATCCTCATTCGGCCTTTGAAGCTGGGAGTACCGGCCAAAATGTCACCATGTCGAAAAAATGTCCTCCCTTTGTTAGTAGAATCAGTATTTTGGTATTCAGTATGTAGCAAGTACAAGAAAACAGAGAGAGAAAGAGAGAGAGAAAGAGAAAGAGAGAGAGAGAGACAGAGACAGAGAGAGACAGCGAGAGTTCAGAGATGCCAAGTAAGGTGGGTGTTGGAAGATCTTCAGGACCAAGGAGACAAGCTGATGCCTGAGGAGTCTGACATGACCCAGCAGCAGCAGACACACGCATATAGACAAACACACACACACACACACACACACACACACACACACACACACACACACACACACACACACACACACACACACACACACACACACACACACACACAAACACGCAAAATAAAAAGAGCGATAACAAAATGCACAGGGACATGTTGCACTGACCTTAAAGCTCCAGTAGTTGGGCTGTTGCTGCAGAGTACGCAGAGGAAGAGGGAAGAGAGGAAGACACAGAGAAGTTAAATATCTCGCCCATGATGGCTGCTGTTTAGTGACAGAAGAAACAAAAACCACAATTTAGCCCATCATCCTAAAACTACCACTCTAAACTGTTATTTGATGAGTTATCTGTCCATCTTTGAAGTGCCGCTGACAGCCATAACAAACACCACTAAACCCACGTTCAGTCGACTCGCGTTACAGGAGTGGGTAGCCATGTTTAAAGCGTGTTGGGTTGCTGAAATAAGAGGAAATGAAAAGAACATAATCAAATCAAGCAGCAGTCCAACCTGATACCATAGCCTTAGTTGCAAACATTTTCATCACAGCCAACGGCAGAGAAACCGGCCTGTCTCCTCTTTCATTTCTGACCCACATCCAGCAATGTTTCCATCTGAGCCTCACAACTGGGCTCTCTCTCCCTTTCTCTCTCTCTCCCACTCTCTCTCTCTCATATATAAAAATGTGCACACATGCTGACAAAGTCCTCAGGCAGCGGGCTTTCCATTTATAATACGCAATCATCACTGATAGAACAGAAATACGTCGAAATGACATAAAGAATAAAAGTGACTGCATAGTTCGTACAATTCAATTCTAATCCAAATATATTCTAGTTCTTATCTGGAGGTGATTTTCATTCAGTTCTGCGGGACCCACATTATTCTCCTTGCACGGAGATGGATAAAAAAGTTAAAATTATGAAACGTGTGGTTTTTCATTCCAGGTTTCAATTTGAATAAACCATAAATCAAAAACCAACGTCAACTGCTATAACCTTATAATAACAAAACTGTTCACGTTATGTGTTAGTCATGACGTAGTTCTTTAACTCCTCATTTAAGTATCTCTCTGTAACCTGGTAAATAAACTGATGTAACACCGTCAGATACAGCCTGGCAATGTGTGTTCTATTTCAACACACCTGTTCAAATATCCCTGTGTAAATTTCAATAATGCACATTTCAACAGTTGAGAAAAGTGAAACGGTGTAGTTAGAAATGCATACTTAAATTCAGTTTCATGCAGCATCCTCCAAACATAAAGATATTTTTAAAGAAATGAAGCCATGACGCTGTAGAATGTACACTGAAGAAAACCATAATCTCTTTAACGCTGTCTATAAATTATTGTAGATAGATATAAAAGGAACTTTTGCTCTTTCCGATTCTAAATGTTAAAATAGTGACATATACAGTATATCAGCGTGTGCCCAGCCTCTCTGGTACAGAACCAAAAAAGCAAAAGGATAAAGTGCATAATCTCAACCCACACTTTCTCTCCCCAGAGCCTGCAACATCCTGCCAACGTATGTCGAAGCTATTATAAAAGGCGCCTCTTTGATGTGACACTGAGGAGAATTTCGTTCTCCAAGCAATTTGCTGAAACTATTTTGTATGTTGCATCATTTATTCATTTTCTTAATTTTTTTGGTAAATAACTACTGCTTGAAAAACTTTATGTTGGTCTTTCATCATGGTTTCATTAGGATTCAGGGTAATTGCCTGAAACAAATCTCAAGGACATCACAACAAGGAAAAACTGTCCTGAGCTACTGTAGAACAAGATCCTAGATCCTCTTTATCATTTTATCTTCCCCACATATCTGACGTAAATCATTTTGTATTTTAATCCTTTATTGTCACATTACTTGAGGTTTTTAAGTTCTTCCCCAAACATAAAACTGGTTTTCTTAATCATACGTGCTGATTATTAACTTGTCTTGATCTTGATCTGTAAAATAGAAAAGCAGATCTTCACTTAGATGGCCAAATTTAGTTAAATTAAAGTGAATCAGATTCAAATCAAATGTCGTTTTATTATTGATTCACATTGGCCTTGACTACCAGATCATGTCTGTCATTTTGTGTGCTCAGACAGGAAAAATGTTGTCCTTGGCAGTCTGCTGGACTGACATCGGTTCATTGGCGCCGCCAATAACTGCAGTTTACGCAACAATAATGATTTGACATTCCTACAAATGCAGAGGACTACGACACCCGGCCTTAATGTGCAGATGATGATTTGTGGTCATCATTTATGAGTCTCTCTGCCAGCGTTTCTCTCTGTTGCTTTCATGAGGTTTGCTCCCAGTTCTCAGGTAAAGTAATCATTCTCGTATAAATCATTGCTCCACACACTGTACCTGGACTTTGAGCTGCAAATATGGCACATGTCTGAGAGCGACCTAGAGGAATCAATTTTAAACAGACGTTATCATCACTCATAATCACACTAAGTCATTGGGATATAAGTGATGGAGTAAAACTTCGACTGTGACTCTAATACCTGTTTAAATATGGATGATATTTAATGTGCTGCTAAAATAAACGTGAGCTGCAAACAAGGAGTATAACTGGTGTACTGTGTGTTGACCTGCTTGAGGGGATGATTGCTGCAGATAGTGACGTACACACAGGTGTGAGCTGGCCGCCACAGAAGGATGTAGCCTCGTGGAGTCGAGTGCTGCATTACCTGACCTGCATGTAAAGCAGGCTGTACTCTCAGCACCCCTCCTCCACCCACATCGCTTTTTCATGTCGTCATCCGCTCGACAACCCTCCATCTCAATCACACTTACTGTTTCCCCGTCTGTTCCTCGTCTTTTGATATGCTGGTGTCGCTACAGCCTCTCTTCTGCTCTCACTTCAGAAACACGTGCACTAGTCTACGCATCCAGTGAATGCTCAGCCAGACGAGAGCGCACTTAACGGCCTCATCTTGTCTGAGTTTTTGCTTGATGAGCATACGCATAGTTTTTCCACAGTAAACACAATACATACAACAGGTGTGGAGTCAAAACAGTGTCCCGCACCCTCTCTGTCCGCCTGTCTGTTACACACGCGCTCACACACATGAACCCACACCAACAGCTTTCATTCGCCCACACACAGTTTTGTCTCACCTTCAGTGCACCTGTGCCTGTCGAACACTCCAGTCATCCCAGGCTATCCATCAGGTGCAGCAAATCCTCATCACATTTTTGCCGCTGCTTGCTCCCTCTGCTTCTACAACCCACACTCTATTTCTCTATCTCTCTCTCTCTCTCTCTGGTGCGCTCTCTCTGTCTCTTTCTGGCTTTCCAGTAGCACATGCAGTGGAAACTCTTTATTTAATTCATTACAACACCAGCCTATTAACTCCTTCGCAGATGGGTGGTTGGCTCACGCTGGTGCTGGTAATTGAGCTGCGTGTCTGTTTGACTGGCTGCTGCGTTCTTCCATGGCTCCTCCCCCCCTCCCTCGTTTCTCACTTTCAAAGCTCTACACATTCACACGACCTGGGCTCTATCGCTTCCCTTTCCTGCGGAGAAAAAGCCTCGTCGCTCCGGTAAACGTCCACTCTCCTCGCTGTTGCTTACAGTCTTCACAACTCTGAAGTCCCCCTCTTCTCAATCTGTCTGCATTTTTGTGTGTTTTCTCTTTGTCTACACAGCCTGACCTTTGCAACGTGATATCCCGGCTTGCCATTTATGGGAGAGGTTGCTACGGCAACTGTGAACTCCACCTGTCTTTCAAAAGCTTTTTTTGGTCCTTTCATTTCCTCTTCGATCTCATTTCACTGCAGTCTTTTGAACTTGTGTCTTCCATAACAACATCGCACAGTGGTAGGTGATGCTAAATGCAAAATATGATGTATGCTGGTGCGTGAGAGAGCTTTCTTTTTCAGCATGCGGTAATTTTGCCACTTAGCATGAGCTAGCACACACTCCATGGGTTCTCACTGCAGAGAATCGAAGAAAAACAGCTTTTTACTTCTCCTATTGCACAGTGTAGATAAATGTACTGGCTTTACTCTGAATGGTGGTATACTAGTTACCCCATTCAACCTTCAACAAGGGCAATGAGGGTGTCCAGCTTCACACTGTTCCCCATGGAATTCATCTATCAATGGCTAAAGTACTTTGGTAAATAAATATGCGACTGAGCAGAAATTTTGCTGTCTGTAACTTTTTGAAGAGGCACAAATGCTGGTATGAAGCAGTTAGATAGAAGGCTGCCTACATCAAGAGTATGCAAAAGGTTCACAGGGAAGTCGTTTATAATACTTAGAAATGACTTTAAAGAAATATATTCAAACAGGGTATTAAATAAAGTTAACACAGAATTAGAGTTATTGAATTTCTTATGGTACCTGTTCACGCACAGACCGCTCCGATGTACCCCTCATGCTGGCATGCGAGGGAGAGGGCGATGGGGGTGTGTGATGTGGGCTGTGGTGAGGATGCTGCAGCTGTTGTTGCTGCTGCTGTTGGTACTTGCTCTTCAGGTGATCCATGAAGGCATCCCTCTTACGTTCCATGTCAGCTTTGTGGAGGTTGGTCAGGGCCTCCAGGCTCTGGGCCGCAGTGACTGTGTGGCGATGCTCTGAAGTGTGCACCAAGCCAACATTTGAGAAGCGCCGACCACTGTTCCCCAGGGTCCGGTATTCCCGTGGATACTCCAGGTCATCTCTGGATATTAAGTGACCGCCGCCACGCTCAGAATCTGAAGGTGAGGACAGAAAAGGGGAAGGGGGGAAATTAAAGAATAGAAGGAAGGAAACGTGCAAGGAAGATGAGCCATCACACACAAAAATGCAGAACGATTTTAGGCGCGCACGCACACGCACGCACACGCACGCAAAACAGACACACACAAGTGGAAGCAAATGGAGCAGAAACAAGGACGTGGAAAAAAGCCAGAAAGAGAACAGGAGGGGATGGGGGGTGGAATAATGTTAGACTTTTTGCCATCAGAACAGAATGATTCCCTGAAGGACTGTTCATTCCTTTCAAGATATGAAGGGAAGAAAAGGGAAAAGCAAAATACCTATGCAATGAATTTTTTTGTTGGCTTTGTTTTGCCAGATATTTCATCCTCATTACAAAAAAAAAAAAAAAAAAAAAAAAAAGAAATTTAGATGGCTAAAGGTCAGATAAGAGTTGTTCACAAAACTTTCCCTGCATCCCGTCTGAGACTTTCTCTGCATATTCTCCGTCCCTGTGCGGAGCTTTCTTATTTGGCTGCCTGTTTTAAGAAAATGCATCATTCTGACAGCCTTTGGCCTTTTAGCTGACCTCGCGCCCAGGGTAGAAGACACAGTAATGGAAGAGAGGAGACAGTCAGAAAGACGGAGTATGGATGCAGATAGAAAAGTATGTGACTGGAAAAATCAATGGATAAGCGCAGTTAAAAAAGCAGGGCGCTGTTTGCCCGGTGAGTTACCTTGCTGAGGGAAACACGCCCTGGTGTTGGCTAGAAGAGAAAAAGACAAGTGTTAATTTATACGTTTATGCATGGATGAGTAAGCAAACACACTGGGACACTATCACCGGAATTTCAGAAAGGAGCTATTGCAAGTAAACAGCGGTTTCTCTTACCACAGGTAAACAATATATTACAGGCATATGACTGATTACCAATGAACGCTGTTAACGTCGGACAACAACTTCACACACTGGCTAAAAAATTAGATATCGTGTATTTTCAGACTTTAAAGCTACTACTAGAGGTAACCATCAGTTCAGAGACAGAAGAAGATGACAAACCAATCATGTAAAGGCAGTAGAAAGTGAATAAGTCTAAATAAAGTAGCTGGAACATCTGCACATTTTAGCTCATCAGCAGTGTAAGGATGAGCTAAGCAATAAGCAGGAGAGAGGAAAGCTCCATGGGATACAAGCAACAAATGGAGTGTTCATGAAAGAAGAGATGGTGAAGAGGGAGCCAAACAGATAAAGGTTCGGGAGAGATCCCTAACTCCCCGATGGACGAAACTCAACACCGTGGAAACACACTGAGGTCAGAAAGTCAACGATTATTTAAATGTAACTGTCTTCCTCTTATTCATTCTTGGAGAGACGCTAGTGTGGTCTGCTCTCTCAAAGCCAGACCCTTACATCCGCCACATCATGAAGTGCTGATAAACTGAGCAGGGCCAAGGCAAACCGGACTGACCTCAAGGATAATAGCATTAGGATTGAGCTCTCCACGATGCTCCGAGGTCCACTCTCAGTCTCCCAGATCTCTGGTTTGCACTTCATTAGGCCGGCGCTTATTGTGCATCAGCTAACAAGGACCTGACTCAAGGGCCCCATTACAATAGTTGGCAAATCTGAGCGTGTTCACTATGGCTTATACAGTATATTGTGACAAAGCATCTACGGTACCAGCAAAAAAGCTGGGTAGGCACTTTTATTAACATCATTTCAGCAATGCAGGGGAAAAATCAACATTATCATCAATTATAGAGATTATGTAATTTTAGTTCCTAACACTTTAAAAGTGTTGCCAGTGTTAAAATAATATTATACCAAAGTATTGTCCTGGAAATATGACGAGTGCTAAATTAAAGCCTATATCAGTAGGGTGTTGAAGTGAGAAGTTTTCCTCTGGGTTTAACACAGGGTTAGTAAAAAGACCTTTCAGTTTAAGACCACTATCCACGAGAAAATATAATTCCAAACAAGTCTGCAAAATAGTTTCTTCAAGTTGACACAAAGAGTTTAAACCAGAAGATGGGTTGGTTTCCGAAAAACCTTTTATAAGACTGTTAATAAATCTAGGTGTGCAGCAGCTGCACAGATGTAGAACCTACAGGAAAATGTACAGCATGCTGGTTAACAGAATAATAGAGGGTCTGAATGATAGCATGAGTCTGCAATCAGAGCTGATAACATCAGTGAGCTCTGCCAACAAGTTCTGGGCTGCATTACCAAGATAGAGACCGCAATCAAGAACATTAACCTGCCAAATAAAAAGACTGCTGCTGCAGCGGGCATTAAAGAGATAAGAGAAAACAGGGGAAGAAAAAACTCTCACGCACAGAATATCCCAGGAAACAAAACAGAAAACTATCCCAGTTTTGGGTGGAAGTCTCCATCTCCACCTTTCTCAGCAGTCTATTTATGTAGCTCATTAATTATAAATTCAGTCTTTCACATAAGCTACAATATATGCAGACACACCCACAACAACAACAACAACAAACACAACATCCAAATCCAGGACCAGAAAGGTGTATTTGATCTTCTCATCTGTAAAACCGGACCTTGTGAAAAAACATGACACAAAACACATTGATGAAGCTTGAGATGACGCGTTAATCCGCCTTACTATTGTATAGCATATATGTAATGATATAAAATGCATTATGTCATACAGTTAGATGTGTATTCAACAAAACTGAATTTTTATGCTAATACGATGAACTCTATTTCCTTTATGTGAGCCTAAAACGTGTGAGCTTTTTCTTTCCTTCTTTTTTAACCATATAACACACACAGAAAAAATGACATAGTGACTGTAAATGTTTCTTGTGACAAAAGACACAAATAATTAATAAACATTTAACTAGATTTAATAACATTTACAAATAGGGGAATAAATAGTGTGTACCTGTGAGTGTGTGTCTCTCCCCTCCTTGACTAACACAGTACGAGGTTTTCTCTGAGGATAACGAGGAAAAGAAATGCCTTTAGTAAACAAAACAAAAGTCCTTTTTATCTCACAATTTATTACAATAAACTAATAGAATTATACTCTGAAATATATGATAATAACAGGTCACTGTGAAATTAAACAAATAATCATATGATCTACAGGTCAAGAGGAGAGAAAGGAGTGCAGCAACACATATCCAACGGCAGCTGCTGGCCAGGTTCTAGCCAGAAAAACCACACAGGGACAGCTTGAAAGCCTGTCATGCTACATCTCCACTGCAAAATCTCTGGAGTCATTTGTCACAGGAAGTACCCAATGCATGCATGCATGCATGCATGCATGCGGTCAGCTGTTCATGTACAAAATGACAGTATAAATGAGAGAGATCAAGGGGCTGGGGTGGGGGTAACAAGCATAACATAGCACTTTCTTTCACGACTCATCCTCATATGAGCCAGATGTCTTGTTCTGAAAGAACAAGAAGCAACTCAATCAACATGGGATGGATTGTTTTAATTAAAGCCTGCTGCTAAACCAGGACCAACAGTTCACTAGTTCCACTCTGGTATAAAGAGGAAAAGGCTCAGGCCACACCTCGTTGTATTGAGTCAGCCATTATTGTATTATTCTCCACAAAATCAGAGACACCGCATGTATCTATGTAAAGATACAACGAGGCGTTGCTGAAACAAGCCTGACAGGCCTCCGACACACACACACACAGTGTCACAATTTTTACACACGCTTGGCAAAGATGTAAGGCAGTGTAGAAATGTACCGGCCTAAGCAAATATTTCCCTGAACTAATTACACATGGAGATGCTTAATGACCGTCCATTATTATTATTGGTATTGTTAATAGGATACCTTATTGAGCTGTGCTGGAAATGTCTCTTCCTGTCAGATTCTGCTCCACATTCAGATCAGGCAACTTTCCTTGTTAGAAACCTCTTTTGCTGTTTAATTATCATCAGATTCTTCCTAAAACTAAACAGTTGAATCCTGGTGTTCAAATTTTGGGGCCACCAAATAGCTCCCTGTTGGTTTATGCTGCAAACATGTCCAATACTACTCAGTTCATCTCATACACCATATAAGGTTAAAATAGCTAGACTAAGTAAAAAGATTACTTTAAAAGATGAATAAAGAAAGGATCAAACAGAAATAAAATTGTATAAATAAATGTAAGTACAGCGAGACAGTAAGTGTTGTTACTGTATCTTTCTAGTTCTAGTTCATTAGGCTGAATCTTGACAAGTCTGAACCTCTTTTACTTTTCACCTCTAGAGGCCAACACCCTGACAGCATCAGCCTGATTATACAAGCGAGCACGTTGTCAAGACTTTTGGTAGAAAAAAAAGGCATGTGTAGGAAGAAAAACCAGAGAGAGATTCTTAAATGCACACAAAAATAAATAAATAAATAAATAAATAAATAAATAAATAAAATCCTTTACATTCCAAATATCTTAAAATGCTCTCCTGGGCAAAGCTATTAACCGCATCATTTTTTAAAGGTGTAAGCTAGATTTAGCATTCCAAAGCTCAGAGGACGTATTCCACTGAACTACCATCACACAGCGAAAACAAGGCCGAGCATGAGAAGAGCAGCACAGGTGAAACCTCAGAGTGAATATTTGGGATGTGAAAATTAACCTGTTACTGTTAACTGTTTAATTAACAGTGCAAGAACACGCTTATATTGTGTGGGATAAGCCCTCCATAAGGCTCCGTCAGCACCAAGAGGCAGGGTTCATTAAACAGACACGTGCTTTTGTGCGACCCAGGGAGGAAAAAAATTAAAATGCCACAGTATCAGGACGGGTGTCACATAGTACAAACCACACTCTCTCAGCTGGTTAGAGAGTATACTATATACGTCTAAAATGAAGTATATAGTATTAAAGGCTGGATTTTTATACACAATGGGTGTGATTCTAAGACAGAGAGATGAACAGCCAACAGCAGTCCCTAGTGGACCTTGGAGGAATTTCTTTTTAATTAGTTCCCAGAGGATATGAAGAGACATGCTCAGCAGCAACAGCTCCACCTTCTGCCTTACATGTCTCATCATCCTCTGCTGCCAACCTGTGTCTCTGGCCTAAAGGAACCCCCAGTGTTAGAGCTGATAGATTTTTTTTTAAATCTGTGGGTCTGTGGGGTTATTGGATTGTACTTGACCGAAGCTGTTTTACGTGACACAAATTTGGAGTAATTAAAGTGTTAAGAAAACAAACGTTCACGGGAGGAAAGTGCAAGGGCTAAAGCATTCAGACCTTTAATTGGTTGCAATAATGCACTCAGTTTTGTTCACCACAGTGCCCTGGTGTCACATCTGATACGAGACTACACAGCTGGATCACAAGACTTGGATCCAGATGTGTGTGTCTGTGTGATTGTCAGTGCACACATACCCTCACACTTTGATTGTTGTGCAGATGCATCAGGGGTCAGTGCTCTGTCTCTGTCTGTGTGAACTCCTCGTTCACATCTCTCTGCTCGTGTCATATTTGTCTCAACAGCTCTGTTATGTTTGCTATGAATCTCTGTTTTGGGATGATGTGGAGAGGGATGAAAGGACAAAGTGACCATTCAGACTGAGCGTAGGTTTCTATGGTGATGTAGTGTAGGTGAGCAGGAAAAAGCAGCCAGCTGGCGTGAAACAAGAATAATAGAGGATGACAAACACAACACTACACAGATAAATCCAGGGCAACAACTTGGGCAGGTTTTTTTCAAAATTTTCTGCTTTGAAAATAAAACCAACCCATTATTGTGTTTCCTGCAAATTGCTTACAACATTTTTGCTAAATTTTTTCCTCCATCGTAGACCAACCTTGAACCATCCGTTCGCAATCGGCTAAGCACAGCGGGACAGGGAATACTGGATGTTACCAAAACCACCGCTTCGAAATGTTCCTTTAAATCCAGCAGTCAAAAACAATAAAACCCACAAAAGAGACAGTTCAAGGATTGCCTGAACTAATTCAGATGCTTTGTTTTTTAACCAGTGATCAATAGGTACTTTTAGCTAACACATCCAGACAGAATCATGAAGAAATGTTTGATCAAACGCGCATTTACATCTCAGATGAGAGATGTCAACAGATGTACAGTAGCATGTTTAATCTTTGAAATGTCATGATCAAGAATCTCACCCACAATGCTTTCTACCAGAATATTGTGAATTATTGTATACTATAAACAGCTGAAGAACTGAACCGAAAACCTGAAAATATTTTCTTTTCTGAGCTTACTCAGTAGCTAAAATGTACCCAGGTTGCACAATTTATTTGAATGTTCTTTTTTTTTTTTAAACCCCAAATTGCTACATACTGTAGCTCACATTAAAGAAAGCAGACGAAGGCCTGTGAACTAATCTAATCTGGGCATTTATGCAACAGTGATGGATTGACATTTAACAAAATTAAAAGATCAGAGCATATAAATCAAATATCTTTATTCCTACTATAATTCCCCCTTTTCTCTCGTCATCTGCTGAATCCAAGTAAAGTCTGACAGTGATTAAGTGTTGAGCCTCACAGCCCCCAGCCCAGTTGGCAAAACAGCCCACTGCTAATCCAGTAAGAACTCGAACTGAGTCATAACGAGCTGAGAGAGGGGAGGCTCAAAAACAAAGGCAGCTCCAGAGGCTGAAATAACAGGTGGTTTGGATCAGAAAGCCACAGATCAAGATGATCAAGCATTGATTGATCCATCCATCCACCACGGACTGGGACAGGATCCATTATCCAAGCAGTAGAATACGCAGAATTCAACATAAGTACTGCTTACTATGTCACTATAAGCCTGTAACCTACTGAATTATGATTTAATATGATTAATCAATAATGATATATTTACGTAATTGAACGCTGTGATTCAGATGGTGTTTAGGAAAATGAATTTTCTAACATTAACAATAACTGATCTCTGAAAGAACAGTGGGTTGGCTGACTTCCAGAGTCTATGCTGATGTATGTAAAGTGGCAAAAATAGGCTACAGCAGGATGACGACTGGATGCTGACAGAAGTCAATGTTGCCACAGGCAGACAGAGTGATGGAAGAAGACAGACGTGCATGGAGGAACGCCGCGTACAAGGTGTGCTCCAAATCCCTTTGTCACCAGGAGTGTCTCATTAGCATTTCGGGTAAATGTGTGGTTAAAAATAGGCTTCAGAGCTTGCTTTAGACAGGAGGTAGTGTAGCATTTGTTGGCAGGATATCAGTACCTCCCAAGAAATCCCAGAATTTCAAAAAACTAAAAAATTAACAGACCTCACTGGAAAACAAACAAACAAACAAACAAAAAAAAAACCAAACAAACAAAAAAACCACACTGTTCTGGATGCCACATGCTCATACTTTTAAAATATAAAACATCTAAAACGGTTCTCCACGTCCCCAGGTGCTCGTCTGTCTTCTGAGAAGTTTATTTTAGAATAGTGGGTTCTTCATGCTTTGCTGGACACTTACTGTTTTTCAAAGATGGTTTCTTTAAAGCTTGAATCATATATGGTATATTTTCAGCTGTTTTTGTTACCTAGTGAAGTCTTCCTTGCAGACACAAAATTACCTCCTGTGACACCTCCAACATACAGTATGTCCTTTAAAGTAGTCATGAACATTGATCATCCAAAGTCCTGTTTCCAGGTGTCCTTCCTGCTCTCACCATACAGTGGGTCACTGAATCTGCCACCGAATGAGCAGAATGAATGATAGAGCACAGGTCAGGGCTGTGGCCTGGAGAGAACGGCCGATAACAAACCCGGCTGCCTGAAGCTCACTGATCACTGCTAATGAGTGATTTAACGATTTGGCCGGGTTTCTCCTGTCTCATTGGCAGTCTAATGATGTAATTTCCCCTGAGAAATGACGTGATCAATGTTGACAACATTTTTTTCCCCATACATTAACAAATACTGTAAGTGAAGCCTATAACATGACACCTTACTCCCCTCTCCTGTGCTCTCCCCTTCCCATTCTCCTGCCATCTTATCATCCCCCCTCCCGTCAGCAGGCAGACACCCCCATATCAGCCGGGTCCTCAAGATTTGATCCAGTTAAAGGGGAGTTTTCCTTGCCACAATCGCCTGAAGCTTCTTGCTCAGGGGTCAGTGTGGGCTTCTGTTTTAAAAGGATGAAGGCCTCTCCAAATACAAACAGCCCCAGGATCCAAACATTCTAGAGATCAATGAAATATCTCTTAATCTAGAACACCCTTGTAATTGTAAAAATAGCCATAGAGAGCTAATGTCAGAGGTGGACCATGAATGTCATTTCAATGTTATTCTCTGGTTTCAGAATATTATATATATATATATATATATATATATATATATATATATATATATATATATATATATATATATATATATATATATATATATATATATAAAGGAAAAATGTTTGGGGTTTGGCAGAAGCTGTATAATTAGTTTCTACTTCTTTCCACACTCTTTCACTTCTTCACGCCAATTTCACGCCACATCTTCTCTTCCTCTCCATAAGTGATACAGTGCAGATCCGAGTTTCAGTTCAACCATTGCCTGAAGAAAAGTAAGCCTAAGCCTGCTCTTTAGAAAATTTGCATTCTGCAGATCCCCAAACACACAGCATTGTGTATAAAAAAATAAAAAAAATACTGTGTCTTCAAGTTCTTGACAGAACATCAAAATCAGTGGCCTTATAATTATTGGGAAAGATCCAATCAGTTCCAAGACAGCACCCAAAATCCGAATTCATCAGTTATATTCTCCATTGTTGATGTCTCAAAGCTTGAAATTCATTGAAGAAACTTAAATGTATATTTGCTAGCCATATCCCATCAGTTAGAGATCAAACTGAGGGCATGATAAATTATCAATAGTTTAAACTCGAGGTTCCTTAGCTAACAGCAGGAGAGCCAGTAAAGATCAAGAAGTAAATAGTTGGTTTTTACTCAAGGTCTACATGCAGATGCATTACATAATCACTTTCATTTACACGCAGTGTTTTCTGCATTAAATTCTTCCTCCTTTCATTGCCATTAAGAGAGAAACTAGAGAGGTACAGTACAAGATTTGTAGTTGATCATACGCTGTCAGTTACTTATCAAAGAGAAGTTTTTGAGCATTGTGGTTACAAAACACCCTAATCTCACACACCCAAGTACGTCAGTTAGGCCAATAGGTAAAAGTTCATAAAAGAGGGTGAAAAATGGGGCATACGGTAAGCGAATGGCAACACTGCTAACAAGTATTTGTCAAATTCTATCATTTCTGAAATAAAAGGCAAAGTAGGATAACGGCACTCAAAAAGAGGAGCACGTAGGAGCATAATTTTTCAAGAGGAGTTGCTTTTGAAAAAAGCATGCAAAATAAATCAGTTGGTATAAACAGCAAAGCTAAACTTTCCAGCTAAACTGAAAGTGACTCGTTACAAATGACTTAAAAGTCTCTAGGTGCACAGGCAGCCATGGAGGGCTTGAGAAGGAGCCTGTCACGAATGATGCAGCGGTAACAGCAGCTGGAGGAGGAACCTGGGAGGAGCCACTGAGCTCCACAGCCTTTGAACTCACAGGAGGCAGAAGCAGACAGCAGGGCGACGTGACTCTAATGACAACAAATACATAATATCATCCCTCGTTGCTGCAGGTTATGCACATTAATATATCCTAAAGATCCAAAGAACCAACCAAAGGAAACCTGACTTCAGGTAAAAGAAACCGTGGGCAACAAATGAAGGAAAAGACAATTAGCACTACAAGAGGAACGAGGGAACCACCTAAGCACTCCACCTGAGGGTCTTCCAGCATTCTCCATCTAAAGCTTTCGTTTTTTTCTATCTAAGATTCCAACCCTCCTCCCCATTTTTCAAATGTACGCCAGTCATTACCAGCTCACTGGGACACCGCCAAAGTGGAATACTAAAAAATCAAATGGGCAGGGTGGGACTGAATCATTGTGAAGGAGGTGGGGGAGAGGAGGAGGATCAGAACACAGCAAGGAGAGAGATATAGAAAGAAAGAGACAGAAGTAAGACAGCTCTGGCACTGTCTCGCTCCCCTTCTGTAAAACCTTGGTTAAATGTCTCGCTGGCTTGCGCTCTCCCCAGTCCCCTCATTATGTCCATCTGAGAGCTCCTGCCAAGCCAGCGAGACGACAGGAAAAAAGAAAATAAGGCTTATTTGGCCCTTAGACTGGACACCTGCTGCACGCTGACCTTGGACCTGTATGTGTGTGTGTGTGTGTGTGTGTGGAGAAAGAGAGAGAGAGAGAGTGAGAGAAATAGCGAGAGAGAAACTGTCACGTCGAAGCAGCCAGAGCTGCAGATTACTGCAGCCCACTGAACATCCTACTAGCAAATTCTGAGCAACACCTCCGTGATCCCCTCTATTCCACTGTTATTCACTTCCTTCTTCCCAATTATCTACCTCTTATCCTATACCACTTTTATTTCCTTTTGCCAAAAAATAACTGCAAAACTCAACTCAAACTCAAAATTAATTTTATCCATCTCAACAATCGATAGCAGCTCTAATCCCATGCAGCCCAGAGAGGAAGATTGTCAATCTCTAGGTCAAAAAAAAAAAAAAAAAAAGAGCCCATCAAAGGGATGTACATACAGACGGCCCCCAGGGTGCTTATACGCCCAGATAAAAATAGTCAGACTGAGCTAGGAAGGGAGAAATGGTGTGATAATTAACACCAGTGGGTCCGGCCTCACATCTGTGTCAATAATCAGAAGAGCTCAGAAACCACGCTGACTGTCAACCACTGTTATAACCACAGAGTTTGAAGGCAAAATATTTGCTCTCTGCTCCTCTGACATGGCAATGACGTTTAATTAAGATGTTACGTTGAGTCCAGATCTGCTCCAGGGAGGCCTGCATAAAAGCAAAGGGTTGTCAAACACTCAGGGTGAAGACGGAGCACAACTCTGGAATTTGTTTAATTTCTTTGCTCTCAGTGTGTGTGTGTGTGTGTGTTCTTCTACTTGCCCATGAAATGCCCATGAAAGTCCTCACAAAGATAGGAGTGCAAAAGTGCGTGTGTGTTAGCGAGATGCAATAATACAAAATGATTCACATGTTTTACAATAAAAAATAGCTGAAAACATAACACATTTAAGTGGTGTCCCTAAACACCTAAACCCACCTAAACACACTGTGACATGCACAACAGAAAATTCAAATATTTAGATGTATTCCTTCTGCAAACATGGGCTATATTTTTCAAACTATCCATTAGTGAGTTGTCATATCCACATCCATAATTTCCTGCAGTCTTTTTTCTGGGGCTTTATTCTGTTCTAATCAGCGCGGCCCATCTACATAATAATAAAGTATTATATCAGGCTTATCCTTTCCAATAACTCGTCTTGTTTCTGCATCTAATTTGTGCATATATATTTTTAATGTTACAAATACAGCATATCAGCAATCATTATAATTAAATCGCTAAAAGGTCTTAGAATTAATTATCACTCTGCAGTACTTCTTTCTTTAACTTAACTTCAGTCTTTGTGGGTGTGTATGACTGACTGTATGAGACAAAGGTCAGTAGTAGACTCAGCAGCAGCAGATTACACCCACTGAAGTACCTCACCCTATGCAGAGCTGCACCTGCTGTGTGAGGCAAGATTAACAATGGCCACATAGTGCTCAACAACTCCTGAACAAGCGGCGTCATCCCCTGCAGTGTTCACACACATGCATCCACGCAAACACACACACACACACACACACACAGGCTAAGTTAGTGTTAATGTGCTTCATATTTGCGTTTGTGCCAGTGTCGAAAGGTAACACGCAGAAAGATGGTGTTAAATTAAAGCAATGAGTTTATCCCTTCCAAGGACAAGTAAACAATAAGCTACAGAACAGCACATCCTCCAGACTTGAAAAACAAATCGCTTCCCACAAAGCAATTTGGCACCTACAAATAAATACAGATGAGATATCAATGGCTTACAGTGTCCTTTTTGACCTTCAAATCATTCTGATTTGTGTGCAGCGCAAGTGTGCCGTAATTGCATTAGCATCTCTGCAGGTTTACTTAATGTTCCAGGAGAGAGGGAATTGTGATTCAGCAGGCAGATGGGATAACAATCCCTTCTTTTTGTGTACTAAATTGTGCTCTGTGAACTGTGTGAGCATGCCCGTTTAGTCTCACCCACTTATTTTAGATGTGTTAGCTCAGTCACGCGAGCCAAAATGTCTGAAATGCAATTTTGATCAGCAAAGAAAATAGAGCTTATAATTGTTTATGGTACAAATGCTGCAATATCGTTTCATCCATCTACAATGCAGGTTTTTAATACCTCTCCCTGCTCTTTGTGGCTTCCATAACAGAAGAACTTCACCTGCCCTCTCTCTGAATTCTAAACTCCTGCTCCCAGGGCGCGTCCCAGGAGAGAACCACTGCTCCTTCTTTCCTTTTATCTTGAGAGTGAGGCATCTGGAGAACAGGCTCTGTCTCTGCCACTTTCCATCACACTCAATAATTGTGATGTTCATTCAACCCTCCATCCTTTCCACAGCCTCTCTGCCTTCCTTTCTCCCTAGTTTTGCTCAGTCCCACCTGGCTCGCCCTCCATTTGCAAGATGTCACAGCTTTTAAACACACGACTGCTATCGGCCATGCATCTTTCATTCGTGTCTATCTCTTTCCAATTGCGTTCTTCCTCCGCATCTTGCAACCGTTTTAAGCCTTTAATTCAAGTTTCCTGCCCGCCTCAAATGCACTGGGACTACAAAATGTAGGCGGGGATGTTTGAAGTTATTGAAACATTTTCAACAGGATAATTTACTTAACTGTCAGCAATTTCTTTAATTTAAAGTTAGACATTAATGGTATCAAACAAGAGCTCAGTAGGATGCAGTGCAGTGCTGCAACATGTCACACCCTTAGAAGCACTAAAAGCATTGAGCATTACGACGGTCACAGGTCCACACACACCAGTCTTTCCAGTATATTCTGACATTACCACCAGTCACGGAAAGTGAATATTTTTTATATGCAATAAATAAGCAGATGTGAGGGAGGTACCCGAGGGACGATCCAATCTGTGCTGCTCAGTGATCGACCCAGTCACACTAACACAGCCTCTCGGCGTGACACAGAGCAGATCAGCCGGCAGCCCTAAGAACTGCTCCCACACTGCAGCCAATTAAGGCTGCCTCTTTCCAGTTCAACAACTCTGCACTAATGTCTTCAACTGGGTCATCCTGGGGTGAGAAAATTAGCAAGACGAAGTGACAAAATGACACGATAAATCAACAAAAACAAGTATGACTTCTTAACCATATCGGACAAAAATTTCAGTCTCACACGTGCAGAGGAAGAGATGCTGTATCTCTCCGGTGGAAGGATGACCGTCATTCCTTCCTATCATGAGACTTTCTACAAAGCTAAGCGGCCCCATATTACAGACACCCAAAAGTCTGAAAAAATAGGGAAAAAAATATAGGAACTAAGAAATGAAAGTGAGAAATGGTGGATTAATAAAATAAATGTCTACAAACTATTCATGAAGTGACCAGTAACGGGAAGGCTGCTCAGACTGGCCAGGTGAGTACGACTTACACATAAACTCAGAGTGGATTTAAGTCATAAAGGTGAAGGGCTCCGAGGCAAATTAAAAAGTTTCCCGCTTTTAACAATGTCAGAAGCCTCAAAGCAGAAACTTTCTGCTCCCACTATTTTCTGCAACCATTGCCAAAGCGCTTGACCTTCGTTCTCCACCCCAGTATTTGACAGAGCAGTATGGAAATACGAAAGCTTTATCCACCCCTCAGGTGATATAGGGTGAAGGAAAGCAGAGCCAAGACAAGGAGCTTCTATTTATTTAACCCTCATAGACACATACCACAAAACAACCCTCCTAAAACATTAACCTTTAAGAGAACAGAACAATACAATCTGTTCTTTTGGTTAAGTGTATGTCTTTCTGCACTATGATTCAAATAAATATCTTTCCTTTTTTCATCTAGATTTTGTACAGCCATTCCTCAGGCCCTTCACAGATGTTGTCGACTGAGGCCTAAAGTGCTGGTGTTAAAACTAAAGCACACAGATATATCATAATCCCCAATGTACAGGGATTTACGAAGAAAAGCTGCTGGTGTGAACATCGACGTTGTGCCTTTTTGTGACCAGATTTTAATCTGTGATGTAAAATTCTGATGAAATTATTTTTTAAATGCAACACAAGAACCTGCTGCATAAATAAAATAAAGAGGAGAAGATGCAAATTAGGAGAAGATGTAGCAATCCAAGATCTCCAAGAAATACAGCAAGGCATTCAATCCAGCCCGAGAGCAACTGTACAGCCCGTTTGAGTAGTGCAAAAAGCTGGTTCTGTGGAGATCCTCTAGAGAACATCTTTGAAAGAGGCTTTAGTTTTTTTTAGATCAGGTTCTACAGTCCTGCTGGTGCTTATGACAAGATGTAGCGTCACTGACTCTGCCCCACGGAACATGAGTGATGAAATCAATTTTTTAACATTTATCACCGCAGAGTAACATTAACAATAGATTTAATCAGCCCACCAGGAATCCAAAGCAGACAGCTAAGTCATGTTGGGATGTTAGCTTTGTGAGACACTACAATGTAAAAGTGAATCACTGTGCTGTCAGTTTTCTTCTCCTTTTTATCTGCATTGACAGTTGGAAATTCCCAGCTGCACAACAGCACAGGAAGTAAAGGAAGACATTTAAATTTTTCATTCTAACTCATACAGTATTTTTTTCTTTAACATTTTTCTTTAACATCTTTCAACATTTTTCTAGCCTCATAGCTGAATGCAATCAGATGGCATTTGCTAGAACTCTAGAACTGTAAAACATGATGGTATACCCAGAATTTATAGTCTTAGATTAATCCAGAATTTCATAAAGGAAAAAAGCGAACATATAAGAATGTTTTCACTTCTTTGTTATGTCTCCGTTACACCATTTCCCATTACAGGAGGACTCACCACCATCACGATTCGAATTGAAAAATTCCTTCCCGCTAGGTTGAAAAAAACTCCACTAACTGAGAAATGGAACTAAAATACAAATGAGCAGCTGATTATGCACCAGAGCTTCCAGACGTAGAAGCAAAACAAAGTGTAAAACTAAAGAGTGATTACACTGCAAATGGAACTTTAAAAACACCATCTTCCCTAAGTCCCATAGTTTATAAAGAGAACCTTATACACCCAATAAAAATGACTCTTCAATATTAGATGTCACCCTGTCACCCAGTTAAACCATCACTTTTTTTACAGGGTAGATAGATATGATCTCTTACAGTTTTCAGTTTCAATTGAATGCTATATGCTATATAAACCAAAATCTTTGAAAAAGTAAAATAGCTGTGTTTATTTAACAAAGAAACAGACTAAAATATTCAACATCCAAATTGAAAGATTCTTCGGAATAAATTGGTCTTCATGAAGGATTAATTAGAATGCAAAACCGCCAACATTGTCTGTAAAGGAGTGAACATGTATTAGTATGCAACATAGGCTCAGTCAAGAGTGAAGGAGATCCAGAGATCCAGAGGCAGTAGGCTGGCACTTTCCCTCAGACACTGGACAAGACTGTGTGAGATATCGATCGGCAATTGGCTACCCAGTACTGCACCCCAAGCTCCATCACTGTCAGGGCAACATTCTGTCATTGCCTCTTTCTTAGACGTTAATCTATGGTACCACATTGTTATCATCCTGCACTCTGCTGTGACGGCCATCATATTTACAGGAGAACATTTATATCTCCTACAGCGTCAGCTGGACACAGTGGGAATATAACTCAGCCCAAACCAAAAGTAAGACTTTCTCCCATAAATGTCTACACTTTTCCTTGTATCTGTACGAAATATCTTTCTACGATGTTGACCATTCGTCTGTCTCACGCTAATAACAGTCATGTACATATTTATCCTTGATTTAGCCTTCACCCTGGCATTAATGTGCTTTTTTTATCCTATTAATAGAGTGGGAAATTATGAGAAATTCCTAATTAAGAGGCTTTTCAGCTTCAGCAAGAAGCTATTTAACTGTTCTACTCAACCTTATCAGAGGTAATCCAGACGTCCTTGTCAGAAAACCAGGGTTCATTTGACAACAAGGCACCAGAGGACAGTTTTTCGCTGAAACGTATAAGTTCAGTCATTATCCCGAATACAGATGTTTACTGGGGCAATCTGGTTACATGAAATAAATATTCTATTTGCTCACAGACCCATTAATTGGCTCTTCAGCTGTAAAGAGATGCTCTGTCTGGGAAAATATCACACATAGCACGCATTTTCTCAAGGAGGCAAAGGAGCGGAAAGGGCACAAAGGTTATCGACGTCCTATTGTGGAGAAACCCAATAAAATACAAAGGAGCATAAAGCTGCCACATCTTTTTATCTGTCTGGTAGAATTATGTTTCAGGAGGTTATTGGAGGGCTGGAAGTCTGGGCTTTTACATCCGAACACTTGCTAAAATGTCATTTTGAATTCATCTGTGTCTCTCATCTGCAGCATACCCCCTTCTACCTTCTACCCCCCATATTTGAAACACCTTTAATCAAACACATACATTAGATATCAAGGCAGCAGAGAAACTTCTAATAACTCTATCCAGTCACAAATTCTGATTCTAGTTGTCGGAGTCCCACCTAAATTTAACCACCAATTATTGAAACGCGTCTTCCTGTCTTCTTTGAACAACTGTATTCCAGGATGTAAACAGAATCTGCAACATTAATGCAGACTTCCATCCCAAACTGCTCGGAGTAACACATCAGTACTGAACATGAGGAGGTTTCGCATGTGTAGAACACGGAACGACAGGACAATAGCAATCATTTACTCTCATCTTTCTGGGGCATTTTTTTTATATAAACAGTTTCCAAACATCTGTGTTGCCTCTCTTTTTTCACAGCGATTCTGTGTTGCCTTTTTCTTCCAGAATGAGCTGGAAAAAACTGAAATCATGTCTCTGTCGTCTTCTCCTGACTGGATCAATCTGCAGTGTTGTTACTGCTCTTAACGTGTTCGAGGGAGAACAGCAATCACACCCAGTTACAGCTCTGTAACCGTTATACAAACAAGCATGACTGCACAACGGTGTGGTACACCTGTAATGAACAGGAGGAGTAACGTTGCAAAGAGAGAAAATACCTTCTAAGCAGTTCAAAACAGTAGCGGCATCAGGCAAAAGTGAAGACTACAAACGTCTCATCTCCAACCCCAAAGCAAACCCCCTTGTTAACAGGTGGGAACAGTGAAAGTAATCCTGGCTTCTGTCAAGGGAGATGTGAGGATTTATTACTTTAAATCTGACAGATCCAGCAGGAATTCACAGTCTTTACAGAAAAGGGGAAAAAAAGAATCCTGCTTTCAACATTATTCTAGCTCTGGGTTTACAGTAATCATTGGCACTTTTTATGCCAAAATACCAATATTTGGAGTCAGGTTAGTTGAGAATGTTTCTCAATAGGAAACATTGCATGCAAAATTCGGTGTGATTGGCAAAATAAATCCCATTTCTCACCTAATTTGGCACACGGGACCTGATATTATAACAACATATACCCCAGAGAGAAGGTGCCTAATCTGTGAGAGACAACCTTGTTTGGATTTCATTTCCCGGCGGTAATCTCTTCCACTTCCTAAATACGGAATACATTAAATATGATGTCTGCGGGAGGCTGCAGAAAAGTGCTAATGTCTTCATATTAATACAACAGAAGAGTTGTGATTAACTTTTTTTCCTCCGTGGATGAGTGGTGAATCATGACTAACGCTGGGGTATCCTTGTGGAAGTACACAACAGCAGCATATGTACAGCGTACGTGTTTTCACCTGGGAGTCTCAGAGCGGGTGTAATTAACTCTCAAAACTTGAGGTAGCAGGAATAACTTGACAGTTGCTTTGTTTACCTCTGTCGCCTGACTACACATCAGTGTCTCAAGCAGAACAAATGAGTAAGTTTACACAGTGTTAAACAGCATTAACAGAGCATAGAAACTATAGAGGAGAATGATTTAAAAGGCTTTAGAAAGAAATGGCGAAGGAATCAAAAGAAAGTGGATGCAGAATGGAGAACTATGAGGAGGAAACAGACTGGACGGAGCAGATCAGAGTCCAACTTCTGTCATGGACTGACAGAACTAGAGAAAGGGTGCCTGCCCCTGTCATCTGAACGTCCCGATGATGTCGACCCACAGTGAACCACAGGATCTCTGTAAGTGAAGGCTATTACAGGCAGAGTCGGACAAATGAGAGCCTGTACCCACTAAACCCCAACAAGGCCCAGTTCAAACAGTACGAGACGCCGAGGAGAACCGAGATAAAATGTCTGTCAGCGCCATCCTTCCCTACTCGAGCATACATGCGTTAATGTGTCGAAGGAGTTAGCAGCAGCACACGTAGTGGCCCTTCAATGCTGTCACAATACCAAAAGGGGAACTAAAGGACACACATTTGCCCTCTTCCTCCTTTCTGCCAGCACTTTCCAGCTCCTGGCCTTTCAGTTTTGTATGTCTGGGCAGTGATAATGGCGGGCTGTCTGTCACGCAAGGTCTGACCTAGATTCGCTGTGAGGAGGAGGAAGACAGCACGCGGGTTGATCAAGAAATCTCGGCCCCTCACCCAGGGGACCTATCTGAGCGATTCCGAACCGCTGTGTTCAACCCCTCCCATACTGTGTTCAGCAGGAAGGCGTGAGCAAGCTTTCATTTTCTGGCTGTATCAAAGCTGGGAGGCACCACCGAGACACCTTACTGGAGTGTGAGAGCCAGAGAAAGAAATGTATAGATTTCAGAATGCAATAAAATATGTAATTATCAATTTTTGGCTGTACAAGAATCAGACAATTTCAAGGTTGGATGACCGACCACATCTCACTGCACAACTACAGTCACCAGAAGAAGAGTTAAAGCTCGTTCTTCATGGACACAGTCGTTCTGTCTGGTGGTTAGCGCAGTCTCCTCCCAGTCAGAAGGTTCCAGGTTGGATCTCAGGCTTGCGTCTTCTATAGAGTATCTATGAACCATATCTGTATTTGCATATAAACTGAAGCAGAAATCACTTTCGAGTCAAAATAACTGTTCCAAATGGGATGGAATTACTTTTCCAGCTGTTATTTAAACTGAGCAATAACTGCTGATTCTAATGGATGTTAGTTCGCTACTATCATCATTATCTTCATCTTTATCACCGTGCAGAAAGCTCTGTTGTTTCCACCCTTCCGCTCAAATTGAATCCTGAGGTTCAGCCAGCTCTACATGTCCTGTATGTCCTTCATATGTCCTTGTAGGACATCACGACTGCAACGCTTCACTGTCTCTGCGGGAGGTGTCTCAACCGCAGGGGGACTCGTACACGGTTCTCGGTCTATCTGTCGCTTATCTCAGTCATGCACACTCCTGCCTTCCCTCCCACTACCCCCCAAAAGCTGTCAGATGCGGCTCTTTCGTTCAGCTCTGCTATGCGCTTTGTCTGTTTGCAGAAAGGCACACTTCTCAGTCTATTGCATGGATTTTTACAGGTGAATTCAGTCATCGTATCTTGTGGAAATGTGATCCCAAGAGAATCTGCCTTTGTAATTAAGTGGCAGGTAAAAACCTCTCTTTTCTACCATCCCAAATCTTCCTGCTACACTAATGATGACACAAAGAGCCATATTTAAATATTGGTTTTATGACTTATTACTGTACTTTATTAAATTGAGGGGGAAAAAAATGCTTTAAGGCAGCATCCCCCCGCTGATTTGAACATTTGAGTTGGAGGTTGGAGGAGGCCATTTAACCTCCTGGAAAATTCTTGCCTGTGACAGAAAAGGAAAAGGAAAGAACACAATATGCTGCACGTCTCCGCCCTGTTCTTTCTTAAATGATCACCAACAGTCCTTCTTCATAATTCATCTTATGGACATCAAATAAATAGAAAGTGCCAGCGCACAAAAGAAAGAAATATGGACAACACAAGCAGCGCTCAGAGGCGCTGAGAGCAGAAATGGTCTCAGTTTGCTGTGTCAAACGTTCTCTCAGACTCCTCGTGGCATACAAAGTAGGTCTAAATGATTAATGAGAGGAAACAAAGCTTGTTGGTTGTTTATTGTAGATAAGTGCTCCATAAAGTAAAGCCTAACAAACTCGACGGGAACAAAAATCTTCAAAGTCCCACATTTTTCTTACGGGAGCAGTTTAAACCTGGGGGCTGTAAAAACGATCAGTGTTTCTACAACAGAGCTCGAAAAAGCAGTGGGATATTTTCTGCTTACCTCCTGCTGGAGGATCCTCAGAACCCAGCACCCACAGCTGAGCAAACGCCTGGCCGTCTGATAGCAGCACCTGGTAGTCCTCATCAATCATTCTGCCATCCAGAGCTGCCAGAAAACACCCTAAAACTGCACAGCTTCAGTCACATGAGCACCACAACCTCTGCAGCCAATTCAGAGAGGCATCCCAGTGGCGTACTGTACTCTGGACTGGACTGGTGCTGTGCGACACTGCTCTCCACAGCAGCATCATGCCTCAGTGATTATGTTTATAATGCACACTGAAGTTAAGTACAGGAGAGGCTTTGAAAGGGTGGCTGACATAGTTGTAGTGAACACACACAACAGCAGAGCTGCAGTGACTGCACTGCCCACTCTTGTTTTCTTCCCACACTTATTTGCTATCATACCTTCTTTCAACATCTGCACTCTTCATCAGCAGCACTTTTTCACAGCCGAGACTGGAGACAAGCGCTCGGGGCAGCAGAAGCACTCCTCGTGTCCTCTCCTCTGCACTCTCTCTCGATCTTGCTCTTTCCATATTTCTCTCTCCTATTTTTGAAATTTGAATGGTCTCTGTGAATGGCCTGCGATAAAAGGCTGAAATCAATGGGAGTGTGATTGCAGAGATAGCGCTGGCGGCCCAAGGTGCCATCGGAATCGCACGCTCCGCCCTGGGAAGCTGGTTGCCATTGTCTCCAGGTTTTGCATGTGCGACATCAGAGAGATGCTCAGTTTAACAGACTCTGTCTTCCACAGATAATTCAGTAGGTTTACAGATTTTCAGTAAATTAACAAAGTTAAGATACAAGATTGTGATTTATAACATGAGTATCATGTAAATAGCAACAATAAAAACGGTCCTGGTTCTTTTAAATTAAATGCACAAGCACACCTAACAAGGGCAAATTGACATAATTCTAAAACTTGTTTACATTTTCAAGAGGAAATGCAAGGTCTCCGACACACCTGTTCTTTCCCACATCTGCTATCCTACATACATCACAAAATTGCTTCTTTTTCAAACTCAAGTTTAATTAAAGTGATTATGTCAGAGAAGGAAGCATAAGATGATGATTATGATAATAAGGTAAGAAGCAGACGTGACTCCTCGTGAATGAGGAACAGGTGCAAATGCAGATCCAGACAGCTTAAAGCCATTCGCCGTTCTATCTCTAAGGGTAAAAAAAAAAAATAAAAAATCTGTAATACTGCACTAACAGGGTAAATAAAATTTAAATGACATGTAAAGTCTGAATCTAAAACACCTATAAAGACATTGTCTATTGATTGCCAGTTACCTGCTGCACAACCGACAGGCCTCCACGGCCTGTAGGCTCCATTTTTCTGTGCTGATAACGTTGCAATTACCTCCTCTGGTCTAAAGCTGCAAATAATGCATTAGAATGGACATGCTCTTGACTTATCTCAATGCAAGAAACTATACCAACAGCAATTTAAAACTCCATTATTGTGCACCGTTTAATACCCACATTTTCAGGGTGAATGAACACGGGTTTCTGGTGTTGGAAGGAATCAATCACTGAGATATTTTCCTCACAATTTAAAGAGATCTAAGCGAGATTGTCGTCCATCCTGCCGCTCTGATGCAAAGCCTTGCAGGACCTTGGAGCTCCAGACAGCATCACCAACGTACAAGGGTTATCAAGTGGGCGTCATGCACTGACGGGCTGTTTTTTCCTGAGGTACGAATAGACTAGGTGAGGTTGAGGACACAGAAAAGGAACAGTGTGCCTGAACTCCTGCATCAAACACCTACTGACACAGCAGAGAGAAAAGAAATCAATACTGACTCACGCTACATCCAGGCAGCATTGGGTACATTCAACCATGAAGAAGAAAAAAGGGAAGAGATGAGTTACACAGCATGAAGAATGTACGACAGCAATCACACACATGCTGAAGGTCAACACTGATGCCATTGTACAGTTTCCTTACTTCCCTAAATGCACAATGATGTTCTTTCTATGCATGACTGTGACCGTTTTCTGCTGGATCCCACTGCTCATTCCTCAAAAAACAAAACCTTACAGTGTATTTGTAGAAATGACAAACCCATTAAAGCTGGAGCTTCAATTCAGAAAGAATTGAAGTCAATGTGCACGTCAATAAAAAACTAAACTATTGAGTACCTCCTGCATCAGTTGGTATTTTCAATGTATCTCCTGGTGGCCGTGAGCTTTGGGAGCAAGACTCATCCTCGAGGGATGAGTGACATCTGAAATGCACAGCTCAGCTTCTCTGAGGCATTTGCAGCAAGTCTCATTTGTATTCAGTTATGAATCATTCAAACAGAGCCTGCTGTCATTGTCAGCAGGTGAGCAGGACACACACACACACACACACACACACGCACACACACATACACACACACACTAGCTCATAAAAATATGTAGCAAATGTTTAATTTGCTACAGTAAATGTCAAGGAGAGCAGCAGATTATTATATACTGCACAAAAAAACAAAGGAAATGATATATATATATATATATATATATATATATATCATTTCCTTTGTTTTATATATATATATATATATATATATATATATAATTTATGTTATTGAAGACTCATACATTTATGCTCTAACTTAAAAAACTGCAGAAGGTGCACAACTTAAGATTGCTGTCTCGTGTGCATGACTGTTCATGTTTATCATGTCAGAGTTAACTTCAACCATCATTAATTATTGACGTAAAACAGTTCAAGTCCATTTCCTTTTGTTTAGTTGTCCTTGTGCACATACTCACAGGCATGCAAGCAATCTGTCCTTGACATTTATTTATTGTATTTAACATGAATTATCTATAGATTGTGTAGTGACAAACAACAGGACAGACACTTTGGAACATCCATCTGTTTCCTGACCATCACTTATGCACTTATGGATGTTTTGTGTGTGTGTGTGTGTGTGTGTGTGTGTGTGTGTGTGTGGGTGTGGGGCGGGCAGCATCAGTGGGCAAAAGCTAAGAATGCATCTCAATATACCTAAAGGCAATTAATAGTCTGCTAACAGCTGCAGTATGACTGATGAAGTGCTGCTGATGTTGCATTGACACCCATATGCAACGCAGACGTTTGCATAAATGCACAACTTTTACCCCCTGAAACAGTTGTCACGATTGATTTTCTTCTCTACTCAAAATGCAGTTTTTTTTGTTTTTTTTTTTCAAACACCAGAATAACACATGGCACGACACAGGAGATGACATATAAGTCATTGATCAGTTTCCAAGACAACACTGCAAAAGTCAGCTAAAACGATGATAAAGTTCAGAGTTGCTTTAACACCCTTTTTCGTGCCAGTTCCACAGACGATATACAGAACATCATAATAAGCTATATATCGGTGTAGCTTATAGAACATCGTAAAAATGTAAATCATGATGACCCGAGTCATCAGAGCCTTGACATTGTGATTAGCATCAATATTATGGCTGTTATATAGCAACAAAAATGAAAACTGAAGCCTGTGCGATAATCTCTATATATCATGAGGCTACACAAGATCCTCAAAAAAGGGACACAAGGTCAGAAATAAGAGCTTGCTACATCTCCAGGAGCCTCTTTTCTCATTACTGCTTCATACTTCCACCAGGCATTACTTAACCTCAGTGTACTGAATTGAATATATAAATGAACGAATCCCCAAAGACTGGCAGGCCGCATCTCGGCTGATAACAGCTTCTGTGAGGTGGTGCAGGTGAGGTGTTCACAATTCCAAACCCTGCAGCCAGCCCCTGAAGCTCCCCATGGTACTCCACCAGTGCAGCAGTCCTGCTGCCACACAAGGGAGAGCAGATATTTTGCTGTGACGGCCTTTGGCACCGTGGGGTGCCAAGTGGAACCAACCTCGCTCAGTATAAATAGCTACCTCGCACATTCACGAGGAAAAATTCATCTGCTAAATCCGAAGGCTGAAGGAGGCGCGGTGCCACACCCACCTCTGCAGAGAGTAAAATAGCTAAAGGAACAACACCTCAGAAGATCTGCCCACACATAGCCAAAATAAGCAACAGCTAATCTACATTTTAATGCACACAAGCATGTGTTTCCATAGATGCATTAGTAACCTGCAAAATGGCCACGTTTTTAACATTTTGTTAATGCCTTGAACCATCCGGAAAAGGCAAATTATGAATTCAGAATTAAGCTGAGTTAACTGTACCAAATTTCATGAACACGTGAGAAGAGTTTCTTGCCTTTTGCGTGTGGCATTTACACGGTGCCACGCCCCTCATAACCACATTATCCTCCTTGCTGACAGGCTGCATCTTTGCTGCACCTCCACTGCCTCAACAACCAGTTTCTTGTTTCCTAGTAACTGTGGCAAGATTGTAGGGGTGAGCAGAGGGCTTCTTGTGTCTCTCACTCGTGTCTCTCGCTCTCACTCATCGACATCCAAATGGTTGCATGTGTACGGTGTGTGCATATGCACAGTTTTTCATGCACAAAAGTGTGTCAGCATTTTTTATTTACTGAGCCTTCAATTAAGGCCATCTAAATACTGTCATGTTGACTGAAATGTTGCTAACGATGATCCAGTGTAGCCTTTTAGCTGCCTGATGCGACTCCGTTGCATTCTTTCTGAAAATATATCATTATAGTTACTGTTATTGCTGATAAATGCTAAATTGAGAAACATTTGCTGCGCTTCTGTTTCATTAATCCTTTTGCTGCTGGGATTATTACTACCAAATTCACTCATTATAATGAAAAATAACTAGGAAAAGCACAAAAAGCACATCCAGTCCAGTTCATGGTAATTTTCTCCCACCCTCGAATCTTTTTAAACACTTTTTCACTTTTAACACTTTTTCCTGTTAAAATTTAAGGAAAGTATTCCACACTTGCGCATCACTGACACAATTAAGCTGGAGGTCCTGTCCGCACATTAATGCCTCCTGAGAAGATAAATGTCCCCACTTTTATCGATCCAGGGATGCAAAACAAACAGGTTGGTCTCAGGAGAAACAGAAGTGATCTTTTTATTTCCATAGTTTATGGCTCACCCATGACTATTTATGCTAGCGGAAGTGAGGGTTCATGCTCAGCTGCAGTTACACAGATTTAGAGCTGTGTTCCACATCCATGTGCTATTACATGTGCATTAGTGGGCGATAACATGTGGAGCAAATAAGATAAACAGCATCACACACGGTTGCAGTAAAGCACAGACTCACTTACTTCAGCAAACTCAGAGTAAGAAGGAAACTGCCTCAGGCTGTGTTATTAGTGTTTAATAAAGGATTTTCAGTCTGTGTGTTGGGTAGAGAAGGAGAGGAAGACTACTGAGGCTATGACCAGAAAAAGGTGGATATCTGGATCCAGTCAAGAGCAGAAGGAGGCTAATCAATGCCATCCTGCCTGCTTTGCATTCCTGCCAGAGCATCTTGGGAATGAAAATCAAAAGTGATGGGAAGAAAATGTAGGAGAAAACACTCTAAGTGAGAAGTAAGAGTATTAATGCTTCCAATAACACTAGCTAAAGAATTGTAGTATGATGTATCTACATTTCTTTAAACATTCCCCTTCCATTCCAACATTTTTATTTTCTTAATTCCAGCATTCGCGAACAATGATGCTAGGAACGAGTCTGGAACCTGCAGTTATGCAATGAATGCAGAATCAGCTTCTCCTGGTGTGAAATGAGCCCAACAATAGTGACTGATGTCAAATGCTGAAACCTTTTTAACCATTCATGTAGCCTTAAATGATTAATATTGCCACAAAAACCATGTTGCTAAATACAACCGCGTGCAACACGATCTGCTCCTGCTGCCGAGCCGTGAGGGAAAGAAGCAGAAGCGAGCAGATTTGTAAGACCTGTTTTCACTTAATATCAGTAGTTAAACACATATTCAGCTACTTTTGGTGTCAAAACAGCAGGTGAGGCTGAAATTGATGTGCCAAAAAGAACTGCTGCTACTGGGGAATGTATTAAGAGTAATAAAACCCAGTTTAAAGGGGGTGTGGTTGTGGCCTGATTCAAGGCTTCTAGTAGTTTGGTTATCAGGTCATACCAGCAGAGTCGTTTCCAGGAGAAGAAAAAAGAATCAAAATGGGAATTCTATTCTAATTTAAGCTTCGTACTGTGTGAGATGTGTGTGGTGAGTAACAAATAACAATTAAAAACGTGCACTGAATGTATTAAAAATAAGATTTATAAATCACATCATCTTGCAGATGATATTCAGTTATCTGTACTTGGGTTTGGAAATGAAGCTATTATCATAATCGTCCTCATACATCCAGACTCACATTCAGCCTCCAACTTCTATTAAAAGAGACTTTTAAACATCAAAAAATGGGGGAAGAGTGGCCATTACTGCACAGTCTACAAAAACGAAAAAGTTCTGAAGCCAAACAGCTTTCCATTAACAAATCTGAATATTTGGCCATTTGCCTGCTACTTTTTTTAACGTTAAATTGCAGTGTACAAACTGTCACTGAAGGAGAAACCAGACTGCAATTACTGCTAGGGTTCACTCATTAACTGTAAAATACACAACAAAAGGAAAAGTGTTATTATAACGGATCAACTAAAACGTCCTCAGCGCATGCGCCACCTCACGGATGTGGATCTTTTCTTTGTGTCATGGCAGCAGGCAGCAGCTCTGTGCTTTCCGAGCAGGAAGCTGCCTTTGATTTAGGACTTTTAAGGCTTGTAGGAGAACACCTCAATACAGTCAAAGATGCTTATTGCTCACGGGCTGGAGCTTGTAAGAAGAGCATTAAGGCAGAAACCAGCAAGGGTCTGAGGAGCTACTGGGGCAGCTAAAAGGAGAGAACAGATAAGGAATAACGCGGACTGGCCTTTTGTTGCTACGGTGAATTCACGTCAGGACCGTCAAAGTCGACTGCCAACGCTGACTGAACCATTTCAAAATTATTTATGTTACAGAATTGCATATTTTTCTCACATGGCTGCACTGTATTTCTGCACTTTGCCACATTCAGTACTAAGCTCTCTGCTGATCCTGCCCTCGCTCGGCTGTACAGCTGGAGTTTTACATGTTTTGTCAAGGTCAGCTTTAGCTTTACGCTAGCACACAGCCACTGATGCATAATGGCAAGCTTGAATACCACACTTATTCAAACTGGTGTGATTTAAACTATGCACAGAGAAATACAAGTCACCTACAAGAGCAAGTATCCAAATTTCTAGGGTCTTTTCAAACTTTTTATGAAAGTGAGTCATAACACCTCCATGATCTGAGGGTTGACAACTAGAGAGCAGCAAGTACAGGCATCATCTTGCTTTTCCTGCTATAATGTCGTCAATCACACTATAGATTCTGAAATTACAATTTACATGAATGGTCCACATTTCAATGTCCTAAATATCAAAAAGTAACATAGAAAAAAGTCTTTCATAACTGCTGAATCATTAATGATCTCCAGGGTAAGTAGTGTACTTAACACTGCAGAGAGACTCATCCTACTGGCCACAAACCACTGAAACAGTCAGGAACCTGAGGGGACCGCCCCGGCTCGTTTAGATTCTTTAAACACAATCACTGTCTTCGCTTGCTAATTCTGTGACTTTGAAAATGCTGCACATCTAGCTTTACTTTTGCACAGATTTTCCTTTGCGTGGCTGCACGCACACGTGAGCTGGCTTCTGGTGCACATATGAAAAGAACACAGTCTGAGCCAAACCTACATGGCATCCACATTTAACAACTGTGGCACACAATCGTTATCCGTTCTCCCACTTTAATGCATAAAAGGCTCAAGTAGAGAATCATGAAAATCATTTTTCTATTTCTGTAATGTCCTTCCTTTTTTTTTAATCAGTGTAATATTGGTAATGCTGATAATGCTGGCAAATCTGTCTCCCGCATGCGTCTTAAATCATGCTGCTTCTTCTACCATACACCATTGCATCATCATCAGCCAATCACGAGGCAGCAGTCATGGGGCTTTGTGTGGCACAGGCCTGGGGAATAGGCAGGTGAAGGAGAGCAAACAGAGGGATCCACATGTCAACTGTCAATATAATATACAGATGATCCAGGTCTGAATAGGCTTGAACAAAGGCAAGGATATCAGATGAACGGTAGATCGGATTCTGATCTGATGAGGGCATGAGCCAGTACAGCGATCACTGCTGAGGCTAAAATTACAACCAGCTAAACAAACAGAGCAAATATCTTTTTATGCAAATTCGAATGAATTCATATACCCATCTACGCTTATTTTCCCGAAAGGTACCGCACATAGATTATAATACGGTTCATATATGACGTTTTAACGTTACCATTCTGACTGAAATGAGACGTTTGCTCTCCATCCGGAAAACAACACATTTGCAGCAATGTGCCATCACGTTGTCAACAAGCGTGATGATAACACCGAAACACATATTTCAGCTTGAGTTATATAAAAAACAAAACTACAGCAAGGAGAAGACGGCAGATTACCTCCTACTCTGAGTCAAAGCCCAAATGTTACTGCACAGTGTTTGCATCCCATAATCACATCCTGTTAGCACGCAAATGCATTCGATTCACTTTTACAAACTGACACCATCTCAGTGCGTTTTCGTCTCGTGTTTGACAAAGTACGAAATCGCTTCAGTGTGTAGCGATGAAAACGGACTTCTGCCAACTTCAGACACCATTCTGGCTCTGACAGAAAGATACGGAAAAGAAGCTGCGCATGGAGGCCAAAAGCCACCACGCTTTCTGCAGAATGACAGGAAAGTGCTGGCCTAACTGTGGCTGCTGTGAACCTCTTCAGCAACCAGCTCATCACTCGGACTGTAAATCAGCTGTTCTGCTGGTAAAAATAGTACAGTTAAACTTGGTGAATTACTGACTCCCATGTTGGCAGGATTAACCTTACACTGCCTCGCAGAAAAAAATGAAATGACGAATATCCCATGGTCATATCAGCTTTCGCTTCAGCCTGTTAATTAAAAGGGCAGTGATTCTACTCTGAGTAGCCTTGGCTCAGTGCGGCTCGTATCTGTCCACACTGACTCCAGTTCAGCAAACCTGGACCTCTGGCAGCTGTAAAAAAGTCCCATTACACTACAGAATGTGTCCACCTTCACCTGAGCCTCAACCTGATTTTATAGAGCCCGCCAGCACCTGGAGAAATGACCAGTAAAGTGGCAGGACATCCTGCAGATGACGAGAAGTCAAAAACCGGCCAAAACGAGTTGAGCTCATCGATGTTCTTCCAGCACAGCTTTAAAAATGATCACAAAGAATCCCTCGTTTCATTCAGAAAGCCTTAAAAAGTTACTGCGAACTCTAGCGTGACCCCATCCCGACAACTTACCCGTCCCGCTACGCGCTGACCCTTTGCTCGTCTTTTTGTCTTTTTGATCTGTCCGTCCCTTTCATTGCCACCCTCCCGGATCGCTCCTTCTCTCCTCACTATAACTGCCAGAATGTCCTCTGAAAGAGGTGAGAGACAATCCCTGTACCCTCTTCTCCTTTTGTCAGCATCTTGATAATAATCCATCTTTACACTCTTGCCATATTGACAGTCTAATGCTTGAGCTCTCTTGTCCTGAAACACAGATGTCACCTATGACAGATGCAAATATTCTACGATTTACACTGCAAATACACACATCAAGCAGCAAAAATGCCTCTCACCAAGAATCAGAGACAGAAAGCAGAACATGTATGACTATAAACATAGACAAGCCAGAGGTACCAGAGTGCAGCAGCTATGTCCATCCAAACATCATCTAATTTGTCTATTCGCCATCCCATCACTGTTTCCACCCATCCCCCTGGTGTGTATCACTGTCCAGAGGTCAGCCATGTGGCTGAGGCTGGCTTTGCATCCATTCCAACCCACACCCACACACATGCACACCTACACGCCTGCGCACAAACACACACACTCAGAAGCACATCAATACTCGCAACACTCAGTGACAATAATCACCTTAATAAGCCTCCCTCCACTCTGTTACATGCACACGCACGCTCACACCCACCATGACCACCTGCTCCACTGATGCCACTCCTGCTCTACAGCTGCCTCATATTTCTTGTTGCTCCCACAAATGGTGCCTCCACCCGATGTTCCCAGCACCCATCCTCGCATTCACCACTACTTCCAGTTTCTCCCCAGGCACCAGACTCCCAACCTGCTGCCCATTAACGGATGCTACCTCACAGCATCACTCTCCTCCAGCGACGGTGCCCTCAGCCCCCCCGCCTCCCCTCTCCCCCCCAGGTACAAGACACAGATACTATTAAAACGATACTGTCTACACAAGTATGGATAGAGAAAGGGTTGACATGCCTTGTGATGGTGCATTGCCCATGCTGCGACACGGACCGCTGCAGCTGCAAGTGATCGCGTTTCCTGAATCCCCTCCTCTCTTTTCCTTCTTTCCTCCTCCCTCTTCCTGTCCCTCGCCTTCTGTCTTCTTCTCAAAGTGCGAGGGCTCTCTGCTGGTGCCGGTCTCCGTGCGTCGGCTCGCTCCTCTCCCGCTCGCGTCCTCCTTCTCTTTGTCTCTCGCTCTCTCCGGCTTTCTCTACCCTTCGCTGGAACCTCCTTAACGAGATGGCTGTGGTCCAGGCGCTCCTTGACAGCACTGCGCGTGTGTGCCTGCGAGCACGGGTGTGCGCGAGCGTGTGCGTGCGGGGGAGGTTGATGGGGAGAACCTGAGAAAGCGAGAGAGAGAGAGTGAGAGAGAGAGAGAGAGAGAGAAGGTATTCTCTTCAGTTGTTGGAGTTGTGTCAGGAAAAGCCCAACATTGTGCCCATTATACATGCACACTCCCTCAAACTCTCTTCCTCTATGACTTATTTGCCATCACACATGATGTTTTCCTCCCTCTCCTTTAAAGACGCAGGATTACGCTGCATTGCAACATGCCTACGGCACCTCTCATCGTATGGTAATAAAGTGGAGTCCAGGGACAAACTCCTGCGTGGAGCCCAGCAGCTGAGCTAGCAGGGGTGGGTGAAAAAACCCAGCTACTGCTACTGTACCGGAGGATGGGGGAGGGTGGTGCTGGTGATGCATGCGAGTGAGGGAGAAAGGGAGTAGATGGGGGAGATAAGAGTGAACACTTGAACAGTCCCCAGTGAGAAGAGCTAACAACTATGGTGGAGCTGGTTTAGGCCTGAGTCGAGTTTGGTGAAGGTGAGACTGACAAGGACGAGAGGGAGACGTCAGTATCACTCCATCCTGTCCTCAAACGAGAAGTCCCTGCGACTCCATACTGGAACCAGTGGTGTGCAGAGAAAATACAAGTGGGTTGCAGAAGAATGGAATGAAATAAAGAGCCTCGGCGAAGACTATGATAGTGTCAGATGTTGTGGAGGAGAGAGACTGTCAAGACAAGCTTTTGCAGTTAATGGCTGCAGACGAATGAAGGGAGTAAGAGGGGGGGCGAGGAGGTAAAATGTCAGGAGAGAGAGATAAAAGAGGACAGAGGTGCATGATGAGTGATGAATAATGGATGTTTGGGCTGCACGGGAATTACATGCTGTCCAGGAGCTCGGTGAACTGATCCCCCGCCCCCCCCCCCACACACACACACACACACTCACACACACACCTGGACTGCAATCAACCTTAACCAATCAAAATGACACAGAAGAGGGTCATCAAAATGTCCCGGCTGAAACAGGCAGGTGTAGTTTCAGAGACACGCGACAATCTTTAAAGAAAGCAAAATGACAGTATCAGCGCTGATGGCAGCATGTCTGCAGAGGGACGACGAGCTGTCGCAGCTGCGTCGCTGCCTCGTTAAAAATGTGCTGTAACACTCCAGTACAGTCATGCTGCATGTAAACAAACACTGACGTACTGTCACCGGCTCACTTCTTTATCCAGAAGATCAGTTAGAATTATTGATAATCATTCTTCTGTGCACAGAATTGACATCAATGAGCTTGATGATCACAAGCCTTAATACAAAGTAACGCCTCGTTAGGGATTTAGCACATGCCTGCAGTTTACCAACTTAAGGTAAGTTTTTTTTGTTTTGTTTGTTTTTTTTAACGTTTGCTGGTTATTATCAACGGTATTAATGTGGATTTGAATAACGATGGCTGATTATTTGGGCTACTGTGATGCTTCTGCACAGACGTGCAGCTGTACATAAAATCGCTTCAGCAGGTTAATGCATTATCGACTCAAAGACGACGTTAGTGCTGTGTGTGAACCAGATTACAAGGCTACACACTGGTGTCCACACTGGTGTCCACACTGGTGTACCCACTGGTGATCTGAGTGAGGCTTTCATCATTCTTCTGAGCAGAAACTGCTAATGGCAGCGGACCAACTTGCTGAGTAAGTACGGAGCCGTTTTCTGATAAACTGTGCAGGGAATGTAGCGTCCTCGGTCACTCATTTTAAAGCTTTAGTTGTAATTCTGCGAGCTTTAAATTCAGGAAGACAAAATTACACCGCTGCTTCCCACTGCAGAGTTAAAAGAACCCATTTTGTGGCCTGGATGTCCTTCTCCATCTTCCTCTCCCTCGTGTAAGTTCATTGACCCAGAAAACCTTCAACACATTCTATGGCAATAGATCTGCGCTCGCTCCAGTGAAAACTGGCCATCTGAGGTTATTAGAGCTGGGGAGGCTGAGAGGAATGTCAATGACAGTGGGACTTAGACACCAGCAGACAAACCAACCTGGACAGGCAGGAGGCGGAGGTGTTCCTCCCGCCAGAGCAGAGGTTGCTGTCGTAACACATCAATCTACATCCCAGATTTTCTCCACACCTAGCAGAAGCTCCACGTGCGCACGCATGCACACGTATGCTCAGTGTGCTGTTTGCGAGCTCCACCGCGTGAGCCTCTGAGGACAGAAGGGACAGCGCAAGGTCAGGCGAAGGCCCGAATGTCCGCCCTGATGGATGTCACTCATAACCCAGATGCTCTCCCAGCATTTGTCACCTAAATATGAACAATAAAGAAAAGGTCAATCACAGATAAATGACAGTGATGATGCAGAGGAAGTTTCCATGTCTGGCCTCCCTCTACTCGCCAAACGTGGCGTCAACGCTAATAAGCCCTTTTAACAATATGGGAAAATGCCAGTTTGCAAAACACGATATTGGGAAATAACACAGACCTTTGGCAGGTTTTGGGTGGCCATCGGTGTGCACGCAGCCTTCTGAGGACATAAACATGGACAGGAAACAAGAGATTAAAGTCAGTAAAGGGCAGCAACCACAGGATGGAGCCGTGTGGAAGGCAAACAGCATGTTTACGTCCCCAAAGCCCACACACGAGTTTCCTCAGGGGAGGAAAGCCAGCCATACAAATCCTGCAATAAAAATACGGCTCTGACTCACATACCATTACAGGATAATTACTCTACTTGTAGTTTTATAGTTCTCGTATTTCCAGTTAAAAATGTGAAAATCTAGAGATATAAATAGTTTCGAAAAGCCATTAATAAATCATAGTTGTATGAAATTAGCCCCACTGGCAACATTTTCTAAAGCAAAGTAAATGAATACACAGAGATTATTTTCATACATGTTTGGATTTTTCGTAATATATTCCACTAATATACCTTATGAAATCTAAATTAAATCAAAGTTCTGGGCTTAAACATCAATTCAAACGCTGCCAATCAATTTGACATCTCCCACGTTTCCATGGCAATGTGAAAGGACAGAGATTACTTGTCTTTATGCAGCAGCACTGCTCAAATGTTCCCGGTGCCGTGTGTGTGTGTGTGTGTGTGTGTGTGTGTGTGTGTGTGTGTGTGTGTGTGTGTGGGTGGAGGATGTAAAATACGAGCCTGGTCACCGGCACACTGCTGGGCACCTTCTGTGTCTTCTGCACACTAAACCACGCAAGTGACCACTTACACACGGATGCTGTATGTATAGAAATGTACACATACACAGCTTGGTTTGTCTGCATTGCATCAATACTATACAACAGTTGCTGTACATTAATATTTTAAACTGAGATTCATGATAATCACTTGAGTGCAGTCGCAGACAAAAAGGATCATTGACATAAAAACAGGACCTGATCATTCATTTATGACTATGAGACTGATGAGGATGAGATCCTTTAACGTACAAAATATACATTATACAGGTGCCTGCGATTACAGCACGAGTCTTGTTGCTCCCCATCTCCATGTCGACCCGCTGTCTCTTTATAAATACATGAGGTGCTGTTTCCAAGGTAACAACTCCTTAGAGAATTGGCCACCTGAAATCTGGATGGAGTGGGAAGGAGAACGTGCAGAGGTCTGCCGGCTATTAGGGGGGCAGGAAACATAAACATTGATCTTGCCTGCATCTCTTGTCTGCTCCAGACTTCACCCACAAGTCAGGCGGTCTAAAATAATGAAAAACAATTTTAGAAACTTCCAAGATAAACACAGCTGTTTAGATGATGTGAAGGAAAATCTGTTTTATCAAACTTCAATTTTTACCGTACTTGCGCGCGTTAGTTTAGTACAAGGGAATCGTGTTTAATAGTATAGGCCCAATACTGTCATTTCAATCATGTGCATTCACTGCCATCTAGTGGAGAGCGGGTGTCATAGTAAATGTGTAATTTAAAACGTATACATTAACGTTATCGTTATCAGCGTTTTGTTTTTTGGGGGGGCTTATAATCAACAGATTGGTTAGGTAATCACTGATGTATCAAATAAAACAAACCCATTAATCCATAATCCCCGACAGTACTAGTCAGATAGCTACTAGTCAATCTCTTTTCAGAGTAAATTAATTTGCCAAATTATTGTTATAAATATTGCTTGTCCCGATTTCTCTGGATTTTAGATAACACTTTGTTTTAAAACACTCAGTTCTAATGTTACTAGTCATAAAAAAATCAGAGGAATCAATATTTATATATAGATATGGAGCTGCATTGACTCAGTATTGATGAACTGTATTTGGGTGGATTTTCTCCAGTGGAAACACTGGTTTTCTAGATCATTTAGAACACAGTCATTTCCTTTATCATTATCTGTCGGTTACACTCTCTACTGATCTTTGACTACATTTAAGAAATTTATTTTCCACTTGGGCGAAATACTGGTGTGACAGATGACGCGCACGGTCACAGGCAGGTTTTTCTGGATTTTCAGGATTGACACAGCCAGTGACTGTTTGGGACTCATATGTGTGAACCTACAGACACCATCTGCTGTTTTATGGAGGTAAAAAAAAAAAAAAAAAAAAAAAAAAAAATATAGGTAAATTACAAAATGAAAACAAGCTGAAGTGAGGTATAAAAAAAAGTTTTAAAAAGCCTGTTCAAGCATAATACAATAGAGATCTCTTTATTATAGTGCATTTATCAGATGTTACACAGAGTCCAAAAAAAAAAGCATAATTAAGAAAAGCATATACACATACCTTGTTTGTACAGAAACAATCATGAAAATTAAAGCTTCGCATGTGAAAAAAAAAAAAGAAACTATGTAAGTGGATGATGTCATTCAAAGAATATAATTTATCTGTGTACAGTCAAGACTGTACCGCTGATTCTTCTGCCTATTTAAGGAAAATGTTCTAAGAAGGAAAATACCGTAACATATGAAAGAAATTCCAAAAGATAACCTCAAACCATCACTAAGGCTACAGAAAATCGACACATCGCGTTGGAGAAACACAAAGGTTGGGAAATTATTGTCCTTGAGGTTAATTTGACACTGATCACAGAGTATTCATCGGGAAAGGATGGGCTAAGGTCATGATTGGTTCAGGAGCCACCCGAAAACACATATGTTTAAACTAGTCTGTTACTGGATCAAATTTGGTTTATCAGAGGGGCGAGCTTGTCTGTATAGGTTCGCTGCTCGGGCCGATAGATGAACCACGGTCTTTACACACGTCTGTGATGTACCAGAATTGAGCAAATAAAGGTGGATGTGATGTCACCGTATCCAGGCTAAATGCAGAGAATTGCTGATTTCTACAGTAGACAAGAACAATTCCAATTCAACTGTACTGTCCATCAGAGCACTGACAATTTGTTCAAGTGTGTCCCTGTGAAACCACAGGAGAAGCCTCAGACCAGTGAGCATCCACAACTGAGGAGAAACAATCAGCCCTTTCTCCTCCCAGTCAGTCAGTCCACAGAGAGTATTTACTCTCAGGGTGCACAACTGGCACGCTGATTCTGTTAGGTAAACCAGGTCACGCACGCTTTCATTGTAACAAAAACCAGACCTGAAGAACCACGTTTAAGACATTAGACAGGAAATGAAAGGCCGGAGTGGGAGCAAAGGCGACGCGGTTCCAGAGGAGACACATCCAATTACACAGCTGCCACTCTGCGCACCTTCATAATGTAAACATGAAACATTTATTGCCGTTTCCAGACTCAGTCATGAGGGATGGTTGCGTAAATCACTGCTCTCTGACAATGCAAAAAGCTCAAAACTAAAAAGACACTTTAAAGGAACTTTAATAGGAACAGATCTCGGATAAAATAATCCGTCCATTAACGTGATTCAAACTAAATTAATTAGTAGAGGATCAGTAAGTTTGTTCACCAAAGGAGTTAAAATTTAAAGCTTCCAAACTCAGTTTTCAGAACGTTTACTGGAATGTAAGATACCAAAAATCACTGTGAAATGTGACGTTACGCTGCAGTATTCTCTGCTGTCATTGTCAATATTTGCTCATTACAAATGTCTTAAAGTCACAGATTTAAAAGACAGGTTCTTGTTACTTATTCTTCTGACAGGAATGTTGGAGACTAAAGCCTCTGGATGTGCTGACACTGGCGAGATGAAGTATTTGGGAGTTAACTGTGTTCAAGGCACAGCAAGACTACTCCCACTCAACGCAGACACTCATTTACACGTCCCAAAATACTCACAGCCATACAGTACAAAGATTCTCAAGGGAGGGGTCGCTGACCAGAGGTCCACGCTTCAGATGAAAGAGAAGAAAGACGGTGTGACAGTCAGACCAGTGCAGTCTCCATCACGCCACAGACCGAGAACGCAGGCGTGATCATTTCACATTCTTCAGTTGGTTTGAAAGCCAATCGAGACCCTCGTAGAGACCATCTCCGCTCGTGGCGCATGTGGCCTGGATGTACCAGTTACGTTGTCGCAGGTTGTGCAGGCCTAGCTTGTCTGTGATCTCAGCAGCATTCATGGCATTAGGCAGGTCCTGAAGGCCAATAAACACAACCAATTAACAACAAAAACCCTGACATTACCTGCTCCAACGTGCACAGACCTTCCACAGGTTGACTGCTAAATTCAACTCAACCACATACCACCGGCAACACGGATATCACAAACACACTTTCTTAACCACTATTCCATAGGTGCCTTATTTGTTTTAGTAGCAAACACAAACAGAAGACATGAGTCTCGTGAGGATAAACGCTTCACGCTAGTGCTGAGAAACATTAGCGGAGGCTCACCTGTTTGTTGGCAAACACGAGCAGCACGGCTTCCTTCAGCTCATCCTCAGACAACATTCGCATCAACTCTTCCTTCGCCTCACCAATTCTCTCACGGTCGTTGCTGTCCACGACGAAAATAAGGCCTGAAGGTGCACACGGTGAGGGTAACGGAAGGAAGGTGGATAACTGCCTAGGTATGCACCGAGGCTCATTCCTCCCATCTACAGATCACCCTAAATATATTTGTCCTATGATGGATTCACATCTTTTGTCACTCCTGCAGCATATTATACCTGTAAATAAGCAACTGACTGTACTTTTCGCACCAAAATTATGCAAGCAAACTAAAAATCGGTATAAAACACCCTGCCCTTACCAAGCACGGTTTCAACAAAGAGAAAGATTCGATTTTAATAACAAGTCAATACTACTATGCGAGCAATTTGATGTGTAATCTTTCAAAATATTTCTGCAACAAGCATAAAGAGATCTACTACCTTGAGAAAAACTTACCTTGCGTGTTTTGGAAGTAATGCCTCCACAGTGGCCTGATCTTGTCCTGACCGCCAACATCCCACACTGTAAAACTGATGTTCTTGTATTCTACTGTCTCGACATTGAAACCTAACACGGAAGAAAATGACTCGAGTTGCAGTAATGCAAGGGATTCTGACCAATGCATTTCTTTCTTAGGATATTTTGACATCATACTGTAAAGTTTTGTAAAGCTGGAAGGCAGAACTTACCAATGGTGGGGATTGTGGTAACAATTTCTCCAAGTTTGAGCTTGTACAGGATGGTTGTCTTTCCAGCAGCATCAAGTCCAACCATCAGGATCCTCATTTCTTTCTTGCCAAACAAGCCTTTAAGCAAGGAACTAATATTCCCCATATTGTCTCACCTGTAGGAACACAAGCATGTATATTTTTAAAGTACTTCCAACATTACTTGCATGTATCGTCACTGAAGCACTTCTGATACATGATTTCTAGTAAGAGCATGTTTCCATTGGGTTGGAGGTTGACGTGGGTGTTGACAGTGAGTCTGTCTTTTGGTATGTTAAGAATTACAAAAAGAATGAGTAAAGCCTTGTTATAATCGACTTTGAAGAGCATTGACAGACCTGGTCGTAAGAAAAGCAACTAGTAATTATGGTAGCTATTTTTTCATAAATTGTTATTATACAATTATAAGGTAAACTATAGGATGAAATAAACACCATGTTGCTACTTTCTCTCTGACATTCAATGTTTTATTTTCGATTAAAATGTAATAAATGGTAGTGTGACTTGACTTGGCATTAACACGTGCCAATAATTTAAAGATTACTTTTAAGGTATTTTAACTTATTACCTCCAGCAAGTTAACTTAATAATATTACTACCGGTAACTACTCAATGTGCACGATTACCGTTAACCGGAATGGAAGCTTGGCGCTATGGCTAACGTTATACCCTGTAAAATCTAGACAACACGACGAAAGAAGTCAATATTACCAGAACAACCTCAGCCAATTAGCGAAATGTTGATTATTTCATAATTTTATGTTTACAGATAAGTAATTTTAAAACTTACTTAGCAAAAACCCGCTCAAGTTTAACAGCTTAAGAGACCGCTGACGAACTGTCACAAGTATTCTGTACACGTTTAAACAAAAAACGATCTGTAACTTTGTATGATTTTTAACACGTCCGTTGTCTTTATCTGTATGCCTTTAAAGTCACATAATGTCACACGAATGAAAAATATCTTAAAACATGACATGTACCTTTCGTTCCTCCCGTCACTGTTCCACTGGATAACAAAATGGCGTCTTCCGGCGGAGGCCTTGTCGTTTTCTACGTCATCACATCCTCCCTATTCTTCTTCGTGTATGACCACGCACTGCATAAATCAATAGCGCCACACTGTGGAACGGAGTGCTCGCATTATGACCATGCCCCATGAAATATGGCTAGGGTTTTACATTAGGGTATAAGTCGAAATATTTAAGATAAAATTCATAGTATAAATAAACTGCACAACAAACAGCAGACGTTGCTTAAGGTAAAATATTCTGTGGTACACTCTGCGCTACTTTTTTTTTCTAAAACCAGGTTTACTTTAAGCCTGTCTGGTTTATCAAATGTCAGAAATTATAAAATAACGGTGAAGATGTTACATGTGGGCAGTGACTACAAGCTAAAGTGATAAAGATAAAAAATACAGTATAGACAATCCAATTTCTGTCTAAATTTAAGATATATATCGCGACTCCAGTAGATGGGGCTCCATCCACAACTGGACTTTCTCTTGAGGCGCAATGAAGTTGTGCTGTTTATTGATGACAAAAGATATTTGCCCTGATTAGTCTCTTTTAAATTCATACTATATATGATTTTTTTTATCTCTTTCTCCCAGTCAGATACCCAACTTGTTGAGAGTGAATATATTCCCTATATCATATGGTTCAGGAGCTTCTCTCAATGCAACAACACATTATACACAAGTGCAATTTTAGTGAAATAAATTGGAAAACTTTTGAGATTTATTTTCCTCACTGACTTTGGTGTCCAGGTGAGCTTTATCAAATACCAGATAGACATGAAGCTCTGACCAACCAGGAAAATATCCTCCAGGAACAATATTAACGGGATCTGTCGAGGGCGCAGTCGTCCAACTGTACCTCCACCCTTCTAGCGAAGAACACAGCCACCAGACCAAGTCCGGCGCACTGGATTGAAACTGTGTGCGCATGTGCCCCCTCCCTCCCCTGTGGTGGTGTGCCGACCAGACGGCACAGACTTTCTCCATTGAAGAATCAGCGAGATGAAGAGCAGAGACAACCCGGCACCATGCGCTCCAGGCTCCCACGGACCGCCTGTCTATTGCGACTCATTGCGCTCTGCATCCTTCTTGCGCACTCAGCTGCTTATTTTGGGTCAGGTTATTATTATTATTATTATTATTATTATTATTATTATTATTATTATTATTATTATTATCCTTTTTTGTTTTTTGTTGGATCAACTCCATTTTGTTGGATCAACTCCATGAGATAATTAATTGTTATTATTACTTTATTATTATTACTATTTTTAAATAGCAACAAAGTGTGAGAAAAACTGGGCATAAACAATTGCTTTTCATCGAGTTTTTAAAAAATCTCCACATTTTTATAACTTTTGTAACTTTTTGTAAACAACCATCATTTGTGATAACTGATAATGTAGCTGATAATGTATTTCAGCTAGATTAATTTTAGTTATCTCATTTTACACATTTCACTCTAGTGCTGGAAGGAGAAAACACATTTTATCACTGACATGGATTTTCATCTAGCGAAGAAATTGTGCCAAAAAGTCTGCTAATCAGCTAATGGTTAAAGTACATAAAAATGGAAAAAAAAAAAAAAGCTCTGACTTTTATTTGTTCTCATTCCTTCCACACTCTCAGGCTGACAGGTCGAGAACCCTTGGTGTTACTGCCAGGTCCATTTTCCAATGAACCACCGACGGGGAAGGCGCACTTAAAGCAATGCGAGCAGATGAGCCTGACCCGGCGCCAGAAGAGACTCTGTCGCAGAGAGCCCGGCTTGGCCGAGACGCTGCGGGAGTCGGTGCGCCTCAGCCTTCTGGAGTGTCGGTATCAGTTCAGGAACGAACGCTGGAACTGCAGTTTGGATGGCCGAGGAAGTCTTCTGAAACGCGGTCAGTTAATGTCCCGAACTCGGTTTTATTAAGCGTGCAGGTGCATGGCTGCCCGCTGTTGTTTCTGCCTTTCTCACTTACACATTCAGAAAGAAAATGTAGTCCTATTAAACTGACTGATCAAAACTCCAAGATGGAATCTGCGCGCTTATGCGCGTTTATCACAAAACCTGAAAACGTGTGGAAAAAGTAGAAGGACATCATTTTGCTCTTGATGAGCAATTAGGATCAACATCAGATCAAAGACAAATTGCATCATTGAAAAGGATTTAGGTAGATTATTGCTATTTTCAACACAAACTCCAAATGTAAAACCCATAAATTAACACAGAAATCTGATCTCAGTAGCCTTAAAGAGTAAATGTCAGCGGGCTTAAAGTACAGGAATGTTTTTAAAAAAAAGTTTTCGGATAAAACTTTCAAAGATAGTTTTGTATTGTTGGTGAACTCCGTGATCACTAATTTAAGAGACCTGCATTTATGGAGAATTTCCTTCCTGCGTCACTGATTATACAACACAGAAATTAGCCTCAACTCCAACTAGTATTTATCCATGCAGCAACTGGAAAAATTCCAGTGAGTCGCAACTCTGTTCCTGCAACTACAAACTATAAGAGACACTTCTATGAATCATTTATTCTGTGTTATTGTCAACTGTATATTCTTTTAATGCATGTCAAAAAACACACACACACATAAACACACACGCACACACACACACACACACACACACACACACACACACACACACATACATACATAATGTATATAATATGTAAACTTAAACATTCTGGGCAGGATACACTTTATTTTCACCATATTGTATATACTGTAGCTCAAGTGCTCAGGTGTGCTTTATGCATATGGATATCAGTGTGTTTGGAGACATGAACGGGTCAGCAAGGAGGTAATGAGGGAGTAGAAAACCAAGAAATGTGGTGAGGTTGAGCGCGCTAAAGCCCTGTGGTTATTTTTATCTCGGGAAAGCGCCCATTCCCAGAGGAAAAGGGTGGCACGATTACCCACTTTCATCTGGGAAAATCCTTCCTAGTCAAAATAATAATTAATTGGATCAAAATACTCGAGTGATGTCTCTGGCTGAAGCAAATAACAGTGCGGGACCAGAAGAAAAGGTCAAAGGAAGAAGTATGACACAAGAAAGCTTTCAGAATGATGGCGAGGTTTAAACCATGACAACACACCCTGTAAACATTCTAGCTTAAAGAGTTAGTGAGTGGCAGCAAAAGCATTTTCGCAGTGGTTAATTTCCATTAATCACTTCAGTGGTATGCTCAGTATTATCTTTAAATCGTATTTCTTTGGTTTGCCATATAAACAACAACTGAATTCCAGGTTTAAACTTTTTTACAATTCTGTGCATTTTGTCCCTTCATGGTAGCATTCAAGGAGACGGCGTTTCTGCTGGCAGTGTCTTCTGCTGCACTGACTCATGCACTTGCCAAAGCGTGTAGCTCAGGCAGAATGGAGAGGTGCACATGTGACGAATCCCCCGGCATCCAACATCGGGAAGCGTGGCAGTGGGGGGTCTGCGGCGACAATCTGAAATACAGCACCAAGTTTCTCAAAAAGTTTCTCGGCCAGAAGAAGGTCAGCAAGGACCTGAGGGCTCAGGTTGATGCCCAAAACATCAACGTTGGAATTCGGGTGAGTGCGAAGACCGGAATACATATGAAAGCAGTTTGTTCAGAACTGCTTTTATGGTGAAATGTCCTCCTTATTTAAACTGTAAATCACTGCAATCTTCTGCAGCATCGACAGATGCAGGTTTGTAATCCACACATGCAGCCAGACAAAGGCCCTTTATTTGCTGCTGTCACCAGCCTCGTTGGAACGAGGCAGAGGGTGAGGCTGTGTAACAAGCAGACGGGATGGCTGTAGGATCGGTGGAGCCAGGTGTTCCCAGGCATGATAAAGCTTGCTGTGCGGGCCCGACAGAAAATTAAAGGTCTCACGTCACAGAGAAAGATTATAACCGTGGCCTCTTTTTTAATACATGAGCATGCAATTTTTTCCCCACTCACTGGATCATTGTGCGCTTCATAAATTCACCAAATGTTAATAACTGTCACTGTGGAGGTCTAAAGTGGCAGGCCCCGAGGTCCGACCTTCGTATCTCACACCTAGACAGAGCCAGAGATGGCAGAGACAGACAAAAAACACACAACAGGAAGGACTGCCTTATCTTTGCTGAGTGAAATGTTTTCCTCACTTTACACTGATGTGACCAAAAAACAGTCCCAGAGACACTTGAACAAAAAGCTGAAGTGTTTGGCCCCCGTCATGGCGCTGTAATGGTCCTTTGAAGTCCCCCCGAGGGGTTCATACCTGCAGAGGGAGGAACTGAGCAGAACTTTTTACCTGGCAGGTAGCCTCTGGCTCTGCCTGTTGACCTGCCACTGGCCTCTGCCGAGACAGCAGCCCATCAGGCTGAGTGATTGCACGTCTCATCACTGACCATCAAGCTCAGTGAACTATTAACCTAAATCACACAGCGCCATAATATGTATTTTGGCACTTGTTGCACAGAGAAATTCTTATCACTGTTTTCCATGAGCAGGCATGTGCAAAGAACAGGGTGGAGAGATTCCAGCGTCTGCACTGATTGTCACCTGTGCCTCAGGCTTTAGGAAAGATAGATGGGAGATGAGCAGACTGAACCAGTTTTAACATGGGGGGGTGGGGGGGGGGTGATCGCAAGAGCTGTCCAAGTGAGAAATGTGAAGTCAAAGAAATATGACTTGCCAACACCCCCCTCAATTTATTATGTCAAACGTTTTTGACTGGTGGACTGAAGGCACACAGACCACCTAACCCCCTTCCCGGCCTTCAGGAAACTAGCTCACATAGTCCACATAGATCTTCCAGATAAGCCGAGTAATGAATCAAACCGAAGCAACTGACATTTCTTCTTCTCCCCCCTTCAATTTCAGGCAGTGAAGAGCGGCCTGAAAACAACCTGCAAGTGTCACGGCGTCTCTGGCTCCTGCGCTGTACGGACTTGTTGGAAGCAACTGGCTCCCTTCCACGACACCGGGCGTCTGCTGAAGTATCGCTACGACAACGCTGTGCGAGTGCTGAGCGTCACCAACGCGGCCACCGGAGAGACAGAGCTGGCGGGTCCCCGTCGCCACAGCCAGAACCTCCGCACCACTGACCTGGTTTACCTGGAAGAGTCCCCCAGCTTCTGCAGGGCCTCGCGCTACTCCCCAGGTACGGGCGGCCGCTCTTGTGCCAAAGACACCAGCTGCCAGAGCCTGTGCTGCGGACGGGGTTACAACACCGCCATGCACCTCACCAGCCTGTCCTGCCACTGCCAGGTGCGCTGGTGCTGCCATGTGGAGTGTCAGACATGTGTGAGAGAGGAGGAGGTGTATACCTGCAAGAGCCCATGACAAATGATGTGATGTGACAGAGAAATGTAGGCAAAACAAAAGAAAAGACAGACTCGCTCGAACTCTAACAGAGGTTTCAGCGCAGGACCTCACAGCCTGAGCGAGCCTCTGCAGAACTCCACGCATGTTTTTGGTGAGGAATATGCATACGTGATATTATATTATGGTTGTTTATCTGCCATCGCCAAGTTGATCTGGAACAGCTTAAAACTATTTTGCCTTTCTCCCCTCAAATGCACTGAAATACCACTTTTCTGGGACAAAAGGAAACAAGCTTCTGTAACAGGTACTGGACTGGACTGGAATGGATCCCAGCAGCAGTACAAACTCAAACTCCTTATCTGCAGGGGAGCTCTGATACCGACATTGGTGTATTATAATTGTTTTGAGTCTTTCCATTTGACTATTTATAGTTTGTATTTGTAAATGAGTGTTGCCACTGAGGCTAAAACAGCCTCATAAAGGAACCAGGCTGTCTGTCTGTCTTTTCTGTCTGCTGTTATTGTTCCTTTCTGATTAAAAAGCACTTAAGTTGCTCTTGCTACATGTGATATAAGTGTGTAAATAATCTTAAAAGTGAAAGAAACTGTTCTGAATATATATTTAAACAGAATCACTGGAAGATTTTGGGGGTGGTTGAGCCCACTGACATCTATTAACAGGGTTACTGTGTGAAGAAACGAGCTGGGTTTCAGTTGCTCTTATGGAAATGTCTATGGAAATCTCTACATGCATCCTAATGCACGCTCAGCAGAACAAAGGAAAATAGCCGGGTAATACTAAGGGAAACACTGTCGGAAAAACAAAGAATGAAAAATGATTTAGGACACACCAGCCCTCCTTTGTTTCCCCTCAATTACACATTACACCATACTTTCATGTTTAAAATAGCCTGACCGAATCATTAGGTTAGGTCTAATTCAGCCACGTTTTTGTTGTAAATGCCTTTGAAGAGGTCTAATTGTGCTCTTTTCCCCTTTAAAATTGCTAATCAAAGAAAATCACTATGTTTACTTTCTTATCCTTACATCCAAGACAACTCTCCAGCATCCATGTGTGTGGGTCAAAAGTGCACCTTGGATCTGAAAACTTTTTTTTTTTGTCCATTTTGTGTTTTTGTGTTTTGTTGATGTATAAAAACTCAGATCACGGGGCTGTGGGCATATGAATATATAAAATGTTCTACCTCATCTCATCTATTGGCAAATATCTTTAAGATTTGGATCCAAATAACTACACCGCAGTTTGAGAATATATATATATATATATATATATATATATATATATATATATATATATATATAAAACACTTTTTAAATTTTTTTTTATCTTGTTGCATTTTATTCTTATTTATAAGAAGGTTAATAAACAGACATTTGTAACATGCATGTGTTTTGTCTTTCTATTTGCCCTCCACCTCACACTCACTCATAGCCACACAAACACAAGCAGAAGCAGCGAGAGTGAAATACACCTGCCTGATATTCCATTCCCTACGGCAGAAACCACTTCTTCTTGATATGACACCACCCTCTTTTGCACCAATTGAGGACTGGGTCCAGGCTGTCCAATAAAAAGGCGTGGCGTTGACGTGAGGCGGACATATTAATCTCCAGGTGGTACACCGACCAGGACAAAACAGTCAAAATGATGTTGACGCTGATGAGGACTCACCATAAGGCTCTCATTTGACCCAGTCCGGCGTTAAGAAAGTTACATTTGACTGCCCCGGAATGATGAGGAGATGTTGTAATGTGCTATTATCTGCGAATCCCCGAGTGTTCCCTGGTTTTCAGGACCTTCCCCACACAGAGGGCTTTTGTGAAGCTATTTACATCGTGTGCGTTGGTGCTTTTGATGTTGCTCTCTAATTACTATGATTGCTGATTATTATTCCTTATTAAATCTCCAACCAAAGAGCCCTAATTACTGCATCAGCTTGTAACAATATTACAAAAATTGCAGCGTTTTTATTAGCTATAATGTTCCTAGAACTGATTTAGAGTAGAGGCCCTTGCATTATTTGGGAGGATTTTGTAAAGTGGTGAGACTATGAGACAGCCAAAAATGTCATTGTGACAATGGTCATTAGGCGGAAAACGGAAGAATATGGATAACATTAAAATATTACCTTTAATAGCCATAAAATGTGGTCATTATAACTAAATACTGTCCTTAGATTTGCAGTGTTTTCATTTTCAGATAAACAAAAGGACCACGTCTTACATTTTGTTGTTATTAACTCTTTTCTAATTTCTCAATAAAACTACTGAGGTGGTTATAAATATAAATCACCATCCTGATTGGATATTCCAAGTTTGTTTTTTTTGTTTTTTTTTTGCTGTGTAATAAATGTAAATTTGTCGGCTGTCTTTCTTATCCCCAAGGTCAGACAAGTTCAGTTGTGTCTAGTCTCTCTCCATTGACTTACTACATGAACGGATATTATAATATCATGGATCAATATTTAAGTTCATTTAACTTGGATGCTGTATTTTTTTTTGTATGTCTTGGTCTGTTCTGGGATGAGAAGGATGACCGTGACAGCGCGAGTATGCAGGACTGGGCTTGAGAATACTGAAGGAGTTACAGTATTAAGGGACATGAAGAAAAGAAAAAGTTGAAGATGGAAGGATGGGAAGGCAAAGCTTGTAGCCCCAGGAGGCCTATCCCCTGCTGCTGCTGTTGTTGTTTTATAATGAACTCCTAAAGCCTTCATTTCCCTCACTACCCTGAGCAGAGGGGGTGCGGCGATGGGGGCTACCGAGTCTAGAGCCGGATTCGCACGCACAAGCCCCGAGGGTGGCTGCTTTGAGCAGGGTGGGGGATTGGACGGAGCAGGGATGCAGTGTGCAGGCTCCCGTGTGTGTGTGTGTGTGTGTGTGGTTAAAACAGTCCTGACAGCAGACAGGTGAGGGCAGAACGTTTTTTGCATATTCGTGCACACTTGTGCATGTGTGCACCTGTGGTCACTGCCAGTGATGTGTGAGTGTGTGTTTGGAGTCGGGTTCTTGTGCGGGTGTGGGCTGCAATCTACAGCCTGCTGTATGTCAGAGCTGCTGGAGCTGCTTTCTGTCACCCTGAGACACTTAATGTCATGGATAATGTAGGGTGAAGCTGGTGGTAACACAATCTCTTGTGTCTAAATGGGCTTGGTTCAGGTAAAGGTTACTACGCTGCGGTCTTCTGAGAGATGAGGATGAATTGGCACCTTCTCGCGGTGGCATTTTCTGAGATATGTATCATATTTGTGTTGCTTAGCAAAAAGATATTTTCCAAAGTGACGTTCATAGCTTTCAGGTTTATACATCACTTATTTTTGTAAGAACAGTAGCTGTTAACTGAAGCGTGGAAGGCTTGGTAGATACTTTGCTCAAGGACATAAAGCACAATCCTGTCCTGTAATCGGACCCTCGAGCCCCAGGTCAAACATTTAAACCCTACAAGATTTCCGCCTCTGAAGAGATAGCATCAGTGTTGGGCCTAATCCCCACACCTTGACATGGCACTGAAAGAAAATTAAATGATGAAGAGGATGAGGAGAGCAATGGACAGGCTGAAAAAGACGAGGGAGAAAGAGAGTCTTGAATACAGCACAGGGTTGGAATTCGGAATGTGAAATGACTAATGCAATTGCTCAACCCACAACAAGAACATGCAGTGCCTGGAGCTACAACAAGGCTGAGTGCATACCTCTATGGGGGGGCTGGCTCTGAGGCTGGGAGGACTGGGATGTTGGTAAAGTTCCTCACAATGGGTGACGGGACACATGGCTGTCGAAACAGCGCGTACATACGTGATGGTCAAGCAAGCCGAGTTGAAATCAGTGACAAAATGTCTTTCCTTCTTTTTAATTTAAGCAGACAATGGTTTACGATGAGCCGCCCCTCTTCCAGTTAGTCAACAAACAGCAAATTCATCAACAATTTGGAGTCTTTTGATCAATGTTTTAAAAAAAACGCTACATTTCCAAAACCCTTTGCTCAGTGTTTAATAAGAACAACTCTGTTTTCTAGTGTTAACGTCTTCATAAGCAAAGTATAAGCATCTTTGTGTGTTCCTGTGAGCGTGTGTTATGAGTGTTTATTTTAGCCTTCGTTGTTGTTTTACCGGCGAAAGTCCCCATCGACCTTAGATGCGACTTTTTATGGTTATCCGATGGTTGTGTTCAATTCAGCATACTCATTAGATGCTTTAAATAATATCCAGCATAAGCTTACATGAGAAAACACAACTCTGCAAGTGTTTGTGACTTTATTTTAGACAACAGGATGCCCTTCAAATGTCTTCTGGTACTCCCCTTGTTTGCTTGCTGCCTGTGAACCTCCTCATCGGGAAATTACAGAGGAGACTTTTCCCATGCTGCGCGGCAGAAACACCTGCAGGGCTAACTACACAGTTTACATCCACGACGATAGGACATGATAAGGCTCCTCGTGCATCTTCATGTACGACTCCCTATCCCCAGTATTGCAATATACAGTACTCCTGTGCCTTTATCTCAGCTGCACACACAGATACACACACAATGACCTCCCTTACTACCAAAGCAAAACTTTCCCAGATCAAAATGTCCAACAGAGGAAAACACTGATAAACAGCAGAGCTGTGTGCACTCCCAGACAACAACATCTCCAAGTCAGGAATTTATTAGAATACCTATTGTCAAAACCTTAGTGTGTCTTCTTTGTAAATTATTCAGATAAGACATAATGCACAATTGACCCCATTCTGCCACACACACAAGTGAACAGCTGGGGTTAGAAAGCTGTCAGGGAGGGGAAGCCCAGCTTGATGCTCCATGCCATATTGACATTTGATGTTCCGCTCCCAACTTGGATGAGCCATCATCCAAACACAGGGGTGGACAGCATCTCTCATCCTGAGAGGTGTGCATGTCACAGGTGGTATGGCTGCAGGGCTGTGTGGCTGAGTGGCTGACAGCTGTATGATCACTCGCTGCTCTTTAAGGTCAGACAAAATAAAGCAGAGAAGAAAAACAAGACGGGAGGAATGGTGAGGCTGATCATCATCAGGCAGTGGGAAAGGCAGCCAGCGAGAAGGAGCAAATAAGGCAAAAAAAAACAAAAAAAAAAAAACTCAGGGGAGAGTTTAAGCTCTCGGTGTCGTTAATTATGAAGCGTCGTTTAAAAATTCACATGGTGATGTACCACTCCACTACATTGGGAATCAGCAGACGAGAAAAAAAAAAATCTGACACTTGCAATAGTGGGCGGCATTATTCAAATTCTTTGTGCCGTTTCATGCGTTTTGGATCTCTTTGTGAAAGTGTTCCGCCTTTGTTGCTGCTAGTGGACACGAAGGCTCGTCACAGATGCGAATGACTGCCCATCACTGTCCCTGCTGCTGTTGAGGGTTGGGGTGACAGGACGCTCACCCTTGACCTTTTAAATCAGAATGTACCGAGCTGCTGGGAGCTTATGAGTTTCTCCTGTCATGTCTGACAGGCCCTCATTTGCTTTCATTCAGCATCTCATCACAGCTTCAAAGACAAGTGGATCATCCACCCCAGGGGTAGTAAGAAGATCAGCGTACCTCCAGAAAAATGACTGGTATCCAAAAACTGCTGACCTGAGGCGAATTACTTCTCATAATTGGCTTCTTTATTGTGTCTCTCTTGGGCAATCATTGCCAAATATATGATACATCACATTGCACGGAAAACATAATTAAGTATGTTTTATAGAAAATATTCAGTAACATGTAATTTTCTTTTGATGAACAAAACACTGTCTGTTGTGTATGCGTGTGTGTTGTTTCACTTGGCACAAACCGAGTACCAAATTACTCATTCTACTAGCAAAGTGAGGACATTTTTGAGAAGTGAGGACTAGTCCTCACAACGTCAAAGGACTGTTACGACTTGATTTTAAGGTTGAGGTTAGAATTGGGTTTAGGTTAGGGTTGAGATAAGGGTTAGGGTCAGGTGGTTAGTTGGGATGGTTAGGGTTAGGGTAAGAGAGTGGGTAATACACTATGCCTGTAAAGTATAAGGATGTGCGCGCATGTGCGTGCATGTATCTGTGCGTATGTGTGTGTGTTTGTGAGGAGTGCGTCATTCCTCTGGCAAACAATAATTCTGCTGGTGTTTTGTAAAGGGAGAGATTGATCCTATGCTATATTTTCTTTGGTTTCAGCCCCAAAGCCAGGAACCAGGAAATAACATTCTTTGAAGATATGCTCAGGCAACGTGCACCCGCGCAGACATGTACGCACAGACGCACACACATGCATTAAAAAGTTATATTATGTACAATAAGTAGAATCCATGTCAACAAAAAAAACCTCATCATTCCACTTCACTTCCTTTGTGTTGATTGCAAGCAGATTTTAGCATGTTTGAATCTTCCTGGAGTCCAATAATCCATTAAAATCTGATGAGAAAAATGAATATCAGTTGTTTATCTGGAGATCAATGTGGAACCCATCCAAGACCCATCACAGGTTACATTTTTATTTATTTTTCAGGCCAAAACTATAGAAGAAGATGGCCATAAAATGTATTCAGTTGTAGCTGATATTAATGTGAAGCCGTTCAAGCTTTCTGCTCCTTCTAAATGAGTTAAGCATAACATTCAAATCGTGTATTTTATTTATTTTTTTTTTAAATAAAGCCGACAGGTTTAGCATAGGCAAATGAGCATTTTTACTTAACATCGTGTTTAAATGTAGATGGTAAACTGATAACATGCATACACAAATGGTCCTGGCCCTCCACAGATAGAACCCAAACGTTCCACCATAGATGTGTGCACCTCAACCTCTGTGCATTGTGATCATACTATGACCATGGGAACTAAAATCTACTTTTCATCCAACTGTCCATGGTGCTCATCTCATCCTTTCCTCGGGGTGAGAGACAGAAAGAAGATGGACAGAAAGAAAGAACTCCATGACCCTGAGAGAGAGAGAAAGAGAGAGAAATCTGTCTCACATAGTTTTTAGAAATGGTTGAGGGAGGCCTTATTTTTCTGCTTTTCTACTTCTTTTCTCTTCCGAGCAACAAGTTTAAGCTGTGCAAGTCCGACCACTGCCCTAGGGATGTGTTATGACAACTGAAAATGGTGAGCAGCGAGAGCAAGAAGTGGCATGAACAGATCTCAAGGCGTCTGACACACAGAGGTGGGTGAAAGGGACTTCTGTTGAGAATCGTGTAGCCTGAAGATACAGCCATCATCTGAACTTCCAGCAGGAATCCATGAAGAACTGTCTGTGGTGATTCCAACTGATGTGCTGAATAAAGTAAACAAGCAGCTATGACTAGCAAACGGGATGGTGTAAAAGCTCACTAATTAGGTCAAAGAAGGCTTGAATTGATTACCCTCCTCCTGGTTTAGTGTGCTGCAGGGGAACAGAAATTTCAAACAAGGCTTTGCTAATGTGCCTGGCAGCTGCTGGGATGATTTTTTTAAACATTAAATTACAAAAGAATTACTGTTAAATGTTCACAGATTTTCCTGCTTACTCACACAATGTTGTTTTTATTGCATAACGCTATAAAGTACATCTGTAAAAACACTGTTTGTTTTTTTTTTTTTTTTGTTTGTTTTTTTTTAACAGTGATAGGTAGGAAGACTAATATGTCCTTGCAGCAGCTTGTCTCAGGCTGCATCCTGAGTTCTTGCTCCTGAACAGTGAGCCGGGCAATGCCCATTCTCAGGATGCACTTTTGCATTACATTCTTTATCTTTGTGTCGTAAATGAATTTACCAAGAATTTAATAAAAATACATTTCAGATAAAGTGATCAAAACATGAGTATAAAATTATGCTTATTATTATATTTCATACTATGCATTGGTATGAGAAATAATCTTAACGTATCATTGTAACAGAATAAAAAGAATCGCTTTTCATTACAGCGATGGAAAAATACCACGTGATCGCTTTTTTTCTTTCAGGCGACGCTATTGAACTTCCGCTTTCATACTTCCGTACACAAATACCCCGCTGATGACGTGTACCCTCCACTATCGTTAGCTGGCTAGCTAACTTAGCCACCTGTTAAACTTTAAGTGTCGCTAATAGTCATCTTACATCGGAAAAGGAATCAACGAATTTTTAGCAAAGCACAGAAGATGGAGACGCTATACCACCAGACAAACAAGTGAGAGTCCGTGTTCCTGAATTGAACCACCTCGGCTAATTACCAGCATCAGCTTTTTTGTCATTGAAATGCGTCCGTAGTTGTTTGTTGCTTTGTTATAGTCACTTAAATTTGCTGGAGTATTTTGTTCCTGTTGATTTTAATCTGATGTGTGTTTGGTCTGCATTAGGCAAATCCAGGAGGTGCAGTCTCTCATGGGTAATTTAGAGAAGACGGACCGTCAGTCAGTACATTGTGAGTACTTACCTGCACTAACATGTATTTCTGCTGCTGTCCCCATGTATTAATGACAGTAACACTGTGTTTGTTGCTCTGAATAGTTCCTATTTTCTTGAGAAAAGCCTTTTTGTTATGGCTGTGCTGATATAATGACAGCAGGGAGAGGGTGACTCCCTGGTTGGTGCTTGTTAAATCAGCTGAGAGCCAGGCTGGTGCCAGGACAGGAAGAAGCAGGGTGGGTTCCCTGACAGAAGCTTAGAGAGCTCCAATGAGATAATGTGGGAGCCAGGCAGCAGACAACCCCTCCCCTCTCAACTTTCATTATTATTATTATTATTATTATTATTATTATTATTATTATTATTATTATTAGGTGGTAATTATTATTACCCCTCTCAAATTATGACACCCTTTACATTTACGGAGGGTAATCAGAATTACAGACAAAATGTCAGTCAAATCTAGAATCAAATTTTACATTTTATTTTTTTTGCTGAAGAAATTATTCTAAATCATGTTTTATTGGATTATTTAAAACGATTTCACGAGGAAACTATTATGTTGTGTTTTCCTTTCTAAAATTATATGTAAGTAAAAATGTTTTTCAACTGATATTTACATTTTTTTTGTTTTTTTAAATCAAAGTGTTGGAGAATGAGCTGCAGGCTAGAACCGACCAGATCTTCAATCACTTAGAACGCCTCGAGATCCTGGCCAGCAAGGAACCACCAAACCGCCGTCAGAATGCCAAATTGTGAGTCTGGCTACAGCAACGTTAGGGTGACCTAGGAGGAACAGAGAGGGTGTAGAAGGAGAGACATGTGGCCCTCTTCTGCCCTGTGGCAACATGGCTCCATGAAAACATTTCCTCGGAAGCCCCATCATCACCTGCATTCCTGCTGCATTGGGCAAAGATTAATTTCTGAGCTGGGTAAACAGGCCTTAGGGGACACAGCACACCCCATCCCACACTTCTCTGATCTTATTGAAGTCAATGAAGGAAAGAAACTTGGTTCATTCCAATCAATTTAGATTTTATGCAAAAGAAATAGAAGAAAATGTGAATAATTAAACCTGTTTCAAAATAAAGTACATTAATGGATGTGTTTCCAGTAAAGTAAGAGCATTAGTATAATTTACAGTCAGTATCTTTGCAGTGCAGACATAATGTTTTTATTGTCCATCAGGCGTGTAGACCAGTTAAAGTATGATGTCCAACACCTTCGGACTGCCTTGCAAAATTTCCAGCATCGACGTTACATGAAAGAAGCCCAGGAGAGAGAGAGGGAGGAACTAATGAGTCGTACATTCACAACTAACGTAAGTTCAATGTACTGCCACCGAGCAAATGGTTTTTGTGTAGTTAAACATTCCAATGTTTTAGATAATGTAGAAGTAACGAGCTGTAATTATTTATAGGATGCAGATACCTCCATCCCCATAGATGAGACTCTACAGTTGAACTCCAACCTGCACAATGCACACAGAGGCATGGACGACCTCTTGGGCAGCGGCAGTAGTATACTCAATGGTCTACGGGATCAACGGTCTACACTTAAGGTTTGCACACAGTGTAATTACTGCAAAAGTCATTAACCGCAGGAGAGACAAAGCTATCTAAAGGACATGAGCACTACACAGTGCCAGCTTTCTACTGTTCACAATACTGTTATTGTTAGTGCACACACTTGCTCAGAGGGTGAGTCTGTGTTCTTTAAGGAGATGGTCTTCCTGGCTTTGCTTCAGGCCTCCTCTTATCAGGGTGTGTCTGTTGATTGGCACCCACATCCCGATTGTCTGCCCATGAAACACATCTGACAGACTGGTGCGTCAACAAGGGTGTTGTCAGACTCACAAAGTCAGATAATTTGGTGTGAATAAGTGTTGTTTAATGCTGTCTGAAAATTTCCCATGTGTGGAAGTTACATCCATATCATTGTTTATAGTTTGCTTTTATTTTGGCTCTATGCAGGGGACACACAAGAAGATGCTGGATGTAGCCAACATGCTAGGGCTCTCCAACACGGTGATGAGACTCATAGAAAGACGAGCCACTCAGGATAAGTTCATCATGATCGGAGGCATGCTGCTCACCTGTGTCTTCATTTTCCTGGTAATCAGATATCTGGGCTGACCCGCTGCACATCCACTGGTGGTCTTTGTTTCTGATCAGCTGTGGACATCCCGCAGTGCATCATCTGAGAACTGAATTCCTACTTTAATATTTAAATTAATACCATGTCATTGGTTTTCCAGCCGTGTAATTATTTTGCTGATCTGTGAAGTGACATGGATGGAAAAAAACAGTATTTTGTTACCCTTCAATGTAGCCTTGAACATTTGATAAAAGGTCTGTTCTTTAATTACTGCCACGTAGCTGAATTGAAACCACTTTGCACCCGTAATATGCTCTTATAAAAGTGTATCCAGATGACTCAATGTGCAAACTGTAATGTTAAACTTCACTGCTTTTGCGAAGATGGATCATATATACCAGTGTAGACATATCAGTTGTTACACTTATCATCAGAAGGTGTACCTAATGTCAAATACAGAGAAACAGTGTTTAGAAGTTTAATGGAAGCAATAGTTTAATTGTGATAAACCTGGATGTTTGGGTCTAATCTCACTATGTGAGCCAACTGTTGTAATAAAAACGTCATCTCATTGATATTTACACTATTTCTCTGTTAACAGCTGAAACCAAGTTAAATGAACCTGATTTTTTTTCTGCATGAAATGGCAAGGAAAAGTATTATAAAGTCAACTGATTCAGCAAAGCAACTAGGGCGCCATCTAGTGATTCCTTTGGTATGATACAACATGAATTGAGGGACTGCCAATGTTAAACATCTTCATATGAATTTTCTTTAACCCATTTACTCTGGACAGACACATGAACTCAAACGTTTTATTGTTTTTAAAAATACAGAGTTGCTACTGTATGATCATTTATTATTACTTTGCCATTCCAGCCCATCCTCGTAGGGGTAAATAAGACAGTTATGATAAAATTATCTACTACCTTCAACCATACGTCCTTTTTTCCCCCAATTTCGTTCTTAGACTTTTAGAATGTTAATAGGCTAAATCTACAGCAGTTATTTACAAAAATTACTCCAAAGCAAAACACAGCCCTTCTTTGGAAGAGCATTTTAGAAAATAAATTAAACAAAAATATTGCAGTATACTACAGTCTTGTTACATGATGCAATCACACCATTAATATACAAGTTTCAGTGCAATTAGTTCCAACATACCCTCAGCACAGAGAAAAGGAGTCAAAGCATCAGGGACATAAATCCCACACAGCATGGCTGCCCTCACGTAGAGCGAGGATTCTTGTGTGCCATTTTGCACACCACAGCTGTAACTTTACATGGTCAACATTGGTGGGATTCTTCACATTACACAATGATACATATGTACAAGTAATTTGCATTACAAAGGAAAAGCATCAGTCCAATCCAACACCATAAACTCAAGAGTATCAGAATTTATGAAATACTTTGTTTCTGAACATTACATTACAAAATGGAAACTGCTCATCAGGACAATTCTTCTAAATGCAATTCTACTTGTAGTTCCTGCCTTTGCAACTTTTTTGGCTGCCAGAATTACCCATTAGCCAGGTAGACAAGAATATTGATATTTAAAAAACTTGTGGTTTCACTGAATCATCTAAAAACAAATGGATCAAGGTAAGGGGGAATATAAACCCCTTGGGAAACTCCAAACAAAGATTATAAGACTGATTAATGGTAGTGTCAGTCCTGAACATAATCCAGCCACTTTGTGCTGAACACTGGCAGCACTGTCTGAACTGTAAAATGGTTAATCCCTTTTTCACACATGCACTGTAATCCTAACAAAATACTATTCAGAAGAGCTGCAGCACTATTTTCGATGTGGATTTTATTATTCTGGCTCCCTGGTCTTAACTGTGGGTGTCTGAATCCAGCCGGAGAACCTCTGCACAGCATGTTAGTGACTGGTACATGGATGACAAAGATGAACTGGACAGACAGAAATTTTAGCCAAATCCAGGAGAAAAGGGCATTAGCTGTGCGTGACGACTTACACGTAGAACGATACATTTACCTCTAGTGTAGCTTCACAGGCTGTAAATGTGCTTAAAGTGCAGACTCTCCTGATAAGTGCTGCACGTGTGAAATTCTTGATCTGCTTTTCAGAGATCTTCTGAGTGCATATGTGAAAGGTGCTGTGTGGTGACATGACGACTCTGTCCAAAAACCCCAAGACAATTTGATTACTAATTAAAATCTTTTTCCAGTGAACGGATGCCGAGTAAACTTACTTTTATCAATACTCAAGAGCCATGGTTAGGTGGGTGCTGGAGGTCCTGCCCTGAGAAGATTGGGTGTAGAAGTGGATGAAGCTGCAGAGCTGCTGCTGCAGCCGCCTGTGAAGGCCGGGGCGTTAACAGTGTAGGGTAGAGGGCTGTGTGGGGTACATGGTGGAGAGCTAAGGGAGTGTGGTGAAGTGCAGAGGCTGGGATAATATGTATAGGCTGACCAGAGAGGAAGGCTGTTGGGTGAGCTGGAATCAGCCCAGCATGTCCTAGAGTGTGTCCCAGAGAGTGTCCAAGAGAGTGCCCGAGTGGAGACAGGGAAATGGGGGTAAGGTGATGCTGAGGAATATGGTGTACCTGGGCCAGCTGAGCATGTGCAGGGTGTGGGTGGTGGGGGTGTGCTGGGTGGATACCCATTGCTGCAGCAGTAGCTGCATGGTGCTGCAAAATGGCATGCTGCACTGTAGTGATTGATGTACCGGAGGCAACAGATACAGTTGGCTGTTGTATGTGGATCTGCTGCAGGGCAGGGGGAGGGGGAGCTGGAGCCAAATTAGCAGCCGCGGCTGCTGCAGCGGCAGCGGCTGCTGCCGCAGCAGAAGGGAATGTCTTAACCTGCTTGGCCAAAAGCTGCTGCTGAATGTGCTGTTGTGCAGCTTGTTGCAGTTTGCTGTATTTCTCCATCTCCTCTGGTGTGAACGTAATGGGCTGACTCTCCAAAGGAGCTAACCCATCTTCTGCTTCCAGGCCATCTTCCTCCAAGTTTGGAGGTGGGTAAGCAGGGTAAGCATGCATTGGAGCCGGCTGCTGCTGCATGTCTGGCACGAAGGACTCCATTATGGTGTTTTGAGAAAGATCCTGTCCTACTTCTCCTTGATACTGGGGCATCAACATGGAAGCCTCTTGTTCAAATGAGGGTTGGGATTCCTGAGGCTCCTGGACTTCTGCAACAGTGTGTAATGTCTCCTCTTGAACAACTGTGTTCGGAGAAGCCTCTTCTATCTTCTGGACTGGTGGAGCTGGTGGTGGTGGTGGAGGGGGGAACTCCCTTATAGGCTCTACTAAAATGACCTCTGCTTCAGATTCAGACCCCTTCCCTGCTCCTGATTTGTCACTTTCACTAGTTCTTGTGAGGGGAATCACTGGTTTCTTTCCCACCTGTAGCTTACCAAAAAGTGGCAGCATGGCTTTGCTTCCAAGGGTTGGAGGTAGTTTGGGACCAAAATAACCCTGTGGTGGGTCTTTAATCTTAATCCCAGATTTTGTTCCTGTGGCAGATTCATCCGAGGATTTTTTAGACTGAACCTTCTCCAACAACTGACGTGCTGTAAGGGTGGTTTTGTGTTCAGGATCCCGCGAACCCCCGGGCCTCAGGGACTGCGAGCTGGATGAGTGGGTGTTACGGTTAAGGCCTCGTGATGAAGATGAGCGGGGAGACTGGGAGCGGTAGATGCGAGAACGGTTGAAGTCCCTGCGGTTTGTCTCACTATCTCCCCGGCTCCTCTGGCCTCGTCTGCGAGGAGAGTCTTTGGTGGAGCTGGATGACTGACTGGCAGAGCTGTGGCTGCGGCTGTAGCTGCGCCTCCACGATCTTGCGCTGGTGCTGCGGCTCCAGCTGCTAGAACTTCTTGAACTGCTTCTATGATGCCGCCGGTGTCTCTTCCTTCGGCTGTAGCTACGGGAACGTGAGCGAGAGTCCTCTGAGGAGGAAGAAGAGTACTGATGTCTCCTGGATCTTCTGTGTCCTCTGCTCTCCCTACGTTCATATTCGGAATCTGATGAATGTTTGGAGCGCCTGCGCCTTCGTCCCTCTGTGCTGTAACCACTGTAACTGTCTGAGTAGCTGCGACTACGATAGCTGTAGGGACTGCTTCCTGCAGACGAGCGCTCTGAGCTGCTCGAGTATGAATGACTACGGGAGGTTTGACCGCGATGATGTCGACGACTGCTGCCCCGTCGTTCCCCTCTCCTTGAAGAATGACTGTGGGACCTCCCTGATTCCTCACTGTGGTTGCGACGTTGTTCCCGAGGACTTGATCTATGGTGGCGTGACTTTTGTGGTTTAGAACCTCCTTCTTCTTCACTCTCACTACTGGGAGGTCGACCAGGACCAGGACTCCTTTGGGCTGAGGTGGAACAGGAGGCACTCTGAGGTATACTGGAATCAGTTTTCTGTCTCTTGGTGCCAGTGTGCTCCTCATTTGACCTGGCCCTGTCATTGCCTTTGCTGGTTTCTCCATCAGCTCCAGATTTAGAAGGCACTTCCTTTGTTCCTCGCTTCCTTTTCCCAAGTTCTACCCCTGAAGTCCCTCCTCCTGCAGGTGCCACTGGCTGAGGGGCAGGAATACTTTTATCTTCTAATTTTTGTTTTGCCTTCTCATCACTTATCTCATTTTTATCAGGAACTTTGTTTTTATTCTTCTTCCTTTTATGTTTCTTTTTCTTTTTAGGCTTCTCCTGAGTTAATTCAGTTCTTCCCTCCACATCCTCTTTTGCCCCCTTTTCCTTTCCTTTACGTTTTGAATGCTTTGCAGACTTCTTGTGCTTTTTCTTTTTCTTCTTTTTCTTGGCACTATTGCCAGTTGGAAGCTTTTCTTCATCGTTCTCCGATTGACCAGGCTCCCCCTGTAACGTCTCCTTTTCCTTGACAGAGCTGGCCCCTGGCATGGTAGATAGGTCTACTTCAGTTTTAGAAGTTGTGGCTTCCTGTCCCTTGTCATCAGACTCTTCACAAGCCTTAGGGGACTTTGATAAGTTCCCTCCACGTACACCTTTATTGCGCGACAGCTTGAAGTCAAAATATAGGGGATTACAACTATATGATAATGAGGGTTGAGCCTTAGTAAACTCAAGGAGCTCTGAAGGCCACTGCAGGGTGGTGCTGTCATCTTTGCTCAGAACTGGAAAAAAGGGACCTGTGGCAATCTTCGGACCCAAGCTGCAATCCTCAGCCTCCTGTGTGCGTTCCACTTTTTCAGGAAAGGCGGTTATCACACCAGTTGTGTCTGTTTCTTGACAGGAAGAGGTTTCCTCTGTTTCTACTTTAAGTGTTGATTCTGGCTCAAGGGCAGAAGTGACATTCTCCAGCTCTTTTTCAGTCTCTCTCTCTGTAATGTCAGTCTCTATCTGCTCAGAACTATCTTCAACCTTTTTGTCATCCAGCCCCTCTTCCTCATCCTCCTCGTCTTTGCCCTGACACTGATCTGTGGCCTTCATAAATAACAAAAACTGAAAATGGGGTTTTACCCGACAATGAGCTGGAGGAACATAATGATAGTATTGAGGCTCCTGGCCAACACATCCTTCATCTTTTTTCATCATCATCTTTAGTTTGTTTAGGGTAGAGGCTAGAGAGCCTCCATCATCAGCCTGTTGTGTTTCTTCTGTTGCTGCCACATGTACAGCCTCAACTACTTCCCCTCCCCTGGGGCTTTCTGTGTTACAAGTGTTACAAGTGGGTATCTCCTCTTGCCCTCCAGTCTTTTCTCCCTCCTGGCCATCTTCTTCCTCCATAGCCTCCTCTCCATGATCAGCAAACACTGCTGCCGCTGTCTCAAGTTTAACTGGGGCTTTCTTGGCAAAAGAGAAGGACACACTGACTTTAGATGCACCACTTTGGGCTGGAGGGGGGGAGGTAGAGGTGTTTTTCCCAAAAGAAAAGCTGATGGCTTGACTTGGCTTTGGAGAGCCTTGCCCAATTTTATCTGCCACCGAGACTTCTACAGAAACATCTGTCAAAGCAGCATTTTCAGAGACCATGTTGTCATTGTCTTCCATCTTCTCTCCATCTACAGCCACTGTAGTAGTCTTGAACATGGGGCCACTTCCTGGAGTGCTGACATAGTAACAACAAAACACAAATTTTTATGAAAAAATATTTTATATTTGTAAAAGAGCTGTTAATTTTAAGGAGTTTAACTTAAAACGAATTTACACAATCAACTTTCTGAAACACCTCATGTGTTCTACATGTACTACCAGATGCATTAGAGTTCAACCAGAAGAGGGCACTCCTGGGGTAAAATCTTACCAGTCAAATTGTTTTCTCTGTTCAGCAAGCTCATGTAACCTACGCAGCATCTTTTCTTGCTTTTTTCCATCTTTGCGGGAGCGTGATGACACATTTCGAGCAAACTCTCTCTGCTTCAGTTCTTTGAGCCTCTGTATGACATAAATATAAGATCTGCGTAAAACTTGGGAGACCCAAGGGATACTGCTCCCCCCCACCCCCACCCAAAAAAAACCCATCATTATATTTATAATCCCAAACACATTTGTATAGCAAGTACCTGCTTGTGAGCATGGTCATAAGAGTTTATGTGGTTGTCAAATTCCTGGTGTTTGGTGTACTGTTTGTCACAAAGCTCACAGTAGAAATTGGCTCTCAGGTCTTCCAGAGCTTTCGCAATAGCTTTCTCCTTTTCCATCTGATCCTGTTCCAAGAAATTTAGTTAGATCTGTTTAGAAGCATCTTTTACATAGGTTTTGACAAAAACAGTTCCTCATAATATCCCTAAACCCAGAAGCCGCACCTTATATTTTTGCCGTAGTTCTTCTGTGTCCTCTTTTTCCACTTCAAGTACTCTTCTCTTCTCTGTGGCATCTTCTGCATAGTCCATCTACAAAACCAGCATTTACAGCTTTCAGAAAATGAAAGCAAATCTATCTATTATCATTAAGAGTTATTCTATCCACTGATCCCTTAATGCAATAATGCCAACCATCCATTCATATCTAGACACCACGACAGACAGAGTTTAATACCTCCATCTCCATCCGTCCCATCCCCATGACATCATATTTGAGGATAATGGGCACAGGGTCAGTGCGTCCTAAGGGAAAAGAGACAGAATGGACATGATGAGTGTTTAAAACAGAGAAATGGGGCCAGCTCGAAGACAGCCTTCTTTGAGAGCATTGGGTGCTGGGGTTAGAGAATTTTGCTTTAAAGTGCAGAGACCAGAAAGCTACAGTGAACCAAACACCAGCCATTCTCACAGCTTACTGCAGCCACATGATGTACAGACCAATTTATCTGGTCCTTTTGTTGCATATGACTGGGCTGCGAATTTTAACAGAGCAGTCGTCGTAATTTTGTTGAATTCAATAACTCAAAGGTCTTTTGAATTTTTATCCGTGCAAGAGGTTTTAAGACCTTCCGTTCCACTTCCATCACTAGAGTGAGTCCTGTTAAACCAGATTGGCTAGTTTATCAAGGACGCAGCCATGTCAGAGACTAGGTTTTGTGTGTATGTGTGTTGAGAAGTAATCAACATGAGAGCATCTGAGCGCTAGAAAACCTACCAAGGTCATCGCCTATTACATAACCTGGCTTTCCGAACCTTGCAAGTCCTTTTTAATGTTCCATAGTTAAATCTCTCTCCTCACACTGATTACTACAATAAGAGCCAAAATACTGACCCCTTTCCTTTGAAAACGGAAAATGGTATGCAAGCTGTGAAAAGAGCTAGATCAGAAAGAAAATTAACAGTAGAAAAATAAACAAACCAACCAAAACAACAAAATAAAATATTGTATATATAAAAAACAAAACTACTTTGGAGATTTGACACAGAATTGCTTAATCCACTCATAATCAGCCAAACAAAGCAGAAAGACAAGAGTAAAATTAAAAAGGACAAGCACTGAACTACAGCAGAGTGACATCGAAGGCCAGGTATCGCCATGGTGAAAGTGCAAGGGATGGGGATACTTACCTGTCAAAACATGGGTATGAGTAAAGGGAAATAAGGGAGGACAGACAGATAGACAGGCAGATAGACAGACGGGTTCTCAACACAAAAGCCATAAGAAAAATTTGAACTAATCTGCTGCTCCTGCCAGCCAGATATGATGAATTGATCTGATTGATAATTATCATCACTTCAGTTTGGTTTCAGTTTTTTTCTCCCACATATTTGTTCTTTTTTCTTCAAAGTTTTTGTTGATCCTATTTGTATGCATACCATTGGGCATATGGAAGAAGTGCAATCACTTTGATTTAAACTATAAAGTATTCTTTAATGTATATGTGCCTGCCTAATATGGTTTTAATAAGTTTAAATTAACATATCTGACAAGAAAAATATTTTTTTTGCACACAAAAAAGGTAGACAAAGGGCATTACCACTTATACTTAGGTGGTGTCATAAATAAACGCTTTAATTCTGATTTCTTTCCAATACATTCTAACCCTTCTTCATAAAGAAAGGTAACATCAGGTGGTTTCTTTTCTCTGGTTTACTTAAATGTAGTCATCACAGCCCAATGACATGTTCATTCTGAAATCAGAGATGCATGGGAAATCTAACATAATGGCCTGCTCAGACTCCCACTGCAGTGTTGGACAGTTAAGTAAGCTAAATTATAAAATAATTCAAAGCAGATGACTGTGAAGGCCTTATTCCAGAGGAAATGAGAGCAGGGTGAAAATATTTCACAAGACTATCAAACTTAGATGTGTGTGTACATTCTATTTCCTCCTGATACTGTTTGCCAAAAAGAAATGATAAGGAAATGTCTGAAAGAAAATATTAGCCAACCACTGCAGTGGTCTGTCTCACTGGAGTCATTAGTCAGGTACAGAAGAATAATGCATGGTTACAGTCATCCCAAATTATCACCAAACTCTGAACACAGTGACAATACTTCCACATTACCCATTCCAGTGGAAAATAAAGGAACCACACAAAAACAATGTGCAGCTAATTCGAATGGTGTGAATCACAGTGAAAAAAACTGAAAACAAACAAAATGACAATGTTCTAAGAATAATACATATGCATGATAATATCCAAGCAGCAGAATGAATTCTAATACAGAGAATTTTAAGCCTATGTAGCATTGGTGCTCTTATGAGAGGAAAATAAACATGGGAGAAATTAAAACAAATTTTAAATAACAATAAAAATAAAGGAAAAAATCAATTGGGGGATTAAAATAACATTTACCACTAAGTTTACCATCAGCACAACATGGGCAGGATCAAATCGCTGTAAAAAAGAAACACCAATTGGTTAAGCAGGAAGATTGAGGAACAAAGAGAAGGGAGGGTGGGGTTAGGAGTGTCTATGTGAGGTATGGGGGGGTTACAGTGTGTCACCCCCAATCCCTTCATCCTTTCACTCAGGGCTTGATGCTTACAGGGATTCCCTTCCACCACTCTCCCCCAACCACTAGTCCCAGTCCCAAGGCCCCTAGCCAGGCATCTTCTAATGCAGCTTTCTCTGTCTGTTCTTTTTACTGTGCTTGGTAAAAAAAACAAAAAAAAAAAAAACATTAACTTAAAGTGTTACCTTTGTTGAGTGGTTGGGGACCACGACCATTTCCCCCCTTTGAGCTTTTTTCAGCCCAGTTAGCAAATAACCCTGAGATTCTCTCATTTCCCTGCTTGCCAACAGCCAGCAAGCCTATGTAGGGATTTGCTCAATGCCAGTAAACAGGACACCACACATAAAATATATCTGAGGAGAGAGCTGGCCAGGCTTTGAGCAGTGCTTACAGTGGCTACTGCAGTTCAGGTATGCTTTTGCAGAAGCATTTTTACCAATTGTAAGATGAATGTGGAGTGTTAGATTTGACTCAATCCTTTAAAAATGGTAGCCATTTGTGAGGCCTACAACACTGCTTAAAGCCCCAGGCAAGTGTGACAGTTTGAGGCAAGCAAAGGTGACCCTCCAGAACAAACATGCCGGGCAAAGAAACGGGGGAGGCTGAAAGCTTGTAACCATAGGGACAGTGACATTCAGGATGTTTAAAGGATGGTGAGGTTTTCCCTGTAAGTCGACTCTGTGGCCCAGTCAGTTTTACACACACACATTCCTCCATACATTCCCACATTATGGACACACACAAAGAGACAATTTTCACAGGTTCTGAAGTAGTAGAAACAGGCAAACAAGCAGAAGGAAGAAAAAAAATTCTACTCTGCAAGCCATTCAAAGACTGAGCCGTGGTTACAGCCAATCTGATACCCAACAGCAGCCAACACAATCTCAGAGAAAAAAACAACCTAACACACACTGACATGATGATTCTAATGGATGCGATGGAATCAGAACTCAGAACTTACTGTGTCTAACCTGATTTCAAATGTAGCTGTTCTTTGTTCAAATCAAACCACTTTACATTCAAATGAAGGTTTAGTCATTAGGGGTCGACAGAGCAAGGTCAATTATCGGGGCCTCGGTTCGGTAATTTGTCCCTTATTCATACAACAGACATCAGTGAAATTTAAAAATAAATAAATAAATCATCTTCAGAGCTTGAACCTTGGTTTCTCTAACAAATTTCCTTCACTTATTGTTAATCCCAACATTATATGATGATGACCACGTAACATCACTGAGCTCTTACTAGTTTCCAAGTTGTACCACTGAAAATGTCAAAATATTCATCAAATTTAGCCTGTAATGAAGGCATCTACATATCATTGACAGAAACACCAAAAAGCAAGATAAACGTCTAATTCTGCACAAAGGCACTTATTGAAGACTTTCTTTTTTCATCTTGGTTTTTAAGGCTATATTATACAGTATATTGTATACAACATTACAATCAGTATTGATGCCTGCCCTAAGGTCTTTTACTGTAAAAGCAAATAACTAAATCTACATCAGCCTCATTAAGTGCTTAATACCAGCATTGGCCCTGAAAAACCATATCGGTCGACCCCTAGCAGTGATTACAGAGCAAAGAGGAGGAAGCTGACAGAGTCCATTAGCCTATGGTACACTTTTAAGAGGGGTGTTACACTGAAGTCAACTGCAAAGTGGGAGAAAGAAAACACACTCACACACACACGCATACTGACATAAAAGAAGGGATCCAACAAACCTTACCTAAAAAGGGCAAAAGGGACAAAAAGAAGAATAAGAACAAAGTCAATACAGTGGAAAAAAATAAAAAAGGGACACAGGTTTTAATTTAAATTGAAAAACCACATCTTCTGGTTCAGAGGACAGGACAGAGCAGCAGGATTACAAAATTATAGCAAAATTCAATAAAATGTATATTTGTGTTTTTGTCATTAGGATATTTTTCAGTGCATTCACAATTCAGATGAAACCTGTGTACTCCAACACTGCCACCAGTTCCAACGCACATTACACACACTGCCAGAGTTCCTGCCAACACACTTGCCAAACCACTCGTCAATAAAAGCAGTGGCAAAACACAGGTGCACAATTAACTCCCACCTTCCTCTATGATAAAAGAGAACCTAAATGATGGGTTAGAACTCACAGTTGGGGAAAAAACAAAGATAGAAACAAAAAATTAGATGAAGGAGACACAGAGAACTTTACAAGCACATGGAATGCTAGGCAATGCTAGGCGATGCTAGGCAGCCAGAAGGCAGCTCAGTCATTTATCACACCAGTGATTTGAATCAACATTCAGGTTTCTTAAAGGGAGGCATATACATGGGATTCATATGATGAGGCATATATCATTAGCTCTCAGACAACAGTACAGTAAACAGTTGGCAATGGAATATATAAATTCTTTTCTTTTTTTCTTCTCCTGACAGACATCTACTTCAGAGGATGGAGACAGGGGTTTCTCAGCACCTGTCAGTTTAAATTTCAATATACTATGTTTGACAGTTTTGTAATTTCTGATTGTTTCATCCCTAACAGGACAAACAATATATGGTCCCTTTGCAGTAATCATAAAGAAACGAGGTCAGAGAAGCAATGTAACTGATGTTAGAGTTAATAGAAAACCTTCACACCCTGACAATCATACTGTTGGATCTAATATGAGTGATAAAGGCCACAAAAACACTTTCAGAAGAGTACACTCCCTCGTCCTAATGGCAGTGTTACCTCCAGCAGACTTCTCAAACTGCTCAGGGACTTTCCCTGATTAGTAATAAAGAACAGAACAAGACAAAAGACCTGGACCTCACTGTCCAGGTCTTTTGTCTATGTCCCTCTTTGCAAGAGGAATTAACATAATATTTTAACTTCTCTTTGCACATGTATGCCACAAAATCTGATGCCATAAATGTTTTAATTGGCCCAACAAACACAAACAGAAGGGTACAGATACAGGATACACCTCATTAACAGAGATGAGTGTGTGTATTCTGTGTACCCATATATGTATACGACAGTAATTTCCCAGTATGGGGTAAATGAAATCTGCTTCTTTATCTTTTTCTTCTGCAAAAGAGTTGTTGCACCAACATTGCAACTGTGGCAACACTGACAGCATTGCCATGGAAAGTACTGCCAAGCGCTGTAGTCATTTCAGAAATAAGCACATGTGAGTAAATGTGAACTGTTTATTGGTGTGCCCGTGGCAGAGACCCGTAGTTGTGTATTACTGCTTGCAGTCTAAGGAACATCGTCGAACAGTATCATGAATGTTATAAGAACCTGAATTGTGTTTGACACCCCCGTCAAAAAAAGCTTTTTCAAAGACAGACACGAAGCGAGTGACCAAAAAAAGGATGACAAAAGAAAAGAATTGTGCCACAAAAAAAAAAAAACCCTGTAAGGGGGGTGAGGGTACTGAGTGTTTACCACCCAGACACACTGAACATAAATAAGGGGAGGAGTCTTACCCTGCATGGTTTTTCCAAGGCCTTGCCCCGATTTCCAGCCATGTTTCTGAAGCAACCGGTGCCCGATGTTATCCTAACAGAAAGAAGAGGAGAAAAAAACCAAAATATTCCAATAATAAGAGGAGCTTTTCCTTGTTATCAGTCGCTTTAAAGCCAGACAAGCTAAATACAACATTCAGATCACACTTTCAACAACAACCACCACCATCATCATAATCATTATCATCATACATGTCAGCTTAATCACTTCACGCAGTGTCTGTCAGCAAAAAAAAAGAATGGTAAAGGAGCTTTAAGGGGCAGGGCAGAGGGGAGAAAACTGGAAATATGAGTAAATCAGGCTATGTGTAGCCTGGATATAGTGAATATCCAACTACAGACAGAAGTGTATTTTAAAATCCTTTCAATAAGGCATAAGCCTTTCTATATTTTACACTGATGTTCATTAACTGAAAAGTCAGGAAAAAGGAAGGAAAGGGCAATATATGTAACCACACGCATACATATATGAACCACTACAGAGAACCGCTACAGTACATATTTATAGGAGACAGAAAACAGGTATGGAAATCTTGCATTAACAAAACAAAAACTAGAATCTCCAAGCTTGCTGTGATTCCATAACCATGACAAAGGGAGCACCATGAAACATATGCAGCTGTCACAAATAAACACAGCCAAAAAGACAGAAGTGGAGAAAGTGGACCTTGGATTACCATTACAAGGCCCAGGATGGACAGATTACGCATGTGTACAGGGGTATGTGGGTATGCAGTTGCATGTAATCCCGTTGGATACTGTATACTGGACTGAGCTGGTGTGTGTGTTCTTGCATGACTCTCCCAGCATTTGTTTTCTTATCAACAGCTTGGTTTCCTCCTATTTTTTATGAGACAAAATTACAACCTTTAATGTTGCAGATCATAAATTAATAATATTCATTACAATTGTTTTGTTATACTATTGATTACTACAGCCATATAGGAGGAAACGTCAGGCAGCTGATAATCAAATAGAGAGTTAAAAAGACTGCAAGAACATACCCAACAGAGGTTTCTAGTATACTCTGGGACTGAATGTTTAAGACCGCTTTACTGCTAATATGAGTCAGCAAGGAAAACAAAAAACATTAGGTGAAAATGCAGGAGCGTCCCACCACTACACACTACAGGACATCCTCAAGCACAAATAAACGTGATTTCTTTATAAGCAGTGTTTTCTGTTGTGATTATAACTATTCCAGGCTTATCTAACATTCACCAGAGTGCTGCATTCTACCAAAACAGACAAATCAAACAAATTATATTTATAATCACAAGAAGATTTACAACAATTTTCACAAACAAAGAGTGAAGAGGATGAGGGTAAACCAGCATGCAGCTTTTTGTTAAAGGATTTAACAAAAAGGATCGTCGGTGTTAGTAGCGCACATTGAATAGTAGACATACACGGGTGAGCAGGGAGTGGATGGTGGGGTTAGCAAAAGTCCAACTGCGTTAGCCTCAAAGTGGATCAGGCACGAGGAGGTAGGTTACGGCTCAGAAGGGGTCGATTGGTTCTCTTTAACAAGAAAGAGAAAGTTGGGAGATGACACAGAACAGAGCAAGCTGAGCCATGATATTAGTGAGTTTGTAGGGAAGTAGAACCGAGTTGGACTAATATGGGATAGTGCATGTGAAGGGGTGTAGCAGTCACACACAGCATGCACCGCATCTCCATCTGAAAGGACTTGTTTGGGGTAATCTTTGAGAAAGCCGGTGCCATCCTTTGCCCGCTTTGGTATTTGTGGGAAAAGTGTCAAGTCTAAGCAAAGTATATCAAAACTGAAATTCTACAAATCAAACACCAGCAGTTTTAGGACATGTAAGAAAGAATTTGATCTTTCATAGCTACAATGTTTGCTGTGTGTTAGTGGATTCTATATTCTCTGATTTCAATACCCAGTGAACGCCTCAACATCGGCTCTATGGTTGATGATACTAGTTTCTTATCATACCTTGATGCAATGCTGGGCTACATATTAATGTTCTGACCAACAGTTTTATTATGTATTTTTTTTATCCTAGGGATATGTAAAGATGCATTAATACATTAATAAGGGCAGAATGGATGAGGCCGGAGTCAGAAAGGCTGACATCAACACAGATTACTTCAGAAGGTTTGGAGGAAGGAGATGAGGGCGAACTGCATGTTGAACATCTGGTAAGTGCACCAAAAGAATAGACAGATGGATGAAAGCAACGACGGCGAGTCCAACAGCAGTGCAAGTGGAGTGAAGGCATTTCCATACGAACCTGGCTTTAAAATACTGGGCTGTCAAAAAAACAGTCACACGTGACACAACGTAAGAAATGGGCCAAACGCTTTTAACTGCAGTTCTGCTAGCTTCTCTACTTCTTAAAAATGCAAATCTCTCTGCTAACAAACAGAATGCTGTAAACAAACAGAAAAGGTAAGCATGTCAATAAATCCACCAACTGACTTCATACAAGAGAAAGAAAATATGTGTTATCCAAAACAAAAGTGCTCTACAGGAAAGGGGTGTTGTTTTAAAGCATGCCCTGTGTCATCATTGACACAGGGCATGGAAAAAGATATGGATCAAGGCTGTGATATGCAGGGGACCCCACTGAGAGACCTCAGATTACTCAGGAACATTACTGCTTCTGTCTAAGTAACGGGTGTAGATTTTTTTTTTTTGTTGTCCCTGCCTGTGTGACAGAGATGAGCTCAGATTAACAAAGTGGCATTAAATTTAATCACTGTAATTCTACCCTCGTGAATGTGGGGTTGCGATGGACAGTTCTCCTGTTAAACTATTGTGCTTGATGACCTGCACATTACTGTTTATTATCATGTGGTGAAGCTGTGATTAAATGGACTTCTTAATAAAAGGAGCCTGAGTGCTGTCATTTCCAGATGCAGTCCCATTTATATAAATGTGAGACATAATTCAAAACAAAATACTTACCTTACAATCCTGAAGGCTCAAATCAGAAAAACTGCAAATTTATCAAAGTGAAGTTAAAAGAAAGACACTGACAAACCAGATGTGTTACTACTGTCATTACTGTGACACATTCTGATTGAGTTTAAAGAGAGGTGACTCCTGATATTGGAAGCATCTGTTTTTGGAGGAAGCTACACTATTTGATGCTGCATGTTCCTTATTTTATTTTATTTATTTTTTGCTAGTTTACTTCATGTAAATGATATTGTGGTCTTTATGGATCTATTACCTGTACTGGAAGTTCAAGAAATCCCACAACACTTTACTCATTAACTAGTCAGTGGTCTGTATCTGGGCTTTTGTAAATGTCCAGTGTGTTTGTGCTATGTCTGTGGCTCTGAGGTTGCCCACTGCATATCGTACAGGGATAGGGTAAGGAAAGACGGGAGGTTTGAGGGACCGGAGGGGGAAGGAGACATGGAGGGAATGAGTGTGGGAGGAAAACTGTAGTTAGTAACCAGGGCAGAGTGTCGAGAGGATAAAGTACTAAATGCTTTTAATGCATGCAATGGCAAAACAAATGTTAGAGAGAAACAGCAAAGACCAAATGGGAAAAGACAGGAAAAGATCCCAATAAAGTACCACAGACCTCTAGCTGCCTATAGATCACACACAGTTAGGTGGCAGGGGAGGGGCTCCAAGAAGCAGGGCTGAAGCTTTGGGAACAGATCCAAATCGTAAAATCCAAAACTCAAGAGGTTTGCACATTATGGGACAAAACAGTGCCAAACAACCTGCTTTCATAATGTGTATTCACTGTATTTGATTGTTGTGTATCAATGTAAATAAATATTTATCGGTTTAATACTTCCGGTGATGCCTTATCAGATAATATATACTGGTTATTTATTAATTATGTTGAACACAAATTGAAATGATTTTTAGGTAGTTCAGCTTTCATAAGTACCTAAGTTTGGATAGGCTGCAGCCTCAAATGTTTCGTATGCAGATATTAATTTGGCGACAGCTGATGGCACCCCCAGGACAACTTTTTGGTAGAGAAAGGTTAAGTGCAGCAGCACAGCCCTCAGTGCCCCTCCACAAATAATAGCGCAGGAGCAAAAGAACCACAAACGCCAGGAGAGCAGGCCACCAATCTTGAAATGTTTTTTACCTTTCCAACACCCACAAAACGAGTTTTGTGCCCACTAAAAAACAATGCACACCTAGAAATCTCCAAACTGCTGTTGTTTTGGTGCATCCAGATATTATTCATTGTTTTCTTTGAAATAAGATTAGTTGTTTTTTTTGCCCTACAAATTAAATACTTTGAACAGGAATATATCTTACAACCCTATAAATTAAAACTCATGGTGTGATACACTGAGATATATGTATGCTGAGTTTCGTGGTTTAACAGTATTCATCTGTAATGTTAAATATAAATATGTATTTTTTTACATATCCTCCTTTGCAGCATCAGTAGCAAATACATATCTTTGATAAATGCAATTTAAGTGTGGTAAAAACATTTTATAGAGAATTAATTTTTAAAGAAACTACTCAAATGATTTGAGTCTTTCCCCAGCTCAGGGAACTACACTGCTGCTCTGTGGAGCTGGCTGGTGATTGTAACTGGCTCACAAACACAGGTATCATCTGTAGAGGAGAGCTGATGGTGAAAGAGGTTGGGCCTGCTCGCCACAGTTCTTCAGAGACAGAAGAGGAGATGGAGGCAGAGGGACAGAGAAAGAGAAGAGCTGCCTGCGCTATTATCCATGTGCCTCTTCAGCAAAAAATGCAATCCCAGTTGCACAAGCACCATGCCAGCACAGAATGACAGAGGGTACTGTACACCGAATCACTGTGTAGTAGGGAGGGAGCGAGAGACGTAGAAAGAAAACAGATGTGAGGTGATAGCAGTAGGGGAAGGAGAGAGAGACAGAGACAGATAGAGAGAAGCGTTACAAGGACCCTAAAGATAGGATTAAGGAAGCAGAGCGTGCAAATACAAACCGGGTCATTGCTGCTTAGCTAATAGGGGCCAATTTGCTGCAGGAGAGAAATGTCGAACACCCCAAGTTGTGTACAATAAGATAACCGTCCTGAGACATCAACACTATACACTAATATTCACAGTTAAAGCTGCACAAACACAACACACACTCAAACAAATGCCTCCATTCATACCATCTAACAGTATGTGCACTTGTTCTGTAGATGGAGTGGAAGAAGCACTGCAGACTTCACATTAACTTGATCCACAGTTAAAAGCTGTTACGTGCTTTTCAAGAGTTTGAAATATGACCACAAGGTATCACACAAATATAACCAAAGTAAAGTGGTCTGCGTAACAGTATTTGTTAACTAAGATGTGTTACTAAAAAAAGGCCATTAACAGTGCTTGATCCAGGCCACAGCTTTAGAGTTACTGTGTCTCAGAGTAACTCTGGAGAAATGAAAACTCAGAAAAATGTTTGTCTGTAATCTCTATGTTAAACAGGAAAGTCTAGCATATATTTGATCCTTTTAACTATCATATACAAAATGGAGTAGCCAGAGGAGATGTTAGGGAATGAATGGGAATAATTCTACCAATTAGGTGGCAAAATGATTTAAAAAACAAATAAACAAACAATGGATGCTTCTAGATGGACAACAGTAATGGAGTGAAAGGTGTGGCTCTAATTCCTCCCTGGACCAATCATCCACTCTCACAGCTGGTCCAATGGTCAGGATGATAGATGCAGTCTTACCGGTTCGATGGGCTTGTCCAGGGACGCCTGCTCCAGCTCCAACTGGCCCTCTTCATACTGGTCAAAGTGATTCCCAGCCTGAGTGGCACACGTTTTACAGGTTATTGTGAAAATCGCTGTCACAGTGACACACAACTGTCATGAATAATCCATTATTTCAAAAGAAGGGATTTGTTTGGCTACACACAGTACCCCTCAGCCTCTAACATAGGTTGCAATTTCTTTTGATTAGATCTGTACAGAACTAAATCAGAGCAAAATATAATAAAACTACATTTCTCTGACAATATGCATTGGTGCAAAATAAATGCAATTCCAAGTATTTAAATATGAAGGCTGTAGAGGATGATTTAATATTATCATGAGAATTGCTGCTTCTAATTCAACAGAGCAGATTTAGGGAATCCTAAATCTGCTTTTTGCAGATAAATCATTTATCTGCAAAAAGCAGATGTGCAAATTTCCTGAATAGTAATTACTTTTCTGCTCTATATTCTCAGACAGATGGATAAGCAACTTCTCAAACTGGCCATAAAAACTGGTAGATAGCAGAGTCAGTTGTTAATAAAACAAAACTTTTTATCAGTATGAAGCTTAATTGAATAAAAATGGTAAATACTGAAATGTTTGAAAAGATCAATAATATGGTACCCCAAGTTCTCCACTAAAAGCACATTTGTCATGTTGATGTCTACAACAACAACAGGTGATCACAGCTGACCATTTCTCATTATAGCCACATGACAATATTTACTTAAATTGTGCAGGCAAACTCTATGCACACTTTTAAATTGTCTTGTGTGTTTCTACAAGTCAAATTTACACTGACTATACCCTGACAGGTCTGATACTGCTGTACGTGCTGGATTTAATCCTCCTATGTCTCATGAATCATGTTGCTGGGGAGCAGACTTTGGTATGGGACCAGAGGAACGTTCTAAATAAGAATGCCTTCACAGCAGATCTCACACACAGAGCACCACTGTGCTGAGCCAGAGTTGTTCTCAACAGTCTTATTCAAGCCACAGAATGCTGGGCTACATCCACACTAATGGTTTTGTTTTTAAAATGGAAAGAAAACTACCTTCATCTACATAAGCCTTTCACATAGCTTCACAAATTATTTTCACACTGAGCTGCATGAAACGCATGCACTGTGAGTATTCAACAACACTAAGAATGTGCACGCTGTAATAATGACGAATGACGAATAGTGGCACCCATCCCTAACCAATAAACTTATGAATCTTTTTCAGTTTTAAAAAGGTATTAGGTGGGATGCCTCTGCTGTCACTGTGGTGCTGTCTGCACACATGGTCTTGAAATAATTATTTATATATATATATATGTGTGTGTGTTCAAAATTACTTCACCTGATTTGATACCTGTACACAACATATAAGATGCTCATTGTTTCCAAAACTTTTTACTTGCATTTAGGGATCGTGAAACACTTGATAGTCAGCAAAAAAAGTGATTCATGCTGTGAAAAACATGAAGCAGCATCACAAACAAAAGTTACTATGCTGCTAAATAAACATCAACTTAATGTGATACAAGAATTTAATTTGGAAATCTGAGGAAAGCAACAAATAAGAATGAGTGGTATTTTGCAATCTAGTCTGTGCAGATGGGGTGTGGTCTAAAATCGTCAACAGCCAAATGAAAGAGCTAGTATTATGTATTTCCCGCAGAGGAATGTGTTTAACTTAAAATACAAATAAGCAAAAATAAAATTAGCAAATGAAAAATAAAAATGTAAGCAATAAAAATGTAACAGATTTAATTAAGGGAAAACGACGAGATGTAAAACAGTAAATCCAAATTCTGCAAATGTATTCAATATGGAAGAAGTTAACACGATATCAATGAATGAATAAGCTAATATATTATAGGTACATGTCAACTGCTCTGGTAACCGATCTGTGCTTCAGAGTTGTCAAACGATACAGCCATTTCTCGCTACAGCTGCATAATGTGCGTACAAATTAGCTACCTGCTAGCTAACCCGCAATCGTTAGCATATGTCGATAAATAAGTCTCCCCAAGGTCACAAACGAGCAACTTTGGTGTCATTATTTACGTAGCTGTTGAATCAATATGGTTGCATAGCATTAATAGCATTTACAAATATGACGTATGCAAAATATGACATTTAGCCAAACAGACGAGAGGCAAATTAAATTCCAAGGAGCCGCAACGTTAGCATTGGCCTAGCTAGCTTGCGGTGTTAGTCAAACACCCTTAAATGCACACGCAGTTTGACACAATTCTTTATTGTCAATGGGGTTTTTATTTCCTATCACCACATGTTCAGCATGCTAATACATTTTAAGACAACCACCATTACTCGTAATGATATTACCTGGAAATCACGCTCTTCGTTGAACCTAGAAAACCTGTCGGCCATTTTCCGAACACAGCAGCAGCTTCTCTGCTTGATCCGTCGATGTCCGAGCGAAGCGCGTGCGACGATGACGACGTGCACGACACAGAGGATCCAGTCTGCATTCGGATGTTTACATTATGGGAATGCATTTACTATACGTTTAACCACGTTATTCGACTATAAAGTTGCGTGGCATTATATTTAACATGGTAAAAAGACGCGTTTACTCACAGTTTCACATAGTGAAGCCACCCTTGAGGTCCTTTTAGGAGCAGCAGACTATCAGATCTGTTTTCTTTTACTGTTTTACTGTCCCTGCCTTAAACGTAGGAATAGTGTTTACGTTCTAAAATTATGACAATATAAACTTTTTCTGTTTTAAATACACAGAAAACAGATCATATGGACACGGTCAGACTCAAACATTTGCTATTTTTAATCTGTATTTATTTAGATAGGTAAGACGTTGCAGTAGTTCAATGTAAACATTGTTTGTGCACAGGGTACATGCACACACAGTCGTGGGTTTTTCTTTCAGTGATGCTTAAGGGTAATCATATTAGTGCACACTTGGTATTAGAAACTTTAAATAGCCAAGGAAAGGGAAAAAGACAAGGAAACGTTCCCAACAAGTAATTTAATTAAAATAAAACTTTGGTAAAGGTATTAAGATAATAAAGGTAAATAATGTAATTATTGCAATATAACAATAAAGTATTAATAAATGTTACATATGAATTTGTATGAGTAATGGATGCCTCCTTTTGGTGAATATGCGTCACTAACGCGCGCGCGTAAATTCACAAATAAGCAAAATGCCAATAAATAAAATTAATAACAAGAAAATAAAGAAGAAAAATTATACATCGCTGAAAAGGGAAACGCTGTCTTCTTTGTAGGAACGTTTCCCTACGACCTCGCGACAGGGCTAAAGGAAGTACAAACATGTCTTGTCTTCAAGTACAAACATGTTTTGAATTAAAGTTAAAACTCATGTACCAAACAAGAAAAAGTATACCTTGCCCAAAAGGTAAGATATCAAGACGGGCAATGATAATGGTTACCTGACCTCATGTACGTGTTTGGGGATTGCGATTGTTATGAAACTAAATCATCACAGCATTTATTCTGAAATTCTTTCGGAAATGTTAGCAGGATAAAGGTTTTAAACACATCGGATTTGGGCGACGCCTACCGACAGACGGCACGGTAAGTTAAAATTCAACTATTCTATATTACTTTACAAAGTTAGCTCACCAGAGACACAGTTTACTACTACTACTAGAATACTCACTTTTGTGTTTGCTTTTCGACGGGTGTATCTCTGTGTAAAAGGATAGAAGAAGAATGTCAGAAACATGTCCGCTTCACTGAGTGAAATGTGGTCAGAAGGAAGTTATTGTTTAGTTCACGAAAGACGCGCACACACAACAAAGTGTCGCTAATCTAATATTTAGGCGAGTACTATTTTTAGTTTGTTACACTGCTTGTTGACACTTCTAGCAGAATTAAATACACATCAGGAGGAACACAGTGAAGGTAGGCCGTTGTGCTGTAAGAGTGTACTGTAACCTACACCATTTTTTTTTTTTAACTTTTTTTTCCAGGATCCCTTATTAATGTCAATGTATGGTGTTAGGGGTTAGGGTTATGAACCAATGTTCACCATACTTATCATTTTTCTTTTTTGGATTTTTAGCTATCATTGGATACATCTGTATGTTACAGTGTTGCAATTTATATAACTAAAAAATGTGACTGAAAACAAAATTTTCCATTTTAGACGTAAAATAATGCAGTAATATCATCATTATTATTTATTTATATTGTCTGTTAAAATACCAGCTCTTAGCAGTTGCTACTATTGTCACAGTGTCCTAATGTCATGTAATTATTAACTGTTGTGTGCCTTATTAACACAATGCAATAATGTTTGGCCATTTTAGTTCATAAGTGTTTCTTGTTTACATTAGTCACCTTGACAGGTAATCATATGGAATCCAAGCTTTACTGCTCCTGTCACATTTACATATGCCAGATAATTGTCCAAGAGTCTGGCCTGCTTTCTTATATAAATGAGAAACTGATGGTGGAGTGTCAGTGCTGGAGCATTTGCATAGAGTGAACTGAACACTTTGCAAGCTATTTTTATGTAATTTACATTTTTATACAAGTTCCATCAATAATGGCTTGTATCTTATTAAAGGATCCACATTTCTATTAATCTCTCTTTTAAGATTTAGTTTTAGTGGAGATCATTTCTAAACGTGTTTAGGCTAATCCAGATGTGGTTAGTAAAATTATCATTTTAAACTCCCACAACATCCACGCGTAACATCAAACGCTGAGTGGAAACTGCAGAGACTGTTGGGAACAGAGAAAACTCAGTCGTTGATTTTTTCTTCCCCATGGTTTCATTTGTTTACTTTTATGACACCTCTGTTTGTAGCTGATAGTGATGAAGTAATGGAAAAGGGAGAGTTGATCCAAACACAGATATGTGCAATTAAACAGTTTGGGAAAATTTAATGGCTTCACCATACATGCAGTGTTCCAATGTGTTAGCAGGCCTGGAACAATTTCCTGAGCAGCAGCACCAGCAGCAGCAGCAGCAGGCTTTCTCCTCGAGGAATGCTTGGGCATGTGCATTCTGAACACTTCAGGTTCAGTCCCCTTTTACTGTCCTGAGTAAAGGCTCTGGAATTTCATTAATTTGTGTGGGTGTATGGCAGAATTTGGCTCAATAAAGCTATTTTTGTGCAGTGTTTGGAGTTTAAAACTTCATTATCCTTTGTAACTTTATAGCTTTATAATATTCTAGGAGAAAACCGATTGCATATGCTTATTGCATTGCATTTACTGTGTGCACTGTGCAGAATCTGTTACTGTTTTTCCTTGAATAATTTGCAAGGCCTGGAAAAAAACAAAACAAAAACCCCAAAGCTGATGGATTTTAAATGTTTTTGACATGTTTCTTGACTTTTAAAGGAATTACATTTCCTTTTAGATGTGTCTACACTTCAATGAATCCATACAAGTCAACTTTCTTGTCGTATGTGCGTATATGTTCGACATACAGCATACCGTATACAAGACAATATTTGGAATGTTAAATGATGCAAACCTTTGACATTTGAGTTTTGTGCAGAGCAAATATTTGCAACTATCTCAGCAGACAAAAGGTCACAGAACTGCAGAAACTCTTCTCAAATTTTATTTTCCCTCATCAAGATTCATTTGCGAAAAGTTATCATTTGGTGGGTTTTTGTTTTTGTCCAGTTTTTCTTTTTCCCATAGAGGTTAAGCAACATTTCCAACTTTTTATTAAATTAAAATAAATAAAGAGATTAAATAATCCAGAGAGGCACAGACCCCAGAGAAGTCATGTTTTGCCTTTGATAGGCTGCAGTTCATCAGTCTCTTCAAAATAAATAGCATCTAATTGAGTAATGAACCAGCTCTGTTGGATGGAGCAGAGTGATGGCAGAATATGGGAAGTGGAGTTGCATTTCCCATAAGTCGTTGTCACTCAGCCCCTCCTCCTTCTTGCTAGATCTAGCGCAGAGGAGAGAGGAGTGTGTGGTGAGAATCAGAACATGAAGCACAGCGCAAACACAGCACGTAGTTCTGCTAATGTGGTGTGACAGGCACTACAGAGAGACAGCAGTTCAGCCCGGAATCTTGCTGGTAGGTCTACATACCCTTCAACTTTGCTCAGACAGGATTGTTTTTGTGGTTGTGTGTATTGCATTGTTCTTTCTATTTATTTCTCTCTACGTGGTAAATTCATTGGGGTGTGGTGTTGCACTATGATTTCTGAGCAGCGGTGCACTATCTTAAGGAAATGACAACTGAGTGCTTTCTGTGATCTTACAGGCTATGAAGCCTTGGCACAAAAGAAAGGCTCAGCCAGACTTGAACAGCTTTCTCTCATAAGTTTAATTGTCACCGATGTGATATAGTGCGGCTTCAGTTCCAGTCTTTATTTTGTGCCTTGTTAACTTGAATTTAGTAGACATCCCAAACGCTAAAGCCACAGCTAGAAATGTGTACTGTTAGGGTGCTTATATGCAGGAGAACATGTTGTCATTATTTAACCCCCAAAAATCCAGTGACAGCCAGACCGGCTAAACTAATATTCAAACTGGTGGTGTCTAATGTGATGTAGTCTACTTCCTCCTTTCACATTTATTGTCACTATTGCAACTGGCAAAACAAGGCAAGGGTTGAGTTTCCTGCCTGAGCTGTTGACCGCAAAATTTCAGTGGGTCTCTAATCAACTGAATCTCACTGAGTCTGGATTTTACTCAGCAGTTAAATATGTTGGACAAAAAACAAAGAGAATAACCTTTAAATAAGACACTAGCCTTTCTTAAGATGGATAAGCATTTGTGCACACTCTTGATCAATTTATTTTTGTTACGGACAAGAACAATAGGAGCTTAAGAATCTACAACGATTGAGAACCAAATGGGAATGTAGTTAAACAGGTTAAACTTATAGATTTATTGCTTTACTATCAAGTCATGAACGTTATATTTGTGTTTGACGATGAGGAATAATACGCTATTTGTTTTAACAAATATAAAATTAACACTGTCAGTTACTGCTTGCTTGCTTCCTGAAGTTTGTCATGACAAATGCATTTTTTAACATGTTTAGAAGATTTTTCCACATTAGAATTTTGGATAGTTGCCTAAACAGATATAATTCAATGCAGTCCCATACTCATAAAAAGTCAACTATAATAACTTATGTGATTAACTTTCTGATTTGTGAATTTTAATCTGTTTTTCTGACACTTACTTTTGGTACGTTGTGTTGTCGTTCTCCAGATCCAACAGATGAAATGGCGGTGAGGCAAAGGATTTTTAACTCAACATCTCCATTCTCTGGGTCAACCCAGGTTGAGTTGAAAGGGTCATACCCATCATGCTCAGCTGACCAGGAGACAGAGGAGGAGGAAGAAGAGGGACAGGACAGCAAAATGGGATACATAGCATGTCTGGGCCCTTTAATTAATAAGGTCTTGACTCAAGGAACTGCAGAGCAAGTGGGAGAAATGCCGCTGAAAACCTCAACCTTCATAGCCCAGGCTGAATGTAAATTGTTCTCTTAAGTGTATTTATTCAAAAGCATTTCACCTTTATATATGAATTATAAAGTTAATCATATTTGCTTTTCACAGGTGAAACCCAGGACTCTCAAGTGATTAGTCCATCCTATTTTAAATCTTATGTTGCCTCCCCAAACTGCTTCACCAGCAGGTATGATGTTCGCATCTCCCAACAGCAGATTCATTTAAACATTTAGATGAAAACAGTTTGTCTTGTATACAATTTACTTTAATCTAATATGTCGGCCTCAGTCTTTCCGCAGAGCACAACAATGTAGCGTGTCCCACCACTGCCTCGGTTCAGGAACCGAGCATTTGGTCCACAGAGGTCACCCTACGCAGGAAAACCAAGAGGAAACAGAAGCGTAAGGGGAGGAAAAGAGTGGAAAAGAAGAAGGAAAAACAGAGACAAAGACATCGGACACCTTCTGGAGTTCCTGAACAGGAGAGTGGCTGTTCATTGGTCCAGATTCTGGTGAGGAGGACTGGTTAACTGCTATGACACACCGATTTGATCAAATCTGCCAACCTACCATTCAGCATTTAATCACTTTACTGTAAGAAATTGTTAGCTTTTCTGTTAGGTAATGATTCACCAAATTCCAAAGTGTCTCACTTGACCTTGAACGCTGCTGGACAGTCTGTTTGTGATTGATTAACAGTCCAGTGTTTGATCTGATCGTCCATTCAACCTGCTGGTCAATTGTAGGTGGAGTCATCTCCGGACGGTAGAAGCAACCTCAGTACTTCTCGTTGTGGCAGTGTTGGAAGCTCAGAAGAGCAAGTCAGAGGGCCATCCTTCTATGATCGGCACATCTACGCCACAGGTTCCAGCTGTTCTCCCCTGAACTGGGACCAGGTCTACAGTCCCATCTCCCCTGTTCATTCTTATGGGCTGGACAGTGACTCAGACCACCTTAGCAGTGTGGGAGATTGTTCTCTGGCTCTTGCTGGTCTCAGGGGTTGTGTCAGTCAGTCAGACCCATGCTATGCTGGGCCTTTTTTCAAAGATGTGAAGAGAGATGAAAGAGAAGAGGAAGATGAGCTCTCCAGATCTGACTCTGTCATTAATGAAGGGATCATTTTTTACAATGAAGTATGTTCTCTTTTACCTCTTCTCTTCTGTTTGGTTTAATTTGGTCTTGAAAACTAACTCATTGCTCTGTTCTATTAGAAAATCCAACCAGTGGACTCTGAGTACAAGGAGGGGAGGGAGTACATTTTCTCTGAGTTTATCAAAGACGGTTCCTATGGTGAAGTATACAGTGCTCAAGATGTCAACACAGGCTTCAAATTTGCTGTCAAAAAGGTAAAGCAGAATCTAGCCCCTTGTCACATTTTTCAGCGATCACCCTGTTTACCCATCCTGTTTGACATCCTTGCAGATCGACAAGAAGAGGTTCATCAGTGGAGAGGTGGGTGCGTGGAGTACCCTCAGATCTCCTCGCGTGGCGGAACTCTTTGGCGTCGTTAGGGAGGGGCCCTATGTGTTACTGTTCATGGACCTGAAAGCGGGTAAGACTCCCTGATTTCTGCCTTTGAGTCACAGAAGCTTTGATGGTGATATAATAACTGAAATGCACAAAGCATGCATTGTGGAGAAAGATGGAGATAAGGAAGATATGATTATAAACAGACCATTCTGTGGTTCCATGATGACATAAATGACTGTGAAGTGCCCTTGTGGTGTGTTGAAATGGCAGATATTAAGATGATCAACGCTCCACATTCCATCGTTTTTACTTTGTATTATACATGCAGAGGATGTCCTGGTAAATGTCAAGAAAGCATACTGTACTTTTTGTTGTAGCCTCACCTTGTCTGTTATTTCAGGCTCCCTCGGCCAGCTGATAGCGCTGCGTGGCCGGCTGCCGGAGGACCTCAGTCTTCATTACCAGTTGCAAGTCTTGACAGCACTGGAATACCTAGCAAAGAAAAAAGTGGTGCATCTTGACATTAAAGGTATGTTGCACAAAGTAAACTTGAATGTAATTTCTTTGTATTTACGAGAGTTGACTCCATATTTGAATGCTACATCAGTTGGGCTTAAGTCAAACCAAGAAAGAATACTGAAACTGAAAAGAAACGATTAACACCCTTTAAAAGATGTAACAAACATCCACCAGTTTCAAGACTCAAGAAAACCTACTGAATACATTGTATTATGTTTATCATAATTGGCCCTTGAAGTGTCAATCACAGTTCCTCTTATTCTTTCACTTGTTGTGGTGCCGAGTGGAAAACTAAGAAGCAGAGAAAGTCAGTTTCTAATTAAATCTCATGATACGATTATGTGCCTTCATGCAGCTGTTGTGTGGAACACAAGTGTCATAGATACTGATTTTATCCTTGGCACCTGTGTTGTGAAACTAGACTGCTGCAAAGCAAACGATGGGCTGGGAATTTCCCACAGTGTGACTCACTGCCGCTCTTCACAGAAGGCGCATGTGCACAGCACCAGGAGAGCAAGAAAAAACGAAAGAGAGGGAGAATGAAAGAGGAGGGGGATGGGAAGATAAACAGGAAGTACAGATCCTATGTCGGCAAAAATCAGATGATAATAATTACACGGAAAGAATTTGTAAAAAGAAATGAAGAAAAAAGGAGAAGCAAAAGAGAAAACCTGACAAATAAACGGGCTTGTGCTGTTGTAGCTCAGGCGCCACCTGGTGTTTACAACACCGTGAGCGTTTACGTCTCTTAATTTAAAGCCTGTTCGCGTTTACGTCTCTTAATTTAAAGCCTGTTCGCGTTTACGTCTCTTAATTTAAAGCCTGTTCATTACTGAACTCCACGGTTACTCCATATTCTCCAGACTTCATCCAGTCACACAGTCTCGTTTTAAGAATTGGATTAAGTAGTTCAAATACCCGCATTCTTGTCATCTTATCAACATTATAATCTGAATGATATATAAACTAAATGCAACTGAACTGTTTTTCTTACAGCTGACAATGTGTTGTTGTCAGAGGATGGTAGAGACACCTTTCTGTGTGACTTTGGACATGCAGAGAGACTTGATAATGCAGGACAGAGCCTGAGTGGGTCTAAAGGTAAATATTGTATATTGTAGTATTTAGAGCAGATTCAGAGGAGGTAGTTATTCACAACCGTGGCTTCACATATTGTTTTATTCAAACCAGATCTGAAAGGTTCAGAGACCCACATGGCCCCTGAGATAGTTAAAGGTGAACCTCGCGGAGCCAAAGCAGATGTGTGGAGCAGCTGCTGTATGTTTCTGCACATGCTCAGTGGATGTCAACCTTGGACAAGATACTACAGTTGTAGACTTTACCTGAAGGTATACATCAGCGTAATCAAGCATTTAGTCCACTACCTGTCACATTGTGCACCTCTAACTTTACCTTTGATTTACTCCTTGATTACAGATTGCCAATGACCCCCCACCTCTGAGAGAGATCCCACCTAACTGTTGCCATCTGACCTTTGAGGTTCTAAAAGCAGGACTTCAGAAAGATCCAGCTAAGAGATCTTCAGCATCTGATCTCAAAGAGAAAACTGCCCGAGCATTGAAAGAGGGTAACTTTGTGGCAGTAGTTGCCTCTGGATTATGTGTTCTGTCACTAATCTTTACAGTCTTTTCTGCCATCACATTTGATCTATTTGCGTGATTGCAGTGGGAGGACTCATCAGCCCAGTGAAGGGGCCCTATGCCGAGCCCTTGTACGTTCCAGACAAACCTCCTGACTCTGTGCCACTAAACAAGAGCTGTTGTGAGGATGAGGAGGAATGTAAATATTCCACGGTAACCACAGCAAAGAAGACAAAGAAGCTTGGTGATGTCAATGAGGAGAAGGTTGAATTGAAACACTGCCCAATGGTCCATTCCATAATGCTAATGTCTGAGCCAGACCACAAGAAAAACAACCTCAGTGGTGTGCCTGAACTTGAGCTGCATAAACTGGAGCGTGGTGAGGTTTCCCACAATGTCCTGCTGTCTTTTTTTTTCTTATTTAATCCCTACTGATTGTTCTCTGTGTTTTTGCAGATTTCTACCTGAATAGTTTATCCCAGCTTCACTCGGCTGAGATGCAGGAGCAACTTTTGTCTTGCCTCAGCAGTGAGCCATATTCCAACTGGGAACCATGGGACAAAAAGGTAACTCGCAGTTTTTCTCTTCTATCATTTAGCGCTGTGATTATATGAAGTTATTGAATCGATTTCACAGGGACGAAAATGCAGTAAAGCAGCATAATAAAGGATATTCACTCAGTTTAATAAAAGCAGATGCGAGATTAGAGTTAATTCAATTAAACACTGCAAACAGTCCAGTTGTGTTCTGATAGACTGAAGACTCGTTTTGATTTTCATCTCTTCAGTTACAGGTTTTAACAAACCTGACTTGTTGTCCTTTTCTCTTTGCTGAAGGACTCCGGCCGTTGGTCCCTAAGCCCAGGAGATGACTTCAGCTCTGGTGTCTTCTCCTGCAGCAGTCAGCCAGATGTGCAGGTTTTCAGTGTAGATCTGCTAAACCAAGCACAGCAACCCCCACCGTGCTGTTTTGAAGGTTAAATAAAGCTTTAAAATGATGCAATAAAAGGCATATAAGGCTTTATAACATACGTACCTCTCTTCTTAGGGGTGGATGTCTGCATCAGAGACTTCAACAGACAAAGCATCCGGATCAGAGAGGCACGCCGGGTAAAGGTTGGCCACATAGCCACCGGAATCAGTGATCAGGTGAGACCTAGCAGATTCATTCGCTCATGGTAGTTTGTTCTGATGTGTTTTAAGTTGTTCTAATTGTCTGTTAAATGATCTTTTTAGATCTCAGAGAGGGTGTTCACTCTGGAAACCCTGCAGGGCCAGCACGTTGCTCATGATGAGGAAGTGCATGAGTCTGGGCTTGAGCTCTTCTGTGTTCCAGCTCCAGACTACAGCTCTGCCTGGAGGTGGAGGATCAGGGACGGGCTGCTGGAGACGAGATAAAGAGCCGCATCTCTTCTCTCACTGGCTCTTGTGCCTTTCATGTACATGTACCTCTTTCCTGTTGTCTTAATGTTTGAGGACCATGCTTTAATGCAGGCTAAAGCCGCTACAGCACTTTTCGCAATTTTATTTTTGGAAAAATTTGCTCTATTGCTTGTTTATAAAATGTTTGTCATAGCTCAATGTGAAATTTGCATGTGACTTTATTAAACAATACCTGCAACCTTAACAATTTGACACATATGTGTTCCGTTTTACTTCAAATCTTTTGACACCATATTAATGGTGGGCATTCATTTCCAAAGAATGATGAATATATTCCCTTTTCTTTGAGTATTTAAACATATTCATAAACACAGAGCATAAGGATTTATTTCCATGTTACAGCATACAAGGTCACAGCAAAAACGTTTTCAGGGAAACTGGAAACTCATTTCAGCTTTACAAATGTGATAGAAAATGTGAAAAATCTGAGAATATCAAAGTGATCTCATAGTAATAAAAAACACCAAGGCACTGACAAACAGAAATGTATAAAAAAGCCATTTCTCATGTAGATTGCTGTTTGAATTGCTCACATACAGTACTTTAGAGATGTGTGAAGTGAGGTAAGTATCTGTGAGCAACCCAGGGTTTTGTCAGCAGTGCAATCACTTGCACGTCACAGCAGACATGAATTACAAAAGACTGTTACCAAGTCAACTTTTTTTAAGTAGGGGTGATTTACAATGCTGGTTAAAATCCCCCACATAGGTAGATGGTCACATTTTCACAAGAAATAAATTTAAATTTAGTTTAAGCTTGCTCTAGACCAAAATGTCTGAAATGAAATGGAGTTGTTTTCGATGGGAGAAATTACTTAAGCCCAACTATCAGATAGGTTTATGTACATCAGGGTTTGAAGATTTACAAGACCTCAACTTGATGCAGCCATCTTCCAATACTAGATTTGCACTGTAAACAGTAACAAATACACTAAGATGGCTTCTGAAGCATCAAGAAATCATGTTAAGATGGAGAGTGGGAGGATCAGAAAAGCACATCAAAACAAAAGGTGATGAAAGCAATAAGGAAAGGAAAGTAAGCTTCTTCGGTTCATGCGTTGTTCAGGATGGAAAACAAAATACGTAAAAAGTAAAAAATAAATTACATAAAATGCATTAGCTGTTCAAGTCTAACAAACTCTTCGCCCAGTCCCCCAACTTTCTGCATGTAATATTGCAAGAGACATTTCATCAGTGGCAAGAACATTATGATATGCTGTTAATGCATCCAGTACGGCATTTAATCCATGAACAATGAAATTAAAGCAAGAAGAATATCTCTTTCTGTCCAACCTGTACAGTTTGCCTCAACTTCTTTCTGTTCTCTCTCATTGGTGTCCCAGTCCTCTCTGTTCAGACATTTGGTCTTCGCAGACCTCTCACATCTTGCGAATCACTAGAACAGTAGTGAGGACACCAGCCAAGAAAACGCCTACTGTCTGCCATGTCGGTGTGCCAAAGTAAGAGCGTATACCCTCCTTTAAAAACAAAAGACCAAAAAAGCAATCAACACACCAGTTGACCACAAATCCTATAAACAACCACATACATTTAGTAATGATAAAGAGCTTGTCAGCTTCGTAGATAGTTCCTTACCCATCCACCCTGCTCTCTTATCCAGTTGGCCACATGTTCCTGGAGGTAGTCCATGGTCCAGCTAATTATGGTTCTAATGATATCAGGAATGTGGGTCACAAGTGCCTGCATGAATAGTATTATTGAAGAGTTAAAACACAATTCAGAATGTTGTTTAAAGTGTACAACAAAGTTTATTAACTCACTTTGATGACAAGGCGACAGGCAAAGTAGAATAGTGCAACAACCCTGCCCCAGTTGAACTTTCCATCTGAAAAGATCTCAAGAGCAACCTTCATAAACATGTCCTTTGTGGGTTTGAGTGCAGAGTCATTTATCATCCTGAAGGAAACAACAATCACAATTACCAACACTGCTCTTCCTTCTAACGCACATTTCACAGAGCAGCAGTTTAATTTTAAAATGGACCACCTTTGGAGCTCCATATTGTTATCCAGCTCATCACCAATCTTCTGTAGATAGTTGGCAAGTTTCTTGTGGTTTGGGTCACAGAGTTCTCCTCCACCTAGTTGAGCCCTTGTCACAACAGTATTGCTTTCTCCACGTCGTTGAACGCGCTCAAAAATAAAACTGCACAAGAAAGGAAGCAGAAGCAATTGGTTTTGATCTTACTGAAACCTACTCATTAAAACAACTGTAAATTGCGTAGTTATATACTCACTCTCTCAACAAAAGAGAACCCACTTCCAGTACCTGATCGTTAGAATTTCCTGGAAAACAAAAGTCCAAAGTGTCATTACTCAATAACTGAAGAAAGTTTTCCTTCATTTTGATTTATAACAGATATATCTTGCGTTTAAGTTGAATGAGTCTTATCTTTTGCGTTAAACTATGGAAAGGACATACTGGTCTGCCTTGAATATGTATATATACACGCAGATATACACGCATAAAAGTCTTCTTCTTTGAGATATTACCTTATTTAACTTGGTATACTTTCGCTTAAGTTAGCAAAAACACAAAAGTTAGGGAGGTAGCTATTGAGCTAACTAGGAGTCCTCAGGGTTGAAGCGCTAATCGCTTGCTAACATAAGGCTAATGGTAGCTATCTTTTCCATCTGATTTCAGATGTTACTGCTCAAAAGTAAACCCTTTAAAGGCATCTTGAGACATGGTAGTTGTTAAACTTATAGATAACATCTGTACACAAGGCCTGTGGTGATAATGACACAACAATTTAATTGTTCAATATTACAACGTTAGCTCAAACCTTGATCGCCTCCTCCTGGGTGCGATGCCATCTTGTTGTCTGCTATTGTTTCCGGACAATCATGTGACAAAACTGTTTTAATAAAATAAACGTATGCTTTACTCCTTTGACCGCCGACGCCTATATGTGTCCAGATTGGTTGCCTGACTGCACTAGTATGAGCATAATACCAAAACAAGTGGCAGTGACATCATCGAGCACTGACTACGTTGCGTTGAAGTGACGCTCACTAAAGTCTCTTACTAAAAGTAAACTGTATTATGGCACTTATCTAAAGAAAAATGAATATGCCATGTTCAGATATTAGAGATTGCTTTCGAGTTATACATATATTTTAAAGTTGTTTTTCGGAAGCCTCGCCTTTTTAGTCGTCATTTCCGGTATCTATTGGTTTTCCGGCCGTCGTGCACGTTCGAAGGCCTCTTTACGACTCGGCTGGCAAAGATGGCGGATGCACAAGTATGTCAAGAAAGGCGGTGGTGTATTTAAATCGACGTTTTAACATGTTAATAAATTCGTTTCTTTATATATATCGGATTTATGCGTTTATGTTTTGACTGTACGTTGTCATGGGCGGATTCAGTACGCCTAAAAGCTTTTTTTGTGACTTGAGTTGTTGCCCTCGTATCTTCCTCGTGTACCGATGAGCTAACTCGAATGCTATCATTGTTAGCTTAGTTTGGATCAAGAGCATTTGCCCATAATCGCCATTATACTATGAGCAACATAACTGTTGCAAAATCATCGACGCTGTCACCTATGTTTTTGTTTATCATCTTAACCACGAGTCGACATTTGTATATTCCAATTACAACAGTATCATTTGCAACGTGCTGCCCCGGCCGTATCAGAATTTCCTTTTGAAGCGTGTCAACGCCTTGTTCTTAAACTTCCATAACATCATGATTTTTCTGTTTTGCAGACCGAGCGGTCTTACCAGAAACAGCCCACCATATTTCAGAACAAGAAGCGTGTTCTGGCAACTGATGGTGGCAAGGAAGCCAAGGAAAAGCTCCCCCGGTACCACAAGAGTGTTGGTCTGGGCTTCAAGACCCCAAGAGAGGTGAAAATGAATCTCTATTATACTATTAAATAGTTAGCACTGTTTTAGCTTCATCCCACATCCACATACTTATATAATACTTAATCTGCAAATGATGTCTTTTTCACGATGGTCTTCCTAACCGCAGGGTTCTGACGACACTGCCTAATGGCAATACTGATGCAGTCAGTATTTAGAAGATTGACAATGATATGCATCTGTGCAACGTTGACGTGTTACCCTTTGTTTTCACCAGGCTATTGAAGGCACTTACATTGACAAGAAATGCCCCTTCACTGGAAATGTCTCCATTCGCGGCCGTATCCTCTCTGGTCAGTTCAACACCCTGTTTGAATGCTACAGTGATTCTCCATCAATTTGATCCCATTTGTTCTCATTATCACCCACGCTTTAGCTATGCCAATGCAACTCTTAATAATTCTTAATGTTGCTAGTCAAGAATTTTATTTAACATTATGACTGTATACCAAAACTGCCCACTATAAATTCCATGACAAACTTGATGTTCAGATTGTTATTTTTTGTCACTACCCTGCAAATGATGTTTGATCACGATGGTCTTCCAAACCCTCTGGGTTCTGAGGACACTGCCTAATGGCGATACTGATGTAGTAAAGTGACAGCTGTTGATGTGGGTCTGTGTGTTTAAATCTTTAATGTGAGTTTATACAGACTGATGTTGGTCTGCAGGTGTGGTGACCAAAATGAAGATGCAGAGAACAATTGTAATCAGACGTGACTACCTGCATTACATCCGCAAGTACAACCGCTTTGAGAAGAGGCACAAGAACATGTCTGTCCACCTTTCACCTTGCTTCAGGTAATTGCCCGTCCAAATGGTACAGTGTGGTATAGTAAAGATACGAGTATTGTAGAGATGGTGGTATGCTCAATAAGAAATTTCAGGGTTATCCTTTTGAGATCCTCTGTTTTAGTAGTTGGTAGATTATGATTTAATTTGCTGCAAGTGATGTCTTTCTCACGATGGTCTTCCAAGCTCAAGATGCTCTGACGACACTGCCTTTGGCAAACTCTGATGCAGCTTCATATCTCAAACATTGTCCTGGTCTGGAACAATGCTCTCCCAATCACTGAACCCACTGTTTCCTTCTGCAGAGATGTCACAGTTGGAGATATTGTGACTGTTGGAGAGTGCCGACCACTCAGCAAAACTGTGAGGTTCAACGTGCTCAAAGTGACAAAAGCTGCTGGAGCCAAGAAGCAGTTCCAGAAGTTTTAGATGTCTTTGACCAAGAACGCCACATTTGGCTAACTTGATTCATTGGCAAATAAAGAAATGTTGTTTAAATTGCCCTTTTTCTTCTGATTGATTTGGGACTTTTCATGGTAAATGTGTTTTTCATATTTGTCAGACACGAGAAAATCTAAATACTTCAGCTCTGACTTCAATCATCCACGTGGAACTGGATATAAGAATGGAAAAAACGTTTAGATCATGTGATGCCATGTGTCGTCCTCTCAAATTGGGGAACTCGTTGACATAGATGTGAAATTACATGTTTAATTTACAGACACCTCACATCCAGTAATATAACCAGAAAACTCAGACGGTGAATTAAAGAAGAAATGGATGCAGACCCTTTAGGATCATTAGCCCTGCAGAAAACTTGCACCTATATTGTTGGTAATCCCACAGTAAGATCCCTTGAAATGATTTATAGTGTCAATTAAAGGTAAAAATTTTCAATGATACTGTGATGAGTACATGAGGAATTGGTACTTTTGGCTGTATGGCCATGAGTGCAATATTGACCCATGTCTTCAATATTCTACCCTGAATTTTGGGTTTTCATTAGCTGCAAGCCGTAATCAATTTTTTAATTACATTTTGGCCTGAATTATTGAAAGAAATCCACTTTTTGGTGATGTTCTGATTTATTCACACGCACAACTTGACTGCAGAAGCGGTTTAGATGTTCGTTCTAAAATGTTCCCAGCAGATGGCGACAGAGACTTAAAAAGGAAAAAGCCTGGACCCCACGCTTCGCCTCCTGCCTGCTCAATGTTCGAGCAGAGATGATGCTGCAGATGATTTTTAAATGAGAAACATTAGACAACATAATGCTTAATGTAAGTTCAGCAATGAAAGTAGTTGCACAATTTAATGATTGGCTGGGGGAAAATAAGCCTGGAACATTGTTTATAAGTAAACATTTTCCTCAGTTGGGGTTTTGAATTTCTGCTTTTGCCATACTGACAACAACCCAGGCTTTTTACCACCCATTTTGCAATATTTACCTCAACAACTACAAATTGTCTTCCTTGGGGTTTTCCCAGCTCTACCAAGGGGTGGGGGGGGGGCGATGACGGATGTTCCGTGAATAACAGCCCCTCTCATGAGCAGACACCCTGGGGAGCCAGGCCGCCCAGCAGGCCACCCAGCCCACGTGAGCACAAATACATTCTCCCATAGAGGGTTTGTTTGAGGGCAGAGGTCTGATCCCTCCAAAAGCCAGAGCAGCCATAACAAACCCAGATTGCCAGTGTTAAACTGCAAAGGGTCATGTTAGTGTAGTTGATACTGTCTGGCCATTTTAAGTTCTCCTGATCAGGACAAAACATCTAAAGACAAAAACACAATTAATCTGGGCATAATCTGCACCCATCTAGATCAAGGCTCATTTTTTTTTCTTTTTTTTTTTCTATATCATATTTGCAGTGTAGGAATAAAGGAATAATCGTAAGCATTTCTTCATAGAATTCTTGCTCTCTGGACCTAAATAACGCACTTCCTCCCCTGCATTTGAAAGCAAAAAGTAACGGTTATTTCTCCTCATGGTGATGTGATCTTCAGTGATGGAGAATCCAGTCTCTCCATGTTTTATTTGGAGGCACTGCCAAAAGGTGAATGTGTTGTTTTAAGTTCTATCCATCACAGGATGTGAGCCAGCCAGAACAACATGGGTTGGAGATGCTCCTCTCTAGCTCTCTGGACGCTTCTCTCCTGTCTGAGGCTATAAACACTGTTTTCCACTTTTCCAGCATGTTCACTCAGGGTCACGGAGCGTGCTTGCAGTCTTGTGTATCTAGTGGCAGGGATGTTAACTCAGAGGGTCGTTTTTAGGAAGGTAAAACCATCACTATCAAAACAGAGACCTTCTGGTGTCACAGCAGGGACCTCGGATGGAGCTTGTAGAATTCCACACCCATGTACGGGCTGCTGATGTTCTTAAGTTAAACCCTTCAGCGTCCTCTATGTGCAGCCTCATGTTAGAACATTTTCAGATTAATTTTTCCATTGCAATATAATATCCATTAAACCATTAAAGCCATCTGAAATCCCTCATTATCCAGATAAACAGGAATACAGCTCCACTCTGGGTCAGTCCAGGGTCATTCCACACATCTGGGCATGTCATCAGCACACAGATCTGCACAAATCCAGCCAATGAGCTTCCAGCTAACGTGGGCAGCATTCTGTTGTCCCGTCACACTGAATCACGGTTACGGTTCCAAACATGCAGACCTGGTTTTGGACAGTTTGCTTTTAAGACTTGGCCGAGGTTGATGAAATTAGACATGGTGGATAAAGATTTGTGGCTGTCAGGTTTGAGGGTCACAGCTATCAGTGTCCGATATGTGCAGCAGCACCGTGAGCTTCTTAACTGATTTGAAGTGATTGAACAGCTGTGGCTCCTGCTCTTCATTTGCTCTCACACAGCTATTATCCCACAGACGACATGGGAATCAGATATGGTTTAAGTGTCTGTCGATCCATAATGAAAAGAGAATCTGTTCAATGACGGATCGTTTTGAAAATCCGATGGGTGAAGTCCTTCATAGCCAACCACAGATGATTAAAAGTCCTTCGCCAGGCTCCTCTGCCGACTTCACAGAAGATCCCGACAGCTCCTGACTCGACAGCACCGTGCTCAGCTGTGAGATCCGTGTCTGCTCCCGTTTTCAATTTCACACCATATTTTCAGATAAAAGCGCGGGCCCTGTGCCGGGCTGCTGGCAGGTCACAGGACCGGGAGTCGTGCGCGGCAGCACGTGTGCCGTGCGAACCATCGTGCACGGCTGTCGTCAGATCATCCCTGGGGTGTGCTCTTGCTGACTGATAGTGTCACAGTGGAGGCCCCTGATCTCCCCATTCTCAAAACAACCTGGATCTGGAGTGTGCATGAAACACGTGCACTTTTCAGTTGTTGTTCGAGTTGACATGGCTTAGACAAAAGTGTTTAAACATGAAAATGCTAAAAACAGCAATCTGTGGTTTAAAATATTCCCAAATACCTAATGTTTTTCAGAGGCAAGAGCCTCCTGCAGTCTTTAAAACAGCAACAAAGAAGAGTAAAGTGTAACAATTCTGTCTATAAAAGGTAACAGGAGAAACTCCCAGCAACGCCCCACAGCAACAGTTTGTGCTACTATTGAGCGGCTCCTCTCCTTCAGGAGGAATTCACCCCGGCAGATGGCGGGGCCGAGCCCCCCGAGGCCCCAGGCAACGCTACACCCTGGGACCCGGATACCTAATCGTGTCCTGTTGAGCCTCTCACCTGCTGCTCCACCGCTCACAATGTTATCTCATCTCTCTGACCTATTGTGGGTCCCATCGATGATAATGACGGTTGAGAGACCCACGCAGTGCCGCAGCAGAGACCCACGATCCCCGGAGAGGGGCCGGGATCATGGGAAACTTCAGAGTAATCGATCTCATGATCAAGCCTCCTGTGGCGGATCACGTTTCTTATGGCTACCTGCAGAAAGCTTAGGTTTAAAGCACTGATTGCTTTGATATTCAGCACAGATTATTCCCAGAGCTTTTGTAAATTAGGTGTGGTTGATCACTTTACCTCTTTGGCCTTGTACAGGAAATCCTTAATATAGGGGATCTTTCGTATAGATATATAGATCCAATGCTAAAGAGACACTAACATACAAAAGTGTATATTTAAGTTCTCTGGAGTTTTTCTTTGTCATTTAAACTAATGTCCAATGTCAGGCCGTAGACATTCCCATGCAAACCCCAGTGTTGTGAAGAAAGTTGTAATTGCGGTCTTTTCTTTTTCTTTTCTTTCACTGTTTTAAGTTCACTTTGCTGTTTTCCCTGAGAAAGCAGCACGCAGGTCCTCGGTGACCTGGGTTCCCAGCGTCCCAACTCGGACACTGTCACACCGGCCCAATTCTCACCGCGAAGCATTCGTTGCTCGATTAAAGTGCAACTCTTCCGCGCGCACCATCATAGCAGTGTCCTCTTTTTTTCTTTTGTGTGACTCACCTAACGCACACAGAATGGGCTTGTGGGTAAAGCTATTTAGCTCAGGAAGAAATACTCACACATGATGTATTTTCTTTCAATTCGCGCCTTATTAATTTCTTTCTCTGACTTCCTTCCTTTCCCCAATGTCTTCCATATGCTCCATACTGTCATTCTGGATCAGGGCCAGTGTTTCTGGAGGAGGAATGACCACGCTAACCTCTGAGATGGATTCTTTGAAACTAGCAGGTACAAAGCTTTTTTTTTTTGCGCCTTTTTTTTTGCATCCTAAATGTGAACCATGATAAATCTGACCTATAGATTAAATATAAAATCCAAACCCTGAGTCCTTGGTCCCAGTTATTTCTTTCAGGCAGTTTTTACAAACTGCTTAGGCTCACTGAACCACGCTAGTGTGTTTTAAAGCCCCGGAGAGCTCTTTTAAAGCACAAGCATTATTGTTTTTCTTCATTTTTTAATATCTCTGATCCATAAAGTACGTACAGCACATATCATTCATCTCACCAATATGTTGAAGTGTAAACATGTATTTTGTGTCTGTGTCTTGAAAACACAAAAGGGAGGAAGTCAAGAGAGTTTCACAATTATCTGTTTTCAGTGCGCACAGAGAGACAAAAGGAGGATCTTCTTGCCTCAGTAATTTGTGACAGAAGAGAGAACAAAAGAGATGAAATGGAAGGAGCACACCCGGTAACTGTGTGTGCAGTTCACACTGTGTTTCCTTTGGTGTGGCTCAGAAGATACACATCCATAAGGAGGTGGGGGACTCTTTTTCTTCACACAATATTATGTTACTTTTTGTGTTCTTGATTCTCCAAGTTTTAACTGATTTTGTTGTCATCAAAAGGAGGTTAAAACAGGCTGATATCACATACTTTGACCATCACACTTTTGTTTCTGCAAGAAATGAGACAGAGAAATTGATGCACACAGAGGTCACGACCTCTATCGTGCCCAGTGGAAGCTGTGGCCCTCGCTGGGCTGCAATTTCTGCCTGCAAAACGAAAGGGGACCCTCGTCCCTGAGAAACAAGCTCGCCTCACTTATTAGAGGAGACGACGCCACACAGCCGATAACCTCGTGCCACGAGTGCTTGGCTGCCGAAATATCTCGGTTTCGCCATCATGTGGAAAACACGCTTGAGATAACAGCAAATCCCAAACATTTGCCCAAAGAAAAACAAATTCTGCATTTTTCGACCATTAAAGCAAAAAGCACATCTCGGTATCTTCAGATCTTCTGAGACCACCACAATTCAAAGGCTGGAAACTCTGATCACAGTTTGTCCCCTGGAGACAACGAGGCCTTTTGAAATATTAATAAAAGCATACATGTGAATGTATAGTGCTTTAGTCGTAATGACCCACAAACTAATCAGCCGCATGCAGGCTAATTCCAGCAGAATATTATTGATTTCTGATTCAAACTCTTCTTATGCACCTAGCTAATCTTTCAGCATGCAGACTTGATGATCCACGCACAGATTTTCTTTATATGTTTCTGGTGAGCTGAGAACTCATGAATGGCAACAGATGACCTCAACCCTTGTGTGTGAACGCAGCAAAAGTAACAGATCTGGCCGGCTCCGGTTCATCCAAAAGCTACATCCTGTGCTCCATCAATAACAGCAGAATCGATTTGTTTGCTTTTCACTTATCGTGTGGGAAAAACAGTGACTCGGCTCCTCATGGAAACGCTGCTCTGCGTCTCAGCGAGGTGGCCCCAACATAAACAGGGATCTGTGGAGCAGGGGTAAACTTCCTTCGCCTGCACTGCTGCACACACTTCCTGAGGGGATTGAGCGATGCATCGGATGACAGCCGTGATCTTCCAAAATGCCGCAAGTGTTACGCAATTCTGGAAAAATGACCCAAATTAGCAATCCGGGCCTGATAAAGCGACTTATGTCTGAGTCATTGTGCTGTTTTACGTGAGAACGAAGTGTTGCTTACTGGGAAACACTGAGGTGATGACTGAGATATAACTGAAGCACTTTGGAGACCTGGAAAAAAGGACTGTTTTAAAATAAAATTCTGTGTTTGCAGAGAATCCATATGTGCAAAACACACCTTCGTCTCATTCTTCTTGTCAAGCTACTGTGTCTGAGTCATAGATGACTTTCCTCAAATGATCTCTAAGATGTTTTCTGAGAAGCATGCCTGTTTCCTTTTTGTCATGGTGAAAGCAGATTATGAGGCTGATTTTACTAATTCAGTGTGTTCCACAGCTTATTTTTGATTTCCTGCTCCATGACTGCTGATTCATATCTCCGGTGGCAACAGCCCAACTGCAACAAACCCTCTCGACAACAAGAGGCCCTAATCGCTGCACCCTGAGAAATGCTCGAGCCTGTCTGAGCAGTCGTAGCCCCAAATAATTTGAGCCATAATTGGAGAACAGTAGATGTGTGTGTGTTTGTGGCCCGGGGGGAGTCCCACCCAGGGCGAGCGGAGGAAACTGTGCAGATGGAGGTCAGAGTTGGGCTGCTCACATCCCACTCCGTGTTTGTCCTGTTTTTCCAATCTCCGCCGACACACTGACGGGCTCTAGGATGATGCTCTCTTCTTTCTGAAGGCATTTTACATTTTCTATACTTCTATTCTATTTGATATTAAGGAGCAGTCTGGGATTTAAACTGCAGCCCGATGAAAAACACAGATCTAGACAAAAGTGTGTGATCACACACTCTTTAGTTCTAAATCTTTTGTCATGTTCACATGGCCCTGTGTACAACATTACATCATGGGCTGGAAATGTGAAGATTCCCTGAGACCTCCCAGTCAACCGTCGTCCATCCCGGAACCGTCGTCCATATAAAACATCCCTGAGTTCATTTGTTTCCAGGCTGCTGCTGAATCTGGCCTGAAGTTGGCAGATCAGATGTTAAATATATCTGAGCAGATATATTCAGTGGCCTCTGCTCCACTTTATTTATGACTCCGTGAGTGAGATTTGTTATTTTCATAAATGTTGTGATCATAAATCATTCATGTGTTTTCATGGTATTCCTATAAATACTATAAATATCCACTGGGGTTTTCAATGAGACAAACTGTACACAGCGAAACAATGGGGAGCCTTCCTGGAGATGTGACCGTATTCGCATCTCTGAGGTCATGACGAGCCGCTCGGGGACAGATGAAGCCGCCACGTCGACCTGGGAAATCAGGAGCTTTTCCGCCCGAATCACAGAGACAAAGAGATGTCAGAGGAGGAAGACCCCGTCCCGCTAATCAGAGGGAGCGGAAAGGATCCTCCCTTCACCTTCGCTCCGGCAGTGAAGTGAAGTTTCCATATTTGTGTTGGCCCCCGGAGGGACGCAGATACCTGTGTCTGTTCTGGCTGAACCTTTTTTTTTTTCTGACAATCCTGCTGATAAATCTTTTTGGCCAGCCTACACGCTCCACCACAGAACAGCCAAAACATCTACACGTTCCCTGACCTGCAGCCTGTTTTAGAGCCTTTGTCGATGAGTTCAGGTACTTTTGAGAACATGCAAATATCTTGCTTTGATGGATTGAAATGCTGTGGAACTCTACGACTCTGAGACCTTTACAAACACCAAGTGGGCGTTTGGCTGAAGGTGCGTACCCAAGATGAATCGGACCTGCACTCACTTCCAGTCAGCTGAAGTTCAAAGTTTTGTCCAACCCGCCCCCACCTTTTCATTCACCCACACCATCTTGACCGTGGGCTTTGACCCCGGTAATGTTATACAAATGTCATGCGTCATGGGAGCGACGGCTTTCACAGAGGAGGTCGAAAAGAGCGCCCATTGTATGAGGACGGGGGCCACAGGAACATTGATTTTTCACAGACGGGGGCAGCGAGAATAAAATGCCTTTACTAGGAATTGGTTTTTTTTTTCCCACAAATTCATCTTCAAGTTCCTCTGCAGAACATTGCATCCTAAGAAAGGAAACAAGCCCTCTGAGATGCTGTGAGGTGTGTTTTTGTCGTTCATTCTCTAAATGTTGAGATACCAGGTCATCAAAGCTGCTAGCAACACTTTCAGCTAACAGATAAACACCTCGTATGCAGTTTTTCATGTTTGATTTGTCTCATCACAACCACTTCGCTATCTTCAAGTGTTTTACGGCCTGTTGATAAGGCGAGTGGAAAGTTAAATTCCCCTGCAGCGTCACCTCAAAGGAGCCACGTCCAGTTACAGTAAACAGAGCAAACAACAAGCTGTGCTTTTCATCTCTTTGATTTCTGCCGCTCGCTGTCGCTTTGAAGCTCCGCCGCTCACCCAGACACTGAGACACTGACTTCCTGTAAGAGCCCCAGTTTAGAACTGGGAAGATGAAGGAGGGAGTTTACTCACAGCAATAAACAGATACTTAATTTCAACTGGTTCTGACAAATATTTGAAATAAATCGGGTCTATTTAAAAAATAACCGACTTTAGATAAATGCAGAAATCGTAATGGGTGGTGTGCGAACCCAGTTGCAGCAGCCAGGCGACCAGCCTTAACGGGCAAACAGGACTCAGGCGGGAACGCTAAAGTCTGGTGAGCAGAGGCAGCTGTGTGCACAGGTGAGCTGATTGGGTTAGAAAATCAGAGCTGGATGACTGAAGTGTGACAGAGATGCTAACTGATGAACACCTGTAACCCAAACGAAGCCCAGAAGTACCATTAACATGTACCATTGCCAGTTTGATATTAAAACTTCTAAATAATAAATTAGAAATATGCAACTGTGACGCCTTTTTAGTGAACCCATCTGTTTGTCGCTTGATTTTTGACGGAATTTGTAAAGTTTACCTCCATCTTTCAGCTAGACTGAATGAGAAACCGACAGTCACAAACAGGTTTACTGATGCAGCAGGTTGCCGTGGAGACCAGAGTTGCCTGTTGTTGTGGCTGTGTCGGAGAGCTGCCCTTTTGCCCTCGGCGGCGGCACACTTTCCCTGGGGGATTTCACATACAATATCTGCCCCCCGCCCCAACCCCCAGCCACACCCCCCCCTCCCCATTCCAGAGGACATTCTGGACCGGCTTCTTTCAGCAGAGGCAGTCCGCCCACACACCTGCTGAGAGGGTCAGAGGTCACCATCCAGACAAGGACATACTATCACAATCTGGCAGCATCGGTGCAAGAAAACAAATGTTTCTTATTTTCGGAAAGATGGCCCCCATTCAGAAGGAGAAAGGTTCTCATTTTTCTCAATGGGCGGATTCTTTTTTTTACTGCGCTGCTGCAGATGTGGAACTTGCAGCTTCTGGCTACTTGGTCACATGACAGACAGAAGGCGAGGGCGTCTATTGAGGCTCGCAGACCTGTCTGCTGTCTCATCGGGCCCTAAAGGAATCACCCGGCCCTCATCAATCTGCCTCCACATTCCACAATAGCTGACAAAGGGACTGCGTTCTCTCCCTGGCAGATGGCTTCGCCTGGGGCCATCCACGCCAAGCTCCCATTGTTTCGGCTCCAGGGTTTGCTTCAGAGGATTTTGCACCCCCTCCAGTGACACTGTAGAGGGTAGAAGCTGTATTCAAAGCTCAGGAAGATGCTGGATAGTTCATGAGAAATTATAAGGAAGTTTGACCAGACATGAAATCTACATGACGATAATGGAACATTTGTGCTTTGACAAAGATGCTGCTGTGAACCCACCGGATTATCCTGATTCCCAGAGGAAGACAGGAGAAAAAGCGGGCCCCCCACCCCCACCCCAGGCCGACAGCAGGCTCTCACAGTTTGATCTCCAACCTGAAGCCGTATTTTCTGTCTGCAACTAAAAGACTTTCAGCCAAAATCTCTGTTCATCACAATTTCTTGATGTTGACTGTTTTGTGATTAGGTTGACAGTTCTGTGCAGGATCCACCCAGGAAGCAGAAAATTTAACATGCGTAGAGCCACACGGCCGAGATGTGATGCTCTCCGTCAGAGAGCATGGCACCACCCCAAAGTTTCTCGTAAGTAGGGCTGGGTAGCTTTAATACGTCTGTTGTCCAAGCAACCCACAGACGGGCCTGTTCCCAGCGAAGCCTTTCAGCTCTAAGCTCCTATAGACACTCCTGATAAATGGCCTCCAATGGAAACAGCAGGCCGGATAATGGGAAGAATAGGGACCCAGCGCTCCAGCACATCCCCCGTTCCAGACCCCTAAACATCCCCTCAGATGGCTCCTCCTAAACAGTCTGATGTTGAGTCCAGTGGCGTTGAAAGGGGGACCCACGTTCAGCACGTTTTATTTCCCGCCACTTGAGATGGTGCCTTTCTCTGCGACCATTTCAAAGGAAAATATGGTTTTCGTCTGGTTTCTCCAACCTGTCACCTGTCTCGTTTTCAGATGGTGGAGGTCAGGGTGGAGAGAGTCAAAGGATGTTTATTGCAGCTCCAGACATGGGGATCAGGACAGCTCAGGGTGGGAAAGACAATAGACAAAACAATGTCCTATTTAAAGATGGGTCACAGTTATTTATAAAGCAGTGAAAAGGCCTGAAGAGGAGAGATGGAACATGAAGAGAGCTTCTCCAGGCCTATATGTCTGCTTTATCCTTATTAACGTCTAGCGGAAACCTGAAATAATTAGGATTGTGATCCTTTGATTGGCTCAGTGAAGCTTCTGAAAAACTGGGATACGTCCAACTGGCCAAAACCCAGCAGAGGACATCAGTGTGCAGCCCTGGCAGATTCCTTTGTTAGAGCCACTGAAGTGTGCAGGCTCTGCTATCTGAAGGGCGATGCGGTAACACTTGTTCGGGTAGTTTGCAGTGTGGACGTGTCCTCTGGGGTAGATATTCACTCATCGTCCAAATCTGCTTTTAAATCAAAACAGACACTTGTGGCCCAACACAATAGTTGCATTGTTTCCCTTTGAAAGGAGAGCATGTGCTTTGCAGCAGCCAACCTCTGGGACAACTTGTACATTCAGCTTTTGATTAAGGAGCACGGTTATGCATGGGTGACTTCCTCCAAGGTGCCTGGAGGTTGTGGGAAATGGCCAGCGATCTAGTGTGGCGTCAGCCGGGGGTCGGACCCACTTTGCCATAAGGGACAGACTTTTGGTTGGCCTGTTTGCCACGTTTTTCTGATTCAGACACAGAAAGATCCTGTGCATTAACTGTGCATGTCGAAAAAAGGGGACACACAAATGTAATTTGCAACTAATTAGTTTAGTACCAGCACCAGCGGGGGACAACTAGAGCTCGTCAGGCTGTTCTGAAGTCGTCGGTTTGTAAACTTTGAAATGAGAGGCTGTAGTGCTGACCTGGAACTCTTATTTAATTTGGAACCTGATGGCTTCCATGATGATCTTTGGGCTCCAGCCTAACCTGCTTTGCAGATCCTCGACTCCCGTGGGAAATCAAAAAGCTGGTAAGCAGCGCTAATGCTACAGTTTCCCACAGACACAACGAGAGCTAAACCAGGCTGAGTCCCCCGCAGATCCAGGCTACAAAGCATGTACACAAACGCACAACACTCATTTCTGAAGGCCCCTGACTCGACCGGAGGATTTACGTTCTATCGCAGCTTGATTAACATTTAGGTTTTGAAAAATTCCCTGGGAAAAATAAAATGCTAACATGCAAAATCCCTCGGAGCTCCTGATGGTAGAACAAGGCCCAAGCTAATCCATTTAATATGAGAGGATCAGCGCTGTTGGACCCACCACAAGAGCTAAAGTGCTGCTCTGTGGGTGGGTGGCGGGTGGGGGGTGGCTGGGGTGTTCTTATTCCGCTGACTGGATGAAGGCCAAGGCTGGTGCCAGGAATTAATCCCAGGAACCGAAGAGTCGATTCTGTCAGCTGACCATGCTGGACTGTCTGGGAACAAGGTGTGAATGAACGATACAGGATTTTCTGACAGGTGGTACGTTAAGTATCCCCCCAACCCCCACAATATTGCTCTATTAATTATGGCTCCTGATGTCATTTAATGACAGATCCCTGGTTTTCTCATCAGCTGACACTTCAGGGTAATAACGGCTTACAGAGCCAGAGAAATTGTTTTATTAAACACATCTGATTTGGTTTCTGGGACACATTAAATGAAAACTTCTTGTGTTCAGTTAATTAGTGTTTTCAACTATTAGCTAGTATTCAGATACTGTCTCTTGCTGTTTCCAAACAAAAACAAAATAACTTGACTTCCCCGTGGAAACATCTGCTTTTCATTGTCATGGCTCTTTAATTTGTGCGGCCTCCCTGGCTGCTGCTGCGCTGTGGCCCCGACAGACTTCACTCTGTCAACAAAAAGCCACAAAGTGAACTTTGCCACTATATGCATGAACTGACCTCCATAAGAGCCATAAAAAACAACAAGCATAAAGGTTAAATCCTTGCAGACTGTGAAATTGCAGAGAACTAATTAACCTCTATGCTGAGATGATTCATTGTGCTAGATGCTAATAGACGGTGGCTAATGAGCTGCAGGGAAAAGGCCAACCTAAACAAATCCAGATGGGCTGTGTTGCAAAGACAGTTGACCCAGGATTTGTGGACGATCTGTCACTGTCCTGCACAGAGATCAGGGATCAACCGTGTACTCTTTCTCGATGAAGTTTGTTTGTTCTGGTTAAGCTTTACGGCTGCTGAGAGAAAGCAGCGAGGCCCAGGGTCTGAAGAGTGAGGAGGTCAGTAAAGGTGTGACGAGGTAAACAGCTCAAAAGGACGATCAAGAGCTGATATGAGACACCCAAGGGGGTTGGCTTTACCTCGCCTTTAATGTGATCGTCTGGCAATTAGGAGAAGAAACAAAAGTCTTAGCTTTGAGCTAAAAGTTAACTCTGAATGAATTAGGACCCAGAAGTGGCTAATTTCAGTACATGTCACACATTACATGCCCATAAGGGTGGATGTGCTAAACTTTCATCCTGTACGCAGGGATCTTTTATTACCTAATTTGTTAGATTTGAACAATGCATTAAATATTTGATATAATTTATGGGACAAAAACATTAAACTATGTTGCTGCTGATTTCTCTTTAAGTAAAGTTGTTCTTTTTGGTTTTTTGTATAATATTTTGGCATAAGTAGAGGGGGCATCCGGACTTGAACCGAAGACCTCTTGATCTGCAGTCAAATGCTCTACCGCTGAGCTACACCCCCACCTGTGGGCCAGCAGAGCCCACCTGTCAGTAGGACATTGTCCTGAAACCTCTGATCTATGTTTGAACGGATTAGGACCCAGAAGTGGCTAATTTCAGTTATTACATGTTACATATTACATGTCCATAAGGGTGGATGTGCTAAACCTTCATTCCGTACGCAGGGATTTTTTCTTACCTAATTTGTTAGATTTGAACAATGCATTAAACATTTGATATAACTTATGGGACAAAAGCATTAAACTACATTGCTGCTCATTTCTCTTTAACTAAGGTTCAACTTGTTGGTATAATATTGTTGCATAAGTAGAGGGGGCATCCGGATTTGAACCGAAGACCTCTTGATCTGCAGTCAAATGCTCTACCGCTGAGCTACACCCCCTCCCGTGGTCTAACAGAGCCCACCTGTCAGGAGGACATTGTCCTGAAGCCTGCAGGTGCTTATTTGTAACACCCACATAAGTCTCCTAGTGTGAAGGTTTCCCACAGGAGTCCCCCTGACCTTCCCTGAGAGTCTGACGCATCGGACTGCTCTGTCGTTTTCACATCATCAGCCCCAGTGGTCTCACACGCCCACCGTAACACACACAAAGAAGACATCTTCGCACCTCGTTGTGTTCGTAACATAAAGCTTTCCTGAAGACGGCGAGACAGAACTCCCACACCGTTCATGACACGACCTGCCGCTAAACCCATTCATTTTGTAGCCGCTAGACGAGAGTTTTCCAAATTTAATGTGTCGACGGTGATCTTCCCAGAATAACAAGACCCTTCACAAAGAGAGTGCTGGGAAGCATTAGGCTGACAAAGTGGAAGTAGGGCAGGAGCAGGGGCCGAGCAGCAGCTCTCAACAGTTATGCAAATTGCTTGTAGTTGTGGAAAAGTGAGGAAAAAAGACAACTATAGTGGGGCGTGCGTATACATGTGTTTGTGTGTCTGCTTGTTTAAAAGAGGACATCAACCACCAGCAGTGTGTTTCCTGTTTTCATTGGATCCGCAGGCTTTCTCCTCTGCTGCTAAAGATCCCCGTCGCCTCAGAGTGCTGAGCTGGTTTATTTAGATAAGACATTTCAAGTAAACCTTATCGCTGCTGAAACATCATCTGACAAATCAAATGTCAACTATCTCCGCCACGGCCATCTGACATTGACAGCGGCCCCCCTGTGGGTGATATCCTGCAGCTAGCGACAAAAACAAGTTGGATGATTCAAACCGCCCCATCAGCGGCTCCCACATTTGAAGTATTTCAATGATTAAAAAGAACAAAACAAACCATTAAAAGCACCTCAATGTATTCAGAGTCTTTTTTTTGCTGGCTGGACCCCCCATTGTATGTCCCAGCAAGGTAGCAACAGGCTGCAGACAAAAAGAGACTCTGTGTGTGTGTGTGCGTGTGTGTGTGTGTGTGTGTGCGTGTGTGTGTAATAATGGCCATTTGAACCCAAACAAGGGAGCTTTTCACATGCTTTTGGGGACATGCCAGCACTTATCCCCTGGCTTTTAAAATTCAAATATGGAAATAAGTCAGTAGATTTGCTCCCTGGAGTTGCTGGAGATTTTAGTGAGAACATAAACCTCCACTGAATATCTTGTTTCCAGCTGCACTAAATGGTTTTATTCAGAGCTGAGGGGAGTTGCTGCTGCAGCAGAGAAAAGATCTTGTCAGGAAAACTCGAAACTTTTTACCTCTTCGGTGCATTCACAGCCTTCCAACGATTTCACATGAGTTCTGAAGCGTCCCGGCGGACCCACTTCTGGTGGTGTAGCCCCATCAGAACTTGTGTCCAAACTGGGAAAACAAACAGAAGTTGAAGAGTGATCCCATCGTTCAGCACAATGATCCTCGGGATAACCTCCGCAGTGTCGCCATCGCTGTTTCCAGGATCGGAACTCTCACATACGTATATTTAAAAGACATAAAATTAGCTTGTGTAGCAACATTACACTGTGGAGATTCTAATCAGCAAATGTGTAACAATAGCTTCAACATCAGGGAAGCTCTCCCAGGAATGTTAAACAGACAGAATTGGAGGGTAAAAATGAAAGATGTGGTTTGCAGCTAATGTGTTGCACATTTTGTTTGACATACACGCTCTGCCGAGTGTAAGGTTACAGCTGACATGTTGCAGAGCTCAGCTGCACACGTGTTTGCAGTGATGTTTCCGAGACACTTGTGGGATGTTGTGACACTCTGAGTAGAGCTGGATGAGATTCCTTACCTCCCATTTGTCCATCACATGTAATCATCGCTGCTGAAGCAGACCTCCCGGATCCCTCAGCATGATGATGCCATTAGAGGGAAGAAAGAAAAAGTCAGGCTCATTGTTTATTTGAGGGCTTGTGGGCAGTTTGATGAGGAAGTGGGTTCGACTGAAGAAACTGGATTTAATCTCACAAGTGTGTAGCAGTTGGGCGGTGGTGGGGGGGGGGGGGTTAAATCTGGGAGCCGAGGGGTTTGAAAAGGATAAGAGTGTGTTTTTATCATCGGAGTGTGAAAAAGGCTCAAATGAACCACGAAGCAGGAGCGAGCTGTAGCCAAAATGACTGTTTCCGCAAATCAGGAAAAAAGGGCCTCTCTATTAAGCCGGAGCCCCGTGAGTCTGGGAAAAAAGGTGATTGATAAAAAGCAGAATGAAGGCCGTAGGGTCAACCCCCTCTGCCTGGTCTCTTTTACACTTTCTCTTTGCTCCCATTTTCAGAGGTGAAGAATGAGCCGAGTCAGGGGTGGCGGAGCAGGTTCCGTGTTTCCCGCCATCCAAGGAAATTAAGATGGTGGTTTGGAAACGATGTGGAAAGACTTGAACTGATTTTTGGAACAAATCTCACGCACGTCCTGAAAGGTTTGTTTGCTTCCGAGCAGCCTAAATCTGCTGCTTTCCTCAAACTGCGGGGTTGGAGCTGGGGGCTACATTTCGTTCTGAAAAGACCGCCTGTCTTCTAACAAAGATGCCAGCTTCAGGAGGCACCCTGGTGAGAGCCAGAACCTAAATCACAAGTGTTCGGCAATGGCCCACAATAGAGGCTCTCTGGTCAAACCGCTTCGAACTGACGTCTGAGTGTTCCCAAACATACCTGTCATTTTCTTATCTTCTGAGTCAATATTTACCTGTTTTTTTTTTTTGTTTTTTTTTTTCTTTTTCTAAGCCAGACTGAAATATGTGAAACTTGTGGCACACACGCACGCCCAGGCTCCCGCAGAGGCAGCTGTGAGGCCACGCCTTGTTTTGGCGTCACCGGTCTGCATGCTGCGTTCAAGGACCTCCCGGAGGCGTGGCCGGTGTGAAAGCTTATTTAAGACCCCTCGGAACAACGGGGTGTAATGTATCTCAGCTATGCATCCTGACGAGCCTGTCGTGTGTTGAGGGAGAACACCATATGGACTTTGCATTCCGGAATCTTTGTGCCGTCTTATAGATTTTTATAGGTTTAATCATGTTTAAAAATAATGGAAAGAAAACTATCATCTCTGTAGCCAGCACAGCATGCTTCTGTCTGCTGCTGCTGCTGGTGGCTGTGCAGCATCACCGGGCTCAGCTGGGCGACCAGGCGAGCGCCGGGTCAGCGTCTCCTCTCCAAGACGCAACTCCAGACGAGGACGCACAGAGCGCGCAGGGGAAGAAGGGATTCTCAGCATATCTGACGAAACTCACCCGCGGACGGAGGGAGGCAGACAAGCCCGCCCGCTCCTCTGCGCCCGCCGATGACCCGCCGCCGGCGGAGGACCTCGGCGCGGACGACATCTTCATCGCGGTGAAGACCACTAAGAAGTTCCACCAGTCCAGACTGAACCTGCTGCTGGAGACATGGATCTCCAGGAACATGCAACAGGTAAGCGGATTTTCAAGAACTACCTATTTACTTAGTTTTGTCTGTTTAATAAAACAATCAAATGTTGTGCTTGCAAAAAAGCAGAAGATGAAATTGGCTCTTTCCCGCAATAGGTTGATGTTGCTTGTGATTCGTTCTCATGCGGGTGATGTCTGTTTGATGGCTGTTTGCAGCCTGTATTGTTCCTCCTGTCAGAGGCTACATGCAAATAACCCGCACAGCCTCAGTTATAGCCGTGCTGGGCTCTGTTACATGGGCACTGTCCCTGAGAAATGGTGGAAGCGGTTCAAGACCCCCCTCACACTCTATTATCCAGCTTTTTTTTTTTTTTTGGATGTCCCTGTGCTGTGGATGCTTACCGACTCAGGCTCTGTCCCCCTTCCAGCACTAACAAAGCATCTCTCTGAAGGGGGAAGAAAGGCTTTCCAGCCCTCGACTCCCCTCTCTCCGTGGGAATGTGGGAGCAGAGTCTGGACCTGGCGTGCTGGAGGGATGGGAAAGTGGGGGTTTCTTTAAGAGGGATGCCCGGGACAAAGAGGTGCAGCTAGTTTGTGTCGGGGAGCAGCATGCTGAGTGTGTGGCCCTGAAAGCCAAGCTCTTTTATGGGCTGCACAAAGACTCGCACAGCTAGAGTGTTGAAAAAGCTCGTCAAAATGATTTTATCCTGCACTTAGAAGTGTGTCTTTCAGGATTCTCCTGTTTAAACCTCCCTTTAAACTTTAAACTTCCAAACAAACAGAAAATACAACATCTGCTAATATGCGAGGGGATTGTGCTAGCTAGTTGTGCTCGCTGCAGAGGTTTGGTTAGCCCATTCCAGAGTTAACAGCAGGGCTTATCAGCGGCAGGCAGCTGGTGGGTGGACAAAAAGGAGACTGAGCTCACAATGTGAGAGGGAGTTCCTGCAGGAAGGGTGACAGGTGGTCAGAAGAGACCGAACAAAGGGGGCAGCATTAATGCCACCCATATGATGCTCCCAGTTCCCACCATGTGCATATGGTGCATCTTCTGTGTTCATGTTTGATTCTCACGCTCAGCTGATGGACATCTGTGGAGTTTAGGCCTTTTTAAAAGCAGATTCCTCAGACAAAAAGGTTCTTATCCCAGCAAAAAGAGTGCCCCTTTGTTCAGATATCTTACATTCGCACGTATTGCTCTCATCTGTTGTTTATTCAGTAATGTGGAATGAAGATTATCTTTGTGACCGTTTTATTGGCGGAATAATGCCCGCAGCATCCACATTTAGACGGTTTTGTAAAATCCACCAAGTTGTGGCTAAATTCTCTAGTGAACTGGTCCATTTTTTAGGGCCTCAGAAACAATTCAAATACATTTTCCTGGATTTTTTTTTTTTTTTTTTTGGGAATATCCATTAAACCATAATCTGAGAGCTGAAGAAAAGAATACAATGGGTTTCACCTCTTGTCCATTCTGCATATTTATTTTGCAGCTGGCAGCGACCTCATGCATTCTTGTAAGAGCACAATGACTATCCCAGCACACAATCAGGGAATATAGGAAAAAAAAACAAACAAGTTAATCATAGTCTAAGTTCTTCATCCTGATAAAACACACTGAACATGTAAAAGTGGAGGGGATCGGGTGGATCTATTGGATGCAGGGAGGAAAGCCTGATGCCCTTCCTTCCCGTAGGGCTGGAGACAGCCAGCGAGGCACCACGCTCAGCTCAGACAGGGCCGTGCCGTGCCTTCCTGAGGTCAGCAGTACATCCCGCCCCTCACCCCATGTCCCTGGACTCTTATCTCTGTTTCACACTCAACCATCTCTGCTGTTTTTGCTGTTATTGATCAGTATTCCGGACGGGTAGCTGTTTTCTTTTAAAGTTCCAGCCAAGAAAATGTAAAAAAAAAAAAAAACAAACCAAAAATAATAATAAATAAATAAATAAAAAAAAACTTGGATGTGAGTTTTTCCTCTAGTTAACTCCTGCAGCTGTATGCAAATGCTGGCAAAGATATTTAGATTTCATCCAGTGGAGCCTTCAGCCCCCAGAGGCATTGTTCTATTCAGGAGGGCCTGGCCATGCGTGTGTGTGTGTGTGTGTGTGTGTTTGTGGGGGGGTGATGGCAGGATAGGAGGTGAAGCAGGGGAGAATGGCCACACACACAGTTTTGATTCACTAATCAGCAGTGCGGTCCCCCCTCCCTCTCTTTCTCTGTCCGTGCTGTGGCAGCTGCCTCGCCGCCGCCGCCGCCACCTCTTCTGTGGGTTTTAAAACAAACACGGGCAGCCTCAACGACAATGGCGCCATCCTCCTTTAAGCAAACACAGGCTCACGCGGCTAACGTTTGTTCCACAAACAAATCCAGCGCAAGGAAAAAATGAATCATTGTTAAAAAAAAGAAAAAAAAAAGTTTTTCTTTTTAGTGAAAAGATACTCTGTCAGAGCGGCCGAAGGCACCGTGCGTGCGTGTAAAGACACGTGGCAGAGGCCAGGTAGCGTGACGCCCGGCAGGTGCTGCCTCACCTGAGGTGAAGTGTAAACAGCGCTGGCGGTTACAAAACCTTTTCATGATGAGCAGTGAGCGGCCTGCACCTGCTCATTGTCCGCCATCTTAATCCCCCCTCTTCCCTGTTAAAGAGCAGCCCCACAAGGTGCCTTTTGTTCACTCCTTTTATGAGTAACTGCTACATTTAACAGGCGCCTGCAGTCGTGGTTTGATTCACCACTCACGCACACACACACACACACACACACACACACACGGTGGTTGAGCAGGTATGAGTGCTGCTGCCCGGGCCTGGCAGCAGGTCCAGCAGTGGAGCAGGATCAGCCAGGGGATGCTCTAGTGGGGTGTTTGTGTGTGTGTGTGTGTGTGTGTGTGTGTGTGGGCGGGGGTGTCAGTCTGCCTCCTGCTTTGTTCTATGTCTGGGATGCTTTGAGGGGGCTGCGGAGTTACCATGGAGAGACTGGAACTTGGGACAAAAGGCCTTTATTGGTGCCTGAGGTTGTTTAACTCAGTGTGTTGGGAGCATAAAGGACATGTGGATTGATGCTAATCACACACGCTGGGTGAAAATGATCATGTGATCACTGACCCACCATCATCCGAAGCAGCTTTGACTTGATGGAATAATCTGGAACTTCTCCTCTTTTCTTCCAGACATACGTCTTCACTGATGGAGAGGATGAAGAGCTGAAAAAGAAGATTGGTAAGTTTAATGAGGGGACTTTTTTGTTGGGAACAGAGAGGCATATTGTTTAATTACCAAAATGGAAACATGTTCCCTGTAGGAAAAAAACTGGGCACGGAGTCCTTTTGCTTTTGGGAAAGCTTCATAAAGCCTCCATTGATGGCGTCCTGATGAACTAAAGATGCATCTGTCTCCTTTATTGTGGCTGCAGGGAGTCATGCAATCAACACCAACTGCTCTGCTGCTCACAGCCGCCAGGCTCTGTCCTGCAAGATGGCCGTGGAATACGACAAATTCATCGAGTCGGGCAAGAAGTGAGTCCTGCTTTTTGTTTTTTTTAATTGATTTTTTTTCAAAATCGAAATAACTCTCTAATAATTCTCTACTTCTGCCTCTCAGGTGGTTCTGTCATGTGGACGACGATAACTACGTTAACGTTCGGACTCTGGTGAAGTTCCTGTCGCGGTACCCCCACACTCAGGACATGTATGTGGGGAAACCCAGTCTGGACCGGCCCATCGAGGCCACAGAACGGCTGGGGGACAACAAGATGGTGTGTAGTGTGTTTGTCGGTGCAATTCTTATTCAGCACCACGTGGACCACGTGGACCATGTTTGGTTTTGTTTGTCTTTACAGAAAGCAGTAAACTTCTGGTTCGCTACTGGAGGAGCAGGGTTCTGCGTGAGTCGGGGTCTGGCCTTGAAGATGAGCCCGTGGGCCAGGTGAGACGCACGCCCCCTCTTGGCCTCGTTTTTGTTGCCTTGAGGCTGAAAATCAAGATGGCGCGGCGCTCGCGCATCAGTTATGATCCTCTTTGTCCTTTAATCTGCCCAGTGGCGGTCACTTCATGAACACGGCAGAAAAGATCCGTCTCCCAGACGACTGCACCATCGGCTACATCATCGAGTGGGTTCTGGGGGTTCCTCTGACCCGCAGCAACCTGTTCCACTCCCACCTGGAGAACCTGCAACAAGTGTCTCGACCTGAAGTACATAAGCAGGTACGAGGCTCATGGGCTTTTCTCGCCAAATCCAGAAATGACTGTTTGTTTTTCTGGCGCTCATATTTCTCTTTTATCGCGCAGATCACCCTCAGTTATGGGATGTTTGAAAACAAGAGCAACATCATCAGTTTGAAAGGGGCTTTCTCTGTGGAGGAGGATCCATCACGGTGAGGAAGTCTTTTTGCTTCAGGAAGTCCTCTCAGCTTCTACATGTCCGCAGCTCTGACCCTGTGTCTGTGTCCCCCATAGGTTCAAGTCTGTGCACTGTCTCCTGTACCCAGATACCCCGTGGTGTCCGCCTCAGGTTGTCTTCTAGGGCGACCGCTCCTTTCTCATCCTCGTCCCCGTCGTGCCTCGGTATCTGAAAGGCTGGTGGGGACCCGTGTTTGATGTCAGACTGCGCGGCTGCTGTGTTCTCGCTGCAGTTACGTGCAGTCTCTTCTAGTTTATCTGGGCTGCTGTGCGGCCCGACTCGGGACTATTCCTTCCTGTTCGGAGCCTGGACCTGTCACCATGGTGATTGGATAGAGGGCTCCGGTTCTGGACAGGAAGTGGCTTTCAGCGTTAAGTTTTGCAGGCAATCGGTTGAGCTTTGTAATGTATATGTTGCTTGTAAATGTATCTGCGATTCTCATAGAATGTATTGTTATATATTCCAGTTTTCGCCAGCTTTTTTTTTGTTAGTTTTTTTTTTTTTTTTTTTTTTTTTTTTTAAAGCAGGCATTTTTGCCTTGCTAGTTTCACTCTAATGACTCCGGACAAACGCTCCAGTATGAAGATATTATCCTGCTTTTGAGTTAACAGTGTTATTTCTCCTTCAAACTGAGCTGGCACATTTCCAAATGCATCGCTAGCTGACCTCAGTACGCCCGGAACTGAGCACTTTTCTGGGTGAAATGGCCCCATTTACATCCCTTAGTGGCGTACTTTAAGTTCACATCCAAATTTACAAGTTAACCCCACCAAAATCTTAAAATATATTCAATGTTTTTATATTTAATGGCTTTCCTTGCATTTGTCACAATCAGGGAAAAAAAAGGAGAGATTATGTGTTGGGGTTCTAATCAGCTTTGAGTTGCTCTGAGTTGTTTTTGCACAGCCGTGTTTCTGCTTTTCTGACGAGCTGATCGTTGCTCCTGGAGAGTCCTGGAGAGGCGTGAGTGGAGAACTGAGCAGGAGCAACATCAGTTTCCACATGGAGGTCTCTCTCTGTGTTGTCTCTCACCCACATTGGGTCACTTGTAAATCCTGATTACAGTATTGTGTACTGTATTTAAAGTAGCTCTGATTGTATAATGTTTAGAATGTCGTTTCCCTTTTGAGTTTTAAGTATGCTTCGGATGACCCAGACATGTGTTTGTGTTGAATGACTGCAGTCTTTAATCTCCAGTATCTGGAGGGTTTGAACTGTTCATTCTCAATATTGGCTTCTCAGGGATTATGAGTTAATCCTGCTTTTAATTATCATGGGACCCACGCTGGGTCTGAAACCTTTAAATAAAATCTCCCATAACCGCTGAGAAACTCTACATATGTTGTTTTTTTTTTTCAACTGCACACAAAATCATGGAAATGTTCAACATACTGACACATTTAGATGGTAAATAAACAAAGACACACCAACAATGAGCATTTCCTTTTCCTTTCTGAAAAGAGCTACAAAATCCATTTCAAAACTCCGAGAAGAGAAAGCTTCACGTACCCCTGGGAAAGACGTGCATGCGGCTCAGATCTAAACCTCTTGTTGTTAAACTGGGAAGCTGTGGATGTGCAAACAGTAATCAGATCAGCAGCAGTTTGAACTTTGCTTTCAAATGAAGGTTATTATACAAATAAATCATTAGTGTCGCCCTAATCCGGCCCCTTCAACTGTTGGATGTAGCTTTTCATGCAAATTGCAGTTATTCAAATCTCTCTGAGAGTAAGAATTGCAGACAGAAAGAAGGAGCATTTGAGATTAACGTCTGTGCGTGGGTATTTCAACATGTTTTAATCCCTCTGCATCCCTCAAACGTGCCAAACACTGCCCCCTATAGGTCAGATGCGATGAGCTACGGCTACACTTGAACTGTGTTGATGTACTATCACAAAGTTTCTTTCACTGCAAACAGCCTGACTTTGGCATCACGGGGGATATTTGTGGTCCTGATAATCCAGGACCATGACACATCCCTTTGTTGTGGCAACAGGTGAGACGTGACAAAGAACACAAACATCCAACTGCAGATTGGAACCAGCTGTCTGCTGGACTGGGCTGAGACATGACCGGTGGCTGCTGATCGGGGATCTGGTATTCGAACGTCAATCATCTTCTGTTTATGAAACATAAAAACCGTGCAAGCAGAAGTCTTTTATTCATCAAAGACAGCAGACAAGACGCAAATGTTTGGGAGCTTGAAAGGAGGGAGAAGGTTTAGATCCAAAAGCCCAAAAACAGATGCTTTATTATTTATCAGTGACATTATTTCATCTCTGTGTTGATGCAGACAGACAAGGGTGTGTGTGTGTGTGTGTGTGTGTGTGTGTGTGTGCGGTTGTGTGACTTAGGGCAGATTTGGTGAGGTGCGGATGGCTGCAACAGACAGACATTCCTGAGAGGACAGGGGATTATGGAGACGCTGGCCACGCGTGCATTGTCTCCACGACTTGCTTTTGTCTAAATCAGTCAGTCTCCGATTAACACCCGGCATTGTCTGCAGGATCAGGACCAGAGGGGCCGACGTCCTGGAGACACCCCACAGCAACTGGCACAGGCCCTAATCCTGGTCAACAAGTGCCACTGAAGCACACCAAGTGGGTGTGGATGATAATCCAGGTATCACGTCTCAGATGTAGAAGGACCGGGTGTTTGATTTCATTTAAGAACCTGGGACATTTGGATTCAAACACTGAAATTAGCTGTACTACGGAGCAGTTTCCTTCCAAGAAAAATCAAAGCGCAGGACTGATGAAAATTATGAAACATTGATTTGATGTTTCTGATTCGATGTAGATTCATGTTCAACTCTGAACACAAACAGGTGATTTATATATATATATATATATATATTTTTTTTTTTTTTTTTTTTTTTTTTCTCTTTACATAGATTTTTGTGAGTTTGTGTCTCACCTCAGTGCAGCTGCCTGGCATTCATGAATAAAGAGGCCTGGCAAAGCCCGGCTGCACTCAGGAAGTGTCCATGAGAGGGAGATATGTGTGTGTGTGTGTGTGTGGATGCAGACACGTCCCTTCTTCCCCCCCCCCCCATTCAGTTGCCCAACTCAGCGCATTAGTGATGCATTCCTTTGGTCAAGCAACAAACGGGCTAATTGAATTTCAGCCCTCATCACTCTTTTGACTGATTTCTGCCTTTTATCTTCTGTGCATTTCACTTTATGTCCATATAAATAAATAGTATGTTTGTTATTGGATAAATTAGAGGAACATTTTCAAAAGTACATTTTTACACCGCAATTTGAATATTTTCTTCCAGAAATACACCCTGCTTCCTCCCGTTGGTCATTTATAATCCATTTCTCCCCCTAGACTTCCTCACATGATGTCACCGTTGTGGGGGCCGCAGCAGCTGGCTGGCGGGCAGAAGTCTGACTCCAGACCGGTGGCCCAGTGCTGACACTGACCTGCCGCCCGCTGTCAGCTCGGAGGGGTCACAAACACAAAACAGCCTCTCTGTGCAGCTCAGAGCTGTCTGCACGCACACTGACTAAAAACTGGAGACACTCCGGAAGCGCCTGTTGGAAGCAGCATAACTTAAGTTCTGCTGCCACCTAGTGTCGGTTATGGGAAAAAAAATTCCAGCTCGGCTATAGTCGAGGTTGTTTAATTTTTCAAACACAGCATTCAAGCTCAGGATAACCACAGGTTTCACATGTACAGTTTAGATGTTGCAAAATAGCATTGAAAATAAAAAGAAAATTACATCTAAATTCATTGTATGAAATAAAGAAAAGTTTAAAATCTATTCATGTTCACATTAAGAAAATTCTATTGAGGAAAAAAAAAAAACAAAAAAAACTACAAACAAATCCATTCAAAACATCCTAAATGCAAAATAAGCATTTTAAGGGAATGACTAAAAATGTGAAATTCAGTGACATTTCCTTTATCTTGTACTTATAACCTGTACAACAGCCTCGCATCACACAACAAAGAGAACGTTTGTACAACCCAAAAACAGAGAGATTGCTTCAGTGCAACAGCTTTTTCATGAGCACAAATGATTTAAAAACAGTCCCGTTTTCAGTTGATCACAGAGGCAGTCAGTAGCCATCACCTGTACAAACTGGCCTGAAGACAGTAAAAAACATTAAAGAGAGTTTTGCTTAACTCGTTGGCACAGACCCGATAATAACAAAGATAACAAAAAAACAGCCTCTAAGATGCACATTTAAGAGAAGCGGGTACGAAGGTCACCCCGGAAGTGAGCAGTCCTTTGACACTGTTAGATTAAATCACCATCACTCCACAGCAGCCACACGTCTACGCTTGTTAGAAATGCTAAAACACATTTGAGACCCCTGGCGTCGCCAAAGCGCTTTAAAACTGTCCTACAGGCGTATTCAAACCTCGACAGGAGGAATAAGTAACTCAGAGTCAAGAGGAGGTGTGTGTGACTATTTAGATATTCTGAGAGAAGGCTCGATCAGTCTTCATCATCATCATCATCGTTGTCTCCCAGGGGCTGTGAAAAGGTTCCTCTTCCAGTAGTAAAAAACTCAGTGAACAAATCCAGCTCTGAAACAGTGGCTCGATGCATGTGGAAGGAAAAGTAAACACAAAGAGCTGCAGAAAAACTGGTCCCCGACACCAGATTTAAGACAAACCGTAAGAATAACGCGAGGTGACGAGCGTGCGCGGGTGTGATGAAGAGTATGGCAACGCGACCAGGAGAGGAGGCCTAACTGGTCGATTCAAGCGTCCACAAACATCGTGCGGAAAAGAGGTCGCACTTTACAAATGATAAGACTGTGTTTTCAGTGGAGTGTGTAAAGTTCAAGGGTGAGTGGTGAGAAAAGGGCGGAACTTGTCACGTGTGTCTGCGCCTCTCCAGCTCCTACAGCACCCAGAACCTGTGCAGCTGCACTAATCACGCATTCCTGTTAGACAGAACAATGGAAAAGGTGACCTGCAAATATCAGAACATCCGCCCATCAAGCGACAAGATCCGGAGAAATTCTGATCTGTTAAAAGCACGTTTGGTTTTTCTGCTTTCAAGACGTCGTCGGGGAGAAAGTGTGACTGGGTGGATGAGCGGATGGATGGTCACCGGTGCTCCTGGCTGAGCGAGGCCGGTGTCGTCTACTGGTCTGAAGGGCTGTCGGGGTTAGGCTCTGGTCGGCTGTTGGCCAGGTACTTTGCCCGCATGCTGGAGGTGTACTGTGGAGAATGAGAAGACATGGAGCATGTTTAAACTCTTCACTCGAGTCCGGCTCCTTTTAGAGGTTTGGTGCTCAAGGAGGTCGCCACGAAAGAAAACACCAAGATCCAACCAGGCTACAGATCATCCAAACTAATGGAACCTACAAGGATCATAGTTCAGAAACTCATCACATGAACAGCAGAGGAGCAGCGTGAAGATAAACCACTCGGAGCTTTGCTCGGAACCTTTGCTTAGCTGATCATTTTCAAACACTTACAGTGCATCCATGCGGGCAACAGGTCAAACAAGCATAAGAAGGCTGCATGTCAGATTCAAAACTGTTTGTGTGACGGACTGATCTCATCAAGACAAACACTGAGATACAGGCCATGCACATACGTGGTGCAACTCTAAATATGCAAGTTGTACCTTCAAGTGCTGTTTTGAATGCGTCCAAAAACTACATTAAACATTCTTACTCTTTCCTTGAATTCAATAATCAAGATAAAGCTGCTTTATATTACTGAAAAAAAAAACAGCTTAAAAAACTCTCTAGAATTTGATTTCTAATACACACAGGCCCCCCCAGGGTTTCACATCTTCCCCCAAATTCTGACTGGTGCAGGGTGGGTGGGGTAAGGACCATGCAGCCCAGGGCTACAGGACACAGATATCAGGTGAGACCCAGGTGAACACTTGGATTTGGCAAGAACCAGGACAGAGGGGAGAGTGGGGAGGCAGGTGGGGGTGGGAGGGGGGGGACCAGCAGCCCAGCAGTGAGAGTAGACCTGGGAGTTCGGGAGGTGGCACAAAGGAGAAGCAGGCCAGCGGGTGTGGTTTGTACCTGTTAGCATAGCAGACGAGGTTACCAAAACGATCTGGAACTCTCCAAAGGCTTTAACTGCCAGCTGTGACCGCTGTTACTGTCCGCGGCAGTCAAATACAACTGCAAGGATCCGCAGGAAGAAAACAAAACGACAAGAGAGCACAGAGAAGATACAGAGAGCAGCATCTAGTCCAAGCAGACACACAGACACCAGGGAGGAGCGCGCTCCCTAGCACAGGTGGAGGCCAGAGGGGCCAAACAGGAAGTGACTGAGGCCAAGATTCAAGTTTCTACATCTGCAAGGTTTCACTTCATCTTTCTGGAAACCATAAAGTGATGAGTGAGGTGCAGAAATATGGTCAACTGAGGTTCACCGCTTACATTTGTGACTCTAGGTCTTAACTGTGGATGCGACACCACTCGGTGTACGTGCAAACGTGTCAGCACTGACAGGACTCTGTATATTCTGACTGGTTTGAGACAAATAAACACATATAAATTACTTAATAACTGTGCACTTGTATAACAATAGTAAACCAACAGCTTCACAAGCTTGATAGACATTCAAAAGAGGCAACCAGTTCTTTGTAATGGTTGTAACGTCAGGAGAGCGCACAAGGGAGCAGGAGCAGAGTCTTACACCAAGGGAACTGGATCAGTGTCACTGATAACTGCTCTGGAATTTCTTCAATATCAGGACGATACCAATATGGGATCGGTGCATCCCTAACACAGACAGCCAAGAGCGTTGTCACAGAAACAGAGTGTGTGTGTGCGAGCAAGTGACTGACAAACAGGAAGTGTGAGCTGGAGATGAGGAAACAAAAGCCACTTCTACACATCCTGTTCTACATGGGCCTGCTGAGTCTGTGTTCATCACCGTCAGTGCAAATGTCTCAGAGGACAAACTGGGGGAAGGGTCGCTTTTTTCCGTTTCTGAGCTCTCAAACAACCAACCAACAAGCAGGAAAGCAACAGTTAGCAGCTAACACAAAGAAGAACAGCAGCTAAATGCGGAGACGACCCAGGAGCTAGCCAACTCTGACTGTTGCTGGGCTGATTATGGTTACATTCTAACACAGAAACCAGTTTCACTGAAATACACGTTGACTCAAAGAGTGTGGAGCCAAATAAGAGTTCTTCAGCTAGAAACATGAATCTTTAATGGCGTTCTGGTTCTATTACACATACCAAGCTGTTTGAAATGTATGACAGACTTACTGAGGGGGGAGGAGATTCACGTCCAATCAGTGGAGTATTTTCACAGCGAGAGTTCTGAAAGTTGGCGTTCTGAGCCCTGTTAATATAAAACACAAAGTCAGGCCAGACTCCAGCATACCAGAGTTTATAAGTCTGAGATTCCCCTCCCCCGTTTGACTTCACACTGAACAGGGGGGAGAAAGTGCCTCAGGTGTCATGGGCATTACAGCTGGTCAGCAGCAGCTGCATTTGCACACTTTTAATACTGTTTAAGGAAAAGCTGAGAAGGAAAATCACCACCTGTGTGATGTCGTGTGACATACTTACATGTACTCTGTGACTGGTGCATTGCTGACGGTGTGGGCAGCAGCCGGGATGGAGGTCTCACTACCATAGCTGCTACCGCAGCTGTACAGGCTGGGCATGTGGACCCGGTACAGGCTGTCATGGTTCTGCCTCCCCCCGTGGCTCAGAGACTCGTCCTCGCTGTCCTCGCCATTCCTGCAAGTCACACAAAAACTGTGAAACTAACCTCCACCAGCAGGGGGAGCTCTGTCCCATCCGACTGATGACAGATGGGCAGAACAAATGAGTGATAAATGCATCAATTTGTTTTATTTCCAGCAATGGTGGATAACAGATGCATGCTGTAGGTTGTCAAAGCAAACATGATTTTCTTTAACTGCAGGATAAAGTACATTTTTTAACTTGTATTTCTGAATACGATATATTCTTTGGACAGTTAATTATTTCAGCTTGCTTACGTGATTAGAACAGGACAAGCACAGCAGGGATCATTAAAAAAAGCTGATGAGCAGCATGTTAGCGTCTGCTGTAGAGGAGAACGTAACAGCTGAGATCAAACCTGATAAGCAGCCCCCCTCCCATGGTTACAAGAGATCAACCTAATTACAGGGCATCAGCTGAGCTGATGTCTGGGAAATCACTTTCCTTGCAGCTACCCTGCAGAACGACCCCCACTTTGGCTGAGAGAGTGATAAGATTTAGTCCATGTTAGCACAATTAATGAGGATAACAGGTAGTAATTAATCTGCAGCGGAAGCTCAGCTGGAGCCTCCTGGAAAGATCCGTGGAAAACCACCAGTGCTTTGAACGGAAAACAAACAAGCGTTTCCATATCTGAACAGATTTAACCTAAATTACTCAATCTGATTCTTTTCTGTGTTGTGTAGTAGAGAGCAGTGTAGATGTTATAACCAGAATGAACTGATAAGCTCATCCTCATGCGCGATTTCGTTCGGATTTCAAGCCTCAGCGTGCTGGTGAAGGACGGAGATGCTTTACCTCCTGGCTTGCCAGGTGTGGGGAACGCTACAAACTATAGAGCTGAACATGAGAGCAGTGATGAAGGAGAAGAGAACGAGGTAGATGAAGCCTTCCAGTCCATCATAGCACAGCCCCGTCATGGCCTGGACGTAGTCCTGCAAGATGATTCAAGATAAAAGTTAAGCTAGCACCACTCAGGGATCATGTACACATCAGCAACAAATACACAATTTCCCCCACAACAGTGAATTCTTTTCTATGGTGACAGGTGTAGTCAGCGCCATAAAAAAGGATTTGCTTCATAAGACCGAGCTGCTCTACAGAGACGTCAGCATGAATCAGTCGCAGGAGCATTTTGGGGCAGACGTGGAGTAACTGCACAGTAAGAATGTGTGTGTTTGTGAGGCATTTCCTCCTCCCCCACCCCCGCTCACCATGTGCAGGCTGCGACAGTCCACCAGCGCAGTGAGCTGATGCAGACTGATCTCTGTGGTGTTCAGTATTCCCTGGATCTCCTCCAAACTTCCCTGGAAATGAATAAATAACAAAGAGAACAGGCTCAACTTAAAAACAAACTCAATTAACTGCCAAATGTTTAAAAAAAAAAAAAAAAAGCGCTATTTTATAAAAGTTCTTTTGACAAAGCTGTCATTTGTATATAGCTGAAGAAGCAGATTTGGCTGTGTGATACACTTTAATGGCTTATTTCCCTTCCTCCAGCTCCTCTTACTGCTTCAGTGGAAAAAAAACCCGGCTGATTGCCAGATATAACCATTTCCACGAGCTCGGCACATTTCTGCGTGTGGCTACGTGAAGCGTAATATGCCCCGCTCTGTTCTCAGTTGTGCCTCTTTCACCACAGTGTAAGGACAAGTGCTGGACAATCCCGTACTGACAAGGGCTGGTGAAAGCAGCTAAATGGACAGAATACAGGTCCCTGGTGGGCTGTCGGCAGATCTGTATGTGGGCAGGTGCACTTCACTGCGCTGCGCGTCCCTTGGTCCGATTCACTGAGACGTAATGTCATCAGAAACTCTACAATGGTGCAGGACGGCCTGTGGCTCTGGCCGGGGGGCTGCTGGGGTGGGTGGGGGGGGGGGCATTCTGTGATTCTGTGATGTGAGAATGTACCGACAGGTCCAACGCTCACCTTCGTTTGCCTGTACTCTCTGATGGCAGAGCGTAGTAGCTCTGATACGTCGTCCTGCATCTCCACTAATGCTTTGTGGCTCCCAGAAAGCTTCTGAAATGAAGAATAAACGCTAAAGCCAGTCATCTTTAAATAGAATTTTCATTTTTAAATTCCTGCCCAAGGGCATTTAGCTGTGGAAGTCCACTGAAACCAGGCCGATAAATGAGAGGTGAAAGGCTTTCCCGTGAACATATAGCTTCCTTTAGTCACCCAATAATAGCCGCCTGGAGTTCAGAAGCACTCAAGCGTTCATTTATTTATGAGGATTGCGAGACAAAATGCAGCTCTTAGAATGCAAATAATAAATTCAGAGGGTCAAACACACATCTTCATCGGAACATTCCCAGGGTCTGCAGCAGGTTTCCTGTTTAGTGGTTAAAGTGAAGATGCTGCCATGTGCTCACCTGACGTCTCCTTCATGCACAAAACAAAGCCAAGACGCTGCTACTAACTGCATCAGGAGAAATATTTCAGTGTTCATAAAAGAATGATGCCTGAAACAAACCTGCTGGAAGGGGTTGGGCTGTTCCAAACTGCAACTTAGGTAGTACTGCAGGATATCTGGAAATCACAAACAATACATATGAAAACACAAGTCCTGTTTGGACAAAAAACACAGGAAAAGCTTCTCTGAGTTACAGCATACTGTACTGTTTTAACCCGGCAGTTTAAACCCGGTCAGCTCAGGCTTTTATTGAGCCGTGATCAGTCTGCCAGAACGGTCAGAGCTTCGCTGGTGACTGCCGGTGCTTTGGTTTGCCAGTGAGCCCAGAAGCAGACTAACCGAGCTTTATTCTGTTTCCCCAGCTTTTGCTCGTGTTTCCTGCTGCCTTGAAGGCGTTTGATGGCTCCAGTAACCAGGCAACAGCTGAATAATTCTGAGCTCTAAGGGTCAAATGCTCAAAACAAGACACGTGCGGCGACTGTGCTCAACAACACTCGAAACAACAAAAACGACAAAGAGAAGCTTAGCTGCCACCCTTCTTGCCACGCAGCGCCTGGTTACATCACCTCAGCAGGTACTGCAGAATCAAATCATGACTGAACTGCTACTGTTTTGCGTAAGCAGATTGTAATTATAGGCTTCGGACTTTGCTGCTGCAACCTGCTTCTGCTTCTTCCACAGAAGTGAGCAGGAGTTGAAGAAGACCCATCAAAAATCACCAATACAAGAACTCCGAACTCCAACATGCTGTGGAAAAGACGTCCAAGTGTCCACAGAGAGAAGAACACAGTGAGTCAGCATCACTACTGTTATAATGTGGTCCAAGAGCAGTGAAATAACGCCTGAGGAAGGCTGGCTGAGCTTCAGAGCTGCAGTGTAATTTACTGTTGGGTGCACAGTAAGCTGATAATTGATGCTCTTTGTGACCATCTAAAATGTTGGTTTGTGTGTTGAGAAACCACAGCGTTGTCACAAGCGCAAAGGATGGATTCCAACGTTGATATGAGCATTAAAAAAAAAAAAAAAAGCAGGAAACTGTTTTTAGTTCCCAGCCCCATACTTAGAAAATAACCAGACAGGAAATGTGCTTTCGGCCATCCTCTTATCTTCCTCAAACACTCTGGCTACATCCAGATGTATTTTTACACACGTCATTCATCACTCACATTAGCAACGGGAGACACATTAGAGAGGCTTATGTGCTGCCTTATAGAGTCAACCGAGTGACCTCTTCACCCCACTGCAGATGTTTCAGCGTAGTTTGGAGGCCATTTTTCCGTGGAAAAGACTAAAATCCATATAAAGTAAATAAATCAGCTTCTTGCTGCAGAATCATGAGTCCAGCTGTTGGTGCATCTGAGCCGTACCTTGATTTATGACGCCATACTGGTTTGCCACCTTGATGACATACGTGTCAGGAGAAACACAGAAATCACTGGAGGTCTACAAATCAAGAAAGCAGATATTTTAAATATATGCAAAACTTGTAAGACAGTAATGTTAATTTTAATGGAAAAAACTTATTTATTACATATTTATGGTCAGAGCAGTGGTCTGAGTGTTGTAGTGACTTCAAAAAACATTTACAAAGCCAAATGTTCCAGCGGCTGCTTGGTATTCACATCTGCACAATGAAGCATGTAGCCGAATCGGGAAAACACAATTGCGCTTTGATGGAGACACTCACCGCTGAGACTGCCAACTCCAGGCCCAGGGAGACCCAGCTGATTACCAAAGCAACTACACCAAACAAGCACACCCTGGGGAGATGAGGGGTGAGAAGTTCAATTGTCTCTAATCTGCAGCATTAGAGCGATACCGCTAACATGTACCACAACAGTCCAAGAGCAGAGGTAGACACCGTTGAGCTAATTACGCTGTTCATTGTGTGTGTCGAGTCTGGTTATAAATAACATTCTCTACCAACTGTCTTTAATAAATGATCACACCTAACAAACTGTATTATAACAAGGGGTTTTAATGATGGGATGCATTTTAATCTGAACAAAATTTTCTTCGCATATATTTATTATTATATAATTTCTATCATCATTTTCTTTAAAGCAGCAAAGAACCTCTCATCAAACTCACCCGATAAGTGTTCCTTTGGAGTTACGAATGAGGCCAAAAAGCGCCAGAAGGCAGATGATGATGTCAAACAGTAGCAGGCCTAAGTAGCCGATCCACCTATAAAACGGATCAACAGAAGGTTGAAAATCTCTAAGCTTTACCGTGGGTGGTTCTGATGATGCCGCCACCCTTTTTTGTCTTTGAAGAGCTGCATTGGCACAATCTTACCTATACCAGTCATACAGCTCGATCTTGATGGCCAGCTCATCCAGGGAGATGTTTGCGTTGTCCCAGAAGGGAATCTCCACCATCTGCCTGACCAGCTCCTCCAGCTGGCCCTGCAGCTTTTGGACGATGGACAGGTAGTCCGCATGCTCCGCATACTGCTCCTCAAGCTGCTGTAAATTGTCATCCACCGTCTGGTTTAGTGAGGATGTGCTGTCATATACCTGGACCACAGAGAAAGAAGGTCAGAGTGGAAACGAATAAAGCAGAGCTCTGGTGGTTTGGGAAAGCGGGACTGCTCATGGCAGACACTTTATGAATTATTAAACATTCGTGCACTCAGTCTCACCAGCTTCTGCACCCCAGTGATGGTGTGGTTAGCATGGCGCAGGGCGTACGTCAGCCGATTCACTCCATCACAAGTCTCGCCGTTCCCATAGAAACCGACAGCAATGCCAGCACTGCGGGGACACAAATATAGAGGGGGGGGGGGCAGGGTGGTGAGGAGAGGGGATTAGCCAAAAAAGACAGAGAGGAGACAGAGAAGAGAGCGAGCATGGGGGGAGAGGGAAGCATGTGAACTCCACATTAACCCTGTCAGTCCAGACACCAGTCAACAGGCTCCTTTCACATGTCAGAGAAAGACCCCCTTACAGAACCATGGAAACACAGAGGAATGGACCAGCTATGCTCCAAACTGCACCCCGAGGATGACAAAGGCTGCACTGACGCAGGAGACCGGCTCTCTCGTTTGCAGAGAAACAGTTCCACACTGAAAACAGAAACTATTCTCACAATTTCTGTCTGTCTGTGTGCAAACCTGCTCACAGGGGTATCAGGTTGGGTTGGAGCCATTTGGCAAATTGTTCCCAATTTAACTCTTACGGCATGAAAAGGGTGACCAAATCAGCCTTCAGAGTGAGATCTTGGAACTTTTTTAAAAAGGGAGAGAAAAAATGTTTCCAAAAATTGTCGGGGGGGGGGTAAAAAAGCAAAATAGAACAGCTGGTTTATTACTTAGTGTAATATTTCCGAGCCTGATGGTAGCAGAGAAGGGAAACAAAGCGAGGACAAATATGTGTGAGCGTGAATAGAAACACAAAGAGAGACAGTGATTGGAATGCAGTTCCTGCGCTCATCGGCTCCGCTAACTCTTTGAGCAAGCCTGAATCTGGTGCGATGGCTCTCCAGTGCCCCATCAGTGGCAGGAGGAAAACAGGAAGCAAGCACAGAAAACACACCCAGATGATTCACTTCTCACACTGCTGGAAAACTAAAGTCAGTGTGGATAGCGGCTGCTCTAAAGATGAGCAAACATAGAGTAACTGTTGACTTCAGCATTTTCATAAATGCCTGCATCTATGATTAATGACGAGTGTGAGACTATGAACGATTACCTCATACTTAAAATGTTAACACTGGTCAGCTCTTCACTGGTTTGTCTAATTTTCCAGTTTATTCACCAGATCTTCTGCTGAACCAGCGTTTATACCAACCTGCAGACAAGTGTGGCGATGATGACACACCAGGCCGTGCAGCAGCAGTCAGCGTTGGGCTGCTCCTCGTCTTTGTTCCGTCGGCAGCACAGAAAAATGGAGTAGAAGAACAGGAAGAGAAGGTCCAGGGCCAGACAGGCGAGCGCCACACCTCCCAGTAAGAAGATGGACTGGCAACAGAAGGATATGAAGTCTTAAGAGCTGAGGCAACAACTCTCACATCAATAATGATAAGAGATTCGTGGACTGGAGAGACCACAAAGGACACTCAAAACCATGATCTCATCCACTGAAGGATGTGCTTTGTAAAGCTTTAATGTACGCTGACGGACTGTACAGCAGACAGGAAAACAGCTGATGCATTTCCTCTGAGCAGAAATCTCAGTGAGCGACACACCCTGATGCAACGCCTGTTGTCATTTGTTGCGGTAACTCAGCTCAGCCTTTAAACAGCAACAGTTCCTTCGGCTTGTAACGCCCGTTTGGTGTGTCTCTCCCCTGTTTAGTGCCGTTGGCGATACACCAAGGAAATGATTGAACAAAAATATAACTTAAACAGATCTGGAAGCTGCGTCCGTGTCAACTTTGGTGAACTGCTTCCAGGAAGCACGATTGATGATCCAGCTGCATCATCACACAGCCGCAGCACTGCAGATCATATATCAGGCCACGACTACAGCGTTCTGAGATTTAGTAAAATAAGCACGAGTCACACAGTCACGGTTTAAGTGAACGTCATTGTCCTTTCAAGCTCCAGCTTGACACGCCAGCAGCCAAACCCATACAGCTGCAGCCCTTTCCCAGGAAGCCTTCCGTTATCAGGAAACGGCTCAGTCACAGCTGATGCAGCTGCACACCAACAACTGAAAGGTTGTGCAACGATAAAATATTCAGAACCTGAACTTGTTTTATCCTCATTTAAGAGCCTGCTTAAAGCCAGAGAAATGCAATATCAAAAATGAACTGGATTTTAGCGCAATCACAAGAACCAAGTGATGAAAAACAGACAAACAGTATCATAATATGAGCACGATAAGAATTACAACCACCAAGCAAAGGTGTAACAGCATTAGGGGAGCAGTGTTTCACCTAAACTTTGAGCTCATCCTTATCAGCAAGCATACTAGCAAATCCATTTACAACGGGTTGGTTAGTGTCTGGAGGAGCTCAAGACATGTGCTTTAACCACAGCCAGACACAGATGGTGACATGGATCAAAAGGTGACAGGATGGACCAGGTGGATAAAAGGAGAAACCCACATGTGTGTTCAAACTGCAGGGTAGGTGACAGAATCACACATGCTCTCTGTCCTGGACAGGGGTGTCTCAACGCAGATCACAGATCACACACAGGGTCGGTTTACATGAGGCAGAGTTCAGGGAGGTATTTTACCTGTTGGTAAGTCCAGTCCTCTGGCTGGAAATCGCTGCTTGTTTGTTCAAACCTCAGGTTAAAGTGGGGAAGTCTGTGGAGAAGGTTTACCCACCATGGAGGAGAGTAGCTCACCACCGACGCCATGGCGAGCAAATGTCAAAGGTTTCCACTCACCACCAGCAAGGATGCTTAAAACTGTCAACAAAGGAAAGCCCATTTCAGAAATACTGACCCCACCACGGATGGAAAAGATAAAAAGAGTATTACTCCTTCACCATGAGAAAACTAGCACTACAGCTAACTTGATAGATAAACGCTACACATTATTTTCGTTGTACGAGTATTATTTTACATTCACAAACATATTTAATCATTTTTGTAAACAAACGTTATATTTTAATAAGTGTTAACATTTGCTACTTTGATCAGTTCGTTACCCAAGTTGACAAACATTGATTTCGCTGGTAGCTTGCTAACAGTAACTAGTAGCTATAACCCCCAGTAACCCGAATCTCAGACGAGCTAGTTAGCCTCTTAATTCGGCGACTAAATCTATGCTGACTCGCCAGCCCAGATTCTTTTATACTAGCCATAAAACTCCCAAGTGCCGTGGTCAATTTCAGTTGTAAAAGTCTTGCGCTACAAACAACCATACCTGTAATCGTGCTAGCGTTAGCCGGTTTAGCTGCTGGTTAGTTGAGTCCGCAGAGAGACGAAGTCTCTTTTGTTCTTGCTGACATTCTGCTCTGCGGTTAGTTTGTTACATCCTTTTTTGTTCAGCTGGTGATTTGTTTCATCTCTTTTGGTCTTTTTTCCTAGGCTGGCAGATAGATTAAATGCCGCCTTGACAATCCTCCGTCTAGTTATCGCCGGGGTGTGGGTAGACTGGGACCGACAGGACTGATAACAATATTCATCCAGCAGGCGGCCCGCAGACGACTCATCTCAGCAGAATGAAAATGATCCAACAGCGCCACCCAGAGGGGACACAGCGTCTGAGCATATGTGGAGTTCATAAATGTCGGAATTTTTTCAATCATACGTTGAGTTTGACTGAGTAAATGTGGTTGAGTTTAAAAAGAAAATAGAAGTATTATATGATTTATGATCACACTTATTTCAGTATGTAGTGATTTCATAAAATGCCAACTATGCATGTATTTTACATTTAAACTCTGTCACACAGTGGTAGAGGCACCAAAACGGAACCTTACAAAAAGTCCGAGAAGTCAGATCCTGAGGAATAGGGAACATAAATAAACCCACAAAATTAAAACAAATAAAACTGCAAGCTAAAAGGGGAAATAAACGCCGACAAGTATCTGGTGTTTCTCAACATATTTAATGTCACAACCCTGACTGAGTTGTTGGCAAGTTACTCGAAGAGCGCCAGACTTTAATCTGACGAAATTATAAAGGCGAGTACTCCATGATAAGACACGCGCTCCCCAGCAGCGCGTCTAACCGTCGGACCGAAACTTGGACTTTAACCAGCTCTTACTACATCTTTAAGAAATAAATTACTGTTTTTTTCTCCTTTCGGCAGGAAATCACATGGAGGTGTTCTTGTGCTCACATGACATTCTGAACCATGGCAGGGGAGATCAGTGAAGGTACAGTACAAAAAGTTCTCCAAGTCTTTTTAACACCACCTTAACTCTTTAATTCACCCTGATCTTTTTTTGCTGCGCTGCCAGATCGGTGAACATACACAGCTGCATGTTTTCAAACGCGAAGTACCGAGAAGGAACACTCGGGAGAAATTCATAGTGTCTCGATTAGATCTTCCGTGGATCTCTGTCCAGCTTCACTGCCGCAGGAAAAGACAAGAAATACTACCCTTTTCCCTGCCTTGTTTAAAAGATCTGCATATAAACCTGGGGGAAAAAAGCGTAACATAAAAAAAAGTTGTTATCAATGTATTTGGTCATATGATGGGAAGCGGGAAGTGACCTATGGGTGATAATAGAAGTCACGACAACAGCAAAGGTGACTCCTGTTTTACATGTCTTTCTTTCTTTGTTAAAAATCTAAAATCATGCAGGGTTCTGCTGCTGCTGGACTGTTGTGGGTGCAGTTTTAATGTAGGTGTTGTGTTTCCATTTCAGGCTCCGTTCCTGCCTATTACAGAGAGGTATTTGAGGCCATCTGTAGTGGGACGGATGAGAGGGTGCAGTTAGAGGTTTTTCAGCGGCTGTTACAGAAGACTGATCTCTCCAGGGTGGTTTTAGGCCAGGTGAACTCTTCATACTTTACTCTGTGAGGTGAAGACCAAATGTCCACATGTAGCTTCAGGAAATAGAAGTGGACACTATTGATATTTTCAATTCAGGACTATCTGATAAAAATATATGTGCAATTACATAGAAAATGTGACTAATATAGGTAAGCTGAGTGTTTACTGGACTGTCAGTTCCCCTGACACATCATCATCGTTGTGCATGGAGGAATGCAGGCCACAGTTGAACTTAGATATCAGACTGTAAAAAGGCAACCTTGACGTTCTCGGCTCTTTGTCTTTTACAGATTGCTGAGCACGTTGACTCCACCGATGGATTCCTGAGCAAGTTGTCCCTCTATAAAGCTCTCGCCTTGATCGCGTTTGCTCAGCAAGGAAAGCAGCCGAGTGGCAAGCTCTTGGAGAACTGCATACAGGGTGGGCATGAAAAGCGTTTGTCTAAAGCGGGTCTTCAGTGCGAGTTTATGTCGTGTTACGAGGCAACATGCCATCGTTTGACTGGCTCGTGTACAATTCCAACAAATGGAATTTCCTGTGGCCGTGTGCTGTCAGAGTTGTGATTATAGCAGTTTAAACGAAGCAGGAGGATATTTTAGTAGATTCGTATACAACTGACTTCATGTGATTTGATTAATTCAGTGGCATTTGTTTTGCTTCGTCTTGTTGGAGATGCCGTAGCTATATTTAAGCCTCCGTCAGCGGTACAATGACAGGGGGAATTGTATGGTTTTTTAGATGTAGCCATTATGCTGGTTTTGAGGTCTGAGAGTTCCTTGTGTTCTTTCAAGTGTGGCCACTGCAGCATCATGCTGCATCCACAGCTGTGGAAGAGCAACTTTTCTGCACTGGTCACATTATAATTCATGACTTTTTAATCCACAGGAAGGAAATAGGGACTAACATGTCACATGGTCACCAGCCACAATGCTGAAAAAGAAGTAAAGCAAACAGAATAATCTGGAGGGCTTTTTTCTTGCTAGGAATTGCTTTTCAGTCTGGATTTATCTTAAACAAAGCAAATATTAGAAGCTGGTGCTGCTTATTTGCCTGACAGAGTTGCCCAAACCTCAGCTGGGAGAGCTGAAGGACTTGAGAGCTCTGAGGATGCAGCCAGCTCAGGAGGACGTCCTCACCCTGTCCCAGACGCTGGACAAACTGCTGGCCTGGGACTCCGTCCAGGTGGAGCTCATACCGGAGAAGAAGGGCTTGTTCCTCAAACACGTGGAGTACCAGGTCACCAGCCAGGCAAGTAACCCAAAAGCATGTTCTACACACAAACACAGCTACAGGCCTACACCTTTTTAGAGGGAAACCTGCAGCATAACCAAACCTGATGCATAAATGCAAAACAAAGAGAAAAATGAAACGATGTTCCAAATTATAGTCTTGAGACCTTGATTCATTCATTCACAGTGATGGCATGGCAATGACTTTTATATATAAAAAAATAAAAAGAAGCTGTCTGGTTCCCGCAGCTCCATTACCATCCACGCTACGCTTCCTACAGCAAACCTAATGTTCTGTGCATTTGCCCATTTTCTAATTATCTTCCGTTGACTCTTGTCATTTTTTTTTTTTTTTTTTTTTTTAGAGATATAAGATATCAGTTTACCGACGTTACAGTGATTTTGACGTCTTCCATGAGGTTTTGCTTCAGAGATTTTCCTACAGAGTGGTGCCGGCAATGCCGCCCAAAAGAATGTTAAAAGGAGGTAAGTTATTTTTCCTAAGACAATCTTTTTGAAACAGTTTCTCCTGCATGTTCTCTTGTTTTAAACACACCTCCATTTATCAAAGTTGTTGGAATCGAGTACAGCGGGCAAATTTGTGATGCCTTAAATGATCCTGTCGCCTTTCTGAATCCATTACTGCAGCTGCGGGATGGTTATTTCAACCTAACTGGTGTGAAACACTGCAACAAAGAGAGTCACATGACTCCTTCTTCAATCATCAGAAACTTGATGATAAATGAATTAAAACATTTATGACTGATTCTCTTTTCCCCTGAAGTGGCGCCAAATAAATGGCATCATCTGAAGCTCCCATCCAGTGGGTTTCCTGTTCAGTTCTAGTTAATGGATGAAGAACATGACCACAATGATATTTTCAATCCATACAGGTTTCCAGCATCTTACAGCTGCATTTTAATAATCCATCCATCCATCCATCCATCCATTTTCTGTACCTGCTTTTATCCCAACTTTGGGTCGCAGGGGTCTGCTGGAGCCTATCCCAGCTGTCAAGGGGCGAGAGGCGGGGTACACCCTAGCCAGCCTATCACAGGGTTGCATTTTAATAACTAATAATTTGTATGATGAAGTCATCTGTCTGTTGAAATCAATGTTTTGCTGACGGCTCTTCGCAGTCCTGACCTCCGTCTCTGAGCGCGAATTCATCGAGGGGAGGAGACGGGCACTTGGCAGATTCATCAACTTGGTGGCACGCCATCCAATTTTCTCAGAGGATGAGCTGCTGAAGACCTTCCTCACCTTCAATGGCTCTGTATGTAGCACCTGTGCAGCCTCTGTCTCTCTGAGACCGAGCCTGTAGCTTAGTAAAGGTGTGTATCGCTCTCCCACAGGACGTCCAGACTAAGCTGCGTGATGCCTATAAGAGAACAGGAGACGAGTTCATGACGAACAGAATTGCCACACAGGCCAAGGTTTGTTGTGCATTTAGTTAAAAAGACAAATTGTTCCCCGTTCAGAACTGCCTTTCTGAGTTGTGTTGGATTTTTCTGCAGGAATACCTCCCCGCTGATATCCAGGCTCAGTTCTTGACGAGCCGAGACTTGATCAAAAATATCCACAACAGCTTCAACAGGCTGCGGGACAGAGCAGAGAAAATGGCCGTGCGCTCCAAGGAGAACGCCACAGATCTTCTGATGTTTGGCAGGGAGCTCAGGTATGTGATGGGACAATTCTGGCTCAGAGAAATCGTGTTAATGCCGCAGTCTCGACCGATAACGATGTTGTCGAAATGAACTGCATCCATTTGCCAAATTTTTGTTTTTCCCCCGCAGTGTTTTGGGCTCAGATGGTTCCTCTCTTCCATCCTGGGTCTCATCTCAGAGCACCTGGGGGGCTCTGCGTCAGTCTCTGAAGAGTCTGTCTGTGGAGTTCGCCGTGCTGTCGGACAAAGCTGCTCAGCAGGTAAAACCCCCCACTCCTCCATCCCTCCACCTGCTCTACCGTGATAAGCTAAATGACAAAAATAAATGCTGTTTTGGAAATGTCCTCAGGGCAGACGGGAAGAGGATGATGTCGTGGAAAAGCTCAATATTTTCTTGGATTTGCTGCAGTCGTATAGAGTGAGTCTTTTGTTTAAATGGTATTTATTGTTGTGACTGTAACGGGTAAAAAAAAAAAAATCCACATTTTCCTGCCATCGTGTGATCCTGGGCCTTGTGTTGTTTTCCTGTAGGACCTCTGCGAGCGTCACGAGAAGGGTGTACTTCATGAGCACCAGAGAGCCCTGCACAAGTACAGTGTGATGAAGAGGCAGATGATGAGTGCCACGGTGCAGCCCAAAGAGCAGGCGTCGGTGGAGCAGCTGGAGTCTCGCATTGTTCAGGTGGTTTTACACCCCGCAAAGATACTTTTATTATAATTAAAGTAGCATTTTAGCCAGTATGTCATAACCTTTAACCCCTAAATGAATTTCTGTATATTTGAGGAATCCCACTGCATTTCTGCTGGGTTTGTCATGTGACTGTTGTTCGTCACGGTTTTTGTGGTTAGTCTGGCTGCTACATATTGGTATTTTAAGACTATTTGTCTTAACAACAGCAACCTTCAGTTTGAGATTTGAGGACTGACAGTTGACAAGTTCACCACATTTACGTGTTTTCTGATTCTTATCAACAGCAAGAGAACGCCATCCAGACAATGGAGCTGCGCAACTACTTCTCCCTGTTCTGCCTTCATCAAGAGACCCAGCTCATCTTCATCTACCTTCCAATCACATCCCACATTCTGGGGGCTTTTGTTAACTCCCAGGTCCAAGGACATACAGAGGTGAGGCTGAATGTGTGAAAATGGCTTTTTTGTTTTGTTTTGTTTTGAAAAGATACTGTCAGATTTATGTTGGCTGAAGGAGCTAATGAGGATGGAGCCCATCACTGGGAGGATTATCAGGGATTCTGCATCATCAGAGAAAACCTCCCACATGCCCTTGTTTTACAACTAAAATATTTATTCTAGAATCCAGGACTTTTAGTTCATGCATTTCTTTTGGCCGACAGCTGCAGGCATTATTGGATTTTTAGGGCTCTGTAGAAATCAAATAAAAAGATGCACTAAGCAGTAGTTTTAAACAGAATGAACATTTCTTTCTTTACAGATGGGACAGGTGTGGAACGACCTCCAGCCGAAGCTCGGGTGTCTCTTTGGGAGCAATAATGGATTAAAATCTGACTTCTAAGACCCAAATGCTTAACGAGAAACACAGCTGATAGTGAGGATCGGAAACTGTAAAAATGAAAAAAAAACAAACAAAAAAAAAAAAACAACTGAGCTACGCTTCAGTATCATATGGTATACATTCCATTTAATAAGAAATTTTTTTGTGTTTTGAGTTCAGTTCTTGGAAAATACAGCAGGATCATTTTGCCATCCCATGCTCTGCTTGAAGAAATAATCCTCTCAATGTTATTTTCTGGAAAAAAAAAAAAGGATGACAACATAGAATTCACTCCGCTCTGCCTCTTTAAACATGTTTATAGACGTTTTCTACACTAATATAATTGAGAATATCTGAAGGGTAGGTTTTTACTTTCTTGAAAGGACTGAGTGTATATATGATACAGATTTCAGTCTATCAAACGGTTTAGTGGCAAATTTTACACATTGTGAAAAAATGTGCAAATCTTGTCGCCGTCTATAGTATTTCCTGTCAGACTTTTATGGTATAAGCTAGTTAGGAAGCCTCCACTAAGGCTACAATACTACAAAGGGCAAATATTTTGATTTATTGAATTAAGTTAAGATTTGGATGGATTTACCACCAACACAATCAAATAAAATACAACTGTGAAGTGAAACAATGAAGATTTATTGATCACTACTTTAGTTTAGTTAACTTTGCCTTAATGGCTCCTTTTACAGTCTGCAGACAGATTATGATAACATGAACAATGTACCTGCACGGACATGTCAAGAAATTGTACATTTGGCAAAGAAACAATGCTTATATTCATGTTTACGCTTAAAGTTGCTTTGAAAAAAAAAGGACAATTAGCCAAATAAAGTATTTGTTCGTGTTAAGCAGGTTACTCAAAATATATACCGATGTCTTAAAACCCAAACACGAGCTAACCTGCAAAGACTCAGTGCATGAAGACAATATGTAACATGAAAAAAACAGAACATTTAACTGCTTCTGAAAAATATAAAAAAGGGATGACTTGAACTTGATGTGCCATGCTAAAATTATTACTGTAGATACTGTAAATATCGTATAATTGAACTCTTTCCTGAATTGTGTTTAATCACTAATGCTGGAAAATAAAACGGCTGAATGCATAATTTGCAGATCTTTTTTTTCTGTGTAAACACTTAAAATAAAAAGCAACAAATAAAACAGTATTTAGGATGTGCAGTGTTTGGGATGTTTCCTCTCACAGCTCTTTTACTTCCTCCAGTGTGTGGCTGAGGATCACATCGTGACCCTGGAACGTAAAGTATCCTATAAACTTCTTCTTCTGCAGCATCAGGGGGAACCACAGGACGTCATCAGGCCACATTTGGTTGAAAGGAATTTGATGGCATTCAAACCACTGTGGCTTCATCTCTGCAAAACAGGAGAACAATAAGTTAAACACTTGTCTCTGAAAGTTACGGCAGGCTCACAGATGTGAGTCACGAGAACCAGATGTGGTGGCCAGACCAGCGTGGTGCTCTCTTAAAATATAGCTTACCTTCTGATTCAGTCGGTTCTCCATTGTAGGAATCTGCTCTGAAAATGTGCACATCGAGGAGCTCTGTGTCTCCTACAAACTCAAACTTTATATTTCCGACCTTCTCAAGAGTGTCCACCGTCAGGCCACTTTCTTCCATCAGTTCTCTAAAAATAAACATACCAGTTTAAAAAAAATTAAACAATTCTTTTTTTTTTTTTTTTAACCAGAGCCCTATCTCAAAAGTCTGAGCCCTAAATTGTGTAATCTGCTGCGGAAAGACACAGCTCGGCTCCAACGCATCATTTTCCTTTTGAAAATGTATACTGTATTTTAAAATTAATTTACCTCCTTGCAGCATCTTCAATAGATTCTCCAGAGTGAACTTTCCCCCCAAAGCCATTCCATCTCCCAGCCCCGAATCCTCTCTTCTTCATGCCGAGGAGCACCCTCCCTGGCTGGACCACCATCACTAACGTCAGCAGTTTGGAGCTCAACATCTGACCTGTCTGAGAAGAAGCACGAACAGGTCAACTCCAGCCAAAATACCATTGAAACACGGCCTGATAATACTCCTGCTATCGTTATCATACCTGCTTAATTCCATTCATCCCTGTCTCTAAGATGATTTTCGTTGCGTTGCACGACGAGGATCTGAAGTTCTAACAAAAACTATTTTGAAAAAGCACACGCTCAACTCCCGCGTGCAAGTGCGATGATCACGTGACGCGCAGTCCAGTTCCGATTGTTTCGGGGTTTTTTATGAGTAATAATTGTCATTTACGAGGTCTGATCAATTACAACATCGTAACTACTGCATCGTTAACATCGATCTTCAATAACTATATCGATTGTATATATGATTGAGACGATCAAGTTGTGCTCGGGTGTTTCCATGAAATATGTTCGACAAGAAGCAAAAGCAAGTATTTGAGAGCAGTTCTCACTAGTTCTAAAGGCTAAATTGTTCACAAGTTACATTTAAGTTATTTTTATTTTTTATTTATTTATTTATTTATTTATTTTTGGGTGGTGGTGGGGGTTAGTTTAGTTTAGTTTCTTTGTTTTTGGTAAATTGTTCAGATAGGAACCATGCATACCATACAGTCGGGACACAGTTATTCGCGACACCGACATGGCGCACTGTTTATCGTTGACATGGTTCTAGTTAGACGCATGCACAGTTTGTTATTAATTATACATGGTAACACAGGCAAAACAATGTGGCAGTGTTTTTTTCAGAGGAGGTTCCTTCACTGTTCGTTCAGTTTAATGAAGAAGCTGAAGGGAAAAACACACGCCGAGCAGCGCTGGATGCTACGGCACCTCAAAGACCCGTACGTCAAAGCTTCTCACACCGAGAACTTCCGGTGCAGGAGTGCCTTCAAACTGCTGGAGATCGATGACAAGTTTCACCTTTTACAGCCTGGTTACAGTGTGGTGGACTGCGGAGCTGCTCCTGGAGCCTGGAGCCAGGTGGCCGTCCAGAGGGTGAACTCAGCTGGGGCGGGTGAGTCAGTAGGCACACAGGAGTGACACAGCCAGAACAAGGCAGGCAATTAGAGTCTGTTGTAGTCAGTTTTATAGCTTCAGACAATTTTCTTATTAATATTGAACATTCATAACAGGCAAGAACTGATTTATATTGCGCTAAGAAAATGCAAACACGAGATGGCCTGTGTTAATATAAAAAAAAAATGATATCAATACCTATCCTATTAAGAATCGTTTTTGTTATATTCATCCTAGAGCCAGAGTCACCCTTTGGCACTGTTATTGGCATTGACCTCCTTAACATACCTCCTCTGGATGGAGCCCACTTCCTATCCAGCCATGATGTCGCTGACCCCACGACACATGCTAAGATACTGGAGCTGCTGCCCAGAGGACAGGCCAACGTCATCCTGAGCGACATGGCACCTAATGCCAGCGGTTTCAAAGAGATGGACCACGAGAGACTCATAACAATGTGTTTTTGCCTGCTAGACTTGGCTGAGAAGATATTAAAGCCAGGGGGCTCTCTGATTTGTAAGTACTGGGACGGAGCGCTTGCTCAGAAACTCCAGGAGAAACTCTCCAGTGTGTTTGGGAGTGTTCGGACTCTGAAGCCAAGTGCCAGCAGGAAGGATTCAGCTGAAAAATATTTTTTTGCTCGAATGTACAAAAAGCCAATAAAATAGGCAGTCTATTATTCTTTTTATGCAAAGTTACACTTTTAAATAAATAATCTGCTCAACATATTGTAGGTGTTAATTTGCTGCACTTTCTTTGAACGTGAAGAAAAGGGTGTCTTAATATAGTTGGTCAAAAGGGGGTGCTGTTGGGGTTTTCAGGTTTTGATCTGTAGCTAAAGGACTCTTTCTGTCCTGTTTTTGCAGATTTCTTCCTCCAGACTTCCCACAGTAGTAGCACCGAATCTTATATAATCCTAGCAGGAATAATCAGTGTTATATTCCTCAAGAGCCCAAGTTATTGTTTGCCCCACAGTGTTTGTTCTACACAGCCAGCTTGGTATTTGCTTTGTCATTTACCAGTAGTGCTTATGTTAATAATTTGCACTGCCAGACATGTAGGAATACAATCACCGTCTCACTGAGAGCTTATGAAGGCGAAACACATTAGATTCACAGTTGCCAAGAGTAACTAGAAGTGGGGAGATACTGACTGTTGACTGCCACTGTTCTCTGACAGTGGGTTGTTTAAATAGTGATATTTACTCGTTATTATTTGGTGGCTGGGATTTACCAGATTGATCAGATTCTAGGCTGGCCATGGTTTATAGCTGCTGCTAGCGTGCCTGCAGTTGCAGTGGCTCAGCTGTTTCTCCTCCTAATGCATAACTCCCATCATGTGCAAATAACTTATTCTTTTTTATTGTGCATTTATACCTAAATTACAGACAACAGCAAAGAAATGAAAGGAGAGAGATTAGAAACAAAAAGTTCCTGTTTTACTTTTGTGCTATGTGTGTGTGTTCGGGGTGTGTGTGTGTGTGAGCTTTATTACTGTTACTTATGTTGTAACAATACCTTTCTAGTACTTTGTACACAATCTATTTTTGTGTTTATTATACTAAAATGCCAAAACTACTGTCATTCTCCTAATTTTCAGAAACAGGGAGGACACTCCACTCTTCTCATAATTATTCCTCCTGTCTCTCCCACTTACATTAGTGGGTCTGACGAGGAACTCTTAGTGTCATGAATTATTGATGGTGTGTATAAATGGAAATAACCTTTTGCAAAGATTATTGTTCTGGTGATTAATAATTACACATAGGAAAAGAATAAATGGAGCACTGAGCTGTGGGGGTTTTCGTGAAATTGCAGGGTGGATGATGTTGGAAACAAGCTGATTTTTACCTGGACTGCTGCACAAACAGGCTTCTTCACATCACTGATGAATTATCTCTGCTACTGCAGGTATAAGATTATGCCTGAATTGATGCTCAAAAGCAGATCATTGTACCAAATTGGCAGCCTGATCATGTCTGAATTTGCACTCAGGGCATCAAAAGAAGAAGGGGCTAATACGAATAAATTAAACTAGTTCATATTTAGCCTTTCTGCCGGAGGACTAATGAGTAATATGGTCCGAAATGAAACATTAATGTCTCGGGAATATGAAGTGCGCTGAAAGGGTAGTGACCTCCAAAGATGATTGTTTGGGGTGAGAGGGAGCGGCTCTGCTTGTGAATGAAGCAAACAGAAAAAGATGTGAATAGATGAACAGTTTAGCTCATCATTAGTAGTAGATCATAGAGCTCTTTACTGTTGGGATTTCGGTGATTCCAAAATGACTGTGGGGTTTATGTAAATTCCACTGTGACTGAGCACTCGCAGCTCTGCATGAATGATGACTCGCTCACGGGTTAATTCAGTCTTCTCTGGCCAGCTGCTGGCTTGGATACAAATATTAGTAAAATGAAAGCGGGATTGCTGGAGATATGCAAATTTTACATTCGAAAATTAGATAGAGAAACTGAAATCTTGTGAACATGTTTCTGTCAAATGATACGCTAACAACAGCATAAAAAGCCCAACATTTTGGATTGATTTTCTAATTTTTGTGCCCCTCCCGATCCCATAAGGGAAAAGCGGTAGAAAAATGGATGGATGGATGGATGGATGCATGAAGGCCTAAATTTGTAAATATATGAGAAACAGTATCCCTTTAAAGATGTTTTGAACAGATATTTCGAGTATCGATGGAGGCTGTCTGAAAGGATATTTTAAAGAAAAACACTTTTAATGATTATAGTTTAATTTGATTTAATTTGCCATCAAAACCTTGCAGAAAACATGAGTTTGAAATCAGAAATGGCTTCCACATGCTGTATTTTATTTCTTTTTTTGATGCTTGCTCAAGTTTGCAATAGTTCAGAAAATCTCCCTTTTTCAAATTTAAACCAGCAAATGTGTATGGGAAAAAAAGGGAACCCTTCCTTTTAAAACTCTGCTCGTTCTACATAATAAAAACAGAGTCGCACTCTAAAATGAAGAGGATGCAAAGTCTCACATTGATGGGAAGTTAAAGAAATGGTAATACCAGTCCTTACTTTGGCAACATTCATTCCCTCAGCCGACTTGAGTTGTCAAAATGAATTGCTCTCCTGGGTAATGTTTATTATTCTCTGAATGTGTCTCTGAATGAACAAACCTTGCTAGGCCAACACCTGTGGGCTTAAAGTAGTGGCATCGTCTGTGATGATAATTTCACAGCATCAGCACCAATAAATAAGTCTGAGATTACAGCAGGACACGCCGACTGTTTTATATATTCGGACTCCATGTTGCTCTAGAGCGCTGAAAACGTCCTGGTTCTATCAGTGGGTAAAACAATTTCACCGTCTTTGCGTTTGGTGATTACTGTAGAAACAAAAATGTCAGAAAATTTAATGTAATCCGTGCGATGGCAGGTGGGGGAGGGGCCACAGTTTGGCATCATTCTCCATCTCTGTGACATTTACTAAGACATGTGAAACGTGACTGTCGATGGCAAGAGAAAAGCTAATGAGCATGCTAACACTCCTCCTGCCAGCCTGGATTTCCATCAGGTAATTTATCAGACTTTTAAAGTTCAGAAGACATCCTCTTAAAAAAGCACTTAAAGACCGGTTGCTGGGTTGAAATAATGAGAAGAACAGGATTTTTTTTTTTTTAATCATACAAACAAACAAGTGCTATGTTTTAACCATATTTCCAACAATCTCACCCTTCAACAGAAGCCTGTTTTACGTCCAGGGGAGCTCAGGAGTAGTTGTTGTCATTTAAGGTCAAAAGAGAACAGTTATCAGTATTACCAAACACTTCAGATATCACTAATCGTATATTTTACAGCTTTATAATTGTGTTTCCTGTTTATTAAATTAACTTTAATCACAGGAAACAGACAAGATAACAGATATCAAGTCCACTTAAATCAATCATGTCATTTAGAGGAGAGTGACATGAAAATCATCATGTGTGAATTTCAGTTTTAAAACAAGTGGAACCAGACATCATGTGTTCTCAGAAAGAAAACCCAGCTTAGGGTGGGAGACCGCTGCTGTTGTGACTCTTCCACAGAACAAAGCTGATGGAAAATGAAGTAGAGAAAAGGAACGCCACGCAAGACGAGCCTGAAATGTGGATGTTTCATCAGTGTCGTTACAAGTCCAACTCTTCAGGATTGGTGGTCTGCTGAAACGCTCTTTGCGATTCTGAGCTTTACAAATAAAGTTGACCTGAACTGATGTTACCACGGCGACGGCAATTTCCTCCATGTTCTACATCCCTTTAGTCTGACTGACTCTTGTTGTCCAGCAGTTCCAGACCCACCGTGTGACCGCTGGTGTGCTCGTTCTAAAAAAGCAGAGAAATAATCTCCACATAATTGATCTCTGATGGGAATCAGCTCCGTGCGGGCAACATTCCGCCAGGTACTGTGTGTGATTTACAGCATGGAATCTGGATTTCTGTTGTGTTTTCCATGTCATGGGACACGGGGAGGGTCATTTGGGAATTGTTATGCTAATGGCTCGATAATTAATGAAAAATGGGGGGAGAAAAGGTGCACAATCCAATTTTATGGTATTCATTGTGTTTTTCATTACTAAACTGTAAACAACATGAAAAAAATACTGTTATTTATATTTAATAGCAAATCCAAAGAATCTCAGCGTAGAAAAACGGTTGCTTTCATAGCACAAATGCACCCATTTTGCCATATTTAGGCTTCGGTTACAGCTAGACTTTCAAGATGTAGCATCTCAGGTAATGACAGTCCCCCTCCCCCACAGGATTATTAAAGGGAGAGGAGCCGGGGGAGTCTTTGAGGGTGTGCTTGCTCATTAATCTTTCTAAAGATGCTGAAGGTAGCCTGTGACATGGATGTGCAGCAGGCTCCCCTCGAGTTCATGTCAGCACCGTTTGGAGAGGTGGTGCTACGACCCCAGGGAGACACATCGGACAAGTTATCTGTTTGCACCCAGGGTTCCCTGTTGCTCGTTATAGAATAGAATAGAATAGAAATACTTTATTAATCCCAGACATGGGAAATTGACTTGTCCCAGCAGCCTCGCTAGTATTAACATATTTACAACATATACAATGCAATAAATAATTATGACAATGTGCCACATGAATGTACTACTGGAGCACATCACAGCACCAGGGCTGTGAGTCTCAGTCAGACGGACTTATTGAACAGGGTTATTGCACTGGGCAGGAAAGATTTCCTGTATGTGTCTTTGTGGCAACGGAGCTGAATCAGTCTGTTTGAGAAGGAGCTCCGCTGCCTGTCCAGGAGTGGGTGGAGAGGGTGGTCCGGGTTATCCAGGATAGCTAACAGTTTGTTCAGCATCCTCCTCTCCACCACAGCTTCCATGGTGTCCGGTTTGCAGCCAATCACGGAGCCAGCCTTTCTGATCAGCTTGTTCAGTCTGTTGGTGTTGCCGGCTCCGATGCTGCCTCCCCAGCAGACCACAGCGTAGAACAGTGCACTGGCGACAACAGACTGGTAGAAGATGTCCAACATCTTACTGCACACGCCGAAGGATCTCCGCTTCCTCAGGAAGTAGAGTCTGCTCATCCCCTTCTTGTACACAGCCTCGGTGTTGGTCTTCCAGTTCAGTTTGCTGTCTATGTGCACGCCCAGGTACTTGTAGTCCTCCACCACCTCGATGTCCTCTCCCAGGATGCTCAGGGGCTGTGTGGCCGTCCTCTTCTTCCTGAAGTCGATCATCATCTCCCTGGTCTTGGCCACGTTCAGCAGCAGGTGGTTCCTCCCAGACCACTCCACAAAGTCACTCACCAATGTTCTGTACTCCTCCTCCTGTCCACCACTGATACACCCGACCACTGCAGAGTCATCAGAGAACTTCTGCAAGTGGGCCGACTCAGAGTTGTACTGAAAGTCTGAGGTGTACAGGGTGAACAGGAATGGAGACAGCACAGTCCCCTGCAGTGCTCCCACGTCACTCACCACCACATCAGACAGAGCAGCGCCAAGACGGACAAACTGCGGCCTCTCTGTCAGGTAGTCAGTAACCCAGGAGACCGTGGGTGAGTCAACCATCATCGTCTGCAGCTTCTCTCTCAGTAAAAGTGGCTGGATGGTGTTGAATGCACTGGAGAAATCAAAGAAGGTGATTCTCACTGTGCAGCCAGCACCATCCAGATGTGAGTGAGCCCTCTGCAGCAGGTAGATGACGGCATCCTCAACCCCCAAACGGGGCTGGTAAGCAAACTGCAGAGGGTCCAGAGAAGATCTTACCTGCGGACAAAGGTGGGCCAAGACGAGCCTTATGGTTGGCTAGGCTCATTTCTCGAAGGAGCAGAACTTTTGGGGGAGTTGTCATTCTACCAGCAGCAGAGGAACACAGCACTTCTGACATCGAATATTTTCTCCGGGCGAAGAGCTGCAGGAGGTTGATGAACATTGAGCAAGAGGCACGTGCTCACCGTGAGCAGATTGATTTGTTCTTGTTGCAGTTTCAGAGTATTGGCCGATTCAAGCTGTGATTTTAAATATTCATATGATTTGTAACAACTGTGTGTTAACCTGGAGGACTTTTTCAATTTCAAGATGATGAGAGGCGTCAGCGTTCACATTCATGAATAAAGAACAAAAGAACAAAACAAATCAGTTTCTCTTCTGCACTGTTGCCGTTTGAAAAAAAAAAAAATGCAGTTTTGTTTTCAGTTTTTAAATAAATAAATAAGAAGGAAAAACCAGAAAGTACAAAAATGAGAAAATAAAGTGGCAAGCGATGGATGCGTGGCAGGCGGGAGTGAGCTGGGTTGATGGTCGGGATGTGGAGAGAGGTGAGGGGCGGCCTGATGAGACCCCGAGTTGCACCTGAGTCCCATTAACTCTATAACTGTATCCCTCCGTGTCTGCACAGTCGCAGCCCTTCTTTACCGCAAATCCATATGGCGGCTTCACCTGACACTACGCCTGATCTGTTTAATGGAAAAAGCATTTTACTCTCTTCTGGTCCTTTTCATTTCTTTTTCAGACACAGGAGAGCCTCTGCAGCAGCCGCCGCCTTTGTGATATGATAAGCAGCCGCTTTGTCTTCGCATTTTATTGTTCTGATTTTGCTCCATCATCTGTTTTCCTTCATTTTCTGTTGTAGTCCAAAAGAGCAAAGAGTAAGAAGAAAGCACTGCAAAAGGAAGCATGCATGAAAAACAGCTCCCAGGTTTTTCCTGAGGGCATTCTTGTAATTTAAATGGGTTTTGGTTAAGTTTGCTGAGACTGGAGGGGAACTGAGGCTGTTTATTGGACACATTTTCCTCCCTCCTGAATATGAATATGTTAATTTATCGTTGCCAATAACCGACCACGACTACAAAAGAAGTCAGAAATGTTGTTGCTGCTTGGGTGAACAGATTTTACATCTTAAATGTCAGATGTGTTAAAGGGTTTCACTATTTCACGTTATTGCTGTTTTTGTTTTTAGGAACAAAGTTCAATTAAAAAAGAAAAGTTTTCTGTGCAGCAAAATGAAGGCCTGACTTCTCATTACATCTCATTACAGCAGGCCACCATCCGTTACTTCAAGAAGTTCTTCCAGAAGGACGCAGAGACATTCCTAGACAGCACATTTAACTTCTTTGGCGCCTCTGCAGAACCTGGACATTGCTCAGACTCCTCCGTAGCTGCTTTGGCATGTCCGAATTCTGTACATCATCTCCGAGGCCGCTCATAACCATAGGTTGAAGAGCAGAATGTGCACTGGCTTCACATACGCTCGATACGCTCTTTTCAACACAGCAGACGAGCATTCCTCAGTGCAGATGCTGCCTATAAAACCCCTGCTTTAGAATTTCTCCACAGTAATGATTTTCTGACAGAGCAGGCGAGCTACTCTTTTCCAGATGAAAATGCTCAGATTTTGGTCTCAGAAGTGCTGATTTTTGCTCCATTTTCACTATTCCAATATAGGCCAGCGCTCAGTGATCTTAACAAAACTATGTCAAGTAAACTGGCTGTTTTATTTATTTCATTTTTTTTTTTCAAAACTGGCTGTTTCTCTCATAATTGAGTTCATTTAAAAACATCCTCGAGAGTCTGCTAAAGAAGAGAGCATTTCCTAATAAGACCTTGAAAAGTTCCTCTGCTTTGTTTTTTTATGTCCTACATGGACGCGAACATCCACATTTCCATTTCCTCTGTTGCAGAGCGGTTCTCGCAGATCAGAGACACGGTCGTCACTGTTGGACAAAATGGTTGATGCCTGTAAAGCACAGCAGAGACGAGTCACAGGCTCCCTGACGGCTCTTCCATCCATCTCTCATGCTAACTGTAACTGACAGCCACTGTCGATGCTGCCGTTTCTCCGCCCTCATGAGAGTCGTGGCTCTGCGGTTCTGGCTGTAAGGAGGAAGAGGAGTCAGTGTGGAGTGAGCTCATTCTGAAAGTCCTGGGAATAACATGTCTCAGCTCTGTTAATGAAGGGAACTCGTCACAGTAATTGGCCTTCTTCATCTCTTCTCTATTACAAAGATGCATTCTTCGTCAGACTACAAAGCTCATAAAAGTTTTACGTGCTTAAGACAAAGAGCGAAGCTTTGAATTAAGTTAAGTGATGATGCAATTGGAGCAACTTATGAAGGAGGGTTTTGATCAAACAGTGACGAAAATATGCCTGCAAATACATCATCCCATTAATCTGGTTATTCTAATATCCTGACTTAACTGCAATCACGTTGTCGGCTCTAAAAACGTGTTCAACGCAGGGAGAGCTTCATTGATTGAGGCTGGGAGTGAAACAAGCCCACGAGAGCGACTGAATGAAGTGAGTTCATCAAAAGAACCAGCTGCAGATACAACATCCATAGTATTGATGTTCCATAAAGAAGCAGCATATATCCCACCTCTCCACAAGCCACTGTGTGGTTTCTGATGGTGTTGTCACCATATTACAGTAATAACACCTACGGATCTGAGCTCTAATACTGATGTGAGCTCTAATAGAGGCGTTTTGAGGACTGTAGAAAATGCCATGTTTAACTATTTAACAAAACCAGGCATCTACACGTCACCTGACGGTTTTCACACACTCGTGTAATCACTGCTTCGCTTCTCGACAGTAGAGCGACAGACAGTGACCCTCGGCCTGTTTAAGGGACGGCTTCATCTCCGCTTTTCATTACATGTGACCACTGGAGATGAGAATGAGGGAGCCACAATCCTCCGGGGCCCACCATCTCAATTTGTGTCACATTGTTGAGAAGTCAGCTAAAGCCCATCCAATCTCTCATTGAGGAGCGCGCAGGAACAGCTGTGATTCCCGAGCAGCAAGCGCCGTTCGGCTGCATGTTGATGAAATGTTGCAGCCTGGCCCGCTGATAGCAAACACAAAAACACGATTTGTCTGATTGATTTGAAGCTGCATAACTCATGAGTGAAAGTTTGTATTGCTCGCAGTCACAGTGACAACACAATTGCTCCGCTGGCGCGTATGAGAAAATGGGGTTTTTCAGTCAATAATGCTGCATTTGCTTCACATTTACTCCAGGCAAAAAAACAAAAAAAAACAGGAAGTGAGAGCAAAAGAGCTGATGAGAAACCAAACAAAAGCAAAACACATTGTTGGGTATGAAGGAGAAAATGGTCTGTGTCACTGACCTCATTAAACCGAGCACACATAAACACAGAAATAAGCATTTATTGCAGGGCCATTTCAGGCATATGAGTCACAGCAAAACTACAAAAAAGTAGTCAAAGTACTGTAGTTTCACAATACTTTTCCAAGCCTAATAGCCAAGTGTCACAACGTGAAACCCCCCCAAACCAGAGGTGTGGACTTAAAAAGGAAAGGGGGATAAAACATCTCAAAACCACTGAAGAGGCAAATATTCTGGCCTGAAAAGGAAGTTTTTCTGTGTGTGTGTGTGTGTCTGTGTGTGTGTGTGGGTGTGTGTGTGTGTGAGAGAGAGAGAGAGAGAGAGAGAGAGAGAGAGCTGGGTCAGTACCTCTCTGTTGTCTTTGCTCATTGGCACTGTATAAACATGAAGTCATTTCTACGGAGACTGAGCTGGACTGTGACCTCTGGGAGAGACGTGGCAGCTGATATTTCCATTGTTTGTGGAGTCGGAATGACGGCCACGCAGGAGGATACAGTCAGACAACATGAAGAAGAGGAGGAAGAGGCAGTGCCTGTCCTCTCTGCAGGGTAGCAGCAGCAGCTCTCAGTGTGATTCCTGGCTGAAACGGTGAAACACACATTGATTGTTCTGGGACTGAGTTCCTGTGCGTTGTCATGAAGCAGGAAATCTTTCTCCAACCCAGTGGTGCGTTGTTGTTCGATAAGAGTGCTGCTTCCAAGCGTGTTTGTATCATTGAAAGTTATTTCGGTGCCCCACAACACACACGTATGCACACATCCAGACTCTCTGCAATACTGCTTATTGTTTAGATGTGCTTTTTTGCAAAAAAAAAAAAAAAAAATAATTGTAAATTAGATGAAAAAAAAAATGAAAGGAAATGTCACCATCAATCAAGGCAAATGTGGACGTAACAGAAGGAGAGCCGGGAGATTTAACCAATGATCTTGTGCTGAACGCAGGTCCGCTGGTTCTGAACTTTAACCAAGGCGTTAGTGTGCTTGTTTTTTAAACGTGCCGTCAGAGATGATTAATGAGGACGCTTTGATAGGTGTTTTGTTGAGATTCAGCAGCAGAAAAATCAAGTGGCACTATCCATGACAAAACTGAAATGAGCTCATTCTCCCTCATCACATTGCAATGTGCAGTCACGGTGCACAGTGACAAAGGATGATCAAACTACCATCAAGGGGCCCATCCTAAACTGGGAGACAAAAACAAACTTATTCTGGTTGGCCAATTTTATATCTTTCATCTTAATTGCATTTCTAAATCCTGCAGCAAAATTGGCAGTCAAATCACATTTAAGCTTGATAATTATTGTTGTCATCATGGATTTTGTTTAATATATCTTGAGTGATAAAAAGTGAATCCACCAGGTCACCTGACACCCCACACGCGAGCCAAATTCTGAGCCCGTCAGAGGTTGGATTGCTGCATAGTTGCCGTTTCCTGATCTGTTGATTTCTGCTTAAAACTACATGATTGACAGGTGACAAGAGGATCCCTCAGCAGGAGATATATCAACTCCTGTCTCCAAACTATAATTGGTCTCCAAAAAACACACACACAAACAAACCGCTCATGATTGACATGGAAGCGAGCAAACAAACCATTTCTTTAGTTTGCGCTCATCATGTCCTAATATATATTTGTTTGTTGACTGTTTTGTTGCTTCTGCTGGCTGAGTCGTTTTCTGCAGCTTGTTGTGTATAGGGAAGCTCGATTTTGTTCCTTAGGACACCTTCATGACTTTTGAAAATGCACCGTAACACTATCAGTCATGGATCAAGAAAAAAAAAAAAAAAAAAAAAATCCCTGATTCAGTATTCTGTAGAAAAGAGAACAGCCTGAAGGACTGCTTTCTATAATTGCCATCCAATTAATGAGCTAACTAAAACAATGTGTCCTGCAGCAGTTTCCTCTTTGTCCATAAATTCAGAGCCACATTAACTTGTGGCTTAATTCAAATGACACGTGTCCTTTGGAAGATAAAAATTCTCTTTATTAGTTATTGCTCCTGGCCACAGTCGCTGCTGTCTGTTGTTGTGTGAAGCAATCCCCAATGTATTAATTACTCTGTCCTATCAGACCTCCACCATTTAAATGCATATATTCAGTTTTTTTTTTTTTTTTTTAATTTTTTTATGAGACATTTGCCAGCACAGACATCCCTCTTCAATTTAAGCTATTGTGGACTTTAAATGCAATGTGAATGCAAGTCTGAGAGTTTGGAAAGTGACAGCAGGGCTTAATTGTGCAGACAAGTTGGGAAATCTGGGCTGGGAAAGGATTCGTTAATATTTCATGACCACTCAGCTATAACTGATCTCTTTGATTCACAATATTCAGATAATTTAGAGTTTAATTAAGCAAGGACACAGATGTTACAGAGCATTAGAGCTGTTTTCCACAAGGGTAAGTGTTTGCTTATGAGTGCCATATTCTTATATATGTGCATGAAACTGTAAGTGGAAGACTGACATTGTGTGCCTCAAGAATATCTGGAATCATATAGAAAAGACAGAGAGAGAGATGAAAATGGGTTAGAAAACTGGTTTAATGCAATAGCCTGTTGTACAATGTTTGAATTAGAGCTTTTACAGGCCTGGATTATGTCATCAAAATGTCATTCTAATGCAACATGACTGCTCCTCAACATGTCAGTGACAAACACACACGGAAGTGAAAAGAAAAATGGTGGATGCTACTTAATACATGTTTTCTTTTGTAAAGAAATGTTTCATTTCAAACTTCCTTCAGAAGCTGAGTAAGCACCACGCTCTGGGGCATCCTCCAGTGGTGGGAGGATCGACGTTAATCTCAAGAGACTGACGTCTGTAAGTCTTGATGGGATTTGCGTGCAGCAAAATATTCAAATCGAGCATGGCAGTTTGGAGAAACAGCGACATCAAAGCCAAACGCCTGCATGCAGCACCAGTGCAACCTACTTCTGGTTTGTTCTGAAACAAGCACTTTTTTGCACACAGGCCTAAATCGGCTATCACAGATTTCTCAGGACGAAAACGTTCTCAGCTCCTTTAACAAAGAAACTTCTGTTTTTCTTTTCCTTCATAAAATCTATTCAATTGTGCCTTAATAAAATGTAAATTTACTACCTTTAAAAGCAAGTCTGGGACAACAACAACAAAAAAAATAAGGCAATCAAACAAGAAAAGCTGTGCCTGGTACAGAGCCTCAGGATGTAAATGACTTTGGCTAATTGCTGCATTTAGACACCCAGCAGGGTCGGAAAGAGGAGAGTGATTGGAAGGAAGGCGAGGTGCAGGTGCAAAAGCAAAGGATGAAGTGTCGATTAAGTTTGTGAGAGAAGCGCAACACCAGAGCTGCTCCATTTGCATAACTGGTTACGTTCAGAGATACTGACACTGAGAGGCTGCAGCCGCTAACCACGATGTTGCCGGTCCTGGCCTCCATCTTGAGCTGAGTGACACCAAATATTCCAATCAGCTGGTCACTGTTCAGAAAATGTGCCGGATCTATTGCGCAGAGAATTACAAAGAGACCTTTAAACTGACACAATCCGGTTGTTGCTTGGACTGGTGGTTTTTTATAGAAATCACTGAGCAGCAGAAAGTGACTCCAGGTATCAGCGTGCTGTTAAAACCATTTAAAGTAACAAGTTGTTCCTGCTGGCCTCTGCGGGTTCACTAATGTAAATCTATTCATCGTCCAAATGGAAAGTATCGATCCCAGCGAGGGCGTCCTTCAGAATGTTACATTCCAGACAGTATTTAGCAATAAAGCAAACAATAAAACGTAAATTATACAAGGGTAAATGAGGCTAAATGCAGCAGCTCCTTCTGTTTGCGTGTTCAGTGATGATATTGGTTTAAAGCTGGAGATGCTGCACCGTCTCCTTATTTACTCCGTTTTACATGAAAGGCAAAAAATTTGCTTTGTGAGCCAGAAAAACGTTTCCTGTCTGTTCAGATGAAACACATTTTGGAACTTTAAGTTTAATGAACAGTAATTGTAGCTTCTCACCGCTTTGCAACTTCAAATCATTCAGATTATGAAGGGGTAAAAAAAGAGGTTCGGGGAAAAACACCGGAGCAGAAGCCTTCCAAGGTTGCATTATCGCCTTTAATCTGAATAAAGCCCACATGCTTCAGATTTATGTGCTTTGTTCTCCACATCTGATGACTACTTAATTGTAATGAAGTGTGCTCATTAAAACATAAGCAGTCACTTTAAGCTTGACGACTGAGCGGTGCTTCAAAAACAGCAGAATTACAAGGTTAAAATCACATCAGCCTGCTGCGCATGCCGTGAGGGGGGAACTATTGCGGTGAAGCACAGGTCGCTCACACGGACGGCGAAAATAAATCAACTCTTATTCAGTCTGACAAAGGATTAAAAGTTCTGTTCATACATCATCCTTTCATTTTTGGACCAAGTGAGTTCCTTAGACGACAAGAAGTCTTTCTGACAGATAAAAGATAAAAATGACTTATTTTGTTTGATAAAGGTTTTGAAAAACATGAATAATTATACGATAAAAAGTGATTGGTAAAAACACAGTTAACCATTTATTGGGCAGGTATTGGGCACTATTGGGCAACCCCTCAGGACACAGAAGAGATTTAATCCATTAATAAAATAAAGCAACGCTTCTGAGGACGATAACAGAGCCAAACTTTGGCTGATGTGCAAATGAAATACTGTATATCTACTACTGGAAAAAAGCTGGAAAATCCACTTAAATCATAAATGTAATAGATGATTAGGCTATTGCTCTTGCAGTTCACGTGGACAGACGGTGTAATACACATAATACAATGACATTTCAGACTTTCATCTGCATACATTTGCAACATGAATGTTAAATGTTAATGGCGGTATTTGATGATCTGGACATCATCATCATCATCATCAGCATTATCCTTACCATCGTCAGCATCTTAGTTTTTGAGTTAAATTGTCTGACATGCTAACCAAATCAAAACATTTTTTATGTGATGCCCTTTGGATTTCTCTTCCATCTCACGAGGACGTCATCACCCAGCTGACATATAGCTACACTAGTAGATGGCATTTACAGAGCATGAATCTCTGCTTTAATCTGGGTTTTCCTGTCTGGAGGACTCTGCAGAGAAACCTATCTGCAGCATTTAAAACTTACATAGTTCTCATTTAGTTGCTTTTACGTCAGGCACAGCCTAAAACAGACACATGCAGCTCACTCGTTCAGCCACAAGCCAACGAGTCTGTAAATCAAACATGGATGAGCTGGTATTTCCAGAGCTTTGCCCCCATCTTAGCCTCTTCATGACCCTGACCTGAAGCCGATGCAGCACTAAACCAGCGTGCCATCACCATCATCATTTTATCACCACTTGTGAGCAACTTCCCAAAACACTGAGCACAAAAGTCAAATTTGTGCTGCCCTCTCCAGAAAATTCGTGCACAGAGAAATCGATCCTCTGTTGCTTTAAGTCTTGTTTCAGTCTATAAAGACCTAAATATGCTGTAAACAGAAAACATAAGAGAATCACCAGTCTGTCATTAACTGGTAGGTCCCTTCAATACACAATCACACTGCCGGAGTGCTCCAAAGAGATGATGGTGCCTGGTCCAGTAGCTGTGTGGGTGTCTGTGGAGGCGTGAGGATAAAAGGATCCTCTGAATGACATGAACTCAACAGCCAGCAGCTGATGTCTTCATCACATCAAGATTGATGGCACAGAGGAGACGATGAAAGCTGGACTTATGTCTATCCAATAAAATACAGTCCTTCCTCTTTCTAATATATTTCTTAAAATTCTTTTTTTCCACATTGTCATCACAGAGAATTAAGTGAGGACTGATGAGAAAAGGTTTGATAAGAAGCCACAGTGATATTTTTACAGATACAGATACAGATATTTTTGAATAAAATTATTTGGTGGAGTAAATAACAATAACGCTTGGAGCTGAAATGTTATTAGAGCTATTTTCAACTTTGTGTCACATCAGATAACCAAAATACGTGTTTTGCTTTTGAATTATTCACCATCAATTATGAATGTTCAGCTCGGTCCTCAATCTTGCTGTTTTTTTTTTTTTAACAAACCAAAATAACAATAATAAACAGATATAAAATACAAAAACCCTGTGTTTAACTGCATCCTGTACTTCACATGGTTGCCGTGGTATTTCTTTTTGAACAGATGCATTTACAGTGTTGCTATTCATAAAGCATTTTCTGGAGTCAACAGGCACGATTATGTCTTAAATTAACACGACAAAACATGTAAGTGTTGTGTTTGTCTGGGTTTCCACGAGAGACGGAACAGCCAAACAAATGCAGCAGGTGACCCCAACACGCCCGGTAAGGCGTGCACCGGGCTCCATAGAGGGAATACCGATGCTAAAAAGCATCCTGAAATTTTAATTAGGTGGCTGCTAATCAAGAAAACTGACAAGAGGCAGGGGTGAGCTCCAGAGGACCGGAGAGAAATCTATTAACATACGATATGTTGTTGTGCTTGTTAAAATAATGGAAAACTTCAGAGTGGGGGTGGGGGGGTGGGGGGGGTGGACAGCACATTGTTCTCCTTGCTGGCTGCTCTGTTAATTGCAAATTCGAACCCTTTAAAGCCTGGAAGTTTTTGCAATTTGGAGGTCTTCACAGAGGCTCGAACTACACTGTTAATAAAATGTGTCTCTGGGTAATCCTATTGGAGCACATATTGGTAATGCAGCTTATGCTGTCTTGGCACTTATTAATAGCGCACTGAAAGAGAATTTTAATGCAGTTTCTACAAAGGAAATAGGAGATAAACAAGAGTCCAGATCTTCTTGGCCTGTGGAAGCTAAAAATGCTCGACTTGTCACTGCAGCTCCTCTAATTGGACCCTTGGTGAACAGGATTGGGTGCTGAGGGATTGACTCCTAAAAGGAGCGCAGGGTATTAGTTTCACCAGCAAAAACCCCCAGACTGAATTCCCTTCTGTAAAATATGACTTTAAAAATTAACTGACAATCATTTAATTCTTTAGTTACTGTTGTTATCGATTCCCTGAGCATGGAAAAATGCGACCACTCTCAGCCAACAGATTTGTCAGTGTTTCAAACTGTAGCCAAAGGTTTGCATTATGCGAAGGGACATGATTTATTTACTCATTTTCTTTGTAGGTTTTGGCAGCTTTTTGAAGACGAGAGATAAAAGAGCGAGGTGGAGGGAGGACTGCCAAAGATTGATTTGGTGCCAAGATAAACGGAGTTTTGCCATATTCCTTTATTGTGTCAAGGCAGGCACAGAAACCTCCAGATTATCAAAACCTGATCCTCGTGTCTGATATGAACAAAACAGTTTATTTTGACATGCTGGAACACAAGCTGAACAGTTTCACCTTCTTTTTTTTTTATTTTTACTTTTCTCTCTGAAATTGAACCTCCTGTTAGACCAGCGAGGTAAACAAGATATCTTGCATTAAATGTAATATTTCACATACAGTGAATCTTAACGAGAACCACATATGTGTCTGCAGGGAAGCCTGGAAAAAGCACTGGGACAAAGCTGACCGTTTGATTAACAATCTCCGGTAAAAATAGAACCTTGAGCGACTGTGGTGTAAACTGGGGCCAAAGTTGGAGGACTGAGTAGTGTGTCATTGTGGCTGTGAATTTGGCAACCTAACCTGGAGCTGGATCAGTGTCAGGGCACACAAACCTGTGGGAAGAACAGAGTTTGATTCTAGACCAGTCCTGCTCCGGCACACATCATTGTTACCGCTGTAGGCAGGTTAGCAAAATGTCAGTAGCTAAAGGCATGATGGCTGATTAATGACCCCAACTCCAGGTGACATTTGAGTTTCCAGTAGGAAAAGGCTCCTCCATCTTTGGTGTCATGATTTTAGAGTAGCATGAAAGATCCAGGATGACAGCAAAGATTGCATATCATCAGCAAGCAAAGGGACAAACAATGCAGGTCAAATCTGGGGGCTTAGACTTCGTGTGACCCAGCACAGACACTGACATCTCATATCTGGAGTTCACAGACAAGCATCCTGGCCGCATAGAAATGATGTATACCACTGATTATTAATATTGTAATAGCTTTTCGTGGTGACTCGTGGAAAGTGGAAAAATGTTAGATATTTTAGCTGTTTTCTTACAAGCAGCTCTTCTGCTTCGCTAACAACCAAGCTAAACTAAGCTAAGCTAAGCTAAACTAAGCCAAGCTAAGCTAAGCACATAATGTAATTGAAATTCTGTCTAAACCAGTTAGGCTAAGATATATCTGCATCTAGAATTCAAACATCAAAATAGAGTTACTCCTCTGAGACATATCCACAGTTTTAAGTAATCCCTATTTTCAAATTTGGCACTATATATAATGTTGGTCTTTCTGGTTTTGCAAAGTCTGGCCTGTTTTGATACCAGAGACATGCCACATCTTTTATGATCGTGCTGAATTATTTAATATATCCAATAATTCAGAATGAAATAAAGAAAAAGGGGAAGGCACAAATAACTGTGCAGACAGTTACAAACCACACTGATCTGTACTTTGCCTGAAGGCAGATTCAGATGACATTCTTAAAAAGTTGCTAATCCAGACAGTTTCTGTGGAAGCAGCTTGCACACTGACATTTGTTGATGGGAACGTCTGCTGTGTGGCTTCCCTCCAGGACTGCTGATGTTTGGAGCTGGCAAAGGTGGGAGCTGACATCTGTATCCATGGTGACAAGCCTATTGGGGTGGTTGATGTGGCTGGTGGCGCGAGCAAAATCAAGGTAATCAACACAACCTCACACAAAGAAAAACAAAGACCAACACCTAAATGTTACTTTGATCTTTTCTTTTTTGTTATAATATCATCTTAATAAAAATGTATGTTATATCCTAACAAGAGCAAATAATTAATGGAATAAAATAAAACCTTGGGATGCATGATGAGCATTTTCCTCAACAGCCTGTCTGTTTTGGTGGTACCTGACTGCCAGATGGAGGCTGTATGATCGTGTTGATCAATTCCAAACTTCTCTCATCTTTGATGCTAATGAATGCGTCAGAGGTCTCGTCCTCTTTGGGCTCCGAGCCGCTCCGGGTCCAAGTGGATCGTCTGTGCGTATTGTTCACCGGCACTTTGATGTTGCTCACCCACAAAAGGCATCGTCCCCATCACGCTCTGTTCTCCCCACGTGGGACTTGTCGCAAATGCAAATTGGAAACAAAACATATAACAGGCCTCTTTATAAACAACAATACACTTTTATTTCCTTGAACAACAGCACAAATGATTATAAATTCAAGCCTCCCAGGCCATCGTGTTGGAGAATGATGAAGTCTATGTTTGGAATGGTGCTCCCATAAGGCCACGCTTTTCAACACATGTCAGCACGCTATTGTGAGCACAATTAGGATAAAGGTGTATAGAGTCATCCATATTAAGCGCACATGCCGAGAGGCAACAATAACACTCAATGAGTGACGGGGCAGTGATAATTGCTTCTTTTATCACTCTGACAGTGGAAGACACTTTACGTATGGAAACCAGATTTTCCTCCATTGTTGTTGCAGCGGGATTATGGGACCTTCGCAACAAAACAACAGTCAAGGAGCCTTAAAACCTTCTCCAATCAAATGTTGCAGGAAACGTTTAGAGAGAAAAATCTTTATGTTTGAAACAGTCTCTTGTTTGTCTTCATTGTATGTGTAAGGGTCTTCTGCTTTTGCCCCCACTGATTTGTATTGCTCATGACACGAAACACCTCAGGCTAAAGGCATGTATCTGAGTCCCAGGTACAATTTGACAGAGTATTTTCTGAGCTGCAACGGTCAACAAAAAGGGAGGGAAACTGGAGATTTGGAAAGGTCTAACACAACCAACATTACGGTCTGAAACAGTACTGCATGGCAATAACTGTGCATAATTATGTAATTACCTTGTGCCCAGAACTAGTCCCACAGCAAACAGGAACATTTTAATAAAAGTCAATACATGTAGAGAACAAAGATAGACATAGTCGTAGACCGACCTGAATGGTTTTCAGCAATGGGCCTAATTCATCTTTACTTTCAGGAAGCCGCAACTAAATTTCCGGCGATGTACCTTGTAATTGTGAGCACCCAGTTTGTTCATCAGTCTTCTTCTGAGTCACAAATCTATTTATTTTATTAATAATTTCAACTCCAGATGAAGCTGCTCAATCATTTTGGCAGGAGTCTCTCCCTGAAGAGGTGCTGGGATCTCCATCCATCCACACATGGATCAAATTATCTTGATCCTGAGAACTCATTTGTCATCTTTATTTAGTTATAACAGGGCGGGACAACCATAACAAAATATTGTCTGTCCTTCAAATTAGCAGCCGCTGCTTTAAAAACAACATTTTAGAGGACAGCGCTAATAACGTGTTTATTTGTCCTGCAGCCATCGGGATTAAAAGATGTGGCAGAGAAAGTGGAATTATAATGAGGGCAGACTTTCAGGTTCTCAAAAGCAATGAATATACTCTGATACAGTATGTGTTTTCAATGCTGGTTTGTATCTTGATCACATATTAACTGGACAGGTTGTCAGACTTTGATTCAATCGTCTTCTGACCTCTGTGACCTCAAGAATCTTTGGTTCTGTTTAGCATCATTTCTTTTTTAATCATAGTTTCTCCAGTTTCCCTTCTAATATGTTGATTTTCTTAAAAAAAAGTTTGGCAGGTTTGTGGCCTCTGAAAGGCCTATGAGTCAGGTTTTCGACTCTGACATAATAACCAGCTGACTGAGGGAAACGACCTTCATAAGTGCTTATCCAAGGCTGCCGAGTGCCTTTATTGGCTTTGAATTATTCCTCCATCCCTAATTAATGTGCTTGGGCTTCGGATCAGGAAACCTCCATCAAGAAGCATCCACGCAATTATATTTATCTCAAACCAAAATCTAGAGACCAGTGGACAAAAAAAGGTTATTTGTTAAGATGCTTTTATAGATTCCTCTTCTGGAAATCTTGTCAGCATGTCAAGATTTAATCAAGAATTTATCTAAGTGCCAGATTGTGAGCTAACACAGACATTTTCACACTTTCCAATGACCTTTTCCATTTCCCCAAAGCCAAAATAGCATCTCTGTAAAGGGTTTGATCTGCCACATTTTCATTTGATATCTCTTTATTTTAATATGCCTCATTGCTAACACACACACACACACACACACACACACACATTTCCAGTGAGAGCAGGATTTACTTTAATAAAAAGCAGCCTCACAGACACGCAGTTTTACTTGATGGAAGATGAAGGACAAATCTAACAGGATGGGCTCCGTCTAATGAAAACGGTCTAACACATATGATGACCAGAGCACAATTGGATATATGAAGCAGAACCTTTGAAGAAATTGACCAGCACTTGAGTATTTCATTAAACTTAATGATTTCATTTAATCGAGCTTAAAGGTTGAGCAATAACCTCCTTAATCAACAGGATACCTTAAGTTCTGCTTGATTCCGAGACTCCAGCTGCTTTCTCCAATCTTTCCTTCACTTTCACGCTCAGCAGTATTTTCTTTCCCATGTATGCAAAAAGCAGGAAAAACCCACGCTAGTGTCGAAAACGGTTATGTTGGATGTTGAAATGGCAATGCTGGTTCGTCTTAAAGTTTTTCTCCTCGCTTCATAAAGCTTGTGAGAAATACCCCCCAGAGGAGCGCTGTGGTACGGGATCCGTGCCACCCTCGTCTGAACCGGTGGACCTTTGATCAATGTTTGTCAGATTGAGGAACTAACTGCAGCCTGGAGGGTGCACCTGCGGCCAGGTTGCAGAGATTATTCTTTGACTCTGCCCATTAACTCAGAAGCACTGACACAAGCAGGACCTGTTTTCTTTGACTTTTATCGCTTTAATCATACATTTAGCCTGTTGGCACAACACAAAGGAAGATCCCATTAAGACTATAATGCTTGTTGACTGTACAGACTCTATTAAAGTCCAGATGGGAGCTATGAAGACCTCTGCCCATGTTAGGATATGTCTGAGCTGAAGCAGACTCGCAGCTCCAGACCAGTCAGGCTGGGTGAACTGCAGAGAAGCAATTTTCCCACGAGCATCACTAAAGTAATCTGATGTAAGTGGTATTTCATTTATGAGAAAGGAGTCAGCAGAAATGTAAATGTAATGTTATACTCCATATGAGGAAAGTGGAGTTTAAATTTTAAATGCTTTACGTTACGTCTTTAGCGGAAACTGCACTTGCCATATTGTTAAATGACCAGTTTTATTTAAAATAAAAACTCTATTAAAACCCCACACATTATATTTAGAATATATTCTGAACCAACTGAGGCATTATTCATTAAATTATCTATTGGTGATAAATAAATAATCAGCCAGAAATATTACAGCATTCAAAATGATAAAAGTCTCCAAGTCAAGGTTGATATCCCTCACCGGGTTGGAAACCTGTCCAGTTAGGAAGCAATAAGGAATCAGTTTCACCTGCAACTGCCAAGTCACCCCCTGTTAGGGACTAGTTTTGCGTATGGAGGCCACAGAACATTCCCTCATCCACCTTTCTGGCTGGTTCTTGGCTGGTTACCTGCTGTTGCCAGAATGATTTCAGAGTCAAAATGATGGAGGAGTTTACCAGGAGACAGACCAGTACACCTGCAGAGGTGGGGAGAGCCGGTATTAGGGAGATTTTTGTAATATGTGTCTGTTCTCTCAGCAGCAATAACTTGATAGAGACGTTGAGGACAAAGGAGTCAAAACAAACTTTCACTTTGAAAGATCACCTGTAAACTATTATAATTTGTTCTGATTCAGTAGAGACGGCAGGTTGTGTCACTTTTTGCAGACTAAATCCAGATATTGCCCAAAAGTTGCACAAGATGCCTGGAGTCACCATTTTTGACACCAAGACAAATACATTAAATAAAAAAAGACAATATCTCCGCCTCTGCCACATCCTCTGAGCTGAGCTGTAGATTTAAACAAAAGTGCCACGAGTACAGCATCAACAACTGCTGCATTACATCTTCAGGTGATCCTGTCTTTGATTTAATCAAAAGTTGTATCCGTTATACCTGTCAGGGTGCCGTTTCTATCGCTCACGAATGATGGCTGAACACGTGACGTAGATACAAACACGGACATGAAATAAAAGGATTGATTAGAGGGGGTTCTTTAACTCTTGGGGCAAAAGTAAGTGGTGAAAACAAAGCAAGACACCTTCAGAATCTCTGTCTCTGACATGCTGCTGCTTCCTGATGAGGCCTCTCTGAAATGTTCCCCACTCAGCAGCGTCTGCTCATCCGTGCTCTCCAGCAGACTTGTTATTTCACTTGAGGATCATGCGCTCCCTTTAATTTATGATACTCCAGCACGCTGCCAAACTGGTGCAGGCGGTATTTCTTCCCATTCCTCTGAGCTGCGTCTTTCCCTGCCCACTGCAGTAAACATATCTGAGCGGTAGTCTGAGCCTCGGCTGTATAATGTGCATCCAGGGAGCGACTCCAAACTGCAAAGCACGCGCTGCTGTGTGTTGTCTTAATGTGATTTCAAGAATTTTTTTTTTCTACTGCAAGGATACAACCAATAAATGCAGCGTCAACAAGAGTAATAGTCTTATTAAATGCTTATAAATATATAAAGAGGTGTTTGGCTTTGATTTATTCAATTAATTGTCTTGAGTAGATCTATTAAACTTTAGATCACATGTGAGGAAATAAAGTTCAGTGTGCACGGCTCCTGTCTGCCTGAGGGCCTCTTGGGTAACTGTTTCTCTAAATGCAGCTCTGAGGATTTCAGACATATTGCTTCCAGTGGAGCTGAAATCTTCAGCACGGGTTGAAAATACCACCGTCCGAACATTGTTTGGCTGTAAACCTGCCAGGGCGGCAGAGGACAAGCGCTGAAACGATGAGTCGCTCAGCATATGCTGTTGGTTCCAGCTGTATGTCTGTAAACTCCAGCCAGTGGCAGCCATAAACCCTCTGGCTGTGTTTGTTTTTGGATCTAATTCATGTGAAATGAATGGGCGGAGGACACCGATTCCTGCCAAAATGGGACAACACCCGAAACAAATGTCAGAACCACTCTCATCCGCGCCTCCTCAGAAGCGCTGCGGGTTCTCTTTACTGGCCGCTACAGGCCAGGCCAGGTCAGGCACTGAAATTAAAGGGATACATAAAGAGCAAAGTGCCCAGATGTAGCCAGCCTAGCATGTTTCTTGAATCCCAGTTGAGCCAAGTATATAGATGAAAGGAGCTATCTTTCTCCCTTCAGGGACTTTTGGCTTGGATAAAAATGTGCAACCATATCATTCTTCCCAGGGGACCGTCTCAACTTCTTATTATAGCATTACAGTGTACAGCTCAACAGAAACATGACATGTTTCCTCTCCTAGCAGATCACATATCAGGGTAACGCGGTTTCATGGTGCACAGTATCTGCGGCAGCGTAAAAAAAGGTGTTGCACGTATAAGAGTCGACAACTACATTTTGCTGCCCTTCGGATCAAATATTGTGTCTACAGAACTACGTTATTAAAAGATATTTGTTGATTTTGTGCTTATTGAAGAAAAAACACATTTTCTTGACATGGCTGTGGTATTTTCATCTTTCACCTGGAGTCGTGGCGTGGCACAGCTGATGCTCAGTGACCCATCAAGGTCTCCTCATCAGAACTGACTGGCTGCCATTGTTTGGTCGCGTCTCAGTTACAGTCAGTGAAGTGTGTTCAAGTTACAGGTGCCCGCTGGATCACAACACATCGTAAAAAAAACATGATTTTTGGTTTCCCAAGGTCAGAGTCAAGGCCATCTGACTGATGCCTAAAACAGAAAGTATACAGGGCAAAATAGAACATCATGGATATTGAAAGAGATAGTTTGTATTGATAAATAATGTAACAAATGCTTGTACTACTTGTTGAAACTAATGAGACTGATATTTAAGAGAGGTGGTGAGGTGCCAAGGCCCGCACTATACCGGCAGAGAGGGAAAGCGTCCCGTTCAGCGTGCCCTGCTGCGTAGAAGCATTATCAGCCTCTATCTCGGTGCATGGCTGGGTGTTCTGATGAAGCGGCCATTGCCCTAGAGCAATGATGCAGTTTACTGGAAAGCAAGCTCTTATGTGATGGCCGCCGTATCAGCGGGCAGCAGATGATAATCTCGTCGAGTCTGCCCTGAAAAGGGTAATCAACTCGCTTATAACCATCACGAGAGGGAGCAACGCGTGGAGAGAGTGAGAGAGTCTTTAATTATTAACATTCTGGCAACAGCCTTTTTCCATGTGGACAGCGTTAACCTGCTGTTTCGCCATTAATGGACAGCAAGACACAATGGGAGGTTCTTATGCACTAACATGTTCTGCAAAGTGGCACTTTGAGAAGCACAGAGCGAAAGAAGACCATTTTCATCATCACTGTGACAGGACGGCTCCAGACACACAAGCTACCATCTGGCCCGTAGTTGTCCGCGGCACAATGCATTAAAAAATCATCTGGATTTCTTTGTTGCTTTGTTGTGCTGCCTTAGTTTGCTCTAAACATGTCATTTTTACAAGTACACACATTTACATAGTAATAAACAGATTTACATAACAGAAGCTTGATGACAGCCAGCATTATTTGAAATTTCACTGGTAAAATATCACTTAAAAACAGAAAGTCATAGCATTTACATTTGCTGCCAAGATGGTTCAAGAAAAACTTTCTGAATGAGCTAACAACGCTGTTCTTTCCAACGCTGATGCCAAAGATGTGCCAGTTTGTTGACAGACAGTTGGGTACAGAGTGGCTCTTCCTGTCAGCTTGTCAGAGTAACATCAGCTACAAGTTGCCTTATAATAATAGTAGGAGAAAGCCTTTAGAATTCCTGAGGTAAATGTCTCTTGTCTCCACTGTCTCCATCTGGCCATGTCTGCAAGCTAATGAACTCGTGACACTTAATGTCTTTGTGCTAATTAATTAGAAATGTCTCTTCATGAAGGACAGCACCTACAATCTAGAGTGAGTTTTCACTAATAAAGTATATTTATTCATTCATTTGTTACTGGCAGCGTTTTAAAAGTAAGGGCTGTGTGACTGTGGGCAGACTTGAAACGGATTAAACGGATGTTTTTGATTTGTGCTTGACTTTAATAAGATGATAAGATGAGAAGCAATTACCATAAAATGAGCTGTGAACAAGGCGCTCACTAAAGCCTGCTGACTCTCAGGGAAGTTAAAGAGCAGAAATCCACCAAAGGTCAACACAGTATTGGTAAACCTCACACACAAACTCAATTAATATGCAGAGAGTCGGCACATCCAACAGCCCTCGCAGACGCGCTGTTAGAGGAGGACAAGGAAATGTTAAAGGTGATTAGTTGGTATAAAGGGGGGGGGGGAAAGTGCAATATGGTGATTACTGACGTGAAAAGAATTAAGTCTGCAAGTTCAGGGGCCTTGTCAAAATCCAATTCTGGAGTTAAGAGTCCTCTTTCTCACAACTACATTGTTTTTTTTTTGCATCCTTGCAGACTCTTGCTGCTACTTACCCCCCCACCCCCCCACATTAGTTACAACATATTTATCACTAAGATGCTATTTGCAGAAATGGTGTGATTATTCATTAGGTGCACTGTGCAGGGCACATTCTGTTGCTGCGGCAAAGAAAGACCGGGTGGCTGAGAGGAGCCAGGATGGAACAGCTGCCACGCCGACCTGTCAGAGCAGCACCAGCCCTGGCTCCTGAGGTTAATTAACCTGGACAGACCAGTGGTCAATCATGGCGGACGCGGTGCCTCTCTATCACGCTGACAGCAGTCTGGAAAGATATTGACATAAATACCCATCAGGATGTCCTTTGTTGTAAATGGTGTTAAAGTAAAATACAATACAATAACTGTTGTCTGAGTCAGGCTGGAGGAGAAACATGGAAACCACGGTGACAGCTCAATTATCCACACATCAATCAGTAAGGGAAGTGATTGGTTCTGTAAATGGAGCCGGACTGATGTGTTGGGGTAGATCAATGGCCCAGCGGTCTGCTCTTCAGACCATCCACCGCCATCATCTTCAACCTTCAACCCCCCTCAGAGCTGCTGGCTCGCTCTCTCTTTACGTGCTGATGACTTTGAATTAATGCCGTTTGTGCAGAGTGTGACGCTTTGATGTCATCATTTTAAGACAAGCGTTTTTCCCCTCGCCAGAGGGGAGGCTTGGGTGACAGGTGATCCTTTGCTGGTTACTTCATGAAAATGGTAAATATCAGTGAGACAACTTTGCTTTTCCGTATGAATAACCAGAGGTGAATGAAACACCGCAGTGCCGAACAAGTAACAGAGACAAAAATAAAAAGGTTTATGTGGAACCCCAGATGATGAGAAATGTGTGTGAGAAAAGAATGCCAGAGAAAACCCCAGCCATTGAGTTGTGGATGAACACTTACTTGAGTTTATGTGATGATACACAGTGGCTCGCGTTTTTTTATTCCTCATACTTTTTTTTTTCTAAATGTTGCCACGATGAACCTGTGACTGACACGGGTGCACTGTTACAGAATGGAGGCAGGGCTATATGCACTAATGCTGGTTGAAACACCATTACTGGGCCTCTGTCTGCAGAATAGAGAGCTCTCACTCCTCATATTCTCACTAACCCATTCAGCCCTGACATCTAAGTATCGCTCTGATGTCCTCTCCTGCACATCACAAAGAGGAGCAGGGTGCTTTTAAGGAATACTTTGCTATTATTTTATTTCATCTGAGGCTCTGTCTTCCGCGACCCCTCTCTTTCACCATTTCTATCATCCAATTTATCTCCATGCTCATGATAAGCTCTAATAAGGGTATTTTTGAAGTTTAGAAAATGAAACTGAATGAATGACAGGCAGCTCCTCACATTATTCTTTACAACGCTGCTTTGAATGTTGTTGCAAAGAGGAAATCACTGTTGCCGATGTGTGAAGGTTTTAGCTCCTTGCCTTTGCAATAATATTAGATGTGTCGATTGCCCTCGTTAAATTTTAAAAATGTTTTCCTCCCCGGCAAAATAAAGTCGGCCACAAACAATATGGAAACTTTGTTGTGACTCCAGACAAAAGACAGCCCTGTTCTGACAACAGAACCAGAGAGTTGTCTCTGACGCATCGCCGATGGCTGTTGGAAAAGTTTTCATTCGAAGGGGGATGCTGGCGCTTTTCAGCCTGATTATCAAAGGCAGCAGGTGGTGAGGAAATGTGCGTCTCAACAATCATTCCCATTGACACTCGTTAATTGCTCATCAGACTAAATGGTATTAATGACTGCTTTCACATAAGTGCTTCAGTACTCACAGGCCTTGATGTTGAATAAAAGAGTTTAATTTCCAGGTTGTGCATCCTTATGTTTTAACGCAGAACTAAAACATGATCTCATACGTACTGAAACATGAAGATGATTTTCTTGAATGGTTATAAATCCATTTTTAGTCTGTATACTGCTTCATGTGCATTATTTTATTACTTTCTAAAAAAAAGAAAGAAATTCTACATTCATCTGACTTCAATGTGCTTTAAGCAGCCTTTTTCTTCTGCCTAATATGTGATGTAAATGTCGTTTGACTCCTACCTAGTTTTCTCTCCAGATACGTATATTGACAGATGTGTCTGCTGTTACTTTGACCTATTGATCCCTTGACATCAGCATTAATTAAAATTGACATTAATCTGACATTGTAACACAATCACAATAAAAAAACAGTCTGCTAAAAATATGGAAACTTTGAAATAGATGTGTGAAGAAAAGCCAGCAGTTCATTTTTAATTTTAACAATTTTTCGGGATCTCTTATGTAAAAATGCAACGCAGCTCGTCTGCGTGAGTGTTGCGCTCCATGGCATGTGGCTGCTCAGTGATTTACAGTGTGGACTCGCACACACGCAGAAGGGAATATCCAGATTGAAACAATACCCATAGCAAACCTCCCAATTTAGAAGAGCAGACAGTGGCGGCAGCGGTGGTGGTGGTGTGGGCCTGACTGGCCGACACCAGGACTTTTAATGACACAGAATCAATGAGTGCTGCCTCCAAACCACCCTTTGTGAAATTGTTAATCAGTGGAAAAGAACGTGTCATTTCAGAGTAGTGGGCTTCTTCTTTAAACAGTCTCCAGGAAGGACTTCTGCCTGCTGCGTGTCGTAGTTTGTTGTACTTTAGCCTACTGCAGGCTGTCACTTCTCTCTCTCACGCTCATGGATTTAGAGGCGGTGCAGAAATTCAATCCACAGTCTCCTGTGTAACATGTTGTTTGGTAGAAACACCCAGCTGCGTCTTGTTAGCCTCTTACAAATAGTGGAGGATCTGGAGTGGAGGATCTTTGTGTCCGCCCGGCATTAGTCACCAAATAAAGCACTGTGATTTATCTCTGAATACATTACCAGAGCAACTAGGCAGGAACCAGGCCTGTAGTTTAAACGACACCATGTAATTTATTAGAAGCAGAATGGTGGGGAGCAATATTGAAATATGGTTGCTGTTGGTTGCTAACGGCTATTGGTCTTTATTGCTGAAACACACACACGTTCCCTCCGAAAGCAGACAGCTGAGTATGGATATGAATAACAAGGTAAATTAACTGATTATTGTGTTTTAGAGATGATGACAGCACACACACACACACACACACACAGGCAGAGAAAATGGGGATCTATTTCATTCTGTGCATGACGATATCCTCTTGAATCTTATTACAAGTCCACTTATCTGAAATCCTTTCGGCAGCTGGGCATCTTTGAGCCGCCATGATTGTTCTGATTTTATTCCGGAGGACTGACAATGAGCTCCTTGCCCAAGTGTTGTTCAGTTGAAATCCATCTAAATCCCTCCTGCTGATGACAGTTTGGAATAAATGAGTTTGTGCTTATTCCCACTGAATGGCACAAAAAAGGTTTTATAACAAAACGCTCACTTTTTATCATTAACAGAGAAATTTCGCTGCTTGTAACTTGTTGGCAGCTTTGCATTTCAAACTTTTTCTCACATTTCACCTTGAACTGTAATGGTAGTGCTATCTTAGATGCGATGCAATATCCCAACCATTACCCCAACATCCAATGTGTTTTAACAGTGCACAGTCTATCCAGCAGGATTTAAATTCCTACAGCTGGGCTGGTGACTGGACCCACAATTCAGACAAAAAACACAAAAGCAGGTTCAAGACATAATGTTTTAAACCCAGTTCTGGGTTTGAGTGGCTGGAGTAGAGGGTGGATGGAGAGGACAACAGACACTCATCTCAAGCAGCCAGACATTACCACACACAGATTCACCTTGAATTGGTGAGGAGCAGCTGAATGAGCCTGTCTTTTAAAGCTGAGAGGAGGTGGAGTATATTGGCTCTGAATGAGCTGCAGGTGTCTGGATTTGGGAGCAGAAGAAGAGGGTAGGTGGGCCCCGCCCAGCCTGAGAACGAGCAAAAAACCCTATGTTTGAGCAGTCCAGCACCAGACACTCGTGTTTGCTACCTTCCCATTAATAACCCATCATTAAAATAGATTTGGGGCCTCTGGAAATGGAGCAGGAGGTCCCAACTCTGTAATTCAAGAGACTGCTGAGGGACATGTTATTTAATGTTTTCTGTCCATTAACATTACAGATGTCCTGTGACAGAAATGACTTTACAGCCAGACAATGTCCTAATGACTCGACCTCCACAGAGAACCATGAAAATATTTCATGATGTGATACCAAAGTTGTTGTTGCGGTGTTGTGCGCCTGGATGGCTGAAGCCTTTCATTTTCATCCATGTGGTGGTCAACGTATCCTCATTAGTCTTTATGGACTAATTCAGATTCCAACACCAGTCCACCACAGTTTCCATTTCAACAAATAATGGCCTCATACATGTCAGCGCGGAACGCTTGGAGGAATAAAACAAGCTTCTGTCAGTCAGGTGAACTGTTGCAGAAATATTATTGAAAAAAAAAAAAAAAAACCAAGGAGGTGAGGGGTTCTGACAAGTGCAATTGAGTTCAGATTAAGATCTTAGAATAGAGTTACAGCAAGAATTAATGGCAATGCGCTTGAGGGAATATAATATAAATGGTTTTCATGAGAGCTGAAAAGGTCAGCGCACCGAAAATGTGGGTCAGCTGTGTGATGTTGAAACAACTGTGAGTGGCAGCGTCCCGAGAGACATTTTGAATGCTCAGATAGTAAATATCATTGCAACGGCAGATCTGAAACAATCCCTGTAAACTCAGAAGAGTCAAAGGTCCCAGGAAATGAAAAATGTCTCCAGCAGGGTTGCCATGTAGTCCTCTGTGTTTAATTGTTCTGTTTTTTATTATCCAATGAAAAAAAAAAGAAAAATGTGTCAAAGAAATTGCTAATCATTCCTGTTGCTTTAATTGTGATTATACAGGTACAGCAAACTAAAATTATTCTAAACATATTCATGTATTATTCTTAAATAGTAAAGAGTAATTTAAACAACAAACTGACTGAATATGGCTACAAACCCTGATAAACGTGACCATGCAGGTTTTGGTTTACTGGTTTGTCTGATCACCTGTCTGACAGGTCCAATGGCTGCATCTGGCTGCTCTTACTGCTGGTTAGGGTGTCCACACTGTTTTTGTCATTTATTATTTCATTTCCAAACTGTAAACCTAAGCTTGGCTTACGTGTCTGTGTGAAAATGAGCTTAATGTTTGCACAAATGCAAGCATTCACATCTGGTAGCTGCCCAAGACAAACACGTTTATCTTTCTCCAATTAGCATCTTCACTGGAGCAGTTAGTGGAAGGGATGTTACTGTAATGATCTGCTCAAGGACACTTTGACAGTTGTCACAGATGAAGAGGAAAGCCACTCAAATCTCTGCACCAGATGGTGCTGCATTGGATATGGGTACATTTAAACTTTTACCTTCAGGAATAATGACAAAATTGGGCACCAAATCCATCCATCCATCCATCCATCCATCCATCCATCCATCCATCCATCCATCCATCCATCCATCCATCCATCCATCCTCCATCTTCTTCTTATCTGAGTCGGGCCATGGGAGGATGTTGTCTCAGCAGAGAGGCCCAGACTTTCCTCCCTCCAGACACTTCATCCAGCTCTTCTGGGGGTGTCCGGAGGAGATCTCTGGCCAGCTGAGAGACATATTCCTCCAGCATGACCAGGTCTTCCCCGGGGCCTCCTCCCTGGCGGGAGATGACCAAGCTTCTCACCCGACCCTTAAGGATCAGACAGAACCACCAGGAGCAGCCCTGGTGTCCATCAGTGCTCGTTTGTATTTCATATTCTTGTCTTCACTGAATGGGCACACAACGATGGGTTTTCAAAAAATAGTTTCCACTTTAATTTAAATCAGATTTTATTAGAGTAAACACAAATAAAACAAAGGCAGTATTTCAAGGCACACACCTGCTGGTTTGTTTTGCCCTGTGAGAAATGAGCGGCGCTGTTCCATAATCACAGATCAGGTATTTGTCCCAGAGCAGGCTGCCTTCACAGCCGGTCCACCGTCACTCTCATATCCAGCAATTCAATATCCTGCCCTTTTATTATAGTGGGCGTTAGATTATGGTACAAGAGCCATAATAGGGACGTGGGAAGTGCTCACAAAGGAAAAATGACTTACAAATCTGTAAAAAAGGGGCTAGATCTCAACCTCAAGTAGTCCGTGACAGTCACAGAACAGCTGCATATCTCGTCTGTTTGGGTAAATTATATTATTCCTCCACCAATTTAAATAGTTTTCCATCAAACATCTTTTAGGTCAGTTACAGCCTGATTCCCCACAAGAGAAATATTGAGCGTGGGGGTTTATGTCCCACTTCTCTATGTTCCTAATGGCCTTTCATTATGAAAACATCAGCCCTTTGAACATCATGTCAGGCGACGTGCGGCGTCACATTTTAAAGCTGTGTCTCATCTCTCTCTAGTTGGCAAATGACGTGATGCATCTTCGTCTAATTATATTCTCATTTCCAGTTGGAATGAAGGTTTTTTGAAGAATGAAGAAATGAAGAATTTCTGTCATTTATTTCGGCGTCACAGCTTGGCAGACATAACACCAGTGTTTTTCTGGATATGCAATCGTCTGTCAAATATTGCTTGAACTTGTGCCTTGGAACAGGTTTTATTTCATCACAACAGACCTAGAGACACGCAGATTACCTTGTGTGTTGTACTGTTCACAGGTGCTTTTGTCCTCCCACAGGAAAGAGCGGTGTTTCCATAGATTCGAGTTGCTCCATCGACATGGAACCGTTGGGATGAAACCAGCCGATCAAAGCTCAGCGCTCTTATCTGAAATTAATCAGCATCCCTCGAGGCGTTTGGTAATTGACTATCCACGGCGAGCGTGCTACAGAAACGTAATGAACTTAATTAGATCTAAAACGGGATGTGACCCTTCCGCAATAACTACAGTTATTGAATTTCTTACACATCTTGCCATTGAGGTATTTACTGTCACTGCCGTTTATATAGAAACAATAATTCAAAACAATGTTTCTCAGAAAGTTCTGAAAATATTAATGAAAAAGTTTTAGGGCTTGATTTTTGTTTGTGTAGATGAAAGCAGCAGCAGTGACTGTTTTTTGTTTTATTTTAATGAATGCTGTTGCAGCCGTGTAAGTAGCAGAAATAGGCTGTGGATGGGTTGGTCACAGCTGATTTTAGGCTGTGATTGAGAGCAAAATGCTCCCTCAAATGTCACTGATATGCTAAATTGTATGAGGAGCGCAGAGTTTCATGTGATTTATACAATGAGCGACATCACACGCTGTGTCTAAACCAGAAGCTGGATGCAGACCACCATGTGACACCCTAGTTAGATCTCTCTGTGTGCAACTGGACCGTAAGGTTTCCTTGAAGACGTTTCGCCTTCTCTCCAGAAGGCTTCCTCAGTTCTAAACTTGCTATGGGCAGAGCTTGAAAATATAGCCCTTGTGGACCATTGGCATGCTAACACCCTGGTGTTTTTCAGTAGGCCACTTCCCATTTCCCTCTTTCATGTGAACAACATTCAAGATATTTAGCAGACAGTCTGGACTTTTAAATGCTTATTAAGTTCAATTCCAGAATAGGAGAAATGAGACGATAAGACACAATTGAGACACACGAGGGTGATTATCATCAATCGACATGTAAAGATGAGACTTGTACTTCTTCCTCAACATATTGCACAGTTAATGTATCTTTTTTTGATTTACTGTGGTGAAGAAAATAATCTACCCTTGTTTCATCCATCTGACATTCCCCTTCATTCCCATTCACCAACATCAACAATTTCTGCTTTAGAGTTTGCCTTCATGTCCTCAGTCCCACTGCCACATTCAAAGCATTTTATCCCTTTAGAGCATGACTGTTTCTGTGGCAACTGCAGCAACAAAAATAAATACCCATTGGCAGACTTTGATTTTAGTGAAATTCACAAATTTGTGAATAAACGTACAAAGAAGGAGTGAGTAAAACCTGCTTATCTGTTCAATAACAACTTATTTGTAACTATACAGGTAAAAAAAAAACCAAAAAAAAACAGTTGACCTGGAGGGAAAGCTGATTTCACATTATAGTTCCAATGCTCTCAGGAAAATCCATGACATGTTCACAGTGTGAAAATATCCTCTGGGTTTGTTTTGATGGACTCTCCTCTCTCCCAGCCCAAAACTACCTGCAGCTCTCCTCTGACAAGATTTGCTGCCCTGTCCAGCATTGCAGAGCAGAAGGCAAATCAGAATCAATCAGTCTGGTCAGGTCCACCATGCTGTCAGCTCTGCTCTCACTCTCTTTGGGATGTTTTTTTTTTTTTTTTTTACTACGTTCTGATATTTGAGCCACTTGCTTTATCAGCAGCAGATTGACCTGAAAACACAGTTGCATCAGTCAATCAGTGGGATTAACCTGGATTTGATCTGACGGGAAGGTGTTATTCAGGGAAAACACAATGAAAGCAACATTTCTGCCTTCACTGTCAACATGGCCAAGGTGGACAGACGCCCGAATGATACTCCACACAAACACACTGTGGTTGGAGCACAGATTAGGACTGTGACTGGTTAAATATTTCATGAAGAGTGCGCCGCAGGAGCAATAATGTGTTTTTTTCTTGCTGCATGCCAAAGATGTGTCATGAAAAAACAAAGCTTCATTTGAGTCACAGTGCATGCTAACACACCATTCCCCGGTCTGATGCATCTCATTCCCCATTCAGCTGTGTTGTGGAGTATTAAACAGAATGTAGAAGAGATTCAGCCCATATTTAGTGTTTTCACTCTTTAGAATTCAAAACCATCTTCTGTTGTGCTGGGAAACATTTTCTTTTGTCCTGTAATAAATGAGATATCTACTGAAGATAACATGTAAACCAGTAGCCTCCTGTTATCTTCAATGGTTCTTTGGACCTGAAGAAGTGATAGTTCAACAAGCCCCGTTCATGCTTCCTTACCAGCAAAAAAACACAGGAACGCTGAAGTCCATCACAATCACTTTACTTTGTGCAATTTTCTTCTGATTTGATGAAAATTTCAAGCATTTTACTGCAAATATCTAATATAGTTTTGTGCATTCTTAGCTACATCTCTTGAAGTGGTATTTGTTTCGTGATTTTCACATTTTTCCCCCAAACCTTGCTCAGGTCACTTTCTATTCTTTCATTACATTTTCCCAAATGTGCCGCTCTCACGTTTCTGTAAACACTGGTCCTACGTCGGATGAAGCCCATCCCAGATTTCTAGGCCCTCGGTTCTGCTTGTAAGACTCCGACATCCATTTGAACCTCCTAATAACTGAAAAAGTGAATTTCAATCTCAAGCAGCTCAGCATCTTATCAGCTACAAGCTGTAAGTCTTCTTTTTAGTCCTGTGCAGATGTTCTATTCATGTTCATAAAGCTCCTTCACTTCCTGGTGTCACCGTATTTGGTGCCATCACACTGAGACTGAGGCTGTGCTTCAGAAAGAGAGGCAGATAAACAGGAACAGGTTGTGGAGAATATGCTGAAATCAGAAGCATCCAGCTTCCTTCCTTTTTTAAAATGTCTAACAAGAAAATGAGAAAATAATGAAAACCCATTCAAGAAATTAATGGGACACATTTAGAGTGTGAGAAAGATTCCTTAATTTATTTTGCTGCATTTCAAGCTATTTAAATTAATGAATCTTGAGACTAAAGTGAATCTCTTGAGTCAGATATTACACATTGTAGAGCTGATGACTGTGATGGAAAAATAACATAACAGATAACATAATACCCACAAAAATCAGTAGTGATGAGTTCATTATTATTTGATCTTACAATTACAGAAGCTTATGTTGAGTCCAACTTTACAGTGGTTTTGCATCAAGGGTCTATCAATGACATGAAACGCTGTTTTTTTTTTAATGCTGATCTTCTGAAGTAGGTCCTCATGAGGGCAATCAGTGGCGGCTTCTGGAGACTCTGTGATTGGTGGACAGATTCCAGGGCTGTAGTATGCATTAGAGCCTCTCCACAGAAATAACAAGTGCCTTGGCAATCAGAAACACATTGCCCATGAAAGTGATGGGGGGGAAAAAAAAATACATTCTGTGATTGCAGCATTTACAGATCACGCTGACAACAATGTCAGATTCTTAGCTGGGGGAAAAAAAAAAAACACTTAAGGAATTGAATTTTTTGGCATGAAAACATGTGAAAAGTTTTTAATGAGATAAGATGGTCAGAAATTATTTATTATTGGCTAGAAATAGACTATATTACCAAAAGTATTCGCTCACCTGCCCTGACTTGCATATGAACTTAAGTGACATCCCATTCCTAAGCCATAGGGTTCAAAATGATGTCAGTCCGCCCTTTGCAGCTATAACAGCTTCAACTCTTCTCGGAAGGCTGTCCACAAGGTTTAGGAGTGTTTTTATGGGATTTTTTGGCCATTCTTCCAGAAGCGCATTTCTGAGGTCACACACTGATATTGGATGAGAAGGCCTGGCTCTCAATCTTCACTCAAATTCATCCCAAAGGTGTTCTATCGGGTTGAGTCAGGACTCTGTGCAGGCCAGTCAGGTTCATCCACACCAGACTCTGTCATCCATGTGTTTATGGACCTTGCTTTGTGCACTGGTGCACAGTCATCTTGGAAGAGGAAGGGGCCAGCTCCAAACTGTTCCCACAAAGTTGGGAGCATGGAATTGTCCAAAATGTCTTGGTATGCTGAAGCATTCAGAGTTCCTTTCACTGGAACTAAGGGGCCAAGCCCAGCTCCTGAAAAACAACCCCACACCATAATCCCTCCTCCACCAAACTTTACACTTGGCACAACACAGTTCAACAAATATTCTCCTGGCAACCGCCAAACCCAGACTTGTCCATCAGATTGCCAGATGGAGAAGCGCAATTCGTCCAGAGACCGCGTCTCCACTGCTCTAGAGTCCAGTGGCGGTGTGCTTTACACCACTGCATCCGACGCTTTGCATTGGTGATGTATGGCTTGGATGCAGCTGCTCGGCCACTGAAATCCATTCCATGAAGCTCTCTGCGCACTGTTCTTGAGCTAATCTGAAGGCCACATGAAGTTTGGAGGTCTGTAGCAATTGACTCTGCAGAAAGTTGGCGACCTCTTCGCACTATGCGCCTCAGCATCCGCTGACCCCACTCCGTCAGTTTGCGTGGCCTACCACTTTGAGTTGCTGTCGTTCCCAAACACTTCCACGTTCTTATAATACAGCTGACAGTTGACTGGAATATTTAGGAGCGAGGAAATTTCACGACTGAATTTGTTGCACAGGTGGCATCCTATCACAGTTCCACGCTGGAATTCACGGAGCTCCTGAGAGCGACTCATTCTTTCACAGATGTTTGTAAAAACAGTCTGCATGCCTAGGTGCTTGATTTTATACACCTGTGGCCATGGAAGTGAATGGAACACCTGATTCTGATTATATGGATGGGTAAGCGAATACTTTTGGCAATATAGTGTACATTTTGTAATCATATTTTGAATAAACATATCCTTTTATTCTTTTTTTCTAGTGAAGGTTTTTGTATTTATTACTAATATTGACACACAGTTGTGTTTTTTGCTGCTAATGTTGGAACTTTTCTGCATTTCTTTATTCACACATTTTGCAAAACACTCGTGCAAAGAAGAAATCTAATTAATCTAATGAGAAGTGGATGTGTTTTTAGAAAGCCAAAAAAATTTAAAAATTCCAGGTTTTGGCTTTAATTCATTGTCACTGCAGGCTTTGGGATAAACTCAACATTGCTTCTCCTCCAAGTTCGCGCTTGGCCTGCAGACTTTAGAATGAATGTGTTCAGTCACAACAAATATAATCACATATGCGCTGCGCTTTGGGAAGTTGTTCACTTTGTCAGCATTTATTAGCACACCGTCAGACGCACGCCTGCTCAGGCTTTACTGCCTGATGGTTCAGCTCTAGCTGTACTTTTAATTACAACATTTCACATTGACAGAGTGGAGGATATAATGGAAATGTAGAACACGCCTCACCCATGGCCTTTGAAGTGGCACATTCTCAATGTTTCCTGTAATAAAATATTACACTTCTTAATTAATGAATCTCGCTCATGGGCATGTCTGCTGTTGTAAGGGGACGTGGCCAGCAGCCTGGCTGTGACGGTATCAGACTACAACTGCAACATGATTAACTGTCACAATCTCACAGCTGCAATAGTAGTAATAGCTGAAATAGTAGCTGAAACATATGTTTTAATATGTCTGCAGACTTGACTTACAGGTCAGCCCTTTATGCAACATCATTAAAGTATTTAAACACTTGTCCACCACAAGCTTTTGAGCTCCATATGGATGTGGACAAAGAAAAATGGGCAGTAAGCACATTTATTCATATGGTAGATGGGCACATAATTTAAGTCTATAAACCTTTTATCTTCTTCCAGGATCCAACCACTGATCATTTTGTGTAACTCAACATTCTCTCGTTTGTAGTCCACTATGATCAGAGGAGTCTTTGTTTTTCAGAACAAAATAATAAAAAAAAGTGAAGAGAACCAAAGATGTGGAAAAGAAACAGCAGGCTCATTATTTCCAGAGGGAAAAGTTCTGAGAACAAAAGTCATGTCACCTTTGTGGGCACACATCTTTTATTTCCTAGTGTGAGAAGACTCTTTGATTTGCTTGTGCTTTCATATCGTAATGAGCCTTTCGGTGTCCCTGCTCCAACATGGAGTGTACTCAGCACTTCTTCTTCTCTTCCTCCTTGTCAGTGCTATTGACAGGTGGTCTCTGTGACCTGCCTGTGTGCGCTGTTCGTTTGAAGGATTATTCATTCACTTGTTCTGCTTGGCGATCTCTGCCTCTCCTGAGCCCAGTATTAATGAGCCAGCCCAGGCTCTGTTCGGCTCTTTGGAATCATCCATCCGCATAAATCTCCCTTAACAAGAGTGAAGAGTTTCAACCAATCAGCTGGAAGGCGCTGATAGATCACAGGGTTCAGTACCTACTGGCAAATACATGAAATATTGATTCAGAATACTTGTGGAAATTGGTGCTAATTTGAAAGATTACGGGAATTTCCCTCTTTGGCACCATTGGTCATCGCTGGTGGTGGATTCTCACTGGTCGAGCAAACCAAGCTGCAAATGATCTTTAGAGCAGCTCAGTCTGCCAATAATTCCAAATTCCCTTTGTGTAATCTCAGAGGGTACAGTGGCTACATTTGATCACCCACATCCAATTAGAAGCAGACTTGGACAGGAGCTCTGAAACCTCTGATGGTTCCTCAAAACCTTTTGCTGACAGCTGATTAACGCACTCTGTAAAACCTTTCCTGAGAGCAACTTTAACTGCAATTAAGGCAAATTTTTTTGGGTAGTTTCCATCTTTCATTCGGTCTCTATGTCGGTTCAGAAGAAATAACACAAACAACATGAACAAGTCTATATGTCGGCTCAGTTTTTCTCGTTATCCTGCCACGCAGCACTAGCTTGTAAAATATTTGTTTGGGCATTGGTGAAATCCACTGTGCATGGTCTCATGCACAGAGGATGATTGAAATTGTGGTGCTTGAAATTATTTACTCGATATGAATTATTACTCGATATGAATTATAGCACACATTATAAACATTGAGCAGGTCACTTTAAACATTTACCAGTATATAGTACACTCCCAGAAGTTGCTATTTGTGTGTTTTATAAATGAATCCTGCAAATAAGCTCCGAAACAATCTTCAATGGCCAGTGTGGGTGCTGAAACAAGCCCAGCTCTGATTCACGATTCAGGATTTTCTATGAAATCTGGGGAATCTGCTCAAAACTGTCCAGACTCGCATGGATGCAGCAGCCTCACATCACTTCTTTTCACTCATTCAAAAATTCCTTCAAGAGACAGATGCAAAATTATTATAAATGTGAATGTTGTTGGAGTTTTGACGATGATGAACTTGTGTCTAAATGCAAAGAAATAGTATTAAAGTTAAGCTAAAAGCTCGTTTTTTTGATGGATGAAAGGTGGAAGAGGCCCTGCCAGCTTCTACCTTCTTCGATGGGCTTTCTGAGAGACAAAAGTGAAAAAGTGAGGGTATGGAGTGCATGATGAATACATTTGCATACTCAACATTTAGAATGGCAGGCAGCAAAAAGACTGCAGGGAGAGATCTTCCACACAACCTGTCTTTTTTTTAGATTATCCATCTGTTTTCACAGAACAGCTGGTTTCCTTCTTTAGATACAATAACATATCAAAGCTGATTTTTTTTTCCTCCCTGTTTTTCTATGAATAAAATGTTTTATCATCTACAAATTAAAACCATTTTCAGTCTTGAGATGTTGGTATAGGACTGGGTATGTCACCCGTAGGTGAAGTGAGGGATTGATGGTGAGTCTGGGCATATTTTCTGCTGTATTTCCATTGTTGTTCACTGATGTGAATAATAACAACAAATCATAGTGGGCGGCTTCAGCTCCAGGCAGAAAAAAACTCCAATGCACCAAAAGCAGCAGCGTAAACGCAGTATTGATGGCGACACTGAGTCAAACACAGGAAAGCAATATAGTAATTGCTTTGTGAAGTTCATTACATTTTAGGTAAATAAATAAAGATTGCAGGCTGCACAGAGTCTAATGATTGCTATTGTATACTTGTAGAACTTCAGGGGTTTGTTTGAAATGTGCAACACAAAGTCGGATCGATTATGTAAAATTAGCAGACTTTTCAACTTTTAATTCACATTGAGGGCGGAACATGTTGAAGGAATTTTGATCGGTAGACCTTAAACACCTCAAACACCCATCGTGCTTGAAATGCAGTCTGCACATACACTTTGGTTTGTTTACTTGCTTCCATTAATCAGCGTTCCCTGTGTCTTACTGCTTGTATGATGCCTCCAGAAAGCACAAAAAGTGAAGGAGAAGCTCACAGAATCAGAAACAGTTTTCATTCTGATTCTGAGTTGGGAGGAAACAGACATTTTGAGCATTTTTCAAGCTACATCCCGATATTGGCTATTTATTTCACGGTTGTGTGATAATGATATGTGATAAACACTACTTAAAACATGGGACTTTTCATGAAATAAAAGGCCTTCTGTGGAGGTCACGTCAGATTGTGAGATGTCGGTGAAATCACCAACCAGATGGTGTTCCAATTAATTTCCGCAGCATTTCTTCACCATGGTATGATTATTTGTTTTAATATCTTTAAGGAACAAGCAAAGTAATAGCTGAACAGTGAAGAGGAAGTTCATGGAGGTTTTTGTCCTTTTTAACAGCCACACAGGATGTTTACACTGAATTAAAAAAAACAGCCAGAGAAAGATGCCCAACTGTAGGTGCACCCTTAACTTTATTTCACAGTACTTTGTCTGAAAGCAGATGACATATTATTAAGAAATAAAATAATAATAATAAAAAAAACACATATTTTTGTGCTCTTGTTTGTTTTGCACTTTGAACAACAACTGCTGATCCTCCTAAAGGTTTCATCAACACATTAAACTCTTATTAGTCACAGAAGTGCTACAATATGCAGTAAAAAACCATGTTGCTAAATAGCTAAATGAACTAGAAACCCGACAGCTCTCAGAAGAAATGCTTGTTTTTATATATATATATATATACATATATATATATATATGTATATATATATATATAAAAGAACAGCAAATGGAACAGTATCAACAGTGAAATCAAACAAAATAGAAATTTACAGTTTTATACACAATCTTAAGGCGGTTGAAATATTAAGTCAGATAACCAAGTGCTTACATAACACGCCAGGCTCATGAATGCTTCATTTCACATTAATGAATCATTACAGTGTCATGACACACTTACAGGCAATGGATGCAGTGTTATGACACAGAAAGATTAAAAATGGGCTAACTGGTGCCTGCAGTTATACTCAAATATCCAATCTGAGAAGAGAGACAAAGAAAAAGAAAAAAAAGTTATTCCCTCAGGTCCTCACCTCAACACACACCACTTTGCATGTGTGTCTCCCATCTTTCATTCTTTTTTCATTCATAGATACAAAAATAGTCATTATTCATCCACTCTCAAGGTATTCATGTTTTTGGAGTGAGTGAAAAATTCCATAAAGCAAAACTGATGCTGAAAAAAATGTAGCAGGAAAACAATATTGTGCCCTGTGTTACTGCAAATTTTTTTTTAATAAAATATTTTAAGTTCCCAAAAGTAGACCATCAGTCATCTGAAGACATCAGGTTCATACTTCTGTAAAATTCCCCACAAACTTAAAAGGGAAGCAATTACAGTTTTATCTGGTGCAAAAAACAAGTTCAGTTACAAGTTATACAGTGTAGTTGCATTTCTTGGTCATCATTGGCCGAATTTAATAGAAGACATGTTAGATCAACTTAACTATTTAAATCTATCAGATTATAATACATTATTTTAGTAATACCTAAAACAGGCTGAAATGCACATTTATTGCTCATTCATCAATCTGTAATGAATCACCATAAGCCTGTTTAAAGTAATTATATAAACATTTTTGAGACAGAAAAGTGTATTTACAAAAAAAAAAAAAGTCCTGATACAAATTCACAGCCAAAGGATTCAGTTTCACATTCTCAAATTTTACTCTAGCGCATTGATATTGTCTGGTACCTAATTGAAATTGAAACAGAAATATATATAAAAATACAACAGCGTAGCAAATAAAAACAAACAGAAACCTCTCAGGAAACAACATTTACAGGTGTCCTGCATTGATCAGGTCACATGTGACGTAGTATAATACACACCAAGGAATACTGAAGCAACTGAAAAGAAAACAGTCAATAATAGCATGAAATAAATCTTTTTCCTTACATAAAAGCTGCCATAGACAGACCAGAACTGTTACATTCATCCATTGGGCTCCTCTGCAGGGAACAACTGTCTCTGTCAGCACAACATCTTATCCGGTATGTGAATATTTCTGTCACTAGAAGAAAAATCATACATGACTAAAACATGGAAAATCACTGTGACATGTTCATATAGCTCGCAGACAATGAAGAAATATTGTAAACATTTCAGTATTTTCTACTTTGGTACTAAAGTTACAAATGAGAATCAATGAAACTGATGCCCAAAACCTAAAATACCGCAACTTTCCTGCAATGAGTCCAGGGAATACTGCATCTTGTGATCAAGGGGTATCAAAACTGAATCCGTTTGTGTTTTATAAATGCATTTAAAAAAAAAAGTGGCGCCATTCCCTGTCTATCAGCAACAGGTTGTACTGGATAAACAGCATGCTGTTTATTAAAACCTGACTCACCCACTAATACTTTTCCATTTACAAAGCAGACGTCGCAAATATAGAAACCCATATCTGTACATAGAGTTGTTGAATTAAATATAGTCAGGAAGGGAAGAAAACAAAGTCTGCTTCGAAGGAAGGGTTCAGGTAGATCCTCAAACATTTTTCAGCAGACATAACTTCATAGTAGTAGTTTCATAGTACACAACAGCAAATCCACTATTACAGGACTTGGCCATGCGATACCCAAAAACCTATAATCCGGTGTAACATATATATTATTCATTTGCAGTATATTTTCTCATCAACAATCAAAGTTTTCCAGATGGATGTTTCACATAATATGTCAAATGTAATGTATATCTATCCCATCACAGTCAAAGTAGAAGGAGATGCACGAGTAGTTGATTAGCCTATAATATGGAAGTATCTGTTTATTCAATGGTCCGATGAGGTGTGATATGTGAGGTCCATTTTAAAAACACTTCAAGAAGTTATGATTTATGCTGGGCTGAAACACCTTTCCAGTAGTCTAAAATATCATGCAGATCCTCGTCTTTCGCGAACTGGACCTTCTTCCGCAGCGCGTGGCCGGCAGCCATGTACTCGTCGTCTTTGTGCCGCTTCCGGTGCAGTTTGAACCGCCCCCAGATGCTTTGTGGCGGTTTGCAGTAGTACTCGGGGCTGGAAGAGTAGCTCAGATTCTGATACTGGGAAGGCAGTTGGGAATATGTTAAGTCTCTAGAACGGGAGTGGGTAAGAGGCTCTAACAAGGAGGACTTGTGGCCATCAGGTCCTTCAAGCTCCTCGATCTGAGCATCGGGATACGAGTGTCGATGGTCGCTGTATTGGCGGATCTTGTCTGCCTCAGCCCTCAGGATAGCTGCAGCGGGCGTTACAGTGACGATGGTCTCTCCCGTCGGGGAGGTTTTCTCTATGTACTTGGAGTCAGAGCGGTAAGGCCTGGGGCTTCGCATTGGGCCTCCCGTGGCGGTGCTGGGCCTCTTTGGCGAGACGTCAGATGACCGATGCCTCTGCAGAGAGTGGTGGTAGCTGTCCTTATATGCTGGGGACAGAAGGCCAGGTTTACCTTGTGGATGCTCTGATATCAGCACCAGCTGTGGCTCTGCGGTGGACACCGCTCCAGATTTCACGCCCTGAAAAGAGGTGGATTCAGACTTCAGTGCATCAATGCAGTTGTTAATAATCTGATTTACTTTATCCACCTCTTTTGCGATGGTGGAAATCTCGGCCACCGACCCCTGGCTATTCCCTGCCATTCCCATTTCACACTCCCTGCGTTCGTGGTGGTCCATGCTCCGCACCTCCATGTAATTCCCTTTCATCATTTTAGGGGTGTCACTTATCTCTTGAAATTTGTACTGCTCCATCTCAGCAGCAGACGGTAAGTATGGCATGCGCGCCATGCTGTCCCCAGCTAGCAACTGTTTCTGCGACATTCGAGAAATAGTCCCCCCCTCCAGTTCCTGTCCGTATTTAAGCTCCATTATGTTCTTCTTTAAGCTACCTGACTTTTTGTGCTTTTCGTCTTGCTGCCGCTTTCTACGCAAACAATAGTAGACGACGCCCAGAAAGATCACCATGCTGAAGAGGCAGCCTAAAATGGTCATGATGTAGTGAGTAGCAGTTGCATTGTTCACACTCCGATCCTTCCCATTCCAGGGGCCAGTGGTGATTGTCAGACAAGTGTGATTGTGGCGAAGGGAGTTGCGTATTGAAGCAACACAGTACGTGTAGTTAGTGTGGGGATTTAGATTTTTCAGATCGATGTCCTCCTTTATTTTGTTCAGGTTCTGAATATCCGTGAAAAAGCTGTTGTTGTACAGAACCAGGATGTACATCTTCTTGAAAGGATATGGAATCTGAACTGTGATGGTGGCGCCTGTATTTGAAACCTGTTTCAGCTTCATGACAGGGTTGATCTCCACATCGTTATATGTCGTACTGATGATGATCTCCTCCGGTTCTGTCCCCGAGGGACAATCCTCCAGACCACACAGTGTTGAGTCTGGTGGGGGCGTGATGGACTCAGTGGGGATTGCCGTATACGGTGTGACGTAGTCATCAGTGCACACAGTGGTGAGCATGTAAAGAGCATTTTTGTATGTTGGGTTGTTTGGATTCTGGCTTAGTAAACTATAACCAGAGACTCCAGACGGGGAGTCGCAGACCATCCGCTCATTTGTTCTGTTGGGAAAGATCGACAGCCATTTGACAAATCCAAGTAGCTCACAGGAGCAGTTAAAAGGATTGGTGTACAGCTCGCAAGTGGTCAGTTTGGCCAAACTGGTGAATGTGGACCCATCTAACTGCTGGATTCGGTTCATGGAGAGGTCGATGTTCTCAATGTTGGGGCATTCCCAAAAGGCATTAGGTGTCACAGTCTCAATCAAATTTGCCTGGAGGTAGAGGTACTGCAGCTTTCCTAAACCCCTGAGGATGCCTTCGGTCAAGTTTCGCAACTTGTTGAAGCCCATTTGAAGGACTTGTAGGTTAAACTGAGCAGAAAAGGCCCCATCGTCAATGTAGGAGATTTCATTCTTCGTCAGGTTTAGGTAGGTTAAGTTGGCAAAGCGCATAAGGGCTGAATAGTGAATACTCTTGATTTTGTTTTCATTTAGACGAAGGTCCACAATGGTGCTGTTGATATGCTGAGGGATGGCCTCATAAGGTGGTTGGTTTTGGCTACAAATTGCAAGCCATACAAAGCCCTTTTCACCCTCAATTAACCAGCAGTCTGCACTCACTCTGCCAATCTGAGTCAAATAAACAATGGCTACAGACCAAAACAAGGCACTCATCACCGTGCCTGTGCTGCAGGCCATCGGTACTTCTCTGAGAGTCATGTGCAGGGCCAAAAAGAGCAGAAAGACAAAAGATGGACTGGATTTTTCAGTTTCCTGTTGGAAAATCAGCTGGGTGTTTGGGGTTCAGGAGCAGAAGCCTTTTACTTTATTATCTGTTTCATGGATGGTATTGTCCACGTGTACCAATTAGAAAAAAATGTTCTTCCTTTAAGCTTTCATTTGGGTTCCGTGGGGTTCAGGTGATGATTAAAAGAGTTCACCACTTCAGGATGAATTGTGCTTTTCTTCTTAAAGGTTACCATCATTAAATGTTCTCATCCTATTGTGTCTGCCAGTGTCCTCCTTCCTGCAGCTCTGGATGCGTTAAAGAATAATCTGCAACATACACACAAGAACACACATTTGACATTAATTACATTTAATCAAGATGGGAAATGATTGCATGTTGATATAGATGATGTAAAGTCCAATCCTAATGGTAACAGCATGCTCTCAGTGTTTATGCCCCCCTAATTATCTGTGTGCAATTTAGAAGTTGTTTGCAGTCCATTGTAGCGGGGTGCAATTTATGGAAACTGTTGACCAATTACCACTTGACAGGCTGGGAGAAGCAAGGTCCCTATTTTCACACTGTTAACCTGAGAACTGTCAGACGCAGCTGAGAAAGGCCAGTGTTAAGAAGCAGCGTTAAATCAATTATCCAACACCACACGATTTTCCTTTTCATGCATAAATTAAACATCGTTGGAGCCTTAGGAAAAGAGGAAACTCGTGCTTTGAGCCCAATGCTGCACCTTCCCTAATTAAATTATGGAGGTGAAGCAAGTTGGACGTGTAAAAATGGGAGTAATGTAAAAGACATTGGAAAACCTTTTTTTTTTTAATTTACATTTTAGGTTTTTTTTCTCTGTCTGGTATTTTTTTTCTTCAAAACACATCATTTGGCTATGACACGGATTTAATGATTATATGTTCTTTTTTGCACTCCGGGCACTGTCTCACGCACATCTAATACAAGATGACCCAAAACGCCAAAGGTTAATTTCATATTCAAGAGGTGTCCTAATCCACCGATGCTGCTGGTGCCGCCGGCCCTTGCCCCCTGCTTTCGTGGCATACAGTTGGATACAGCTATCAGCAGCTTGCACACACCTTCCATAATTCATGGCGTGTGTTTGATTGAACATGCAATAGGCAAAACTACCTGCTGCCGGAGGAACACACTTTTTTTTTTTTTTTTTGTCCCTGTGTCAAGTCAGTCTCACACACACACACACACACACACACTCACAGTGTGAGTGTGTGTGTGTGTGTGTGTGTGTGTGTGCACTGTTGTATTTTTCAACATTTTAATACTGCTTTAAAGTGCAAAACTTTTACGTTTCAGTGAATTGATTTAAGGCGCAGTGTAGTCCCATTAGGACTACATCACAAATGACTAATTGTGGTAACCTTGATTACAGTTATTAATATTGTTTCCAGGAGTCAACAGAGTGAGAAAAAAAAAATCACATCCTGCTGGCTCGAACCCAGGATGCAGTAATATTGGATGTGCCAGAATATTTTTTTTTTATTTCACATATAAGAAATGTATTTATAGGTATTTCTGTGGGTTTAACTGTTGAACCACAAAGTCTTGAAAATAACTGTTGTTCTTAAGAAACTGATGTTTCTTTGTAAATTTCTCGGCTTGTTTCAGACACAAGAAAAAACAAGTGCTCTTTTGTGGGAAAGACGCAGGAGGTGAGAAAGCACTTACGCCTGTTTGAGAGAAAAAGGCTTTACTCAACAGGGATAATCACTGCTCAAATAACTAGAATAAATGTGGTGGTTTATGGCAGAAGGGATATTCTTCAAGTGGAAACCTCACCTGCCACTAGGCTAGAAAGACCCTCCTTGTTGTCTTTCAACCTCAATTTTGTGATAGTTTGAATCACATACCACATTTTGAAATGATTTATCTTCAGATTAGCATCACTAAATAAAATCAATAAGCTCTTGAGAGGACCAAATCAAATGATGGGCCTTTCAAAATGAACAAAAAAATTGTCATATTTGTATTGAAATTATTTGTGATATTAACTGAAATCATAATCAATGTCATCAACCATCAATATTAACCATTTATTTTGAAAGGACAAATTTAAATTGCAGCTTTTCCTGAATCTCACAGAAATTATGCCATTCTCAAGAGTCTTTTCCATCGTCTACCAAAGTCACTGGTCTGCTGCTACTGTGATGTGAAGCATAAATGTGAAGGTGAAGCCAGCAACAGAATGCCAAAGGCTGCCATTACTGCCATTACAGGCCCATCTTTCGTGAAAAGAGCAATGGCAACGAAACATCGAAGAAAACTCCGACAGTCGCTGAAAGGAAGAAGCTACCAAGTCAAATGTTCCGTGAAATGAATATGGAAAACACAACTCTGCAAAATATCTGACAAGGCTATGGATCTCTCTGAGAAAAATGTTGTCTTGTTATTATTTCCAGTCTCTGACCTTTATCTCGAATATTGCCTGGCAGAGCCTGGGCTTGTTTGACCGCACTGCACAGTGCAACACTGGAGCAGGGTCCTTTAATGGTTAACGCAGCTTGAACTTAATGCCAAGACTTCTCCTGGTACTCAGAATGCAGTGGCTGTATTGAGTTCCATTAGTGACTCCAGAGAGCTGATTTTCTGTCAGATCACAGAAAACTGCATAAATTACAGTCAGTCTCGTTGCCATTCTCATGGCAAACTCAGACACAGACTCATTCTAACTTTGATAAGCGATATTGTGGCTTTTTCATAACACAATGCATATTCTGCATTCAAATACGGCGTTAGGTGTCCCAAAATAATCTTACACCAACAACAACAGAGCCTGCGGCGCTTAGTTGTTCTGGAATAAACAAAGCAATCGTCTTCATGAAAAATGATTTTATTGTCTTTTGTTTGCATGCAAACCACACTGCACCAAACACGCGGCTCTTAAGAGAGAGCCGTAGGCGGCAGCGCATGTTTCCTCATGGACTCTTTGGTCTATTCGCCTCCCCAGACCCACTTTCCATAATGACAGCAATCTGTGTGGTCCAGTGCTAGCCCTGAGTGCAGCAGGCCAGAACACCCAAGGCATCAGAGCCGAGTATACTCCCCTATCAGGCTCACGCAGCCATTCCACACTCTCCGTTCCATTTAGGTTTATGCACTGGGTAATGAAGGTTCCTTTCTTTCCTGTTCTGTGGATAACCTATTGAAACCCTGCTGTTGAAGAATGATTCAACAACAGTCTGTACATTTCTGTTCCACTTGCTCTTTATAATCTTACTGATGCTCAGTGGATGCTTGCTTCATCTTTTCTCAGAATCTCAGCAGCAAACACAGCTGGAAAATGCCTTTCTTTTGAGGCCTCCTTCAATCTAAGGTCTGACAAGGATGTGTGATAGTAACAAGTTGGACTGAAAGTTCACCAAAGTCAGCCTTCAGCGTTATGCAAAACAGTTTTTAATCAACATTCTTTATATATATAAAGAATGTTGACATATATATATCCATAAAATTGCACCAGAAAGCGAGCAATCCAACTTGTTTTCATATGGGAATTTGATGAACAGTCAAAGGTAAAGAAAAGGCATCATTACTATCTGTAATTTGGGACCATAGCCACACTGTGACTGGTGATAAACCACAGCGCAAAGGGGACATGCAGATTCTGTAACAGAAAACCACCAAACTACGGCTGTCCTCGTGTGGAGAACTTTGATCCGCAGTGTGTGTTTGTGACTGGCCGAAGTTTTTAAACATGATGCAGAAGTGGCCCTGGAGGACTGTTCTGCCTGCCTCCAGAGCCAGCTGTGCTTCAAGGCAAACGCCACAATGCCACACAGAGATTAAAAAGTTTCTGAAAGAATCTCCCTCTGTACAAACAATCACACGCTGTATGCAAAGCAAAGCCATCACCTCCCTATTCCTGGCTATCACTGCCTCTCAGGCCCTTGTTGAAACAGTGTCACTGTGCATACTAAAACAGTATTTTCCTCCTTTATCTCTAAGTGTCTACAAAACCAGAATATCAAAGGATCTGTTTTTACAGTCTGAGGCCCAGCCCATGCATCCTATCTTGTGCTTTGTAACACTGAAGGTGCCTCAATCTCTGAAGACCCTCCTCATCCATACCAATGACCGTCCTTTATTTGATGTCATTGAAAATGCATGCACTTCCTGCTGGGATGAAAAGGGGTGGGGTGGGGGGGCGAGATGGGAAAGCAGATGTGGCAAATCAATTGAGTTGAAATGGACCTACCTCTCCGTGGGGAAAGAAAACAGTCTGCTTATTGAGCTGCTGAATTGCTTTAGAGGAAGGGAGGAGGAGGACACATGTGCTTTAAATCAGTGATATTAAACATACATTAATTACCTGGGAAATGTTGCCCATGAAGAATTGGCATTTCTGGTTTGCTGAAAGTTCTGCAGCAGTTTTAACTGACATTTTAGTGATATACTTGTTGGATTTGGTGCATCATTCCCACAGAGCAGCTGGGTTTTTATTTTGCACAACCTAATGTCTCTTAGTGAGGAGTGAGTATTGTATTCCATCTCAGTGTGCTGAGTTCATTTGTTTTCTAGGCAAAGCCTATTATTCTCAAATGACAATCAGACTTGCTTGCTCTGATAAAAAATAGCTCAAGGAAGATTTCTGTATGGCTGCATCCTCCTGCAGCTGAAATAAAGTGATAACATACTGTTATTAAAGCAATCATATATGTTAAAGCCTCATAGTAGATGAATATTAGCTAATATATGGCACATGTCTAAGATTTTGATATACTGAAAGGTGTGAAAAAAAATAAATAAATAAAAAAAATAAATATATATATATATATATATATATATATTTGTCAAATTGAATCAAACTGCTGATGTAAAAATTACTTTCAAACACCAATTACCTGATCTCGATACCAGTTAGCACTGGAGCCTACTATTTGGCTGTAAATTAGTAGCAGCAGGATGATAAGTGTTGTTGAAGTGATCACCTGAAGTGAACAGGTGATCCCCTGCAGGACAATTAAAGCAGCCCTGACACAAAAGCACCTCCTCCTCAACTTTCCATGATTCTTTTATTAACGCTAAAACCTGTCCAAAGACCAGAAGGGCTCAGTTCTCCATGATGCATACTAAACAGGGAAGTGGACTACAGAGAGCATTTATCAAGGGGACAGGAGAAAAGTGGAGTTTAATTTAATTCTTACATTTGGGGGTTAAGACATCATTTGGAATAACACCTGAAGGTGTAAATGCAATTTTCCAGGCCATCAACTGACCATCATCATGGCATGTATTATTGGCCTCCCTGCTAGCATATCTCACAGCAGCATCTCCTGCTCCTGACACGTGGGATTAGACTTGCAGCTACTCTGCAGCGTTGAAGCGGAAATTTACAAAAGACTCACAATTATGGTGTCCACATCAGATTTAAAAGCACGGCTGCTGTTGCATTAGAAAATGGATGAGAGTTTAAGCTGACAACCCCCCGCGATCTGAAAGTTGTCCCCATCTTGGCCAATTACATTTGCATGCTTATTCAAGGTTACTTTATCACCTTCACATTGTGACTAATTCACTTAAGCCTAGTACACACGGCACGAGTTTTTTGAGTCGGTAGGGCGCCCAGGTGTTCTCACCGCGCAACTCGACAGGATCAGCAGGAGCGTTGCGTGTCCACACTACAAGACTCGTCTGAGATGGGAATGTCCACACGGGCGGGGTGACTGACTGCACTGCCCTTTTCCAAACAAGGACTGACACGGTAAGTACGTGGCTGCAGCGCATTATTGTTGAAATTTGGCCGTACGAATGATTGTTGTTGGTCCTGGATTTTGTAATAATACATTTCCCCCACAAAATCACACTTATATTCTAGTGCAATTTATTTTTCTTATTCATGACACTTTTTTTGACTGATTCGACTCCGGGAGGACTTCTAGTCCGAAAAACACGGACTAGCACACTTTTATTAAAACTACAAAACAAGTATGTACGGCTCAAAATTTACAATTTACAAAAAAACAGATGAGAGAACAACAAAACTTTAAATGGTTTTAACATCGCAGTCACAACTACGCAGTTTTTGCAGAAAACTTTTGTTCCGTTTGAGGGCGAGTCGCAAGTCTAAGACGCCGAAAATCGGGCCGCGTGTACTAGGCTTTATGACAGGTCAACCTGTCTCTCGCTTATGATGGACGTGCTGAGCCCCCTTTGGCCTTCAGCCAGCGTTTATACTGGTACAGATCCTGTCAACGGCCAAATGACACACAACGAGTGCATTATCACTCTGAGATTATCCCCAGAAAGTGGGCGGTGAAACAAGATTAGCTCATTTATCTATATCTTGAAGAGGCAGGTTGGTTTCCATGTTATACAATTTCTTGTTACGGCTTCGACCAACCACATCCTGAGGCTCTTTTTCCCTGGACAGACCTGAAATACCTACGTTTTAATGAACACCTGACAAAAATCTGATTTCTGTCTGGTGGAATGTTAATGCAAGGGTACTCTGTAGGGAGGAAGAGATGAGTTCAATTTTTGATAGCAGACAGCAGTGGAGCAGGGAGCTGCTGTGTTCAGACCGAGCAGCAAATGTTAATATGAATGGCTTTTTGTTCCAGATACAGCAGGTTGTTGATGTGGAATGGAGGATGTAACTATAAAATGACTGAATGCCTGAAGTAGTGAGGCTCCAGCGCACTCATGACTTTCCATGGTCGGACTGTTTTGTTTATTTGTTTGCTGCAGACAGAAATAGAAAGCTTAAAAGAATGACCTGAGAATAAAGGACCCCATCTTCCACCCATCAGGCCTCCAGTTCCATGTGGTTGTGTAATCTCCAATCCTTTTTTCAGGGTACTTTTCCCTTCATCTTTACGTATTTGCATCTTTTCGACTATCCAATGACAAAATTGTTGTGTTGTTGTATAAGAACACTGCAAAACTTTTATTGTGATGGTCAGGGTATCAGCAACATCAACCTTTTGTTTCATAACATTGAGTTTCTGTTGAAATATAGGCTGCGTTGTGCATCCTATTTTTAGAGCACTTGAGTCACATATACTTGAAATCATGAGTCATTTCAAACATTAGAAAAATGCTTGTTTTGACACTTTATTCGCGACAGCTCAGTGGGTTGTCCTGGTGGAGGAACTCCGACCAAATGCACCAGATCACGCAAATGCAACATATATCATACATATAATCAGGTTATTATCCAATCAAAGACCCCTGTATAATCTTCAACAGAATGTTGGAATACTGCAGTTTCTTCTGTTCTTCTAAAAATTATTTATCATACTTTATCTTTTTCACGAAACTCAAAAGATGTGTCGAAAAAAGAAAATCGTACAAGCCAGGATGTCAGAAAAGTCTGGCTGTTGCCGTTCTACAATTTGATCAACGACTCTATGATGGCCGCAAGAATGAGACAAAGCATGGGGGAGACAATAACGCAGTGACGGTGGATAAATCAAACTGTCTCTAGCTTAAAAGGAAACTTATTGTATCTGACAGGACGCATCCTCTCCGGCTCAGTGGGGGCCGGAGGATGTACAGAGAGCTACTGTCTGACTGTCGCAGGAGTTAAAGGTCTTCTGGTGCACCACAGAAGCCTGAGAGAGTCAGACTGGAGGGAGACCTGAACATGAGGTGACAGGGAGACCACAGGGAGACTTGAATCCCTGTCAGGGTGCAGGATGCAAGACATGAAAAGCTTTAATCTCCAGTGGACATCAGAGCAGATAAAGGAAAAAAATAAATAAAAAAAAAATAAAAAAATTGCGTCGGGTCCACATTTCCATTTCCATTTTTAATGCTGTCGTCCATTTGAACTTAACGCGCACAGGACAGAACTTTTCCCATTTTGAAAAAAGGAAAAATAAAGCAAACAGGAATATTTCGGTTAACAAATGGCTTATTCTTTCTTTGTGGTGGAGATGCTGTGAGATTATTGTTTCTGTCGTCTGTATAAAAATGTCATACATACACTGCTGAGCACTTGTGGGAAGGAACAATAAATCAATAAATGTCATCTGAGTCATAACCCCCTGATTAGATGAGGCAGGGGTAATTTTCATTCAAACAAAGTGGAAAGATCAAACGACAACATTTGTTATGGAGTGGACACATACATCACATGATCTAATTAATTACACCTGAATATAAATAGATGTTTATGTCAAAACTCATCGAAGGGACACACAATCACACACAAACTCACCCTGAAAACAGCATGAAAGTTTTACCCCTAACCCTCTTTACTTACTCACAGAAGCCTTTCGTTAATAGAAGCTGTGTGTATTCTGCTGTTGAGTTAATAATTTAATTTAATTATCTGTCCTGGTGTCAGACAGTAGAGACAGCCTCTGTCAGTGATGTGGATAAATGCAGACACCGTTATTGACTAATGCACTCAGCTTGATCCATGATTTATTACATCTTCCAACAGGTTAGTAGAATAAATGAAGGCTTTGTTGTCTGCGGCTGCGGCACCATCCTGACACATTACCACCCGAGTTGGACAGCGAGAAACAAATCTAGGATCCATCTCAGATGCAATTTCCAGCTTTGGTGCCGTTTTTATTTATTTATTTATTTTTTTGAGGGATAGAGGAAAAATGGCAAGGAAAAAGAAATTGCAAGACAATAAAACAACACACCATGTAAATTTGGTAGATGGATTTGTCTAATTTAAGATAAAAAACACATCAAAAAAGTAACAAAAATGTGAACAGACGACAAAATGGACCACTTTTCACAAGAGTAAACATCAAGACAGATGGCTTAAAACCCCAAGGGTCTTGGGGTGTTAACAGCCTGTGGTTTTTAATCCTTTCTCTGTAGACGTTAAACCAAAGCCTCAATTATCTACACTTTCCTCACACAAGAACACACGTGAATCCTTATTAGCCATTTTAAAACAAGCTTATCCATTAGCCTCAGCCTTTCATTGTTTTATTGCACTGGTTGCGATTGTAACGTCTACCACGGCCTTCGTCTCCTGTAGTCTGACTGGCTGAGTGGCAGGTAATAAGAAGGAAGAACTGAGGTGTCATGCTTCGTGAAAAATATCCTGATGGGGTGGAAAGATGCCGCAGCACTTTATTGGCGACGTGGTGGAGAAGCCATTAAGAATTCTTTAATGAATGGCTGACAAATCAAGAATGTATAACCCCAGTTTAGCTGTCATTCATTTAGTCCACGGGTTCCGTACTTATTGTGAAGTTACATGATTAAATGTTTAGTTTCAGAGCTTGTAAATGCAAGCATACATCTTTACTGGACATTTTTTTCAGAGACTCTGAAAAAGACCAACGAGACACCTATGATTGCTTTTAAAGAATGAAAAGATTCAGCTGAAATGAGAAAGACTTTTTGACTCATTATACGTTAGTGATGAAGATAAATTTTCTCCTCGGTCGATCCAGACTTATTTCTTGAAAAATCGCTTGTTTGGGGCATACGTGTTATGATAGTTCTGAGTTTTATTATGAATAATTTCAACACTGGAAGATGACGATAACGACGGCTCAATCTTACAAATTGCCTTATTAAAGTACTCTAAAATACACTTCTGAAATCCCTTTTTCATTAGTGTTAATTAGTACTGCGGATACTGGCACAGTAACATATTTCAAGATGTTGAGTAAAGATTAATTATGTGGAAGGTATATATCTGACAGTAGATTTCTCATTAAGTAGAGTGAGCATCTAGTCAAGAGAGTGATGTTTAATAAAATAAAAGTTTGGAATGGGCTCAATTTTGGGAAATCCATCAATGTTGAACCACTGAGGAATTCAATGCATCTTCTGTTGTGGCAAATATGTATTCAGAAATTTCTTCAGCCTTTTGAATATATCCATATAATGCTGTTTATGCGACATGGATCATGATCAAAATAAGCTGACGCCTTGGCTGACGAGCTTTATCTCCTTTTTTCATTGCACCAATAAGGTGGCCAACTCATAACCATCTGCATCAGTACTGAAGGCATTGGTCACTTGGACAGCAACAGACATTGTAGCCAACACGCAGATTACAGCCATCGTGAGGGTAATGCTGCCAATGTGGCACTGATACCTTCAGTAATCTGCGAGGAAGGGGTAATTCCTCTGATGAGGATAGAGCCCAGAAATTGTGAACCATATGGATGGTTTACTGTCACTTTATGTGACCAATTGAAGGCTGTCTTTGGGATCCATGTCTCTCTAAGGCTAATCCACGAGGCTCTTTACGGTAATCCATTCAAATAACTCTAGTGCCATCAATTAGGAAACACGGAGGAGCTGGCACACAGAGCTGCTGGCATGGCTAAAGTTAAAGAGAAAGGGCAAGACTGGCTGTCAAGAACCAACAGAAGAAAAAGTAAATGAGGCTTTAAAAGAAATATTTTATTGCCCTGTTTTGTAGATCCAATCGTTTTTATTTTTGCACTTTGGGACAGAAGTTCAGTTCGGTTCAGCTGTTACCTCAGGGCTTGTTTTACAAGTTGCTGCCCAGTGTCGTCTCCTCGGACACCCAACATTGCACCATCACCAACGGCAGGCTATAAGATTCTCTGTGACTGTCGCAGCCCTTTGACCATCTCCCTGTTTTTTTCTTCTAGAGATGTTTTTGAACATCTAACTTAATTTTCTTTTTGTTCCACCACTTCACAGCAGTGCTTTGCTTTGGTGAACGTGGGGCCCCTCTGTAATGCCACCACTAACAGTACTCCACTTTTGTCATGCCCTCTGACGGCCAGACATGAAACTTTCCTGTCATCTTTTTGATGACATTTTTGTGAGTGAAACTTGCCCCACGATGGAGGTAGCCTTGTGTGTTTGCCTTTCTCTTCATACAAATCACAGAGAAGCCAGTGAAATGATTTATCTCCACTGGGAAACTATGGGAAACATGGGTTCCCTTAAAGAATATTGCTCTGGACAGTCTCTTTAAAAATAAAGTAATTAAACTGGGATTTTTCTGGTCCCTTTTCAGCTTTGGACTCACTGGCTTGTCACTTCAGCCTCACCAGCAGAAGCGCTTCAATTTTAATGACAGTGCCTAAACCAGAGTTGCACCGTCCTTTCATAAGTTGCCAAAATCTGATTTAGAATAACAATGAATGGAATGAATGTACAACAGTTTGCTGTGCTGGTTGTACAGTGCGCTGTTGTAATATCTATATTATATTCCTGGCGACAGTTCCCCGCCAGACAAACATTGGCTGTGTTTGAAAGGCAGCACAAATGAAAGTGAAATCCTGATCCAGCGTGCCACCACACGTGTCCTACAGAGATTTGATGCTTGGAGTCTCTTCAGACGTTTATACGTATGCCTGGCAGAAAATAATGCTCAGTTTCTGTCAGATTTGTTTCTTAATAATAAAAAAAGTACTAACAGCCAAGCAGCTGTTTTTAGTAAAGCAGCCCAACAAAACCAAAGGGCGACACCACAGAGGGATATTAGAGGGAAATGTTCTTACTTAGATTTTCTTGTTAACCTCTGGGCAACAGCTGTAGGTGATTTCATAAATAATGCCATTTCATAAATAATGCCATCATCTTAAAAAGTAACTCACTGTCAAATATAAAGGACCAGTTTGAAGCGACCCCCTCTCAGTCACTTGTCACTTAAATTATCAATCCAAGCCTTCAGGTTGAACAACAAGAACTTTAGGCACATAAAATCAAGAACTTTTTTCTCCGTTTCAGAGTAGCACAGTTAGGATTGGCCCTCAAAGATGGGACAAGTATATGACTTCTCATTTATTATATAAATCACAAGTGTTTGTGTTGGTTGGTTTGCTGATTGGCTGAGAGAGATCATGTGGTTCTCGAGCCGCTGCCTGTCACCTGAAGAGTGATCAACAGGCAAAGCTGGGGACTTTCAGATGTAATATGTTTCAAATGACGATGATTTGGAGCAATAATACATTAAGTCATGAAGAAGGATGATATAGAATTATGATGATACAGCCATCAAATGAAAATTATTTTCAGCACTACTGCTGTGGACATGTGTTTAATGAAGCCATAGAACGTTCTCCATCTGCCCTCTGAGCGTGCTCCAGCTGAGCAGCAGGTCACCATCTCAGCTCTTTGTACCAAAATGAAAGTATTGATTATTTATAATTAGAATAAACACTGACTAGCGTGACTGTGTTGTTTATATCCTCCGTGTTTACCTTGTAGTTGACATGTCCTTTGAGTGCCTTGTCTTTGGCTGTGTACCTGTCTTGTATATTGACCAGAAGATTAGCAATGGATTCTCTCTGATCCTCTTAAGGGGCTTTTGCTCATGCAAACCTACCGTTGACTCAGTTGTGTGCAACTGCACTGAATGGCTCCACTTACCTCTGTAATCTAGGTTGCAGCTCTTGGTGTGAGAGACCATCCCTGGTGTCCTTCACATGTGCAGATTTTCAGTGATTTCTCATCTTGACCTCTGAATTGAAGAAAACAAAAACGCTAATTATTATAATTTATTTTTGGTGAAATCAGAAGAGGATAACATGGTTGATATGCTCTCTTTATAGCATGCAATGAATAGCTGAATATTCAGAGGAAAACCTTTTGCTAATTCATTCTCCAGAATGAATTCACGGCCATCTTTCCCCCTTGAACGGGACCCACTTCATTAACCTTATCTAACTAGCAGGAGGTAATGAAATCCTCTGTTTCTGGTCTCGCAAAAGTTAGTTTTCCTAATTAATCAAACACCAGCTCCCCTATTATTGTAATGACTCCCTGAAAATGAAAGGAGAATGTGTTGCATACACCAGCTGGGGAAACCTGACACGCTCGCACTTTCATGCATTTTTATTAAAAGAAAACATCATGGGGAAACTAGACTTTGATTTAAAGTGGTGTTTTTCAGCATTCCCTACAAGAATTTCCCTTTTAATCTTTTTTTCCATTTGTCATCCCTGCTTTTGTGATTGTTTACTGTGTGTCGTTATCAGTGCAGTGATGCAAGGAGGCAATTTTCCTACCTACATATTAATATCTATACAAGACAAGCTGCAGATTACGGCGCAATCAGTATTCATATTACTCCTCGTGCTTTAATGAAACTATTACGTGTTCTCTGTGTTCTCATCTGCTGTGTTTCAGAATGTATGACATGCAGTATCAGATGGAACACAGGCAGAACTCAATCCCCAGCAATCAGTAATGGAATCTGCAAAATGGCCGATTTTCCGTAAATGAGAGCACAATAGATAATGCAATTCAATTAGCTGCTAAAGCTGCATTCCAGCTCTGGGGCTGACCACAGGCAGCTGCCTTCCACCAAAAGATTACCAAAACAAAGCAAAACATAAATCAAAACTGGTGCAACCAAGAGTAAAGGGGAGTTTTTGATGATATTCTTTTAATTATTTGTCATAATGACTCCATTTAGCTCTTCAATGACCTGTTTTATGGCATTGATCAGCCATGGGAAGCTCGCTGTCCTTGGCAGAGCCAGTCCTGCAGCTGGCCCCTTCACACACACACATACACACACACACGCACACACACACGCACACACACGTGCACACACATGCCCATACGCACACCCACCCACGCACACACACACACACACACACACACACACACACACACACACATGCACACCCCTTACCCTAACCTAAACCCAATTTTAACCTCAAGTCCTTTGAAGTTGTGAGGACCAGCCAAAATGGCTCCATTTTGCAAGTAAAATTAGTATTTTGTTACTCAGTACTGATCATTAACTTTAGTTTGTTACACCCACTTTTAATTTACCGCACAGCAGGTTTGCTTGTAACACCATTAGAACATACACACCTGAGAAGCCCTGAAAATTTAGCAGTGTGTCACACACTCCAACTGGTGGATATTCTAATATGTGTAATAAAGTTTTACGGACTGTACAAATATTCTGTTGCTGTTTCTAATGCAGTAATGGATGAAGTCAGTTCTCTTTGGTTTCATGAGCTTATCACTGGCTTGCGTGTCTTCTTGTGGGTACTGACAGTGAATATCAATGAGCAGCAAATTCCATGTCTGTTAGATATTGACTGTTATATATGGAGAAGTGAAGGAGCAGCCATCAATCACAGCCTCTGCTCGCTGCCATTTCTCAGCGTTTGCGTTGCTCTTCACACGATATGGCGTTCAGGGGCGGGTCAGGGTGCAGGCCTGGAGAAAGGGGCATGGGGGCAGTGAGGAGAATCACACCTCATGTGGATCATATCTAAAGGAGCTGGGATTTCTGGCACATCTCCAGGATGCTGACCTGGAGTGTTGATAGGCTGTGAGCTGGCACGATCAGACTGAATCTGCTCAGCTGCTGACATGCAGAAGACTGCGCGTGAATATGAAGACCAAAATAGCTTTCTGTGGTCCACAAGTCTGTGCCATATTTCAGAACGACATGTTCTTCCCCTTCCATCTTTCTTCAGGAGTGCTGGGGCAACAGCACAAAGCGCTGACATGTTTTGGTTGATTTCATTTCAGTTTTGATAGTAAGATGATCCAGAAAGACTGGAAGAATTCAAAGAGAAATCTGAGCGCGGAATTTGAGTGACTTATTTGTATTAACACTCACCATTTGGTTTTCACAGGATGACAAGAACTGTTAAATCCTTCCACTGTCACACTCATCTGAAGCTGCCAATCAAGGAGCCCCTCGCGCCGCAGCAGCTGGGTTGGAGGAGTGATTGTGGAAGCATAACTAATCTCAGTGCTGTGCTGCACGATCACAACCAACAAGTGCCTACCAGCTCAGGCTTCTCTGCTGGTTGGAGGAGAACAAGTGGAGAGAAAGTGTGAGGTGACGATCTCTAAACTCGATAAAATGTGATGATTACAAAAGCCAGGTTAGAGAGGCAACTAAGGTGACTTTTTTTGTCCAATCTCAACATGATTGGCTGTGATCGGATAGAGACTGAGTTCTATCAGAGCTGGAAGGAGACAGAGTGTCATTTTCCTTCTTACCTGCAGCCTGTTGAACCCCCAAACAACAAGGCCTTGGAGCAAAGCAAAGCACCAACACGCCCTCACACACAAACACACACACACACACACACACACACACACACACACACACACACACACAAACATGCCTGTGTACATGCACACAGCAAACTTTGAAATTGCCTTTCTAAAAATAGACATGCAGCAATACTTACTGTACCCTCAACTGCGGCAAATGTCATTGAGAGTTAAACTAGATAAATAAAACACATCTCAAGACCAAGAGGTTTCCATGATAGCGGCATGGACGTGAGCCAGCTTCCAGTGAGCCACTCCTTCACTCATTCAATATTAAAGCAGCATAGCATGCTTTCTAGAGCACACATAATGATGCTGTAATGATGCCACAGAAAAATAGAACATGTAAAACTTTTCTACAAAATATGTGTGTTTGTGTTTGGAGAAAAATGAAGGAACTGCATTAATGTCCTTGCTTTGGCAAAGCTCTCGGTATTATTATTTCCATAACAAATAGTAATTAACATAAAGCTCTGCACTGAAGGGCTCGTTTGCAGCAATATTTTTACCCCGCCCCATATCCTGTACATGTTGAAAAAAAAAAAAAACACTACAATTACACTGTCTCCACACTTTATGCAATAATCAAATTAGAGCAACTTTACCCTTCCAGGCCCCCAATCTTGTCTGCTATTGGGAAAACCAGAAAACCCAAAGTGGATATCTAATTTAGCTTACAATGGAATTCAGTCGCAAAATATTTAACAATCTAACTCGGTTAATTTAGGACGTAATCTCAGAGACCAGCAGACACGATGAGCTTATCAACCCTCCAAAAAAGGAAAAAGAAAGAAAGAAAGGCAATATTAACAACACAGCAGTGAATGAGTGTGAGAGCAAACCTGGGAAAAATCACAACCACACATTTGGCAGTTTTCCGACTGTAGAGGTTGGTAATTTGTGAGACAAAGCAGGCAGACGACAACAGGCCTGTTCTTGGACTCGTGCATGTACTCTGTTTGCTTCCAGCTCCCTCTTCATGTTGCGTTTTGCCAGCGACAGTATTACATCTTAGCACCTTACCTTCTGGAGAATCAAACTTTGAGAATTCCGTTTTCCTGTTTTGCTTTCCATATTTAAGGTCAGCGCGCTGTTATAAAGACCCCCAGAGTTCTGAGACACTGCCACGGTCAACATATTCCTACGCTGTGTGTATCTTCACCTTCAGTTCAGTGCTTCTTTTCAGGATCTTGTTATATAATCTTTTATCTAGCCAAACACTTTGAAAGCTGTAGAATTTGTGTTTTATTAACATTTAAAAGCTGTGCACTTAACCTTTGCCACACTGGAGACCCACGCCGTTTGACACTCAGTTTCAGAGGCGTGTTCTTGATCTTATCCCCAACAAAATGGCTGCAGGGCAGAGTGACACAAACCCATTTCGAAATCATTCAGCGTCTGATCTTTGCGCTGGAGATTACTGTGCTTGCAGATTCACTTAACGTAAGACAGAACATTACTGTGGTCTCACTCACATATGACAGACATTAATGCACTACATGTTTTTTTTTTTCTCTTTTTTTCAGAAATTATTCATCGGAAACATCTTGTGTAACGCAGTAATGACTTTTAGTCATGGTTGTGGTCAGATTGCTTGAGCGACACATGCAGAAATTTGTTATTATATTAAATAAGTGGGGTAGAATGATAAGGATGACAAGTAAAACATGGGCTCTGTCTGGCTTTACTCCATGGCCTTTACTGCTTTATTTAGCAGATCTTCTGCCAGGAGGAACTAGATGAAAGAGGGCTTTATGCACCGCGCAGGAGAACAAGCGTTGAAAACATTAGTGCGCACGGGCTCTTTTCAGGAACAGAATAGATTCATGCTTGATTGTGTACGTTCATTGTGGAGATGAATCAAGCCATGTAGAGTACACTCAGTGCATTATTCATTTTAAAATTATAATGTTTGCCTATAATTGACTTTGAATGTGCACTGTAGGGCAGTATTTCAAAATGTAAATCCAATTTCAGCATAACAAGGATATTATGAATGCAGGAACTAAGAACCTCTTGAGAACCCTCCCATCCTACTACAACAACAATCATGATCTAAATTTATTTCTGCAGTGGCTTGTCCCTCTAGAAAAGTCCCTGCTTCACCCCCTGCTCTCCAAAGCTTCTAGGACAATGGTGAATGTTGGAGATAAAGTGTTCCGACCAGCTGATGTTTTATTCCATCCACCTGCAGCTATGCAGTATCACGTTTATTCTCCATTTGCAGTTCAACCCCTGTTATCCAGCCAGATAAACAGTGGATATGGATATGTTTAAGAAGACAAGTGCAGGCATTGTATTGTAACGATGATACCATGTGCCGCCCACGGTGTAGTGACATCTTTATGACACCCTCTCAGCCACCACAACGAGAGGATTCCTTCAGGAATTCCAACAGAGCAGTCTTTCTCCCAACAGCTACGGCAATTCAAAATGGGCTCTGCCATCAGTGTCATTAGCAAATCTGAATTCAAACTGTGATGCGGAGGACGCCCACGATCCATCCCAAGGTTCGCTCAGGGCTTTTTAAGAGTGAGTCAAATGTAAACAGACACCATCTTTTGAAAAAGAACAAATCTATACATACAATACATGTTTGGAGGAGATAGAAACGCATCAGAGATGCCTGTGAAATGGCTACTGAGAAAAATTTATTAGTGTGGAGTGTGTGACCAGCTCAGATTGAAATTTCCAATATGCAGAACCATTCACGGCCTGCAATATGTCATAGATTTACTAGGTGATCCATATCTGGGACGTGGACTGACATGAAAAATGACACAAGCTATTTATCCCCCCTCAACGCGTGCACACAGGGAGAGCGCGAGAATGCCCGACCCATGGGGTTGCGCAGAACACATGTTAACAGTGAAACCGGCAGGCCCGGGCAGAATTCAGAGTGCACTCACACCAAGAAGGCACTTGTGCCGTTTACTGGAGCATGTAGTAGTAGTCACATCAGTGCACGAGCACGACAGAGATACCGTACACACTCTGTTCAATATTTAAAGCAAGTGGTCAGCGCAGCACGAATGCACAATTGTCTGTTTATATACTCAACACTGGTAAATGCAAAGAACCAATTTGACCCTGCAGACATATTGGCTATAACTTCTCATTAATCCACTCATGAATATGGAACCGTTTAGACCTTGCTGGCTGTTCTTAGACCACTGTAACGGGTGAAGTCCAGCACGGTGAGGCACGGTGAGCCTCTCTTTCTAGGTGAGAGCACTTTATTCTCCCAGCTTACTTCTGCAGTGGACCCACAGTAAATCACAGTATGATGCTCTGCCTTTGCTCTGCAGCCTCTAGGACCTAGATGTCAGTGGCAGAAGATTAATTGTCATGACTCAGCAACGTCACGGCTGAAAAAGTCCTGCTTTATATTTGTAGAATTCCATTAAAATTATGTAAAAGACACATAAAGTAAAACTAATAGAGAAAAAAAAAGGCACAATTTCACCTCCAAAAGAACATAGGTTAATGATGAATGAGCTGAGGGGAAGAGGAGAAAATGTTACATCTCCCCATGCTGAGAAAAAAGAAAAGTGTTTCCAGGTGAATGACAGTGATTTTATTAAGTATAAATGCACTTTAGACTAATACAGAAATGAGAGCAACCTGTGCACTGCAGCTATTTTCCCCTGCTTACTCACTCAGCACTTATAGAATGGATAGGGTAACAAGCCGCGTGTCTGTACCACAGACATTATTCAGTGTCTTCATATTGATGGTTGGTGCCAGAGCTGATTCATTAACGTGTTTGCATGGAGCTGCTAATGCACTTTAGAGCCTGATGAAGCTACGATGTCAGCCCCGGAGCCTTTGGACTGTGATTTCTGCACTGTAATGAAGAATGTGTGCTGAAAGTCATCTGCTAATTGTTTTTCCAACGTGGCCGGCGTTGTCTAAAAGTGTTTTTCAGAACATTATTCTGTTTTCATGGAAATATTTTTGCAAAACATAAAAGTGCACTCTGAAAGGAGTGCAAAGTTAACTGTCATAGCCAAACACAAGCGCATACATTAGCTGGAGTGTATGTGTCATCTGTTGAGCATGTCAGAGTCATTGTGTTGTTTTAGAAAAATATTGCATTTTTGTTTAAGAGTATTAAAAATATTTCAGTTTATATCTGTCTATGCACTCTGCAGAGCTTGGATGTGTTGGCACAGGTGGGAGTTCTCTGATGCTTTCTTTCCCCCAGAGAACCGGAACTGTGATGTTTGTCTGGAATCTTTTCTAATTTCTTTTGATTTTCTCATAATGTCAAACTAAGAAGTGCTGCGCTTGAATGTCAACCTTAAAATAAACGTACAAACTCCAAGATGACTCAAACATCAGACAGTGTATCAGCCATCTCTGGAAATCTTCAAGCTATTTAAAGTCATCATGTTTGACTATTTAAAAGTGTAATTTAGTGAAGTATATATATAATAATCTGCCAGTTCTGAGGCTTTTCATACTATATATAGCTGAAATGTTTCTTTGTCCCAAGAATCTGATCCATAATGTTTATATTTAATAACCCAGGAATAAGACTCAGCATCTTTGAAATTGCTCCATTAAGTGATACTAACTTGCTGCGGTGGTTAAATCTCTCATTCAAAAGCTAATTCCGCATGCAGCGACCGAGTGACTCTCTCAGCTCTGATGAATTGTGATGAGGCCAGATATGGCAGAGCTGAACACCATCCAAAAGTTTAAACATTGTAGCAGTATCAAAAATGAGGCACAAGTCATAAAGGATGTGTATCTGGTGGGAAGATAATCGTTATTGGCTATGCGGAAACCTTTACACGACTGCTGCAAACCTTGGAAACAGCCCATCAGGACTGCGGCTCGTCTGCCCTGGAAGCACCTCTCAAAGCAAACCTCTGAGAGGCAGCATGAATAGCACCGGGGCTGATTACTGCTGCACGGCTGCATTAGTGAAGTATGATAACAAATGAAACATTCTCCTGAGCACCCCATTAGTAAACCTTATCTTTTCACAGTTCCTACAGCCACCAGCTATCACACAAAAAGCCCCACAGAAAAGTATTTTTTCTTCTGAGCTCCTTCGTGCTCCTCACTAATCTCTCTCATGCCTCATTTTCATTTTTTTCTCATTTATATATATATATATATTGTTAACACCCTAAATCTCAGTGGGACAGTGCAATAGTTCACAGACACGGCACCATCCGGCCTCCATCATTAAGGAAAGTCAAATATAATGTTGGCATTAGTCAGTTATAACCCACACTAAGTATTTCACACACTCTTTACACTGTTTTTCACACCGTACAGCTGCCTAAAATTTAATATTACTCCCATAGTAGCAATAAAACTATCAGTCGTATCATAGACTGTATACTGTCTAAAAGAAGCAGCTAGTGCGTAAATCCTGATGTGGTTTGTTTTATAATAGATATTAAAATAGATATTTCTTTTCTTCCCTCTCCTTCCCCCCTTCTTTTTTAAGTAAAAGTTGTATGGTGAAGTGGCATTTCTAGCTTATTCTCCTTCTTTAAAAACAAACAGCTGCACTTGAAGTAACGTTAAAAGGTATTCGTCGTGGCTCCTGGGAAATCCAAATGTTTCCCGCTGCATTATTTATGAAACCTGAAAGTGGAGGCAGAGATTGTGTTCACCTAAGTGTGATTTGCTGTACGCTGATCGTGCCTCTTTGCTATATGTCATTCTACCTGGCTGCACACCAGCCACCTAAAAGCCCGGGCGTGTACATCATCGTTCTACTGAGAGCAGATGTTCGCCAAAACGTCCTCCATTTTTCATGCATCCATTTTATATGCGGTAACAAACCTTTTCTCTACCTGGTGGAGCTTATGACGGCTCTGTTCACTTCCCAGAGAAGAATCTACAACCTTTTGTCAACAAGTAAAAGTCTGCAAAAAAGTTGAAGAAGCATGGTTGTAGAGTAAAAATCCTCCTGTGTAATCTTATTGTTAAAGCGTAAGCATATTCTGCATCCGGATGGGAGGGATTAGCAAATGTTTACTTTAGGTACCAAAGAGAGACCAATCATAGCAACTATAATATTGTTTTCATGTAATTTTTATTATGCTTACCTCAGCACAAGCCGTGCACTCTCTTTATGAACTACCCAAGGTGCTGGGATTAACAAAATACACATGTGTGCGTGCAGCATGGGACCCGTCCCCGTTCACGTGGTTCAACTTGCAAGGGTTAAACTGGGAGAGGCGTGGAGGGATGGAGGGACGGAGTCAGAGGTAATTACGTTTCTCTTGTTTCTGTGTCGGGGCGGGGGGCATCAAGGATTATAGGAGACGTGCTGCTGCTGCTTCTCATGGGAAACAGCCTGCGCTGGACTCATTTAACATCCTGGTACATTTAAATTTCATGCCCAGACATAAATGACAGGCCCATTAAATGAGCTACACTTGCCATTTGTGAGTGTCATCACTCTGCCCACTTTTAAAAAGTCTGGCCAATCTGTGGAGTTGGACTTAGTGGATACTTCAGAGCATTAATTGACCAGTCTCGAGCTATAAAAGTGAGCAGCCTGCACAGTTCTACAAATGGCTCGCCTCCCTAAAGACTGTCAATTTGCTGGCTTTATTTATCATTTGCGCAATCAGTAAATAAACCTGAAATGTATCTACTGACTTCACAAAGCTGGTGCGGCCTAAAGCACTGCTACGGACACACCTTTCAAAGCCGAAATAGCTCCCGCAAATGATTTCTCGATGTGCTTACAGCATTCTCCACTTAACATGGTCAACAATGTAACCTGCAAAGTGAAGCCTCTCACCATCAGCTGCTCCATGGCTGCTCAAATGCAGCTGGTTTATGCTGAGGAATCCACAAATCATCAGAAAAGATGAACACTTGTCCAAAGCATGAGGCTCAGAGGAATGCCTCTAAATGCGTCTAAAAATGGAAGGATTTCGCACCAGCCAGACGTCTCTGAGGCTGCAGAGACCTGACTGCTGAACAGCTGGTCTGTAGGAAGGGGGCGGTCCTCTCACAGAACTAAATAAATGGCTGTCTTTTCCTTTCCATGAACTATCTAGCTGCCAAGATGTGAGGCAGCAAGTGTCTACTCGATCCAAGGGGATATTTTTCCAATCAACTGACACACTTCCATCACTGGAATCTATCAGAGGACACACACGTACACTGACAGATGTCCTGTCTTAAGGGCTGCAATTGACTCGAGCCTCAGTACTCAGGAAGGTATGACAAACTGCTTCTGAACTGTCTTTCTGTCAGTTTTCTCGTTGCGCTCTCCAACTTCTAGAACTGGTGTCAAGTGTCTGTAGGTAGGAGCGGGGTAGCGCTATCTGACACGTTCTCCTTACACACACAACATAAATGCTGTATCATGATCTACCTTCTGCTCTCATGGAAACAGAGGAACAGAAAAGGTGTAAAGATGTATAGACATTGAGAAAAAACAAAGTTGACAAGATGGAGCCAACTGTTTTCCTTGAGAGACTCCGGCTCACTGCTTCTTACAGACTATTAAACATTCTCTCGGTTGCTGGTGGTCAGCTCTTCAGCTGGGTGCAGTGGGAATCCTCGGAGGTAGAAGGGATAAACAAACAGCGAGAGCGAACGTCTGTGTTGTAGCACCGAGGCAGGACAGCCCGAAGGCAACGCCGCCGCAGAGATCGAAGTCTTAAACTGCATCTTCCACTACTCCCGTCGAGCTTTTGCAGGGAGCTCCATCTGCCTCTCTGCAAACCCCAGTGTGCTGCAAGAAAGTCTCTGGGCTCCAGCCGCTGCTTTGTCTTAATGCTGGGCTCTTTTTCTCACTTTGGTTGATAAAGTTCTGCCTCTGCAGAACCCAAAACTGCTCAAGGTTATGAAGACATAATACAAAGATTGCTCTCTGCTTTGTTGTGGATTTGGTCTGTAATCCTCTACACAAAGCTGTAAAGGGAAAGAAAAACAGATTTGCTACAGAACTTAGGTGTTGTGCCTCTTTTTCTGAGTATAAATGTACAAATTCATTTTGAATAAAATTGGAAAATCTCAAGACCCACGTTTTCTGGTAAGATGTTGAGTAATGCTAAGATCAAAATCATTTAAAACATGAAACTTTCCTCCACTCTACTCTACTTTTGTGCATTTTAAATGAACTCGATAGATTTACTGAATTAACCGGACCTTTTTTTCCACCTCCAGACAGACCCAGGGTAATCACTGTATCCTCAGCTCAGTTTATCAGATGGTTTTTCCCACTGTATATTGGCAAGTGTGGTACGCAAACCAGGGGATAAAAAAGCTGTGAGATGATGAAGATGTCTGTATAGATTTTTAGAAACTGAGCTGAAGAGAAGATTATTAACCAAAAATGAAAGGGATGGTTGGCAACGTTTAATGGTGTTATGTGACACTCTGTGAAATCTGTGAAGCTACAGTCTGGAGTATGTTGTTATGTTGGGCTCTTTAGCCTGGAGGATTTGCAACCGTGCCATAAAATCCTCTCAGAACACATGGCTCATAGGCCCAGCCCGCAGAGTGAGTCTGGGCATACTTAATCAGCAATAGCGGCATGGAAACCTCGGGGTGGGATGTGCCCAAGGGTGAGTTGCCTGTCGGTTGATAACTGTGTAGCTCCGTGTCCTTGAGCTCCCTTCTCCACCAGTATCACCACATTCAAAAACATGTTCTGTGGATGGCAGGTAATAAATCAGGAGAGCGTCGATGAGCAAATACGAGGCTAGCTGCGGCACAGCGTATATGTAACCACATAGGGCAAAGGTAGGCTTTGATGGGCCTCAGAGCGCAGCCAAAAACAATTCACGGCGGCTAATTACTCATTTTCAAAGAGAGGAAAAAAGGCAATGAATGGCAATGAAAGATTATGTCATCATCATTGTACACAAATGGCACTAATGGAAACAATGATCATCTACAAATGAATCCAATTATGAGACTGCTATTCTCATACCTAATCAGGCTCTGTGGCGTCACCGGCACACTTATTCAGCCACCTAAAAGCCAATAAAATGTTATGCGCCGCAGCTCCTTATTAAACACACATCCCACACAGGTAAATACAAACAGATGACAGGAAGGTGTGGCGGGCAGGGATAACTCAGGCCTGTGGCTGGAAAAGTCGATGGGGATTAGCTGCAGGATTAGTAAGTGTAAGTACAATAACAAAATGCCATAGTGAGGGCACAATTACTACTGTCAACATGCAGAGAACATGATAAAAAGTCACATTATAAATGCATCTAATCATCGTATGACAAAGAAAAGCGGACTCTGCTTCAGCCCATATTGGGTAGATTGTTGAGCCAACGCGACATGTGGTAATCAAACATTACACTAACAGCTTTTACTAAAACATGAGTTGTATGAACAGCAGAACTGTGATGGTCATTGCTTTTTGTTTTTAATGTCTTTTAATGCTCCAGGGACATTGTTTTCTCATTTCGAACATGTAATTGTTATGATTAGATGATCCAGTAGCATGGATATATTATTTTTTTTTAATTACTTGTTTGCACCTGAAAACTGCATTAAGAGTTTAGGAGATTGCAACAAAGTCACACCAAGTTTTTTTTTTTTTATTCTGCTAAAAAACCCATCACTATTTGTAAATGAAATCCCTGAGGGAAAAAAAAACAGAAAATATCTTTTCCCAGTATCTACTTAACCCAACATATTGAAAAGTCTGCACAGCATTTAGAGTGTAATCAGGCCTCTGATGGAATTATATTAGATTCCAGACTCCCAGCCACGAGACTCTCATCAACAGAACATCAGAAGCGAATCGGTGCAAATTATAGGAGCCGTGGTCTGAGGACCCTCCTCTCTCCCCAATGAAACAGATGGTTGTGAGAACGTGACAACGTTACATATGTCTGCATTTGAGGTAAAAACGCCGGAGGAGGAAACTCTCCTCACAGCATCAGAAGCAGCGCTGCTCTGCTGCGTCGAAGGGAGGAGAAGCCTCCAGCTCTTCATCAATAATGAATGGGAAACAGACTCATGCCTAAATTTGTCAATTAGCTTCAAGTTGTAATAGAAAAGCAGGCAATTAATATCAAAACACACTTAACTCTGTTATGCGATGGTCACTTTTCCCATCATTATCTAGCACAGTGTTTTATTAAAGCAAAGTTCAGCGAAACTGATTATTCTGACATGACTTAATAATAAAAAACATGTAGGCAGGTCAACGCTCTGAAAGGCTCATGATTGAAAATGGCGCTGCACATGTAAATATTATGGAAGAGAATGTTACAGCTATCACCAGTTTACAAGTAGGAAGTTTCATGTCTATTAATTCCTGCCAATGATTGTCACCATATGTGGCTGTTAAACACAACAAACAAGTGATTTGCGGAGGCACCAACAAAGTAATGAGATCATTTCTGGAGCACTTCATATTTAAATGTTTTGATTTTGTTTGATTTTTTTTTGTTTTGATTCCTTTATCGCAGTCAAAATAAGGCCTCGGAATTAATACTGATTAATTATGGTTTGCGGTGATTGAGGCAGACAATCATTCTAGAGATAATGGAGAGAATTCACGGGCTAAGGTCAGTCTGATAGGACCATCGATCACTCTTTCCTCAGCTTTCTACCAACAAAAACATTCAAAATTTCAAAGCATTTAGCACCAAATATGGTTCACCAAATCGCCATAGTTATGAGCTGAAATCTAGCTGTACCTTGAGCTGGTGTTTCCATCTGATTGTAGCATAACATCCTTTATGAGCTTTCTAATATTTAAAAAAACTTAATTAATTATTGACTGACAACTTGAATGTAATAAATGGCTTCAAATGGGTTTTTTGTTTATGCACGAGTGGATATTTATCAATATGAGAGGTGCTGTAAATAGCAACCGTGCACTCTTAACCATTTGGGAAATGGTTTATTCAAATATATATTTTCATTTTCACAAAGTAAATGAGCTGACTGCTTTATTTCTGCTTGGATAAGAACAGAAATGGGACATTCTCTTTGGAAATTTGCTGTCAGCGAGGTGTGCAGGAGGGAGATGAGGCTGAATAAAAGCAAGTGGATAGCTTAGCAGTAGGGGTTAGTGAAGAGAGATGAAAAACAAGAGCTGAAAACAAAGGTGAGAGAGGCCGCGGATGGTGAGTCGATGGGGAGAAATGAGCAGATGAGGACAGTGAGTGTGGCCTGCTCTGCATGCATGTCTCCCTGGGGGATAATATGGACAGAGCGCTTGAACACACATCTCACATCACACCCAACAGGTGGGTCAACAAGGGGCATCTCACACAGGCAGGCAGGAGCTTATCTTAATTCTGAGAGAGAATATCCAGGATCCTATCCGCACTCAGGCTCTGTAATCGATTCTGACAGGTAATTCAGGGAAGTCCAGGAGAGAGCTTACAGCCAGCCAGAGCCGCAGAGCATTGGCGTGGCCGCGCTGCACGCAATCAAAGTGCTTGGCAGTCATAATATTTCGCATGTTTTTGCAACATAATTCAGGTTTAACAGTGATGAATGGATATGAAAGCAAGGTGCGAAATTGACAGTTTTTTGAGTTGAACTCTGAAATTGTTCATCCATCTGAATTAGAATGGGCCGAGATAAATTATTTGAGAAGAATTCAGCCAAAATTGACACTTTGTCTTTTGAGACAAAGCTCTGTGTTTATCTGAACAAAAGTAAATCTTGCAATTAATCAGAAATTATGTTTTTGCCATAATACCTACTATTTTAAAGTTAGAAGAACACTTTTTCTGTATTTGAAATGAGTCCCACTGGTTGGCTTATTATGACCCACAGTTGCGACGACAGCAGCTCCCGTTTTACCCCTGTGTCACTCTCTCCTTTAAAACATGTCAGAATCAAATAACAGTGATATGAGAGGATGAGGGCAAGCCCAGCTTCAGCACTTAAAACTGTTGCTGGGGTTTCAGAAAAAAAGGTGGGACACAGAAGCCAAAGCCAAATCCAAAGTCAATCTTGTATGAAGGATGGCGGAACAGTCCAAGCTGAGCCTTCCAAACTGCTGCTGGCGTCTCTCCAGCTTCCTGAAAGTACTTGCATTGTTCCTGTACAGCTGCAGGCAAATCGAAATGCACGTTCTGATTGAAAACAAGCAAAATGTGTGTCAGAATGGCATTACATGCACTAAATAAACATGCAAGCAGTTAAGTAGAATGTCCTATAGCTTTAAAATGACTGAGCTGAGATTGTGGAAACCAGGCGTGAAATATTCATTCAAATCATTCTTTCATCATACATTCATGCTCACAAAATGGAAACGTCTCACGGGACAAGGCTGTGGTCCTGGCTTTAGTTCCGTAAACTGGTTCATTTGGGCACTGGAGAGGTTTTGTGGAGCATGTGGAGTGTTCAAAGAGTGTAGAGAAGAATCGGAATCAAGAGAGCAACTGAACCATCGATGCGTCTGACTCGTCGCTTCGCCACACTCGTGCAGCGCTTGCTACATACGAAGCTTAACAGACCACAGAAACAAGCTGGCTGTGCATCCATGATCGACCCAAAGCCCCTCTCTTGTGGTCTTTGGGAGCTTTTGAGCTGCAGTCAGAACGGCGAGGGCCAGCGGCCAAACAGAACCCGGCCCGTATTTATCAGATTTAGCTGTCTGCTGTATTCAGATTGAAACCTTGAGAAGCTTTGATGCTGGCCAGTGAATCGCACTTTAAGCTCCATTGCAATTTTTAACAACCAAAACATCTTCTCTTCTCTTCTCTGGAAGCTGCAGTCGTGTCATCCCCTTGAACACTCTCGATAAAACATTTATGCCTCACGTTTGTTTTTCCTTTTTTTCATCATTTCCATCACACAGACTATTATGCATTTACACAGTCTGTTTGCACTTGTTCCATTGGCACGCACAAATTGTGACTTTCTCCTTAACTTTTAGACAAAAAAGGTTAAAAAGAGCAGCGCCGTTATTGCAGCAGTTAGTGCGCTTCTAATTTAGAGCGCTATGATTGTATCTGGGTAATGTGTGTCTCTGGTTGTAGGAATCAGTGTCTTCATGCGCCGGAGTCATTTCCACTGTGTACCTCTGCCATCAGATTAGATAAACCAAAGAGGAGCATAGAAAAACCTTTAAACAGTAAGAATAATGAAAAGTGAGGGGCCTACCGTTTTTAATTAAAGCTGCAGTGACTGGCACGTACAACCAGGCATATTCCTTTAACTGTGTAAATCACATTAGACAGAAAAGGATACGTTTAGTCAAGCCTGAGCCTCCATTAACCGGCTGCTACACTCCTACGCAGATACAGTATATCCGCTCCGTCTGATGTGGATTTACACGCTGGTCAAGACGCATTAAACCTTTAGATCTGGCTCACTTCACATAAGTCTGTCAAAAAAAAAAAAAAAAAAACCCTAATTGAAATGTGTCCCTCTTGTATGTGCTGTTAAATTAATCAGATTCCCTCTGCATGCTGCTTCCTGTCAAGAGTTGAGAGAAAATTATGCAAAGGCACATAGTTAAGATATTTAATGGATTAAATTATGTGCGCAGCAGATGAAAAGGCATTCTTTTCATCTGCTATAATAAAAGGAAGCAACCCAGAATGATGATATTAAGACTGGAATGACTTTGAACAGATGTAATTCTTTGAAAACCTCCCTGGAGGAGGGACTGAGGCGCCTCAGAGCGACCGTGCCCACAGCAAACCGGGAGTGGAGCCTACGCAGGCACACCCGCAGGGCTAATGTGCACTCCGGCCCACTGGTGAAGACCCGTCCTGGTATAAAATATACAGCAGAATGCAAAGTTTCATCAGAGTCGCTGCTCAAACTTCTTCTGACGCTCCGGAACAAACTGAAGGTGCTGAAGGACCTGAGTGATGTACTTGTCCTTTAATGGTACAGTACAGGGGTAATATTTACTGTCCTTCCACTTAGACTGCTCAGCAGCTCTTCTGGTTTTTCACGTAAACACTTCTTATTTTCCCCGGAGGGTTGCTCGCCTTCATTGCTGTAGCGTAATGCACCGTAAGTCGTCTAGTCCATGGTGAGATGCTGCCCAGAGGGACTCTTCTCAGCATCCTTTCCGCATCAAATCAAGGACAAAAGGTTCGAGTCCTTAATTTTGTGAACATGAGCATATTTTGTGGCAGTTCCGAGCCACGCCGCTGTGTTTTATTATCTGCATCCAGGTGAGCAGAGAGCAGGATAAATCACAGCCCTTTGTTCGCAGCTTTACTTTCTTCTCTTGATACCATGAAGTTTCTGTATCTATCTCTGTTTTTCTATTTCTTGGGAGGGCAAAAGGGATTAAACGGCACAAGATGGAGTCTAGTGGTCTCTAAAAGTTTGTTGATTCATGGTTGAAGTGGCAGCCTCAGCTGTCCATCAGTCAGTGGACGTGTTTTAGAAATGCTGGAATATCCATCAAGCTGCTAAGATTTATTTACAAAATAATTAATGTCTGTAAAAAAAACGCTTCATTGTGTTTGCCCGATGGGTGAGATTTGCTCCTGATTTTGGCAGATGAATGTAAGAAGAATTGGCACCTGTATTTTTTACTGGTTGGGCAGATTTTAAATCACAACCTGTTTCTTTTTTTTGTTTGTTTTGTCAATCTCACCGACATCAAACTTTTGTCCTCTGCATATTTGAAAAACATGTTCTCAAGAGTATCGTGTGTTTTTTTTTTTTTTTTCATTTATTCTGCGTTTAGGATGGTTGAAGGTTTTCTGCAATTTTTTATGTATTATTATAAATAGAAAAACATCCAAGATGGAACCAGTTTTCTGTACTTGTGAAGAAGCTTAACAGAAGATCTCTTTTCAAACACGAAACTCTTATTTGGTCTCACTGTTTAGCGGCAGAACTAAAGAAACACTTCCTGCGTTGCAAAGACAATTATCTGCTTAAAAACAGACCTAACCTGGCCGCGTTCTCTTGCTCGTGTTCATTTCATACTGCACGTCCTCATCAAACCACTTCCTATACATCTCGTGCATCAATTCCAGATTCCAGGAGACCTTCCTGAAGAAGTGGGAAAGCATAATTGGCGTGCAGGCTTTACACATAATCTTCATATTTATTTGAGGAATAACACTTCACAAGGCTGACAATCTGGCACCCCAGATCCTTTTTCTCGCTGCGCTCTGGTCTCACAGCGGGTGATCGCCAGGCTGAGCTGATTCGGCCTGAAAGCCAGCGCTGTTTAATGAGCAACACAGGGCATGAGTTCAGGGACAACAGGTGGGGTGACAGATTAATGCTCTGCAGCTGGGGATGGACCACTTGCCAGCTGTCAGCCCAGATAATAATCGCTAAAAAAAGGTGTTTGCAAAAAAGATGAGGTTTATGTTTGTGGTTTCATCAGCTGGCATCTGCCAGCTGCTCTTCTGACACATCAGTTCTCATGAAGTGGTGCAAATCCAGGTAAATATTGGTGTGTTTCCCATTTGCTGCTGTAAGCAGCGAGAGTGCTGCCAAGAAAGGTCCAGCAAACTGATCTGAGTCATGATCTGTAGCACTCAGGGAGCTTGCTGCGGTGCTCCGCACACACTGAACATTACATTTCGGCTGATGTGGCTTGCTTCATTTGTTTGTACAATTGATTATACCTCTAAAGGACACTTCTTTCCCCCAACCTCCAAACAACTGCATTGTTTAATCACTCACAGAGATGCAGAATTGACTCAGAGGGACTGTTCACAAACACCGTGCGGATTAATGAATTCATTATACTGACTGCTTCAGCGTCCTTTATGCAGGTCATTGTGGAAAGCACTTACAGTTCACTTTGGCCTGTACGCGACCGTTGAGAAGACGGACTCTTTCAGTCATTTACATCATATTAAAGTGCCCGATAACACCGAAGAACAATAAGTCAAGGATGCAGCCATGCTCTCCAGCAAGAGTGTTATGGTACATCATGGTCTGCTAATGGTGTGAATGCTGGCACATTTTTATAAGGAGTCGCTAGCATGTTTAGTCCAAGTTTGGAGCCAGTTTCTATGGCAACGATATCACATCTTTGCTGTCTCGGTGACAAACTGATTTAGTAGGAAAAATTAAAAATGATGCAAGCCAATGGAAGCCTCTGACCAGCCAAGGAGAGTGCAGTAGTGTGCTGAAGTAAGCGTGGCTGTCAGCAAAACTTAAAAGCTGCTACGCACTATCGTTCAAACGCTTTTAAGCTAGCAGCTTGTACGCTTTATGAGTCAACACATATCAAAGGAGGTTTTACTTAATTGTTTCCACAGGAGGCTGACCTTTGTTCCCCACAGCAGAACAAACGAGGTCATCTGGAGGTTAGGAAGGCTTGGCATATGGCGAATGAAATAATTGATGAGTCAGTCACCCGATTATTTACAACCTTGTGTGGTCTTCAATGCAGGCGCGTTTGCATTGACTGAAGCGTGATATTGTGACGTTGACCCCCTCACTCGAAAGGTCACTCCCTGGATTTATGTTTTTCCTCCAATAATTAAAACTCATAAATGAGTTATGTTCTAGCGCAATTTCTCAGAGATGCGGAACTCCAGCGCTAAAACAGACAGGGGGGATTTTGGGGAGATAAAAGCCTTCTGTTACAACAGCTGCACACTGACTCAAGAGGCAGTTATCACGAGTGGAAATGATCGCCTATTTCCCCACTCATGGGGGAATATGCTTCATCCTGAATCAAATGTACAACATGTCTGAGTACACGTCTGAGTACAAATGGAGTAGAAGAAAATTGCATCCAGGCAGGAGGTTGAACTAATATCATAACTGAACATATACAGCATCACCAAATATATGTTTACCAGTGCAATTTTGTCAAAGTATCAAATCATGGCTCTAAGAAAAGTGGTAAAACTAACCATCAGAACATTGTTTAGCTCATAAATCTAATCGCAGAGGCCACTCTGCTCTGGCCTCGTATGCTGACCCAACTAACCTTGTTATTTAGGCCTGCTATTTATAGAAGCTGCCCATCAGCCAGCAGGCTCTCACAGCCATGGCAGTGTAGGCTGACTTGTATGGATCCGCCTCAATAGGACGCAATCGGCTTTGTTCAAATGATCCACCAGACATTTGTGGAACTGTGACTGGCAGGCCTCAATGGACAGATTAAAGAATGACCTTCACCCAGCAATAAACCGTGGATGAACCCTCCGACGTCTGATTGCACCGCTTTCATTGCTTTTACTTCAGGTGATTGTATACTTAAAGAAATGTTCGTTCAGTCTGGATAGTTGGTGCAGCGAGCTGAACCTCTAAATAATCAATACGCTGTTAAAACAAAGAGTTTATTCAACAATGTTGTCAAATATTTCTGAGTAGTTTCTCAGTAGTGTTCAGATTTGTTTTTTTGATGATTTTATAAATTAAAGAGTATAAAAGCTAGCTGTTAAATCAATGTTGAGCTTGGAATCTCCACTTCAGAAACACTTGATTCAGCACTTTATGGATGATGGACTATGACAATAACATGTAATCAAAGACGAAACCCTGTGGGACACCACTAATCTGAGCTGCTGTGACAGCTAACATCATTGATACGGACCATCAAACCTAACTGTGTCTTATTATTTGAGTCCAATTTTGTTAATTTCATATTTTAATAACATAAAAAAATAAAAATACTGATAATACACAATCTATCAATTATCAACACGTTTCTTAAAAGTTTTTTTTGCTAATTTAGCCACAGAAATATCTTCCATCCAGGGTATTTGCTGAAGCGCCTGCTTCTGATTGGTAGGATTTCCAGTGACAGGTTGCAGATCTGAGGCTCTCTGATGATAACGATGAAAGTCTTTTATTAAGTCGTGGATAAATGGATGCTTTTTAATTCAGATCTGTCTTGTCAATTAGCATTTTGAGCATCATCAGATCTCTCGCTGAGCCGTCCATCAATTGTACTGACTCCTGCAGCTAATCTAAAATGAACTGTCTGATTTGTTTCTGTTGTGTTGGAGGTCTTCGAGAGCCTGATTGATTTAAGCCAGTTACTGTCTGTAAGCTAAGGCAACAGCACCCCAGTTTTTATTTTTATTGAAAAGCCAACAAATGGTCTTGCCTGTGAAGGCAGGAATGCACAGCTTTGCTGATGGATAACAGAGAGGAATGGGACTCGGACATCTGGAGACAGCGCGACTGGCCACAAAATTGTGTCTCATCTTATTAGATGTAAACATGGACACATGAGCTGCCCTCACCAAAGAAATTAGTGAAATGTTTACTTTAGGAGTTGGACGGATATCAGTTCTACGGTGCCTCATTAATACTATTGACTGTTTACAACATTGCCATCTTACTTAATATTCACTGGCACGAGAGCCATGTATTGATTATTATGATGCTGTGCTGGGAAAAGTAAAATGAATTATCTGTGGAGAATGTTAACTTTAAAAGATACTGCTTTAAATTTCACATGGGTTTGGTGCCGTGAATCATCCAGTCATTCTGAGATTTTCTGATGATCTGTAGCTGAACTAAAGTCTGATTCAAGAACCACAAAAGATGAGCAGCGTGCAGATAAAATGAATCATAATAAAAGAAAACAGATGGCTGTGTAAATTGTCTTTAAAAGAATGACACGATCCAATTTGAAATGTATTTTCTTATTTTGTGGACTTTGACTGCCTCGGACTATACAGACCTACTCTGAGCTTTGTATTTCCCCAAGGATCCAATTAATGTGATTGGTGTCCTATCTTTTCAGTGAGATGTGTGCGTGTGAGAGAGAGAGAGAGAGAGAGAGAGAGAGAGTAAGAGCATGTGTCGTCACTCAGACTTTCTTAAAGGAATGCATTTATATCCACCGTGATACTCAGATATTAACCCAAATAACCTCATATGCTAATCTCGCTCTGTAAAAGTCTTAAACACTTTTAGAAATGTGGAATAATCGGTTATTACCTCATGCAAATGCTTTAATGACATGATGGCATTTTCTCAGTGTCTCAAAGGAACGCAACTGTTGGAGACAGCAGCGCTGATATATGATCTTCTATATCAGGACCATTTAACTCTGCAAATATATAAAATGTTTAAAATGAACATTAAAGTGGGCTGACATTGATAGAGTGGAAATGGGCAGCCAACTGGCTGTTTCTGATCATTAAGGGACTTGTCACGGATCAGCTTTAATGGACTCTCTCATACAGGAGCTTCATCAAGAAGAGCAGGTGCTTGCATGTTCCACCATGCTTTGCGTTCCAGCATGTAATTACTGTGCTGAGAAGGTAGCGAGGAAGAGGCTGAGCGACATTCCGTGCGCCTCGCTCGCTGCCATTTCGTGACGCTTATTTACTGAAGGGATTCATCTATCATAAGGCAGCCGGCAGGTGACTGGGAAAACTAGGCAGAAATGTTGCTGGCAGCCTCAGGTGGATTCAGTTTTGTGTATTTCTATATTAATTATGACTGTGTTTAAATCCCCAGATCTCTTTTTTTGATCCTTGCAATCTGTCAATTGTATGCTGGCTTGTTCAAACTTTACACTCTCCAGTTTTCTTTGGGCACACACTGGAGCTGTAATACTCCTGTGGTCTAATCAGTTGTTGGGGAATATGAAAAGAACCACACAAAAGTCATCTGGCAATGTTCCCCTGAAATATAACAAACATATAAAATGCTAGTAGGCAAAACAAATGTGAGAACATGGCAAGGATGGTTGCACCAGCCAAGATCCAACAGATCACTGCTGCCACTTCCAATAAGCTAGTCGCTAAATGCAAATGTATTGTTTACTGCTGTCAGACCACGGCTCAGTGCTGAGGCATCTGGTTAGAAGGACGGAAAACATCCTTGACAGGCCAGCAGGTTTTGCATTGTAAGTCTTATCTGGTAGTTACAGCCTTTATTGGAGATTGGAAATACTCAGCAACTTCCTTCCCTGCTCAGATGCTTTAAGTTAATAACACTCCCATTTCCTGGTTGCGGCATTGATGACCCTGCCGTCTACTACAGAAAGCACATCACAAGTTTGGCTTCTGTGGCTTTGCTCTGTGAAGATTAGACCATTTATCAAATAGGTGATCAAATAGTGACGTTCTTATGATTCTAACACGCACCCTTCCAATTTAATAACACAGATAATGGACTGACAGGAAAAAAATAAAAGAAATCTATAAGCTGGTACCATCTTAGCATGTCTATTTAGTGTTCACTAAAGCAAATATCTGTTATTTCGTGAAACTGGTCGGTATCATGACGAACACTAAAAAATATAGGGACAGTGCCTCTAAAATGGCACACGAAACATACAGAACCAGAAGATGCTATTAGACTTTTGCAGCTCTGCTATGGAGACGTGGACCGGAGCGACGCCATACTGTTGTGCCATATGTCTCGCGGGTCTTTCTATCAGCCGTAACTGCTCTCTTTGATTACACTTCACACACAGTTAATGTTACAACCAGTGTATTTACATGCAGTCTTTGCAACTTTTCAGACGACATGACATCACTGCACAAGAAACGGGCAGCATAAGATGCAAATAAATCCCTTATTTCTCTCTTTTTTTCTGTGACTACTTCCCATATCACGCAACCAGCATCTGCATGATCACGATGTGAGGCTGCGTCCCCAGCACACACATAAAAATGCAAACGCAGTCGGTCCAGTATACATCACAAAAGCGACAAAATGCATAATACAGATAAAGATAAAAGTCTGTTGAACTTGGTGACAAAGAATTTTTTAAAGTATCATTCCCTCCAATGTATCAAATGTAATGTGTGCTTCCATTTCCATTTAGAAAGGTTGGTCACATTTCCAAAACCACTGTCCCCCGAGGATATCCGTCTCTCTCAAACAGCAATTTATTGAACCGGGCAGCCTCATCTTTTCCACTCCTCACCGTCATGAGAAGCTGTAATTCTCTCTCAGTATCCTTGGCACGATCTCCCTCCCTCTCTCTTCCCCACAAAGAATCTAGCTAAGGCAACTTGCATACAAAATAGCTGACTCAAACATCCAGCTGCATAATCAAGATAAGGAAGATGGGGACAGGAAAAGGAAGATGTGAAGGCTAAATGTGAAAGACAGCCTCAGCAACAGCGCCAATGTTTTCAAACGCTTGTAACTTTAAAAAAATAAATAAAAAAAAATAAAAAAAAAAGTTGGAAGATGTGAAATAATAATACCACCTGATTGGAAAAGCTGCTCTGAGCCCGAGCTGCTGACTGAAATGGCCGGAACAATTAATATAGTGCCAAAAGTTCACTGGGGTAAAACAGGCTGCTCAGGCTGCGTATCGTCAATGATTGTCTGGTTATTTAGTTTTTTTTTTTTATATCAGCTGGAAAGTTAAATTAAGCTGAACTTGGATGATGCAGCGGAAACGCTGAACTATAGGAAACGAGAGCTTTGCCATTTCTTTGTAGTGTGACTGCAGCCATATGTGCTGTATTAACCCAGCTGCAGAGCTTCCTAACACCACCGGCTCTGCTTCCCAACAAAGTAATACAAAAGACTTCAGAATTTAGCCCGAATGGTTCAAATGCTGTTCTGTTCAAGCAAATTAAAACAAACCAGTTAGAGTGTGAGGGTTTCTCTCCAGACAGATGGCACAGACACAGCAAAATCCTGCTAATCTGAATGAGACAGGGCAAGGCTACTTCACTGTGAGCAGGCTACCGCACCACTCTGTGCATGAATACAATAAAACATTCCGTTAGAATTGATGCTGCGAAGCCTCACGGCTTTGGGCAGAGAACCATTAGATTATTTGATATCTCCGGGACATATTTGATGTCGTTTCCTTAGATATTGTGAGGAAATAGTGTGAGATGAACTTGAGTTTGGAGCAGAATGTGCCTGTGGAGCTGTCCGCGGTGCTGAAGCGGCTCCTCCAGCTCAGCACTCCTCAAGCTTTACAATTTCCAAAGTGTCCCCTCAATCCTCTACTGATGAAGTTAAGGCAAAAAAACAAACCTGCCGTTAGAGGAAGTAGACCTACGGGCTGATAAAACTTCAAATCCGTGCGTGCGTCACACAATAAAGCGCAGTCAAAGAGAGAAAAGTGCGTCCCGTCCACGCCGTTCTCTCTACCAATTTTGTAAACACTTGACAAAAATTGATATTTTGATAAAAAAAAAAAAAAAACGATTTTCAGCTCCTGTCTACTAGCGCGTTTTGCAAAGGTGTGCAGCCACTGACACCGGATGAGACACAAGAGTTACTCCTTTGTGTTTAACACCCAACAACCCAAATGTTATTTAAAGAGATTAGAAGCAGATGCTTCTCCATGTGCAAATGTCAGGAAACTCTCTGATGTGAAAATGTAACATGGAGCGGCGCGGGGATCAGCTTACCTGCCCGAAGATCGAGGAACGGGAGCCTCCTCCCGGTGCGAAGCTGGCTGCTCACTGTAGGTCGCCGCAAAAAAGGGGCATTTTCAAATTAAACACTGCTGCTAGGTGAGATTAAAGCAGTCAGGAAAAAAGAATCCCAGATTTCTGCTTTCGTGTAAAGGCGCATGGAGCAGCGGCGGACTGCGTCAGGAGAGAGTCTCAAAGATCCATGAAGCGGTGAGTGATTTCATTCAGCGCTGAGCTCCTTTCACCGCTCGCCTTTTATGCATGCCGAACAGACCCGGAGCCCTGCCTGGCTTCTCCTCTTCCACTGAGATCTGACAGCGGAATTGAGCCTCAGTCGGAGGGGACGCGCTCAGTTGGCAGATAGCAAGGAGTGAGTGCGAGAGGAGCGAGCGCTGATCCTCCTGTAGCCGAGGCAAAGTTTAAATCTCATAATAAGATTGTTTGTCACCGTGAGGCTATAAATGGTGACGGGTTCATCGCGGATTCTCCAAGGGGAATTGGCAACTTATATAGTCGCTGTTGAAAAGTGAAGTTAATTAAGACTCGGGGTGGAAAGCGACGTCACTCTTTTGGTTTTAAGTCATTAATTTCAGAGCAAACTTTTCTTGTTTTCTCCCTCTAAGAGTCTGCTGCCTGCACCACGTCGCCAGGAATGGATTTGTATCGCTCAATTTCACAACCTAGCTGCGGCTGTGTCTAATTTCTTCTTGCATGAAAGCCCATAATATTTCCCCAACAAAAAGGTCTATTGGTCCCACCAGCAGGGGGCCCTTTCATAACCAAAAGAAGTGATTCTGATTTTCCACTGCGTGGTGAGATTGGGTATTAAAATGTGATGTGAAGGAGCTAAAGGTCTTGCGTTGCCTCCGGCATTTCGCATCCGCAGACCTGTGTTTTATATTTATGATGATTAAATTTAACCAATAGCCCAGGATGGAGCCTTCAATGATTTGGTTTATTAGTGTTTAATCCCTGGACCATGTAGAAACAACATGACCCAGGGATGAATAAACATACTTTATATTGTATAACTAATATGTGTTTACCATCTGGACTCCCTGTAGTCTCATATTCATGGCACATAACAGCCATTGTCCTTGGACCCTCAATTAGCCACAGACTGTTGTGTTGTGACATGTGCATGGGTGTGCTGATGGAAGATGAAGCCATTAAGGAACGAGTGAAGAATGGCCACATTCAGATGGCACTGGTCTGTAAATTTCAGGGTTAAATGGCAGGAAGGAGCCAGGGCAGCTAGTGAAATACGGCATACTTCACTGAAGAGGTTACGCCTCAGTCCCTGTGATAGTAAATCAATGTATGTATATATATACTGTACATATATATATATATATATATATATATATATATATATATATATATATATATATATATAGAGAGAGAGAGAGAGAGAGAGAGAGAGAGTACATCCAACCTGCAGCAACACAAGCTGGCATGTTTGAGACGCAAATAGTGCTATAAATAAAGATATATGGAAGATGTTTGAGATGAAACACGGACATGACCCCAACATCATTTTTCACGGCATGAACGACATCAACTGAGCTGATGGACAACACAAAATTGATGTTTCCTGCTTCAGTGCAGCTACAGCATGTATGGAAAGTGCAAACAAACGCGGCCCCACTTGAATTGGTTGGCAGGCTGACGTCCTCAGTTATGACGCATTCTGGGGGTGACCCCAGCACTTCTGGAGCCAGGCTGCAGATGCACTCCTCTGAGCGAGTCAGTGTGTGTGGACTTGGCACAGATGCTGCGACGTCTTGTCTCATCGGTGCTGTGAAACATGGCTGCAGACAGCCCGGCCCCGGAAGTCAGAGCCGTGCAGCTGCAGCGCTGGGAACGACGGACGCGCTATATCACACTGCCTAATATCCTCTCACCCCTGGGGCAAGAGATACGCGAAAGCCGCACACACTCCGTCGAGGCTGACGCTACTACTGCACACCATCTTGTATAAAAAAATAATAATAACAATGTTAAAAAAAACCCTTTTAAACAGATATCAGATCCTACAGGTACAGAATGAAGGAAGACGGGTCAATGTCGCAGTAAACTCTGATTTCTGAGAAATATCACCGTTCTGCGTTTCACTGCACTACATTTGCTCAAGTGTTTGAATTTTTTTTCCTTTTGTGCGCTCATCTCACCTTAGATAATTTAGCAGCTGTGATGGGCTTGATGGGCTTTCATAATGACGCCTTTCAGATGAATTTACCTCGAGGGCATCGTCGCTTTATTATCACCTGGGTATGAGTGTGTTTCATAATGGACCAGGCTGATCATGATCATTTTAACAAACATGAGAAATGTCACAGAGAAAAGCACGCTCCTGCAAGCCATATGGTTAACAAAATATACACGTACACATATAGTTTGTACTTAACTGCTCCAAAGCATAAATAAATACAGCAGTGCTTTAGGTATCCGGCAGTTATGGCCAGTGCTTTCTGGATGTTGGTGACGCCTCATGTAAGTTGTGAGTAAATGTTACAAATGAAAAGATTATGATGTCAGTAAATAAAGTCCGGGCAGTCTGGGCAGAGAAGAAAAGCAGGCAGTTAGATGGAATGTATTATTCAAATCCTTCATTTAGTGACTAAGCCAATTTGGTGCTGAAGCAAGTACCGGTGCTGGCAATAATTCAGGGGAGGAGACAGAGCCTGCTGCTTCATATAATAGAATATCCGCTGTCAGTGAAGTGCAGATCTGTCTTTTCCAGCAGCGAGGCTGACAGGTACTGCCTCACCAATGATAATAAAAGTTAAACTGCTGATGATTAACAAACAAAAAAAAAAAAACATGGTTGCCAGAATTCTCTAAACAGATATATATCATTTTCCTGATGAATAAATATGTACTTTATTCTGTTCATGTTTAACATTATGTTATGAAAAGGTCCTGAGTTCAGTTCCAAGCTGGTTTTTATGTTCTTTTCATGCTGTCTGCGATCCCTGTGTGCGCTCCGCCTTCCTCCCACAGAACGTAGGTGTGAATGTGAGTATTCGTGGCGGGTCGTCTTTCTATTTCAGCGCCGTGTTGAAATGGCACCTGGCACCTGGCTCCAGCTAGCATGTACACCCAGCAAACGCACTTCAAGCAATTTTATGACGTGGTTTGTTTTCTGAAAAGCTGGTCACTTCTTCTCTTCTTCACTGCTGCTGAAATCTGCCTGATGCAGCATTAAAAACCTAGTAGCGTCATATGATGACAGATTTTGACACTGTGTGAATATTTAACAATGTCTGCATATAAAATTGGATTTTGTCACCTTTAGTTGTAAACCAGTTCTGTATAAAAGTTGCCAGTTTGGTAATAAACGCTGGCATGGTACTCCGCAGTTCACAACCGAGAGGGGATGTGTTTGCCTCAGTGGCAGCTTTATCTGGAAGTTAACAAGCGATGACGGAAGAACAGATGAGAGCTGATAAATCTGTATGCAGGTGCCCATTTATCTACACTCAGTAACGTGGAGGAACGAGCAACCCAGCTCTTGTTTGCTAACACGCGAGGTGGAGCGTTGAGTGGGGCCAGGTTCCCACAGCAGCCATGCACCTTTGTGTGAGCACCATTTGCAACTATTTAAATACTAAATCAGCACAAATTAGCTCTTTGGGATGATTGCAGATCTCCGTCCAAGTTTAGATTTTCTGCCTCCCACAGTTTGAGTGAAACACATTGGAAAAAAAAATATTGTGAAAGGATCTAACACTCATTAACTAATACAGTTTAGATTTTATCGTCTTGACTCTGCAGAGGAAGTAAAATGTCTCCTAAGCTGAGGTATTACTCTTGCTGAAGTCCTGCTGCCTGCTCACAATTTGCACATGCAAGAGCCAGAATAAAATTAGTGGGCGGGTCATAACTGCCTCTGTAATTAGGTGAAAATTATCTCCGCTCTGAACCCACTCGCCCTCCCGCCCGCCTGTTTCCTGTGAAGATATTTGACAGCTCAGATACCGGGAGAGACAGACAGCTCGGAGTGGAGAGCGTGGGCAAACTCAGCCAACACTCAGGGAGGAGGGCCAGGGCCTCATGGTGGCTGCCTCAGCATGACCGGTGGGATAAACACACCACCTACACTAAAAGCCTTACAAAAGAGAGACGCTTCTTCCATCAGCTGCGACATGTACCCTGCCCTCCGTGACTCTCAAATGTCGGTTGTCTATTTATGGCTCCCATGGAAAGAAAGCTCAAAATACCCGACGTGGGTACTCTCAGCTGTCCCCACTGAGATCCTCTGGTTTAGATTTAGGCCGGTCTAACGTGCCCCAACGACTGAGGATGGAGCTCCATCTCTGTTAATATTGTCCAGCTTATGTTGATAGGCTGTTCTTGCCATTTTTTTGCTTATGTTCCTTTTCTGTCCATTAGCTCGTCAAGGCGAGGGGATATGTGCTAGCTGCTATATTTCACATATCTCAGATGATTTCTCCTCCGTGGCTGACTCAGAGGTTTGATGAGCCGTGTATTCTTCATTTGCTCGTTCTCAATAACAAGTACTGACACAAATTTAAATGCTTTGCTTGGTTGTTCTTTCCCAACGGCTGGAAGGTTACTTCACCTGAGCTGACGCCTTGAGTCAGATTTCTCCACCACAGTGATTCTCTCACATTTCTTTCTCATAAAATAAACTTTTCTGCACTCCATTTAAATGATCCTATTGTGAATTCAGAGCACTCACCTGCTAGGTCATTTATTAATAAGCTTGGCTACGGTCCTGCGAAACCATGAGATCCTCTCACTCGGTGCCATTGTTTATAGAGTCAGCAATCCTCTCACCTGCCTGCACGCTCCCTGACAGCCGTTTCAAGCCCCAGAGGGGTAAGAACTGCAAGTTAATTATTCATCTTGTGGAAATTATGCTGTCTTTCATCATCTGAAATGTCTCATGAAACATCCCAACCACACATTAGCCCAGTATAGTGTCAGTACACCAGTAGAAATGCAGCCCAGATCTAAAGCTCTTCTTTACCATAATAGTAATAACGTTAATGAAAGCTCATTATTCCTAAAAACAATGAACAGAAGGAAAGTGCTCTCCTCTTTTTCAATTTTTCAGCATTTAATGAACATTCATAACCCATAAATATTCTCATAAATGAAATATTTATCAGAATGGATTATATTCATTTTCTGCTGTCAAAAATGTGTGAATAAATTAAAGGTTTGATTACAAGCTTAGTTCCTATGAAACTACCATCCATCCATTCATATTGTTGTGCCGTGTGTTGGTGTGGTTACAAATGGAAAGCCGGCCTACATCATTTCAAACAGCAAAGTAAACCATCATGGCGCTAATATATTCACACAGGCTAATGAAAGCTCCCTATTATTTTGTCCATTCACAACACCTGACTCATGGAATGAGATCAAAAGAGACTGATGGGGGGTCAGAGGTCAGGGAAGTGGACTGAGGCGCACACGCTGGAAGACGGCAGCACTGGAGAGTCCTTTTCAGATGCCGATTTCTAGACGCTGGTATCGCACTTGTCTGCGGGCAGTTTGCAATCAGGCGCCCACAAGTCTGCATCTGTCTGACTGCTTCCGGGGAGCCTGGGCCCTCCAGTGCCCTATTCATAAGAGAGCTGAGCCCAGCAGGCAGCCCACACAGATGCTGCACACACTGACATGAGGACACCCGCCTACACTGTGTTGTGTAAATGATTCCCTGCCGCACATAACGGTAAAAACAGCCAGCAGATTGTGTCCGTGCGATGAGTGGAGATTGTGAAGTGTTGAAAAAAAGTCTCCCTTTAAAACTTTTCATCAGCGCTCAGCAGACACGCCGAACAACACACAACGGGTCAGAGGTGGTGGGCTGATCGACTCAAACTAACAAATAAATCCTCAGCTCCTATCGCGAGCGTTATTATCGAAGCTGAAAACAATCAAACATCAATGCTGGCGTAGCCGCAGATACTTATGAGCACGTGTTTAAAAAAAAAACACTTGCACATTTAAGGTATTTCAGTGACTGCTTTCCAAAAGGTTCCGATTCCGTTTGCTTATCGCTCGCTGTCAACTTGTGGGGAATTCAGTCAGACAGTTGAAATAAATGTGGGAGAAAAATAGTTTGCACCGACTCAAAGTCATTTGCATTCTGCCGTATGTCTTGCATAAGTCATACTGGCAAAGTCATCCCAAATATTGAAAACAACTGTTGCAGAAGCTGTAGCTTCCACCTGAGCTGCCAAGCTTTACACCAGAGGCTCTCGCAGAAATGAGTTTTCATTATTAAGCGTATGCAATATTGCTTCTAAACAACGCCTAGTTTTAATTTGAGGTCGTAGGTGCCTTCTAGCCTGCATGGCAGCTTAATTAGTCTCTAAAAATCCAGCTCACAAAGCTTATTCTCTAGAACAACGATCTATTCATATATAATATTTGATAAACGCCGTTCATTATATGAAAACATATATTTTTTATGTCAATCTATAATCTCTTCACTGAAACAGTCGTTACCTGCTGCAGGATAGTGCAGTCACTTCTCTGATCTCATCTACCTCAACCAAACATTTCAAAAAACAGGCCATTCTGCTAGCCTGATTCCTTCCATCAGAACCATCTGTGCTAGCTTCATAATGTTTGCGCTGCAGTATCTCTGATCGTTCCATCTTGATTATAATCGTGACAAGTGGGGATAATCACGCATCTATTGCTGAAAGGGCGACATTCAGGGGAAAAAACACTTTGAATTAAGTGACTGCGCCACTGGGGGGTCCCTTAAAGGAGAATTTACAAAAGTCAAACGGAAGGGAGAAAAAAAAATCCAAAATCTCTTTTAGCTATCTGAAAAGCTAATGTTGAGGTATGAAAAACAGCGACTGCGAGCGAGCAAAAGCGATTTGTAATAACTGTTTTACATGTAAAGACTTCAGTGGCTCTTCTGCATTATTGAGTGTGGCAGGAAGAATCTTGAATACTTCCATGAACCACACGCACCACCGTGCCAAATGCACAAATCGGTGCAGCAGCTGCTAGTGCGAAAACTATTCAGCGACTGAGGCGCTACTGGCAACGCTTGTTACATCACAGTAAAATGCATGCATGCTTCCCCCACACGCTCATAGAAGTGAGAGGGTTTTAGTCACTATTACGGAAGGTAATTAAGACACAGTCATTCCAGTTAAAAGCAAATGGGAATCTGAGTAGGGGAGAGTGGGGTTTTATTGGTGTGTGGTTTCGGTCTCACACTTGCAAACCAAAGAGCCTCAGAGACAGGAGCAGCATGTAGGAAGGACCACTGAGAACACTTCCTGCCTTGTTTCTCGCCTGCAGCTCTCAATGTGTATAGCGTGCAGCATATGGAGGCATTCAGCTGAGAGATCACCGGCTTTCAGGTGGAAAGGTGGAACAAAAATGAATGCTTTGCATTTCTGTGCTCTTATATATGCAAAACATTACATAGAAAGAGGGAAATAAATTAAGTTTTAATAAATTAAATTGAGTTAATCAAACAATTATTACTTTTATATCTAAAATGACATGTAAATGTCAGTGGGAGCCTGATGGCTTTGCACAGCAGGAATTACATTAGGCTTAACTGGAAACGAGAGTAAACAGCTGCAACCTACTGGCCGCTCCAACGGCCGCAGGATCACTAATTAGCATCTTATTGCTTCAAAAGTCTGAACAGCAACCAACGTGCAACAATAATGAATCTGAGTAAAAACCATCCAGAGGGTTGATTCGGCAGGTGTTTGGACAGAAATTTGGACTTGTTTCCATCCATATTCATAACATAAAGATATGTGAGCAATTTGTACTTTCTCATAAGACTTTGCCTATGTTTTGGAAATTTACACTCTTTTCCACCAAACTGAGCTTTTATCTCAACCTGTAATTGCAAAATTAAAAGATTTTTCTCTACCCCTCTGAAGACCTCAGCTTTGAAAAATGCTGCTGGTTTCAATCACAGTTTTATCTGAACTTGAAAAAAACACACACACACACACAGATACATACAGACTTGGGACAGACTCGACCCTTCTCATGTGTTTCAGGCCTCGTATCAGATCATTAAAATGATTCAGGTGCTTGAATCAGGTCACATGATTCACATGATTTCAGGTCACATGATCATCTAAAGGCTGCTGCAGATGAAAACATCTGCCTGTTACCTGAAGATAACACTGGCTCGTGCCCCCAGCTCAGTGTGCGTGTATGTGTGTGTGTTTATTACTGTGAATTTATGATTGTAATCATTTATGATTGTAATCCTGGACAGTTACCCCACAGGTGACCTTACATTGTGTGGTTATATTGAGTAGCTGACACTGGTCAAGGTCACCAACCCTAAACAGCTGTGAACAGCCATGCTGGGCTTTAACGAACTTGGCTTCCAACATTTAGGCACATCCAGAATTGAGCGTTTTCTTGACACTGATATCAGATCAGTTGACTGAGTTCATTAATAAGCCCATTTCATTTCTAAATAAACTGTGGCTGATGGGTAATGTTAGCCATTTGTGTTTTTCTCTGTTAGCGATGGTTGTGCCCACGTGTTTCAGAACTGCATAACTTGATGACACTCCAGGGGAACAGACGTGTTCAAATGAATTCATCCTCAACACTGATGTGAGAGAGAGGGTTTTTTTTTTCATTATTTCTCTGTCATTCTGCTCAGTATGCATTCATCAGAAGTAGAGCGAGACATTCAAGGACCAGGATCAGACCATTTCTTTGGCAGAGAGATAAAACGCACAAGTATTCATTACTGCGAAAACTAAAATTGCTTTTTTGGGGGGGGCACCTTCATTCTTTTTCATTGACACGGTCATTCTTATCATCATACATGTTCGCTTTTTCACTGTTTTTTCATTGTTTTTTCATTGTTTTTACACACTTGTGTAAAAACAATGTGTAAAAGGAATGTGTAAAAGGTGCATAAGTGCAAATGTGGCAGTTTGGCTAATGTTTCAGCTTTATTGTTGTTATTGAGTCATTAATGGTATTCTTTTTTCTTATAACAGGTGAAACAGAGGGGTCATCAATAACTGGCTGACTGGTTCCATTACCAACTACAGCAGCCTTTAATTGGTCAAAGGCATTTTTAATTTTAAGGGTTTTGCTGGAAGGTCAGATGAAGTCATCTAGACTGCATCAGAGATGTATATTTAATAATTTATAATGATTTTGACATAGAAAAGGCTGCAGCGGGTCAAATGAAGCTACTGCTTGCAGCTTAATTTACATCTGGTCACGTTAGCGTTGAGCTCTGTCAGGGTCCGGCTTGCCTGCCCTTCATTGTTTGTGTGGGTCATCCCGTGTTTTCCCGTATTCTGTTCCTTTGAGAGCCTGCCTCGTGTCTGCCTCGTGTCTGCGTTTGGGTCCCGTTCTACGTCCCGTTCAAGCTCAGAGACACAGATGAGTTGAAAAGGCTTCCATGAGCCATGCAGTTTGAGGCAAAACACAGGGCAAAGAAATAAACTAGAAAAGCACTTGGAAAGCATGGACCAGCATAGAAAGTGCCTTAGTCCACCACCTCTGTTTAAAGATGGTTTTTCCAACTTAACATGAATGGCTTCCTCGACACCCCTCTCAAACCAGCCAGTACACGTACTTGACGGTCCTCAAAGGAGTGTCCACTTTCTTTTAGGTGTAGGTGTACTGCTGAGTCCTGTTCTGAAGAAGTGGTACATCTGTGTTGGGCCATTCGTTTATGGAGGGGCTGTTTTGTTTCCCCAATGTACAGTTTCTTGTATTCCTCCTGAGATTGTACAGCATAGACAACATTGCTTTGTTTGTGTCTTGGTGTCTTGTCCTTTGGGTGGACCAGTTTCTGTCTGAGTGTGTTGGAGGGTTTGAACTGTACTGGAATGTCATGTTTTTGGAGGATTCTCCTGAATTTTTCTGAAACTCCAGACAGTAGTGGATAGAAATGCTGTGACATTTATTTATCTCCTCTTCTTTGCTGTGTTCACTTTTTTTGGAGGTCTTTATGAAGGCACAGTCTGGCTAACCATATGTTTTGAATGCTGTTTTCTTTCTTCTTCCCTTGGGTTGTGGTGGGTACTTCTTTGGTCCTATGTTGCAGGGTTTTGATAACACCCAGCTTGTGTTCCAGTGGGTGGTGTGAGTCAAAAAGGAGGTACTGATCTGTGTGGGTAGGTATTCTATAGACCTCACTGCTAAGGTTTCTGTCCTCCTCGATCTTCACTGCACAGTCCAAGAAAGTCAGACTGTCTTCTTTTACGTCCTCTCTGTATTGTTGAGGTGGGCTGAGAACGCTACCAATAATTTTGTTTGAATCTTGACCCAATTGTCATCAACATATCTGAACCAGTGGCCTGGAATGGTTCCTGTGAAGGATGACAGGGCTCTGTTTTCAACCTCCTCCATGTAGAAAACTATGGGAGACACTGGTGAACCCATGGCAACAATCCTGCCAACGACTCTCAGGTGACCACCCGAGTCATTAACATGCCAATGGTCCACAAAGGCTATATTTTCAAGCTCTGTCCCCAGAAAGTTTAGAACTGAAGAAGCCTTCTGGAGAGAGGGTGAAACATCTTCAAGGAAACCTTTCAGTCCAGTTGCACACAGAGAGATCTAACTTTGGATAACTATGACCTGGATGAGTGAGAATCTACACAGACAATACAAGGTTACGCAACATTAGCAGGTTACTTTATTATCAAAGCCAAGGGTGGTTTGATCTTTGGAACATCAAAGTCCCTTCGTAATCCAGAACCTTACCAAAATTGTATCGTCTGTTCCTTGAACCATTATCATAATTTCCTGAGAATTGATTTAAAACCAGTTTAGAACATTTCCAGTTGTTTTGGTCACCAACAAACAGATAAACACCATCTGTCACATAAGCACCTCTGGAGATAATAACTCCACGGCTTCATCATATTATGCTCTTTCTTCCCAACATTTCTATGTGTATAAAAAAAAAGAAGCTCTAATGAGTATTAAGTGGATACAGATCTGTGACAGCTTTTTACGTTTACTTACTAATCAAGCACAGACTTAATTAGAACCTGAATATCTTTACATTAATTTGCTTTAAGGGGAAAGAGCCTCATTAACTTACCCATCAGCAATTCATTAATGTTACTGAGTGGCTATCATTCCATCTCCACAATGCCAGGAGCCACTTTTATTTAATACCCAACAAAAATCGCAAAAATCGCACCGGCATCCGCCTTCCTTTAGACAGAGGGAATAAAATACCTATTAACCTTTTCCATTGCTTAGTACAGCAGTGAGAGCCACAGTTACAGAAATCATTAATAAGTCTCTCTCAGGTAGCAGAACTAAGACCCGGCGGTGATACGTGCGCACCAAAGCCATTTTGATCAGGTTCCCTCATCTGCATACAATCAAACTGTGCAGTGAGCCATTAAGGAGGATGATGAAGGGCTAGAAGACTTATGAAGGCCTCTGTATTGCCGTGACAAACAATGGCAGGAAATTAATCAGTCTGGAGCAGTCAGCAGGCTGCCTGTTGGTGGTGCCAACCTGCCTACCTCTTTGGCTAGCGGCAGCATCAGGCAGGTTCAGACGGGATCAGGAAACCTCCGGCTTTCCCAGTGTGCTCGGGACACGCTGCTTCAAAGGCAGCAGAAAAAGTGAAAATGAGGTTGCAGCCTCTAAAGAAGACTGATAATGTTCCTTCGAAAGAGAAACACTCATTATTCTGATGGGAAACTGCTGGTGTGCTGCCAATTAGGTGCTGAATTTACATTATTACTGTAATATGCTGTGATGTGCTGTAATTTTCTGTGTGTGTGTTATGTAAGAAATTTCTTTATAAACAGTTTATTTTATTTACTTATATTTTTAATCTATGTCATACCTCAATAAGACACTTGTAGGGAGAATTTCAGAACTTCAGATGTAGAGTATATGAAAAACTATAATAAAGCTGACATTTGGGTTGGACAACATGACAAATGTGGTTCATTTGTAACTCTAAATGAATAAATGTTTCATTGTGAGATAATCCAGTCGTTCTATCAAAGAAAACCCCCTAAATTTCAATGAATGGATTCAAAAGTTCCACGCTGGGGCCTTCAGAGTGAAGTCAGTTTGTTAATAATAGCATCGGTGTCAGTCTCAGACTGAAGAATAAATGAAGAAGAAAACCTTGTGACCTTTCCAGGTTAAGGATCTTCATTGTGCTGATTTAAAATTCAGAGGACATTTTTATTCTTTGGGGGAGGTCACGAAGGTGACGGCACTGAATAGGAATGCATTTGAAATGATAATTTTATCTGCAGAAAAACATTGCCATTTAAACATCATTGTGATAAACTTTGCTGAATTTACATTCACCCTGTGTGGCTGCGCGATAAGCTTGTCTTTCTGTGATTCTAGTTTCAGGACACTCTTTCATGGTGGAGATATCTAATCAGATGTTCTGTGGGGGGAATAAACACGATCTGTGATCTTCTGCAAGTCTTCAACCTGACTTTTGAAGCTGAAATGTGACCGAAAAAAGTCACAATAAACTTTTTTTCTGTTGACTGTAATGACTGTTTGATAATTAGACGAATAACATCCTAAAATCCTTATGCAGTTAAAGCTAAGAACCTTGTGTTTCTGATATGTCCTCATTCATCACCTGAACTGTAACTTTCTGTGACAGTCGTCTTGGCTGTTGCCTGTTTTGCTGTTGTGAGGAAAATTTACACCTTTAATTCTCAGAATCCGGCTCTGCACAATCAATACTCCTGGCGCTTCTGTTTGCTAGGTGCAAATAATCAAATCTAGTAATTTCCCTCACGGTTAAAAGGAACTGAGAAACACTGATTTGTCGATACTGAAGCTGTCCTGTCATCATCGCTAATGAGAGACGTCCATTCCAGATGTTTGGTGATGTACAAGCACACACCCTCTTTCCTATAAACTCTGCTGCTTCGGAACACAAAGCGCTTCTCTAAGCTTCACAGATTCCTGTTCCACAAGCAGAGCAAAGGTAAGACTAAACATAGCTCATTGCTGAATTCATTATCACGTCATCCTGAAGGAAAATTAGACGTGTGATCGTCAACCTGTCAAATGATTGATTCCATGTTAGGAATTTAGCAGACCTGCAAGTATCCCCTGGAATATTCAAGACTTTCCTGAAATTTGTCACATCTGTGGCTTTTGAGACTCCTGAAAAATGAATAGAACAACAAAAAAACAATGAAAAATGTTTTAATCCTGGTTAAGGAAGGTTGTTGGACCACTGCCTGTTAAACCAAACAGCTCTCAGAACTGCACCTCTCGACAGAAACCCACAGAACAGGAGAGAAGGCGGATGACAGAGCGGTCACTATTTATTAAAATAAACAATAATGGATTACAGTTGAAGCAAAGCAAACTCAGGTCAATACCGGTTCTACACAAACACACTCATCCAGTGGACAAGAGCAGAGATCTCAAATCGTGATAAATGGGGGCAGCAAATGTCTACTGAGGTCAGTACAGAACAGGAACTGGGGGAGAATATCACCTCCGTAAACCACAACACACTGTGGTGGTGCTGTTGGGACGAACAAGGTGAATTATTTAAAAATGCTCAAAAGTACCTTAAATTTTCACTTAACATCACGTGGATGCCGTGATGGTGAATTTGCCTTCATCAGGCAGTGCAGCGGTATTCTTAAGTGCTCTGCCTTAAGAATACATTTGACATCAATTTATTTGCCCCATTTCAGCTAAATGGTTAATTCAGGATATCCATACAGCAAATCAAGGAAGCCTACATGCGTGGGAGGAATTTCTCTCCGGCATCACAATGTTTCTTTAGAGTTTCATTGACCGAATGGATATCGTGACAACTTAATGTGCCTCCGGTAATTCACTGAAATTGCTTTTTTGGATTGGAGCCTAAAACAAGAGCCAAGGAAAGGCTGAACTACATTAAAACTGGGCCTTACCCCTTTGGCACAATGTCAGGTTATGCAATAACTAATCATTCTGAGTGCTTAAGAGTTTATTAGGACATTTCTGCCCCTAAAAATAATAAGGTGGGGCAACACCAATGTGCACAGCAGATTTGTGTAAAGCAAATAAATACTGTTGGGTTTTTAGGTGGTGAAATAATGTTGATTTTACTTTAATTAACCTCTCATTTCATAGACAGAAAATGTTGGTTTAAAAGAACATTTGAAAGAGACTGCACAGTAATGACATTTATACAAGAAAGAAACCATTAAAGTGGTTAAAAGCTTGAGAATTGTGGTTAAAATGTGGTTGTTTCCAACCAGTCAGAAAGTGTTTTCATCAGCAGCTCCTGGGTCAGGCCTGAGAACACAGAGACTGAGAAAGAACAGGCAAACTAATTAAAAGTGGATGAATGAAGGGAAAATTGCTTCTCAAAAAAAAAAAAAAAAAAAAAATCATTCCAATTCAAACCAAGTTGCGATCCCACCAGGCTTTGAGGGACAGCTGCAGTGCGCAGAGAGGAATGGCATGAAGAAGAAGTCATATAACTTCTGTGACAGCAGCAAATCAAATAAAAAGCTACTCTGCAGCTTTGTGCTGCAGCGCCGCTACCTGTTGCGCTTTCCTTCGTCCTCTCCTGACTATAAGAACACTTTCTAGACCTTGATTACGTCTATTTTATAATCAGCTATAACTGGTAAAAGAAAACCAGAAGCACACTAATAATCGTTAACCTTCAACATTGAAGCACAGTAAAACACACTTTCATTTCAAATTGCAAAGAACTGATTTTCATCACTGTGCAGCAGAGCTCCGCATCCTTCAGTCTGTACACACTCGGCTTAATTACGTGTACTGGATACGATCTGCACAATATCACCAGGTGCAGGCACACATTATGATGCATTATGACATATTTGTATTTTAAAAGTGTTCCTCTCTCATCAGGCCTCTCTAAAGAACACAAGGACACCGTTCCGTGCAGGCTGTACTGTATTTATCTGTTTCAGGTTTCACTAAATGGATTTTGTTACTCTCTTTATCTGCACCTCATCACAATAGCACACATGGAGCATCACAGAGGCATTTTCTGATGTCGTGCTCTAAAAGAACTTGTGTTTGTGAGTTCTGTCCAATGCAACAATTTTGGCTGTGTTCTCTGAAACTCATTTGTGGTTCCGCTTTCAACATTGTGCTTGAGTTCTAACAGAGCACAGAGAAAAATGATGTTAACTTATAGGTCAGATGGACGACGACGACGCCAGCTCTGCCCACGCATGTCTGCTTTCTTCAGGCATAAAGTACACATTTAAGTCACCAAAACCATAGCAACACTTGTGCGTACCTGTTACACCTACGCACGACTCAACTGGTTTAATCTTCAGCAATAATCTGACCTCTGATGTTAAGACACTCCATAGAAATGATGAAATAGCATGTTTGAAATAGACTGAGGGTAAAAAAAAATAGTGGGGGGGTGGAAATGCCTTCGTAGTTTACTATTAGCATCACACATGCTGGATCTATATAAATATTTTTATTTTAAATGAGCAAGCTTGCTGATATTCCTCAAGGCTGCACAAACTCCTGTGGTTTGTGGTATTACTTATTCATGGTCCCAACATTACTAATGTCTAATTAGTAGTCAATGACCTCCAGGGCACAAACAACAACAACAACAACAACAAAAGGTTTATAAGGTCATTTCAGGTATGCATCGGAGATTTAACACAAGGCAGGCACCAGCAGGAGCTGCTCGACACGTGATTGACACCTTCAATCGGGACAAATGCAGAAGCTATTGCAGAGCAGTTGTTAAGTGCACGCTTACTGAACAAGAGGGGATCACTTTGCTGAACAATACACTCTGGAACAATGTTTAATGTTGTAACACCAAATAGCAGAGAAGGGTTGAAGCAGAACCGGGACTGAGGCGGGAAGCTGGGCGTGACTGGCTGAGCACTGAAAAAGAGACAGAATGACTGGTTCGATGAGGTAGCAGGACTAAGGCCGTGATCCCAAAAATCCAATTCAAAAACAAAAGGGCAAAAACACACAAGTTTCTGGACAGCCGAGCACGTCATCACCACACAGAGTCAACAAGCAACTGGAAGAGAGTGGAGAGGAGGACCAGGCTTTTATGCTGCCGCTGATGAGGGCCAGGTGAGCCAATTCCAGAGGCAGAGCAGGTTTGCAACCACCGGGAACCTGAGGAGAGTCACGCCCAGTCAGGCAAAGGAGGGAGCTGCACGTAAGCACGGGCCCATGCGCCTCTGTGCTCAGATCCATCATGGAAACAGAAATGCAGCTACCTCCGCTGCTGCCATCATCTCCTTCAGAGGAAAATGGCCTCTGGGTTGAAGACTTTAATTCACTGGATCGGTCTATTTAGAGAAGGTTCCACATAATGACAGACTTCCTTTGATTGCTTTTGGTATCTTTCATATTTTGAGGGGTATGGATTTAAATTATTTGGGAGCATCTTTGCCTAGAGTGTCATCTTAACTCTCCCTCTCTTTAACTTGATTTCATATACTGTGGCAGACTTCATTTGAATAATTTAATAACCAAAAAAAGCCTTTGAGTGAAAAGTAAATTAGAGTGGAAGAAGAACACTACCGCCCACCCAGAGGCAGATAAGAAGTCACACACAGCGTTCCTGTTCACTAAGTTGGCATTAAGTTGGCAGAAACACTCAAACGTTGGACACTGGAAGAAACAGTCATGGACGTTCAAACTGGGTTGAGATTCGTTCCCAAATAAACTGTAATTCCAGCAAACACCACACGGACCTGCAGAGGAGTGCAGCCTGCTGCCCTTCTGCTCTGCACTCCAGACACACACAGACTCACGAGGCCTTTTTCCAGACTGATGCACCCACATCTTTGTGAATGAGGATAGGAGGTTCCCTCCCACTCCGAACGCTTCTGCCCCGCTGCTTATTCAGCCGGCCTCTAAAGTCTCCTGGCTGGAAACTTCCTTTGCTGAGTAGCACAAAATTTCAAAAGCTGCCTTGAGGTGCAAATTTGTGCTCATACAATAAACTCTGAATGAATCTGCCAGAGATTTCCACGGCTTTTATCTCTGACGTACTCGTATCAAGCGGTTGTCGGCCTTAGATTGCGTGGCTGGGGTGAGTCTGAAGCAGCAGAATTGCTCGTTGTAATTTTTGAGGCAGCGCTGCAACAAAGCTAACCAGGATGTGTTAGTATTTTGCTCAGACCATCAGGGTTAAACGTCGAGCATTCAAGGCTGACATCTCTCTGATAATAATAATAATGATAAAGACAAGGACTGTAGTTGTGTTTGGACAACTGAAAAAAATCGCTTCAGTTGAAAGAGCAGGAGGGGTATAATTGATAATGGAAAAACATGCATGGATGACTTCCAATGATATACATTTAACTTCAAATTCAAATCACATTATTGTCATGTGTGCTGAAATTACAGCGATGCTCCGTGTGGCTCATGAAGCTTCCTCTGAACAAAAGGCTGCAGGAAAACTCGAACATGAGCAGCCAGGCTGTCTAAAATGTGCTGATGGTTTCTTTCTGCTGAATAAATGTCAAAAATGAATGTTTTGTAAACTTGTTTTGATGTCACACTTTTATAGAACGAAGAGTCATGTTTGTAATAGCCCCTCTGCTTAATTACACTTCAGGTGCACATTTTCAACTGGATAGGGTTAGGGTTAGGGTTATTTACCGCCCAAACAGGAGATGAGCGTATTGTTCAAAGTCAGGGTCCACACTGGTCCTCCAGCGTCACAGACTGAGCAGCGGATTGTGGTAACCAACATCAGTAATGGGATGGAGATGCAATTTGTTCTCCGTTTTTCTGTGTGACCTTTTCGGTGGTGTGTGCAGTTTATTTGTCTGCCTCCTGTTGCTCTAAATAACGCCGCGGCTCAGACTCAGACCCTCAGACCTGCCACCGCTGCCGCCGCTCTCGCTCTTTACAAAATGCCACCCAGTCATCAGACCCGGTAACTCCAGATTGATGAATGAATCGAGGGGGCTCTGCCTACAAAGACGTGGCCGTATCAGTGTAAAATATTGTGCTCATTATGTCTCATGGAAAACAATAGTGAAATGGCCTCTTGTATTCATAAAGCTAACAACTGAATAGCAGCCAGATGTGTGATTGATGTTGAATTTACAGCGCAGGGAAACAGTTGAAAGGCTTAACAATGGCCTCAAAGGAGAACTTTTCCTTTAAAATTAGCATAGCACATTTTTTAGACGTAAGCCCGTTCTGGTGTTATGCTGTATTACGCACCCCTGCCGTGACATCCACCCCCATGTTAACTTTAACGTGCATGAAATTCTCTCTGGGAACACATACTAGTCTCATCTACATACCGTGTAAAGCATGTGATGCTGGAATCAAAAAATATCAGGGGGAGGATGAGGGCAGTTCACTGCAGGGTAGATGTTTGACTTGCCATAAAATGAATTCCCTTGTATTTTGTTTTTTTGTTTTTTTTTTTTTAATTTAAAAAAAAGGTCTGCTGGTGGATTCCGTTTTAATTTTCCTTGCTCAGCAAAATCTCTTTTCACAATGTTTTCCCACCTCAGAATATTAGATGACCCCACTTCATGAAGGTGCTGCTCTTTTCATAACCACATCTGTGAGTAAAAGTGTTCCTTTTCTGCTGACAAAACCCTCCCCGGTCGCTCTCCCGCAGACACAAAGACCAGGGAAAGACAAGGTGAGGGTGACAGGCCCTCTCTGCTGCTGATTGACAGCAGGAGAATTGAGTGCTTGAGGTGGGCAGGGAAATTTAAATCCTCACAAGAGCCAGGCATGTTGTTTTACCCCAATTGTTTGAAGGTTCTGGGTCTGCCGTGCACTCCGAAGTGAATGGAATCGCCTACACATGTGAGAACTCTCAGCTCTCTAAAATATGCATGTCTCGTATATTTTGATCCCACGTTCCTTCTCCTTCCCCCACCTTTCCTATATGAGACTCTACAAGCTGCTGTGTTGATGTTCGCTATCCTGAAAATGGATCTATTTTTTTTTTCTGATTTGTGTTAAACTAATCACAGCAAATGATCCCTTTTAGTGTTTACAGCTTCTCATTTACTGTCTTCTGAGGGATTTGATTCACCCGTCATCTTTGTTTCGCTTCATACTGAGCTGCTTAGCTCTTTGCCAATATGCTATTTTTATGTCTGTTTAAAAAGCGTCCTCATTCAACCCGATCATATAAACACCAAAAATAGAATAAAGTCTTTGTTCAACCCTGAAGGCCAGAAAATTATGAAAAATGTGTCTTTTTTTAAGTCAAACAATGGTTAAAAACTGATATATTAATAAATTTCAATCAAAACAACACATTTTGTGACAAAGTGTTTGGACCTATTCAAGAGTTCCAGAACTATAGTCATAGGTGTTTTCCACATTGTGTATGAACTATACATCATTTAAGTTGATTGCTTTTGTGTATTTTTCTATCTTACCATTAACCCCCACCGTTGGCCCCCACCCAAGCATTTATATGGTGTAAATTCAGATTAAACCAACTGTTTTGATCTTTTCATTGTTTTAACCAGCTTACAGGCATCATTCTTGTATGTCTCTAACAGCTACAAAGGTATCACATCTGAATATTCTCCTGTGTGCATCAAGGCTAAATCATCAAAATAAAAAAAAAAAGACACAATCATTTTAGTTGATGAGGGGAAATTGAGCTGTCACACAGTGAGGAAATCTTCACAGCGGGACACAGCAGATGATCAGAGAATTTGACTCTTTCCTGATTGTTGTTAATTAACCCAACACCAGTGAAATCACATGGAAGGAGCGGTTGATGCCATAAATATGAACTAAAGTGAAATGTCGGAGCAGAATAACATGAGAAACATGTCTTCTTTCGGTTGGTGCCAGTTGTGGGCCTCTCTAAAGGGATGCTCAAAAGCAACCTTTGTTTTTAAAGCTGCAGAGGAGATGTGAGGCGTGAGGGGGTTTGGCATGACATCTCCACGACACCACTCCGCGGTGGTGTGGAAAACTAACGGCATCTATTTGAGACCAGTTCCTCAGGCGTCAAGAACAAAACCTACTCTTTTAAAAAAAAAAAAAAAAATATATATATATATATATATATATATATATATATATATATATATATATATATATTACTGTTTCTTCTGTGCAAGACATTCCACTTCATTATTCCAACTGTGATGGGAGAAATTCTCCAGTGTTTTCACTTACAGCCAATAATTAAAGTTGTAGTGATGGTGTTGCAGCTGTCATGCTGCATGAATGTCAGCATTAATCGTAATAATTAATTCCTTGCAAAAAGCCTGCCATAAATGTCTTCTGGCCAGTCTGATCTAATGAGATGATGCATCAATGACGGGGCAGAAAATCAGTGGCACAAATGAAAAAAATGAATAACCAGCCGACAGATTTATGTGAAACTTTAAACAACAGTGAAGGACACACTGCTTATGTTTGATTGTGTTCATTCAGGTAGCATTAACAACCTCATCAAGTAAACATTCTCAGCAAACATACACGGTACAGGTCCAGGTTCAAATTACACAAATCCTGCAAATTATCCAAAAATGCAAAGAAACAATCTTTCCACTGTTGAAAACATTGGCAAAAAGTGCAGAGGAGACTGACAAGGATGTGTTATCTGCTAGCGAGGACAGCTTTTGAATACTGAAGTCTGATCATGTTGAAGGTTTATTCATTTGCAACTTGCAAAAAAACAAGGTTTCATTTTCACCATGATGGAAATATTAATAATGCTTCTTTCTGCCGCCGGGTCTGTTCTCTACACTGCCTTATACACACAAGAGCTTCTCATCAGTTTACAGAGCTCGGCTAAGTCAACATTCTCAGAGCTTTCAGGGTTCATGTTCTGGGTTTGACTCTGCCTCGGGCATTTTGCATGTTCTGTGTGTGGATTTTCTGTTGATTGAGGAAATAAACATGTGAGTACATAGCAGAACTGATTAACCATATATATTTAATAACAAACATGGTACAACGTAACCAAGCCTCTCCTCTCCTCTCCTCAAAAGGCTTCAAAAGTTCGAAAACGGTGCAAAGCAAGTCCAGTAACAAAAAGAGTTGTAATGTTATTAAATACGAAAGAAGTCTACTGAATCAAACTGTATCATATTTATACTTTGAGCTTAAATTAATGTTTCCTGACATACGTGACTAATCGGCTCATGGCTGGATTAAAAGATTACCTCAACATACGTTTGTTTCTTCTGAAGTATTAAGTTCATTACACCTTGAAGTTTTAATGGCTTCTTCTGCTTTAGCTTTTGAGAAGGTTTCAGGGGCTGATGACTGTAATTTCTTAAGTGCAGGACTCACTGCCCACTGTCATTCATTCAATAAGTCTAAAATAAGTCTAAAATTTCACAATGTCAACTAGTGTGCCTCAGAGAGGTCATGAATAAGCTATCATCAATTATAACCATAAGTATTTACAAATTAGTTTTTTTTAAAAAGTGAGTAGTCTACGTAGATTAAAAAAAAAAAAAACACAGATTTCCTCTCAGAAAGTAATTTGCTACTTTCTGAGAGTCTACACAGAACTGAAATTAGACAGGGTGGAAGGTGTTGCTTCAGCCTCTCTGGTTTCTGTTTTCCTCTACAAAATACTCGGATAGCTTCTTGACTGTCAGTCACAGCAGATTCAAGCCAAAGAGAGAGAAAAAAAATACTTGCTGTTCAGCTGCGGTTTGAAACATAAAGCGCTAGTTCCGCTTATGATGGTGAACCAGACAGGATAAAGCACTGCAGCTTATTTCTCTGCTTTTTCAGCCTTTCAGACTAAAATATCTCAGAATTACACACTTTGAAAGAATCTGTTTGAGGATGACACAAAGCCTAGAAACTAGCATTAGAAACTAGCATCAGAGTAGCAGGAGGGTGTATAGACAGGTAATTCACACCCACAAATGCAATAAGCGTGTTTTTCTCCTCTGGTCTTAAACACCCAGTAAAAAAAAAAAAACATCCCAAGTTTAGTCTCCTGGGGTAGGTGGCCTACCTTCAAATGTCACAGTAAACTTGCTTTTGAGCTCTATCTGTAATCCAGCACAGCTCTCTAGTGGCCACAAGGGTGAGACCTGTCTCTGTGTTTGTGTATTTCCGTGGGCAACAGGAAGGTTCTAATACACAAAGATGCCTTTATGTTTTCACTCATTTCTGTGAACGGACAAGGTCGTGGCCGAAAACAGCGACACGCCTCAGGAGGGAGAAAATAACCGCAGGATACAACCTTGACTAGGCTTGTATCAAAGTGAATTTGATGACAAACACGGCAGAGCAGCAGCTTTGAATATGTAGCTGGGCAGCGAACAACTGGTCCATCCAGTAGAAAGCTATTTTCATACTGGATGGCATTTTGACACTGTGTTTTTAGGAGACCGCCAGACAGAAACAGAAAGAAAAAAACAAGGCTCGACTTGTCAAACTGTCAGATATTAAATGTGATTTAAGGACTGAGAAAACTTTTTGAGCACTTTTCAAAAGTCAAGTCAAAATGCAGCCAGGCGGCTTTTATTGGCATTCTGCAAATTTCTTAGAGATATAGTTGTTGTATAGCTGTTTTTGTCACATAAACAAAGATCGCAAAACAGGATCTTGCAATATTTTCTACCAGGAGGGCTTTAAAAATGCTTTTCACAGATTCAGGTGTCATCCGCAGTACATGCCGACAGTAAATCCATTTACACAACCTGTAGCTATATTTAAACACCTGCCCCCTTTCAATATATAATCCAATAATTTTGACATCCGGGCCCCCCAGTGCTGTGTTACGGAAGGTTGGAGGGGAAAGTTGAAATGAAGGTTACAAACCTTTATTGTGGAAAAGAGAGTCTGACTATAACGACCGACTCAATTTTCCTACAGCGGATGCACCGTTAAGCCCCCCAAAGCCAAGTATTATTTGTGTATGCTTAAATGGATATAAAAGAACCATTAGTCTGCGTCTGTAATTGATTGGGCAGAGAAAGGCCCTTGGTAACTCACCAAGAAATAGAAATATTACATGGAATGTTTAATATGAAGGCAGAGCTCATTACAATGTCTCAGTGGTGATTTGTAATATAAAATAATCTTATTTCCCACTGGATAAACTCAGTTGTTTTTTTTTTCTTTGCTTGTTTTTGTTTTTGTTTTTTCTACAGTTGTCATGCAGAGGCGGACATGTGCAAATCCGAGCAACAATACAGAAAAATGTATCCCTTAATAACCACCTACAGCACATGTTTTAAAGACATGGATTTTGTTGTAGGCCCAGGAGCTCCAGGGTTCGGTGCAGTATCCCAGCTCTTAGCTACACACATACAAGTGCTACAAGGTTTATTAATATCAAAATGTGTTAGTATCAAAATGTTCAAGGTCGCAGCTGGTCAGCGGTACAGAGTAAAGGAAAGGCTCCAACCAATTTCATACCTGCTGCAGCAGACTACATAACAATTCAGCTGAGCCAGCTCTATGTGACATTGTACAGGCGCCATGTTCACAGTGATTGCTCCTTTTGGATCTCACAGACTCCAGCAGAGCCTGAAATCCACCTGAAAAAAGGTCACTTTACCTGAACAGTTACAGTACACAGCCGGTACAGAAAAATCTTGCTAACCATATAAGAGTTGATTAGACCGTTCTGGATCATAATAAGACATTATCCATGGGTCTTGTTAAGATTTATATAGATTTTTATTCCTGGTAAATTTTGCATCTATTTTCATTTAGATGCATGAATGCCTTAATCAATGTATTTATGATAAAGGAGGAAATACAGGCAGAGTCATAGTTTTAAAAAACAATATGGAACAATAAAAGGGATTTTCATGCAGTGCCAGGGTAGAGAAAGAGGTACATTTATTTGCAATTTTAAAAGTTATTTATGTAAAAATAAGAAAGCATTAAAATGTACTGTAAACCAGCACTGCAGCAACAGATGATACATGTCATTTAATGTCCAATTATACACAGTAATTATTTACACCCCATGGCAAGTGACGTATGAAATATTTAAATTTACTCCTGTTCAACTTAAATGTATCCCAGGCAAGCCGAAAACGAAAAAGGATCGGGCAGATACATTTTAGATTTTAAACCAATTTGTTCTTTAACTAGGAAGTCGGCGATCCTTAAGTTACGTCATCACGCACTGGCAGCTGCGCTCTGACGCAGATCCGGAACGAATCACGTCTGTGTGCTGTAGCGAGGGAAATGACAGAGAGGTGCACATATTTCTGAAGCGGAAGGCTCGAAGAGTGTGTTGTTTTATATGAACCAAAGAAACTGGTTGGTATTTTCCCCATTTTATCTAAAAACTGACCGTCAGGGATGTGTATTTACAGTTTTAACAGACGACAGCACTTTAGCTAATGTTAGCTTCTGGGTCAGGTTTTAGGAGCGTCATCTTTCTGATATTTTAACAGTATCCTTCTTAAAGCAAATTAATTACTTATTGTCTATATCAGAGTCTGGGGATTTAGTTGGGATTTTGGTTCGTCCTTAATATATTTGAATTGCTTAGATGTGATCGCCCTATATGGATCGTTAGCTTAGGGTTTGTTCCGTGAGAAATATAGTGACATTTTACGAAGATGTTTGGTATTCATATATTACATTTAAAAGTTATTTGCCTGTAATTCTGAATACAACTTCTTCTTTTCTTTCACAGTATTCACAAAATGACTTCTCCTGACCCTGTTATCAAGTCTAGACAGAAAGTGAAAGAAGTGAATGGCATTCTGACTCAGGTGGTCTGCACTGAGTTCAACAATTACATATTTGTAGTTCTCACCCAGTATGGCAAAATTGGAACATTGGTATCTATCACACCTGACTCCAGATCTAATGATATCAGCACCCCAACATTTTCTACCAAAGTGCTGCTGGGCAAAGATGAGGTAAGCTTGGGGAAAAAAATGATGTAGGATTATTATGAAGACGAATTTGCTTTTTTTTTTTTTTTTTTTTTTTGAGATGATGAATTAACGCTCATAATGTAGAATATACTTAAAAGGTTTAAACCCTTAATTGATTAACTGAAGAATTCTAAATATTTTTGTACCATTTGACAAACTTGCATCACAACATTTCTATGTAGTAACATGTGATTTGTCTTTACTTGCAGCCATGGACACACGTCTATGCCAAAAATCTGGCAACTTTTGTCTCACAAGAAGCCAGCAACAGACCGGTCTTGCTGGGACTTGCACTCAAAGATTCCTCCTTTGATGCAATAAAACAAATGACAGAACTCATCAGAAATTGTCAAGTGTGGTAGGAATAAAGAAACTAGGTGAAGATGAAGCCTTAAAGGCTGTTAAGATGCCATGCTTTACAGTGTCAGAAACATTAGAAATACTTAATAAATATGATGTGCATATTGCTTGAAAAATCTAAATCCCCCTTTCTGTATTTCCATGATCTAATGTTTAGAAGTGTTTATTTTTGTATATGAGGATACCTTAATAACCGTAATAATATAGTGACATTTGGAATAAAGGATTTTGTCTTTGTCTTCCTCTTAAAACTATAACCTAGTAGTTCTTTTTTTTACTTGTGTCCTTGGCTACCCCACTGATTAAATGCTTGTAGGCCTCACAAATATGTCAAATAGTGTCCGACCTTAAAATTCTTTCAGCGTTCCAAATCATGACAGAAACAGCTGGATTGTCTCTCTCAAACACACACACACACACATACATACATATATGAGGTACAGATAGGACTCGTATTATAATAATACCTTATGCTAAATTGCTAAATTAAATAACCTTTTAATGTTACTTAAACTGCAGCGCTGTTTCACCTGTGGCTGTTGTACGTCGGACGTAAACGCAACACGATGACGAAACACGCCAGTGGCCACGTGACCCGTTCACCTGCCTTCAACCTGTTTATCTGGGCTCCTCCTGACTTCGCTCCAGGATAAGTTCAAATCCGCGTCGTTTATACTTGAAAACTGACCTTACACTGGTTTCGCAGAGTAAACGCTCCAGGCCATCACCTCATTTTAGCGTATTCAAGCTGCAGGTTTCTCCAGATTCTATGTTCTCTCCGTCCGTGTGGATTTCGACCTCAGTCCGGTAAATGCCTCAAACAAGGAAGTCCAGTCCTTTGAACACTTTGATCATTAAAGCCTTGAAATAGTGCGGGTAGGGCATTTGAGAGGCTGTTTTTGATAGTACATGTCGATTTTTTAACACGGATTTGTGGACTTTGCCGTCTCATCGGAACAAAGCTGATTCCAGCCTCCTCGGTTTAAGGTCAGCTTTTTGTTGACAGTAGAAAAGAAGCTTATGAAGACGGTGATCTGTCGCTGGACTCAAATGTATTTATTTATTTGTTGATCTATATTGACTTTGCAGCATAAAACCAACAGCAAATGACTATTTACACCGCTTTAATTGATATATGTGCGTGTGTTTGTTTCAGATGAGCATTTCTGCAGAAGTCATGTCTTCACCCGTTGAAAACATCTCCATCATTCACCTGGATGCTCCAATTCTCCCAGACAAGGCGGACGTCTCCAACATGACCATCATCCGAACAGCGAACGGCACGATCATAGAGGATCACTTCTTTTTAAACACCGTGGTTGCCAGGGGGGTCTCAGGGATCTTTGTGTTTACCGCCCTTCTCATCACCTGTCACCAGGTGAGTCTTCATCAGTGCTGACAAGAATGTTCCGAAACACGCAAGCTTAAATCATTGCACCATCAAGCCTTGGTGAGTAATAGAGCTTCAAAGGCGAGCCCAGGCTCTGCTGTGGTTCCAGTCTGACAGATTGAACCTCCCTTGCCACAGGACAGAAACAAGCTCTTATTTCCATAAAAAGGATTATTACCTGCCTGCAGGAGTCACAGTGACACTTTGTTCCATATACTGCAGTCATAAAACATTTCTCAGGCAGATATATTTTCTCCTGTGCTCGGAATGAACATTTCCTTTATAATTTAGTGCGTTTTTTATATTCAAATGCGCAAAAGTCGTTCAGCCGATGAAAAGACAAACGCACGCGTGTCATGCTGTCGATGGTCAAGTGTAAAGTGAAGTGTAAATGGCTGATCTCCTCTCACCTGCACCCGGAAACCACTCACTCTGAGTGATTCCTCTGGCGTTGCTGTGCTTCCCGCTGTGCACACATAAAAGTATATGATTATTGTTTGATTGTTTTCAGCAAGTTGGGCAGTGTGCAGTCTATTACCAGCAGGGAACTCAGTCGGTGGAGGAAAAGCTTTGGTGACAAAATGAGGAATAAGTGAATGTTTGGCTGGTTGCTCTGTGTTATGTTGAGGCGCAGCTGCACCAGCCCCCATATTTAATTGATTCAGTGTGCTTCAGAATAATCCTCAGGCTCGAAAACCCGTACTTGGACCCCATATGTGGGCTTTAAGTGTTTGTGTTATGTGTTGTGGTTAATAAAGGCTTTCCAGCTTTTTAACGTCTTTCTGAGTGCATCGATGTGCATGCTGCCACCCCAGAGCAAGCTTGTTCTGGGATTTGTGGCTCAATTTGCAGCAAATTGATTCCTAACTTTTCAGTATTGTCTAATATTGGCCTTAATCTTGCCAGGAATGCAATTTAATTGAACAAATAAACAAGTGTACGACAGGGAGAAGGGAACTGGCCTGTAAGCAGTAGCTGGGATGTGACATGGGCAGAGCGGTCTGCAGGGCTACTCTTGTGATGCTGCTGGTGTCTCGTCTGATTTGGTTCTGATGAACTGTTGTAGACTCTTTTGCTCATGTCCTGAATACTAAACACATCTTAGATTGCCTTTGCGGTGAAAGTCATGTTTTTGTTGTTGTTGATCTTTTATTTCCTTTCCCATTGTAGCAAGAGCAATCCCAGTTTTATTGGGCAGCAATTCAATAAATTACCTAACTGTTACAGATTGAGGACTTTAGAATTCGAAATTGTTCAGACCATGAGGAAACACTCGCCAGAGAGATATAAATCTAATTCTTCGGGCCTCAGATTACGCAGAATGTCCAGAATACGCAGAACAACGTTTACTGTTACGTAAGACAAAAAACAGGAAGTTGTCGTGTTTGAATTAAATCAGCCTGATAACGGGCTGGCTTTATACTAATAAATCAGCTGATACCTCAGTGCTGCGTTGAGGTAATGTGGGCCTTGGTTTGTTTAAATTGCCCTCACCTTCTGTTAAATGAGCATATGGAGTTGAGTCCAGGGGTAGCATATAATACCTATTACTATTGTCTTTGTGGATAAAGTATTATCAGGACTCTCCCTGTTTTGTCTATCTGGAGTGTTGGTGTCAGCTCTTGTGCATTTATGGAGGCCATGTGGGCAAAGACCTTTGTAAGCACGCCGTAATATAATCTAATCCTATCTTCTGTCTTTTCATTGCCTCCATATTTGCTGTGTTTGGCTGTGAAGTAAACTTTTATCCAGCCAAGAAAGCGGGTTCCACCGCAGGGAGAGCAGCCAGGTCAAGCTAACATTTAACTGTAATAACATCATCCGGGGGAAGAGCGTAATCGATGGCCTCTGTTTGCGCTTACGTGGCTGACAGGCCGAGCTTATCACGGCTGCATCTGTATCCAGGCTGCTGGAGAACGGCTGAAGTATTTGTCACCACTTATCATGAGACAGTTCAAAGTCCAGCCAGCCTATTATCTAACGCACTCACAGCATGGGTCAAGACATTTCATGCTACTGTCGTGATTCTATATGACGAAGAGATGAGAAAGTGAACAGTTTCCCTTCTTCCTGTTTCCCGTTTGAGTCAAAGGTTTGTTTTATAAGAGCGTACCTGGCTTGCTTCATGAATCCATCGTCAGATTAATGAGTTTAATTTCTCTCTCTTTATTGTAGATCTATACGCATCTTCGATCCTACACCGTCCCCAACGAGCAGCGCTACATCATCCGCATCCTGTTCATCGTGCCAGTGTACGCCTTTGACTCCTGGCTCAGCCTACTCTTCATCAGTAACGAGCAGTACTACGTCTACTTCGATTCCATTCGAGATTGCTACGAAGGTAAGCGCGACCTGACGATGCCTGATAAAAACCTTTGTATCGTCTCCCCCCTTTATTCTTCTGAGAAAGAGGAGAAACTGCCCTGGCTCGTTTGCATTGTTGCTCACTGGCGCGTTGGCAGACGTCATGTCATTTTAGGAGCAGCCTTTTATTGTGTGGCCAGGCTTTTTGTCACAGCAGGATAAAGTTGTTTATTTAAATTCACTTTAACTAAACTAGAATGTTTGTACAGTGCAAATAAACTCTGCTATCCGGACTAACTGCACTGATAGATTTTAATTCTAATTATGTGGAGTGGTATTAGCGCCAGCGTTGAGTCCCGTGCTGGATTACAAGTGAAATTGATAAAAGGAGGAGTAGAAAATGAATAATTTATGAGATTAGTTTCAACTTTGAAGGCCAATTTTGTGGCTGATTGATAGCGCGGTGCCTCAAAGCTACAGCCAGTGGCTACGGCTGAAACACGCTGAACCCTCTCTGGACTGGACACCATCTGCATTAACCTTGTTTAATCCCTCCTTAAATAGCAACAAAGTATTGGGAAGGGATTTCCAGACTCAGAACCCTGGAAGGCTTCTTAATGTAAAGACTCAAACATTTATTGTTTTGTGGGAATATTTCTCATATTACTTTTTTTCTCCGCAGCTGTTTAACCTTTTCTTAATTTCAAATAAGAATTTCAGTTGAATCACACCACGTTTGTTTGAGAGAGGGGATAACGCGTAACTCTTCTTTTTCTGCCACAGCATTTGTTATTTACAACTTCCTGAGCTTATCCTTTGAGTATCTTGGAGGAGAAAGTGCAATCATGTCAGAGATTCGAGGGAAGCCCATACAGTAAGTTCACCTCTCCGCTTTCCCCTCAGCAGTGTGGCGTGTTTACGGTCCTGCTCCTGTCAATGCTTAAAATGCTGTATGGCAGCTGTCCTTAGTATGGTTGCACCTTGGGATTCAATTCAGTTCCGTATTTCGTGTTTGCGGTAACGGCTGCTAGAATAAAGCACCTCAGGTGTGAATATTTGTGGGAATCGACGGGGCAACGGATCCAACAACCTGCAGTGAATTCAGGATTTGTAGCTAAATGTTATTTTCTGCCAAAAATGTAGAAAATGTTAAAATGATACTTGTACTTATGTACTTATGTTCTCTTAGTGGAGGATTATGGAACACCCAATGCTGACAAGCATCATAGAGTCATGAGTTCATACATGTGCTGTAGCTACCTGTAGTCTAAACGTCAGCTGCTATCTGAGCTTTGAAATTCATCTTTATCCGTGTCTGTTGCTCAGGCTGACCCGTTCCTTCACCCCACCACCCCAATTAAGACTAATGGGCAACGAAGTGTTACAAAAATGTAATTACTAACCATTAAACCAGAGCATTACCAAGAAAAATAAACCCTTAATCCTCTGTCTTTTGTGTGACCCCTGGATTCTTAGTTGATTTCTGATAATTATTTTTCATCCCAAAGCAATTTAGCTTATGTCTTCCATTTTACCTGATTGTCCTTTGTCGAGTTCTAAACAACACCAAGTGGGATTCACTCATGCAGGCAGTTTTGCGTGAATAATATTGTCCTGATTTACATATGCTGCAGTCAGAAGAAGCACCGCCCAGCTCTGCACGGAGCTGAGTCCATATGTTAAAAATCAGAAATGCCCTTAAAAAAGCTTTGTGATTGATCTGATTCTTCTTCTCTCAATCAACAAAAATGTGATGATTTCTTTGCAAAAGGTGAGGAAATGCTGTGTTTAAGAAGCGTCTCAGCAATACCCGCACGTTGTGTATGGAGGTCATGCCCTCTTGTGTCCACAGGTCAAGTTGCCTCTATGGTACCTGCTGCCTGGTGGGGATGAGCTACTCCATTGGCTTCTTAAGGTTCTGCAAGCAAGTGAGTTTCTCCTGACTGTCTCTTTGCCTTTTTTTTGAGTCTTTTCATTCAGGTTGGTGTAGTGATCAACCGTCCAACATTCCGAGGATTACTTGAGTCATACGGCATGCTAACTGGAAGCAAACGGTGACATCATTATTAATGGAAAATACAGTATTAAGGCAACTGATATTGGATGAAGGTGAGGTGAAACATCTCATCCTGGACTGTGAAGTTAATCCCGGCTGAAGGTTAGATAAATCTGATAGGCAGAGCTCACGTGATCAAACCAATTTTTAACTTTAAAAAAAAAACTAAACAAAAAAAATCGTTCCTGTCCCGGCAGGATTTGGTGTGTGATTAAAAAGAGAGGCGAACAAATGAATCGGTGATATTGAAAAGCTGCCGCCGAGTGTAGTGGTGGTTCTGTGAGATAAGAAATTAAGTAGCTCTGGAATCCTGGGCTTTTTTTTTTTTTTTTTTTTTTTTTTTTTTTATACATTTCATTTTTAAATCCGTTATCATATTGACAGACAGTTTAAGGTCTTATTTTCTGGAAAGTAGGCAAAAGTGTAATCCTCGAAGTGGCGTGGGCGGGTTCGGGACTGACTGAGGCCATTGTAGAAGCCATTATTTCAATAAGAATACACTTTTGTAATTTTGATAATGTAAACCAGTATGTACAGCTGATACTGCAGTTTTACTGCACGTTGGATGTGTAAGTGCGTGCGTAGGTGTAGAGAGGGGCTGAGATTGGGACAAAGGGTCAAAGAAGGTGGACACGAAGTCCCAAATCCCAGCTGTGATGGATCTAGTTCATATTCTCCAGACTGAGTGTGAAAAGCACAAAACACAGACACATCCTGCTTCACTGCAGCCCGCCAATCACCTCTGATGCACCTGGTTGAATAGAAAGAATATTTCCAATAATATATCTCATTTATATATCTGCCCATTCTAATAAACAAACTCCCTGGAGGATTTTTCAGCTTTGTGACCTGAACATCAGGCGTATACAGATGCATCAGCAAACTCTCTTCTCTATAAGAATATCCGCTGTGACACGTTGGCAGCAGAAGAGGTTTACCGCCACCAAAGGCTAAATACCTCAAAGTAAATCAATTTGGTAAAGCCATTTAGAAAAGCTCCCCTACAGACTATCAAACTGAGCACTCCTCCTCAGCGCGGCTGCACTGACGGAACTTTCCTGCCACCTCTGTCAAATCGCTTGGTTCAGGCTTCGGTACGGAACACAAAGGACTCCCATCCTCCAGGCAGATGTTGCGTGCTGGTCTTTTCTCCCACTCACGTCCTGTTTTATCTTGTTACACACACACAAAGTCACGCATCGTCTCTGAGTTAGGTGCGCAAACAGATTCTCGTGTCCGTCCGCCTCCTCGCGCCGTGCTTGCTTGTTTGTCTTCTGAATTGTAATGTGTTCTCCAGGCGACTCTGCAGTTCTGCGTCGTCAAACCCATCATGGCCGTCATCACCATCATCCTGCAGGCCTATGGCAAATATCATGATGGAGACTTTAAGTGAGCATTACCATTTCTTGCATTTCATTCTTCACATACTTGGCCAGCAGCTTTGTTTTTCCTTCTTTATGCACACGCAGACGGTTTACAGAGGAGCTTCATGACTTTTCCACCTTACAGATGGTGAAAAGTCTTTTATAAAGCAGAAATGAAGGAGTTGAAGGTTCCTGAGAGTGCGGTTCCTTTACATTCTGCACGTTTGCCAACTGTCATGACATTTAATCGAAAGCTATAAAATATGCAGCACCGCTTCTGACTGACTTCCATGTGCAGCCGTGGCCACGCTCCATATGACCTCGGCGTTGGAGCGACCGTCACTCCACAGCTACAGACTGACATGATTAGATCCCCCCGTGCTTCTTTGTTCACGCCGCGCCACAGCAAAACAAGCGGCCTGAAATAGCTCTCTCTTCTGTGTCTTCCTTAAGTTCCTTAACAAGAGCGTGATGTTTTGTGTTGTTTTCTTATACGCTTTCAGCCACCCGTGTGCGCTGCCGAGTGCCTGGCAGTAATTAGTGCAGTCACAGCTGGTTCCTCAGAGAACCTCTCCAGAATGCACAGTGTCGGGGGGGCTGCCTGATAAATATATCTGCCTGTTAATCGAATGCACCCCAACATGAAATAAACATGCACAGAAATTGATTATTAGCTATGTCAAGTGTCAGCCCAGGAATCTAATGCTTCTCTACGTGTTCTCTTTCTGCGCAGCATAAATGGAGGATACCTGTACATCACCATCATCTACAACTTCTCGGTCAGCCTGGCTCTCTACGCGCTCTTCCTCTTCTTCTTTGCAACAAGTGACCTGCTCAGACCATATGAGCCGGTGCTCAAATTTCTCACAATCAAATCTGTCATTTTCTTATCCTTCTGGCAGGGTAAATACAGCTTCTTATCACGACTTCTATCATCGTAGTGCAAAGATCATGGCTGATAGTTCTGTCGCTGCCTTTCAGGGATGGTCCTCGCCATTCTGGAGCGCTGCGGCGTCATACCCAATGCCCTTTTCATTGATGGGCAGGAAGTGGGTGCTGGCACGGTGGCAGCAGGCTGGCAGAACTTCATCATTTGCATTGAAATGTTCTTCGCGGCCATTGCCTTAAGATACGCCTTCACCTGCACCGTCTACCAGGAGAAGAAAAATGAAGTGCCAGGTGAGAACTAGAGTGCTTCCCTGGAGCTGGAAGATGCAGCTGAACTCATCATGACTTCTTGCTTTCACCTGCAAAGTGCTGCATGTTGACATATCCCATAGGGATTATTGGCCCTCTCACCTGCAGAGTCTGGACCAACGCAGCCTTGGAAGTGTTGGAAGTGACTCTGCAGCGTCCCGTTAGGTTAACAGTTAATTAAGCCTGGAGTTTGTACGTATTTGCCAACCAGCAAAGGCAGCGCTGTTGTCAGGCTGCGAGGAGGAGGAGAGCCGGGGGGGAAGGGGGGCTTGTGAGCGGCAGCATCTTGACGTGCAAGTAAATTACAAACGTGACTGAGGAGGGAAAGCTCCCCGCTGAGCCGATCTCAATCATTTAGCCGTTATTTCCTCCTCCAGGAAACTCCTCCCTTCCCAGGAGCTGCTTAAATTGCAAAGGTCTTTATGTCGCCACGACAGTAAAGATTTCTTTATGACTATTATGTGATCTCCCTTTAAAATGAGATGGTTTCCTGCTCGGCCATCTTTTCATTACAAATGAAAGTAAATCATTTACTCTAATTGATGACATGATCTGCACAGCCAATTTTACTGCGTCTGGAGCTAGTGTCTAATTTATTTTGTCTTTTTTTTTTTTTTTTTTTTTTAAACCCTTACAGCAAACCTCCCCCCTATGCACAGCATCTCCAGTGGTTTGAAAGAAACCATAAATCCAGGAGACATGGTACAGGACGCCATTCATAACTTCTCTCCGGCCTACCAGCAGTACACCCAGCAGTCCACGCAGGAGGTGGTGCTGCCCAGCATGAACGGCAAAGCGGCCCCAGGCAACAACAGCTCTCGCAGATCAGATAAAATCATGCTGATCACCTCCGACGATGAGCTGTAATCCAGCAACGACCAGGCGCTTGTGTCCCAGGCCCATCTGGAAAAGACGGAGACGGAGATGGATCCAATCCAGCTGCTCCGTTTCCAACATTTTATTATTTAGGACAGACGACTCACTTCCTATTTTAAGGAATTCTGTGCGCACCGAGGATTAACAGCCAAACACAACCAGAGTGATTAGAGTCAGAGGAAAGTTACCCATCACCAGGACAGCATCCCAGAAGTCCAGAGCTTTGCATTTTCTCTGAATCAAACAGCTTGTTGTTCGGCAGCGTCCCTGATTCCGCCGGTGTCATTAGTGTCTGAAGTGCGTTTCCTCTGATTCACATCGATTTTAGGGAAGAGATGATTCATGATTCATGTGCGACTCTAGGTGTGAAGCTGGGGAGACTTCGTGGACTTTGTTTGAACTTTTGTGCTGAGCATTCCTCTGCACGCTCTCCTGATGAATGGAAGGTCGTTCAAAGACACCTTTGTGCTGAAGCAAACTGCTGGCTGCAGCACTTTGCAGCTGTTCCCGACAACTGTTGCATGGACAAAGTGGATCAACTTTCCTCCTACAAAGTGGGAGTTTGTCTCATTTTCGAGCTAAAATCACAGCGGAGGCGTCAACACAAGCTTCAACTACATGTAAAGACTGACAAATGTGCAGAATGTGACTGGAATCATGTTGTAGTGTGTAATGTTTTATATTTAATGTTTAGATTATGATTTGGGACAATCTAAATGGCATGTGTGTATTTTGTGTGTCGCCAAGGCAAAACAGCATTTCTCTGGTAAAATAAAACAAATTTGTGTTTTTGGAAACTAAATTCTCTCAGTTCCTCTTAATTTTCAGTTGGAGGTGCTTATGTCACAAACAATGCTGGGAGAGAGTTTATACATAAAGCTGCTTCTTTTAGGGAAACTTTTATTTTTGCTTGTGCCAGTGTTGGCTTTTTCCCCCCTGGAAAACAGTATTAATTAATGTTAAGTGTTAGCTAATTGGCTGACTGCTGTTTAGGTTAATCTATATTAAGCAACATTTGTTAAATTAAGTGCATCCACACTTCTCAATGAGGGAAAGAAAGCTTTATTTGAAAGTACAAAAACAGACAGAGCAGATCTATTTATAAGAATAATTTACCATACATATCAAATCTGAGCATAAACAGACTTTATTTTTACATGAGGGTAGTTCTTTGAGAAAACACGTCAATAAATGAAGGCAAACTAAAAAATAATTTAGCTGTTTTGTAATATTATTACACAATTGAATGAAATAAATATAAAATATACTGTATGAGCAGAGTAATAGCAAACTGTGAAGGGTACATATTCACTTTATGCTGCCTTTGTGTTCTTGTTGTTTTACAGGTTTAACTACCATCGTATACATATTTACCCACCCAACATTTAATCCATACACATGCTTAATTCTCTCTCGCTTATGGAGCTTTAACTGAATTTTAGCCAGGCTCTTCAAACTCATCCTCCACCATTAGAATTAAATACTGTAGCTTGTTGGGCTGAAAAAGCTTATTAAAACAAATTTCCACTGATCACTTTTAATGTAATAACCTTTAATACACAAGAGAGCTAATTTTTCATAAAACGGTTCAGTTTAGTCAAATGCAGAAAATAATTTGGTTGTACGTTTAGGGAAATTTCCAGATAAGACCTTAAAAAGCAGAGCTTGTTGATTTGTACTGTGGCGTTAATGCATTTATTCACCTACTGAGGTTTGTCTTTATGGCACAGAAACATGACAAAATATGACAATTACAGATATTATTTTAACATTGGTGAAAGGCATCCATTTCATATCCACAAACAGTAAGTGCTACAATCAAACGACTGGTTTTACAGCATTAACCTTGACCACAAGGGGTCACTGTAACGTTTGTCAGAAAAGCCTTCAAATCATCTGGAGGATGTGCTAGAAAACTTTAATGTGAACATTATTTATTTATTTTTGTAGATATTTCTCTGACTTTGCTCAGGTTTTTTAAAAGAAAGACACATGAAGCAGAAATGCTTCCAGGAAATCAGCCGTGTCATTGGAATCAGTCTGCCAAGAGTTTGAAAACAGATCAGGTAGCAAATCTTAAACTGGCAGTGCTGTGAAGGTGGGATGGAAGGCCATAAACCTGATCAGACTGGGAGGAAACCACTTTGTCAATATTCGAGACCACTAATTTCGGCATAGACGCTCTGGCTCTGCTCCCCCAACCAGAAGGATGTGTGCTGTCGTCAACCTCAGATGTCGTGACTGCAGGTCAAATAGCAGTCACAACGTTGCTCTGGCAACAGCCCTTATGTAACCTCGGTTGTGGCCTGTATGATTGTGAATTACAACTTTTAAAAAGAATGCTGTGCTGAGAAGAACTACTCCAAGGTTTAAGCTGTGGGAATAGTTTTCTCGTTGTAAATGTCAAGACAACTTCTTCAGGAAAGGTTTGGCATTGGCATAATTAGATTTATACGAATGATTACATGGTCACACCACTCCCAGGACAGGAGAAGAGATAAATATAGAAAAATAAGTAATACCTATTTACTGTATATGCATATAAAACTAAGTATCAGAGAGGGAACATGGTATACATCAACACAGAAACGAGTGAAAGTACAAAATGAGAGTAACAACACAGCAATGCCCCTGCTTAAAAATCACAGCAGGTTGTACAGCAGCAAAGTTCCCCGTTCTGTTCTCTGCAGCCGTGAAACAGTGGAAGAACCTCAATGTCCTCTTAGCCAAGAGAAAATCCTGACTCGAACAATCTCGAACGACTTCACTCCAGATTAGGAATGGATCCTTTGTAAGAAGAGCTTGTTTTCAAGTGAGTTTCATACTTAAATATCTCCTAATGTGCAACAGGAAGAAGCTTTTATTTACTGCATCGGTTTAACAGCTCTCTCCAGAGTCAGGAGCTCTCTTGCAGAAGAGGGTGTCTAAAGCGAGGAGAACGGCTACTGTTACACACTTGCCAACACCAGCAGCAGCTCTTGTGACCCGGCGGTAGGAATGGTTTCTATCAGGACGGAGTTCTGGACGAAGAGTTTGTCATTTCCTTAATCTGTAATATACAGGAAGTAAACGGAGCTGCGTTCCACTTTAATATGACCCCTCTCTTCATCGCCATCATCCAATATGGATTACCTTCCAAAGATTTACATACACGAGCGTCAAACATCAGCCGGTCAGTGCTGCAGAGTTTGCAGGATGTTTTCAAACCACATTTAAACATCATGCAATTAAGCCCCTCCCATCCTGACATCGGCAGCCCTGCAGGTTGCTTTCTTTTAGACTGTAACTCGACAGTTTCCATCTATAAGTGCTATGTTAGCAGAAGACAGCATCACGCACTATAAATCCAAACAAAGAGAGCAACAAATCCTAACTGTCCCAATTCTACCTGTCAGTTATGATTTCTTCCCCCTGCTGGTGGCGGCAGGATCAAACCAGATCAAACCAGACTCAACAAAATGAATGTCTGTAGATCTGGGGTGAGGGGTTATTTGGATGAGAGAAAAAGGCACATGTTCTGACGAGGAGTCAATATAAACCTTCAAAGGTTCACGGACTAACGCGGAGTAACCGGCGGGCTACGGAAGCTTTTGCTGGAGCAGCTGTACTTCCTGAAGACTTCCTGATTCTGGCAGAAAGATTTCAAGCTGGGCAGTGCGGTGTTCTTGGAACGCGCTGTGGAGAACCACGAACCGGCAGCTTTTACTGCAGCCGGACGCCATTTTTACAGCTCAGCACTTTTAGAGAGGAAATAACAGGTGAAAATATCTGCTGCTGTTTTTGGCTGGCACCTGAAGGCAACTGACGGCCCCAAACTTGGAACTATAAATCCTCCTGTTCTTAAGGCAACAGCTTCAGGTGAATGTACACATTTCTATGTGAGTAAAAGACGGGTCCATGGCCAGAGCTGCCACAGTAAGGCAACTGAAGTACGTATGTCCACGCCGTGGTAAATGCACCATCTCTGCATGGACGAAGGGTCACAGAGGTCCAGTACCAGCGCTGGGGGTCGGGGAGGTGGGTTTGCACAGTGACCAGACAACACAGACTGTGTGAGACAGAAGGGGGGGGACAGAGTTGTGAACGCAACATAACGTAAAAAAAGAGTTTGCCGACCCACTCCATCCCTCAGTCTCACTACTGAGCATCCTCTCAGTATGGGGGGAGTGGGTTCAGGCTGGATCAGAACCGGAAAGGACCAGGCAGGAGAAGGAGAGCCCAGTCCTGTCAACACTACGATGGGGCTGAAAACGGGGCTGGGCTGGAGTTGTTGTGGTTGGCAGACTTGACGATGGTAATCACGCTGGTGGTAGCCCCCTTGCCTGGCGAGAGAGGCCCATGAGTCACAGTCCGGGCGAAGCACTGCAGGGCCTCGTACTTGGCTCGCAGGGCGTCGAGCTCCAGCCTCATGCTGGCGTTTTCACGAGCCAGCTTGTCCACCTCCTGCTGCAGCTCTATCTTCTGTCTCTCCAGCTCCTCCTTCTGGGTGACACGTTTGATGCGGCAGCTGGCAGCATACCCCCGGTTCTTCAGGGTCCGCCGCCGCTGCTTCAACCGCACCACGTCCTCCTTGGTCAGCCCGCGCAGGTGCTGGTTGAGCTCTCGCACGGACATGGCGACCAGCTCATCGTCGCTGAGCACGGGGGCATTCTCTCCCACTTCTCTCTTGATCTGCAGGACATGAGTGGATGAGGGAGAGCCCAGCATCTGGATGAACCTCCTTACAAACGTGACTCCACTTACCTTTAAAGCTTTGCTCGTCTTGAAATGAGTCGTCATTCCCTGCATGCAGACAACCGGCCAGAACCTCACAGAAGACACACAGAGAACTAGAAAGAAAAGAAACACCATCAAATCCAAATCTAGTAAAAATGAAACTTACTGAGATGCTATTCACAATAAACGTAAGAGGGAACATTTGATTTTATCCACTGATAATAAAGTGGAGGAACCAATTCCGTGAAATGACAGGAAGGTATGAGGTGCGGCCAGGTACAGGGAACATGGCAAGATAGCAAAACAGAGAAGACAGGGACAGAAGCTAAATAACTAATTACCTTCCCTGTCTTTAGAGTATAAGAGCCATGAACTGTGACTGTCACTTAAACAAGGTTCTCCAGATTCTTGTTCTTCTTATTATTATTGTATATAAAATGATTTCTGTTGTTGTCATTGCTAGTTGTTGTTGTAGCTGGTGTAATTTAGTTTTGCAGGTGGCAGCGGTACATCAGTTTTCCCCTGCCAAAGCTTTAAAAACAACCCTGCAGGGTTATGTCGCACATGTATTTGGATGCTGTAACGTCTTGAGCCAACAGGGGGCAGCACAACGTCACTTATCACTTCCGAGAAGGAGAACTGACAATGTAGTTCACTAGACCATGTTTATCCATAACGAACCTCTCTCTCTTTCTCTCCCTCCCTCTCTCTTTCTCTCTCATTACAGGGAGGCTCTCAAGCCTGCTGCCGCAGCCAAAAAAAAAGCGAGCATGATCCCGTGAGAGACTCACAACCCCCAAGGCTCCATTTCAGGACCAGCCATGAGTACAAACGTACTGTTCCGTGCTCCACTGCTGCCATGGAAACGCCCTGCTGAATGGGTGTGGGAGTGTGAGTCACATGGCCGCTGAAAGGGTAAACAAGTCTCATTCATAACCACATCACAAACCAAACACAGTTGCATATTGAAAATACGATGAATAAAAGACCTAATTTGTACAAAATCTGCCGCTTTATTTTCTTAATCCTGTGAATTCCCTTAAATTTAGCCAGGTTGTTTCCCCCCTAATCCAGCGTCTGGAACACCATCGGTGCACTCAGCCTCCTTGGAAGATATTAAGGCAGATCTTATCAGCGTAACATTTACAGTTATGCTGAACTTTACAAGAGTAGTGTGGATGTGCCTGTGGAAAATTCCTGGAGCCAGAGTGTCACACAGAAATAGTTTCCTTTATAGTCACTGGTGTATTTTTGCTGCAATACAACAATGTATTCAGTTCTGAGTGCTGCGTCTGGCTGGCTGGATCCTCTTACACTGGGCTTTCCTGAGCTGTTCTATGCCCTTATTTAACTCGAGTGGATATATTTAGCTTGCAGCGCTGACACAAGTTTCTGCCAACTAAACAATTTAAGCGAACATGTGATAAGCAATACCTCAGCGAGACAGCAAGTCTCTGCAATCCAGCTGGCTGAAGCTCTGGTGGAAGAAAAGCAGCCTGGGTGTGGCTGTTCTTTTTGGGATTTTTATGGTGTTTTCACGTGCTACGGCTACACGGCTAATACAGAACTTTGGGCTTGCCTTGAAAAACAAGTTGGGTGTTCTTTGGTGGGAGCCGAGTGTTAGTCATTGCTGTCTGATCGAAGTCTGTTTTCGCAGCAGAAGCTCAGAGGTCTTCCCTGAAAGCATCGGGACAGAGGGAAAAATGAGTGCACAGACCAAAAGACTGAAACCCAGAGCCACAAATCTATTTACAGATTTGAAGAACAGCTGCTGCTCTTCCTGAGGCCCTCTGTGCGTTTTGCAAAGAGCTGTGCAAAAAAATAAAACAGCACAAGTGGGATGTCAGAAGTGTAAAAGAGACGGACTGAACACCCCCAATGAGCAAACCGAGTAATGTCATTGATATTGCGTCATGAGGGGTCCCTGGGTGTGCTCTTTGCAAAGATCATGGAAAAGTGGTGCGGGGCCTCCTTCTCTTCACACAAGAGGCCTCCAAACTTGAACCAAAAGGCCAGGTTGTTTCCCAGAAATTCTCTCAACATGTGTTTATGTTTTTGCAACGTTACAAAGTTCTCCGGAGCAGAAGCAGAAACACAAAGCAGCCACTGTGGCATATGGCACAGGCCCGAAACCAAGCCTGCATTCTGGGAAAATACCTCAAAGTTAAAGCCACACATGGTGCATTACAAACAACAACCCCCCCAGAAAAAAACCCACATTCTTGAGCGAACACACATGTGCAAACCCTCACATGTCGAACAAACACAAGCGGGATCCTTCAGTATGTCCCGCAATGCACTCAGCTATGGGGGAGGTGGAGCTCAGACGATCCCGCTTGTAAAACAATGGCTGCAAAATTCACAAAATGTCTGGAATCCTAAAGCGTCTCACATCTTTCACTTGCCCAAACAAATCCGCAGCAGCCTGTGTGTGCACATGTGGAAAACAGGAGTCCTCCAGCAGCTCCTGCCAGAGTCTGCAAACACGCTTCCATTTTTCCAGTGTGCTTTCCTACCGTTCTCATGCAGTGCACAATTGTATCTATATTACATCACTTTTTATTGTATTTTATCCTTCAAGCTGATCGCCCAGAGACGAGCGAGATGAAAGAACTGCTCAGCCGACCAAACATTACACGTTCCCCAGACTTCCTGGCTGTGCACGTTCAGAAAAATGAGCTGACCTGGGTTTTAAATGCAATTACGACATATTTGTGCAAGAAAACATGCGGTCACGCAAAAGTTTAACGATGCCAAATGATTTTGTTTAACTGCAAATGAACAGCTCATCGAGGCCGTCAGCACCGGTGAGAAATGCAGATCTGTGGCTTTTCTGCTCATTTTCTTTTCTGTCTTCTTTTTCCTTCCAGATTGGGATTAGAGCACAAAGCTGGTTGCCCCTGACAGCCCTGAGAAAGCTCCCACCGCTCCTGCATTTCCATCAGGGAGGTGGAGCGAGCCTCCTGTGCGGCCCTCTGCTCTTTCTCCAGCACAGCACATTTGGTGGGATATTATGCGAAGGAAATGGAGAGCATAGCTGAGCGGTGAGTCACGCTGTTTACTGGTAAAAGCGACGACCAACGGCAGGGAATCACGCCCGGCCGATCTGACGTTTCCTGGAAAATCCCGTTGTTTCACAGGGAGAAAGGAAAAGTACACAAAATTGGAAATGGTTGGCAGAAGTAGCCAAACCTTACAGTGGAAAAGGAGGAGAGATGACCAAATGTCTGAGCTAATCCCACTGTCTCCCATTAGGAGAGTTCTGGTCCGTGTTTCACACACCAGGCACAGCATTTCAGCCCATTCTCACTCATTACATCACAGTTTCAAACAAGACATTACCAAACAACGCAAGGCCCTGCGCTGGATCTACAGTAAGAATGAAAACAAGAAGCAGGTCTGTGTGAAAACTAGCTGGAACTCATCCAGTCATAATGTGAACGCAGCACATGGGTCTTTATTTTAAACTGCGGAGAGTTCAAGTGTGTGTTTGTGCTGTCATGAACGTGTAATTTGGGTCACTGTGGAATCAGGAAGCTGCGGCAGAACAGGATCAGCGCTTGAATCAGCAGGTCGGGTCCACTGGGAACAAACAAGGGATTCCCAATAAAACAATCTCACTAAGGAAAAACAAAGTGAATGAAGACAAGCGTCTGCAGCGAGAAGAATGTGGCACTAACAGCTGGGGGGGTCGTTCTGTTAGCACGTCCAGTCGACGTGCCGTTTGGCTCTTCCAGATGTGGATGTAACCACTGGCTCCCAGAGTCAATAATCAAAACTCCACTCGTCTTTTTTTCCAGTAAAAGGAGCAAAACACATCCTAGTGAACGTGAGTCATCACATCAGCCACCACAACTATTCAACTTTCACAATACTGCGCCGCAAAAACGCGCGGCATTCCCTTTTATCCACCACTGCCAGCCTAATGAGGACACGGATCAGCTTCTCTGTAATTTGTTTTTTCCCTTTTGGTGGTGCTGGTGGTACGGGGGTGTTCTTTCAACACGCCTCGTCACTGTCAGAGGCTAAAGCGGCTCGAGGATGAGTCAGAAGCTGAGCCACACTCACAGAAGACATCACTGAGCCACATGCTCACCTCATGACAGAAGAGTTGACCCAGCAGCCAACAGCCAGCAGAATCAGGAAAACTGGGGCCGTCCCAGAGACACAAGACAAACATTTTACACAAGCAAAGGTCAGCGTTCCATCAGTGAAATAATGCTGTGTATGTTAAAGCCCAAACATCAGAGAGGAGGGGTACGAATCGAAGAAATATGCAAACCAGAAATGAAAGCAGAGAGCTGAAATAAAGCATTTCCTTCCTCTGGAGGAGTGATTTATGGCTTGTGGAAACGTGGGCCCCCAGCTTACTGACTGTTTGTTTCTCCTGTGTAGTGTTGGCCATCAGCCTTGGTGGTCTGACTTTACATGGTGCCCTTTGTCCTACATGTCTAAAATGCAGCCCACGTGTTGTTTCCAGTGTCAAAATGCTACTGGTACAATTGTGAAAACAGCCAGACTGGCAACTTTCAAGGGAATGTGAAAAATGGAATGAATAAGAAGTTTACTAATAAGTCTTTATTTCACTTCCATATTCCCCAAAAGAAGCCTTCTTACAAAAAGCGAGTAAAAATAACCCTAAAAGATTGTACAGTTTGGTTAAGAATTATAATAACGATTATTTATTTTTTTATGACATTTGAAGATTATTTTTAATCTTAAATTCAGGAAAAATACTTTAATCGTAATTTTAGAGTTGCTGTCTCTGGGAGCCACTGCGATGTCGTCCAACACGTGGACAACCTCCTGAAATTATTTACATAATCAACATTACCTCTCAGGACAGAGGTCGAACCGTGCGTGCGCCAGCGTGCGTGTCTCTATGATATGTTCCCGTGACAACTTCCACGATCAGAACATCTTCAAAAAAAAAAAAAAAACAACAACAACAACAACAACCTCACCTTTACGGACGCGCGGGTCTGCGGGCAGGAATGTGAAAAATGCGGCCGAGCAGCTCTCCGATATGGCGGCGGAACGAACTTTACGCGGTCCGTGCGGCGCGTCCACCGGCGGCGTATCCTCGTACTGAATTAACTCCAAAACAACAACAATGTACCAACATTCCACGCTCTGCTTCCGCAAGCGCTCACGTCACCGATTCCTCGTGACCGCCCCCTCCATTCATGAAAATAACTTTGTGCTGACGTCAGTATGGAAAGGGGGGCGGCGGGGAGGGGAGGCCAGAAATAGACGCAGGACAGAGCCGGAGGCTGCTTTTTACTTACTTTCCTGATCCTGATGCGCACAATCAAACACCAGAGGTGGTCCTGTTGCCACCGCCGCTGCGCTTCGTCCTCTGACACCCTCCTCTTCCGCAGACAACCTCTCTGAGCAGAGCCACACAGATAAAAATGCGCTCAGACTGGGAGAAAACAGCGACCCCCTCCCTCCACCTGACTCTGGAGCAGCGGCAGCATTCCATTCCAGAGGAAAGTATGTGGAGTAGTAGCCCAGCACTCACAGGGTTCCTCTGGTCTGAGAGCCCCGTCACAGGTTATTCTGGGTGATTAAACCCTCAGCGCAGAGCTTTGGCCATTACAACCTTTTAAGGCCTTTTGTGTTTCATTCTGCTTTTCAGTGATGTATGAAGAAGGTTTGAAAAGTGTTTACACAAGTGGGAGAAAAGAGGAGGAGGGGAGTTCTGCTGAGTGGAAGAACGTGGCTTCACGGCTTGTTAGCCTGAGAAGATACAAACTATTTTAACGGACATGAAGGCGTCTGGCCTGGAGGTGAAAGCTGTAGCTTCAGAGGACGCGCTGGCGCGTTCTGCTTGATACCACAAAAAACTGGGGGGGGGGGGCATCACCTCTATTTAGGGTCCTTCTGCTTTTGGAGTTTTTATTCTTTTCATTTACAGTGATAAATATTAATCAACCAATAATAAGTCTTATTACTATTCTTGCTGCTAGTTTTGAAGGTATTTTTTAACATTAATGAGATCAATGAATCCAGTTCAGATAATCAACAATATTTTAGAGTAGATCTGAGGATGGAAACACTGAATCATAACAGATTAGAAAGGAGGTGAGATCAAAGGTGAGACTAGCTGACCTGGATACCTGACATAAAACAGATTTCACGTCAAACACTTGAGGAGATTACAGATGATTACGTGATGAAATGACTGTAAACTGAATTTAAAAATTGTGAGGCGAGTTTATATCTATAAATAAATAAGAGCAAGCGGATGAGATCAATCCATTATCCATAATATACTGAGTTAATTAAATGAGACATTATGAGATTCATTTCTGAGGAGATCAGATTATTTGTGTAGATTAGATCAAATGGGAGATTTAATTAAACTGGATTATACTGGGTTATAGGAGTGATTGAAATAAAATGAGAGATTCTTTTAAATGAGTGGGGTTAATTGATGTGATGAGACATATTGGATCATATTAAATGATGATAATAAACAAGACGCAGTTGTATTTAATTAGATTAGATTAATTCAACAACACCAATACAAGCTGTTTAGCATCTGTGTTTCCTGCAGAGTTCTTCAGTCATAGAAAAAGGGACGACAGCGTCTCTGTGGTGACGTTCTCCATCAGTCTGACATCCAGATGTGCACTTTTACCGTCCATCTGCTCCCAGTGTCCACAGATGACCTCAGATCCACTCGCAGCAACCGAGCCTGTGTGAGGCTTTCATCAGATGAATGTGCTGTGGGGTTTCAGGAAGTGACACTGACTCAGAGATCTGGCTGTGTTCTGACTCAGACTGAAGCTGGAAACCTGATCCGGATCGACAAGGCCTCCTGTTGTAAAGGAGCCGCTTTTTTTCTCTCCCAACTGCTTTAAATTATTGGCCAGTAAACGGCTGATACTGAGCGGGCTGAGTCTTTAAACCTGAGGTAATGAGCCCAGTGAATCAAAAGGAAAACACTGTGTTTTCATATGGAAACTTTAACTTGCTGGCACAGTTCTGCAAACGTGCTCGATTTCAGGAGCAGAGCAAGTGTTTCTGCAGAACTGCAGAGTTCCCGCATGACACAAGATTTCATCTGGAACCCTGACTGGACATTCCACTGACTTCACAAAACGTGTTTCATATGAAAACACTTTACGTAACCAGCTGGCAGGTCTGAGCTGCCTGGAAACCAGCGCCACAGCATTACAGCAGTGCAGCCCCTCATATACGTGCGTGGATGACGACAACTCAGAAACACAAACCGGATCCGCACAGTCACTTGGGGTGACTCCTTTCTACTATTAATCGTCTACACCGTCAGTGTTTCTGGAAAGCACGAATCTGTGCTGCCTTGAATTACCCAGAAATGTGGTGAAAATGAAGTGAAAGGTGAAACTTTAATGCTGCAGCCTGAAGGCGTGGAGAGTCATCAGGGTGATGAAGAGCTCTCTGGAGCTACATGGTTCTCGTGTGATTCACCTTCCTGATGCAATGAGATGAAAAGCACATCTGCATCTTCATCACTTCAGGATTCCATCTGATGCTGTACGTATGCCTTCTTTTCTGTAGACTGTGGACATACACGATATAATTAAAACCGGACACACAGCATGTACAGTTGAGACCAGAAGTTCACATACACTATATAAAAAGGCACATAACCTTTTTATCTCAATGTCTAAGATTAAATCAGATTAAACTTTCCCTGTTTTTGGTCATTTAGGATTACCAAAATTATTTTTATTTGATAAATGCCAGAATAATAAAAGGGAGAATTTTTTAGACATTTTTTTTATTACTTTCCTGAGAGTCAAAAGTTTACATACATTTCAGTCGTATTTGGTAGCATTGCCTTTAAACTGTATGACTTGGGTCAAACGTTTTGGGTGTGCTTCAGTCAGAATCAGAATCAGAAAGGGTTTTATTGCCATTGTCAGTGAACAGAATTCTCAGACTAGGAACTTGCTTCGGTGTAAGGCGCAACATAAAACACAGAATAGAATCTAAAATATAGTCTCTTATCAACTGTAGTGTGCAGGGGGATCACTCCAAAGGCCTTGACTCTTGTATAACCTGGAAACCTCCCTCTGTGTTTATTTAAAACATGGGCTACAAGCATTGGAATGAAGAATCCTGCTCCCCCCCCCAAACCCCCCAGCCGGGTGTGTGAATGTACTGTGGACGTGAAGTTGCTTAATATACATTTTAGGTGTGAAATAAAATTCTTTCCTGATAATAACAATATAAAATAACCCATAACCCTAATCATGTAAATATATTTCTTTTTTTGATCGTTTGACGAACACACTGCGAAACAAAGAGTGTGTATATCGACACAAAAAAATCCTTACACGTGAACAAAAAAAATTCTCTGCAGAAGTCAAATTCCCAGTATTGTGGCAATTCTGCCAGTGTGGTAGTCTATTTAGTTTACTAAGATTCGAAAAGAACGCAAAATCCTAAACTCTGCCGTCAAACAACAATTATGTCACCGCTGACGTCTTTTTCCCTTTATTTCATATCAGGAATAACTCGCATTAGTGCACCCAAGTGGATGGATCTAATAACTACAACTTTAATACTACCTTGATTTTAAAGCGCAACAAGGAGTTGTTGCTTGCCTGGCATCCAGACAGAGATTGGACCTATACCTGTGGATCTATAATCTATAATTTTTGACAATGCTCGACATAATTACCTCCGCCAAAGAGGAGGGAGGGAGAAGGTAATATGACATCCAGCATTTGTCTGTCTGATTGAAAATATAATTTTACCATGTATAACTAATGACGACTAAGAAGCCACAAACGCAGCAAAACAAAACTAATTTGTGGAGGATTGAATACAGATGTTCCTTCTTGGCACTAGATGGCGGTATTGTTAAAGAAAGCACCTCATGTCAAGAAGAAGAAGAGGAAGACGAAGAAGAAGAAGAAGAAGAAGGACTGATTGGGAGAACGCTGTGAATTGTGTTCCCTCAGCTAGCGTTCTCTTTTCTCATAGTTTGATTTTACTTTCCCCGAGACTGTTTATAGAGGCAAAATAAATACGTAAGTTTATTTAATTCCTTCACGTACATTACAACCATTATTGATCAACATCTCACCGTTAAGCTAAATGAAATTGCTAATAGCGTACCTGTTTATCAGTAGCCTAGGTCCTATATGTAGTATAATGTAATTAAAATCATTTGCTGTATATAAGCAGACATATTAAGGTTGAAGTAGGTTTTCCGTAACGTTTTTCTGTTTCGTTCCATTAGCATTTAACATTATCGACTGTTTTTCTCTACGTTTATCTTATTTAGAAAATATCTAGCTTGATAATGAATTGAACTGAAGTGACTTTATCTGGTCACCATGAATCGTCCAAAGCCCACAACTCTGAGGCGCCCCAGCGCTGCCAAACCTTCGGGTACGTGTGAGCTATTTATTTATTTATTTGGTTGGTTTCCCCTCCAGCAGCAAATCAGCTATAGTATTCTACTGTAATGTTTGTGCTCACCAGGTCATCCTCCACCAGGAGATTTTATTGCTCTGGGGTCAAAGACACAGGGTGGAGAACCCAAAGCCCCCACTGTCCTCCTGAAGCCAGCATCCACCGGTCTACCTGCTGACCGTAAGAGAGAGACTTCCTCCACGCTGCCCTCCTCATCGGGTTTATCCAGCCTTGCAAAACGTCCCAAACTCTCCACCACTCCTCCAGTCAGTGCTTTGGGACGACTTGCTGATGTTGCAGGTGTGGACAAAAGGGCAATATCACCCTCAATAAAGGAGCCATCTGTGATACCCATTGAAGGTAAATAACAGCCTTAATTCTGTTCTGTATCATCTATTGTGTATTATATATGCAGATGTAATAATGATGTTTTTACTGGTAGTTTCACCGGTGGTGCTGCTGGATGAGATTGAAGCTGCCGAGTCTGAAGGAAATGATGACCGCATCGAGGGACTGCTGTGTGGAGCAGTGAAACAACTAAAGATGAATCGGGCCAAACCTGACATAACACTGTCTCTCAGTCTTATGTTTCTGGCCAAAATTAAGCCCAACGTTTTTGCCACTGAAGGAATTATTGAGGTGCCCTTTATAGAAATGCTGTTTTGTGCAAATTTTAAGCTATTGAATTCAGATGTCCTACCCACAATTAAAAGTATAGATTGCATTTAAATGTTTTGGTTTCTCTCCAGGCTTTGTGCAGCCTTTTGCGTCGGGATGCTTCAATCAACTTTAAAGCCAAGGGTAACAGCCTGGTGTCTGTTCTTGCTTGCAATTTGCTGATGGCAGCCTACGAGGAGGACGAGAACTGGCCAGAAATATTTGTTAAAGTAGGAATCAACTTGATTACTGTTGATTAGAATTTTGTTAGAGCTGTCATTGAAAGAGAGCTCCATTGTCAGGTATACATCGAGGATTCTCTGGGAGAAAGAATCTGGGTTGACAGTTCTCACTGCAAGAACTTTGTTGACAACATCCAGACTGCTTTTGGTACGAAGATGCCCCCTAAGAGTATGCTGCTGCAGGCTGACACTGGCCGCTCTGGTGGAGATCTCAGTGCCGGTAGGGCTGCATCTAGGATATACACAGGCCAGATGGGTGTTGAAAACAAATCCTGGTTTGTCAATGCAGTGTGTGTGTGTGTTCAGGTAGCAGTCCTCATCCTTCAACACCAGATGAAGATGACTCACAGGCGGAACTGCTAATTGCTGAGGAAAAACTCAGTCCTGAAGATGAAGGGCAGATCATGCCTAGGTGAGGAAAAATGATTGAAACAGATGTTAAACATTTGTTTTCCAGACATTTTTTGCTTTGGGTTTTAATTTTGCGCCTTTGTAGGTATGATGAACTGGCAGAAAGTGTGGAGGACTACGTTCTTGACGTCCTCAAGGATCAATTGAACCGCAGGCAGCCGATGGATAACGTGTCTCGAAACCTGCTTCGTCTGCTGACGGCCACGTGTGGTTACAAAGAGGCACGGCTCATGGCTGTCCAGAGGCTTGAGATGTGGCTCCAGAACCCAAAGGTTAGTAACAAACAGCTTATAACAACCTAGTTTAGCAGTAAACAGACATCACTGCCTTTCTACTTGTATGTTCACAGTTGACACGACCAGCTCAGGATCTGCTAATGTCGTTGTGTATGAACTGTAACACCCACGGAGTCGACGACATGGAGGTCATCTCCAACCTGATCAAGATACGACTCAAACCCAAAGTTCTGCTTAACCACTACATGCTGTGTGTCAGGTCTGCCGAGCCTCTCGTTTTTTGGCCATAACAAAAAGATCACACATCGAAATTAACTGCTGATTTGTCACTGATTCTCCAGAGAACTGCTGAATGCTCACAGAGACAATCTGGGCACCATGGTGAAGCTGGTGATTTTTAATGAACTGTCTAACGCCAGGAATCCTAATAACATGCAGGTCCTGCACACTGTGCTGCAGCACAGCCCTGAGCAGGCTCCAAAGGTAAAATGAGTGAAATACGTAAAATAAGTGCTTTTATAGTCAACTGGCAATCAATATCGATTTACATGTTTGCATCGTGTCTGTCATATACATTATTAACTCCGGTCCCTGTGTTCCGTGTGTCTGCAGTTTTTAGCGATGGTCTTCCAGGACCTGTTAACCAATAAGGACGATTACCTCCGTGCCTCCCGAGCATTGCTGAGAGAAATCATCAAACAGACCAAGCATGAGATTAACTTCCAGTCCTTCTGCTTTGGCTTAATGCAGGAGAGGAAAGAGACCAGCTATGTTGAAATGGAGTTCAAAGTGAGCACATAAGAATGATTCCCCTCTTATTTAATCTTTACTGCCATGTTTTTGTCCTGGGCTTTGTGTGTTTAAGTGTTTATTTTCATCTCTACCACAGGAGCGTTTTGTTATCCAGGTCACAGATTTACTGACTGTCTCAATGATGTTGGGCATCACGGCTCAAGTTAAAGAAGCTGGCATTGCGTGGGATAAAGGAGAGAAGAAGAGTGAGTGCTGTCCTTCAAAGGCTGGATGTGATCAGTAACTTTTACTGAGCCGTAGTTCTGGTTTCAGATCTGGAGGTGCTGAGGTCTTTTCAGAATCAAATCGCTGCCATCCAGAGAGATGCTGTGTGGTGGCTTCATTCCGTGGTTCCTACAATCAGTAAACTTGGCGCAAAAGACTACGTCCACTGGTCAGTACACTGAATAGTTGTAATTATCTCACAAGGAAATCCTGTTTTTATTGAAATTATTGTTTAAATTAGCTCTTTTATATGGACAGCTTGCACAAAGTGCTTTTCACAGAGCAACCAGAAACCTATTACAAGTGGGACAATTGGCCTCCAGAGAGCGACAGAAAGTGAGAACTTTTAAGTTTTGAGAGTTTTTCGAATTGTGTTGAGCACTTTGAGTTTATTTATATATGTTTTTTCCTCAGCTTCTTCCTTCGCCTCTGCTCAGAGGTGCCTCTGCTGGAGGACACACTAATGCGCATCCTTGTCATTGGACTGTCGAGGGATTTGCCTCTGGGCCCCGCTGATGCCATGGAGCTCGCAGATCACCTGGTCAAGAGGGCTGCTGGAGTTCACTCTGATGGTGTGTGAAGGTTGACTCGTGCTAATGCTGTGTGTTAGACAACAATCTGAATTTTCCCACAATAGTGTGGAAATCAGACATGAAAGAAATATTGTTTTCAGAATAATCAGAATTCGGTATCGTTGACTGGATTGAAACACTTTTTTGCAGACCTGGAGGTGCTGAAAGTGGAGAGAATGCAACTTATTGATGCAGTGCTTAACTTGTGTACATACCACCATCCAGAGAACATTCAGCTGCCTGCTGGGTACTGTTTTTACTGGCTCTAAGCAACATTCTCTGGACGTATGTTTACTGCCTCAAATAACAAGGGACTCTTAATGTTTAAGGTACCAACCTCCTAATTTAGCAATATCCACCCTCTACTGGAAGGCATGGCTGCTCCTGCTTGTTGTAGCTGCATTCAATCCACAGAAAATAGGTAGAGATTTATGTTGCAGATATCAATATCATCATTCCAAGATTTTTCACATATTTTCCAAGATATTTAATGTTATTTTCATTTTAGGCTTGACTGCGTGGGAAAGCTATCCTACTCTGAAAATGCTTATGGAGATGGTCATGACAAAGTAGGTGAAAGTTGTCTTTTGGAGAAATATGGTTTTGACTGAAGCAGTAAAACCCATCCATCATCTCCATGGTTCCGCAGTAACTACACGTACCCTCCATGTACGGTTGCGGACGAGGACACAAAAACTGAAATGATCAACAGGGAGCTGCAGATCTCACAGAGAGAGAAACAAGAGATTTTGGCCTTTGAGAGCCATCTGGCTGCTGCATCCACCAAACAGACCATCACAGAGAACAACAGCTTGCTGCTGTCTCAGCTTACAAGTCTGGATCCACAGTAAGAGACTGGGGCATTACATCATAGGCCGAGTCATGAGAAAATGTAGTCTCATTTCCTTTAATGGGAGTAGTGAGAGAAGAGTAAACACCATTTCACTTTTTGTAGAGTTGCCAATCCATCAGAGAATGTACAAAATCACTAGCAAATCAAGTCTTGGATTAGCTCCCAAAGCCGAGTGTTCTGCCAGAGTTCTGAGTGGAAGTTGGACTCTTGTTTTTCGTTTGTGTTCAGGGGTCCTCCTCGTCGACCTCCACCTCAGATCCAGGAGCAGGTGAAAAGCCTGAACCAGTCTCTCCGTCTGGGTCACCTCCTCTGCCGCAGCCGCAACCCCGACTTCCTCCTCAACATCATCCAAAGACAGGTAACTACAGCGTCCAGAAAACCTAAAACTTTGGAAAAAAGAAACATTGAATAAAATGAGAAAAAGGAATATTTTTTCATCTTTGTCTTCATGTGCTGTGTTTCACTAAAACACATTTCAATCCTCCTCAGGCCTCCTCTCAATCCATGCCGTGGTTGGCTGATTTGGTTCAGTCCAGTGAGGGTTCCTTGGATGTGCTACCAGTGCAGTGCCTGTGTGAATTCCTTCTGCATGATGCTGCTGATGACAGCCTGCCAGTTGATGATGACGAAGAGGGCGGCAGTAAAGAACAGAAAGCAAAGAAGAGACAAGTATGCTGACCCTGAAACCAAACATTGCCGCTTCTACACTCACAAAATGTCTGTGACATGATAAAACAAGTGTGCCATGTTCAACCCCAGACGACGTAGAAGTAAAACCCACTATGTTCTGTTGGTGTCTGTCTTGACAGAGACAGCAAAAGCAAAGGCAATTGCTCGGGCGCCTCCAGGATCTGTTGTTGGGTCCCAAGGCGGATGAACAGACGACATGTGAAGTGCTGGACTACTTTCTGCGTCGCCTCAGCTCTTCTCAGGTGGCATCGAGGGTATTAGCCGTGAAGGTAAAACTGCTGTTTTGCTGTGCGATGCTGTTTTCACAGAGAGTTCTTTTTAATCATGTGTTTGTGTGCAGGGTTTGTCTTTGGTTCTGGGAGAAGGCGCCTTGAAAGATGGAGAGGAGCAAGACCAGCGCATGGAAGAAGACTCTGTGGATGCTGAGCTCTTGTCTGGGTACCAGTGGCTGTTACAAGACCTCCCAAAGCTCCCTTTATTTGAGAGTGTCAGAGGCATGACATCCACCGCTCTACAGCAGGTCAGGATCCAACACTGGAGACCCTGTGGTCACCTGAAGTAGATGTGTGATTTTATGTTTTTTCTTCCTTAAAGGCAATTCACATGGAAACGGATCCACAAATGATCAGTGCTTACCTCATTTACCTATCCCAGCATGCACCAGTGGAGGAGCAGGCATCTCATAATGACCTGGCTCTGGTAATACTGCTTTTCTTAGGTCATCTGTGTTCTGTGCTGACAAAAATCTCATCTTCAATCTTCTCAAATTGCCCCTCCGCAGGATGTCGCCCGGCTTATTGTGGAGCGCTCCACTATTATGAACAGTTTGTTCTCCAAACATTTGTGCAGGCCTGAGTCTGACGCTGTGCTCTGTGCTTTACTCAACATCTTCTCCTCTTACATTAAGAGGATGAGGAAGACTAAAGAGGGAGAGGATCTCTACAGCTGGGTGAGCACCATTTCCTTGAGTCAAGTAGAGTAATTGATAAATTTGTGTTTCACTGTAATAGGAAAAGGTTGAAGGTGACAACAGAATACTTGTGTTTCTTTGTAGTCAGAGTCCCAGGATCAGGTGTTTCTGCGTTGGACTACTGGAGAGATGGCAACCATGCACATTCTGGTGGTCCATGCCATGGTTATCCTGCTGACTCTGGGGCCTCCCAAAGGTAGTACTGTTCATGTTGCAGTGCAGTTCCAAATGAAGAGTAAGACCGTGTTGACCAGTCTGTTTGTTTGTAGGTGAGAGTGATTTCTACCTTCTTTTGGACATTTGGTTTCCGGACAAGAAACCTCTGCCTACTGCCTTCCTGGTGGACACCTCAGAGGAGGCCCTTCTGCTCCCTGATTGGTTGAAACTGAGGATGATCCGGTCAGAGGTTTCTCGGCTGGTTGATGCAGGTACTACTTGCAAGAGAGCGCAGAGTTTAACGGTGGCATTTTGTGCTGTATCACTTTTTTTTTTTTTTAAGAGAACACTATCTTTTCCTAGCACTTCAAGATCTGGAGCCTCAGCAGCTGCTGCTGTTTGTACAGTCTTTTGGCATTCCAGTATCCAGCATGAGTAAACTGCTTCAGTATTTGGACCAGGCTGTCTCCCATGATCCACAGACACTGGAACAGAACATTATGGACAAGCGTAAGAGTGCTGACATATATAGTTTAAGTTAATTTAGGATTCATCTTATTGTTTTGCATTTATCTTGTTGCAGACTACATGGCCCACCTGGTAGAAGTGCAACACGAGCGAGGTGCCACTGGGGGGCACACTTTCCATTCATTACTGAGGTCTTCTCTTCCTCCAGATAGAGGTGGGTGGCTTGAGTAAGACAGGGTTTTAATGTTAATATCTGAGAAAAAGCTTTTACAGAATATATAAAAATATATTTTTCATTCTTTCTGACAGATTCTGTTGAAACAAGTAAAGCCAAGGTGACAGTGGAACTGTCCCACAGCGCTGTGAAAATGAGAGCAGCTGCTCAACTTCCTGTCATTGGACCTGACGATGATCTGACTGGCATTCTTCTGCAGGTGCACAATACTTGTTCATTTATTAGTCGAAGCCCTATGTTACCTCAATGTTACATCACTTCATCTGTTTCTGGTTTGTGAACATTTTCAGATATTCCCCATGAAGGTAGACCATCGTTGGCACGCCCCCCCTGCCAGCCAGTTCTCTCTGGCCTTGCAGCAGGCCCTGGCTAAAGAGCTGATGAGGGCCAAGCAGGGTCAGGTCCAGAACGGAGGCTTGGCGCTTCGGCTCCTTCAGGCCATCACAGCCCTGCTCACCTCTGCTCATGCAGGGCCTATTGTCATGTCAATGCACCGCAGCCATGCGCTGTCCTGTCCTCTGATGCGGCAGCTTCATCTCTACCAGGTAAGGCATGTTGGAAATGTGCAGAAATTCTTCTTTTTCAGAAAAGATTTGATGACTGTTCTTGGTTATACTTTTTTGATCCAGCGTCTGGTGTCCCAGGACATTGCGTTCTCCTCACTGTTCATTAAGGTGATTGTTGAAATGTTAATGTGGTTGGACAACCCAAATGTGGAAGGAGGACCATTAAAGACTCTACTCAAATCCTTTGCTGGTCAGAATTCTCACAAGCGCATGCACAGCGACGGTAAGCAGCCTGTTTCTGCAGTTAACATTAATATGTTTATTTTATGCAGGGGTTGATCTTTTTCTCTGCTCTGCAGTGCGTACAGGTTTTCTCCACATTGCTGAGGCTTTGGAACTTCACAGAGATGCAGAAGTGCCGCTGAGAGCCGTTATCGTGATGCTGAAAGCTGGAGACAGATGTAATGCAGAAGCAGAGCTTATCGTAAAAGGTATGTAAGCGGGCACGAGTTTGTTTGAATTGAGCTTGTATTTGTTTACTGCTACTGTGTGTGTAATATTCACAGGTTGTTGATTTATTCAACTTTCTTGACCCTGAATTGGTTCAACCAATCATGCTGTTTTGTTGTTGTCTAGTGCTGCAAGGCCTGATGGAGGTCAGGTCACCGTATTTGGAGGAGCTGCTCTCTCTGTTGATGACTACAGGTGCACAGAGCGGTACAGCTGGCTCTGTTGCCACGCTCATTTCCCTGTTGCTGCAGGAGAGCGAGAAGGGAGCTGTGAAAAAGGAAGCGGATTCAAACAAGTGAGTGTCATGATTCTATTTCCCTCTCCAATCATGCAGGAAACATTAATATTTGACAGGGCTAAATGACAAACACGGTTGCTTCTGACAAAAATAGCAAAGCAGGGCTTGAAGTCCGTGGCTTGGTACTCTGAAACTGCTGCAGGATTTGGTTGGGGGAAAGTTTAATTGGTTTTGCAGGCTTGACGTTGGCTTAACAGATTGGCTCAGTGTGAAAATCACTGAACACTTTAGCAAATCTACTTTGTTTTGGGTTGAAACCACACTGGCAGTGATGGCAGGTACACACTGGATTGATTCCTTTTGTCATACACTGTCTGGAACAAAGCTAGCCTTTGGATTATGAGAATACACCAGTACAGGTAGGATATAGAACTGTAAGGGAGGCAGTGAATTGGAATTTGGTTTTATGCTACTGTGTAAGAGCTGAGTTGTATTTAAATGTGTTACAGTTGATCTTTCTGAGTATGCACACATCTTTTCACACCTCACCTCTGGTCTGACCTTCTCCAGCAGCTGCGAGGTGACAAAGTCAGGACTAAGTTCTGGACTACTGGTTGACTGGCTCGAGCATCTGGACCCTGAAGTCACTTCGGCGTGTCCAGACCTTCAACAGAAGCTGCTGTTTGCCCTCACCAAGGTGAGATCGTGCTCTTTTCTTCCTGTCAGACTGGAGTTGGTGTTTGCTTGGCGTTAATGAGGTAGCCTATTGTACTCTTTCCTGCTTCAGGCACGAGGAAGTCCTGCCTACAGACCTTATCTTTTGGCCTTGCTCACACATCAGTCAAACTGGTCCTCCCTGCTGCAGTGTATCAGCACTATTCTCAGCAAGCACAGAGACTACAAGTACTCCATTTTATTTATTTTTTTCATCCGCTGTCCCTTTGAAAATTTGAAATTTGGATATGTGACATGTAATCTATTTCAGACTAGACCCATCCTTATCTTTGGATTTCCTTTGGGCGTGCAGTCACATTCCACGTATTTGGCAAGGTCGCGACCAAAAGATCCGTCAAGTAAGATTAGAAATCCACACACAAACATCATTGACCCTTCAATGCGAGCACAGTCAGAAAGACTACTTTTCCTCCTGCGCAGAACAAAACGGATAAATTTGTGTTAAGACTCAGCTCGGAGGAGCTCATCAGCCTGGTCGACCTGATCCTGTCCGAGTCTGAGCTCAACAGCCGCGACTCGCCTAGCGAAGACAAGAGCAGCTTGGACCAGGTTGCCTGCTCCCTCATCCAGTCCAGGCTGCCGCTCCTGCACTCTTACTGCAATGGAGATCTGGAAAACATCAAGAAAGTCTCAGAGTACCTCATCAGCTGCACAAAGAAATATGAAGACAGGTGAGACTTAAATCAGGTGTGACCCAGTAGATTTAGTGTTTCTACTAACTCAAGTGCCTAATAAAGACATCTGCTCCTCATATTTTATTGAATAAGAGTTTTCCTACCTATTCCCACACTCTGTACTCTACCTAATTAGTTCAGATATGGAAAAAAAATGTTTTCTGTTGTAATGGCTTTGTGAAAAATGCACAGAGAATCACACTAGCTTTGCCTTCTCAGTGCAGATGAACTTTTTACACTACCTCTGTCAGCCACAATGCTGCGGAGCAGGGAAAACTCGATAATTAGGTCTGTTGGTGTGAAATTAAAACCAGCAGAAGTCGTCTGTTCTGTGATCTCTTTAAAAGCTCAGTGTATTATAATGAAGCCAAGAGGATTAATGCTGAAGCTCTAAACTTGCCTGTGTTGTGAATTCCTGCTCTGACTTAGCTGTCAGAGATCAGGGTGCAACTCTTTGTGGAGGCAAACTCTCCTTTCATGAATATGTCTCTAGTTATTAAACCACTTTAATGAGGAAACTTTGGCCAAGGTCAAACAAAATTAGATTCCAAATTACAATATTTTAAGTATAGCTAAGCTGTCTGGTGAAACAGTTTGGCTGGATAAAATCACGTTGAAAGTAAAGGGGTTTTGACCTTGTGTTGCACAAACATGTGACAGGATGTTGAGCATTCTTCTCGTGAAACCTCGCTGTCACGTAAGCTGCTGTTTATTCCAATTACACAACAGCTTTTGAGCAACAAGCAGAGGCTTTACTCTTGGCCAAGGTCGCTCTGATTTTCTTACTGTCTGACTGTTGATGGAAGAAAGAGCATCATTTCAAACACAGAAGAGCCTTAGAAGATTTTTATTTAAGACGACAGCGACTTCAAGAAAACTGCTTCAGAGTCGCATTAGGCCGTTTTTCATCTGCCTGTTTTGTATTAATGTACATTAATTATTTTTGCCTTCAGAGAGAAACAATAGAGGAGTATACTATTGTCCTCTGTGATCTGGTAATAATCCATTAAAAACAGATGGATGAAAGTGTTTTTTTCTCTGATTCTGGAGCTCTTGTTGGCTTTGTCATTTTGCTGTGGACGCAACTCTAAGTTCTCCCTTTCTGTGGACAGAGTTGTTCAGCTGTTAGCTGCATGGCTTCAAGTGGCAAATAATCAGGCGATTATGCCGTTGAGCTGTTAATGTGAATGCTGTGATGGTGGAGCTGAAAAACATTTGTCCTTTTTTCTTGCAGCGTGATCAGTAAGCGGTGCCAGAACCTGCTGCTGCAGATCTATCTGCACTTCCCTGAGGTCATCCAGCATGTTACGCTGCCTGAAGGCACCTTCAGCAGTGGGGGCGCAGCATACAGCAATAGCTGCAAGGTAAATTGATGTATTTAATGTAGGCATAAAACTATTTTTTAATTATTTTGCAGTCCATGTATGATCATGCTTCCGTTGTGTTTTCCTCAGCTTGATGTCTTGGTACATCGCCTGGTCACACTGCTGGCTGATGTAGGAGATTCAAAGTCTGCTGAAAGTCGTGCATCAGACGCCAACCTTGCTTGTCGTAAGCTGGCTGTGTCTCACCCCGTCCTTTTGCTCAGGTGAAAATGATTATGTTTGTGATTTTGTTGACACCTGACACGGTTTTCTGCCTAGTAAGATGTCTAAAACCTGTTTGTCACTCTTTTCCTCGCTCCAGACATCTGCCTATGATTGCAGGTCTTTTACACAGTCGTATTCATTTGAACCTGCGGGAGTTCAGACAGCAGAACCACATGACTTTCTTCAGCAACGTACTCGCTATTCTGGAGCTGCTGCAGCCGCTCGTTTTCCACGGTGAACACCAGGGGGCGCTTCAGGACTGTCTTCTCTCCTTCATGAAGGTCCTTCAGGTGGGTATCTCATGCTGTCAAACCCTGTCAGATGCAGGATTTAGGTTTGGAATTTGATTTAAATATGGGCAAATCTCAGTCTCTAATGTGTGTACTTATCTTTGTCCTTGTAGAACTTTCAAAGCACTCGCTTGCCGTTGATTTTCATCAATAAGTTTTTGCAGTTCACGCAGAAGTACATCACCCACAATGCTTCAGCGGCCATTCCTTATTTACAGAAACACTCCAACATTCTACAGTAAGTTTCCACTGCAGATGACCCCAACCTTCTCTTCATGCTGTAGTGAGAGATGATACAGTTACTGTTTTTGTGATTTGCCCTCCAGGGTTCTTTGTGCTGAAAATCCCGACCTGGTACAACTGAAATCACTTTTGGCTGGACTCACTCTGCCAGTGAAAAGTTCTTCTGCAGAGGTTGCACCAGAAGAGAGGGATGGTAAGCCCAGAACAAACGTTCTCATGTACAGAACAAAAATCAGCAACTAACAGCCTAAAGCTTGTTATCTCAGAGTGAGGGATGTTGAGACCTAGAACCTAGAGCCAAGAACCTTTGATATGAACCTTTCTTTATGCTTTTTCCCAGATGACGTATCCTCGAGTTCTCTCCCTCTTGTTAACATATCGGCCTCAGTATCACTTAGCGCCGCAGACATGACGATGTACCTGAAGAAGATGTCGCGGGGAGAGGCGGTGGAGGGTAAGGGACTGACTCATCTTGTTTTCTCACGGAACTCCACTTCCAAATGACTAATGTAATGTTTTCGCTGTCTGCTGTAGACGTGCTGGAGGTGTTGACAGAAGTGGATGAAAAGTCAAGGAGAAGCCCAGAAATCATCCAGTACTTCATTGTGAGTCAGACAAAATAGAAGGTCAAGTGAAGCGGCGGTCGGCGTGTTAACGCCTGTGTGACTGTTTACAGAACGATCTGCAGAGACTCATGGCTTCATCTGAGGAGCTGTGTCGGAACATGGCCTTCAGCCTGGCTCTGCGCTGCATTCAGAACAATCCCAAGTAACAGTTTGCTGTCAGGGAACGTCATAGCTGTTTTTAAGCCGGTTCAGGGTAATCATGTGTACCTTTTCTGCTGCAGCCTGGCGACAGACTTCCTGCCCACCTTCATGTACTGCATGAGCAGCGGGAACTTTGATGTGGTGCAGACCGCCCTCAGGAATCTGCCAGAATACGTTCTTCTGTGTCAAGGTTAGGGCACGGTCATGCTCGCCACTATTATGAGTTACATTTTGTTAAAAGCATCACCAAAGTCGACGCTGTGCATCCGCAGCTGCATGTCGTGACACATTTTCCTCCTCTGACAGAACACGCAGACATCCTCCTCCACAAGGCTTTCATAGTGGGAATCTACGGCCAGATCGACACCAGTTCCGTGATCGCGGAGTCTATGAAGGTCCTTCACATGGAAGCAATATAACGATCGTCACGGTTTAATTTCTTTCAAATCTTCGGCCTCTCTGGTACCACAAACGTTAGAATCTTCATGATAATTTGGTAAAAGTATTCAAAGTCGCCCTAAGTGAGCCGATTATTAAATTGGTAACATTGGTGTTATTTTAATAATACCTCAATTAGGGCATTTATTGCCTCTCATAGCATGTAAGCCATTTTTAACTGATAATAATGACACGTTCAACAATAATTTGAAAAGATAACAGGAATTAAAATGTCATTAAGTGAAGTTATTGTACTCCATTAAAGAAACCCAGAATGTGCAAAAGACTCAGTCAACAATGTTGTAATGAATATTATACTAATACACGTTATAATTCTCTGGTTTAATTAAATTGAAGGATTCTAATTGCCTTTTCAGACATTGTGCAGGGAGCTTTTGTGCTTCTGCACTTACGGTTCCTGTTTGGATAATGACTCTTCTGGCTGGATCTGGTCTCAAAAGCACCAGTAAAGGCCCAGTTACTAGAGTCATTACTCATCACTTTGGTTCAAACGGAACGAAAACAAACATCTTGAACGCCTCCCTCAACTACAAATGTTATAATTTTGTAATAATTCATTCAATTTGATTCAGACTGAAATCTCAAGCTGACTACCTGCGTTGGAATTCCACACTGGTTTTTGTGTAGAACCAGTCTGTGAAGCATCTGCAGGCCACCTCCATGTGAACCGGATAAAAGCTGTTTTGGAATATGTTTATTACTTTCTGCATCGGTATGGCGGGACATTCGTCGGTGCATTAAAGTGAGCAAAAACACAACATTTCACCAGAGTAATGGAGGGAAATAAGTGGAGTGTGTTTGTGTTTCAGCCCGGTTGCTCTGACCCTGATAAAATCAGCCGTCGCTCGTCGCTGGGCTGTGACAGACACATTAACGGCGTGGTGCGCGTGCTGTGAAGGAAGCCGCGTCTCCGTGAAAGCGTGAGTTGTTTTGCCCGTCGTCACTGACTATATCTGAAAACCTCTTGATGGAGTCAAAGTCGCAGGCGTGCCGGGAAACTGGGAAAGTGGAAGCCCCCACTGAGGGTAAATTAAGCATGGTGGTAATTGTTCAATCACACAGAGCGAGCGCCGGGATGCGGGCGGGCTGCTTTTCCAGCGCGTTCCGCTGCTGGTGTTTTGTTACAGAGCAAAGAGTTGATGATGATGATGAAATTAGGGCATGGCGAAGGATCCTGGATGAGGGCGGAAGATGCCTGCACTGGTGGGGCAGTGGAAGCTGCCAGTCAAATAAAAGGTGTTAGTTAAAGCTCAGTTCATTAACTTTGTCTTTTCCACCCCCCAGATCCCCTTTAATGAATATGTATTCACACATTCAGACCTGTAATTAACCTGATCACATGCAGCTGCAATCATGCCCTACCCATCATGCTTTTCTGTCTGCTGGCTCACTCACGCCTTAATTGCACCTGTATGGTGTCCTATAACTAGCCAAGAGCTCTGTTTATGGTTATCAATCAACTAACTACACAAGTCTTAGCAGCCCGGCTCTTGGTCAGGCGCCAGCATCCTATTGGCTGGGCAGCAGTCAGGCGGAACAGAGATGAATGACATCTAACGAGGAAGGGGGGCGTCGGGGGCGGGGCTGGCCTGTTGCTGAGTGGTGTGACAGACCACTGACAAGTTAACAACCCCTGCCTTTATTCATCATGGCACGCTGGGTGCCCTCAAATGCAGCTGCTAAGAGCTAACCGCTCATTTATCCAGGCTAAAGACATTTGTTTCTGGTAATAACATGTCTCCACAGCATGTAAATACTGACACCATGAGGACTGGGGAAAAGTAACATTCAGTCAAGCTCAGGTTGAAGTTGAACTGCAAATGAGTCAGACTCCAACAAAGTACTGTAGTAATGAGAATAGAAGTTGGTGAAATTAGAAACAGAGCTTGTGGGTCAAAGGTCAAACATGGGTCTGATCCTGAGCCGTTCAGCAGGATCAGGTCCATACCTGCACTTTGGTCTCTTCAGTCATTTCATATCTGTAAGATTCGCTTCTAGACTCGATGTGCAGCACCGGCGTCACAGACGTCTGCATCAGAGTCAGGATTTCAAAAGTCAGGATTTCAAAAGCTGGAACGCTGTGGATAAGTTTCGGTGATTCCCCCCACATTTAAAAAGTCGCTTTTTCATTTGGACGTCAGCCTTGAAGGAATCTTGAACAGTGCTGGAACTCGGCTGTCAGTAGGCCCTCACATGTAAGTGGACAGTGGATGAGCAGCGAGCAGGAATGCGACCAGCGGAGACTCCTCGCCGTCTCTCAGCTTACGGGAGAGGCCCCGATGTGCCGCTACCTGCCCACGCACATCTGTCTGCTCTCCATCTTTCTCTCCATGGCACCCTGGCCTTAGATCATCTCCTCTTCCTCCACGCTTGAGCTGCGCCCGGCTTGCGTGGCAAAAATGCCGACCGGCTCTCGCCTCTCTGCTGCTTGGCACTTTGATGTCTCAAGTGTGATTGCTCGCGGATTGTGGCTGCCTTTTCTTGAAGGTTTTGACATGAAAAGCAGACTGTGCTCTCAGGTTTACGCCGCGGCCAGTGATCCAGGACTAAAACAATCAGCCTGATCGCTGTGGGATACTATTACCAGAGAGTGACTCACCCTGCATAGGGGCTTCTTCAGCCATGAAGTACACTTTTTTTTTTTTTTTAGGAGTGTTGATTGAATTAGGCTGATCCGTGCTCCCATTCATGGATTTTTGTAACTTTTGCAGACGCTACAGCAACCATCCAAGCAAAGCTGGAGCACCTTGTTGCGTTCGCACAGAACTGGGAAGCAGAAATGGGAGAAATCCAAAAGAAATGGGAGCAGTAATTGCAGTTAAGCTAGTCTGATAAGGAAGATAATGTGACGTGTCATTAGCAGCAGAGACTAGTGACAACCCTTAAGCTTCACTTACGCTTTCATTAAATATTGATCTTATCTGAGCTGATTGCTGCTCCAACCCTGCAAATGCCGCCAGATAGATAGATCCCCGTGACAGAGCAGCCGGCGATAATCATCCGTCGTGCTCTGACATTTGACAGAACTCTTGTTTTATGAGCTGGAGTGCCATCGTGGCGGATGAGAGGGAATAATAATGTGGCGTGATGGCCATCTCCACCGTGATGGATGGTAGTGTGTCAGAGTCAGGGCAGAGCCTGAGAGTTAATCCACTTCAGCCACGTCTGTCAGACAAGGCAAATATGGCCTGTGTCATCAAAGTCATTCCTCTTTTTCGCTCTGTGTTAAAAGAAGCAGGACTTTTAAAAGATTATTTTTGACCAAATTTTCTGAAGCATTTTTAAAACTTGCACCGCTGAAGAAGCTCACCGGAATCTTCAAGCTTTGACATTTTCTGCTCCGTCTTCTGGGTCTGTTTGTGCTTCCTAATCCACATTCCACCCCTCCTGCGCCGGATCTGCGGATGATGTGATGATTGTGCTGTTTTATCTGTGGATCTCCAGTGTTGCTTTGTCATCCTGCAGACACCTGAGAGGCTAATGACTCCCGGCGTTAGCCATTACCATTGTTGTCTTAATGCCTCCTTCAATTAGCCACGAGGGGCTCCTCAGAGCGACTACTGTCAGACGCTCCCTAACTGGTTTTTCACCAATTTTGTTCCTGATTATCTGGATCAATGGGCATTAAAGGACCCAGGAAAAGACAAACACAGCGCTTTGTGGGGGTGGGAGAGAGGAGTCTGCTTTCAAACGGAGCAGAAATCCCTGTAGCTACCTGTGCAGCAGGGACAAACACAGGCGCCTATTCAGATGTCAGTTCCACCACACACGGTGTTTATTTAGACACACTTTTAATCTGCTCTGCTTTCCTCACAGAAACGGCAGTCCCGGGGAATTATTTCTCCCAATCTCAGTCTGCCTGACACAAACATTAACAGATTAAACTCTAGATTTTTTTTTAGAATAGTTACGCCCCCTTGCTGGTCCCTGCCGAGTGACGGTGTAAGTTGGCCGATTTGGGGTCTGAATGTTGTTGCTGGTCTTAATTCTGTGTATTTTTAGCATTTGCATGTCACAAACCTGGTGGTTTTGGTAGCTAATGGACATTTCATTGCCCAATCCTCAGGTTTCTGTCTCGCTGTGAAGCCCAAAGCTCTAATTCTGGCCTCCGCGTTCTCACCTGAAGCTTTAATTCAGTGTTTGAACAGGTGCAGGTCAAAAGGTCACAGACGAGGGTTCCGCAGGAGAGGAGGACTCCGCTCCATCCGTCTGGCTGCCTCCTGCAGAGGCCTCCATCAAAGAGCCGACAGCCGCCCGCGCTCGCCGCTGCCGGAGCTGACGAGCGATTCGGGAGATGTGTTGTGAGGTGATACGTACCTGCGGATTAATCGACACACCTGTGCTTAATTCACACTGACGGGGTGATCATCTCATCAGGGACCCGTCATCACTAAGCTGCAGCTGCCTTCCTACAAAAAAAAAACTGTTAATCATCTTCCTGTCTGGGACGTTAATGTGTTGATGTGCGCGCTCTGATGGGAGATGGAAAAATCCTGCAAGTGTTCCATCATGGAAAAGAACCGAGAACAACAGGTAAAACCACGGTCACTGAGACCGGGAGAGGGGAACCTTTTATAGACATTTAAATGTACTTTGTACCCCTGAAGTCTAATGTTTTGATTATTTTAAGGAATACATTATTTAAACTAACTAAATAAATACCAGTCTCAGGGTTCTTGCTACTATTTTTCCACTTTCAATGAACTAGAAATGATGAGAAAGTAAATGTCACCGAAATTAACTCTTTCCAGGGATCACACACAAGAAAGAATAACTGGAATCCTCATCGTCATTGTTTAACTGTTTAAACACCACAAAAACATTCAAGGGAAACATATTTATGTTGCAGTTTGATCCCATCATAAATCACCGCTGTGAAAGTCCTGATGAATACAAATGCTGATCACATGACAGATGAATCACAGGCTGGATTCTCACCTTCACAAACCAAGCCCTGCTGTCTGTTGTGAGGTCATGTGACTGCGAGAGGAGGGGGGAAAGTTAAGGTGAGACCACCTCCACTCAGGATTTACCTTTACTCTTCAGCCGGCACCAACATCTGAGCTGAGCTGAGCTTTGGCCGCACGCTGCAGCTTTAGCAAACATCTGGTGGACGCCCACATCTGGCTTTTTTCTCACTCTGGCTGTTGGGATCCATTTCACCCACCCAGCAGCGTCCTGCTGAACCGACACCTGACACTGGACCCTGATCAGCGTGGACATGTTCAGCCCCGGGCAGCTGGTCTCCACGCTCCTGCCTGCGGTCTTCCACTCACCGGCGGCTCACTTTTTCCCCGCGTTCCCCACCAGACTGGCGTCCCAACCTCAGATCCTGATCCCAGGGCCTTTTATCACCTATGAGTCTCTGAGGAATTACCTGCAGCCGGATCCATGCAAGGAAGCTTTGCTCGTGGCCACACAAGCGGTTGGGATGGGATCCCTCACAGAGGTCATAGGTAGGACCGAATGTTTTTAAAAACACGCCCTTCTGGAACCCTTCAGGAGTCCTGGACACCAGTGGCCCAGTGACAGCGAGCACTGATGGCAGAGGAAATATTTAGGATTAGGCACCAGCTCGTGGCTAATAATCAATTACCAGGCTGTGTTAACTTGGGCCTGATGGTCGCTGCACTAATTGCCTAATTTTGAACCATTAGTTGGCTGCTGCCCGTCGGCGACTGTGTAATCGGTGCTCCCATTATGCGCCTCCAGATGAACAGCGGCCGGTGAAGCAGCGGCGCGCGCGGGCCAACTACAGCAGCTGGCAGCTGGAGGAGCTCGAGAAGGCCTTCGAGACCACCCACTACCCAGACATCTTCATGAGGGAAGCCCTGGCTGTCCGACTGGACCTCATCGAGGCACGAGTGCAGGTAGGAAGCCTCCTGAACATGTCGTCAAACCACTAAAATGACACAAAAACGTTACCCTGCGTTGAATCTAAAGAAATTAATATTGAATTTGTGTAACTGTTGAAAGAGTCAGTTATTTTAAAGCTGATATTGTAGTTTTTGATGGTAACTTCAGTTTAATAATCTTCCTTTTCTTTGTAGGTGTGGTTTCAAAACCGCCGAGCGAAGATGAGGCGCCAGCTGAAGCTACAGGGTCAGCTCTCCAGGCCCCACCTGGACCCAGGCGATGAGGCGTCTGAGGAGGCGAGCGCGCCTCTGAGGCTCCAGGCCGACGGTTCCGACGGCGAGCACTGCGAGAGGCGGCAGGCGCGAGAGAACAAGCGCCCGTGGCCGCAGACGGGCGGCTGCGCGGCCCAGAGGTCGGCGGAGTGGTCGAGGCGGGAGGGGCCGAGCTCTGAGGAGTTGCGCTCCAGCAGCATCGCCGCGCTGAGGGCCAAAGCCCGAGAGCACAAGGCCGAGATCCACAACACCCGAAAGGTTTCAGGGGGCGACGCACAAACACAGGAAGCTGGAGTCAGACTGGATGACTGATCGCTTCGCCTCCTCCTGTTGGTGCAGAACGATCACGTGTTATTATGACCCTCGTGATTAATTCTTGCTTTATATTCCAAGTGTATTGACAATCTTGTGTTTTTCGGATACACGCAATTTTCTTCGCCTGTATCCGTCCTCTGTCTCCTAATCTCCCCTCCTCTCTTGAATTAATTACTCTCCAGCTCCTGTCTGTGTTGTTGTTGCCTCTTTTTATTCAGAACATGATCTCAGTATGAAGCGTTGATCAGATGAAGGCCGTCAGCTGCCAGCACTGATTGGATGTCACATCTGAAACAGTGACCAGCGACAGAGCTGGGATCTGGCGAAACACTGTTTCCGTGACAAGCTCGTCGCTGACCCCTCGGGTCACCGCCGCACAGATGCAGGATGTCTGCGTGCACGCACACGTCCTCACAGGAAACCATGGAAATAGCTGAGAAATGACCTCATGGAAAGTGACACCATGATTGTGCACCGTTTTTTTTTTTTTTTTTTTTTTGTTTTTTTACCTCTGAGTGATTTTAACATAAAAAGTGTGTGTGAGTTTGGCTAAGAAACTAGTGGGGAGTCAACCTTCAGCAAATTCTCTCTGCACCAGTGAGATAGGGCACTCATTTAAAACTCAGTTTAGTGTTAGAATTTTAATATTTCACACTAAATATTTAACCTTAACTATGGAAATTTTAGCTCCACATAAACATCAAAAACTAATGTTTTATATTTTACTAAAAATAATAAATGACAAAGACTGAAAGTTGCTAATATTTGTAGCATAAACTGAGACGTATGATGAATAAAAAGTCTGTTTTCAGAGAGGCGGGTGCAGCGGTGTGCAGCAGCTGCCCCCTTCTGGGCGCAAGCGCGAACATGAGTCCAGAAAGACCAGAGTGTGAGTTAAAACCAACACATTCACACCATTTATGTTAATACTCCCCCACCGCCACTTTTTTTTTTTTTTCTCTTTTGACAGTAAATTAGGATCTGACTCACTTCAGACGCTCATGTTCATCTCTGGGTCCACCGACCTGTAGTGTCAGAGGTCAATGCATTTAAAATACGTCAGCGATTTTATGTGTTGAACAATCTGCCTGTAACGTGATCTTTGCTGAGAAGTCAAGTTAATTTTTTTTTTTTTTTTTACTATTGACCTAATGATTTGGGCTAATTGGGTCAGAATCCTCCTGAAACAATAACTGGCCTCAATTAGGCCGAAAGATGAATGAAAAACAAAGACGCAGCCCATGGCTGTGCAGTGACCCCAATATGCTGGCTGATAATATGAATGTTTGTTTCAGAAAATATTTATTGCAAATTTAAAAAAATAAATAAAAAACAAATAACAAAAAAAAACAACAAACAAAAAAAAAAGAATCCCTGGACACAGTTCTGTTCCTACTAACCTCAACAGAGACTCAACTTAAGTGAAATCCAAAACATCTCATTTATTATTCAGCATCTGAAGCTTCTTTTCTTGTTCTGCTGTCAATTTTTTCATTGATATTTTTGATTTAAAAATCCTATTTTACCTATTTTACGGTGTTCTAAGGACTCTTGTGCCGGTGGATGATGGGTGATGAACAGTAACGACGCCCACCGCCGCCGCCGCCGCCGGCGCGTCCCGGACCCTCCGCGCTCCCTCAGCGGGTGGAAACAGGACGCAGCTGCGCTGCGCAGCTCAGGCTCAGATCCTGCCTCTCTTTTCAGCCCCTCTCAGCTTGCATATCGAGGAGCAGCCCGGACTCCGCCGTGTTTGCGTCGTTATGGCTGCCATCAAGGCTCTGGAGCAGTGGTGCCGAGCGCACTGCGCCGGTTACCGGGATGTGACCATCACCAACATGACCACGTCGTTCAGGAGCGGACTGGCTTTTTGTGCCCTCATACACAACTACAGACCCGACCTGATGTAAGTGTTTCTGTCACTTCTGCTCAGCAGGTTTTAGACAAAAAGAAGTTTCTTTAATACTTTGTTAAAGTCCATTTTAGCTGCTCTCAGTTATTTCCTGTTAAATTTAATTTCTGTTTCTTATTTAATTTATGTAACACCTTTGAGGAGTACCCTGCTGTGTTGACTCTAAATATAGGACATTATTTTATACATTTAGACAACACACACCAAAATAATGATGGCACACTCACAAACACGCACACACACAAAACATAAAATATACTGTTCACAAGTTTATAATTTCAAAATATACAGAGATGTTTCAAAAAACAGGGCAACATTTTGGCAAAAACCTAATGACAGAAAAAAAAATCCTTTTCATACCAAACATTAATTTATCACAGTTTCACAAAACACATCATTTCACAGCGTATTAAAACATTTAATAAACCACTGAATCATCATGGTGAAATGCTGCTGTTGAAAAGTTATTCCACGTCCGTGAAATGTTTTACAACATGTTATTGTCTTTTTGTTATGAACCGCTGGCGTGTTGAGTGCAGTATTGTGGATTTTAAACCTCTGGGGTCACTGGAGTCTGACTTCCTTGTTTGTGTTGGCTCTTTATTTCTCTCCTCTCAGAGACTACGACTCGCTCAGAAAGGAGGATGTGTTTGAGAACAACAGGCTGGTAAGATGTCAGCTTGCTTAACTGGATCTGCCCTCCCCTTTTGTTAACCCCAAACAGCCCAATAAAGACCTATCCTCCTCCATTTCTGCTAATTTTGGCCTCTTTCCTCAGCTTTCGGCCTCTTTCCTCAGCTGGTGAGCTCATTAGTTTAGTTAACCCTTAGTCAAGAGCCAGGAGCCGCCGTTATTGACTGGAGCAGCTTCCTCTGACTATATCCACTCCGGATGACTTCCTCTTAACCGTCCCCACTGCGTCTGCTCCAAACTTGAGCTCGGAGGGATTATTCATTTTGTATGAGGCCACCTGACCCTGGTCACCATAATTCCTGTTGTTACTGGTGTCTGTCACCGCAGCAGGAGACGCAGGAGCCGTTTGTGAGGCTGCAGACTTTTATTTAAGCAGCTTTGATCTGTAGACGATGTTTGCTGACTCAGACGTGAGGCCGCTGTAATTCACACCGTCTATATTTCATGAACGATGTCGGATTCGTCACAGGTGTGGTTGCGGGAGGTAAATAAGAAACTCCCCTTCGTTTCTTATTGCTCTTTTTCTCTTCTTCTCACCTCTTCTTCTTATCTATTGTTCTTTTTTCTGATGCCGACAAGACAGGAAGTCACTATTTATTCCACAGACCTCCTTCAGCCGGGTCACAGACACTGTTGAAAGGAGTTGTATTGTCTAACGCTCCTACAGGACTGGGGGACACTCCCGTCCCCGGTCAAGCCTGCTGTTGTATCTGTGTTGTTTTTATGACCTAGGCTTTCCAGGTGGCAGAGGAGAAGTTGGGGATCCCGGCTTTGTTGGACGCAGAGGACATGGTGGCGCTGAAGATCCCGGACAGGCTGAGCATCCTCACCTACGTCTCCCAGTACTACAATTACTTCAACGGGCGGCCTCCCAGTGAGAACACGGTTGCTGCGGAACGCCACGGTTGCTGGCATCAACTCCTGATGCTAATCTTCCCGCTTTTCCACAGTGGGAGGGGTCAAAAGGCCAGCTGAAAACATCAGGGAGGCGCCATCAGGGAAGAAAAACCTCCCGGTGGTCACCAGAACCGTCGTGCCCAAACCCACCGCTGAGACTCGTTCACCATCCACCGTCAATGCTCAGACCTCACACCCCGCTCAGGTCAGTCCAGTAAAAACCTTTGAAATATGCCGTCTTCGGATGGGGATTTTCTTTAGACGCTTGAGCGTGAGCTCTTGGTTCTTTCACAGACGGCTGGACTTTCACAGAACACCAACAAAGCCGGCACCCTGAACAGCAGGTGTGCTGCCTGCAAATGTCACGTTCATCTGGTTCAAAGGCACTTTGCGGAGGGAAAGCTCTACCACCGGAGCTGCTTTACGTAAGCCCCGAACCAGCATCCGCTCTACTCTTGCTGCAGTCCTCATTTTGTGTTTAATAAACCTCTTCCAGGTGCTGGGAATGCTCCGGGGTGCTTCACGCAGGAGGCTACAGGCCAGGGAAGAACCCTGGCACCTTTATCTGCAACCAGAACAGCTGTAAAGGTTCCTCCTCTGAGCGCAGCACCACCCATGTCTCATCTGGATGCCTGAGTAGCCCGTCCTCCGTGCTACTGGCTCCTCTGAAGGCTCCCGTCGAGCCTGTCAGTCCCAGTCCGCCCTACGAATCCTGGACGGCTTCGGCCCAGAAGACTCAGTCGGCCCGGCAGAGCTTTTTCCAGGCTGAGGTCGCAGAGGTCACAGCGGGCGACAGGACACCCGCAAAGGTCCACAAAGAAGACAGAGCGACCGCTGGGAAGAACCTGGCTGAGGAGAACTGCAACAATAACAACAAGCGTCCCTTCACCATCCGGTCGGCGGACCGTCGGTGAGTCCTCGCAGCTTGCTGCAGGTCTCACATCCAGCTGATAACCAGGCCGCTTCATCTGCAGGTTTGGAGGCGACCCAGTTTCCCCCAACAGGCCCAGTTCAAGACCTGGCAAACCCGTCCCAGCTTCAGCCAGACCATGGGTGGGAGATGCTTCTAGTCAGGAATGTCCAAGAGAAACAGACAAAACCAGCTCAGGACCAACAGCTGCACACTCAGACGCCAAAGGCAATTCATTTCAGTTCTTCTTCATCCTTTTTTTTTTTTTTTTTTTTGACTCCCAGCCAACATGCAGCCCCCACTTTCCCCAATTGTCTCTGTCTGCGTTCATAGAAAACAAAGCCTTTTTGTCATTTCTGTCCTATTTACACAGCCGGAGCATTTAGCGCTGTGACATTTTAATTTCTCCCTCACACTTAATAATGAACTTTGCAAGCTGAGCTGTCATTCTCCTGGAAACAAAGTTCACGCATGGGTGGAGCCTCCTGACAGTCTGCAGAAACGCTCGTCAAATCATCGGGTGTAATAATAGAAGTTATTCGGTTTTCATCACGACACATCACTCTGACATTTTTGTGCGTTTATCCAATTCAAAACAGGTCAATTATCAGTAATCTGTCACTGTGTCTTACATTTCATGTGCTAAAGGTAAGACATTCCTTTTCTCGTCCTCAGTCATTCACTCAGTTTTCCCTCTAGATCATTTGCCTGCAGATCCAGTTTCCAAGAAGCAACCAGACCCCACACCTCCGACTAAATCAAGAACAAAGCAAGTGTCCATGTTTGGGAATGTCTGCAGATCCAGCTACATGCTACATGCTACATGCTACATGCTGCCCTTCTGCTAAAACCCTGGTTCCACTCAACCTCTGTTCCAGAGATGCTGAACCTGACAGGTTTCCTGAGCAAGGATTCCCGTCTGCTGGTGTCGCAACAGGTCGTCCCTCCGCTCCGGCGTCAGCAGCCGCTCCACTCAGTCCTGCTGTTTTTATACCAGGATATTGGAGGAAGAGCTCACCCCACCCTGGGCCTGCAAGCACCAGTGAGACACATGTGGCTAATTTTACAAGAAACAAGGAAACAGTCAACAGTCGGGATTCTTTCGTCTCATGACAGCGTGCCGTTTGTGTCTCCAGGTTTTAAACATGGCCGTCAGCTCCCTGTGAAACCCCCACCCCGACGGCCAGCTGTGGATTCTATTAGCGCTTTGAGCTGTGCTCCAGCCAATTGTGGAAATCCGCCAGGTGTGATTAAAAATATTGCAATCCAAGCTGCACGCACACGCGGCCTCGGCCCTCGCGTTGATTCCATGCAAACAGTCATTCTGCAGCAGGAATGAGCCAGAAGTCAGACGTGACAATGCTTTCCTGAAAAGCTGCCATTAAAGCAGTATCTAATCCCCTTTTATCTACCTCTTAGGTGCTAAAAAAGGAAAGTATTTGTCACCCACCAACGCCTCCAGGACTGAAATGAGGTCACCCTCTGTAAGTTCCCTCCATTAAGTCTCTTAAGAGATTAATTAACAGCTCGACAAATATGCTTCCATTACATTCCCCTTAAAAATGGAAGACCCTCTTTACATTTAAGCAGCCCAAGTCTGAATTTTCAAACGATCCGTCCTCGACCGAGTTCTTTTGTGTTTCAGGTGAAGTCTTATCACGTTCCAGCGGAGCAGATCGAGAGGCAGCTCGGCGAGATCGAGACGAACTTGGCCCAGTTGGAAAAGGAGGGCGTGGAGCTGGAGAAGAGCCTCCGAAGCTGCGAGGAAGGTGCAGACTTCCTGTCACTCCTTCGCTTCCTTTACTTGTTTAGACCTGCAAATGAAACACAATCAAACAGCCCCTCAGATGACGGTATTGCTGGTTCCCTTCTCCGTGAGCGGCCTTGACACGGGCTGGGATGTTTTCTTGTTTGTGCCAAATGTTACATTTTGCAGCAGCTGATGACTCACAGGGAGGTTTCTCCTGGTGCTTCCCCGTGAGCAGGAGGCCTGATTGCTTTGCTCGAGGTCAACATCGCTCGGCTCTAGTAAAATATATCCCCTCCCCTCTTTCTCCGTCTCTCTCTGCAACTGCTTGGCTGGAATTTGACATCAATTGCGCGCTACCTAGGAGACCATCAACTTCCCCTGTGGAATTTATCATCCAAAAATCTGAACCTGGACACAAGAATACAACCACATCCACTCTGGTGCTACAGGACTGAGATTAGGATATCCCTGTTATCAGTGATTTCCCTTTAGAATCATTTGTTCTGCAAAGCTTTCTTCACACTTTTGTTTGATTTTTGTTTCTAAAGAGCTGAAGTTGTTAAAAATCCTTGTCTTTTAGAAGGGGAGGGGGACATCCTGATGGACCCACTGATGGTCGAGTGGTTCAACCTCATTCGGAAAAAGCAGATGTATGTCAGGAAGGAATCAGAGCTCGTGTACTTGTAAGTAAGAACATTACAGAAAACAGCCGAAAAGATTAAAAAAAGAAAAGAAATGAGAGGTGTTTTTATACAAACCTGCCTCTGTCAGAGCCAGGACCCAGGAGCTGGAGCAGCAGCAGCCTGGGGTAGAGGGGGAGCTGCGCAGGCTGCTGGAAAAGCCAGGTAAGGCTGCGTTTGCAGACGCTCGGCTCTGCCAGCCTGTTTCTCCTCCTGTTAAAGCCTCTGACTGGCTGGAACAGATCACTTAAAGTCCAGAGAGGAGCAGCAGCGGGAGGAGAGGCTGATGCAGAGACTGATGGAGATCGTAGACGGCAGGAACGCTATTGTGGTGGGCCTGGACGAAGACAGGCTCAGGTCAGAGAACGCAGCACGCTTAAAAACAAATGAAATGTTAAAAAGTCATAAAAATGTTGTTTTTATCAGGGAAGTGGAGGAGGATCAGCAGTTAAATGAAATGATGGAAAACCTTGGTGAGCAACCTTCAGTCACAATGCATCCTTCCAACATTTTCCCAGCATTTTCCTGAGATGCATCCTTTATGTGTTGAACAGGAGTAAAAAAAGCCAAATACAAAAGGAAATCCTCCATCTCCAAACTGTTCAGACGAAGGAGTAAGAGACGAGTGGAATGACGTCCGACATTTATGAACTACAAAAAAAAAAAAAAAAAAGCTGTATCCCATCAGCAAATGAAGGAATGTCAGGAGGAATGAGTGTTTTGCTAATTTGTTTTAAATGATCAGTTAAAATGTTTTTTTCTTAACATTAACCTTCAGTTGTTTGAATGAGAGATTCTTTGTTTGCTGTTTTGCCTCTAAACCATCAACACACCACACTTGCTAATGCTGATTCAGATATAGAAAAATGTTCTTAATTTTAATGAACCCCACCCCCCCAACACACACACACACACACACACACACACTGCCTGGCTGTAGATGCTCCCCTCCCACTCTGTACTGTAGGTGGCAGCCTGGGCCTGCTGCAGCACTGGGCAGCCGCTTGGAAATCCAATTTGCCACAGCAAGGACAGTTAATTTCTTTGCTAATTTTATAAATGCTGCAGAAATGTTCGGCTTGCGCTGATGCAATAATGTCATGCGAAAGAGGATTAGGCCGAGCGGCGGCTTGTGGTGGGGGAAGGCTTATAAACTATAGGTTTATCTTCAAACTGGGTTTAATTAAACATTACTCTTCACTAATATCTGCATCTGGAATGCTCCCCACCTGAGCCATTACAGTGTTCAAGCACGCTGTGTGTCCTGTCATGTGTGAAAACGGTATTCAGACTATTTATGGGGAACGTGCTCTTTTGCCTTGTATGTGTTATTAAATCTTATGTGCTCAGTTTGTCAGAAACTTGAGGCTCGTTGACCAATAAATCACTTGAGGATGAGCACAAGAGGGTGACTTTTTTACTCAGTAACGGCTTCTTTTATTCATGTTAACACTTCTGTGAACCTTTCCTCAAGTTTGACTGGTGATTCAACAAAAAAGAAGGAAAAAACCCAGAGCTGAGGCCTCTCTGCATTAAACCTGGGCAATATTCTCACGGCTGCACGTGCTTTTAGGGACGCCATTAGTCACTGCACCAACACGCTGCAGCCCCTCACAAACTGCCTCATTTTGAGATGCATGAAATTGTGATCGTGAACTCGGAACGTGTTTTTTTTTTTTTTTTTTTTTAGCCGAGCACAGTCGGGGATGGTTCTGGTAGAAAAATGCCACGCGTGATGTGGCTGACAGTCGAGACTGAATGTGTGATATTAGAGTTAATTAAAGCTTTGCGCCCCATCTCCTGCAAATGCTTGCACTTGTGCAATTAAGAATCAAAGGCGAGGGCTTAGTGTCAGGGGGGTGTCTAATACATGGTTTTAACAGGAATGGGACCTGATTTGCCAAGCTCCTAGCGACAAGCATTAACAACAGCCTCAAATTAGAGCGACATTAATATTCATAAGTAAAACAATTCATCCTGTGAATATGTGATGAAATGGAATCCTCTGAGGTGAGCTCTCCTGTCCGGGCAGCCGCCGTTCATTAAAGCACGCCATTACCCATGAAGTGCTTAATCTTTATGAAAGGGCGGTAAAAACCTGGCTGAACTGCTCCAACACAAAGATGGAGGTTGTAATATTGTTTGGGTGCCTTAGCATTATCAGCCTTTTTGGTGGAGGTTTCCCATCTGAGCTGACCGGCCTGCTGAATGAAAATGTTAAATCTTTGCTGATGCAAGTCAGCTGCATGTCATGTAGCTGTGTGTGTGTGTGTGTGTGTGTGTGTGTGTGTCGTCTTGTTCTAGCCCCTGCCAGAGTCTCTGCCACCAGCCTGTAATTATGATCCTCGAGGTAATTTTATCAGGCTCATTAGCTCTGATGAGTAAACGAGAAGCGTGCCTCTAATTTATTGGCCATCCATGCTGGAGACTTAATTCTCATCAGAGAGATCATAATATTTGCACAGAGAGACGGATAGACAGCGCATACGAGGCCAGCGGAACACCAAGGCCTGAGAGGTTAAGGGTGGATTGTGATTGGAGGGGGAGCTCAGGTTATTTTAATAAACCTCATCCTGCTGTGCGGAGCTGCAAAACAAGGCCTCCTCTGATTCCAGCCAGAGCGGCTGTTTGTGTTCTGCAGACTCCTCTGGCTTTATCTCCCCGCGAAAAATGAGATTCTCAAACCTCCGTAAACAAAATTGCATTGTTTTGTTCCCTGTTCAGTAGAGATGATCCATTTTCTGTGTCAGGGAACATGTTCTGGGAGCCGGGCTAAACGCGCTCGCCGCTGCCACTGTGTAGAAATTTGCATTGAAGGGAAATTATGCATGCTGGCGAGTGGAAATGAAATGTATAAAGTGCATGACTGGTAGACTTGACAAGTGCAGCTTTCATCCATCTCAAATGAATAATTTTCACTTCCCTTAAACATCCTTAATCCAAGCATGTTATCAGCGGGCGTGCAGGATTCTAGCAGACTTTCTCCTTAACGGCGCAGCAACTTTCGACTTGCCTGAGATTCTGCACTGCAGTTGCTTACCGCACGGTCTTAGGGACTCACGCTTATCCGTTCCTGCTGGTTTCCTGGATCAGTAAAATTCCTTCAAAACACAATATATACATAAAGCGAGTCTTAATAGATAGCAGAATGTCTCACTCTCTCCTCCTCTGTGCTGCCTCAGAGGCTGGCTGTATTTTACCTCTGATTCACACTGGCAGAGGACTCACAGGATGGTGTTTTAAAAAAAAAAAAAAAGCCTATTTGCTGGGTGGCCCTTTGTCCTCTATTTCAGATTTCAGTGACAGACCCCTCCATGCTGGAGCAAGGTGGCTTGGAAATGCATCTGTAAAGGGATTGAGAAGGATATTCATGGTAAATTACTCATTTACAGCCCAGCAGCCAGCAGTCAGACATGTTATTTTGGGAACGTTTGCGTGTTTTCCCCCAGCGGAGCACGTATTTACAAGCACGGTGTTGCAAATGTACAATTCCGTCCCAATCCATTTAATGCAAGGTGTTTCCTAAATGCCACTGACAATAAACAATTAAATGCGTAATTGCTGTTTATGCCGCTAATCCCTGTGATAGCCTCTAATATGAAGGGTTACTTGGCTATTTTCAATATCCACTTTCACAGGAGCTCCAGCTACCGATAAGAATATTAACCTCATCAATTTCAGGTAACTTTCAACGTTTTAACATCTTGTCTTAAAGACCTGCGTGTTAGCAGGAGTCTCAGCCTTGGCATTTAGTGACATTTTAAGCCTTTTAACAGAATCCAGACAGGGATTTGCAGTTTCCACCAAAGGAAAATAATTTATATCCTCCTTTCTGAGAAACTGTGGGTAGAGGGATTAAATGCACCAGAGAGATTTGTATGTGGTGTATGTAAAACAATATTGTGGCTCAGTTAATACATTTCGTGCTATCTGCTTTTCATGCTTTGAGGAAGTCAGAGGGTTTTTACCCATTGGGCTAAAGTTGGCTTTGATGCTTTACTTGTGTAATTTTTCAAATTTTTTTTTTTTTTTTTTTTGGTTTGAAGCATCTGGATCAGAGTGATGACAGCGTACCAGCACCTGAACGCATCACAGAACAGCCCTGAGAGTCAATTATTTTTGCATTTCCCTGAAAATCGAGTGTCTTCCTCCCATTTGGAGCTATATTTGAAACACCACGGTGCAGCGTGCACAGCAAGCGTGAGCGATGGCAGGGAACACAAAGGGGCCTTCTCTGCTCGCTGGATGGTTTGCACCACACACGCAGCCCTCTTCTCTCTGCGGGCAGGCAGCTTTGATGCTCGGCTTCTCTTATCTCTCGCCCGGCAAGGTTAATGAAGTGGTGGCACTTTTTGAGGAAGTAAAAATGGGATGAGTGGCAAAGACCAGAGGAAGCTTGGAGATGAAACGTGGCGCTCTTAGCCGCTGTAAGTGGCAATTTTGGTGAATTACATAGACAATGAGGAAAAGGGTTGTTATCCTCTTAAACATAAGAGTTGTTTGAATCAAGAATGGCTGATTGCATCTCTTTCAGTTGGGTTCCTATGAAATTACATTAGCATTTCTGCGCCACTTGTAGCTTGATCTCCTTATGAGGCTAAGTCGCTGTTTCCACTCTGTAATGCCATAAATGATGTTGCGATGCTAAAAAGAACCCCATGAAATGCTAAGCTTTTTGTTTTTTTGCATCTCTCCTTCATTGCATCTCCAGTCCTTCATTATTCACAGAGTTGGCTGATTTTTTTTTTGGTTTGTTTAGTTTGCAGTTTAGCTTAAACAAAGTAGAGAGATGGCGTAATACAATAAATATAACTGGTGATAATGCTACTTATTCATTAGCGTTTTGGTTTTAATATTCCCATTTGCATCTATAAGTGCTAATAGGTAAACAGAGCTGAATGGGAGAATTGAAGCAGGTCTGTACATGCCAATGAATTAGCATATAGATGAGTTCATCTCATACAAATAGTGCTCTTTTGCCCAGAACTCCCCACGCCGTGCAGAGATCATGTATGTAAAGTATGCATGCTGGAAATGTAAATTAATCCATTTCAATCATCACCTAATCTAATTTTTATTCCATTTCCTCTCTTGCTTTAAATGTGTAAGGAAAATTCCAAAAGGGTCAGTGAAACTGTTCCTCAAAGATGCTAAATTGTTTGAGCGGACTGTCAATTACAAATAAACAGGATCGGGATTTTTCAGGAACAAAAGCGCATCAGCGTTGCCGAAATCAAACAAAGCTGTAAAAAGAGTGCTGTGTACTGCGTGTTTTGTGTTTGATCCTCATTATTGTAATTCCTCAAACAAACACCACCTCTGTGAAAACACAACTATTTGTTCCATAGCTCTTGTTAATATGATAAAAGAAGCTTATGGAATTGGGTCAGCTAATTAAGCAATTAGCTTATTTCAGCTCTGTGGTCAGGCTGTTACTAATCTACGGCATTATGAGCCAAGATCTGCCAAAACCAAGAGGCTTGCGCGTCTGCGCCTCGTATCCCGTTTGACAAAGGATCATGTTTGAAGTCATCCTTCTCCTCGGCAGAAAGGCAGAAGACTTGTCTCCCTCTGCTAATGCTCACGTTTCTCATGCAAATCCCCTGAACTGAATAGGTTGTTTATTGTCTGGTAAATATATTGAGACATTTATGCGGTGCTGTTGAAGTGTTTGCTCTCTGCAACTGTAACTGTGTTAACACACATGAAATCCCAGACAGATTAGAGTCTGATGGCGTGAAGAAACGCAATGAATGTCGGCGGCTTTCGGCGGAGCTAGCCATGTGTTGGGTTAGCGCGGTTCAACACATCGCTGGATTAATCTGAAATTTTCCTTCTGCTGTTCGCTGCTTCCAATCTTGGAACTGAAGGGATAATGTTTAATTTTTCACTGGTTCCACCATGTTTAACGTTTTGAGCTAAAACAAAGTAATTATTATTAGTAGCAGATTTTGTAATCATTTAATTATGTCAGGGGCAAATTTAAGAATCTGTTTTAGAATCTGTTTTTTTTAGAATCTGTTTTTTCAATCTGTTTTAGGATTTCTGTGTCATTAGAGAGTTCAACAAACATGCTGATGATAGGTTTTATGGTCCTGATGACAAACTAACTGTCTGTGAGGGAAAAACTTCTTATCTTGTGCGCTACTGAATGAGTAACAATGAATGAGTAACAATGTTATTATTTACATTGGTTGCAAGACTCAGATGCTGATGGAAGTCTTTTCAGCTTATTAATAGCATTTTGATGAGCAAAATCTGAGAGAGGAGTGTCCCTAATTGAAGGAAAAGGCTTGAAATGCATTGTTAACGGGTCAGAGAGGCGCCACTTATGGCCCTGATGATGATATTCAAGGTGTGGAAATGCATTTCCAATCTCCCTGGCTGGAGCCCATCAGTTTCCATTCAGATGTGTGTGCACTTGTTCATTAAGCTTATGCGTATCATCAACCGGCGCACTCATTCTATCAGGCAGATATGGCAGGGATAAAATGATGTGAAGGATGGAAATTCAAACAACCATTCTCATTTGCAAAGGTCATTAAAGCCCAGCATACATTAGAAAATCTGCTAATTATGAAATGGCTTAACTCCACATTCAGTGGGATTATGTCTGCTCATTTAGAATATGTTGATCCCCTCCCTTACTTGTCACCAGACAGCTGATGTATGAGACTTGTGGCACAGAACTAATGTTCCCAGTGCTTGTCGGTCATCTTAACTGACTGTAAAAAGTCCATAAAAGTGGCCGTCTCGTTTGCGGCGAAGATCTGCGTCAACGCCGAGACAGACGCCGCCTCAGAGCTGCTGGGAAAGTCTGTTGTGCTGATGATATTTGGATCATCCACTTCATCCTTATTTCACATTAAAGTCAAAGTAAATAAAAGCCATTAAAGTAATTATGGCTGTGATTAAAACCTTTAAGCTGCTTTTTGCTTCAGATGTTTCACCTGTAAAATCCCAAATTTTAACACAAAATTAAACAGTAATGTCCAATTATTTTTAATGTGACACGTCTGAAATTTTGAGGCTACAAAGGTGTAAGATTGGCACCGAGAATGACTGGACATGCTCGTTGTTGTCCGTTAACTGATGACCTCTGCTCTGTGGACCTTTCCAAAGGCGCCCGCCTTGTAGACTTGCCTGGAACAAATCAGCCTAAATTTGGTCTGTTTAATAATCCAATTGCCAATTAAGACATGCGGCCCTGCTCAGATCTATAAAAGGTTAATAAGCCTCAGCTGCAGTGTGTTTCTCTTGGGTAAATGTCACTTAGATGTGGGCCAGCGTGGGTCAAGATCTCCCTCCAGATCTAAATTTAATCACATAGCATCGCCTGGCCCCGTCTTCACCCTCATTAGTCCCACGCTTGTGCAGGAGTGTGATCTGCCCCGTTGGAGTCCAGGCGCTCTCCCTGCAGCCCCAGACGTGCAGAAGCCCCACACTGACTAACCTGAAGCTGAAATCGAGTCCAGCTCTGTGGTCACATGGTTCTGCAGGGGCGCCTTGAAATTTGCCGCCATGTGGCGCGATCTGTTAGCCGAGCTATCACCTGACGCGGGCCCCGCGCCACCTGTCGGCTCGCCCCGCATAATGGCGGAGTGACCCGAGCTGTTCGAGCAGCCGCCTCGTCTTAATTGTCTCCTCAGAGTTTAATTAAGTAGCTCATCTATCGGCCAAAAGATGAGGAAGGAGACGGAGCGCCGAACCACTTCAGAGCCGCTGAAGGAAGATGGCTGCTCTGTTTTTCAAAGCGTGTTCACACGCATGAGGTGCACCATGACGGGGACGTGCACGATTAGAGAGGATACGTTTCCATGCTGTTTGCGGGGGGTACCGGAGGGACAACACTGTCACAGACTCTGTGTGCATTACGAGTGTGTCACTTCCTGCGCCGCCGTCATGGCGTTGCCGAGTCCACACGGACCAGGATGCAAAATCATTTAGTTCTGAATATTAATACGAATTATGTACAAAATGGGTAATAATTCTTCTGCCCTACAGAAGTGATTAACATAATTCTGATAAATAGGCAGATGGCAGAATGTGTGAATTGAGTTAGATTTATCTTAATTAATATCTTGAACCTACTTGGAGAAAGGTAAATGGCTCCAGCGGGGCCAGAGATGTTCCTCTGTCTCACATGTTTATCTTTCTCATGGCCTGACATGTAGTGGTGGCCTGAGGATATTATGCGGCTCTCCAGGTATGCATCAAACCCGGGCTGATAATGAACATATACCCAGGCAAGCAAGCAGCCGAGGACACACACAGACACACACACACATTTCTAAAACACGTTTGAACGGTTTTTTTTTCTTCTCTCAGCTGCAGCTATGAGGCTAAACATTTATCCTGCAAACACCTTCCTGCGAGTCCTGATCTGTTCTGTCCAATAACGTGTGAATTTCTTTTACTCATCACAAATTAAGGCAATTAAAATGTTAATTATTACAAGCAGAAAAGGGGACAAAGGAATTCAAATAAATTGATGTATTGACATTTTTAATTAATTCATTCGGGTTCCTGCTGTGTTGGATAATTATGCTTAAGTGTTTAATTACATATTTTGATGGGATCCTCAATTACTCTGGCTTAATAAAATATCATTAGCCCGTCTCCCAGGTTCTGAGCTGGTATCCGTTGATGTATTTAAGTAAAATATTAGATTACGGGCTGCCAGGGATGAGCGGCGGGTCTCCAGCCCACAATCTGCGCTAAATCTCCGTTAACCTGGAAGTGGCTTCTCACATCAAAGTTTGACACAGCGGCAAACAAACAATGTCAAATTTACATATTAATTAGTGGCAGCCATGCAAGCGTGGGTTATGAATTCAAATGCGCGGCTCTTTGAAGCGACGCGCTGCCACACTGCCCCCTTGTGGGAGGCTCAGCAGTTAACCCGGCGGAACAATGAAGATTTGCCCAGGGCCAAAGGGCAACGAAACCCCCCCCAACATCAGGTTTCAATGTCAAAATATAAGCACAGGTAAGACACTTGTCACCCATCCTCTGTGAGTCTGAGAGTCTTTATTTCTTAACAATAGCTCAGCCACACGAGAGATCTCGCCATTTTCCCAGCTGGGTTACAGATCAGCGGGAGCGCAAAACACGTTTCCTCTGCAGGCTTCGCCACGTCTACATGCGTTTCTTTATGTGTTTTACACCTTCTTGTTGGGAGCGGGGATCCTTGGCGATGGCTCAGAGGCAGAATCCTATAATTAGAACACAGTTCAGTTGGTTAGCAGGTAATTTACCTTGAGGCTGGGAAGTCTAATTATTGCCTTTGAAAAGCTAATTTAGCTTCAAACACTTTAGGTGTCTCTTCGGCAAAGGGGAACCTGCTCTGGAGCTCAGCCCGGTCCAATGTGCTTTTACTGCTTCATGTTTACGTGACTGACAACTGCACGACTGACATAAGACCGTGTGAAGAGGCAGATCCCTTTGTTTTCTTCAGTGGGCATGTGGCGCCGGCGACTCGACCCGCCGATAAATGTTCCGAGTGGGCAGCCGCCTCTTCTGGCAGATGGTGTTTATGAGAGACACCAGCTCTCAGCAGAAGCAGGAACTGGGATATGATCACACCGGAGTCTCTGTAGAGCAAAGCAGCCTGGTTACCTGACGGCATATGCTCTGCTGTGGCCTCCACCTGCTGGAGGACGACTTCACACCACCGTCCCTGGACTCCGCCTCAGAGGAGGCTGTTAATAACAGCTCGCACTCTTTCATTCAGGCACTTTCAAAAGAGGAAATAAACAGTAGCCTGGATGAGAGACTTCTGAAAAAAGTAGCGGCGATTTAAACGTGTGTCTGTGGTTGGTAATCGCTCTGCAGCAAACTGTCCCAGTGCTAATGAAACACGAGCGAGGGTTCGTAGCGTCTGCACACTGACAAAGTCTTTCCTCTCTGCAAAATGATGTAATATTAGGTAAAAAGCGCAAAACAGTAAAGTGAGAACCGACTGACAGACGCCAAATATTAAAGTCATTTATTAATGGCAGGAAATGTTTAGCAGTGATAAAGACCTGAAAGGATGGCGGAATATAGATTTTTAAAACGTACTGGCTCTGGTGAACCTTGTTTACTCCTCGCTGCCCGGATATTCAGTGACACCAGCAGGAACTGCAGGACAACAGTGTCTGTAGCCACGGGGAACAGTGACAGGTCCACCACTGAAATATGTGCAAAGTGTCAATAGTCTGCATCTCCTCTGTCCAACTGGAAGCCTCTGAGCTGCTACAACAGAGCCGGTGATTAGGACACAGTCACCCCAGTCATTGCCAATTCAGATGTCTCAGCCACCGCGGGTACGGCGGTTTGATCTGCCTGGCTGTCATTGATTCACAAGGCTTCCAGCTGGAGCAAAGATCCCCACTGAAGCGTGAGATAGAAGCCTCTCCATCTTGGCACATCTTGGCTGGCTCAATCCCCCGCAGGCCATTAGGGATAGAATAGGTTGTTTTCTATTTTTTCCTCTGGTAGAAAAATACAGTCTGTCTTCATGCTATAACAGCCATTACTTAATTGCGCTGGATTTTCCCGAGCAGAGTGTTGCTTTAATTAAGCAGCTAATTGCAATGTAGCTCTTGATTAGCTTTGGGGGATGGGAATGTTCAGACAGGCCGATACGTTGCGCACACTTCAGAATCATTTACAGAAATTGAAGCTAATTTTGCTCTCTGTCTATTGCTGCATTAATTTAATTTGGGTTGCTTTTAGCTCATTAACACTTCTAATTAATACGTTGACATCACTATTAAGATGTCTCTCTTTGAAATTGCCGTCTCCTGATAATCAGGATAGAAGAGGCTGACGGATGGCGGCCGAGCGACTGGGGAAAATGTGGAAAACTCCGCCAGAGTGACAAGGAGGAGACGGCGTCCTCGTTTATAAAACTCTAATATCACACTGGACACTAATGGGGGTGTGACGGGTGTAAATTGGAAATGAAAGGAATGCTGATTGTTTTAAAATCTGATCCGGCACACGCGTGCGTGCGTGCGTGCGTGTGTGCGTGCGTGTGTGTGCGGGTAATGCTCCAGGGAGTTGGGGGGGTGGTGGAGGTGCGTCAGGGCCAGATGCCATACACAGCTGAAGATCACGCCTGAGTAGCTGTGTGTTTGGGTTTGTCATTTTAATGAGCAGAATTTAGTGACTATGGGCTGGTTACGCTGCGTGAGGAGCCCCATTACGTTACCGCCACTTTAACCAAACTCCACTGGCTCATACACGTTATGTATGGGGTTTTTTTTTTCTGGGCAATTATAGAATCAAAGGGATATTTCTGCAATTAAATTCATGTGTGAATTCTTGCTCAGCTGTGCCGATCTGTTAAATTTAGCAGACACACACACACACACACCATCATCATCATCCCCAAAAATCCCCCTTAATTGATCCATCAAATCACAAATTACAGCTGAATTTTGAACTTTTAAAGCTGCAGTGACTTTCCTCGGCCCAGCGACGCCACGCCTCCGCCGCCCTGATTGACTTTCTCTCACATTGTCTTCCATAAGTTGAGAAATAAGTATTGATCGGGAAAGGATTCGGTTATTTGGCACGCCAATCAATGGAGGAGCTTGTTTTCCTGCTAAGTGCTTTCCTCGCTGAGTGTTCCTGAGGACGGGCCACACTGTAGGAAAGCCTTCTGTTTAGCACTTCATTAAAACTGCCTCTAATAGGAGCCGCTGGAGAGATGCTCCATGCTTGGTGTGTAAAAGCCATCAACATCTGCATCAATTAACCCCTTCGTCCCCACGGGGCCCATTAGGAGGAGAACACCCTTTAAAGCCGCACATGGTTTAAACTTACAATGGAGAGGGAACACAAATAATTGCTTGTTTGATTTTACTCTTTTTGTGCAGTTTGTCTTTCTCAAGAACACATTCCTCCATTTTCTCAAAGCTGAATAGAAAAAATGTAAAACATGCCTTTGATACATTCAGCAAGTAGATGAAAAGCAAAGGATTGCTGTTGTAACAGAGAATTGCTCTTATAACACGCTAATTGATCTTGATTATGCCAGCCGTACATTCTAGGTGAGACTTGTGTGTTTTCACGAGCAGACAGGTTCAATTAGAGATTGTCCAAGAGCCGCCACAACAGTTGGGACACCTGAAATCATTATTGACAGGAGGTGTGCCGCCAGTGTTTACGGATAAACCTCTCGTCACAAAACAGTGTCTTTTATTTCACACTCAGACTGGATGATAATTAAGGCAGCGGATATTAAAAGAGCCAAAGTTTTTCCTGCTGCAATTATTTAATTCTGAGTAAAAGACAGAATTAGTGTGATTTATGTTTCATTTAAAAATTGGCAGCCTTTTGCTCTCCTCTCGTCACATGTCTGTACGCATTTATCCTCTAGTACGTAAACAACGATGGCGGCAAGACCACAGATCAGATCAGGAGTAATAAAATCATTTTGGTTAATGAGCATATTAACAGCAGAGGTAGTGTTTAAGCACAAACAAGAACAACAACATTAATAATTGCAACTCTCCAGTGCCTGGCTGATGTAAGCTTTAATAATTAACAAGTCTTTGTCTTATCCCCTGGAGGCTGTATTCCCATTATCCAACTAAGTTACAAACGAGTAATTACTCTGTCACCCGACGGTCACGACTGTTTACCTCAGAATGTCCTCGGTCCAGTTTTAATAGTGACTTTCAATCCGCATCTATCCATCTTACCAGACAGAGGCCTGACATTAGGGCGAGGCACGGCATTCGTGCTTATTTATTTCACTTTTTTTCCCCTTATTAGAGGATTACTCCTCTTACCTCCTGTGTTTACATATTAGTGCTAATCCAATTGAGTCAACAAGGGCACTTAGTGCAGGCTATGAACTGAGTCTCAGGGACTTAGAAATGGGAGGGGAGAGAATATTAATTTACTTCTTCTGATTTTAGGCTTCCAGGGAAAATAGTTTTGAACATTTGCAATGACAAATGAAGCATTGCGAGAGCGCATGTTGTCAGGGGGAGACGGCGCTGGCGAGGAAGAGAGCCGGCCTGTAGAGGGAGCTCCTGCTCACGGCTCTGTCTGAACTGTGTGCCAAATACGAGCATTTTTAAACAGCCTTTAGGGGAACTACACACAGTATTCACCGCTTACATCATTTTCTGCGAAAACACACATAACAATCCTGATTTTTTGTGATCAGGATACCAAATGCGTTCGGTTTAGTCCGGGATTTGATGTATAGGTGCAACAATTTCTGGTTAATGAGGATTCGGATCCCAGAGCTCTCCCCCTGCTTCTCTCTGTCCCTCACCCTCCCTCCACCATCATCTCAATAACATCAGTCCTGATCTTTAACCCCAGGGCCAAACCCCGTGTCAGCTCAAACTAATTAGCCTTTGATTGCTGGTGACTGCACACGTGGCGTGCTGGACAGGGGTTATTCTAACGTGTGAACTGGTTGCTTCACTGGTCTGGGAACGCAGCAAGCTAAGCTGCACGCTTTAAAAGACACATAAACAATTTTCCACGTCCTGAAACGTCACTCCTTGCTGAGCCCAGCCTAATGTAGAAGAATAGCTTCATATTATGCAGAACTCAATTAATATGTCTTGAGCTTTATTGGCTCATTATACAGCCTGTATTTGTTGAGTCGAACCATTTATCTTCCTCTAATTAGTTATAGATCAATAAAGCAATTGATTTTAGAGCATGCTGAATGATTCTGCAGGGGGGAAAAAACGCAACACAAACTGACCGTTACAAGCGGACACAAACATGACTCCTCAGATTTCCCAGAAGACTTTGCACAGCCAGTCACCACGTATGTCAGAAAAGGCCTCATGAATTAGTGATTAGTGATTGCAGATGAAACGGCGTCCTTTACAAACACAGTGTCTGGTTGTCCCATCTGTGTTTGGAAAGCGGGAACAAATCGAGTTTGACGCGGTTTTTGCGAGCGTCTTCAGAGAGATAAATCGCAGCAGAAGGTCGCAGCCACGTTTGCATGTTGTGTTTGGTAACAATGTTTTTATCCGTTAATCATTACGTTTTCTCTGAAGCTCAGAGACGATGCAGCTAATTAGATTAAATATGCACTTGTGTGTTGAGCCAGGCTGGTGACTGGACCTAGGATACAGACATGAAAACACAAAAGCAGGCTCAGGATTTAATGTTCTGAACACAGTTCTGGGTTTGAGTTGGTAGCAGAGGGTGGATGGAGAGGACGATAGGCAAACATAAAGGCCTAAAAACAAAGACACTCATCTCAAGGAGCCAGACATTACCACAAACCAGTTTACCACAAACTGGCGAGGAGTGGCAGCATGAGCCGCTCTTTTAAAGCTGGGAGGAGGCGGACAAGATTGGCCCTGAACGAGCTGCAGGTGTGTGGCTTTGGGAGACGAGGGTAGGTGGGCCCCACCCAGCCTGAGAACAAGCAGACAACAGCGGGAACCTTAACGTGGGCTCAGGAAAGAAAGCGTTTACCAGTAGGCTGTTTCCTCCGGCTGTGGATTTTAAAAGATTTGTACGCATTTACTTTACTTAATAATAAAGAACTTGCGATTTTACATTTAAAGGCCCAAATGTACGTCATCGAAGGCAGAAGGGAAGAAAATTTGGAGGTGTAAAAAGTCATAAGGAGCTTTTCATTTTTTTTTGTATTTAATTTTACTCAAATGGTTTAAAAATGTATAGCTATATTTTTTTAAATAAAAAGATGGAGGGGAAGGAGAGGAAGGACGTTTGCATGTGGCAGAACAAAGCAAGAAAAGTCACACCCATTAAAACATAATTTGCACCTTTAGGCAGTTCATTAATATAGTGAATGGTAGAATCACACCAATATAGTCTGTCCTCACCTTAGGGCACCATCTCTATTCATCAAAACACACACACACACACACACACACACACATACACAGGGCCAGAAGCAGCACTTGGGAGACAATAGAACACAGCTCCGTGTGTGTAATGTCCCGCAGTCACGCTGAAATCTCCACACAGTCATTATTTCAAATTTGGAATCTAATTTTTGATGCCATTTGTTTACAGTAAAACACACAATTATTGCGGTTTTATCAATATGCTGCGGCAGAGGTTAGCATCATCGTTCTATTTAAATATCTATTTAAGTCACTTAAGTTTAAGTTTTCCAGAGGCTGCAGAGCTCTATTTCTTTTTAAACGGTCTTAACTTTCATTCATAGATTTTCACATAGAAACAGAAATTTTGAGGCTGATGACGATGCCTGCAGTTCCATTCTCCACCAGTAGGCGACCAGTCTTCCATCTTTCCCCCAGGGATCCTTCCTGTCTGGTTCCTCCATGAATTTGGCTTCCTTTTCATCACTCTCTGATGTCCAGCTGCTCCTGTCAACACCTTCTTGCAGCCAGCAATTCATGGCAACATAATGGCAGCTGAGACCCCCGTGATAAACTTCAATCTGCCGTTTGCAGAGGGGGCTTCACCCCGAGTCAGGCTAATCAAGGGAAACACCCCCTTCCAAGAGGGAGGGCGTTTGCAGACAGATTGAGCCCGAGTTACCCCGTAATTACCCTGCCACTGCCGCTCTGCTGCAAGCTGCTGCTGTGAATGCAGTCGGCAGAAACGCAGACACTTTGGCGATTACTTTGCAATCTGTTTAACATCCGACAACAGCAACCTAAATATATGCCTCCATTACGTTCAGACCCAACTCCCCCCCCTCCCCACAAAAAAAAGCATTTTTTACGGCCTCAGAGCACCTGGCATTCTGTGTCTCCTCAGGTAACGGTGCAAATGTCTCTTGCCGCGGGTTTCGATTATTTTCAACTTGGCGCCGTCCCTGGGGGGAACTTCTCAGGGCTTTCCCAATTTTATTAGAGTCTACAGCTGATTAGTTGGTGTGAGGTGCACAGGTTGGTGCATTTTAGGAGTGGAGCGGAAGCCCGACAGGGTCATGTTTAACATGTCCACAGGCAATCAATTCACCTTAACCCCTCCTGGTACTCCAGCCCTCTCCACCTAAGCTGTCCTTAATAACCAGGCAATGGCGAATTACTGATAAAGCACCGGGGTCTCTGACCTATATATCCCTCCCTGTATGTTTTGGAGGGGGGGGGGGGGGAGTGGAATCCACCCTGAAAGAAACTTACATTTATAATGCATAGAAATGGCGAGATTAAACAATCGCACATTGGAGGGCTGTGAAATTCACTTTGCATAGAAGCGGTTGAGGATTTGTTTCATGTTTCCTGTAAAAGTGCCCTGACGGAAATAAATCAGGCACACGCCGAGCATAATTGGTTAAAGAGAATAAAAGCGGCTCTCTCCACATGATGTAGCATATTGTTTTATATATTTAAACACCAAAATCCTTTCTCCTTGTGACATGAACAGGGTGTTATTTTTAAAAAAAGAATCTGAATTTGTTATATTTGAGTGTCAAAAGCCGATTGTGTTTCTCCACTTGTGCATTAAAGTTTGATTCCGCCTAAATTACACACACGGATTTATTGTATTAGTGCAGTTTTATTGGGCTTTTTTTTTACTCTGGAACTCTTCTTTAGTTCAGCAGTAACACTGCATTCCTCCTACATGTCAGTGACCTCCGTGTAAGTTTTTACTTAACAAGCGTGCAAAGGGTTCTACATTTGCCCTCATATGACAGTGACTAATTGCCCTCAGGATGCTAGCTGCTTGTTAGGCAAAGGGAGGATTCTCTTGCTCCTCACCCGGCTAAATTAATTATTTCTCCTTTTCAATTCACTCTACCTTATCTTATAAAGGTTAGAAACCAGATCTGAAGATTTTTCTTCTCTAATTGTACGTTACTTATCTTCCTCGTGGATTTGCTTCTCCGTTGTGTTCTTCTAAAACCGTGGCTGTCGGAGGCCAATTTAACATGCAGAAGCCATCTTCATCATAATTTAGCTAGCAAAAGAGATGGAGGTGGAGGACTTCCTGCATGACAACAGCCTGGAAAGGATCTTGTGTCTGTACTGTAGCTTCCCAAGTCTCCCATCAGACTTTTCTTTTGTTCTTTCGGTACCTGTGCAGCTGACAGGGTCGCGGCTGTTTAGACAATTAAGAATGTGAGTTGGATCGAGTTGGTGAATCACTGAGGACATCAATCTGGCCGGACAGTGTGCGCTGGCGTTACCACCCTGCTGTTTTGGTATTTATGCGCACTGTTTACACAGAGAACACGGGAGGGGTCCTCCAATCGATGCCATTATCGTTGCTAATGCGGCTCCTCTATCGGGCTCTCGTCGCTTAATGGCCAAAATTAAGGTGTGCTGCACCAACATGGACAGCATTAATCAGTGGAAGCTTCTTCCTCAGAGTGGGTTCATCCAGCCCATTTCTTCAGGATCTCCTCTACATACGTGGCTTCGTTTTCAGCCTGCCTTCCCCCAACCTTTACCACCCTGTGCTTGTCCCCAGACAGGTTTCAGCATATAAATTTGAAAATGATTTGTCCTGCCCTCTTAATAATAGATGAGAGTGCAGAGTCAGGGTCCCTTCAATAAACTCCATCCCCGCTTTAATTAGCGAACAAAAAAAAAAAAAAAAAAAAAAGGAAAAACGGCAGGCCTGCTGAGGACTCTGGCTTTGGCTCCGTGTTAGTAATTAAAACTGAAACCACCAAAAGGAGAGGAGAGGAGAAGGCTCTATTTTTAACGGGCAGGCTGTTCGGTGCCGAGTGCCCGTATAAGGTTCTGCAATAAAGAGTGATAATGAAGGTGTGAGACCTCTGGGGGCTGACTGGGCGCTCGCTACAATGGCTGCACTCACACCAGACTGAAATACAGGGAGCAATTAGAGGAGGCAGTGCATAGACTGGTCACTGGAGATTAGTTAACACCTCAGGAGCTCCCCTTCAGGACAGACACATGCTTGTTTTCTTTCTTCCTCTCTCTCTCTTTTGCTTTCAAGATAACACACTACAGGTTCTGACGATGAGGTTTATTCAGTTGACGCCTCAGACTGATAAGGTTTCCGCCCGTCTTCCTGTTACACCGAGGTTTCCGATCTTTTCGAGGCTCATAGTTTTTCCTCTTAAATTATTCACAGGCTGGAAAATCTCTCACTGCCACAAGCTTTTTCTCCAAAAGCGGGTTGAAGCGCGATGACAGGAGCCGCCTGAGCGGGAAGAGACCTTAAGTCCGAGAACCAATCAAGAGGACATTGTTAATGGAGGCCACATATAAGCCGTTAAGCCAGTATATGCGTAATGTTATTTAATTGGAGTCATAAAAAGCCAATTAACCCCCTCCCTCCTCTCTCTTTTGCAACCTCCCTTCCTCTTTCTTCTCATCTGTGTGAGAGAGATTTCTAATCTGTGACATTGCACAAGTTTGTTTTGAACACGTGAGTCCCGCTCAGATCGCATCATTTCCTGTTTGGATCCGGCTGAAATTTTTGTTCCGGTGGGGGTGAAACCTCTTCGTTGAGGGATCGCCGCGTGATCGCTCTCTTTTGGAGTCTCGTTCTGCGGGGCGTGCAGATTTGGAAAATATATTCGCTCGCAGGAAAATAGCAACAGTGGGTCGCAATATTGGATCTGTCAGGCTCAGGCCATTTAAATTTCAATGGCAGCAAAGTGGGGGAAGCAGACACTGTTAAATATGATGCTTGAATGAAAATCTAAACCCTCCAATACCTCTAAGCAATGTAACTCAATGAGATGAATTAAATGTAAATGCCTCATTCTCTGTGTGAGTGTCTACCAATTTAAAATCTCATTATTCATATAAGATCCTGAACAAGGTGACTCTTAGGATAGATGGAATAAGTGAAGATAATCTTACCGGACAGTTTTATGCAAATAGGAAATGTATTGAATCAACTATGAGGAGAATGGGGAATCAAATAAGCTAATAAAGTTGAGTTAGGATGAAAAACACCATGAAAAATGTTTCCCCCCCTATCTCAGCTCAGTGCTTATGCGTCTGCCTGCGAACTTACAAAGTGTATTAATTCAAAGGACGCTGTCATTTAATGTGTATTCTCTATAGTATTTGGTGAACAGTATTAACAGTTTGCCTCAATGAGATTTTAGGTGACGCTAAACCGGCGAGGTGCTTAATCTCCATTGCCACAATCTGGAGATTGGTACAGTTGTAAAATGATGATATTTTTACCCACGCTGCTGCCAAGCCTTCTCCTGTAAATAGTGCACATTTCACGCCGTACAAGCGTTTAGGTTTCACCAGGATCACTTGGGCCAGAGTGAGCGCTAATAACGCTCAGTTGGAGAGGTCCATCAGACAGAGATTGATTACAAGCCATCCCATTCATGGCTGCGCAGGTCGGAGCAGGTTCATCCATAATTCATAGTATAAATAATGTAACATTCATTACACAGAAAATATGAACTTTTGTTATGGTTTGTGTTGCAGACGCTCCGCTTATAAAGCTAACATACTCAGTGCTTTAATTCAGCGCTCACCCCAGGGGTGAAGGCAAATGACAAATGCAATGATATAATTATATAACAGCCTCGCAGACAAAGCCTGGAGATAAAGAAAGTCCGACAAAGCCGTGCACGCTATTAAGAGGGGGATGCATTGTATTTATTAACCTGCAGGATTAACCTTGTCCAGTAACCGCTCTGGATGTTAGAAGACAAATGCTTTTCCGTTCTTGTTTACGTCTGGTCGCACAGACGGGCTAAAAGAATTGCCCCCATACTGGGCTGAAATGACTAGAGATAATTCTGACTACATGGACTTTATGAGAAGAAGCAATTTAACACTCAAAGTTGTCTCAAGTGAGTTTTTTTTCCCCCCTTTTGGTGGATTTACAAAGATTTACAGCAATGACAGCTGTGTGTCAACGACTCCAAGGCTGCTGTAGCCCCAGCCATCACTCCACATTAGAACTTCCTTTGAACATAAGTACCGTATATCTCAGGCTGACTCAGTGACACGCCGCGCCAATCTGCAACAGTGGTTCGAGGAAGATAAGTGTGCAGGAGGAAGCGGAGAGTTATATAAGAGATCATGGAATAGTTGGTTCAGACTTATGTCTTTTAAAAAAAAATGATGTTAAAATAATAATATTGTGTCTGAAAAATTTCAGTTTGATTCAGTTTATCTTTTATGTTTATATAGTGTCTGTGTCAAAAATTGTCTGTCTCAAGGAAAAAACCAGGAGCAGGAGCAGTTATCTTGGCATGCTTGTGAACTACCTAAGAGGCTCAAAATAAGGAAAACTGATAATTCATTCATAAAAATGAACGGCTATCAGACCGGTGTGGGAAAGAGGCCGTACAGTGTGGTAGCTTGTCGTTCGAGTGGAGAAACAGTTGAGCTGGGTTAGGGTTAGGAATTAGGCTGTAAATGTGAATATGTCAAACTGAAGGAAAACCCGTGAGAATCCTGTCCCTCCACTTCCCACATCCGTCTTCAGTGCACTGACCAGGTCCGTCTGGATCAAAGCAGCTCATCATCTGCAAATCCCTCCACACACATTCACCCAACCTCGTGCTTGACTTCCTGCAGAATATTTATCCAAACATCCCCGTTGAGCCTGACACGATTTACTCAAATGAATTCACGGAAACTTCTGGACCCTATTCTCATCCGGGGTGATTTGAACTAAAAATGCTTGCCGTGTGACTAGAGCACATTTCCTCTTGCTGCAGCACTTCTGCACTGATGAGTTATTAAACGCCTCTGTCAATAAAAAGCGTGGTGAATGCTAATTTTTGAGCCCTCCATCAATAAATGACCATGAAAGTACTGCAAATTAACCTCTAAATGTCAAGGGAAAGGCGTGCACTGCAGCTATTAGTGTCTGTAGCCCAGGTTAAAAAGATGACACAGTATAGGTTTACCTAAACAATTATTTAAGTAGAACCTAATGAATTTTATTCACACAAATACGTATAGTATATGTTTAACGGGGAAGAGTGGGAAAGGGACGTCTAAGCTGCTAGTTGATTTAAAGTGTTCACAGTTGTGGTTCGTACCCCAAACAGCGTCAAACCAACATAATATCATGTTTGTCTCACTCTTTTGATGCTGCTGCTGTTCGCTGAGCTAAACGAATCTGGTGCTTCTGCAGGTGTTTATCTCATAAAAAAACATGGAAATCAAGTGAAAAGCTTCCATAAAAGTTGATCCTGTGCTTCTGCCAGGAGAAATGACTTTTCACACGTTATTTATTCCAAAATCAGTCCCACATGCTGGTCTGACCGTGTCGTCTGTGCCATCACACATAAGAGGAGTGAAAATAAAAGTGCATTTTCATGACCTCAAATTAATTCCTGGTGGCTTAAGTTGTGCTTTTAATATTGCCTTGTATTCATGAAAAATAGATTCGCTTTCAAACTAATTTATGCACGCTTTCAGTCAGTATCCAGCGAAATAAAATCCATTAGGGCACAAACAGTGCAGAGATGCCAAAACTGTGGCTTTAATGCAACAAATCATTCGTCATTAACCCCCTCTGTTATTTTATGGTAACCAGGGCCTCCACTGGAGAACCAACCGGGTTAGCATCCGCTGGCAGCACTAAAAGCAGCAACGTTTTGACCCTCAGTCCATTACAGGCGCTCGTCTGCCAGGAGCTCTTTGCCGACGTTTTTGCATTTGTGACGTTTCAGCTCTTCCAGTGCGAGGGCTGTCCGGCAAGAAACCAGCTCTGTTGTGTGATCCTGCAGGTCGGCGCCACGGCTCATTCAGCCGCACCTGATTAGTCCTCCAGCACACACGACAAAAGAGGAATACTCATCTCCCTAAGTCCCGCCGGCGGCGCAACACTGACTACTCCGTCCTTCTTTAACCGCCAATATCAACAAAAATGTCAACGGCAGAGCGGCGTCTGTCCACGTTGTGTCAGATAATCGCAGTAAATGCGGCCGCTCGAGTTCTTAATGCTGGCCTTAATCCCCGACTGGGCCCAGTGAACAGCAGAGATATGCTCCGATAAGAAGACATATTGTTTTCTCACAATGAGACCATCAGTTATAACTTATTCCAAAAACCAACATCAGGCGGAGCAACGGAGGGGCTCTTGTATACATGAGCAGAGAATATTCAGTTATTTATTCTGCACTGACATTTACGAAAACAACAGGATGGATCTTTTAGCGTCTGTGGATGAAGAATATAAGTCGGCCAGACGATGACGTGCTCTTTAGAATGCAGTAAGCCAGAGAGGCAATATTACATTTCTTTGCATAAAACAGTCCGAACTTTGTTTTTCCGGCTGGTCGGCTCAATACGGCAGTTCTTCATTTAGCTAATGTTAATATTTCCCCGTCTGAGGAAAAATAAAACCATTGTTTGATACTTTCTCCCACCAACAGCAGGCAATCAGCGCAAATGTACAGACTTCTTATGCTTTTGAAGACAACATTTTATTGCTCCAGACCTACAGATGATTTTCCGCGTAACTCAACAATATCATGCTGACATTTTGCAACAATGGCTGAAATGGAAAGGTTAGCTACCCGGGATACATGTACCGGTAGATCTGCTTGAGTTTTGTCCCTGCAAATCCATTGTGCAAATCCAATGTGCTGATATTTTGGAGGCAGTATATCTCGAGGATGTTCACGCCGTTACAGGATCCATCGGTTGGTGACTCTGGAAGAGCTCAGCCTGAAATATGACAAAATTACCTACGAAAGTAGCCAACACAGGTTGGTAGACCTCTTCAAAGCTCAGGAAACTGAACAGAAACACACTTAACTTTAAGACTGTTTTAGATCTCTTTTAAAAGTTTGTGCTGCAAGGTAAGACTAATTAATCACAATGTAAGTAGAGCAAAAGCCACATCCTGGTATTCCATTCAACCCTGACCCATAATACATTACCCAGCTCTCTACCTCAACCTTAGCCATCACACCGAACCCCCTGAAAACACATCAACAGTTGCTTTTTGTGAGGACCAACTAAAACTTGGCAAACATGTCCTCACTTTGCTGGTAGAATGAATATGTTGATACTCAGTATGTAGCAAACACAAGGACACACACACACAAGCACGCACGCACACACACACGCACACACACACACAAATAAGCTTGCTGAAACACCCTTGTTAACATTTTAAACTGGCAGATCCATGAAAGGTGATGCCAGGGAATTTCGGACTTGTGCTTCCTCATAAACACGCTGCTGATTTGCAATTCCGAATCTGGAGCACAAACAGGGGCTACGCAGCACCAGCGTGAATCCAACAGAAAAAAAAACCTTGAATAGATTTTGAATTTTAAAAGCGAGATCAAATGAAAATCATACAAAGGCGGCAGCAAGTGGAATTGAAAGTGTGATACAGATGAGGGGGCTGTTGTGGGGGGTACGGATGAAAACAGGATTAGACTCCACAGGCCTGGTTCCCACAGATTGCTTGAAATGGGGAACAGATTTAAAGCAGGTACTGCGTGTTGACAGGTTTGGTGATTTTTTTTCCCCCTTTTCTTTTTTTTTCCCAGCATGTCTTACACATTTAACCAGACCCATGTCAAAACCTGTTTACATGTCATGAAAGGAAGCGGAACATGTTCAAATCGGGTAAGCCATTGAAGGAGAAACTTGGATGATTTGACAGTTCGAGTCTCTTTAACGTTCCCCCGTCAGAGCGAGCTGAAACAAACGACGGCGTGATCGCCGCTGGTTCGGATGCTGCCTCAGTTGCGAGGCGGCTGTGGATCGGGCTGGTTCACCCTACAACCGCAGCCACTCTCTGGTTGTTGTGCCTCAATTTTCCCCCTCAAATCAAATACAGGCCGCATGCTTAAGCGTTTCCTCACATGTCAGCAAGTTTTAGAGATTAAACTGTTTCATGTTTAATGGGATAAGGAGGAACATGAGCTTCTATCCAATCCTGGCCCAATTGAGTGTTTTTAATGCAATTTGTCAACTCCCTCTGCTAGTGGGATTTGTTCCATACTGTTAGACGTGGAGTCAATTACACAGTATCTCTGAAGAGTATTTTACTTGAGAGATTGCTCATCTGGCACTATTAAAGCTACTTAGTATATGTTTGGCAGGAGCGAGGGAAATGCTGTTAACAGGTTTTTAAATTCCATATCCGTCTTTTTTTTTTTTAAGTGTTCAGAAATGTTTTTAATTTACAGTCGATGTTAATATAAAAATCACAGGCGACGCTAACAGTTTGGTTCCTGCGGAAACACGAGAGCAAACAAAACATTCACTTAACTCTATATGTGATTTTATGTGTCCAGAATGATTAATTATGGACTCAAATCATTACAAATGACTTGCAGGTTAATGTTAACAAATATTGTCCCTTAAGGGCTTCTATTAATAATTTCATATTCTCTCCAAATATTATTCTACCCACCTGCTGTGTGTGATCCCATTTTCCCCCCTTTGCCGTTTTGTGATCATACATAATTTAGTCCCTGGCCACATCTAATAAATGATGTTGACATATGCTCTCGCGGAGAGCACTGCCTGGAAGTGTAGCTTGATAAGCCTCTTTGCATTCTCACCGGATCCAATTTTGCCCTATCAGTGCACGGCTGCACTCACATGGTCCAGCAGGCCTGGAGATGTCCTGAGGCTTCAGATTAGTGAAAAGTGTTCAACGCCACGAAAGGGGAGTGGAAAATCAAACATTCGTTGTCAGTCGTTAGGACGGTTTTGTCATATTTACATTGTCACTAGTGGCATTTCAGGTGAAAACACTTTTTTTGAGGGTCAGGGGGTTAGTTGGGCTGATCAGGGTGAGGGTAGGGATCTGGGTAATGTGTTATTGCTGTGAGTCGCCACAAAGAATATAAATGCAAGGATATCTGTGTGTGTGGGTGTGCGTGCGTGTGCGTGCGCACGTGTGTTGATAAAAACTTTGTGACCAACGCCACCAGAAGGAGATGGATTAAAAAATTGGAGGAGATGGATTAAAAATTGAAATTGCTTTAAGCGAGCATATCCAAATATTTGTCTGTTCTCGTTCTGAAATGAATTCCTGCAGTTCCATCATTCCTCCTCTGTCATCCGCCCTTCTTCCTCTTCTTCCTCTTGTACACTGCCTCAAGTATTCGGAGAGAGAAAGAATCAATCCAATCAATTCCCTTCTACCAATTGTTTGTTGTTTTTTATTTCTGCTGACCACACCCCAAGGATTAATATTTGATTAGCCTTTAGGAGGGGTGGAAAGTACTTATTAACCCTATTTGTCAATCTGTCACTGCCACTGCCAGGATTGTGCCTTGCGGCGGGGAGCGAGGGGCTAGAGGGGGAAGGGGATGACTTGAGGGAATATCTGCCTTGCGATGGCTGCCCTCCTCCAGATGTTTTTTCATAATTATCCATTTTAGGCCGCTGCCGCAAGCATGACATTCATTCCTGCATCTACAACGCGTGTTAATTGATATCATGATGCACGCTCGCAGAGTAATGTGCTTCTTTTGCAGCCGTTTCCTTCCACGATTTGACCAATTATGCCAAACTCTTTTCAGGATAAATAACAAGACAGTCCCTAATTTTATTCTCGGGGTAAAAAAAGAGCTCGGGTCGTTGTCATTACAGTTCATGAAGATGAAGCATTTGCTTATTTAGAAATTGATGAGTAAACTTCCACAGTGTAAGCAGCCCTTTTTTTCATTAGTAATTTTAATTAAGTTTTCTGCGCGATGCTGGAATCGTCTCGATGTATAATTGTTCATTATACGTCTTGTTTTCTACAGTGGGGAAATTAAGGGGCCTCAAACGAATGAGTCTGAGACATGATTAGTCTTGTTCATCCCAAACGTATAATTTTTTTTAATACTGGGTGTGAGCTCTGCTGCAAAGTGAAATTGATACTCGCTGTATGGAAACACTTAATGAATTGCCTATTCTGTTGTCAAAATCAAGCTAACGCATATTCTTCGGGGAAATTTACCAGGAGGATGCACATTTGTAGCTTTGCGGACAGCCATATTTAATTTGTTTTTTTTACGCACTTCAAACACAATTTTACGAAATTTAATAGAAAAGTTACTTGAATGCTAATAAATGCCGATGTCACTTGCTTGCGGGGTTCGCGTTTGCGTCTGGTGGCCATGGCGCCTCCAAATGCTGGCTGGAAGGCTGCCGTATCCGTTTCCTCCACCTCTGCGCTATCTGTGATGGTACGCCCCTGACTCTATCGAGCTCAGTCAAAGACCATCCCGCCGTTTGCAGCGTTAATTACAGATCCTTTGATGTGATAGAACACGGGCCTGTAGAGATTGATTACTCTTTGAGCTAAGTTGTCTCCCAATTACTTAGACAATTAGCCAACTAATTAAAATACTTATCCTGTGCATTGAAAGAGGAAGAGGAGAGCTGCTGTGAGTATCTCCCTTGATATATGAGCTGTCAGGGATTCTTGGAGCCTCTCGGCTGAGGAGGGGAAGACCTGGTGAGACGACTTAAAAAACGCCCAAACAGGAGTCAGTGCAGCTGCAGAGCAATAATAATGTAGATCACAAGCATTCACAAGCATTTATCACTTCCTTTTGATTGACGATGAGGATGTTTGAGGAAGATTTTATCCTGAATGACCAGATCAAATATTAAAATTTTCTGCTGGAATGATAAAACGGTGTTCGGGAAAAGAGTTCTCTGACAACGGATAAAGCAATGGCGCAGGCATTTCTGTGTATTTACATAAAAATCATTTGTAGTTACTCAGGAAATAGTCCGTCTGGGGGTCCCCGGTGGGATTTGGTCCTCTGATAAAAGAACAAAAACTAATGTCTGAGGTTCTCAAGAGACCTTAAGTTGTATTGTTATTATTATTTTCCTTCAGGAATATCAACATCTCCAACATGCTGCTCACTTCAAACTAGCATGTTTTTTCCGTGTTTTTCATTTTATTGAGCTATTACGCATGTGGAATTTGTCGCCCTGCGTCCACATTTGAATAAAACCCATTTTTTCCCATTATTTTGTCCTGAGCATCTCCTCGTCGCACTTATTGCCATGTCGTCTTAACCCCAGATGGACTGCTCCATTATTGCCCCTGCATTGTCATGTTAATGTCTTGCTATCTGTGCAGGGGACAAATATGCAAGGGACAATGGGGACATAGATGTGCATTCAATGTATGCATTCATAATTGCTTTTGATGATGTAGATAATTATGTTGCACAGAGACTTTTAGCACCGGACAGACTCACAAACGAGAGGGAAACGTTTTTTCTTAATAAGTTTTAATAAAATGAATATATAATGAATCAATATTATTCATCTGTCCTATAATATTCATTCTGTCTGTTGAATATTTGGAAATAGATGGTCTCCTGAAATCACTGCAAACAAACCACATCAAGCTTAAAAGTTGATAACAGTTCTAACTGTAGTAATTATATTGCATAATAAACTTAACATTTTCTTTGTTTAATCTGCTTCTGTCTGTAGAGCAGTGACTTAAATATACATATTATAAACATATACAATATACATTTTATATGTATATAAAATATACATCTGTTAAACATGATGTATTTTTAAGCCAGGAGATTAAATTTTTCATCTATATTAGCCAATAATCAGCTTAGAATCCTTGCATACATGCTTGTATCGTGTCTGAGAGAACTCCACTCTCTCGCTCTTTCCGATCTCACGGTGGTGTGACTGATTGAAGTTGTTGGGGCAGGTTAGATCGAAAGACCCCCTGTGATTAGGGGGTCAACAACACTGGAAGAGCCAAGTCTCCCTCCTCATCCTCTAATCATACACTATAAAAAACAATCTTAGCACCACTTAACCTGCGCAGGGGCCCTGATATGGCTTGCCATGCTCTGTCTCCATTAATCAATCAGCTTCAGGCCGTCATGTAGATGCGTCTAACTGTAAATGTGAGGGTTTTTTTCCTGTTTGTTCGTGATTCGTCTCAGTGTTCTTGGTGTAGACAACAACGGACAATCATTGCTTGGGAAACAATAAACCTTTAAATATTTTTACTTCCACTTTTTTTTACAAAAAGGTCATATGTGAAGGTCAACGGTCTGTGCTTAAATTCCTTCATGCACTGTTTTGTTGTTGACTATCCCTCCCTGCTGCTGACTGCTCCACCATTATGAGAGTAACAAACCACATCCCACTGTCTCATTGTTGGAGGTTATTTTGTCCTCACGAGGAGCAGAAGGTTTTCGGTGTCAGCGGCGGGTGATTAATGACTCATCGTGGTTCCCTCCTACTGAAAAGTGCACGCTCAGTGTGGACCGAGATTTCCCCAACCTACCACCTCTTCACTCGCAAAGACATCCGCAGACCATCTCAGGAATCCCGGATCCCAGGGAGACCTTTTCCCTCTGAACTTATTTAACAGGAAAAGTAATTGATTTGGAGAGCCACATTTGCATGGCTCCGTTCCCTCATGTTTAATCAGGCCTAATTAGCTGAGCTAATGAAAAATCAAAAGGTGTTTCATCAGCTTGTTTGTGCTTGTGCAGCAGCAGCAGTGAGGAGCTCTGATTTGTGTTGGAAAGACGGAAAAGCGTGGTGGAAAAATGAGCTGACCCCGCCTCTTGGACGCCGCCTTCAGCGATCCCTCACACATCCCTTCGGCAAATACCAAAGGAAGCACTCCTGAATAATGACAGCCGGGCTCTTCTCGTAAGAAGCACATAGCAAGACAGGAAGGAAGTAATGAATACATTTGCCAGCAGGACGTGTTTCAGTGGGATGCAGCGCTGTTGTTCCGTGGAAACCATGCAGGAAGCCACCTTTGTTTCCTGACCTTTTACCATCAAACACTATTCCTATTTCCAGATCCCTCAGAGTGCCAGAAACAACCCGACTCTGCAGGGGCCTATGTGACTCAAATTATATCATTTGTCCAATTTGCTATTGTTTCATCCATGTCAGGATAATTTGCTTTGGGTTTCTCTGTAATGTCTGGGGCTTTGTCTGCGCCCCCTGAGAGACCTGCGATACAGCGTCTGCCCTAGATAGACTGTTTATCAAGTGCCCCGTGTTCTGTCAAGTTGACTTTCCAACCATGATGCACAGATAAAACACAGCTTCATTTCAGCGGCTCTCTCAGGAGGACGGAGACAGCGAGCATGGAGGGGGAGCAGTCTGTTTACCTGCGGTATTAATTGGGTCAGAGTTACAGACTCGGTGGAGGCTGTTTCATTGAGGATAAAGAGACGGCAGTCATCATTACTCAACACCTACTGTATAATGACAGCTTCATCACTCCCTCAGCAGCCATCTCACTCCTAATTAATCTCATCATCTCTCCCAACAGTTGGACAGTCGGCAGCTAAACAGATTCTACATATGTTAGCGTCGCTCTGAAGGAGCCAGTATTCCGTTCAAGAAAAAAGGCTGCAAAAACCTACATTCCATTTGCTTTTCAGTCATTACCTCCACTCGCTCCTGGCCAGTCTGCGAGAGCCATAATTAATTTTTCCCCATTAAATTGGTCCATCAAAGGGTCCTATTTTATTTTTCCTCACATAAAAAAGGCTGGAAGCGTCGCGCGCCCAGAGTCGGGTTTTGACAACCGGTGGCAGCAAACTCATTAATCAGCCGTTGAACTCGGTCGTTTTCTGCCTCCTGGGTTCACCGAGCATAGACAGCAGTCACAGACAATGACCACCAAGCACACCGGACTCCATGACAGCGAATCACACACCGGCTCTTTTTCCGGGGACAAATGTGTCTATTTCACAGGTGCTGCTGGAATCAATAGTTCCCATTTGTAATATCCCAGTGTTGAAACATCGTGTCTTGCCTCTTCCTGCTGCCGTGCGCCTCTCCAATTAATTGCATGCTTGCCAAATGTATCTTTGCACATTATCTTGTTCTATCTTTTGATTGCATGTGCTTAATTCCTTATCATAATTGGAGTTGCACACTGCCACTGGGCCAGTCACGTCTCAGCGCAAATTAGGCTTAAGATTGTTTACTGAAGTTTGGATGCCCCTCACTCCTGCTAGGAATTTAATAGCACAGGAACCAATTACAAGATTTCGATTTAAGGCGGGGAAATGATGCACAGTGACATTTATTGTGCCTATTGTTGCATGTTTATTCTGAGGTGGTGATGATTCACTTCCACACGAGCACGAGGCTTTTTTCCATTTTCCGTTCTTTCAGTTCCTTCCCAATAACACTCAAACGGTTCCCAGTTTCCATCAGGGTACCGGTGGTTCAGTTCTCAACAGGAGAGGATGGTGGTAATTTGGGCCGATGTCGGTAGCTGAGCACATCGCTTGCGGGTTGGCTTGCAAACGTGTTGTTTTCACGCAGGGTGTGAGATGTTAGCTTGTTGTAAAGGCGTTACGACGAGTTAAAGGTAGCACCAAGCATTGCACAATATAGTGACGTAGGAAATAGGAAATTAGAACAGTCCTGTTGCAGCTCATTTTAATCAGAATTGGTTAATTCTAAGCTAACTGCACAGACTCTTGAAGATTTCAGGATCTATATTTGAAAGACTTTTGTGCTGATGTGAAATCTGTGTGTGTGTGTGTGTGTGTGTGTGTGTGTGTGTTGAAGTAAATTTGGCCATGACAGGAACTATCTTGGATTAAAACAATAAGCACACAGCTCCTCTGAGGCACAAAAACAACAATGAAAGAAAGAGAGCAGTTTTAATTGTTCCGGTTGCTTTTCCTCAGCTGCAACTGTTTTAATCACAGTACTTTGAAGGCCTCACGTAGCAGAAACTATGCGTCGGAGTCCGGGTCCGTCCTCAAGACAGAATTCCTGTTCCTGCAAAGGTAATTCTTCTGCTCTTCGGTCTCAATGGAGGCATATTGGCAGAGTCTGTTTGCTCTGTTAATTAAATTTTCTCTTTGCAGCAAATGAGGTCATATTCCATCCACCGGTGTAATGTCTCTCTCTTGTACAACAAAGGGAATGCTCAGAGTCCTGGAATCTTTACTGAAACAATCAAGTATATCATTGTTTGTCCGTGGATCTATATTTTGGAGGCGCGCTGCCGCGCTCACATTTGATGCCACTGCTGGTGGTTTTTATTGCTTCAATTTTACAGACAGTTGGGATTAATGTCAGTCTCTATAGCTTCCAGGGAAAAAAAATGGCCAATAATGTTGGAGTCTTTTTCCATTATTCCCAGGCTATATGGGATGAAATCATTTGTTCTTAACTCAACTCGCAATATTGTTAGGACTGTAACGGTGCGCCATTTAAAATGTCGTTCATCTTGATTCATGTCATGTGGACTTACTTAGAGATGATCTCCAGGGTGGCAGTTTGTGCCACGCTCATTTTTTCCCAGTCATAAATAAGCGAATGTTTTATGTTATGGAGCACGTTTTCCAGATGACTGTGATTCTGAATGACAGATGTGTCTTATAAACCTGGGAAAGTGATATTATGACTGTTGACAAGCGCATTCGACACGGAGGACATTGCTGGCTGCCTTATTCCCGTTCGCCTTCACGAGTTTGTACAACCATAAAAGATGTGTTTGGCTGTAAAGAAACGCTTCTTTTTGCTAATGGGAAATGTTGGGCCACAAAGATAGGTAAAATAAAAGCACCCATCCAATTAAGGAATGAGAAATGACCAATTTGATATCTTTTTTTCTATATACACTTCTCTTTTGTTCAAGAACACTTGAGCTGAAGTGAAATCAAAGGTTTTATTTACCTGCTCTGAGCTATTTAGGCAAAGCGAGCTCCCTGTCTTATGCAGATATGACGTGTCATATTATTAAAACCCACTCTGCGTGTCTGACCATTTTAATTACTTCCAAATTCAGCATGACTGGAATTATTTGAGAGTGCCTAAATGCTTAGATGTCTGAAATTTAAAATGTTTGTCGACTCAAAATAAGACAATTTACTGGGTTTAATGGTTTAATTGTTTGGAGTAAATGTTGGCCCTTTGAGTTAGCACTGACGTTGTTTTGCAAAAAGTTTGGAAAATGTAACTTTTTTTTAGTTTTATCTTCCTGGCTGGATTTGAGTCTTTCATTCCAGATGCTCTGAACTCTCCATTTAATGGAATATTCATCAATAATGAAGCATTTAAAGAAGGGGACAGGCTTTGTTCTCTGGATGCACGTCCAACACTGGTGACTTTTGAGCGAGCAGCTCATTAATACTCATTTGCATAACAATGGTCCCTCTGGAGACCAGTGGTGTGCCTCTGACTGGTGTAGTAACATGAAGATGCAACAAAGGGCTTGACAGGAGCAAAGCAAATAATAGAGAGCCGCTTGTTAAGGCAAAGTCTATTCACTCTCTTTGTCAGAGTCACAATATTTAAAAAAAAAAAAAAAAAACTCTTCTAGCTGTGTAGAGACCATGTAGGATAATACAAAATAGCCCTCAGCTAGAACAGTATGAAAATGATGATGTAATCCATGACGGCCCGCTCGCACTGAATCTTTAAGAAAAGCAGCAGTAAAGAAATCAGAAAGGTCAGATGGAGAGCAGCTTGTATAATTTTCACTTGACTTTATAGTGTCTGTGAAATAAAGCTGTGCTACAGTAGCATCGCTTTGAGCTGCCCGCAGGCTGTACAGAGATTTTTTATTATTATTATTATTATCCAGAAGATCTTTAAGAGGATGATACTGGAATCACCTTTCTATTATACTGGTGTGGGTATGTCCATCCTAACATTTCACTTGTGTATAGAACAATAATTATAGATTTAATAACTGACAAAGATTCTGGAGATAATTAAATCTATAAACAAGAACCAAAATCAAGTTTAATAGATACTTAGTCATTTTAATGTGGTCATAACATGTTATGGCCACATTAAATTTAAAAAAAAAAAAATCACTCAATCCCCTTAATTGAAATGAAATATTGTATCTAAAACAACTAATACAGACACAATGAGCAGGGTTAAAGGTGGGATAACATGAGGGGCCAGCAGCTGGAGAGGGATCATAAAAACCTTAGCAGCCTGTGTGAATTAATTAAGCAGACCCCAAAGCAATATTCTTTTAAGGACCCCAGAATTCCAAGCTAAGGCCCTGCATGGTGTATTCCATTTTAATGAATAGAGGGAATATGCACACTTATATGTAACCATCTCCAGAAATGACTGCTCGAAGCTTCCAGTGCAATTATTAATCCATAAAATTAGTATTTAATTAATTAAAAAGGTGAATGTGTGTCATTGGCTGCTGCTTGGTGTTTGAACAACAGCTGAAAACTCTAGCTTCAGATGTGTGTAGCAGGAGGTCAAGGCTCGCCAGTGATGCTGTGATAGCTGTCAGTCCTCCTGAAGTGGCGCTAACGCGTTTCTCCTGGTTTCAGCCGCTCTTGCTGTTGATCAGCACTGATTTCAGTCAGCCAAAACACCGTTTATGGCAGTAAAATCAACTAATTCATTAACATAACTGCCTCCTAAGACCTTAAGATGTCCCACAGATGTTTAATAACATTAAATATCATTGGACTAGCCGTTGGACTAACAATGAGCAGTCACTCAGTCTCGCCTCCATGGGGCTCTCACAATTACGTACCTGCATGATAATTGTACGTTAGGAAAAATAAATAAGCACGTCCAGGTGAAAATGCATGTATTTGAAGATGCTTTCTTGCTATGGGACACAGCAAACATGAACGATTAAAAAGGCTCATAGGAAGTCTCTTTCAAATTTGCATTAGCACATTGTGTAAATCTGACGATGATTGCCTCACAGAGACCCGGCGCTGCAGCCTTCCATCCCCAGCCTGTGCACACCGGCCAGATGGCCACTTCAGAATGAGATTGACACACTGTTTTAAACTGATTTCATGCTAACTCTCCAGAGAGGCGGACAGACCCTGGGCTCTGTTGGGAATCGGGATTACAAAATAGCCAATTAAAAAGGAAAGTGGTGAAATCTTGGCCTGATAAGGTGAAGATTAAATCGGTTATAGTTTATTAGGCAAAATGACTTATTAGAAACTATTCCTCTCCAAACAGATTTCCATTACCGACTCAACTCCTTTTTTATCTGCAATCCTTTATCTGATGGCTACACTCTGTAATTACCGATCCTCCAAATAGCAATTATGACACCAATTGGACAGCATTTCCTCATATATTTCATTTATCCTCCATTATGGCTTTGAAATACTCAGCATCTTGGAAATTCTCCTCGGATGAGAGCAGCTGAGCCTGACCCCACTCTCACACTCTAAACACACTGCTTCAATTTACACAAATTTAAAGAAAAAAAAAACCCAATTTGTTGCCACTGAACCTTCAATAAAAATCATGTCAGATTTCTATCCTTGTTTCCCAACATCCACCATGTGCCCGCCGGGTGCCACGTGTAATTACTCTTCGAGAATGGCTGAGCAGATGTGAGGGCTGTGGGTGAGGCTCCGGTGGGTCTCCGGGTCCCTGGATAACTGACGGTGGTTGCTCTGCTTCAGAGGCATCTGTGCAGCACCTGTGGACAGAGCGGCGCCCCACCTGCTCCCAAATATCAGCTGTCTGATTTTTGTTGTTTTTTTAGCTCCCCTCCAGCCTCCCGCTCCCCCAGGTCGGCCTGGTTCATGAGAAAGACCCCGCCAAGCTATTCTCACCTTCCACTTCCTGGAAGAGCTCCTCGATTCGTCTGAGCCTGATCTGCTACCTGGGACATGGCCTGACCCGGTCGCTGCTCCGCCGGCCTCCTTAAACATCCTCAATCTCGCCCCTGCACCTCGGAGCTCAGCCGCCATTGGCCAAAAGCAAAACACACAGATGGTGTATTATCCTGTCTTTCTTTCCTCTAACCAAACACCAAGCTCATATTTGAAGGCTGCCGCTGGATCCCTTCATTCTCTTCCGAGGGCCCGGAACAGTCGCTGAATCAGATTGATATAGATTGAATTCTTACCCCGCCTATTGTGAGCAACCATTTGTATTCATGAAATCAAAGTATTTACCGCTGAGATGAGCATCTATGGCGTATCAGCACCCACACTGGAAGCTGAAGTGTTGATAACACGAAGCAATAATACCCGATCGCATTTCCATCTCAGCTTTCATCTGAGGATCTCAGAGCCCGTTACTTTGTGTGGAGATAACCAATCCTCTGCCAGCAGCGTGCAGGCCGCAGTAATTGCAGCCGGCAATGAGGAGTCATTAATATTTTAGAAAAATACCACAATATGGTCCCGCCAGTGAATTTAATACCTGTAGATGTTGTGGCACATATTATTTTTCTTTTATCATCTGCTCAGCATGGCCTACATTGTGAAAGGGAATTTATTTCAAGAAATAGCTTTTTTTCTTCCCCCTTTTTCTGCTTTGATATATATTTTTAATTCCTGCATTTATCCGCAATAAAACGTGGGGATGAACATTTCGACTGAGCTTCCTATTGTCACTAGTTATCCCGGCGATTTTAATGACATAATTTCAGTTTGAATTCTTGGTGGTTGGGGGGGGGGGGGACAGGGATGTCACTTTTGGATCGCATCTCGAATGTGCAGTATTGCGATTTGGCACGAGCAAGCTGGAGACCGGTTGCTGGCAGGTCTCGAAAGTCTCCATGTTTGTGGTCCATCAGGCTAAAATTCCTTCAGCTGTTCCATCAAGCCAGCAAAACAGCTTAATGAAACACTGGCATTGTTTCTTGGGGCCATCTATGGCATATGTGGCGCTGCTGCCTCTGGTAATTTTCATATGCATGTTCATATGTTACCTCATACACAGGAAATAAAGGGGGAGGAATGTTGGAACGGAGGCTCTTGGTGCGTATACAAAGCCCTGCCATGAGGGATACTGGGAGACCCTGTTTGATTTCATTAGAAGGAAAAACGAGATGGAAGTCTTGATCTCAGAGGAGACTTAGCAGCGCCTCTGGCAAAACTGACAGAGATAATGCTGTTTGATTTGCAACACAAACAGAACAGCTGACAGGGAATTAATGTTTTACAAACAGTGTTTAACGCCCTCACTGATGAGGAAAAGAGGAGGGTGAACACCTCACGTAGAAAAATTAAGTATCGTACATGTCAAAGATGTCCGAAAAATACAAAATCTGATGGGGATTCTTAGTTCAGAAGCAGTTGTTGCAGCTGTTCCCACTCATTCCATCCGGTCAACCATCACCTCTGATCAAGACAGTCGCGCCTTTTTGCACGATTACAGGTCACACGTGCGAGCTCCGAGTCCATGCACAGATTTGTTTTAACACGCTGTTCAGGTCTGAGAGGCTGTCGGGGTCTTCTTTATTCATCCGTGGATGACAATCATACTTTATTGAGAATGGAAAAGCGACGGCTAATTGATTTTACAGCGATAGCGATGGAGAGACAATGAATGTGCCATCAATTCAATCCGCTATTTAATGGTTCCAATTTAGTCTGTAAATGCTCACTAAACTAATTTCACTGGGTGCAGCAATCTGAAAAGCTATCATATCTCTAATCTCCTCCTATATATTCATAAGGAAAAGCAAATTTAGCCAATTCCAAGGTGTGGAGAGGATCTGTTATTGCAGTGTAAATGTTTAGAACGCGGCAATTGAGTTCATTTATAAGGATATGAAAAGTTTTATTGGCAGGGTCAGTGGAGTGGAACTGTTGGATAATAGGCAGTTACCGAGAAGTGTTTGAAGGCTATGAAGCATAGAGATGTAGGGAATAAAATGCCGGGACATACCATAATCGGAAGCTAAACTGAAATTCTGAAACGCCACGGCTGTTAGATTCCCACTGATAAAAGGTTCAGTGGCAGAGGCCATCGCTATTCAACCATCTATTTATTTTTCTCCGCGCAGGATCCTCAATTTTGGCCAAAAGTGGGAAGCAGTGAGCCGCATATGCCAACCCGGTGCGAGATGGTGATGTGGAAGCAATGGGCTCTATTTTTTCCATCAGAGCACTTCCCGGGCCCAATCACCATTGGATATGGCTTTGTTTCGCAACGAGAACAGGATGTGTTAATGTGGCTATTCTCTCAATAAAACTGGCAAAATGCGGCAGTTTTTAAAAGATGAGTTCATTCAATTCGCAACGCAATTCAGTGCCCATCAATGTGACCCCAATACTTTCATCTCCTTCACCGACATTTATTTCTCCTTCATGGCCGTATATGGACAAACACACAGCAGAATTCACACATTTTTCATCCCCCAATTTCTACTTTTGTGTCTACTCTTCCTCCATTTCTCCAAGGTCCTGCCTTTGTTATCCCCCTGCCTTTGTTGCTTTTTTTCCATTGTTTTGTAGGCTACGCGCATTTAAGGTCAACCGCTGCATGCTTTAAAAACGCAGCCTCGCTTGCTGCAGGTGTCATGTAACCTGGATAGATTTCAGCAGGGACGTCTGTGATCACATCCTGTCACTATGGAGATTTCATCCGCGAACCCCCCAGAGTGTCACACACTCCGCTCTTTAGCACGGACCATTCCCACCCCGCTGCTGTTTGTTTATGAGCTGTCATTCAGACACCCATTTGGGGCATTTTAGCCGTACGTTAGCCTAAATAGATGAAATCAGGGCTGTAGAATCGGTGTTTGCTGTTGTCTGCATCAAAGCCGGAGATGAGCTCCCCTGTCGACTTTGGTAGATGAGTGCAGGAGAGAAGAAGAAGACTCTGATGATGGTGATGATTCCTTTGTCATAAACGTTAATACGGACGCGTAGAACGACGTCTCATGAGGATGTACCTCGACCAACGTTGCCAATTACAGGGGAATATTCCACTTTAGCAAACCCAGACGTGAGCGATTAGCTCGCTGTCACGTTCCTTTTGGGGATGGCGGTCCTGTATAGACGATCCCGTGAGAAAGAAATGTAAATATGCTGTACGTGTTGTTGGTTGCAGCACATCAGTCTGTGCTGAGCCCCAATGAGCGTTGACTTACCGGCTGCAGTCAGATCAGTTTTTAACTTTTAGATCATTGTTGGAATCCAAACAGGAATTATTTCATGAAGTTAAGTGGTGTTTTAATGGACTCCTCTCTCTTTTAGAGCAGCTTGATTAAAATATGAATCATGAGATGGGCTCTTCGGTCTCTGTGTTCTGGATTACTTTTATCTTGGTAGACATAAATTAGGGAACACTCTGAGGTAATCGTCTAAAGTATGTTCAGTTTTCACTCTTATTCCTGACACATTTCTCATCCCAATTGCAGTTTTTATTCATTTTCTCATCAACTGAACACACGTGATGACTGTTTACTGCAGAGCTTCATTGTGACGGCTAAAATGACTGGCTCGTGTTTGCGCGTAACTTGAACGTTGGCCTGCCTGTTGACGTGAGCAACTGCACCGTGACCCGGATTGGCGGGCCACCGCTGCCAAGTGGGGAAGCTGCAACACGGGCGGGAAAATATGTTCAATCCCCGGTAAACAAACATCTTTGATGGCGAGCTTGTTTTTTTTTGTTTTGTTTTGTTTTTTTTTGGTGTGTTTGAGTGTGGCGGTAAAGTCACGTGAGGGCCGCAGCTAAACGAGGAGGGGGGTTCCTCAGCGTAGTTAGGGGTGCACAGCTCGACACAGATAAGGGTGATCATGCTGAAAATGACTCATGGGCAAGACGCCTATCTCTGGATACCCAGCCAGGACCAGCTTTACCAGTTCACATCCTAAACCGGATCTTAGAGACAAAACTCCTGATAGATGCTCCAGCTACCTTCAGCCAAATTTATTTATCTATTTATTTATTTACTGTGAATTCAATGTTTCAAAAATATGGCACATGGAAAAAGATTAAAGAAATAAATGCATTTTTAGTCTGTCTAAGATCTGATCTGAGCCCAGTCTCCAGTAAATCCATCCAGTTAAGAAAGAAAGATGGCAGGAGTTGACGGGGTGGGGGGGAGGGGGGCTTTTACTTTGTAACGTGTCCTCCTTTCCGCCAAAGCGCATGGCTCAGGCCGTCTGAGCGCACGGTGCTTAAGTGCACAAACCTCATTTTCAAATTTATTTCAATAGTGAGGAAGAGATAACAGTGTTTCGGTGAATCACCAGTGTTCCCTTTCAAATCACATCATCCAAGTCCCAACACACTTGACTCTGGATTAGAGGAACCAGATTAAAAACCTCAATTTAATTAGAGTGAATGGATAGATCTACCACTTGAAAGAGCAATAAGTAAGGTCCCACTTATAGAGAGATATCTGCTGGCCCGCTGAGGTCTCTACACCCCAGGTAAAATTGAAGATGTAATCTTGCTAGTGCAAGAATAAACTCTTCTGGCTGCCAGCCGGGGATACACGGAACCTGGTGATGTGCCCCGCTTTCCAATCACAGCCTGCAGCCTTGTAGCCTTAATGTAGATCAATTATAGGGCAGAAGAGTCACTGTCACATATGATTCACAATATCAATTTCATGCTCCTGGAACCCGTTTGGCAAGTGTACCCCCTTTTTACATCTGCTACCCAATAGGAAAGCGACGTGTCAATGTGAAAGTCAATTTAATGGTGTGACAGTTAACCAGTGAATGCATTGTCGGCTAGCTTTTCCCAACAGTTTCTGTCTGTCATGGCCCCACATTTATTTATGTGCCGCGCAGCCACACACAAATAAAATGTCACATTTCATTTGCACGTCCCACCCTTTTGTGATGCAAAGATTTGCTTAAATGCGAGCCGTGGAGACCGCTCGGGCTGATTAAAGGCTCCTTGAAGCGTGCTGAAATAGCACACTGTGGATGTTTAGAGAAGCGGAGCAGGAGATGCTATGTAAACCTTCCTAAATCTTCTCTTCTGAATGAATTTCAGAAGAAGTGATCAATCAATCATAGCTGCTTCTGACTCTGCTGTGACAGAAAGGAAATGCAAAGTTCAGCGCTGAAAGGAGTGTGCTCTCCTGAGACTCGGATGCTCTCCGGCAGCGGCTTATTAGCTTGATGTATAAGATTTAAACCAGAAAACATAAAGCTTGTCACAAGATAAAGTTTTATTTGGTTGGTTATAATATGGTTATATTATAGTTATATTATGTTATATGTTTATATTGGTTGTATTAAAGATTGTAATAATGTCTGCTGATATTTGGATTTCAAGTCCAGCATATATCAGTCAAATAACAACATAAAAAAAACAACCAAGTCTAAATTTTAGAGAGCTCTGTCCAGCTAACAAGCTGTAGCTTCACATTCGGGAACAGAGAAAATGATGGTTCGGTTCACTAAGCACAAAAATTAAAGCTATGAAGAACACAAAAACAGGCTTAAGAGGCTTTGCAAAATTTGGAATTTGTCTGGCATCATCTGAACTTTAAACTTTATTTCCAAATGTAAAGCTTCCCTGTGCATCTGCAGTACTGCCCCCTACAGGTGTGGAAGTGTGTCTTCATGAAGGCGCAGAACTTAAGACCTACTTTCTTTCTACTTTAGTCTTGGCGGCGTGCTCCATGTCTGCTCTAGACTTGTTTGACATCACGTCAGAGGCTCGCTAGCCACTTGCCAAAAGGTCTGGAATGGCACCACTCTTCCTGTCAGACACACTGGGTATTATCCCAGCAGGTCTACTCAGCTGCGACAAAACATTAAAGTATCATTGTCCTCACACATTCACGTAGACAACAGAGCCCGCCGATTTACGAGGCCAAGCCGTGGCGCTCTCAAGAAGGCGCCCTCCACATCCTCGGAGGCGCAGGTTTTTTGAAAATAAACATGCAGCACTGCCAAAGCCATTTCACATTCTGAAAAGGCGACAGTCCACTAATCTATGAATAGGGCGCCCAGGAACCCTGGTGACAAATGTTATCTCAGTGTGACACAGAGGGTTCAAACCCATTCAGCCCCCCCACTCACAGGCCACTGCTAAGATTATGTCACTATAATCCCCAAGCAGGCTTTTTGTCGCCCAGATGGGCAGGTGATGGGCTATGTGAGCAAAACAGCCCTGCAAGGGCAGCAAGTAGGAATTGTTATTTATTCCTGGCATGAAAATTGAGCCTGGACAGTCAGAGCTCTGCCATAGTGTATGTGCACGTGTGAGGTGAGGTGAAGATCTGCCGGCACTGGATTACGTTTTGATTTTTAGGTTTTATCTTTTACTCATGCAATCAGCTGTATCAGGAGCGGGAGAAAAAAAAGGGGTTTTGTTTGCTTGTTAGCGTTCTAGTCGATTGATACAGAGCAGCCGCATTTTTGCTCGGTTGGCAAACATTTTTGCGCCGTCTGTTTGTCGCACGTAAACAAGCAAATGGAGATGCGGGGGAGCGCCAGGAGGTCAGCGCACACACCACTTTGCTGATCCCAAAGGGAACACAACTTTTATTCAGATGACTGTTTTAATTGATTGCCGTGCTGCTATTGATAAACTAATAGCAGCGGGGTTCTATAATGGTGTGTTTTCTCACCCTCTGGAGAGTTAAGGGGAATTCTCATTTTTGCAAAACAGCCATTCAGCTGCTGATGACTTCACTGGCCTTATATGATTTAATTGGGTTTGCATTACCTTTAATTTAAAGGATGATGCAGCCTTAGATGAGGTCACTCACGGGGTCGCGATTCGGCGCAAAGTAATTGAAGTTCCCTCATTTGGACGAGTTTTTTTGGGGGGGAATTAATAGCTGGACGCTCAAGGACACCGAACCAAGATGTCCAGAAATAAGACGGGATTAATTGAAAATCTTAATTACTTTCTGAGGGCATAAACATCTCAATATCAATTAAAATGTGTTTCCACTTGCTCTTAGAGGATATGAGGTGCTGCAGTTAATTAGAGGCAGAGACTGACGGGCGAGCTCGCCGCGTTTTAATATAAGCCCCTCGCTTGAACCGCCATGATTTACTCTATAAATAATGCATTCCGGGCTTTACTTCCCCAGCATTCCTACCTGTTATGTGAAAATGTTGCAAGTCACTAATTCAAAGTTGAACAAAGTTGAAGGTTAGATAGATAATATGAGGCGTACACGGGTTATAATTCCAGTTTCTTAAATTATAGAGTGCATATTAAGCAGAGTTATATGACTGAGGCCAACAGGGAAATAATATCCTCCAGCCGCTTCGCCGCTGCTGAGCGGTTGACTGAGCAGATAAAAGCTGGGGTAAAACGGCTGCTGGATGAGCAAATGTTTTGGAGGTGTAACAGTGATTGTTATTCAAGGGACGCCCCCACCACCTCCCCACCCTCCACAGCCGACAGTGTGGCCTTGAGGCCTTCCTGTCATCTCGCCGAATTTCACACTTCCTATTTCTTTCCTCGTATTTATTCATTTATCTACCATTTTTCTTAATTCCAGTTCATCTTCTGGGAATTGTTCAAGGACCTTTGTCTCTCTGCGTGTTCTCCACCCCCGCCTGCCCCTTCCTACCAACCCCCCTCCTCCTGCCAGTCGCCGCTGCTTTTCTGCTCCGGCTGAGAAAAGGGACCAGTCATGAGCCATTTAACCGAGGGGAAAGCAGGAGGGCCCCTCTAAACTGGCATTTCTGAAGCAATCTAGGCAGTGTATTCGAATTGCAGAGTAACAAATGGACAGTGGAAGGGGTTTGTAATGGTGATTAGAGTCTGAAATTGGTTCAGATTTACAGTGTCAGTCAGAGATGGAGGGAGAGGAATAAGCAGTCTAAGCGGTCTAATGGATCCATCAGCTTGCTTCGGCTGCTCAGTGGGCCGAGTGGGGTCACCAGCCATCCGCAGGCACCACAAAAGCACTTCAATTTTGTTAGGAAATGTATCAATTTAACTGACTCGAGCGGCACACTGAAAACCTAATGAATCTGGACTCAATTTTCCAGCACACTGCCTCTATGAACCAGAGGAAACAATGTTGTTGTGAGAAGGGGTGAGAACGGGCCTCCCCCATTGGCTGGCTCCAACTTCCCGGCCCTCTGCACGACCAGTCAGGAAAACAGGGGCAGGCCTCCATTTATCCGGCCACGGCAGCGCCGCCGACTGCTGTCACTCATCTAACAATCACGTCATTAAAGGTAAATTGGCTTCTATTTCAGCGGGATGATAATGCTAATTGAGTGGCAAAACATAATACCGGGAACTGTTGTGAGCGTTAAAGGGAGGAGGGGGACAGATTAAACGGCCACACAATGGTGGGCGTCAGGCATGGCAGATGTTGCTTTGTGCGGAGGACTGCGTTGACATATCTCCTGCTTGTCAGGCCTGGGCTTTAGGAGAGACTTACAGGACAGGGGGCCAGATGGTCCCACACAGGGGCTGAATAAAGCAGTTAACCAGCGGCGCTGCTTAAACACAACTCGGCTAAGAGATTTGCTAACTGAAAAACAAAGGAGTGACACCGCGCTATCGATCCGGCTACAGCAGCAACGATGTGACGGCCAGCTGATGGAGGAAGCAACGCAGGGGTTAAGTGTTGATGGTGCTGCCCCTGGCCTCCTCTTTAGGTAGAACCGTCAGCCGGGGGCCGGCTCATAGTCGGGGTCAAAGTATGTTGTAGAGCTCTTTATATTCTCTTCATGAGAGTTCAGTACTGTAATAGATAGAATCTAATGTTGCTTAAGTAGATTAAATTCAGCTGACACCCATTTGTGGGATTACCCCAACGCCTTTTTTCAACGCCGCACACCTTTGAGTGCATCCGAAGTTTCCGACACCAGATACTTACAGGCCATGATATAACGCTGGTTGTCAGCCTGTTATGGAGTTGAGAGGCTGCCCCTCCACTTGACCTCACCATTATGGCGAGTGCTGATCTCATTTGACAAGGCCGGCTGGAGCAGCCCTCAATGGCTGACAAGTCTTTGGAGGAAAATCCTCCTCAGCGCCGTATTAATATGAAATAAAATGAGAGTGAAGGTCCGACTTTAATCAGGGAGCATCAGGTCCCGGAGTGTGCTGGAGGAGACTGGAACGGTCATCCGCGTCCTCACTCCAAGAGGAAACATATACATTCAGATCAAACAGTAAATATACTAACTTATATCCATAGCATGATTGACAATCAAACAGCCACGGTTCCCCAAGCCCTCGTCAAGACATCACTGTCCAGGCTAAATTGTCTAAACCATGTTTGTTTCCATGGTAACAAATATAAACACTGATATGTGTAGCTGCCCTAGGAAAAAGAAGTTAAGAGCTCCTATTTTGCAGGTTCGCGGTGACTGTTTTCCCTCTCCGGTCCAACCCCCCGGTGTTTGACTGGGAGGCGTTTAATCGAGGAACCGGCGGTTTCATATCGGTAACAAAAATCAAATAATGCAAGATGATTTACTCCCCCTAGCAACTGGGGAGCGTACACTTAGCAACCAGCCAAGCCCCGGGCCTCAATGTAATCAGCTTGAAAATATTTCAATTATTGTGTTGATTTTAGTGGATTTGAGAGGCGGCTGGTGCGCGGCGTAGAACATCAGGCCTATGACCCGCAGAGGAAGGCATTGATTTAAACAGGTGTCAGCAAGGAAATGTGGAGGCAATTTAAATGGGAATAGGACAGCAGAGTCACTGAGCATTGTTCAGTGAGTTTGTGTGTGTGTCTGTGTGTGTGTGTGTGTGTGTGTGTAACATCCACCCAATGCTGCCAAATCAGTGCAGCTCAGCAGAACTAAAAGAATTCACCTGGAGGAATCATCTCTGCCACGGGCCGCTGAAGCTCCAGGATTGCTTCCCTTTCCCAGCGTAACACCGATGCTTCTTTTGTTTTACCAAATAAAACGAGACCCTTAAGTGCATCAGAGGACGCTCCGGTTCCGCCGCTTCGGCCGATCTTTTCGGCGCGACTCGTGTCGTAAACGGTGACAGGAATCTGTGAAATGAGAAAACAAATACATGCTAATACATGCTACAATAACCCAGGAATTCACCTCTGTTACATGAAAACCAGCGAGAAAAGTCCAGCAAGTAAATGTCAATTTATAATTTAAATAAACAAATACTAGTTCTAAACTATGTTCTAACTTTTTTCCTCCATTATTATTATTATTATTATTTTTTTTTTTTTTTATTTTATTTTTTTTAATAAAAGGTTAACAAAGGGTCAATATAGGTATGATTGTGTCTGTGATTATATTATATAACCACTGTATAAAGGGCTTTTGTGTGGAGAACTTCCATAACTTTGTGCATCTCTGAGGGTGTTATTTTAATAACAGAATCTGAGCTGATTACTTTACACTGACAACAAGCAGCAATTAAATGTGTTGCACAGTTTTGCGTTTCTCTGAATCACTTGAGTCTAGTCTTTTGTCGATAACAAAGCGCCCACTGCCTTAACGTGGGCTCAACGCGTAGGTGTGATGTGTGATACGAGCATGTTTGCTTCTTTCTCAGAACTCGGATGTTATTTCGGTTTGTTTGGAAGAATTCTTACATTATAGCTCAAAGCTCAACATGCAAATGCTGGAAAACGTGAATGGGTTTGTTTAGAGGCATAAAAGCTTTTTAAATGAATTGGAGCGACGGCTTAGGCTATTGGAGCCACGGCTGCTCGGAGTTTGTTGAAGGGCCACTCTAACACAACGAGCACTTTTATTGTCGTCAAGAAAAAACATTCGTTCAATGTTACCGAGTTGTTGTTTTTTTTTTTTTACTCTCGTTGACTAACGAGTTATTAGGGTCTAAGGATTGCTTATGAAGTTGCCAAACACAGAAGAGTGGAAAGAGGAAGAAGCGGGCCAAAAGAAAAGCTAGGGGTGTGGCTAAGGGAGGAGGAAAATGAGGGGCTGAAGACAAAGAAAGGAGATATAAAAAGAGCCAAAAAAAAACAACTGATCACCTTTAGGGTCAAACTTGCATTTGTGAACTCCTCTTGAGTTCAGCTTTGTGCAGCGTTTGGCTGCCTGCGGAGCCTCAAACCCAACCACTGGTTTAACTGGAACTTTGTCAACTCACACGGGCGCAAAGTTGTTCATCCAGCGATATCTGTCTGGAGGTCTTCATGGAATCATCAAATCTGTCAGGTTGCTAAGGCGCTAATGTGTGTGATCCCATTAACTGCTTGACCGGATGTCACGTTCAGCAGTTACTCCATTATTATTCACACTGATGGGAGGTCTGGGTGTCAGGTGTCATCATTTAATTGTGTTGTTTTCTATTCCTCCTGGATTCTGTGGGGACCTGAAATCAGAGTAAATGTAGCAGAATCTACCTCTGCGCTCTTTTTTTCCCTCCTCGCTCTGTCTTTCTCCCTCTCGCTCTCCTTAATTGGAGACACCGGGGGCTCACATCACTTTTCACTTTAATCTTGACCTTAGAAGATAAACCACTGATAAAGATGAGAATCATTATCTGCCCAGAGAATTCAAGGAATAATTTCCTTGGCTCATGTTCTATTCATTAATGGGAAAGCAGTTCTGTCGAGGAGGATATCTTGAATTTGCAGGCTTGCTGCGATTTAGAAAAGAACATCCTCGTGTGTGTATGTGTGTGTGTGTGTGTGTGTGGCTGATGTTCTTCGAAACCAAACTTTTTAAAATATTTTTAAGACTCTTTGAAGGATTTTTGTTTGAAATACTTCCAAAAATAGATTTGCGTTAAAGTTTAATTGAATTATTGTATCATCATGCTCTACCTCTGGAATGAGCTCACCTGGCCCTCATCAGTGGCAGCATAAAAGCCTGGTCATCCTTTTCAGTCTCTTCCATTTGTTTGTTGACTCTGTGTGGTGATGTGGTGCTAGGCTCTTCAGAACCTTTATATGGTTTTGGCCTCTGTTTTATTTGGGTTGTTTTTGAACTGTTTTTTGGGATCGTCGACTTAGTACTGTTGCCTCATCTAACCAGTCCCTAGTGCTTAACAAAAAGTTTTTTTTAAAAAATCCTGAATAAATCTCAGTAGCAAATCACAGTAACATCAATTTAGGGACAGGGTTCGTGATGTTCGTGGCCTGCAATGCTTAAAAATGCCAAATAATATTAAATAACAGACACTAACACAGCACTGTTGAGAATGAAAAAGCTTGTCTCACTTTAACGTTACAATGTTATAAGTTTAAGGAGATAGAGGGAGACCATTCAAAGATAAGAATCCTGGGGGGGTAACATTTTGGTAAATATAAAATTAAAAGAGAAGATTGGTGTCGATGAGCGCTGCTTCACTGTGAGAGTCTCAGCTGCACTGGCATCAGATTGTCAGGCTGTGTTGTTGTTCCTGTCCGCCCCTGCTGCAATGTCCACTTCACTAAAGTCCTTCCATCAAGCACAAAGTCACCTTCCTCTGGAGGAGACTGGAAGTCCTCTGAGACATACGGGGACTCCAGAGTCTCCTGCTGGAACTGGGTCAGCTTACCTCTCTCCTCCAAGCTCTGTCATTTTCTTCATGTCCTCTCTCTCTGAGTGTGTGACTTTTCTCTTGACTGACTTGTTTGCTGGATTCTCCTGATATTGACATTTGCCTACACGCGTTTGTGGCACAGTCCAGGAAGCGATTCAGCAGCTGCAGATTAAAATACAAAGACAATCTATTAAATGAGAAAGAGGTTCAAAACACTGGATCAGACTCAGCTGTGGTCCCCTTAGCTCTACAGCTAAATAAGTTATCTCTTTGCTAACATGGATTTTAAAAAAGTGAAAATATGCGTTTGTATCAAGAAGGCCCAACAGAGGATGTACTTCCTGTGGCAGCTGAGGAAAGCCAAGCTGCCAGCCCAGATGATGGTGCAGTTCTACACGGCCATCACTGAGTCCATCCTCACCTCCTCCATCACTGCGTGGTACGTCAGGGCCACTGCCAGGGACAGACAGAGACTACAGCACATTGTGCGCTCTGCCGAGAAGGTGATTGGCTGCAGCCTCCCATCTCTCCAGGACCTGTACGTCTCCAGGACTTGGGGACGAGCAGGTCGGGTAGCAGCTGACCCTTCTCACCCTGGTCACAGACTCTTTGAGCCGCTCCCCTCGGGCAGAAGGTTACGGTCCATTCGGACCAGACCCTCACGCCATAAGAGCAGCTTCTTTCCATCTGCCGTTGGACTAATGAACACTTGACCACCTTTTCACTGCCACTTTAACATTTGCACTACAGTTGCTCTGTTCGGATTTTGTGTATTTGTGTATTTATTTCAAGAGACTATATTTTAGATTCTGTGTTTTATGTTGCACCTTACGCCGAAGCAAGTTCCTAGTCTGTGAATTCTGTTCACTGACAATGGCAATAAACCCCTTTCTGATTCTGATTCTGATGTATAGGTTAAACTGCCCTTTAGCATGGTGCAGAGTGAACGTTAGCATCGCTCCCTCCTGCCTGTATAAGAAGCTGCAGGCAGCGCTTTAATTATTCCCTCCTTTTCTTAATCACTTATTTCAAACGGCCTGACCATTTGTCGATAACAGAGAAATGAATGTTATGTCTTAAAAAGCTCCTTCCTCAGGTTCCTTGGACTGTCAATAAGGAGCTGGACGGGACGAAAGATTCTCTGCCGTCCTCTTCTGATGGATATGCTCACACCTCCCAGTGTAAACGGCATTGATTCTGTCCCGCTATCACTGCTAATGTGCTTCCAGCATCTGCAAAATAAACCTTATGACTAATCACACCCATTTACAGCACTGACACCGGGCCTTTTTTGTTTCCACAAGTGCGCCTCCAGCTCTCAGGCTCATCGTGTCAGTATTGAAATGTTTCTTGCCTGTCACATCCCGCCACTTCCTTAGCGCAGACATGATCGATCGGGCTGGCTGCAGAACCCAGAACACGCTCCTGCACACTCTTATGGTCACATTTCAGGCCCCAACCGAGCCCCATTAAAGGAGAACTGGGCCTCACGTGGATCTCTGAGCTTCTGGGCACTTTAATGACAGAAACTGTACATGTCAGTACTAGCACAGAGCCCCAGGATTAAATAATGTGTGTGTAATCGAGGGGCTGGATGTCTCGGCCTTGACGTGCTAAGAACATTTGCAAAACCACTTTAATGGCTGAAGAAGAGAGCCGGTGTGAGAGTCCTCCTTGGAGGACTTGTCAGGCCTTTCAGACCCTTTTAATTGCAAACTAAAGTGTCAAACACTGAGCTCTTTCTTAGCCACCTAATGAATTTTATACATATATATATATATATATATATATATATATATATATATATATATATACACACACACCAAAATCTGAGTGAGAGCATGGGACAGCTGTACACTCTTGTGTGTTTGGCGGTGACCATCCCCGTGTCCACTGCTTCTGTTGAACGGACATTTTCAGCCCTAAAGCGAATTAAAACGTATTCCAGGAATACGACAGGGCAGGCTTAACTTTCAGCATTAGCTTTGATGGCAATAGAAAAGGACTTCTTGATGGAACTGAAAAGCACGGATAATTTATACGACAGAGTAATTGAACTCTTCTTGAGGAAAGAAAGGAGGATGGATTCTGTGTACAAATAATCAGGATTTTTGGTGAGTAAAATGTTCTCTATGTTCTCTAAATAATTTTATGAGGTTATTATTGTTGCTTTTTTATGTGTGTCGCAGCTGTAGCTGCAGTAGAAGTTTTATAGTATAATGTGCCGCTGGGTCTGAGCGACCGGAACCAATCAGGTGGCGTCAGCAGCAGCCGTGCCAGCTGACGGCCCACAGGGGCACGTTTGGGAGATTTAAGACAATGGGAGTGAAAACACAGACCAATAAATTTGGACAGTTTTGCTTTAACATCTGAGAAGGCATCCCATCTCGGGAAGTTTTCACAATTCACACCTCATTAACCTCCGGGCCTCCGATTCCTGGGAAGTCGAAGAAGGGAAGAGCTTGTCTTCCTCATACTTGTCATTGGTTAGCAGTCAGCTGACAGCACACAGTATCCCAGATAACAGCTGCTGTCCTGGTTTAGTAAATGTTGTTTGCATCTCGACACCATTGTGTTTGCGTCTCAGCTGTAAATCTCCATGCATTAGCGTGCAAAAATAACATTATTATAACAGAGAAAGACCTCGCTTGCATGATACAACTATAACTGTGACTGGATGAATTTTATTTGCATTTTAATTCAGATTAAAGGAAGATCTTGGGAGGTTTTCCACAGCATTGTGCAGGTCAGATGATGATGCCTTAGCTCTGCTGCGCTGCTAGCTTCCTGTAACGTCTGGAGGACAGGTCATGTCTAAACTCAGACGAGTGCGAGCTCAGACCGACAAAGTTCGCGCTCCATCTACATGCTCCTTTCCGCGAATCTTCTTGCTAAACTGTAACTGGAAGGCCTTCAAACAGACGCTGGAGTCGATACGGTGGACTCCATCCTCTAATTCAGAGATGTGCTGCCACTTTTGTTCTGTCCACATGGGACTGCCTTCCGTGCCTGGAGCTCGCTCTTCCTGGGATCACAGCGCTGCCTCGCCTTGGATGATGCTCCTGCAAACCTTTGGGACGCTGTTATTGAACAGGAGATGTATGGGCCCTCTCCCAGAGCTTTCAGGAAACACCTGCTAACGTTCTCTGGGGTTCCGCTGCTGCAGCACGGACAGTCCAACCGAGAGTGATTCTCGCTGTTCCAGCAGGACAAACTATAGGTTTATTGAGCTCTGACAACCATCGCTGAGGTTATCTGACATTACTGACAAAGCAGTACTTTTATAAATGTAGTAGTAGATTTCTTCACTTTATTCACTGTGATGTTTTTAAAGGTCACCAAGAAATGAGAACTTTTATTCAGAAACTTATTTCACCTGCAAAAACAGACATTTTTGAAGAATGACAATGAGATTTCAGGGTCCGGGAGCCTGCCAGGGTCTGCTGTCCCTGACCAGACAGTTGTTCTTCATTCTCAGACCTGCTTTAGGGGCTCTTTTTCTCTCTCATATACCGAATCTGCACGTTTTCTACTGTATTTTCTAGAAATATCCCAGCCTCCACATGTTGGTGGAGTTCATTTCCATCAAACTAGAAGCCTGTAGAGTTCCCCTCGTACTCCTGCATCACCCGGCTAATCCTAGCCACTGATCATCGGCTATAAACCATTCTGAAGAGGCCTGTCTGCATTTTGTAAGTCCACGTATTGGACTACTGTGGATAAAAGTCTTTATAGAATACAAGCTTGTGAGTCCACAGGTGGCTTTTGATGCTGAGAGCTGAATATTTCAAATGTAAAGACCACACAGCTCTAATAAGCTAAAGCTAATGTGATGCTAATATCATTTAATTTAATCAGAAAACATGTTGAATATGCATTTTTCTATGTTAAATGTCATTGTTTTTATTTGTTTTGTCTGTGCCACAAAAGATCTATATTGATTATGTGCTTCAATGGTCAGAGTTACGTTCCTGCATGATGCTGCCATTCGGGGCAGGTTAGCATGTAGGCTCCAAGGCCTGTGTCCTCGGAACCTCCTCATGCATGCAGAGCGCTCACTCACCACTCAGAACTGCAGACCAAACCCGGTTGGTGCTGCTTTTCCAGGTCCTGTCAAACCCACCTGGTCTGGAGTGTGTCTGCAATCCTCAGCTGAGGAGACCGGAGCGTTTCAGACCGGTTCTGTCACTGTGGGGCCCAAAACCATCCACTGTTTTTAACTTGGCAACACCGGTCAGTATCGGATCACTCAAATGCAGTTTCAGGTGAGCAGGAAACTGTCAACTTTACGGCCTGATGACAAAGAGGCTTCAGGGAAAATACAGCCAGATACTGACTGACTGTTCTTGTGCTGTGTAACAAACACAGCAAACTTGTGCTGTGTAACTTGTGTGTTACTTGTGTAAAGTAACTGTTGTAACTGATGCTGTTGGGTAATGATGGTAACAGGTGGAACCCTCTGACAGGACCTCCATTACCACTCGCGTCACCATACAGGCACGTGCCTACTCTTACTGAGGAGAGGAGTCTAATATCTAATCCTCCCCTTCAGCCATTCTGAGACAATATCAAGCCCACATCATGCAGAAATGTGCAATTTTAAACAGGGAGGATGAGTTTATTAAAGGAAGAGGGAGAGTCTGTTAGTGTTATTGGATTTACAGCCTGATTCATCTGCTGTCTGTAACTGTAACAGTTCAGAGCTGTTTCACTTATAGGGCTCATCAGAATAAACTCATTTGCATTTTCTTAAACTACGTCTAAGGTTAAATTTGAAGCCAAACAAAGCTTCATATAAACAGAGGAATAGTGTAAATATAGCTCATTTAGCCTTTACGTTCAGAATTTGTTTTGCTTGCTAATTGTCCTCATTTGTTTTTTCTTTGTTTCTTAAAGATCAGTGTTGATGTGCTTTTTGTTTTTTTAATTATATATTTTTTGGCTTTAAATACAATTTTGAGATTAATTTTATTCATCAGTAGGTTGAAATGTCACACAAATATTCAAATAACATCATAATTCAGGTCATTTCCCCCTAATCTTTACTGAATCCCACGCACTTTCTGGCTTCTCTTTGAATTACAACATAAATTAAGGGGGGGAATCCTGAAAACGCGTTGAGAAACGTTTATTCCTCTTTCGTTTCTGCATAATTTTGATTTTTTTTTTTTTCACTGCAATTTTAGCTGCTCCGTATCATTTTGTTTAAGTTTAAATATAAAATCAAAGCGCAGAAGCTTAATGCCCCCTAAAAATTAGGATGAATTGTTTTATTTAAAACACATTTTGACTGGGAAGAATCTTCCTGAAACACTCTAAGATAATTAAAATTATTTTAAGGAAATCGATGCAGATGGTAATTTCAGGCTTATCCGCAGGTATGCGCGGCGAAGATAAGACTGATTAAATCCAGCGGCGCATTAATGAGGATGTAGATGTAAAATAATCCTAAAAGACGTGGCAGAGTTGCTGCAGGAGAAGCCAAATGTCAAGTGCCTTTTGATTTTATGGGGGATTTTTTTTTCCCTAAGTGACAAGGCTCTTTCTCATCCCAACGCTTGTGCATTTCAGCTGATCTCAGCGTGAAACTTGTGAAATTCTTCCCTGTCACACTCATTTCACAATGTTCTCATTTGCTGCCAGTCGAGTGTTTGGAGAAGGCAAGGCCATCCTATACAAAATACACACACACACACACACTCACACACACACACACACACACACACACAAAAAAAAAAAAACCGAGACGCGCAAAGCAAACTCTGGGTGTAATAACATTTTCAGTTCTTAACAGTAAAATAAATCCAGTCTGGTCTGGAATTAAGCCTGCCTGATTACTTCTCTGCACACTCTTAATGTCACGACTGTAATTAATTGTGCACATTTGTTTTTATTAAATAAAACTAACACATTTTGAGAAACCTCCATTAGCCTTAATTAAGCCTGATATCCTAATTTAGGAAACGTGGGGTTGAAAACAAGCCGTTTTGGTATAGATTTTTTTCTCTCTCTGTCTTCCTCCGATAGTGAAAAGCCTAGCAGCTCTCTGCCTTTGGGCAGTATTTTTTTTTCTTTTCCTTAACCCTCCTTTGAGAGTTGGAAATGAGAAATGGAAATGGAAATACCAGGAGGTGCTAAATTAGCTGCCTGATCTGCACTTATTGCCGCATGCAGGCCCTATTACTTTGCCAATCTGCGCCTCTCTTTTAGCATTCCGGGCATGGAGCAGCTCCGAGATAGCAGATTTATCAAATGGGAAAATGAATGCGTGATGATCAGTTAAATTGAAAATCAGCGTCTGCATGACAGCCCGACCTGACACCTTCGTAATTAGAAAGAAAAATTATGGCGTCCGATGCATAATAGAGCAAAAACAATTTACACTCTCCCATAATGATCCGGCGTTCAAATTGAAAATTTCTCAGGGTATAAATTGAATTCATAAAGTGTGATTCATGGACGACACAGCTCCTGGAGGCTGCCTGGGCATATCGATTGATAGTTTGTCTTGAATCATGCAGCGTGCAGCTCTCAGGCAAGAAAAGCTTAACTACTTAAGCAAATCGCTAATTTCACCTTAAAGCCACCAATGTGCAGCCAGCGATACTCCCATTCAGCCTGCTAATGAATTATGGATGAACTGGGCAGACGTCCCAAACAGCCTGAGAGCAGCCTGGAGAGACGCGCCGAACAATCTCAGGTTGGTTCCCAGCTCAGTCCTGGTGCTTTTAGAAAAGATCTGACAGCGCCGGCGCGTCGATTTACCCCTGAATCGACTCGGAATATTCAGAATGTACACAAAACACGCAAACTTTCCTGCACTGGAAGGCTCAGATCCTACAGATCAGATAACCAAGAGCACAGAAACACATGGGTCCGTCTGATCCCGCACACAGACGGACAGGTTCCGCCTTTGAAGGCGCAGGCCTAATCTTCCGCATGTTCTCTGCGTGTGTGCCACCATGTTGGCTGCTGTCTGTCCGCCCCTGCCCCCCACCAACCTCGTAAGACATCGCTTCCTGGAGCAAACAGCTGCACCGGTTGAAATTTATGTAAATATTTGGAGAGGGACAGCGGCTCTGAAATTCATCTGCGCCGGCTCAGACGCGAAGCTTCGCCCCTCTGATTATTTTCAATTTATTTGCAAATCAAAACACTAAAGGCAGGCGGGATTTCCGCGACTGCAGCCCAAAATCCGGCTCCTGTTTTTATTTTCATATATTTTCCTCCCCCGTGCTGCCACGGGAGCCGCAGCAGCTCCTCTTATCGCCGTGATATTGTGGTCAGCGCCGCTGATATTGCGAAGGGGAGCAGATGTCCCAGATCGCGCAGGGCTTCCCCGGGGACCGCCGACCCTTTACAACAAATGTGTTCTGCTATTGTAAATAGGCACGTTCGCCACGGCGCGTCCTATTACCGCCGACGCACGATCAATAGGCTGATAAGGCGGAAACATCAATGTAAAGCGACAGAACAATGAGGGATATCATCGAACATCTATCTTAATATAGCCCCGCTACAAGGGGCCCTCACGGTGCGGAGAGAAGGCAGAAGAAGAAGAAGAAGAGGGGGAAAGAGCTCATGAAAATGCCTCCCCACGAATCTCCATCTCCCATCCAATATGCACAAACACACACGCACGCACGCACACACACTCCCAGCTGCCGGGGCTATTATTTTCCTATTTCAATTTGACACCCAGGCCTTTTCATGCTAATTCTATTATTCTTGGAAGTTTATGTGATTTCATATCACTAGAAATCGGTAATGTATTATAACCCCCTTTGAGCTAAAATAAACTGAATCCCCCTGCAGTAGCCACCGGGAAAATAATTACTTTCATATCAAAACTCTGCAGGAGTCGAGCGGGTCCTTTTCGCCTCGGGCCCCTAACCTCATTTCAGTGGGGGCTTATAGATGAATAAATTTGTTAAGGCAATATACAAAGTACAACATGAGATTTCCTCCTGCACCGCGTTGGCTGCTATTTAGGCTCTCACACGCTTTGAGGTGCTTGTATACAATAGATTTATTTAAGAAAAAACTTACATATATAAATAGTATAATACCTTTTTACAGCTATTGAGGATTTTTGTTGGTTTTTTGACATGTTATCACACATTAAAAGGAAATCTAAAGACTCCTGACTCACGCACACGCTCGGGAGAGAGAGATAGAGATGGAGAGAGAGAGAGAGAGAGACAGAAAGAGGGAGAGAGAGCGAGAGAGAGTACAACCTGGAGATTAGATGTAACGATTGAAGCTTTGGCCAAATAAATGTGTCGTTTCAGTGTTTTTCTTTTCTTTTTACCCAAATTGGTTTATTCCAAATCGACGTCTTCTTTAGAGTCCGAGTTATTCTCAGCACAAGTGCTGACAGGTTGCTCCTTGCTCTCTGAATGCCCCTTCCTGTCTGCATCCACAGGCTGGATGACTTGTGCACCGTGTTCGTGAGCGAACGTCGAGTCGCCGCAAATAACCGAGATGTGAGTGCTTTTGCCGGCGCTGAGGGCCGCCCTGGGCGGGCTGCTGTGCGCCTTTTCCGCGGGTGTCACCTGCCCGCTTTGTGCTGACGCGTCCGCAGAGTCCGGAGAGCTGCTCCTGCAGCCCGCAGAGCGCGCAGAGACGCCGGTGTGGTTTCTCTCTGCTGGGGAGTCACTGTCGGGGATTGCTGCTGCCGCCGCCGCCGCCGCCGCCGTTGGCTTCAGAGCCGTTTGGGGAACAATGAATCCAAGCGGCTGCGTGATGGGGTAGAGCAGGAAGTGCCCTTTTCCGATTAAAGGCCGTGAGGAGGGTAAGGCCGCGAGGTTGCGTCTCGGTCTGGAGTCCGAGAGGAGGCTTTCCACGCTGAAAGGGTTGAGTTTCTGCGCGCCGGAGGCTCGAGAGGTGTCGGAGCACAGGCTGGACCGGTGGCCGGCGTCGGGCGAGTCCAGCTCGGGCGCGCTAGCGTCTTGGTCCAAGTGTCTTTGGTTCTGGTCTGGGGTCTGGAAGGAGTGAGGTGTTTGGTCGCAGCTCTGGTTCCCCCCCACAGAGTCAAAAGGCTGGCAGGGGATGTGGTCACTGTCGGTCACATGTGACACCCCGCTGTCGCTGTCCGACCCCGGAGTGTGGAGTAAATCCCCGGACTGGAACTTATTCTGGGATTTGAGCAGGCGCCGCTCCTGCTTTCGCTTCTTCTTCTCCAGCCTCTCCAGCTCTCTCCGGGCGATCTCCTCCGGGGCCATGGGCTCCCCACTGCAGGTGGTGGGGTGGGCGTTATGAGCGGGTCGACCCGGACCTTTCTTTGTGTTCTCCTTTTTCCTCCATTTGGCTCTGCGGTTCTGAAACCATACCTGCAGAGAGGACACGTTTGAGAAACATTCTTCCAAATATTACATTTTAACGACACGATGATTGAACAGAAACAAAGGTGTTTTTATTGTCTGTGCAGGCCTTTAACTGGGCCTGGGTGACCTGGGTTTTGTACAGAATAGTGTACAAAAAAGTTAGATTTGTCCCTTTATTTCTAACTATGTTATGAATCAGGTTCTAGAAGACATTAATACGTCTTAATATTTTTTTAAATACATAAACTTAGTGATTATCACACATTTTAACTTTATTTCAATTGCTATATTTAAATAAAACGGATACTCCTATTAAATCATATTGTATTTTATTTTTATGTTTGAGATATGACGAATGCAATAGAATTATCTATGATTAAAATGACTTTTAAATTGGAAAAACGCCATTATTTATCAATATAAAGAGAATAGATTTAATTGGAGGTATGAAAGGTCAAGTAACACACTTTGGCTTATTTAAATATAGAAATCCTTTGTATAGGGAAAAATATTTATTAATTGCCGTTTATATTAATCACGTGGTCTTTATTACTGGATAATAACACATTGTCTGTATTATTGGCTATAAAGAGGTAAATTAAAGGCGTGCACGCAGTAACACGACTAGCTGTCAGTGAGGATTTTTACCTGAACTCTGGATTCTATCAGGTCCAGCCGCAGAGCCAGAGCCTCCCTCATGAAAACATCAGGATAGTGACTCTCGTTAAAAGCCTTTTCTAGTTCCTCCAGCTGCCAGCCGGTGAAATTTGTCCGGGTCCTCCGCCTCTTGCACCCGGGGCTATCTTTGTCCGGATCCCCCGAGTCTGCCGGCACAATCACAATGCATTTAAAAAATGGTTTTTGTTTTTTTAAGAATTTTCAGATAAATCTAACAAATCCCCGCAAACTTGGAGCTGAAGATGACCGCGTCTGATATATTTTTAGTCCCCAGCTTCAATGGAATCTGCAGCGTTTTGTGAAAAAAAGAAAAGCCCCGATTTGGGAGCAGTTTCCTTGTGTTTACTGGCTGACAGGAACAACGTTTTCTCTCTGGTGCAGCTCCACATTTGGCTGCTGATGGAAATGAAGTGGGAGGCGAAGAGAAAGCCTCTGCCTGCGTGTCTGGTTTGTCCTGAACTTGTGCGCCCTGTCTTTGTTTCTGGAGGAGATGTTATTGAGCAGCGGGCTGTGTAAACATGGCTTACCTGTCAGTTTGTAGTGCTGGTTATCTCCATTCATCCCGCAGCCCGACGACAAGAGGGGGTTGGAATTACCCACCGACGCCGCGCAGGAGCCATTGAGTAATCCGTCTATCGAGAAAGGAACCGCGGACGCAGACTGAAGTTGATGCCCGGTTAATTCGTAAACGTGATGGTGGCTCAGATGGTACGGGAAGCCCACCATCCCGCCGAGAGAGCCTCCGAACTGGGCGTGAGGTGGATCCAGTATCCTGCTGTCCATCATCCCGCAGGCAAAAGGAAGCGACGTGTGGAGGCCGGCGGTGGGAATTTAAAAAGCATGCAGCGAGTGTGGCCAGCGAGTCGGGGACATGATGTGAAGGGAGGGATGAGCTCTACTTTATCCACATGAACCTCCCAATAATTAGCCCAGTCTCTGGGAATATGAGACCCAATGAGAGGCGGTAATGGGCTGTGACGTCAGAGACGCGCTCTGCAAACGCTCCCCGTATCGATTGCTAATTAAAGCTGACATCCACCTCAATAAACAATATCAGAGCTGTCACAACAAGACAGGAGGGCTTTGATAAGAACTACATCGCAGCTACACGGGGGACCCACCGGGAGGAAGAGCTCGCTGAATGCCGGGATGAAAAGACTGCAGGCGGATAGGTTCGGCCGGAGACGCGGCACCAAACGCGCAATGTTCCGGCGGATTAGTCAGTAAAAACGATCCCGTTTAAGACTCACCACAACTGGTTCTTTTTCTTTTTTTTTTTTGTTTTTTTTTGTCATTAGCTAATTAAATTCTAACATTTAACAGGATGTTGGTGTCACAGAAAATGTATTTGATGCTAGAAAGAAAGGAAGATTTTTTTTTTATTAAAATGTTTCTGTTGAGTTTTTTTTTTTTTTTTTTGGGTGTGGGGGACCTCCCTCCTTCCTGGACCATTAAACCCTAAAACTATGTTCCATAAACGCAACCCTTGGCGCGAAGAAGGACCATGTCAAAAAGCAGGAGGTGAACTAATATGCGACCACGCAGCATCTCAATAAAACCTCC